>OV179156.1:18246381-20646381 GCA_921972225.1 Euplexia lucipara
ATATTGCACATCGCAGTGACAATGATCCTGATCAACCCTGTGTGCTACATCAAACTACAGCAGCGCTTCTTCAAACATCTTTTTTAAACGAAAATGCAGAACCTTGTAAGCATGTTGAAGTTGAACACAGAACACAAACAACTATACCTCCGATTTCTTCAATTGATTGTCCAACTACATTTGAAAACGAATATTTGTATGTCGCAGACCTGAACATAACACCACCCAATATGCCATCAACTTCATTCAACCGAAACTCACCTAGCCTTTTGATCGAGCCTCAGATTTTAGAAGATACGATTATTGATATTGTTGATATAGGTGATGATTCACTAATACGGATTCTAGATAACGAAGAAAAAGAAACACCTTCTAAATTTTTAGTCGAAGCATCACCAATACCACAAATTCCTCTGACTTTAGCAAGGAGAGCTAAACAATCGGCAGATATTCTCAATTCTAGAGAAAAAATAAAAGAAAAAAGGGATATTGCTGACAGGAAAAAGAAACAAATAGAATCTAAGATAAACAAGACTGAAGCTACCAAAAAAAGACGAACTGTTATGATTTCCCAATGCTAGAGGAAAGCCTTAGTGATCAATAATAATTGAATAGTAAGGTTTTCTCTGAAATTGTCTCGTCATCATTTTAAAGGCAGCAAAGCCTCTTGCCCCCGCGGCACGTCAGTCTCATCCCGACCGTCGTACCGCTACCATCTCGTTCTCTCGTTTCTGCCAGTTACTAATTCAGTGTACAAGGTCAAACTAATTCAGTGTACAAGGTCAACCTTAAATAAACTTATTTTAATCCAAAAACAAAAGTGTTTTTTTTAAAACGAGGTTTTCGGGGTCCCGTATAACATTGGTGGCAGCGGTGGGATTTTAAAGAAAAATAAATCCTCGGAACGCCTCAAATTCGTGCAAATATTAATAAATACCATATCCGGTGTGTTGTGACATTAAAAAGTGCTTAAATCCAATTTCACCTCCGTGTCGCTGTATCTCTCCGTTCACGCTGTATCCTGCTGGTCTCGTCAGACCCTCACGCTGTATCCTGCTGGTCTTATCAGACCCTCACGTGCTCTGGTGGGCATACTCCGAACTACTATCACTCACCTTGGGTGATCTCGCCTGGCTGCGAAATGATTCGTGGTGCCGTCATAGTCGCAGTGTTCCTGTAAGTACCTTCAGTATTCGTGTTGTGAAAATAGTGCAAGTGATTTTAACGGCAAGTTTCATCATAGTTTCAAGTTCATTTAAATTCTAAAGTGCTTTGTAACATTCAGTTAATCATAATTAATACATGTACTATTTTATCATAAAGTTAAGTCCTTATCATAAAGTTCCGAAGCTCCGAGACTAGTGCAACATTCCTTTCTTATCGCAAATTCTCAGTACCCTGCGCGCTATCTTTGTTTTGTCTAACTGATCATGCCTAAAGACGAGTCTAGTGACATGTCTAAAGAAACAAAAGAAATAGACATGAACTTCATTAGCAAATTTATCAATAAATTCGATGGAAACCGCGAAAAACTCAATGCATTTCTAAATAATTGCAGAAATGCAATAAGCCTTGCGTCATTGCATCAGCAAGATATAGTATTAAAATACATCTTGAGCCAACTCGAAGGCCGTGCCGAAAGTGCGTGCTCAATCAAAGAGTTTGGAACCTGGCAACAGCTAGAAGAATTCCTTAAAAATCAATTTGGCGAGAAAAAACATTACGCTGCACTACTCTCAGACCTCCAAGATTGCTGTCAATCTAACAGCGAAAATGTTAACCAGTTCGCACTACGCGTAGAAACATGCTTATCCAAACTATTAACTGAAATTAACATCTCAATTCCCACAAAAAAGAAAGGCGAACTGGCTGGCCGTGTCGCTGCAATGCAAGACCTGGCATTGCATACATTTATCAGTGGCTTAAATCCTAGATTGTCGACTGTAGTAAGATGCCGTGACCCTGAAACATTAAACGAAGCCATTGGCTTCGCTGTGTCTGAAGAAAAAATTATTCAAACAATTTCTAAACGTGTAGCACTAACAACTAATACCAACTCACCCAATCAAGGACGTTGGCCTCAACGCCGACTCCAACAAAACCGAAACCAACAGCAAGGTAATTCAAATGACTCCAATAATCAGAGACCCTCTACTTCGGGTCCTCGGTGTGCCGGTATTGTATAAATGTGGGCCACACCATTGAAGAATGCAGAAAACGAGAGTTCAATAATAATCGTTTCAGAGAACAAAATAATCAAAGACAATTTCCAAGGCGTTACCAAAATAACCAAGGTCAAGTTCACGCGTTTGATACTAACGAAGGCAATGACTATACAGACAATACTCAGGTTAAATCAAACGACGATTTAAACGAATAAAGGGCTCACGGCGGTGTCTCGTGAGACCCAACCTTCAAATTCCTGAACTTTGCTATATCAAAGACACCAATGCTATATCCTCTGTATCCCCTAAAACTAGGGACTCGCGAATAAACCGCGACGCTGTATCCTCTGTATCCTCTGTATCCCCTAAAACTAGGGACTCGCGAATAAACCGCGACGCTGTATCCTCTGTATCCCCTAAAAATAGGGACTCGCGAATAAAACGCGACGCTGTATCCTCTGTATCCTCTGTATCCCCTAAAAATAGGGACTCGCGAATAAACCGCGACACTGTATCCTCTGTATCCCCTAAAAATAGGGACTCGCGAATAAACCGCGACACTAGATCCTCTGCATCCGCTGTATCTTCTGGATCCCCTGTATCTCCTACACCTGCTGTATCCCCTACATCCTCTGCATCCGCTGCACCCGCTGTATCCCATGCTCCCGCTGTATCCTCTACTCCCGCTGTATCCTCTGCTCCCGCTGTATCCTCTGCTCCCGCTGTATCCTCTGCTCCCGCTGTATCCTCTGCTCCTGCTGTATCCTCTGCTCCCGCTGTATCCTCTGCTCCCGCTGTATCCTCTGCTCCTGCTGTATCCTCTGCTCCCGCTGTATCCTCTGCTCCCGCTGTATCCTCTGCTCCCGCTGTATCCTCTGCTCCCGCTGTATCTTCTGCTCCCGCTGTATGTGAATTAATTCCCCCAATACCTGAAACAAGAATCTATGAAATTAATATTGGTCCATTTAAGAAACGCTCACCTCACATCCTTGTCTATTCCTCAGTGTCAGATACTACCTTATCTCTTCTTGTAGATTCTGGCGCAACTGTAAGTCTACTGAAACGATCTTCTATACAAATACCAGTTGATATCTCAACAGAAGTAATCCTTTTGAAAGGCATTGACCCTGTTGATCAAGCTTCACCCACTATGGGTCATTTTCAGCTGAAGTTAAAGATAGATGATAAAAATAGTATTACACATAGATTCCACATAATGCCCCGAATATGCTTACCTTATGATGGTATAATTGGCACTGATATGTTAAGCGCCTTTGCCTGCACGATTGACTACACTCGCGAAACCTTGAAAATAGGTGAATACGAAATAAAATTACATTTCAATGAACCTACTTACATAATTCCTCCCAGGTCTGAAACTATCATAGAATGCTCCGTCTCCAACCCTGAGGTGAAAGAAGGGCTCGTATTAGATCAATGCTATCACGAAGATTTACTAATTGCTAATTGCTTAGTCGCAGTCAAAGAAAACAAAAGAATTAATTTATCAGTAATAAATACTTCCGAAACTCCTATAACCTTAAAGTCAAATCTGGATATCACATTAATTCTCTTAAGTTCTTTAATCAATCCTCTTGATAAAGTAGAGGCTCATACAGTTTGCCATCTCAAATATACTGACTCTTATCTCCGAACACAAGAAGTATTAAACCTCCTTAGAATCTCTCACCTCAATCCTGAAGAAGCAAATGCTCTTCACGATGTTTGTGCTGAATACTCAGATATATTCTTTATCCCCGGTGATAAACTGTCTCACACAAATGCACTTAAGCATAACATAAAGACAGGCGATCAAAATCCAATAAATGTAAAATCATATCGGTTCCCAGAGGTACACAAACAAGAAGTCAATAAACAGATTGACCAAATGCTCGATCAAGGAATCATAAAACATTCAGAATCTCCATGGTCCTCACCAATCTGGATTGTCCCAAAAAAGATTGATGCATCCGGACAACAAAAATGGCGTATAGTTATCGATTACCGAAAACTTAATGATATCACTGTTGGTGACAGCTATCCTATACCGCAAATATCCGAAATTTTAGACCAGTTGGGTCAGAGTAAATACTTCTCGACCCTTGACCTTGCATCTGGTTTCCACCAGATCTTAATTAATGAAGAAGACGCTTCTAAAACAGCGTTTAGTGTACCTCAAGGACATTACGAATTCACAAGAATGCCATTTGGTTTAAAAAATGCACCCGCTACTTTCCAACGGTTAATGAATACCGCCCTCACAGGCCTCCAAGGTATACGGTGTTTTGTATACCTTGACGACATAGTGATATATTCTCATGACTTGAATTCTCACATCGATAACCTTTCATCAGTATTCCAAAGGCTTAGAGTTTATAATCTTAAACTCCAACCCGACAAGTGCGAGTTTCTCCGACGTGAAGTCGCATATCTTGGCCATCAAATAACTAAAGATGGTGTAAAACCTAACCCTGAAAAGATAAAAGCAGTAACCCAATTTCCTACTCCCAAATCTCCGAAGGACATTAAGTCGTTCCTCGGACTTGTATCCTATTATCGCCGTTTCATTGCTAACTTCTCAAAAATTGCAAAACCTCTAACTCAACTTTTGAAAAAGGATGTTCCTTTCCTATGGGAAAACCAACAACAAGTCGCCTTTGACGAACTTAAGCACAAACTTACCTCTGCTCCAATCCTCATTTATCCAGATTTCTCTGTCCCTTTTATTTTAACATGTGACGCCTCTAATTATGCCATCGGGGCCGTTCTCAGTCAAGGTCCAGTAGGTAAAGATAGGCCAATAGCCTATGCCTCTCGGACCCTCAACAAAAGTGAGTCTAACTACAATACTACTGAAAAAGAACTCCTTGCTATTTTGTTCAGTTGCAAAACCTTTCGCCCATATCTCTATGGACGAAAATTCCTGATCATTACTGATCATAGGCCGTTAAAGTGGTTATTTAATCATAAAGATCCTAGTAGTAAATTACAGAGGTGGCGCTTAAAACTAATGGAGTACGAGTACGAAATTGATTACCAAAAAGGTAAACTTAATGCCGCTGCTGACGCCTTATCCCGATATCCTGTAAATCCAATCCAACCATCGGACTCTGATCCCATTCCATCCACTTCTAACCAAGACGTAGATGAGTCATCACCTCCATTCAGCCCCCTAACTCTCGAGGATCTTGATATCCAACTACCTCCTGGTTCTCTAGAACTTGACGATAAACTTCCTTCTGTAGACCTCTTAGAAAACGATGATTCACCACCAGGAATCAATGATTCTTCTTCATCACCTAACAAATCGCCGAATCCTACAGCAAATCCCCTTTGTGACGATAATTATAGCAAATTCCTGAAAACAATGAACAACAAAGACTTTAACAGTAACGCTAAAATCATAGAACATAATGAAAGCATCCTGAAAACTAACTGCAAAATCGTTGTCATACCTACTTCCATCGATCTCGACGAATCCAATCCTCACATAGAAGAAATCTTGAGCAACCTTGAGGACTCTAAGGAACTACTAGACAGGGAAAGAACTCTCTACTCCTCTATCTCTTTCGATCATAAAGGAAAACTTATATATTTCCTATTACTAAAGTATACCACTTTCATAACAGCTCTTATGAAGACATTTATAAAAGTATACTAAATCTTCGATCCAATATACTACATAATCCTACTGACCCCAACCTAAACTTAGCCATTACTGATTT
Source organism: Euplexia lucipara (assembly GCA_921972225.1). Lineage (NCBI taxonomy): Eukaryota > Metazoa > Arthropoda > Insecta > Lepidoptera > Noctuidae > Euplexia > Euplexia lucipara. The sequence goes on from OV179156.1 coordinate 18,252,272, forward strand.
CCAAAATCCTTTCGACAAACACATCTGGGCAAAAATATACAAGGTGTCCAGAAAGGGTATCGGGTATTTGTTTTCGCGCCATATTCGAAACGGGGCGTCTAAAGGGTGCGGGGAGGGGTTCGTGGCGTCCGCCATTTTGTGGAGTTTTAGTCACGATGGAACAGTACTCGGGGACGCATCGCGCATTTTGCGTACGAGCGTATTATCGTAATGGTGATTCAATAGTGACTGCTCAACGTCTCTATCGTGCGGAATATCGTACACGCCACGCGCCAAGTGACGATAGCATTAGGAAATGGATCAGGATGTTCGAGAATACAGGTGCGACAGTTAAAATTCAAAACTCTGGTCGTCCTCGTACAGTTCGCGATGAAGAAACAATTGAAGAAGTTGAGGCGTCGGTTCGTCAAAATCCGTCTTTATCCATCCGAAAGCCGAAGCCAAGCGTTGAACATAAAAAAATCGTCTTTACATTCGATTTTAAAGAAAGACTTACATCTAAAAGCCTATAAAATTCAATTGGTTCAAGAATTGAAGGATACGGACTATGCTAATCGACTGAATTTTGCGAACGAAATGCTGCAGCGATTTAACAACTTTAACAACATACTGTTCAGTGACGAAGCAAATTTTCACCTGAATGGTCATGTTAATAAGCAGAATTGTCGGTACTGGGCAGTGGAGAATCCGAGACGAAAGCATGAACGACCCCTGCATAGCCCAAAGGTCGTTGTTTGGGCCGCTATGTCTGCTAAAGGCATAATTGGTCCTTATTTTCATGAAGATCAACGAGGCCGAGCAATTAATGTGAATAGTGACCGTTATTGCGATATGTTGCGAAATTTTTTGGTCCCAGAGTTGCAGGAGTTTGCAGGTTTCAACTCAAGAACGTGGTTCCAGCAAGATGGGGCCACTTGCCATACCTCAAATGACTCAATGGAAGTTGTTAACGAATTATTCCCTAATAAAGTCATTTCGCGAAGGGGTAACATCAACTGGCCTCCCAGAAGCCCCGACCTTAGCCCACTTGATTATTTTGCATGGGGATACCTTAAAAGTAAGGTTTATCAAAACAATCCGACGAATCTAACCCAGTTAAAGCAAAACATCAGGTCAGAAATGGCAGCAATATCAATAGCTATGTGTCAACGTGTTATCGCCAATCTTCGTTTCCGTTTAGAAGAGTGCCAGCAACATAACGGTCATCATTTGGATAACATCATCTTTTCCAAATAATTCTCCAATTCATATGCTAATAATAAACAATAAACTTTTTTATTGGATACAAATAATTTTTGTTTCATTGAAGTTACAAATACCCGATACCCTTTCTGGACACCTTGTACAATATGTTCTGCTATATCTTTAACAATACTCAAGTATCAGTTTATATTTATCATAATACTATAATTTACCCTACACCCTCGGAAATACCTAAAATACTCCGTGAAAACCATGACATCCCCATCGCCGGACATTTAGGATCTACGCGGATGTTTCACAGAATAAAAGAAAGGTATTTCTGGAAAAATATGAGGTCAGATATCGACGCATATGTAAAAAATTGTTCCCAGTGCCAAAGTAATAAAGCCCTAAGACAAATTAATAAATCACCGATGCAAATAACTACCACTTCCACTAAGCCATTTGAGCGACTCAGCCTCGACCTTGTGGGTCCTCTTCCGGAAGCTGGCCTTACTAAGCTCAAGTTTATTGTTACATTACAAGATGACCTCACCAAATATTCCCTTGCTTACCCTATCGCTAACGCAACTGCAGAAGAAACATGTGAGTGTCTGGTGCACTTTGTTTCTGTTTTCGGTATCCCGAAGTCTATCTTAACGGACCAAGGCACAAACTTCACCGCAGATTTATTTAAAAGAACCTGCAACTTCCTCAAAATAAAGCAAATCTGGTCTTCCCCATACCATCCTCAAACTCAAGGTGCGCTTGAACGCAGTCACTCCACGCTCAAAGAGTACCTTAAATCTTATGTCAATGAAAATCATTCTGATTGGCATAAGTATGTCTATACTGCTATGTTGGCATATAACACTTCCACTCATTCCACCACTAATTTTACACCATACGAGCTCCTCTTCGGTCAAAAGCCTTTTATCCCAGACTCCGTCTATGAATTACAATCAGACCTTACATACCCAGAATACCTGAAATCCCTGCATCATCGCCTAAAACTCTCACGCGAAAAAGCCATCGAAAACATACAACGATCTAAAGAGAGATCTAAACAGTATTACGACAAAAAGCCCTTTCACCAATTTGGAAAGGCCCGTATAAAGTAGTAAAGATCAATGGCAGAAGTACCTTGACTTTACTCATAAATAGACGTCATGTGACACATCACTATGACGAGGTCAAACTAGCTCCTAGATCTATAACGTAGTCCTAGTCATATAATTACTTAATTAATACTAATTTTAATTATATTCTATTACAGCAATTCTGCGCTGGGTCAGGAGTTTATTACATCCTTGACGAACAGTCCTGGCATCTACTTCGACCCCTTAGGTTCCTTAAGTTTAATTGATAGTCACCTTAGTATAGTTATTCCATATGATGTATCCTTTATTAATCCCCATATTCTAAACCTTCGCCTTATTCTCGATAAATCTAAACAAGCATGTGACAATGGTAAAGTCTTTGATTATTTGGAATGTACAAATCTCTTTGAACCGTTGAACACTCGTTATAATGACATAGCCCACGATAACGAGGCTATATTTCATCTTACATCTCGGCAGTCGAGAAGGTCTGCACTTCTAGGAGTCGTAGGCACTTTATCAAAGAAACTATTTGGCACAATGGATGAAGATGACGCCATCAGATACGACAATGCTATTAGAGAAGTAGAAACAGACCAAAAGAAACTAGCTCTTCTAATGAAGGAAAATATATTAGTCACTACTTCCTCCCTTAGATCTTATAATGAGACTCTGTCCATAATTAAACTCAATGAAAAGCATATGAAAAATGCAATTGATGAATTGTCCCAAGATATCTTAAATCTGACCTATGTTTCAAAAGAATTAGGTCTTAGGTCTCGCATGTTGGAAATAACTTCCATGATAGAAAATAGTCTCCTAGCCTTGTCCTTCAAAGTTGAAGATATAATTAACTCCATCATGTTCAGCAAATCTAATGTTCTATACCCCACTATCCTAACACCTAAGGAACTTTACACCGAACTAGTCGATAATTACAGATTCTTACCCGAATCTAAACAACTTCCAGTTCCTTTAAAACTCGACAACATGCATACTATTTTAAATATATCGGAAATATCAAGCTACTTCAGTAAAGAAAAAGTAGTGTTTACAGTTAAAATTCCTCTCATTAACCCTGTACAATTAAATATACATCATAACTTACCTTCACCGGTTCCTCATGATAAAAATAATCCAGAGTCATACTCGACAATCATTCCATCGTTTAAATATATTGGCATAAGCAGAGATAGGTCCATGTACTGTAAATTAGATAATCTCGACCATTGTAAAATAATTAATAACTACCATTACCTTTGTGAAACATCAATATTGTACTCCTCTTCTGCGACGCCTTCCTGTGAAACAGAAATTATTACAAAAGTACTTACCTCAATTCCTTCGATTTGTGAATCTAAATTTATTCATGGTCACGTTAGCATCTGGCAGCCACTACGCCATAATAGATGGTTATTTGTAATGTCAGAAAAAACTAAATTAAGTATTGAATGTAATAACTCCCAATCTGTTGAAATTGAATTTAGTGGAAATGGTATATTGTACTTACCTTCTGAATGTGTTGCCTACTGCAAAGACACTCGTTTAACTCCGCAGGATAATCGTAAGGTTCAATTGAAAACTATTGTTCCTAGTTTTAACATTATAAACGACTCATGTTGTAATATTGTAGCGTATAATAATATTGTGTCAAACTTACCTGTAGTTAATCTTAAGAATATTAACTTAGATTCCTTAGCTTATGATAATCCTGAAATCCTGAAAAGCCTTAACAATATTATTGAAAAACCATATATTGTTTTATATCAAAAATACTATTCAGGTATTACCATTGTAATTATAATTTCTATTGTGTTCTTTATTATCTATAAGGTGTATAAAACTGGCATACACAAGAGACTAATGAAATCTAAAGAAAATAGAAGTCCTGAAAATGATGGGACTGAACTAGATGACATTGACCCCTCAAACATAAACACGGGGCCCTCTCTTCGAATCGGCTGACTCATGTTTCATTAACTTAAACATAAACTTCACTTTAAAGGGTGTAGTTTACTCTAAATCGGGGGGCTGTTATGATTTTCCAATGCTAGAGGAAAGCCTTAGTGAGCAATAATAATTGAATAGTAAGGTTTTCTCTGAAATTGTCTCGTCATCATTTTAAAGGCAGCAAAGCCTCTTGCCCCCGCGGCACGTCAGTCTCATCCCGACCGTCGTACCGCTACCATCTCGTTCTCTCGTTTCTGCCAGTTACTAATTCAGTGTACAAGGTCAAACTAATTCAGTGTACAAGGTCAACCTTAAATAAACTTATTTTAATCCAAAAACAAAAGTGTTTTTTTTAAAACGAGGTTTTCGGGGTCCCGTATAACAGAACGATAAAAAAAGCAAATAAAAAAGCCAAAGAACAAATACAAAAAAATAAAAATAAGAAAGGAAAAACTATGACTCAAGTGAAGAAACAGATGGTGACGTGACTGATTGCAGTCATAAAGAAAATAATTATTATTTGAAAGTAAACAAGGATCGTGGATTACGTAAAAGTACAGTCACTGTTTGAGCTATAAATAGCTCAAACAGTGAAAATGAAGATCACCTCTCACCTAACGCTGAAAAAGGTAAAAAAACCATAGGACTACCCGTGAAAAAACTAAAAAAAAAAAATAAGAAGAGACTAATGCTATAGATGAAAATGTTTGCGTAGAATGCTTCGATACCTATAATAACACGAAGTCCAAATCTGATTGGATCCAGTGTATTATGTGTCAGAAGTGGCTGCACGAAACATGCACACTTTTTAAGAACTATTGCTCAAGATAAAAAAAAAAAAAAAAAAAAAAAAAAAAAAAAATAAAAAAAAAAATAAATAAAAAAAAAAAAAAAATAAAAAAATAAAAAAATAAATAAAAAAAAAAATAAATAAATAAATAAATAAGATGTGGAAAACTTAAAATGTCCGGTTCCACTTAATGAAGGATAGTTCCTTACAAATATGTTGATTTTTTTAAATGTTTAAATAATTACTAAGGTTAAACGAAATTATTAATTTTTATTTGGTTAGAGATTCATATGAATGTTTATTTATTTATTTATTTATTTATTTAAAGGGAACACCAACGACATAATTACAAGATCTTATACAGGTACAAATAGTATAGACATCCAATTCTGTGTAAGTATGTCAGTTAAAGGCGTACACAGCTTATACAATATGACAATACATTCCATATAAATAAATATTTATAAATTTAGTTGAATTGAATTGAATTAATATTGGATACACATTGGTTAAAAAAAAAATAAGATTTTAAATTATTAAATTAAATTAAATTAAAATTGTATTAAATAAGGTTGATATGAGCGATAATTTTATATGAACGATAAATTAATATTCAAATTATAAAATAGATACCTAATGACTAGTCCTAATGTTGATTTTTTTTAAATGTTAAATCATTATTTCTACGTTAAAACGGGAATGTTTCGTTTGAGATGATTCTATATGATAGTTTTAATATGTTATCGCTTAAACAGTTTTTTTTTGTATTTTTTGTTAAAGACATCATAAATATAATTATGGTTAAGCATTTAATATTACCTACACATGAAGATAATAAATAAATATTACATTGTGATTACGTATTCTTGTTGATTATTTAAAAAAGCATCTATCCCGCATCACAGGCATCTATCCTCCTAAGTGATTTCATAGTGGGGCATCTATCCATATAGGTAGGCACCTATCCCCAAAAAATTTGTTTCGCTAGAATTACATTTTTGCAAAACCAGTAATGGTTAGGTAAATAAAAACAGTTTCTAAAGCTTTATGAATGATTAAACTAACTATATTACAGGGTTAATCTAAGCAAATATGTTTGGTATTCAAATAATGAAACACTTTCGAAAAGTGGGGCATCTATCCCGGTTTTACCCTACTGGTTTTGATTACTTATGAAATTAAACAGTTTTCTTTTTTTTTTATTGCTCAATCTGTTTGTGTGGAGTATGTCTGCTAACTTGCAGGACTTAGTCAAACGACGGGAGGAGTTGCTCATGAGAAAGCAATCAATTATAGCCAAACAAACACAACCAGGCACAAGCTTCAGCAATGACAGTGATATTTTTGCTGGAACCTCGTCCTCAAGTGACTACCAGACTTTACCACTTGAGTCCATCAGCACGGTAACTTGCGAAGATACTTACGAACAAGATTTTAGCGGCTTTTTATCAGACGATTCAGTAGCTGACCCTGATTTTGTGTTACCAATAGATGAGCTAGTAGGCAACATTCGTTCTTCAACAATACAGTCATAGAATCGCCTCTTCTCCAATTAGAACATATCGAGAATTTCTCTGAAAGATATATGGTAAAGGAGCAAATATCGACAAAGCAACGAAAACGAATAGCGGACAAAGATTCATGGAAAAGAGAAGATAATAAAAGACAAATAAAAATGGGGAAGGAGTAGGTACTTGGGATTTAGAAAGATTAATGGAAAGTCAGTGCAAGACATCGCTAAACCGGAAAGAAAACTTTAGATGGCATGTGCTTCTGAACGCAGTACTACGAGCAAAGTTTTCTATTGAAACACTTTTACTGAAGAAATTGTAACGTAGTGGCATCTTAAAATAAATTCCACTCGTTACTTTGTAATCATAACCTGATTCAACACTTACATCTACTCAAATGTCAAAACAAATGCCACAGATTATAAAAAAACGTTAAGGCCGCTCCTGTTACTAAACAACTAGATCAGCTGCGTTCCGGTGCAGTGCGCGCGCTCCGTGTATCCGCACTAGTGAGTGTGGACTTGTCTGTGCGGAGTCGCGCCGGTATATATGCCATGGACTCGCGATGACGAGCCTTTTTTGGAAATATTTTGCTCCCGAAGATTAGACCCGTCTCATCTGTAGTTCATCTCCTTCGGTGACACATACGTAGTCTAGAACAATCGGGCTTAAAGCAGGCAGTTTTGATTTATTCGTAAAAAAATAAATTAACCTAACTAAGGGACATCATAAGCCCGTACTGGGTAAGTTGTTGAACAGCAATTAACGTTTCTTTTATACTTTGTGTAACTATTTAGCACGCGAACTCAAACATTTTATTTGTTGGAAATTATTGTAGCCTTAAGCTGAGTACATGTTTTTTTTTATATTTGTTATGACACTCAAAATGTGCAACTCATGTCGTGCTTTTCACCACCGTCATGTAAACTCCGTACTGATTGTGTTGAAATACCCGTGCGCCAAAGAAGGTGATGTGTGGTAGCCCCCCATACATCACCTTCATTGGCGCACGGGTATTTCTCGCTTTGCTTACGCCTTAGCCAAGCTGTGACACGCTGGGCGTTATTTCCAGGGTCCAAGGTTCCGGCTGACACCAAGCACAACCTTACTTTTCGACGATCCATTCGGTTATCCGTGTGCTCCTCTTCGGGTTACTTATTTACCTGCGGGCCGCGACGAGAGTCAACGGGTCAGGCGCGTCCATCTGCCGACCGTCACCCTACCTGGCGTCTACAGCGTGACACACCGGTACGGTCTTCGTCACGCCGGGCTGAGCCAGGAGAGTACCGTGCATACACCCCGGCGTGCAAAAACCTACCCATACCCGTGTTAATCATTAATTATATTTTTTATGTTAACGAGGTTTCGTGGTTTGTTTTTTTTGTATCGTCCACGAAAACCCTCTCCATTACAAAATAAGGAAGAAAATAATTGATGAGATTGCTAATAATTTTAAAGCTCATGTCAGTCCTTTGGAGCTACTCAGTATAGTACAAGATGACCCTAAAGCATCAATAAACGATGTAAACCTATATTTTAGTAACGTAGGCAAAAATCTGGCTGCTAAAATCATCACGCAGGTACATACACCTATCGCGGCAATAGATCCTAATCCTCCGGCTCCAGCCCAGGATCTTAATGTCCCGGTTGACTCTCTCGCTTTGCTGGCCGTTGATAGAGAAGAAGTAGAATCTGTCATACTCCAGCTGCGTGATGATTGTGCAGTGGGTTGGGACGGAATATCAGCTTTACTTCTGAAAAAAAGCCGTCATGCACTGGTCCCACCTTTAACCTACCTCTGCAATCGTTGCTTTCAAACGGGTGTGTTTCCGGATGCCCTTAAAAAGGCGATAATACACCCTATCCACAAGGGGGGGGACAGAAACTGTGTTAACAATTATAGACCAATATCTGTCTTGTCAGCCCTCTCAAAAGTTTTTGAAAAGATAATAAATAAACGGTTGAGGGGCTTTCTGGACAAACATAAAATTATTGCTGAGAACCAGTACGGATTCCGACAAAGAGTGTCGACCGAAGATGCCGTATTGGATCTCACGCAACAGGTAGCTAAAAAACTAGATAATAAATCAAAATGTCTGGCAATTTTTTGGGATCTTGCCAAAGCATTTGACACAGTTTCTGTTCCCAAACTTATCGCCACACTGGAACTCGTGGGGGTACGTGAAGTACCGCTTGAAATTTTTAAAAGTTATCTCAATAACCGAACACAACTTGTAAAAATAGACACGTACTACAGCGACGAGGAACCAGTGACTTATGGCGTCCCTCAAGGAAGCATTCTTGGACCAACACTCTTCCAAATCTACACTTGAGAGCAATAAAATCGCACACCCCTTGTAATTTGGTTTATTACTGATTGTTTTCTAAAATCGAAAGATATTGAGTAAAAATCATTAGACAAAATTAAAGCATACAAGCTTAGCTTTACAAAAACATAAAATTAAAATCATTGACCTTCACGTAACTTACAAAAACCGACCGTACACCGAATTCCCCAAATTCACGCGTTTGCGTTGTCACTACTTGCACCCTTAGCCGCAGGTATAAAAAGGTCAGTTTATTGGAATTTTTATTCAGTTGCATACCGAAGGTCAACGTGATAACATCTCTACTGGAAGCATACGGATTTACTGGAAAAATATGGATACCACGCCCGCAGAAGCCGCTCAAGTTATTGCCTTGCTCGAAGCAGGCCATAACCAAAGTGAAGTTGCTCGACGGCTAAATTTGAGCCGCTACTCTGTTCGTCGTGTATACCAGAGGTTCCAAGAGACCGGTGGCTACATTCGGCGACCAGGATCTGGCCGGCGACGCACAACATCAGAGCGTGATGACCGCTTTCTTGTGACAAGGTCTTTGAGAAATCGGCAACTGAACGCGGTTCAACTGGGACAACAGCTTCGAGAAGTTCGCAATGTCAGTATAAGTCGGTGGACAGTTCGAAGAAGACTAGGTGAAGCAGGAATCACTTCACATCGCCCAGCAAATGGTCCCAAATTGACCACAGCTCACCGACAAGCCCGGCTACAATTTGCTAGGGAACATTTAAATTGGACGTATGACCAATGGCGGGCTGTTATGTTCTCTGATGAGTGCAGAATGACTTTACATGGTCATGATGGACGCTCTAGGGTCTACAGAAGGTCATCAGAGCGATTTTCACAATGCTGCATAAGCGAACGTGTGGCTTTTGGAGGTGGATCGTGTATGTTTTGGGGTGGCATAATGTTGGACACTAAAACTGACATTGTATTCATCACTACGGCGAATACCGGCCCGAGATCGAGAAGTTTGACGGCTGCACGATACGTCGAAGAAGTGCTCGAAGAACATGTGAGGCCGCTTGCGTGGCTTATGGGAGAAGATTTTCTCTTAATGCACGACAACGCCAGACCGCATGTCGCTAGAACAGTTTGCGACTACATGGAAGATGTTGGAATCACCGCGATGGAGTGGCCAGCTCGTAGTCCTGATCTCAATCCGATTGAGCATGTCTGGGATGAGCTAAAAAGAAGAGTTCGAGCAAGAAGCCCTGCTCCTACGCGCCTCCAAGAGCTTCAACTTGCCATTGAAGAGGAGTGGAACGCCATACCACAAGATTTCATGGTGAAATTAATACGGTCCATGAAAAACCGATTAAGAGCTGTAATCAAGGCTAGGGGAGGGAATACACCTTATTAAAAAACAATTTGATCAAGCATTTTGAGTTTTATTTTTATTCTTTGTTAAGCTAAATTGGGTAATTTTATCTGTATGTTGGGTTTTGTGCCCTAAAACTCCCTATGGGTACTTTTTTTACACTGTATTTGATATCATTAGAAAGGTACTGAAGTAAACATTCAAATAGTGTAAGTTTTATTTTAATATGTATTCACATTTATGAAAAAAACTGCTTTAACAACAAAAAGTCAACGTGTGCGATTTTATTGCTCTCAAGTGTATGTTAACGACCTGTGCAGACTGAGTCTCACTAACTGAAACATCTATGCCTATGCAGATGATACTGCGATCCTTGTCTATGGACCTACGTGGAATATGGTCAAAGCTACTGCAGAGGAAGCTTTGCTTAAGGTAATGAAATGGCTTAAACTAAACCTTCTTACACTCAACCTAAACAAAACATCGTTAATTCCTTTCTCAATCCGCAGTAACACGGCACCTTCTCAAACTTTCTCTGTAGTAGCTCACTCATGCTCAGATTTACTCAGCCACTGTGGCTACCCAGTACTAGCTAGAGCTGACAGTGTTAAGTATCTTGGAGTACAGATCGATAGCGGACTGAAATGGGACGAACAGATCGAAGCCGTTACTACAAGAACAATGCGTCTTATACACGTATTTAAGTCCCTTAGAGACTCAGCTAGCCTAGACACACTGAAGATGGTATATTTTGCGCTGTGCCAATCGGTTCTAGGTTATTGCATAACTGCATGGGGAGGCGCTACGAAAACCAGTGTTCTGAAGGTGGAGAGAGCGCAAAGGGCCATACTCAAAGTTCTCTGTAAAAAACCCTACAGGCACCCAACTACAGAACTGTACTCCAAATGTGGGGTTCTTACCGTACGGCAACTCTTTGTGCTCCGATCACTCCTTAGAACACATGTCGGTCTGCCTCCACCAAAGCGAAATAAGAGAGTAAATCTCCTTCCAAGTACCCAACACAAAACCGCCTTCGCAAAACATCAATTCTACATACTAGGTACACACATATACCATAAAGTTGACACACAATTACGTATTCTAAAACTAAACTTACACAACGTGAAAACCACAGTTACAGAGTGGCTACTACAAAAGGACTATGCCTACACTGAATCTCTGCTCACATTCATCACTTAACAACTACATTTGCTCACCTTCTACCACATACTTACACTACTACTGCTCACAATCACACTCTTATACTCACCCATTCACCCTACATACAATATAAGTGCTCATAAACACGCTTTCATAACCTCCACCACTCATAAACTCACACTCACACTTCACATGCCTAACACACACACACACCCCTACTTACAGTTTGTAACATATTTAATATTTACTTATAAGTTAAAAAATATATTTATATTTAAAAGCAGATAAATAATACCAATTCAGCACCGTTCACTTATTGTCTTAAATCTTAAGTATTTTTATTTTTAAGATATTTACTGGCCGAACACTGTCTCTTAAAATACAGGTTTATCCTAGTTTGAGAGGCAGGGTTATAAATCTAAATTGTACAGGTTTACCAATTAACTTCTGTTTTAGATAATAAGTTTATACTATCTGTATTTTTTGTGAATAAACGTTTTATTATTATTATTAGTTTTGGGCGAGATCATGGAAGGGAAAAAAGCTGTATGTTTTGACTTTAATTGATACCCAGAACACCCAAAGAAAGACTAAGGGAGCCGGCAGTAGTAGCCGTAGTGAAAGCAAGATTTACCATTTAAAAGCTACCAATAAGAAAGTACGTGTGTACTATGTTTTTGGGCACGCTGGGAATTAAGGAATGGACTTGTAGATATTTGTTGGGCGAAAGAGGTCATAGAAGGTATTCTCAAGAAACTTCAGTTCAGGCTGGTGGACAGGCTGAGCAAGTTCTAACAAAAACACTTCCATCACATTATTGCAGAAAATCAAGCCAAAAACTGTATTTAGGAACGATTATTCAATCCATGGCCCATCTATACCGTTTGTATGTTGAACGTGCGAATTCTCTCTCCTTTCCTGTTGCAAGTCGAAAGTTTTTTGATGATATACTAGCTCAACGAAACATTGCCATTTTTAAGCTCAAGAAGGACGAGTGTGATACTTGTTGTGCTCATAAACTGCCAAGGCTCATTTATTGGCTGTTGCTAATAAATGTATTAAGCCGCTATGATTTCAAAAGAAGCCAGAATAAAACCTTTGCCCTATGACGGCTAGGTTTTATTCTGGCTTCTTTTGAAATCATAGCGCCTTGGCAGGTGAATTTCGCGATTTATCAATTTTCTTTCTATGATGCACCAAGTCCACTTCCATTTTCGATGGTAAATCTTGCTTTCACTACGGCTACTACTGCTGGCTCCCTTAGTCTTTCTTTGGGTGTTCTGGGTATCAATTAAAGTCAAAACATACAGCTTTTTTCCCTTCCATGATCTCGCCCAAAACTCATCAATTATTTTCTTCCTCATTTTGTAACGGAGAGGGTTTTCGTGGGGGATACAAAAAAAAAACCACGAAACCTCGTTAACATAAAAAGTATGATGCATTTTTATTCTTATATTGATCATTCTTACTGCACCAGATTGCTGGCTGAGACATTATTTCGCTAATAAACTGTTCTATCAATCAATCATATCAATATCAATATAATACTTACATAGTTATATTCTTGTATTATTTTACCAAAACATTGGTTTGTAAGTGGTACTGTGCAACTTTTTGGAAACAAAATATTATTATTATTACTATATATGGATATAGCCTCAGAAGTGTCTTCTGAAAAGGATGTTTAACTTTTCGATTGCAGTCAAACACCTATATGTGATTTTGCAGTCTCATCCTGTTTTATTTGTTATTTATAATTATTCTGTTATTTATAATCTTAGCTTAGTTACTTTGTTTTGTGCGGGGCCGGTAAATTTTCTGTTTCAGTATCTTTCAGTTTCTGATAGTGGCCTGATTGCTTTGCCTTTGCCTTTGGCTATTTATATGTTTATTGTATCTATGACTCCCTGGCTCACTTTATACACGTCAACTATATTGTCACCAATACTCTCATTTTTTTTGTTATATGTATACAACATTTACAACTCATATAATGAAATACTACATTACACATTTTACACGTCAACTATATCTAAAGTTATACTCTCATTTTATTTAATAATGTACAATATTTACAATTCATATTATGAAATATTACAAACCGCATTTAACTACTTAATAATTTATACAAATATTGAATATGCTTTAATAATATGCTACGCTACAATTTTAAAAAATGATTATTAAACGAAACTTAAAAGTTGGATTATTCAACGCAGGGTCATTGGGTTCGCGTCAAGAGGAGTTTCTTGTTGCTATGGATACCATTGCAACCGACATCATGGCGATTAATGAGACTTGGCTCAGACAGGGAGAAGAGGGTCGTGCGCCGACAGTGCCGGGCTACCGGCTGCGGCACGTGCCGCGCCCGGCCGGCGTGCGCGGCGGCCGCGGGGGCGGCGTGGGGTTCTACGTGCGCCGCGGGCTGCGGGCGTGCGCCGTGCCGCACCCGGCTGCGCCGCAGGTCGAGCAGATGTGGCTCAGACTGAGTATCAACTCGCTGTCGGTTATTGTTGGTACTGCTTACAGGCCGCCATGGCTTGACGTGAATGTCTTTTTGGATGCTTTAACTGACTCCCTCTCTTCGTTCTCTGGAGCCGACAAGGTTGTGTTGCTTGGAGATTTTAACATTAACCTGTTGAACCAAGCAGACAATAAAACAAAATTGTTTAATAATTTTTTACAATGCTGTGAGTTACAGCAAAGTGTTATGGAGCCTACACACTTTACGGATCATAGTGAAACGCTGATTGATTTGGTATGCACTGATGCTCATGTGTGTGGAGTCTCTGTATCACACATTCCTGAGCTTGGTCAGCATGCGATTATATCAGTCGAACTTAATCTTAAAATAGAAAAACCTCCCCCACGCTGGATCATTTACAGGCCACTCAAAGACATTCTGCTTGAAAAATTTAATGAGGACTTGAACAAGATGGACTGGGAGTTTGTTGAAGGCCTGGAAGATGTGAACCAGATGGTAGCAACTTTTAATGACTATGTCCTGACTCTGTTTGACTTACATGCACCACTTAAAAAAGTTTTAATTAAAGAAAAGCCTTGCCCTTGGATAACTTACACCATGAAAGAAATGATGAAGTTGCGTGACAAGTGCCATAAAAAGTCCAAGGCTACTAAATCTACAGGTCACATAAACTCCTATAAAGACCTGAAATACCTTGTGAGGGCTGCTATGGAAAATGAAAAGTCTGCATATTTTAGAACTTATATAAATAATAATATCAAACAACCTAAGAAGCTATGGAGTCACATCAAATCTTCTATAGCTGTATCAAAAAAACCTGAGCATAGTTTACCACATTTTTGTAGTGACCCAGAAAAAATTAATAAACACTTTTTGGATGTACCTGGCAGCGGTAGGGTTTCTACTGCTGACTTATCTTACTTTGATTGCCATAGATTTGGTAATAGTCATTTTCAGTTAGAGTCTGTACCGGAAGATATGGTGCTGCGACTTATACATAGTCTGAAGTCCAATGCCCAGGGCTGTGATCATATTTCTCGTGAAATGCTTATGATGACTCTTCCTCGTACCCTTGCAGCTATTACTGCCATTATTAACCAATCCTTGGACACCTCTTCTTTTCCAAGTCTGTGGAAATCTGCTATAGTCAGACCCATTCCCAAGGTGTCTAATCCCACCAGTTTAAAAGATCTTCGCCCAATTAGCTTACTGCCTTGTCTGTCTAAGATTCTGGAAAAGGTTGTGTCCAACCAGTTTCGGGCATACCTTGAGCAGCACAGTATACTGCCACTTGTTCAGTCAGGATTTCGCAAGGGCCACAGCACGGCAACAGCCCTTCTTGATGTGGTTGGAAATATCCTGGAGGCCAGAGACCAGGGGCTGGGATCAATGCTCGTGTTGCTGGATTTTTCGCGTGCTTTCGACTCAATAAATATTTCACTTCTCCTCTCTAAGCTGGCATTTTACGGGTGTCAGCCTGAAACAGTACAATGGTTTCACAGTTATCTGAGTGACCGTTCTCAGTTTATTCAGGTGACTAGCGACAGTGATGGTGCTGTTTCATCCTCGAGTCCAAAGCACGTGACCAGGGGCGTTCCGCAGGGATCCATCCTGGGCCCGCTACTTTTCATCCTATACAGTGCCGACATCACCAACTGTTTGATCAACACAAAATTCCACCTGTATGCTGATGATCTGCAAGTCTATCTCCCCTTTCATCCCCAGCACACTGTAGACACTGCAAAAATGATGAATGAGGATTTAGAGAGAATTTCTTCATGGTCTAAGAGGAACTCCTTAGTTTTAAACCCAGTCAAATCTAAGTATATGTTAATAGGATCAAGAAAGTTTCTTGAAAAAATGCAGAATGGCAGTCTGGACTTGAGGATTGATGGGTGCTCCATTGAAAGGGTGCGGGAAGCCCGTAATCTTGGGGTGGTATTTGATGAGCAGCTTCACTTTGAAACACATCATGGAGGCTGTGCGCAACTGTTTTTATCGCCTGAAGCTTCTTTATCGTATACGTCCCTACATAAGTGTGGATATGCGTGTCATGCTGTGTGAATCACTTGTTTTATCCAAGCTGAACTACGCTGACACTGTGTATGGGGCGTGCATTCTAGGTAGAAGTGACAGGCTAATCCAGCGAGTGCAGAATGCATGTGCAAGATTCTGCTTTAATGTTCCTCCCCGTTCTCACATAACTCCTTTTTTAAATAAGGGTAATTTGATGAGAATGTCAGATCGCAGAAAGCTGCATCTGGCTACCCTACTCTTTGGCACCATTCTCACTAAAAAACCAGTTTACTTATACGAAAAACTGACTTGGTCTAGCCATATAAACAAAATTAAAACTAGAGCATCTGCTTACCTCTTGTTGGCCGGGTCTCACAGAACTGCTGCATTCCGTGGTAGCTTCAAATTTGCCGCTACTCGCTGCTGGAACGACCTTCCACCTCCATATCGTGCTATAAGAACAGTTGGTACTTTTAGTTTGAAATATAAACAACACTTACTGCGTATTCAGAAGGAGATTGGCCAGCATACTTACCCTGGGTCTGCACGCAGTTAGCATAGGTGATATAGGCGATTCCAGTTACTATGTCAGCGCTACACTTAATTATTTCTTCTCTTTTCTGACGACCATCACAATAACATCAACACATTGGCTTTTTCACAGCCGCACACTATGACGACACATTAATTCTTGCACTACTTGAAGACTTATATTTCGTGACAGAATATATTTAATTTGTAGTTTAAATTAACATTAAAATTGTAAATTTCATCACTATAAACAATTTTTGTCAATCGGCCACAGCTCTCCGGTTGCGCCCGCGTCCTTTCATTTGTCACCACAGACTATAAATAGTCGACAGACAAATGGAGCTGGAACGCGGACGCCCGGACGGTCGTGAGCAACTAGTTAGTTAAATGCTTTATGGAGCGACCCGTTATTATTTTTTATTTATTTTTTTTAATATTGGTTTTTTTTTTTCTTTCTCTTATAATTTTAGTTTTGTATTAACTGTATATTATCTTATAAGTATATATATTATTTTTTTATACTTTGATTTTTTTGAGTGTGTCCGTGGCATCACAACGCAACGGGCCCTATCAGAATAACAGCGCTGCGATATTTATATTTTTAAATGTCGCAGCTAATGCTGAGATAGGCGCCTTTTTGGTCTCGCACAGGTCTTTTTATTATTATTTTATTATTTTTTTTATTTCTGTCTTTATTTTGTTTTAATCTTTTCTTTTTTTTTATCTGTATAAGTTCTGTGCGCCCAAATAAAATATTTTCTTTCTTTCTTTTTCTATATAGTTCAGTGGCAAGGTGTGGCAGCACTGGGACAATAAAACAAGATGTCATAATTGAAAAAGCGTCTATTGTTCTTTTATACAAATAAAATATATCATGGTGTCAGGTGAAAAGTAAAAACAAGTAACTATAGTGTTAGAAAACTTTTGTGACGACAACCTTGGTGGAGAACTAGAAATCTTAGTGAAAAAGTGAAGATCTTAGTGAAAAACAAAATCCAATAGGCCGGACGAAGAAGTGATGCCGCCGGTTCATACAGTGGATGGGCTACGACCACCAAAAGGTCTAAAACTTAGTGGGGCAGACGCAAATTGGAAAAAGTAAAAACAACTTTTCGAAATATACATAGAAGCAGCAGGCTTAGAAAAAGTCCGAGAAAACCGCAAGATCGCCATCTATCTCAATGCAGGAGGTGAGGAAGTTGTGGCAGTTTATAATACGCTTAAGGAGAAAGACACAGGTTCTCTGAAGGCCTTATTCTCAGCTTTAGACGCATATGCAGAGCCATTGAAGAGCTTGGTGCTCAAAACATTTGAGTTCCTAAACTACAGGCAACAGGATGGTGAAGCAATTGACCACTTTGTGACAAGGTTGAAAAACGCTCAAATTTATGCTGAGACGATTGTATCAGACGTCATCGTTCCTCTACAAGTGCAAATCGGTCCCTTATTTCAGTTAATGCATGATTATGCACGACCGATATATACTACTCAGATGATCAATGTGTTAGGGTAAAACCGGGTAATGCCGGTCAAGAGATAATACCGGTCACTTTAATATCTCCCACACTATTGTGTTCCTGCGCCGGTAATACTGCAAAATAGGAGTGCCCCGTGCCTACGCACCGGCCCCCCGCTCAGTTGCTGGCCAACATTGGGGACATACGCCCGTCGATAGTTCTCGCGCCCGTTTGATGTAATTTTGCGAGGTTGACCAGTAAGATGTGAGTCTTTATTATTTTACTTTTTTTACATTATTACCAATAATAATTGCATCATAACTATCAAACATTCTAAGCAAAAATCTATTTTGGTCTTGTCGCGACTTGTTTTTAACCTAAAATTGTTTTCACGTAAATGTTACTAGGCGGCTAATGCCGGTCAGGCTGATCGATATTACACGCAAGTAAAATTTGGTAAGGACTGGTGTCTTTGTTTATTTGAATGTTTGTTAAATATTTCAGAATATCCAAAACAAATAGCCAGCGACATCAAAGGGCGGCATGGAGCCAAGATAAACTGCTCAGAGCTTTTAAACTAGTCGATGAGGGAAAATCCATAAGAGAAGCAGCGCGATCTACTGATTTATATTTGCGGTGATTACAGGCAAAACAATGAGATGTGGTATGGGTGTATCCTTTGTGGCGACTGGGCACATGCTGAGTGTTCTGGATATAACTCTCCTGAGGGTTATATCTGCGACTTATGCATCCACTAAGGTTGACCGGTATTAGCAATCGAATGACTGGCATTACCCGCAACGGTGTCGATTACCGGTCAAAGTTGTATTTTTTTAACTGTTGTTTATGCCAAATTTGTTTAACTAATTGATCTTAATCATTGTGATTTTGTTAGAAGAATAGTCAAAGTTCAATTATTGTAATAGGTAATAAAAAAAAATCGATTATTTTCTGAGTTTTTACTATTTCTTCTGAAGTGACCGGCAATACCCGGTTTTACCCTACAGTCATGGATAACTCCTACTCAGGTAAGCACATTCAATTGACGTTTTCATACCTATCAGTCTATTTCTTGATTTCTCAGACCGTTTAAAGCTACCCAGTCATTCTCTCGTTTTTATATTTTAATTTTTGCTTTTTATAAACTTATTAAAAACTAAAGACAAATGATAGCATAAAATCAATGTCACAATACTCACAATGCTGAAATTGGAAGCACTCCGTGCTGTAAGCACAAAATATAATTATGTTGTGCGGCCCATTCAGTTAGACTTGAAGTCGGTGATTGTGACATTCCTTTGCTCATTCTATTATACTATATTCCAATGACCTTTTTTATATTTCATTTCAAATATAATTTTTTGATTGCAGCTG
This sequence comes from Euplexia lucipara, assembly GCA_921972225.1. NCBI lineage: Eukaryota > Metazoa > Arthropoda > Insecta > Lepidoptera > Noctuidae > Euplexia > Euplexia lucipara. The sequence goes on from OV179156.1 coordinate 18,271,489, forward strand.
TCTCCAGGAAGTATAATTTGTTTCGAGTGTTTTGGACTGCTTCAAAATCGATTTAACACAATGAGCGAAGGAAGTGCTATGCCTTTGCCTGCTCTTGGACATAGAAGAATCTGATTTCCTTGTGGAAATTCTATCTTACGAGCACCAAGAACATACCCTGTGCGACATGATCGACAAGAAAGAAACATTTTAATGAGACTGGTTCCACTGCACTTGGTAAATATTTATTAGTGTATTATTGAAAATATGGAGTCTCTAATACAGAATCTGTCTACTTGGGCTAACAGAAAAAATACTTAAGCACCTAAATTTATTTAGGTTTCCAGAATGGAACGTGTATGTGCTGCATGTTGGAGATCAGCTATGAGAGAAGTACAGAGGCAACAGCAGCATGATTCAAATCGTCCTTCTGTAGTACATGCTGTGTCAAGTGATGATTTCAATATTCCTGAGCCACCTCCTCTTCCATCTTCAAGACCAATAGCAGTTCAATTAGCGGCACCAAAAATCACATCATCTTTATATAGACGTGCTGCAGACACATCTAGCCACTGCATATTCGTTAATTGTTTTGAAAATGAACGTCTACTTGTACCATGTGCTATAAAAGATTTATTATTGTATCATTATAAATTCTATGTACCATCTGCTGCACGTGTTTATCGTCACCACTTGGATTACGGTTCTTGGAATGAATTAACCTCCCAATTGAGGGATTTTACTGGTAGTCAATTTGATAATATTATGACTATGATGCAGCGAGCAGCTAATAACAGATTTGATTTTTCAAATATTAGGATGATGCCTCCATATTTATGTCATTATTGACTTGGATTCAATGCTGACCAGTTTTATGATTTACTTAACAGTATCCCAAATCTAGCAGAACAGGTACCTAATGCTTCTATAGCCTTGTGCATATATTTAGTTAAGGTAAGAACTGGTGACAGTAATGAAAGGTTGGCTACTCTTTTCAATAAACCTCGATCCACTTTAGAACGGTGGATGTCAAAATCCAGAAATTGTTTAATGAGTGATTTTGTCCCCTTGCACTTAGGATTTAATCATTTTACTGTACAAGATGTTGCTTCTCGAAATAAGATTATACCAGAAGGCCTGTTTAGTAATCCTGATTTGCCACCAGATGTTAAACCTGCAATAGTTATATGTGATGCTACCTATGTTTTTGTGCAAAGTAGTTCAAATTATTTGTTTCAGAAACAAACCTACAGTTTACAAAAACTAGACAACCTAGTTAAACCATTTTTGATTGTGTGTTGCGATGGCCACATTGTGGAATGTCTTGGTCCGTACAAAGTCACTCTTAATGATGCTACAATCACAAGTTTAAACTTAAATAATGAGGGATTTTGTATAAGATCATTATTTAGAAGAGGTGATATTTTTCTTCTTGATAGAGGATTTCGAGATGTTATAAATGAACTCCAAGAACACGGTTTTGTCACCCACATGCCAGAGTCTCTCCTTGAAAATTAACACCAATTAACAACCCAGCAGACAGGGTTGTAGAAATAGTCAATGGTAGGATAAAAAGAGACTATAGACTATTCCGTCATGTATTCAATAATAGAGCTGCTATGCACCTCAGTGATGATTTTAGGATTTGTAGTGCCTTATTAAATAAGTTTCATGTTGCCATAGATGACCCACCGAAGGCTTTGGAATATGTTACAATAGCTAAAAGTAGACTTTTTCTAGTAATCCATCTGGCAACATATGTAGAGCAAGGAAATCTTAACAGAAGGAGAGCTAGCTTCCAAACAATTGATGGCAATCATCCTCATTTGGATAGATTCCCACGACTCACAATTACTGACCTTAAGCGGTTTGCTCTAGGTACATATCAATTAAAACAGGCCAGATCTTACTTCGGGGAACATGTTCGTCAGTCTGGAATATATTCAGTGGAAGTGAATACCGAAATTGATGAGGATATTCCTCTGATTTTAGGCCTAAATAATTATTTGTTAAGAGGTAGGATTAAATCCAGGCATGTGAACAGTCGTACATATTACACGTATTTATTAATAAGCAGAGACGATGCTGTAGCAAATACATTACAAGCCATAGTAGGTTATTGTTGCAACTGCCTTGTTGGTAAGCGAACTGTTGGCTGCTGTGTTCACATAATGACAGTGGTGTGGTTTTTGAGTTCGGCTCGATGCAATGATATCACTGCTCCAGCATCTTAATTTAGATGATTTTTTTAATGAAAATGATGAATGAAGTCATTCGCTGTTCCTATATGAATAGGTACCTACCTACTTACTGTAAGGGTTAGATATACTATGATTGATTATATACCTACCTACATGTTTAAAGTGCTACCAGTGTCACTGGATCAAATTAAAGATCTCTTTGAATTCTATTGTTTTTTTTACAGCTCTCCTTTTTTTGTATTTGTAACTGTAGTGCGAGAGCCGGCTGCAAAAATACCTACCTCATCGGCTACCCCAATAAGCTGTATTTAGATCGTTAACCGACACTTAAACACGTAAAAAAAATCAGGTCTGCCAGAGCCAATCCTGCCGGGTCATAGAAATAATTGATATTTTTTGACGTAATTTTTTAGTAAAAATTACCTCATAAGATACCCGAATGAAAGTGCTGGCAGCAGTTAACCATTGATTAGTTATGTAAAAAAAAAGTTGGTCTGCCATTGGGCATCCTGCCGGAAGTACTTGGCAGACCACTTTGAATATGCCCTTCTGACACACTAAACCTACCTCATCGAGTACCCGGATGGGACCAACACTAAATAATAACCAAGATACCCCTGATAATGGATCAAAATGTCTGCCAGGTCTAAGCTTGCCGGAACTTAGTGTTCAAAGCGTTTGAAGTTGATAGGGAGCATAATTTCACCTGTAGTCAAAATAACATTATTTTGTTTCTAAATTACAAACAAATACAAATTACAAATACAAAGGTCATTGGGCGTTTCTGACCCACTTTGTGAAAGTTCGCGTACACAAACCAATTCAGTTTTAAATTGAAGAATTCAATCCCACTTTCCAAAATATGTATTTTTTTTTTAAATATCCAATGGGAAAAAGAAGTTATTTAACATTTAAAAAAATTATAAACATTTGTTAATAAAACAGAAGTGTTTACTTTTAGCATTGTGGAAATGTGTCGTACAGTCACAATAAATGTTGTATAGCTCTACGAAATATCTCTCTCTCGCTCGCACGTTTGGCAGCTAGATAAAAACAGGTAGATACCCAAGTGTGCATGCGCCAGCGCCGCTTGGACCTCGTCGCAGTCGTCCGTCATCCGTCGTTTCGATCTGTGCGTTTACACCTGTGTTTCTGTTATTTATTCATTTTATCGACTACCTGTGCACGTTTTATGGACTATTGGCTTTGCTTGACTATTGGTTTTAAGTTAAAATGGAAAGACAAAATAGTTGTGTGTCGTGTAATCGATCTGTGTTACGTCGACGAAAACACATATTGTCAACGCTCTTTCTAGAAAGATACCGAGATCATGCAGTATTATTATTGCAAGAAAGGATTCCACACGAGGTAAGTAACTTACACAGTACTTACTTACCGGCTCACCAAACCTACTTACCGGCTCACCAAACCTCGACTTTGATAGATAGCGATAGAAAGAAATACTTTTAACCATGCTTTTGTCATTATAGGTACGCTTATTTGGTATCGTAGCCTTTACCGTGATTATAGTCGCAGTTCTCGCCAACGATTTCTTTGTTCGTGAGGAATTGCAATCCGTCGTATTTACTAAAATTATAATAATTGCTAATTAATATAATTTACACTACTTGGTCGTAAAATACTGGTATTTAGCTAAATCCGGCTTGACTGTAAGCCGACCCCAATATAGTTGGGAAAAGGCTCGGCAGATGATGATGATACTACTTGGTCATAAACGATGGAAAGATCCGGTTGCGGCACGTTGCCATGAAGCGCTAATGCACGGGACGGCAACGCCGCACGCGTCATCGCAAAGCGATGTGTGTGTGTGTGTAAGCGATGTGTGTGTGTGTGATCTTTGTATGCTGACAGTGGAAGTTCTCCGGTTGATGTGAAGATGATGATGATTTCACAGTATATGCAATATTTTATCAATTGTTTCAGATTGGTTTTGATGGCTCAAGGGCCATATGCCATGCTTGCTGGGTGAGATTTGATCGTCATTGCACAACCAACCTATAGAAAACCAGCCTGTAAATCAACATATACCACATCAACCAGTGGATGACCAACCCGTGCAAGATCAACCAGTCAAAGATCAAGCAGTTGAAGATCATGAACCCCATCAAGTTGAAGGAGAGGCAGACCAGAGAGATGTTGCGGGTCCACAATTAGGTCCCGGTTTTGTTGCGCCTAGTGGATATTTGCGAGCATCAAATACAGCCAGGCATTGTGTTTTTCCAAACTGCAGAAATGTGGTGGCCCACAATGTTCCGCTGTATGCTAAGTTTCAACTTTTGCATAATTATAATTTTTACATACCGGAATTAGCTCGGGTTTGCAATCCTCATTTTATAAGAAATGATTGGGAAGACCTAATTAATACCCCTTCACTCGAAAGCTTTAATGGTGCTCATGTTGTTGGCATGATGAATCTGTACAAATGGGGTTTCGAACGGAGAAATCAATTTGATTACGAAAATATCGAACAAATAGATGACAACGAATTCCACTTTTGGACGGGTCTTACAAAATATCACTTTAATGTGATTTTAAACCAAACACCTTCTCTTCGTGTTAGATCCGAACGTCCTGCCACGGTTCTTGGAATTTACCTAACTAAAATAAGAACCGGTGAACCAGATGAGCGCTTAGCTACTAAATTCAATATGTCGAGGAGAACATTAGAAAGGAAATTGGTGATAGCAAGAGAATGCTTAACTAATGATTTTGTGTCACAGCATTTGGGCTTAGATCATATTACAAGAGAAGATGTGGTAGCCAGAAACCTTTCAATCCCTAGCCATTTTTTCGGTGGTAACCAAAAGGATCCCGCAGCCATTGTCATATGTGACGGAACATATATTTATCTGCAGAAGAGTGCGAATTTCCTTTTTCAACGGAAAACTTACAGTTTTCATAAGTTTCGGAACTTAGTCAAACCCTTTTTATTAGTATGTACCGATGGCTACATACTGGATGCTATGGGACCATATACAGCAAATACTTCGGACGCAAGAATTATGCTCGACCTGATGCGAGAAGATTCTCCGATTCATGGGTTCTTGAGAACTGATGACATTTTTATATTGGATCGTGGATTTCGAGACGCGATCGGTAATATTGAAGAATGCGGATATAATCCGCACATGCCGCCAACGAGAGCAAGAGGAGAACAGCTGACGACATTAGATGCCAATAAATCTAGGTTATTAACTATGATCCGTTGGGTAGTAGAAACTATTAACGGCAGATTTAAAAAAGATTTTAAAATCTTCCGCCATGTTTATTTTAATGTTGCTATGAGACATATGATGATCGACTTCAGTATAACTGCGGCAATAATTAATGCCACTCGACATCCATATGAAGACCATATGTATGCGGAGCAGTTCATATCCATAATAAATGAGAGGATGAATCAACACAATGAGCTGTCAGATTATGTGATAAGGCATAATTTGAACAGGCAGAGAGTAGCGTTTGTGCGACTCGACGGAAACGATCCGGATTTTGAAGACTTTTTACGTTGGGATCGTACCACTTGAGAATCGCGAGGTCATATTGCCACGAGCACATGCGTTTGAATGGAGTATACCACATCGAAATATACCGACACCAAGAAATGATCGAAAACAAAATACTAATAAGAGGCCGAATTCAGTCGCGACACGTCCGTAGTAAACAATATTATACGTATATTTTAGTAGATCCCACACGAATTGGAAGAAATGGCATTGATCAGTATTACTGCTCGTGTATACACGGCCGCCGCACTGTTGGAAGCTGTGCGCATGTTGTAAGCCTAGTTTACTTTTTATCATGGGCCAGGCATCAAGATGTAATAGATGCACCTGCAGCCTTTTTAGATGACATAACAATCGATTTTGATCAAGCAGAATAAAAATATTATTTAAGTAGAACTGGATTTTATTTTTGTCCCTTAAATACACACATCAAAAGTGTCTAGGGATCAACATATATTTTTGCAATAACTTTTCTCCTGATTGATATTAATTAAAATTTTCTTTAAGGATTCATCAAATAAAGTGTTTTCGTTTGTCACAGTAACGATAAACCAAGTCACCTTTGCATTAATAAAGAAATTTGCCATTTTCCTAATAAAGGGATTTTTGACATTTGAACCACTAACATTAAAGTTGGAAAAAAAGACTGAAATAACAGTTTTCTTTAAAATTTTATTGGGTAACTTAAACAATTAATAATCCGTGTTTCTACCGCGAACACTAACAACACAAGAACATCAGTTTGGCATACTCAAAATGAGTTCATCCAAATCACGCTGTGGAATGGCCGCCCATGTTCGTTGCAACAACAAAAAAAGGTCTTCTTACGACTGGATACCCTCCATATTCGGCAGAGCTCTTCTCTGTAGCATATCCCATGCATGCTCAATCGGGTTCAAGTCTGGCGACTGAGCAGGCCAGGGCAGGACATTGATGTTAGCTGCGGCGAGAGTCTATCTTACAACTCGTGAGGCTTCATCACTCTTCAGGGAACTTAATTAGCGACCAAACAGTCAGAAACCGCTTGCATGAAGTGAACCTTCATTCCCGAAGACCGCTACGGGTACCACCTATAGCAATGCACAATCGTAGGATTCGATATCAATGGGCTCTTGAACACAGAAATTGGGCAGAAGAACAATGGCGTTTCGTGTGCTTCTCTGATGAGTCTCGTTTTGGTATGAGACCGGATACAAGACGTATACGACACTGGAGAACCCCTGGACGCCAACAGCGATTAAAATCCTGCCAGGAAGTCCATCCTTATAGTGGTGGAACCATCATGGTATGGGCGGGTATTTGGATCGGCGGAAGAACTGAGTTGATTTGGATCAGAGGCAACCTCAACGCTCAAATTTATGCTGAGACGATTGTATCAGACGTCATCGTTCCTCTACAAGTGCAAATCGGTCCCTTATTTCAGTTAATGCATGATAATGCACGACCGCACACCGCAAGAGTTGTAAGACAGACTCTCGCCGCAGCTAACATCAATGTCCTGCCCTGGCCTGCTCAGTCGCCAGACTTGAACCCGATTGAGCATACATGGGATATGCTACAGAGAAGAGCTCTGCCGAATATGGAGGGTATCCAGTCGCAAAAAGACCTTTTTTTGTTGTTGCAACGAACATGGGCGGCCATTCCACAGCGTGATTTGGATGAACTCATTTTGAGTATGCCAAACCGATGTTCTTGTGTTGTTAGAGTTCGCGGTAGAAACACGGATTATTAATTGTTTAAGTTACCCAATAAAATTTTAAAGAAAACTGTTATTTCAGTCTTTTTTTCCAACTTTAATGTTAGTGGTTCAAATGTCAAAAATCCCTTTATTAGGAAAATGGCAAATTTCTTTATTAATGCAAAGGTGACTTGGTTTATCGTTACTGTGACAAACGAAAACACTTTATTTGATGAATCCTTAAAGAAAATTTTAATTAATATCAATCAGGAGAAAAGTTATTGCAAAAATATATGTTGATCCCTAGACACTTTTGATGTGTGTAGTTGAAAATTAAAACTTTTGGTAAAACTAGCACATTCTACTTTCTTTCCCGTGGGAATTTCCCCATGGGAAATTATCCGATGCCACTTAGGGATGTCTAGCTTTTGACTGGTAAAAGTATTTTTGAAATCAGTCCAGTTGTTTTGAGATAATTCGTTATAAAAATGCTTTAAAAATGTCTTAATAACAATAAATAAAATAATTTTTTTCTCAATTCTCCCATGGCCCACAAGAATGCGACCCACACCACTGGGGTGTAGATACATTTATCTACATACCTTGCCCTATTTCGTTTGTGTACGCCGTGGGTCAAATGTCCGAACAAAATGCCCAATGACCTTTCAGCAACTTCCTGAAATAAAAAAATATTTATTTACTAGGTAATAAAAAAAAAACAATTTTAAAAGTAAGTAAGTAGCTAACCCGTTGAAACCCTGCTTCTTCCACCACCATGCCAGTAGCTGCTTGCACTCCAATTATCTGCATGACTCGGTTTTCTAAATCGGTCAAGGTTAATTGGAGTGCTGGCCCTCCACCAGTGCCACCAACGGCCCTATTAATTTTAGCACACTTCTTCTTGCAATTATTTTTGTGATCACTCCACACCTTGAATTAAACAGAAATAATTTAAGCAGGAATTCCAAACAAACTTTCTTACCTAAAACAAAGATATTGGATAAGTACTTAAAGCAGAGACTTATGAGTGACTTTATTTAAGTGCCCCAACAACAAAAAAAAATAGCGTCACTTGAGTTAACATACCTTGCGCCATTTCTCCTCAGACCTAGAATCGCCTGTGCCTTCACTATTTAATTTATTTGCCAGTTCCTTCCATTTCATTTGTATGAAATTCCGACCTCGTGGGTCGCCTGAAGGTTTAGACAAATCTCCATTTTTGGAATAGAAATAGCATTGCACTTTAAAATACTTCACACTAAAGTTTATGCCACTCAAACTTATTAAAACTGTTTACTCACGCTTCCATGAATTCAACCATCATTTCATATTGCGTCTGACTAGTTCTCATAATTATTTATTCACTTAAAAGCACTTAATTATTTATAGAAAAGAAATAGAAATACTTTTGCTGTGGACGTGTAGTAAAACATAAACAAACTTAGCATTGGCTTGGCGCCCTCACGCGTCGGATGTCAAAATGTCAAGTGGGTGCGTTCGGTACCCGTAATTTTTTTTAAATAAAATCTCCGAAACTATATCATACTGCTGAAGACTTGCCACTTTATAATGTCTAATAATTAACTTTGGATCTCTTCTTTATATAACATTCATTTTTTATTTAAATTTAATAATAATAAAACGTCTAATCAAAGGTGAAAAAAATATTAACAACTTAATTTAGTTTTCGAACGCACGATTAATTCAACAATCGTTAATTTTGCTCACTCTGGCGCGTCCCTATTTACATTAGCATGACGGCACCTTCGAATTCAAATCGAGTGTTCGATAGTGCTTCAAATGTGCTTCGTGCTGCCTACTATCGACAGACTCTGTTTTCGAATCGAGGCCTCGATACATTGTCGATTCGAAATCGTTTGATATTCGTGCTTGGCCCAGCCTACTGTTGAAAAACTTAGAAAAAATTAAAGGAAGATATTAATTTTCAAGGGTCGGAGAAAAGCTTACGAAAGATAATTAAGGATTTAAGTTTTCATTGGAAAAAAACTGAAAATAACCGTAAAATTCTGATTGAAACGTCCTATATACGTTTACAGCGAATAGAATATTTAAAGAAAATTAAAAAATACCGACAAGAGGGACGACCTATAATTTACACGGACGAATCATATGTCGATTCGTCTCATTCAAATCCCAAAGCCTGGACGGATGGTTCTACAAAGGGACTTAAACAGCCCATATCAAAAGGGCAACGCGTGGTAATTGTACATGGTGGCTCCGAAGCAGGCTTTGTTTCAAGTGCTTTGCTTACCTTTAAAGCGGGAAATAAATCAGGTGATTATCATGACAACATAAACTATGAAAATTATGAAAAATGGATACGGAATAAATTTAATGCCTAACATTCCGTCTAATTCTGTTGTGGTTGACAACGCTGCCTATCACAACAAACAATACGATCTCGCGCCTACATCAAACTCAAAAAAAGCTGATATGCAAGCATGGCTGTCTGAAAAGGGCATATACTATGACACTAATTTATTGAAACCGGAATTCGGTATGTAAAGTATTCTTCAGGTATTATAGATAAAACATATTTTTTAACATCACTAAATTAATTTCATCAAATCAAATATACTCCCAATTTTCTGGGTGTTTATGGGTGCTTGCGGGTGTTTATCGGGTTTTTATCAAAGCACCGGGTTTAATCCCGGTGGATTGCCCATCTGTAGACTAACAACAGTTTTTTTTAATTTATCTTGAAACACACGAAGGAAGTAGTCTGTTCAGGCTACTTTATGACGTCATATAGAGGTCAAATGAAAGTCAAATGGTTACAAGTATTATTGTGAAAATAATCACAATCTTGTGATATAGAGAGCTAAAAATAGAAAAATAAGGCTCATGACCCTAAAATCTCCAAATGGTTTTGGAATCAGCGTAGGTTCATTTTTACTTTACATATCGAATTATACAAAATAATCAAATGTTATGAAGAGCAGTTCAAAACATATTCAATTGACAAAATTTTAGCAGAACAGAATCACACAATTTTAAGACTGCCTCCATACCACCCAGATCTTAACCCCATAGAAATGGCATGGTCTACCATTAAACAATATGTTGGTAGCAAAAATTAGACATGGGTGATAAATAACGTCACAGTGAAAAAATCACCGTGATCTGCCACCTGAGAGTATCACAGTGACTTTTTGTATAATATCGTCGTTCCAAAATAACGTTGTTCCTTTCCGTCACATTTACTCCGTCTCACTCCCGTCACTGCGATGGTTAATGTTAAATATGGAACGAGAATAAATCGGAACGTGTACGCCCGCGCCTCGCTCGCGCCGCGGCCGTTCGGAGATAGTCGTATACTTTCGTGAAAAACGAGTATCGATGCAATTCTAGCGTGCATGACCTCGAACTTTGACAGTCAGTTGACTCAGTTTACTCATTGTAATTTGTCATATTTGTGCACCTATAAATTTGGCGCCATTTTTTTTCTTTCATTTTGTTTGCGCGTTTATGCAAAGTAGGTACGTAGTGTTAGTACTTAGTTTGTTCGTGTTTATTCGTTGTGTAAATAACAGTAATTAATAGTGATAGTTCAGTGTATTTAGTGTAGATATAGTTTAAAAACTGGTCTCTGCCATTATGGCGGACTCACGTAAAATGAAAACTAGTAATTTATGGAATTGTTTTGAAGATTTTGGAGACAGTGTAAATAAGATCGCAATTTGTAAGTTATGTAAAGTTAAGTATAGCTACAAATCTTCAACTTCCAATTTAAAAAAACACTTGGAGCGAAAACATCCTACTGTTCAGTTTGTTTCTACAAAACAGCAGTCAGTCCAATCTGTTCCTGTTGCACCAACTACGTCAGAATCAAACCCGCAATCACCGTCGGACTCTACGATGGCTTCCACCTCCAGCGCGAATGTGCAGCAACTACAAAATTCAAATGTGCCAACTACGTCAATGTCCAATTCTGATATTATGACAAATTGTATAAGTAATACCAACATACAAAACGTAAATTCCCGTATAGTATTACAGAATCAACCTATGACTAAATATCTAAAAAGAAAACTTACACCAAACGAAAAAAAAAGGTTAGATGATCTGTTGATGCTGCTATTTATTTATGATTATCAGCCTTTTTCAATCGTCGAAGATAGAGGATTTAAGGCCTTTGTTGAAGGATTGAATCCCTCGTACACCTTACCGAACAGGAAAGTACTCTCAAACAATTATCTACCTGCACTTTACGAGACATGTTTAACAGAAACTAAAGAGAAAATTCAGCGTGAAGCACTTAGTGTTTGATTAACTTCAGATATTTGGACTTCTAGCAACAACGATGCGTATTTAGGACTCACAGCCCACTATATTGATGAGGAGTTTATTTTGAAGTCAGTCTTATTAGAATGCGCACCTCTGAGTGGTTCACATACGGCCGAAAATATCAAAGAAAATGTACTACGTATTCTTCAAAATTGGAAACTGAAAGACAAAGTTCTAATTGTTGTTACAGACAATGCTAGTAATATGAAATCTGCTGTCGAAAAAATGGGCTATAGGCATTTCGGATGTTATGCCCATTCAATAAATCTAATAGTGAGAAGTTGTACCACTGAAAGCACTGCAAACGAAACAATATCAGGAGTAATCACGAAAGTGAAAGTATTGTAGCACATTACAAACGAAGTGTAAAAGCCACTGAAAAGTTACTAACATACCAAAAACAAAATAATATTGCAATCCCAAGAAAGGTACTTCAGGATGTATCTACTAGGTGGAATTCTACTTTAAAGATGTCACAACGCTTTGTGGATTTGGAAGAAGCTATTAAAGCTACAATGGCTTTGACTGACGAGGAATGGGATACCTTGTCAGCCGAAGAATGGCGTATATGTCGCGAGTTATGCACTGTACTCAAGCCTTTTGAACAGATAACTGAAGCGATGAGCGGGGAAAAATACGTATCCGGGAGTCAAATACTCATTTTAACTAGAGGTCTGATATCGGCACTGAATAAAATGCTTCAGGTTACTGAAGACCCAATGGAAGAAGATTTTTCGGACAGTCTTCACGAAATAACTAAAAACCTAATAAGTTCTTTGAGATCGGAGACTGAAAGACGATTCGCCAATATCGAGGCTAGCAAGACGATTGGTGTATCGACAGTGCTGGATCCACGATTCAAGCTACATGTGTTTAGAAACCAGGTTTACGCAGCTGACGTCAAAAAAACAGTGATTGACCTGGTCACTGCCACTATAAATAAAAATTTGCCAGCTCAGCAAAGAGATGTGGAAGCCCCTGAAGAACCCGTATCAAAAAGAAATAAGTTTGATATTTGGGACGAATACGATACAATAGTTAACACAGTGCGCCCTGAAGGTACACCTAGATCGCAGGCAGTCCTGGAAGTACAGAGATACCTAGAGTTACCAGTTACGGGAAGACAGCAGGATCCACTAGAATGGTGGAAGACTTTTAAGCATAGCTTTCCTAATTTAGCAGTTTTGGCCAGAAGTAAATTAAATTTTATGGCAACTTCTACCCTGCGAGAGGCTCTTTTCTAAAGCAGGAAGTATAATGAATGAGAGACGTACAAGGCTCGGCATTAGAAAAATGCAACAGCTTTTATTTTTAAATTCTAATTATAAAACCAAATAAAAATTTGAAAAAAATGTATATAATAATAGTAAACATGTAAATAATGTACATTGTACATATAAAATCAATGTAAATAGTTGATCAAAATATAAAACACGCCGCTTAGTTTTCAAAATTATGCGACAGTCCTAAGCCTGTGTAAAGTGTGAAGGATATTATGATCAAATCAACTGTAAGTACAATATTTATACAAATTTGTACGCAATTTCTTAACACCCTGTTAGGCTGCAAACTGGATGAACGCGGGCGCGGCGGCGACTGCGCCGCACAAATCGAGTCGCGCGAGCCGTGCATTTGTACGGCGCAGTCGCCGCCGCGCCCGCGCCTGCGGTCGTCCAGTTTTTCGTCCGCGTGATGTAAGGGAAGTATCCCAAGGGAACATATTACCGGGATAAAAGTACCCTATATGTTAATCCAGGTAATTAACTACTTGTATGAAATTTTTATCCAAATCCGTCCAACCGTTTTCCCGTGAAAGAGTAACAAACATCCATACATCCTCACAAACTTTCGCATTTATAATACTATTATTAAGTACTAATTATTAGGATATAATAACACCGAGATGTACTTTTTTTCTTTATTCTGCATTACAGCTACAGGCGATAGTTTTTATTGATAAAACGAATAAGCGAATTAATGATCAAATCGGGTAAGTCACATTACAAAACGTTCTAAATATCTATTACCTATCCGACATGATCGATTACAAAACGTTCTAAATATCTATTACCTATCCGACGTGATCAACGTGACAAAGTCACGGTGATTTTTCACTGTGAAATTTTTATAACTGGAACAACAGTCACGGTGAATAAAATATAACGACTTTGCCCATGTCTAGCAAAAATGTTAAATGGAGTATCAATAATGCAATTGAACTGGTGAAAGAAAAAGTGGATCAAATGAAAGCCCGAGAGTGGGAGAAGCTATGTAACAAAATTAAAACTGTAGAAGAAGAATATGTAAAAAGTGTCCATGTGATTGACAGTGTAACCGAACAGTTTATCATTAGTGTCAATGATAGCTCAGAAAGTGACGATAGTCAAGATGAGGACGAAGATTTCGAAATTTCTTACGACGACGAAATGCCTTCTACCAGTTCTTCCGTAATCCAATTCCAACAGGCTTCTTCTTTAACTGTATCGTATGACGATTTAATGAAAGGCATAACTCCATTGCCATCTGATTAGACATTAGTAGGTAGGTATATAAGTTGCGCCTCGCGGTTTGATTAGAAATATGTTTATGGTATGTATAGCAATACATAAACTGTCTTCTTCTTTTTTTTCTAATATATTAAATTTAGTGACATATTATTTATTAATACGATGATTGGCCAATGTGCCTTAACCACACTATGTTAGAATTAGCTATTAAAATATCCATTATTCACAAAATATAAGGTACGTACAAACAAATAATTTGTTTAAATCACTCTTAGTAATTTTATGCGTGACTGTACACATGCGCAAATCACCCCACTACTTTCGCCGAGCGCTCTTGATCCGCGCCGATACCTGTACTGATTTATTTAAGTCTCTATCCCATCAGATATGCTAATTAATCTGCTCTCCAAACTACGACCTTACTTACCTCTATACACGACGGATATTTATATTTTGAGGTTAAGTTACGTTTTCTAAAAAAACTTGGAAATGCGGGTTTTGATTCCAAAATGGCAATTGTAGATGGTTATTTGGTTTATTTATAAACCATCTAAAACAACTTTGGAATTGACGCAACTCTGTACCGTGGTCCATATTAATAATTGTCGTGGTCATTCTCCTTTAAGCTCTAGTTTTTTAATAATCTAAAAAAAAAATATAAACTTGTAAGTTTGAACAATTTAATTTTAACTTTTTGAAAGTTCTTTGCTATTCCTGTGAAGCCGCAGCATGTTGGAGATTTTAATTCTTATTTTTGCAACGCCTACATAAAATGTAAATCCTCATGTAAAAAGTGGCAACACCGTTCCCTTCCATCTGCGACACTGGTCCAAAACAGACGTACATTTTAATTACTTGACATATTTCATTTTATGTTTCTCCTCGGCACTAACGTACCAGCACCTAATCAGCTACCCAACATCTAATTACAAGCTACACACCATCTACAAGCCAGCAATTGAGACAAATCCCTATGGAGCTGTCTCAAAATCGTTAGTAGGTATCTCTATAAATAAAAAACAATTCTCAAAAATCCATTTGTCACTTCAAAACAGTTGCATCTAATGGACTACCAATTTTGTTTTATGACAATAACCTTTTGGACAAGCCACCTGAAGGGTAGGGGAGGGGGAGGGGTACTCCTGTGAGAAGCTGGACCGTGTAAAGCTATTTTAAATAAAGTACTAGATTCTTTAAATAAGATATTGTTAATATAATTTTAAAGAAAGTGTTATTAACAGATAAATGTATTGAGATTATTTCAGATGTATTGAGAGTATTTATCTCTAAGTTTCGATTTTCTGTTCCTTTAATGACTTCTTACATTTACTTTTCAGAAGACATGCATACCCAGGCTGAAAAAAAAATGTGGGGAAATTTCTAAAACTAAAGCCACCTTTGGAAAATATTTGAGAAGAAATCAAGTAAGTACATTATCATTATGATTATAGTTACCTAAACATTGTTATAACTCCTCATATGCAAAGATTTGACCATATAAGCAACTTAGTGTTAATAATATTATCTCCTAGTCATCATTCTACTTTTAAACAATAGGAACTCACGAAAACGATTTCAGCTGATTTGCTACATTACTATACCTAGTTTTCTAAATTGGCTTTAACATATTATGTAAAAATAAAATAGTCATTAAACTTTTTCAATGTGATGATATTAATAACAAATAGACACGACTGAAAGAAATCCTTTACATCGTTAAGTTAATTTGTACTCAACTGCTCATTTTAATTCGTGTATATGCAGAGTAATGTTAACAAGTCTCTTAAAATATTTTATTTACAGGTTTATTAACACCACGAGAAATGCAGTAGATGGAATAGTTGAAGAAAACGAAATGCAGCCTGACATCACTTAGACGCCGAGCCAATCTCTTGTAAAAGTTGGTGTCAGGTGCACTAAAAGAAATTGTGACGTCGGCGCTCAAAAATTAAAATAAAAAACCTAAAGATTTCCGTTGGATAACCAACTGGTTTCCACTGGTATTAATAAAACCATGATAGAAAATTTAAAAACAATTGTTGTAAAAAAAGATATCAAAGACAAATACTGTGGCTTGATATTTGATATTCATTAAAACGGCGTCTTTTTTATATTAGCCCTGACAAAGTTGAGGGCTACGAAGACTTTGGCTTAGAAGCAGGACGTGGGTCTCAACTGGCTGACCATGCATTAAGCCCCGTATTCATGGTAAACATTTGTTGAGCAACAAAGTTGAATCAACGTGTCTCATATCGAGCGAGAGCTGTTATCAACTCTGCAACACACAGTGTTGCCAGCAACATGAAGACAGCAACTCCGCAACACGTTGATTCAACTTTGTTGCTAAACAAATGTTTACCATGAATACGGGGCTTTAGTGTTTATGTTGCAAGGTATAAAAGCAAAGCTCAAACAACCAATAGCTTTTTATTTTGTTAATGGAAAGTGTCATCCCAAAAACTAGCGTCATTTATAAAAGAAATAATTATGGTTGTTGAAGATACCGGGTTTCCTATAATAACCACAATATGTGAGTAGGGCCCTACAAACATGGGAGCCCTGAACGAACACAATACAAATGAGAACTATTTTACTGACAGTAATGGCAAAAAAAATATATGTTATATTTGATGTACCCCATCTATTTAAATCAATACGAAATAATTTTCATAATTATGGGAAAATGTTTATGTGTGGAATGAAGGCCAAATGGGAGCATTTGGTACAAGCAGAGGAAAAAATAGAAACCTTAGCAAAATAACCCAAATGCATGTGGAGCCAAAATATAGGGCCAAAATAAAAGTAAAGTATGCTGACACAGTAGCAGCAGTTGTGAAGTTGATGGTACAGTCACAAAATGATATACATATTACAGTCAAAAGAGATGATGCAGACTGGCACAATAATCAATGACCTCGACCGCCTTTTTGACAAAACGAATGGTCCATCATGCCCAGATGATGGATGTCAAAAGGGAAAATTTATATCATAAGACAGACCATATGGACGCTTGGAAAAAACTACGGTTTCTAATTTAGACAGGTATTCAACACCGGTCTAAATTAGAAACCGTAGTTTTTAAAAACTGCAATGGGATTAGAGCCAAAAATGTACGCTGCATTGCGGGGTACATAACAACATTAAAATCATTACGCGATATTTGGACGGAACTGAGGGCTTACGGTTACCAATATATAAATCTGAGACAGCTCAACCAAGTTGCTCTCGAAAATTTATTCGGAGTAATAAGACGGCATAGCCCTACAAACAGAAACCCGACTTGCTATTGTTTTATAGCAGCCCTTTAACAACAATCATTTCTGGAATGACAGCTCCTCACAATAAGGCGTCCAATTGTGAGAAAGATTTTAAAAACCTTTTGACAGATTTTCACAAAGAAGTTTTCAAAGTCCAAGAAAATAAACAGGATCTGTCAGGAAAAAGTACTTGTGAGGCAACTATCTTGAAGCAAGCCGGGTTGGGTGAATGTTTTGCTGCAAGCGCCAGTCCAGACAATTCTGTTCTAAACATCCCCGAGGAGTTTAAAACAATAGAAACGGATTTAGCACAAATAGAGCAACAACCCATTGTCTATGTGAGTGGATATCTGGGTTCAGTAATTTTGAAAAAATAAAGTGATTTTTGTTTAAAATGCTTGCAAATTGACGATCCCGATGACGGTGTTGAACAAATTTATAGCTACATTAAATTAAGAGAATGGTGGCCAGAAAAAATATCACTTGCATACGCCACCAAAAACTTGTGCAGGTCGAACAGCGTGTAATTTTTTTGAAAAAGAAGTTTTGCCATGTCTGCACTATCGAAAT
The DNA here is from genome assembly GCA_921972225.1 of Euplexia lucipara. Classification (NCBI taxonomy): domain Eukaryota; kingdom Metazoa; phylum Arthropoda; class Insecta; order Lepidoptera; family Noctuidae; genus Euplexia; species Euplexia lucipara. The sequence continues at coordinate 18,289,516 of OV179156.1, forward strand.
ACACTTGAGAGCAATAAAATCGCACACCCCTTGTAATTTGGTTTATTACTGATTGTTTTCTAAAATCGAAAGATATTGAGTAAAAATCATTAGACAAAATTAAAGCATACAAGCTTAGCTTTACAAAAACATAAAATTAAAATCATTGACCTTCACGTAACTTACAAAAACCGACCGTACACCGAATTCCCCAAATTCACGCGTTTGCGTTGTCACTACTTGCACCCTTAGCCGCAGGTATAAAAAGGTCAGTTTATTGGAATTTTTATTCAGTTGCATACCGAAGGTCAACGTGATAACATCTCTACTGGAAGCATACGGATTTACTGGAAAAATATGGATACCACGCCCGCAGAAGCCGCTCAAGTTATTGCCTTGCTCGAAGCAGGCCATAACCAAAGTGAAGTTGCTCGACGGCTAAATTTGAGCCGCTACTCTGTTCGTCGTGTATACCAGAGGTTCCAAGAGACCGGTGGCTACATTCGGCGACCAGGATCTGGCCGGCGACGCACAACATCAGTAGCCCTAGCACGAATATTTGTAGGTATCGTATCGTAAACGTATCGAGTTGTCTATACGATAACGGAATAAACTAAAGTCGGAAGCACGAAGCCCTTTCGTAATAGTATCGAGACCTCGATACGATTACGTTAGTGACGTCATACTAATGTAAGTAAGGATGTACAAAATTGAACGAACTATCTTAAAATTGAGTGAACGTATCGTTCTAAAACTCTATGCGTATTTAATTCTTAGTGATTTCAGGGCCTTCAAACCTTTAAAACTGTTCAAATTTTGATGCAATGAGAAGAAACTGCAGTAAAAGTTAATATTTAGTTTAGATAAATGGTATAATTATTGAATGTATTAATAATACTTCGTGTTTAGTGACACTGTGTTCCTAAACGAACGACGCGTAACGTAAACACTTGACATTCTTTGACGAGAAGCTCATTCAAGGTCAATTTTGTTTTGAAGTGAACTTGTGCCAAAGACATTCAATAAACTTTTAAATCTCTTTGACTCTTGTGCCTATTTCTTTACATCTAAAAGTTATAAAACTTAACTCTCGCAGCAATAAAACGTTTCCAAAATGCGAACCAGCCACCCGCTTATACACCAATATAGTAGAATTTATGGAAAGGTAGGTTAAAGATTTTATTGTAAACATTTCTGTTGATTGTCAGCGTTAGAAATTCTTAATTTGTTAAGGATAAAACACTACAGTTTATTTGATTACTCGAGTCCTTCAAAAATAACAGGCTATAAGCTTGTTAATTTGGAAACCAATTTGGATTAAATTGAAATAAACTTTGATGAGACATGTGATTATTATTTGATAATATTACTATGTAGGTCTACAAATTGGAAGGCAACAATATTTATAAGGTAGCTTTTGGAATACACACACAGTCCTTTAATTAAATGTTAAAACTATGATAGGCACAGACACTTGTCCAAATATGTAGATAAAAATGCTTCGTAAGGAAGCATTTAGACGAAATCACCTTGTTTCTCTTCGTACATTTCTACTCTCAACAATCAATCACGCCGAAAGATAATAGTACAATTTACTATGTGGAGGGGTGCTTCTTGTTAATGTAAGCCTTTTCTAACAAAATTTATTAACACAATCACTTAAATTATTATTTTATGCTTCCAATGAACTCTGTCGAATGTTTTCTCACTGCCAAATTTACAGTGAATAAACTTTCGTGAAACTCGCAAACCAGCCTTCGACAATTACGATACTATACGTCATATTTTGCGTTCGTGCTAGCTATCTTCATACAAACGGCTCAAGTTTACGTTACGAATTCGATACGAAACTTACTTGACTATGTTCGTGCTCACAAAATTAGTTCAAATTACGCACACCAGAGGCGCTGTTCATGTTTCCATATAAAATGCTCACGTTAACGATACGAATACTTTTTCGCAAGTTATTCGTGCTAGGGCTACAGAGCGTGATGACCGCTTTCTTGTGACAAGGTCTTTGAGAAATCGGCAACTGAACGCGGTTCAACTGGGACAACAGCTTCGAGAAGTTCGCAATGTCAGTATAAGTCGGTGGACAGTTCGTAGAAGACTAGGTGAAGCAGGAATGACTTCACATCGCCCAGCAAATGGTCCCAAATTGACCACAGCTCACCGACAAGCCCGGCTACAATTTGCTAGGGAACATTTAAATTGGACGTATGACCAATGGCGGGCTGTTATGTTCTCTGATGAGTGCAGAATGACTTTACATGGTCATGATGGACGCTCTAGGGTCTACAGAAGGTCATCAGAGCGATTTTCACAATGCTGCATAAGCGAACGTGTGGCTTTTGGAGGTGGATCGTGTATGTTTTGGGGTGGCATAATGTTGGACACTAAAACTGACATTGTATTCATCACTACGGCGAATACCGGCCCGAGATCGAGAAGTTTGACGGCTGCACGATACGTCGAAGAAGTGCTCGAAGAACATGTGAGGCCGCTTGCGTGGCTTATGGGAGAAGATTTTCTCTTAATGCACGACAACGCCAGACCGCATGTCGCTAGAACAGTTTGCGACTACATGGAAGATGTTGGAATCACCGCGATGGAGTGGCCAGCTCGTAGTCCTGATCTCAATCCGATTGAGCATGTCTGGGATGAGCTAAAAAGAAGAGTTCGAGCAAGAAGCCCTGCTCCTACGCGCCTCCAAGAGCTTCAACTTGCCATTGAAGAGGAGTGGAACGCCATACCACAAGATTTCATGGTGAAATTAATACGGTCCATGAAAAACCGATTAAGAGCTGTAATCAAGGCTAGGGGAGGGAATACACCTTATTAAAAAACAATTTGATCAAGCATTTTGAGTTTTATTTTTATTCTTTGTTAAGCTAAATTGGGTAATTTTATCCGTATGTTGGGTTTTGTGCCCTAAAACTCCCTATGGGTACTTTTTTTACACTGTATTTGATATCATTAGAAAGGTACTGAAGTAAACATTCAAATAGTGTAAGTTTTATTTTAATATGTATTCACATTTATGAAAAAAACTGCTTTAACAACAAAAAGTCAACGTGTGCGATTTTATTGCTCTCAAGTGTATTTGCCAACTCACAAAAACGATATTTATAGCAAACTGCGATGCTGATTTTGTCATTTGTGAAGAGCACAAGAATGAAATAACATGTGCCATCTTCAGTCAACTCGCTCTACTGTTGATCAGAAGGCAATGTCAGCGCATTAATCAAAATATAGCTTTAGTAGAGGACTATAATAAAAAGGTTCAACAACAAGGCATTGCAAAATATTTTTTTATCTAAGAATTTTATACCAAAATGTACCACTACGCAAGTTTAATATAAAAGTTGAGGTTTCTTTTTCATACGATTTATCTTATATTAGCTTTTGTCAGCAGCTTCGCTCGCGTGATGAGCGTAGGTTTTTACATGCAAACTTTGAAACCCCATTTCACCTTCTTAAAAGTTGAAGTACCAAAAAATATTTCTTAGTGCTCGCTTACGTCGTAAAACGAAGCCTTGTGCAAAATTTCACGTTACTAATCCCAACAGTTTTTGGCTGTGCATTACAATAATATGTCAGTCTGTCAGTTTCTTTTCTTTCCTTTCCTTTCCTTTCCTTATACAGGGTGTCAAGTAAATATCACGACAAACTGCAGGGGGTGATAGCTTGGGTCACTACCTATCAATACAACACAATATATGTTCAGCAAAATCTTACGGATTTACAGTTTTACAAAATTAATAATCATCTCGTAATGAAAAAAATCTTTTCTAGAACTTTCTTTTACATAATATTATTCGTGAATAGGTTACTCTACTCATTATAAGTTTTTTATCTTATCAAAAACAAGAAAGTTTTGAAGAAATAGTTTTTTTTTGTTGAAATTTTCACAGAACGATTTTCGTTTCGCATAACTTTAACCTACAGTGGTGAAAAAAAAATGTATGTGGCAGTTTTGTACAACAAACTTAAAAGATAGCCTGTTTAATGGTGATTTAGGAAAGATACAATACTAGTGCATTTTCATTAAAAAAATACAAAAAAATGCTATTTTAGTTCCAGAGCTGATTTTGTTGAAAATGTAATTAACGTAATTTTGACAAAAACCACTATGAGTATAAGTAATAGCTGCTCATTTACGCGAATTATTATAAAACTAGTTGTGACACGTAAAATACGACATGCACGCGTAATGACTAAAGGTTTTTACCTGCTCGCCGACCGACCCGACCCGACTGTCTAACAAAAGAAGCGCATGTGCTATCTCGCTCTTTCTTGCATTGTGATTTTGTGTCTCAAAATTTAAGGGGAAAAGTACCCTCAAACAATACATGCCTAAAAACCCTATAAAAAGGGGTTATAAGGTATGGGCTCGGTGTGATGTTAAGACCAGATACATAAAATTTATGTCTTCGATATCTATATCGGGAAAGCAGACGAAAATGCATCAAGAGAGAAAGGCTTAGGATATAATGTGATAATGAAGCTCTGCGAACCTTACAGACTGTGATCGCAGAGTACACAAGGAGTATGGGTGGTGTGGATCACTTTGATCACTGTCGAAATTCCTACTCAATTGGCCGCAGATCAAAAAAGTCCTGGTTACGGATGTTTTGGTTCTTGTATGAGAGTGCCATTATAAACGCATATACACACATCAAAAGTGTCTAGGGATCAAGCATTTTTATGCGGATTTCTTGAGATTGAGATGTGGCTTTGTAATAAATTTATGATTTTATAAATTTATATGGATCCTTTTTGGTGCATTTCATAATTTGAATCAGGAACTGTGAATCAAATTCGAGTAAAAGATGAAAATCAGCTGTCAATATTTTCCCTATAAAAACATACGACGCATTGAAGACATTATTAGTGCTACTGTTTCCCTACTACTGATTAAAACCAACGTTATTATGGAGCGGCGACGTCATTTAAGCAGGGAAGAAATGCTCAGAGCCGTGGGAATGATAGAAGCTGGTTCCCGGCAACGTACTGTGGCTTTAGCTCTGAATACAAGTCAGAGTGTTATCAGTCGACTTTGGACACGTTACCGAAGCACTGGTACCGTGGCTGAGCGCCATGGAGGATACATTCAAATCTTAACTCGAAGAGCTCCAACAATAACCGCCATGATGTTGTTAGCCGTGAGGCTTCATCACTCTTCAGGGAACTTAATTAGCGACCAAACAGTCAGAAACCGCTTGCATGAAGTGAACCTTCATTCCCGAAGACCGCTACGGGTACCACCTATAGCAATGCACAATCGTAGGATTCGATATCAATGGGCTCTTGAACACAGAAATTGGGCAGAAGAACAATGGCGTTTCGTGTGCTTTTCTCATGAGTCTCGTTTTGGTATGAGACCGGATACAAGACGTATACGACACTGAAGAACCCCTGGACGCCAACAGCGATTAAAATCCTGCCAGGAAGTCCATCCTTATAGTGGTGGAACCATCATGGTATGGGCGGGTATTTGGATCGGCGGAAGAACTGAGTTGATTTGGATCAGAGGCAACCTCAACGCTCAAATTTATGCTGAGACGATTGTATCAGACGTCATCGTTCCTCTACAAGTGCAAATCGGTCCCTTATTTCAGTTAATGCATGATAATGCACGACCGCACACCGCAAGAGTTGGAAGACAGACTCTCGCCGCAGCTAACATCAATGTCCTGCCCTGGCCTGCTCAGTCGCCAGACTTGAACCCGATTGAGCATGCATGGGATATGCTACAGAGAAGAGCTCTGCCGAATATGGAGAGTATCCAGTCGCAAGAAGACCTTTTTTTGTTGTTGCAACGAACATGGGCGGCCATTCCACAGCGTGATTTGGATGAACTCATTTTGAGTATGCCAAACCGATGTTCTTGTGTTGTTAGTGTTCGCGGTAGAAACACGGATTATTAATTGTTTAAGTTACCCAATAAAATTTTAAAGAAAACTGTTATTTCAGTCTTTTTTTCGAACTTTAATGTTAGTGGTTCAAATGTCAAAAATCCCTTTATTAGGAAAATGGCAAATTTCTTTATTAATGCAAAGGTGACTTGGTTTATCGTTACTGTGACAAACGAAAACACTTTATTTGATGAATCCTTAAAGAAAATTTTAATTAATATCAATCAGGAGAAAAGTTATTGCAAAAATATATGTTGATCCCTAGACACTTTTGATGTGTGTATTTTATATAAACACAATAATCGAAATCGTAAAAACCTACATCGATCGCTATTTCCGATTACGGTTAGCTAGAAGTTTGAAATCGGGCCATATCTCAAACAAAAAACAAGATGCGGTGGTATATAAAAACAAAAAAGGAGGTGTTTTTGTAGTTCCGGACGAAATAAGATTGGGGCAATGAGGAAATCATTTTTAGCATAGTCTGCATACAAACGGTGCAGGTTTTGTAGCAGTCAAAATATGTTAGCGGTCAAAATATGAATGCGAAATTTGTTAGGTAGCATTATGTATCACCATTTGCATGAAATTGTACCACCAATATCAAAATCCAGAAATTCTCAATTAATTCTTGAAGAATTTCTGGATTTTGGTTTTTGAGGCTTTCTTTTTAATTGTTTCTTTTCTCTTGTATTTATGGTAATCAAAATCCAAATTGTAATGTTATAAACAAGTGCTTGACTACAATACCTTTTTTATATTATTAAGTAGTGCTTGACTGCAATCCCACCTGATGGTAAGCTGTGATGCAATCAATAATGGTAAAGCGCACTAGTTTATTAGGAGCCTATTCACTCTAGCCTTGAGGACACCTAAATTATACTCGGATGGGAAGACCGCAGCAGGCAAGTTGTTCCAGTCCTTCGATGTACGCGGTATAAACGACGAGGTAAACCGCTTTGTCCGGATTGTTGAGGTGCCAACGATGTAAATGTCTGCCTTTTAATTGTTTAATGTGTATTTATGTTTTTTTTTAAATAAAGAATAAGTGCTTACATTTTTAATTTGAACAACAAACAGTAAAACTGCTATCAAAATGACAATCGTTTTTTATTTTCTATATAGATAACAAAGTCGACGTCTAGACAGGATGGTGATTTCCTACATGTTTTTTTTAGGTTTTCAGCAAATTTTCTAAATAAATCTCATCACTCACTCATCTAAATCTACGAAAAAAACATTATCACTGCAGGATTTGTCCAAGGCCTGGTAAAGGGTTAAGGAGACAAAAGGAGAATATTAGAGAATTAACAGAGAATTTAAATAATTGAAATTAATGACAATATAATTTATCCAATTTTTTACCCACCACATCTTATAAAAGGCATAAGAAATAACCTAATAACTGAAAACGTTAGAATATTATCTGGACGGTTTTTTTTTTGCGAAATCGGCTCATCTGAAGGCTCTATATAAAAATGGCCCTGGATTCAAAGGACCGCGGTTAATACCAAAATTGACCGCACGTCATTTCATTCCAAATTTAGTATTTAAAATGTGAAATACGCAACACAAGTCTTTGGCAAAACTGTCAGTGTAGCAATGGGATTCACAGCAGGTAAACAAATTAACCTTATCATTTTAACCTTTTTTATTTTTCCTGGTCTGTCTGCCGGATGCCGTCCTGTTTATGAGCTCGTATGCCACAAGATTTTAGCCCTAGCACAGCCGGACGGAGTCGCGGCAGACCGAGGAGAAGACGGCGGTATTGGATGGCTTCCTAGAGAACTGGCAGGAGGACATATTAGATAGAAGGAAATGGACAGATCGGGGGAGGTTTTACCTAGGAGTGGGACGGTTCAGGCTAGAAAAGTATTTTCCTTGACATTAAGTGGGAGTTTGATTCGAACCTGATTCCTACCACTGTGACTTTTTCAATATCATGTGATTACACTTTTGATTTAATTGTGTGTTGTAAATGTGAGTAATCCTATTTGAATTTTTTTTTTAGATATTAGCTTAGCTTTCTTAAGGAAAGCACAGACACTGCAGAACTGTTAATATTTTATGATCGGATTTTTGATTCCGGCAATGGAAACCACAGCAAAATTATGAATAGCGAAATATATCGGTCAGCAGTCTCGCCAAAATCGCCGCATCACATGTTATGGCATAAGAGCTTACCAATTTTAAGAACCATGAAATTTATGGGTGACAGAGTAAAGTGTTTGCTATCTATCGTGTTTGTGCAATATTGGAGAATTGGAGACAATGTATTCACTACGAGCAAACATTCTCGAGCTAGCCAACGCAGTGGATGCAAGAGAAAGAAGATGGGGACAAAGCAGAAGACGTCGTCGAACCTATCGCTTGGAAAGAATGAATACTAACTCTTTTTCTGATATTCGCGAGGCGGAAATTGTGAAAACGGTCCGCCTTGAAAAGAACTGAGTAAGGGGGTTAATTGAAGAACTCATTCCCCTTATGGCCAGACCGCATCGAAATGATAGCGTATCGGAAGAAATCATGGTGGGAAAACTGATTTAACATTGATTTATTATTCTAAAGCTATAAACACAGGCTATAGGCACTGGCTCTTAATAAACTAGTGCGCTTCACCATCATTGCTTGCATCACTGCTTACCATCAAGTAGAATTGCAGTCAAGCACTAGTTTTAAATAGTACGAAAAAAAAACAAGAAATATGTTGATTAATGTTATATTACCTATTTATTGCAGATTCTAATAGCACTTGCATTTTATGTATCAGGGTTGTACCAAACCTTGATTGGAAAGTGTGCCCTCCATAACGTTGCACAAATTACAGTGTCAAGGGTTATCAAAGCAGTAACAGAAGTATTAAATAAAATATACCACAAATATATTAAGTGGCCTACACAATGTGATGAAAGGCATAATATAAAAGTTCACCAGTTCGGCGAATGGCAGCAACCTATAATGAAGCTTTCGAACATATCGACATATTTACATGCTCTTTGAATAGGTTTCGTAGCCTTTTATATGAAACTCATGAACTCTCAGACTAATTATTATTTTTTATTTTTATCTTGCTCTCTCTCTCTTTTTATTGTTTTTAGAATAGTGGCGTAACTGCCATGCATGCACAGTTCACCAAGTGAGTAAGGCCTTATTTATTAATGTTAACGTGAACAGCGCCGTGGGTCACATTATTCCCAGACTTCATTTAAGTTACTTTGTTGTAATATTACATAATGTAACTGTTTGTTGTTCCTACTAAATAAAATAAAAATAAAATAAAGGCAAAGTGGGAAATGAGATATGTATACCTTGATTGTCTTGTTTGTACCTATTGCGTGTTGTACCTAAGCAGAATTATTTAGTAACTAAAAACTTATCAGGTTCTATCAGAAATTTGAATTTCCTTTCGTCCTGGGTTGTACCTATTGATGGCACCCATGATGCAAAACTAAGGCCGCACATACATGAGGAACGGTACTATAATAGAAAGGGTTACCTTTCCCTTAATGTAATGATAGTAAGTATTGGTGAGAAAGTAGAAATGTCTACCTCCTGCCCAAACGTTTTACTAATAATTTATATAAGTCTGTAATATAATAAATAACTAATGCATAATTAATGATAGTATTTAATTCTTTAATAGATTTGCGATGCTGATTTAAATATTTTATGTGTGGATGCAAGCAACCCAGGCTCGGCACATGATTCTGCTGTATGGCAGAGTCATCCGCTAAGTCATCATATTAAACAAATTTCAGAAAATACCAACGAACAACTGTTTTTATTAGGTATTACAATACATTTTGATGAATAATATCCTATGACCTTTATCATGTTTATGTACCTATTTGTTGAAAACTGATTATAATTTTCAGGTGACAGTGGGTATCCACTGAGGAACTCTATGGCGCTGGACACACAGAAAAGACGTAAGACGCAGACGGGGCGCGGACATTTGTCTCTTCCACGTCCCTTTCATATAAAATGTATAGAAGCGTCGTGACGCAAAACATACAGAATAGACGGGGCGCGGGCGCAACGCTTTTACGTCTGCGCCTTTTGTTCAAAACACACAGGAGAGACGGGGCACGGACGCGGCGGGGGCGAAGACGGGGCGCGGGGTGGCATGCCCGCCGGGAGGGGCTCGCTCGCGTCGCACAGTCACGTGTACCGTCTTGACGTTGAATGGTTGCGTCATGTTTTGAGTTGTTATAATTTTTTTCATAAAAATGCGTGACGACCTAGCTTTTAATATTCAGTTTTGTGAATTAATTGAGAATCATTCTGTTATTTATGATTACAATAGGTCTGACTATTGTAACAGAAATGTTCAAGACCAAGCTTGGGAATCGATTGCCAGGACAATAAACGAAAACGGTAAGTAGTACCTATTCTTTATTTAAAAAACATCAACTTATCCTCGTGCGTACCTACATCTGTTCTTTACGTAGTACATTAGAAATAAAAAAATGTGTACTCTTTGTTTTAATGGTAAAACAGAAATATTTTAATGTAATATTAATGTAATATTTTCTTAATTCCTCTGCGTGTTGTGTGTATGCGTTGTGTGAGTGTGTGTGTGTGCGAGGGTGCGGCGTGCGTGCGTGCGCGCGCGTGTGTGTGTGTGTGTGTGTGTGATGGTGTGTGTGTGTGTTTATACATTGTGCCTATTTTGGTACGGAATAGGTGCCCGATTTACAAAATAGTTGGTGAGGTATTCCCTGACACCATCTGCAGTTTCTCTGTATAGTGAATCAATTCTTGTTCCAACCAACGTATTTTGGATGTATGGCGCTGTAAATTTTCCATCGCATCTTCGAATAACATTGTGCAATATACACATTGCTTGTATAATTACATCAGCTTTAGCAGGTTCACAGCACATGGGCTTGCTCAGTCCTTGAAATTTAGTCCTTGCCATTCCAAAGGCACATTCTACTGATTTCCGTCCTCTGCTTAGTCTGTTATTGAATATTCTTCTATCATTTGTCAATTGATTCCGCGAATAAGGTTTCATTACGTTTTTTTTCAGAGAGAAAGCTTCATCTGCCACAAAATAATATGGCATAGGTTGTACTTCTCCGGGCAATGGACTATGGTCCGGTAAATTAAGGTCTTCACGCTGCATTGCTTGTCCGAGAGCACTGGCTTGAAATGCACGCCCGTCACTATTTCTCCCGTATTCCCCAACATCTATCGTTACGAATAACCCGTCAGCGTCTACCAATGCTAATAACACAATCGAAAAGTATCCTTTGTAATTTATGTACGCTGATCCCGTGTTAGATGGAGCTTTTATTCTAATATGTTTGCCATCCAGACTTCCCACACAATTCGGTAAATTCCAAAGAGTATGGAAACGCGCAGCTATCTCTAGCCATTTTTCTACATTGGGTGTAGGCATATATTCGGGTTGTAATGTTTGCCATAGAACTTGACAGGTATTATGTACTATTTCTCGAATTGTAGATTTTCCTCGTAGAAAGTAAACTGACAGTGATTTAAATGAACACCCATCTGCGAAATACCTGTAAATAAATATACAAATATAAATTAGGTATACATATTACTATACTGTGCACCGTGATTTTTTATTCGCGGAGGCTATTGAGCCAGAAAGTAACATTCTTAATTCTTTACATAAGTAGGTACTCGTATTACTGATATAGGCTCTATAGTCTCTGCGAATAAAAACTCACAATAAGTAATTCACTTCATTATATTTATTCGATGATTTGATTGTTTCAGTACAAGCTTGCAAAGATCGTTGGAAAAACATAAGGAACAGATATGCAAAATACAAAAAACTTCTATCACTTCCATCTGGCTCTGCAGCCAAGAAGGTAAAAGAATATTACCTTGCCCAGCACTTGCATTTTTTGGATAAATATTTGAAATCAAGACCTTCCAAATCTAATCTAGAACCACAATGCAGGTCAGATACTCATACGGACGAAAGTGAACTTGATGAGGAGGAGTCAATGTCACCGTTTCGGCCTCCGTCCCATTCACCCTCTCCACAGGCTCAAAATCATCCTTCGCCGTTATCATCGGACTCGAGTAAAAAAAGTAAAATGCCTACTTTGAAAGACGTCAATCAATCTGCTTTTGATTACTTTAACAGAAAACGACAAAATAGCGAGAAACAAATGCAACCTCTTGATACAGATCTTGCCTTCCTTCAAAGCATGTTGTCTGATATGAAGGCCATGAATCTTGTTCAAAAACGAAGGTTCAAGATGGGAGTAATGCAGTTGGCGGCGCAAATCTTAGATGGAAACGAGGCAGCATCGACATCAGAACCAGCATATTCTACCCGCATTTCTCAAAACAACATAGCCACGGTGTCTTCTATACAACAGCCGTTTCATAATGTTGCACCTCCATCGACAATAGAGCAAAATCAAAATGTTGCACCTCCATCAACAATAGAGCAAAATCAGAATGTTGCATCTCCATCAATATCTGTGCAGGATGAGAATACCCCAACGTTTTTCACTCTATCACCCTATTCAACAATTAGTTCAGTTTCGGCTGCACACGTCACCAATACATCTTTTTTGAATGAAGAATTACCTCTGAACTACACGTACAATTTTTCTACACCAAAGTAATCCATCGGATTACTTTAGTGTAGAAAAATTATACACATCAACATCGGTTTGAGCGTGCACATATTTCAAAAGTTAATTAAACCTTATTATGTAACACAATTTTCTGTTAGTATTAAAGTAATTAAAAAAGATAATGTATTTCACTTACCTTAACGTTATAAGTAATCTTTCTTCAGCACTAATAGATACTCTCCAATTTGTGTGCTTTCTCTGTAAAGCATTTCTCACTTTGGACATGATAATATTAAAACACTGTGGAGTCATTTTATACACCGTGACAAAACGATCTGGGTAATTGTGTAGGTCCTCCATTATTTTAAAAAATCGATTGTCTTCATTGCTTAGCCATACCGGATGTACCCAGTAACGTCTAACCCTCTGTATATTAGCGAGATTTACCAGTGCTAGTACATCTTCATCTTCAGAAGAAGACATGTCGACGTGACAAAATCAGACTGTTGAATGCCGAAAATAGTCCTGACTGCGCGACTGCGTCGCGTCCGCGCCCCGTCTCTTCTATATAACTTCAAAAGTCGCGTCCGTGTCTCGTCTCCGCCCTGTCCGCGACGCGTCCTCGTCTTACGTCTCTTCTGTCTGGCCTGCGCCTATGATGACCACAATGTTTAATACCGTAGATGGGACTATGGGACACCGCAACATTATTATTATGTAAAATATGTGACTGCATGCAATACAGTGGAGCGTTGCATCACCGTATTACATGGCCATGATCAACGGGCGAGTAAAACTGCCGTTTTATGGCTCGTCGCTAAAGCTCGCCCGTGGATTATTGCCGGTATTAAAAAAAGCCCGGGTCGCGGCTCGTTAAGGTGAGTATAGACTAGAGCATTTACTTGTAACGGAACAACGAGCTGCTCTTTAATATGCTCTAGTGTATTACTGGTATTACCCTACACGAACCAGACGTCGAGCGCGCTCGACTTTTGTTACAATAATAATTGTGCAAACCAACGAGTGTATTGGTGTAACATTTCGTCGAGCCTTTGCACGAGCGCGGGCGACGCGCAGTTGCGGGGTGACGCGAAACGAAGAGGGACGAACGACGCACGCGGTCCGCGCGGTCGTTAGTTATTCATGTTCACATGGTAATGTTGCACGTGCATTGCAATAGCGCGTTATTTTAACTTATTATCTCTTTTCTATGCAACTATGTCGTGGGATAGGGATAAAACTTTATTGTTTATTGATAAATACCGGAATCATGTCTATTTATGGGATCCTAATCATGCTCAACATTACAATAAAATATTAAAAAACGACGCGAGGCAAGATATTGCTACCGAAATGGAGACCTCTGCTGATGACTGCAAAAAAAATATGACACGCCTTCTAGCTTCCCTTCGAAAAGAAAAAATGAAGACCGAAAAAGTGTTGGCACTGGAAAAGGTTAATGATGATAATATGCGAGTGAAAGCAGAGCAGATATATTCAGTTTGGATAAAATTATGAGGTAAATGAACAAGCCGAATTTTATTTTAAAACGTTTTTTAATTTACATTACAGAAGCAGATGAAACTTACAACAGTTCGTGGTTTGCGTACCAAAGCTTACAGTTTATGCTGGATACGAATAAACCAAGTCCCGTTGATGATTCGGTTAGTTACAAATTCCGGGTGAACTTTATATAGATTTAAGGAAAATTGTATTTAACGTTATACCTTATAATTATGAATAAAAATTTATTATTATTTATTATTATTATTTATAGTTATATTTTTTAAAGGTATTTTTATATTTGTAAGTACCTACGCATATTGGTTTTGCTACACCAAAGCACCTTCTTGAGAACAGTATTCAGTCACAACGTTGCCGCCGATTCTTTTCGACGGTGAGACTGTTCCTTTCAGCACTGCTGTAAAGGATCTGGGCCTGCACATCGATACGACCCTAAACTGGCGTACGCAAGTTACTAGTGTCAGCCGGAAGGTTACTGGAACGCTGCGGACTCTGTATCGGCTGAAAAACATTTTACCATCGAAGACGAAAGCAATGCTTGTGCAGACCTTAATTTTCCCTATCATCGATTATGGTGATGTGTGCTACTATGACCTGAATGCAGATCTCCTCAATAAACTTGACCGTCTTCTTAATAACTGCATTCGATTTGTTTTCAACCTGCGTAAAATTATGATCATATCTCTGAACAGCGTTCGCTGCTAAAGTGGTTACCCATTCGCCTTCGTAGAGAACAAAGAGCACTAACCACTCTGTTTTCATTTCTTTACTGTCCTAATTCCCCTAGTTATCTATCTCCTCACTTTCAATACATCTGTGCCAACCACAATAAAAACCTTCGATCATCGCATAACCGTCTTCTCCTATGTCCCACTCACCGTACTGACTTTGTTCATAGTTCTTTTTTTGTGCAGTCTGTTTCTCTGTGGAACGCTCTCCCCCAGGAAATCAGGATGGCAACCAACCGTTTATCTTTTAAGGTTAAGGTTCGCGAGCATATTCGTAAGAAGTTGGCAGTAGTATCTTCTCAGCGCTAATGTTTTCTCTTCTTTCTATCTCTTCGTAATCTAATTTATTATATATATCGATACCTTAATTGGCAAACCAGCCAACTCGACATTTCGTCAAATTTTTTTTTTGTTTAGATAGTATGCAACAAAAATACGGCTTTATTCACAAAAACGACAACTCCGATATAATCATAATTCTTTCCACAAATCGCTATTCGAAAATCAGCCAACAAACGTTCAAAAAACGTTACGATTTTGAAAGCTAACTCCACTAAGTCGGCCATTTTGTATGGCGTTCGAGTCGTGTGTGGTTGCCGCTCCGCGTTTTATTAAAACAAAATTGGTTAGACCCGTTAAAACAAGAAGGAGAGTTCAAAAACAGTTGCACATTACTACAAGGTATGGATAAATTTATTTACTTTTTCACAAAACGATAATTCATTTGATATTTTTTGGTTTTAATTTTGGTTTGGAGTTAGCCGGTTGGCTTTTTACTTTTTTACACTAGTTTTGGGAGTTATCCATTTTTGTCTGTGGAAATTATTTTTTATTTAAAGTTAAATTATTTTGTCATGATTATTATACTTTTATTTTGAGTATTAAATCAATGATTTTTTATATAATTTTCAAGTAAAAAGTTTCTTTTTTCATTTTTGGCTATTTTTTGTGCTTATGGTGATGGTTTCTTTTGTTTTGCATGCAGATGTCCAACTCACGCGCTAAAAAAATATTGCAAATAAGCATACACAATAAACAGCATGATCTTGATCAAACCAATAACCCTGACTCTGTTTTGTTTATTAATAACCAATTTCCAAAACCCTACGATGCTTTGGTTGGGCATGATAGCACAGCTTCTAATTCTGCTTCTTCGACTTTCTTTGATAATGGCTACATTGATTGTATTGAAAATGAACAGCCTGGTGTGGATGACGCATTTAGCCCTGAATTGATTGTCAATAAGAGTTTTAGTAACAAAAGATGTTCTAATACGCAGACGTATGAAGACATATTTCCGCTTGAAATAGAACATTTCAGTCCAAGTTTGCTATCTCCTCACCTAACACAATCACATAGCTACGATTCTGAAAATGCACCTAATAGTTTTGAACCCACTTATGCGTATCCCTCTTCAAGTAATGATAAATCGGATGACGATTTGGTCGTACCTTTGACACAGGAAGAACTACCAACTTATGAAACTACACCTCGAGTCCCAACTGTCTATCCTGAATTAATTAATAAATTAGTCGATTACAGTGATTCGGAATCTGAATCAGATGAGCCCATTGTAAAAAGAAAGAAAAGGTGTCAAGTAAAGAAGGAAGAATGGGCAATTGAAGTTAATAAAAAGAATAGAGAAAATGGTAAACAATACTGCGGTAAGAAAAAAGTAGATGGAGAGTGGCAAAGAAATATAAAGAAACTAAAAATGGAGTTGAAGCCCCGCTGTAGTTGCAAGGAAAAGAGGAATAGTGTTATTCGGTGTCATATTATATCTGAAGATGACAGAGAAATGTTATTTGATAAATTTTGGAATATGACTTGGGCTGAAAAACGAGTTTATGTTGATAATTTAGTAAAAATTGTACATACTAATAGGCAAAGGATAGGAAAGACCCTCAAAAATCTAAAAGTCAATACTTTTATTTACCACCTAAAAAAAGGTGAGGATATGATTAGAGTCTGTAAGACGTTATTTTTAAATACTTTTCTATTGGTAAATCTAGTACCTGGGGTTGGAAGGTTGATGCTGCTGGAATGACTAATGATGAACCAAGAACTACTCCCAGAAAGCCCTTTGACCAAGAAATAAAAAAATTACAAGACTTTTTAGATGAGTTACCCAAAATGCCTTCACACTACTGTAGGAAAAGGACAACCCAGAAATACATACAATCAGACATAACATCCAAACAGCAGCTTTATAAAATGTATACAGATTATTGCCAGACAAAAAGTGTTAAAGCACTATCTATTGCGACTTTTACAAACACTCTAACCGTACAAAAAATAGCTTTATTTAAACCTAAGAAAGATTTGTGTGACATCTGTAACGAATACAAGATGGGAAACATTACCAAAGAAACTTATGAAGAACATATAAATAAAAAGAACGAAGCAATAATAGAAAAGGAAAATGATAAAGAAAAAAAAGAATTCGTATTTACTGCAGATCTCCAAGCAGTACTCTTAGTACCGCGATCCTACGTTTCTACTTTCATCAAAATATTATACCTACCTATCTTTGACATTCTTTGATTATATCATTAAATATTTGATAATTATTACATTAAGTAATTACCTTTTCTGATTAAAATTTAAACAAAAAACTACCTTTTTTTTTAATAAACCTTTATAGAGCTATGCAGCCAACTCCAGTATCTCATAGTTTTACAGGAAAGGAAAAACAGATAACTCCTAAAAACGCTGTAGTTTTGTAAAGAATTTTTTTAAAAGATCTGACAGTATCAAAAATAAGAATTTAGGTTAATATCTACCAACGGGATTTTAGATTTCTTTATAAGTAGTCTACAAAAATTATTATAGAGTTTTAAGTGTCTCCTGAAAAATTTGGTCATAAGGAGTTAGCTGGTTTGCCAATTAAGGTATCGATATGTATATTATATTTATAGTGTAAATATTTATGTATTTATACTCATATTATGTATTAGTATTCTTTGATTCCTTTTATTTTTTCATTTTTAATTGCACCTACCACTGTTTTTCTCTGCATCACCTAAAGGTTGACTGGTAGAAAATGCCTATTGCATTAAGTCCGCCTCTGTACATTAGTGTGCTTGAAGTATTAAATAAATAAAATTCAGCAATTTCATCTCTCATTATTTTTGCAAAAGCACTTTCTGATAAGTATCGATGTTGATTTGCAGGTGGAAGAAATGATGCGTGCTCCTCATCATAATCACTGGTTATTACCCTGCGAAGTGTTTTCTTGTAAGTTCCTTCTGAATTACTTCTAATGAAATTGTGTAAATGGCAGGTGCACTTAACAATTAATTTTACTTTATCGGGGTTCAATAATATAGGCTTTCGCAAAACGGAATACTGACGACAGTAGTCAAAACACATTCTCAACTACTCGCCGAGCTCTACAGAGTCGGTAATTGAACAATCTTTTAGTAGACCCTTTGGGATGCATTCCAGAGTAAACCTTCATAATATTTTTCATGAGAGGGAAAGCTTAATCGCTAATGAAATAATATGGCATTGACATTTGCCTACCTGGCAGTGCAGAGGACTGTGGCAAATTTAATGATTTATCTTGTAGTTTTTTATATAACATACTGTTATTAAAAACTCCACCGTCTGATATTCGTTCTTGGCAGCCAATATTAGCGTAAATAATTGTATATTTTGCATCCACTACTGCCATAATAGACCAGGGTCGATAATTTTAGAAACCAAAAAAAATTACAGTAGGATGAAACGCATTAGAAAAGGAGGGGAATATGATAAAAATGAAAGGAAAAATAAATTACGGTCGATCCGAGTTCGGGAAGTGGGAGGGAGGGGGTTTTAAGGGTAAAAATGGTTTATCTTGATTTCCGGCAAAACTACGAGTCCTATGGAAAAAAGTTAAATGGCAAAGTTGTAGGTAATAAAAAGATCTACAACTTTTGACAAAAAAAAACGTTACGAAGATTAGCGTGTACAAACAAAGAGACAAACTTTTTTTTTTGGATTTGTGCTCTATTACTGTTTCTAAACCCCCCTCAATTTTTTTTTTTGTAATATATTCAATGTACAGACACAGTTTTTTTAACTGTTTTATTATATGTATAGATTTGTTTGTTTATTATAGTAGTTTATTTCAATTTGCAATTTTTTTGTTTATCAATGTAACATGAAATCTTACGTTTAATGAGTAGTGTTTTTCCCATAGGACTTGTAGTTTTGCCGGAAATCAAGATGAACCATTTTTTACCTACCCTCCTTCCCACTTCCCGAACTCGGATCGACCGTAATTTATTTTTCCTTTCATTTTTATCATATTCCCCTCCTTTTCTAATGGGTTTCATCCTACTGTATTTTTGAGGGCTTCGGCACTGGTCTATACAATACTAAAAAACCTTTATAATTATAAAATTTACTGCCACTTGAATTACTATACAGGGTTACTGGTAATTCGACGTATATCCGTCAGGGGCTGATAAGGGGGCCAAAATGCAACAAATTGAACCCCCAAATGTATTGCCGAAATTTAATAGTTTTCGAGATATTTGAAATTTAAGGGTTTTTCGATATTTACCCAAAATTTCACATTTAACTCCAAATAAAAAAAAACTAGACATTTGAATGGGTACCATTTAATTAAAATAATGAGCGATATGAGAATAATATCTTACCAATATTATCATTTTACGCTTCAAAAATGTTGTCTCGTCACAAAAATTTCTATGACATTAATCGTACAAATAACTAAAACAACTTGCCTATTCTATAAGCTTTCCAAAAAGGTATAAAAGTCAATTTTAAAATACATAATTCGTGGCATGGCATGTGTTTAAAAATGCGCGGGGAGAGAAAGGGTCATTTGTATTTGTATGAAATAAAATGCATTAAAAAATGTAAGTCAAATTTTATTAAAAACTTTACACATCTTGTTCAAAATGAGCCCCTCGATTACGAATGCAGGTTCGAATTCTCTTCCTAACTTCGGTTTTCGTCACTCTTGGTGTGAGCGTTGTTCTCATCTGTTGCGCCGCATTTATTATTCGCTGTCGAAGTTCTTCGACTGAATTTATTGGGGTCACATAAACTAATTCCTTCATATGACCCCAGACGGAAAAATCAAGTGGTGTGATATCAGGGCTTCGTGCTGGCCACGGAATTGGCCCTACCCTCCCAATCCATCGGTATGGATATCTCTAGCCACTGTCGGATAGTAATCCGGTAATGTGCTGGGCAACCATCATGTTGAAACATGAGGTTGTTTTTTATTTCTTCGGGAACATCCGCCAAAAACATTATGTCTGCGTATTCGTTATCAAAATACGAAGCCATGTTATCCGAAATGATAATGATAAAAAAATGAATAACAAGCGAAACAAGAATTAACAATACCTTTGTCTTCAACTCAGTCATTTTTATCATTGTTATTCCGTTACGTTATTATACATCGAACATCGTCAATTTCCAACATTATCACGACTTAATCTTGTTTTAAAAGACCGTATACAATTTGATGGATGTATGTATACCCTAAGAATGTTACTTAAACTTGGTTATAAATGGAGAAAAACTGAAAATAACAGGAAGATGCTAACCGAAAAACATCATATTCAAATGTTAAGATTGAAATATTTAAAACAGGTAGTCTTTTCGTAATGCAGATAGACCTAAAGTCTACACAGATGAATCATATATTATAGCCTCCATATATACACTTGAGAGCAATAAAATCGCACACCCCTTGTAATTTGGTTTATTACTGATTGTTTTCTAAAATCGAAAGATATTGAGTAAAAATCATTAGACAAAATTAAAGCATACAAGCTTAGCTTTACAAAAACATAAAATTAAAATCATTGACCTTCACGTAACTTACAAAAACCGACCGTACACCGAATTCCCCAAATTCACGCGTTTGCGTTGTCACTACTTGCACCCTTAGCCGCAGGTATAAAAAGGTCAGTTTATTGGAATTTTTATTCAGTTGCATACCGAAGGTCAACGTGATAACATCTCTACTGGAAGCATACGGATTTACTGGAAAAATATGGATACCACGCCCGCAGAAGCCGCTCAAGTTATTGCCTTGCTCGAAGCAGGCCATAACCAAAGTGAAGTTGCTCGACGGCTAAATTTGAGCCGCTACTCTGTTCGTCGTGTATACCAGAGGTTCCAAGAGACCGGTGGCTACATTCGGCGACCAGGATCTGGCCGGCGACGCACAACATCAGAGCGTGATGACCGCTTTCTTGTGACAAGGTCTTTGAGAAATCGGCAACTGAACGCGGTTCAACTGGGACAACAGCTTCGAGAAGTTCGCAATGTCAGTATAAGTCGGTGGACAGTTCGTAGAAGACTAGGTGAAGCAGGAATGACTTCACATCGCCCAGCAAATGGTCCCAAATTGACCACAGCTCACCGACAAGCCCGGCTACAATTTGCTAGGGAACATTTAAATTGGACGTATGACCAATGGCGGGCTGTTATGTTCTCTGATGAGTGCAGAATGACTTTACATGGTCATGATGGACGCTCTAGGGTCTACAGAAGGTCATCAGAGCGATTTTCACAATGCTGCATAAGCGAACGTGTGGCTTTTGGAGGTGGATCGTGTATGTTTTGGGGTGGCATAATGTTGGACACTAAAACTGACATTGTATTCATCACTACGGCGAATACCGGCCCGAGATCGAGAAGTTTGACGGCTGCACGATACGTCGAAGAAGTGCTCGAAGAACATGTGAGGCCGCTTGCGTGGCTTATGGGAGAAGATTTTCTCTTAATGCACGACAACGCCAGACCGCATGTCGCTAGAACAGTTTGCGACTACATGGAAGATGTTGGAATCACCGCGATGGAGTGGCCAGCTCGTAGTCCTGATCTCAATCCGATTGAGCATGTCTGGGATGAGCTAAAAAGAAGAGTTCGAGCAAGAAGCCCTGCTCCTACGCGCCTCCAAGAGCTTCAACTTGCCATTGAAGAGGAGTGGAACGCCATACCACAAGATTTCATGGTGAAATTAATACGGTCCATGAAAAACCGATTAAGAGCTGTAATCAAGGCTAGGGGAGGGAATACACCTTATTAAAAAACAATTTGATCAAGCATTTTGAGTTTTATTTTTATTCTTTGTTAAGCTAAATTGGGTAATTTTATCCGTATGTTGGGTTTTGTGCCCTAAAACTCCCTATGGGTACTTTTTTTACACTGTATTTGATATCATTAGAAAGGTACTGAAGTAAACATTCAAATAGTGTAAGTTTTATTTTAATATGTATTCACATTTATGAAAAAAACTGCTTTAACAACAAAAAGTCAACGTGTGCGATTTTATTGCTCTCAAGTGTAGATATGGAGGCTTGGTTGTCAGAAAAAGGCATATCATTTACCACCGATATGTACAAGCCACAGTTGTATCAACTAATTAAAATAACTAAGGATCGTTTTAAAAAATTCAGTATTGATAAAATTTTGGCAGAATATAATCATGAAGTACTCCGGTTACCACCTTATCACCCAGACCTCAAACCTATAGAGTTGGCGTGGGCTGCAATTAAAGGCTACGTGAGTGCTAAAAATGTGGAGTGGAATACGAAACGCGTAATGGATTTGGTGAAGGAAAAAGTAAACGTAATGGGAGCTAGTGAATAGTTAAAGTTGTTTGACAAAGCGAAGGCTATAGAAAAAGAATACGCCAATAGTGACCGCGTCATTGACTGCATGACGGATGAATTAATAATTCGAGTGGGAGACGCTTCGGATAGCAGTGATAATTCGGATTACGATCATGAAGATGGAGAAGAGGATGATGACGAGTTTCTAGATCCATGCACTGCAAGCAAGAGCGGGAATTCATTTGATAATTTTATAGAAGGTGTAACGCCATTAAGTGACAGTGACTGATTCACTCTGGTGAATAAATTTATATTAAAATTTAATTTAAATTTTCAATTAAAACTCCTGTTTTTTTAAGCCAAACTTACTCTACCAAAAAGGAAAATTAAAATGAGGGGTGCCAAACCATAACGTTGTAAGTGCCACACGAACTCAAATACGTTTTATTGCAGCAACGCGTTGTAAGTGCCAGCGTTTACTTGCAATCTCAAAGTACAGGCTCAATTACCCCCTCCCCGCCACTATTAATATTGCGAAACAGAAAGTCATAACGTTGTAAGTGCCTTGTGAGCTGCAAACGACAGTTTATTCAAAATGTCCGATGAAGGAGGTGCGTCGATGTCGGGATCGTCCAAAAAGCTAAGCAAAGATTGGATATTCATCACTAACAAGCTTACATGGCCAGGGACATAATGAGTAAAGATGGAATTAAATACAGAAGCCACGATTCAGATATTCGCGTGGTACAATTTGATCTCCAGCAACAGATGTACCTTCCAACATTAACCCATACACAGATGTACTATAGTCGTCAGCTTGCCTGCGTCAATATGGGAATTCTGTTGGAAGATGAAGGAAAGGGCATCATGTTTCTCTGTAATGAAACTGTCGGGCAAAGAGGATCCAACGAAATAGCGTCTTGTCTCTACAAAATTTTCACAGATAGTGAAATAGGACACACTACAAGTAAACAAAAACTAATCTTATGGTCAAATAATTGTGGTGGGCAAAACAAGAACCAGGCTGTACTTGTCATGTTCCTCGTTTTGATTGCGAAAGGGTTCTTTACGGAAGTTACTCATAAATTTCCCGTAAAGGGACATACCTTTCTCGCGTCTGATCGTGATTTTGCTATTATAGAAAAATCAAAAAGGCGTGCAGTCACAGATTCCTAAACACCTCTTTGAGCTTGTTGCGAATGCTGCAAAGAAAAATCCATTCTTAGTAGTGGAAACTAAAACTGTTTTTTAATTGAATGAATCTTGCTAGAACGATGATTAACACTAAAAAACTGCAGATATCTTCGGCTAATATGATTCGAGTAACATCTGAAAACTTTGGCGTAATTTATACAAAGAAAAGTTACGGCGAATACGCTCCATGGATCGCAACTTCTGTGCTTAAACCTGGAATCACTAAGGCGATTTTTGAGGGCTTGGAAATCGAGATGAAGGAAACACCAGTGCCTTTATCTGCCGAGAAAAAGAAAGACATTAGTGCCATGTTGCCGTATTTAGCAGGAGAAAAAAAATTGTTTTATGAAAACCTTATAAAAAAAGTAATCTAAAAAGTTTAAGTTAAGTTTAGTAAGTGCAAGTAAAATACGCTTACAACGTTATGACTTGCATAAATAATGGTACTTAGAACGTTTTGTAGTTTTCAATTTTTCAAAAAAAAAAAAAAAAAAATTCTGTGTTTCGGAAGATTACAAATACATATGGTAATTACGTGTATTGAATGCCAGTTTATTAATAAAACTTCTAATAATTAATTCGTTTTTTATTTAACAATTAAAACAGTTTTTTATGTCTACTGAAAACTTATTTTTTTGGCACTTATAACGTTATGGTTTGGCACCCCTCAAATGTAAAGCTTTAAAAAAATAACAAAAATATAATTTTATGCGAAAAATTATGAACGGTAATTTACAAAAGACACAAATCTGACGTACGAAAGTTCGTGATTGTTTACTATCGTTGTCTATTAAAGTTTAATACCAAAGAAAACTGTTATCAATCATGAACAGTGTTCTGGAATTAATTAGTACGATTATTTAAGACACAAAATAATAAATAAATAAATCTTTACTCACATAAAAAGAGTTACAAAGCGATTCAAAGTCTCTGATTCCTGAGCTAGGTTCAAAGACCTGTATTACAGAAGTCAGTGGACTTTCTCGTATTTTGGTGACAAAGAATTATGTAAATAAATGCAGTACATACAGTTTCCTATTAATATAATTTTAATCAAGAAGAATGGGAGGTTGGAGTAGTGTGTGGATGACGGTGTGTGTGTGTGTGTGTGCAAATAGGAGCATGAATAAAAGCGTGAGTAAATGGGTGTTTCACTAAATGTTATTGCAATATAAGTTCCGTTTGCTCATTATCTTGTTTCAGTCGCCAATTTTTAATGGTGATTTTAACTTCTCGAATAGATAAAAGGTGTACATTTTTTATTTTATTAATTTTATTATACAGGTAAACTATTCTGTAGCTATGTTGTCGTCTGTTCAGGTCAGGCTGTTCGACATACAACAGACGGGCATACATTTTTTATGACACGCTGCTTATTGTATTCTTCTGCATTCTAGGGGGTGATTTTATGCTGTTTGATAACTAACTGATAGATATAGAGCTGTCTAACGGTAAGGACCTGACATTTTTCATACAACTCGGCTGTGGGAAATCTATACAGACTAAAAGTCATAACTTTCAAAATAGATCTCTGTGCTCTTTCCAAATGTTTTGCAAGTGCCACCCCAAGCCTTAATACAATACCCAAGTACAGATCGACCTAGTGCGTAGTAAATTTTCCGGAAGATCCAAATCACTTTGGTAAGGAGCCACCTGGAACACAGTGCGGTGATTTGGGCGCCTCATGAAGCGAAATACAATACAATGCTGGAGCGAGTGCAAAATAAATTTACAGACACTTGTATTTCAAACTTTATGGGGTGTACCCATTTTACCCACTGATGTATCCTACACTGTTTGTGCTGGGTATGGTGAGGTACAACGAACGCCGAGATTTTACACTCGCGATGTATGCACTAAAGCTCCTGCGTGGAGTAGCACATAACCCGGGTGAGTTGCGTCACCTGCAGCTGTGCGTGCCAGACCGGTACGTGTGGCGGCGGCGACGACCGCCACTGCTGGCCGTGCCTACTGCTAAAACCAATCTGCTGTCAAAAACACCCCTCAATCGAACAATATGTGCTCTCAATGAAGTTCACAAAAGGATGGACATATTTGAGTGCATTTTGAGTGAATTCGCAAGGGTTTAAGTTTTGAATAGAATTTAGTCCTTTTTGTTTGCATTATTATTTTTAAGTTTAGATAAAGTAGTTTTTATTAGATATTTTATGCATATTTTGTAACTTTGTATGTGTGGAAACCACTGTCGAATTGGGGACACCTGTAAAGACTGTAGGTTTACGTTTCATAAATAAATAAATCAGCGACATGTCTCAGCTTCTTAAAGACCCAAATTAATTTCCTAGTGCGCGATGTTGTGGTTTTAATATGAGGGCGCTAATTTAGCCTGTCATCTAAAGTAACCCCAAGGTATTTATTTAACTGTATCTGATTTTTTTTTATCTCAAGACAAGAACAGTTAGGAGAAGGGCCATTTGGGTAGTTGCATGAGTGAACTTTCAGCAATCACAGTCGCGTAGATAATAATAAAGATAGTTTGAGAAATTTCATTAAGGCGATACCAAAAATAGAAAGCCATTACTGTCGAGCGGATACGCAGAAAGAATATATTGATGGAAGTAAGACTATTGCAGAAATTTATAGAGATTATGTGAAACAGTGTGAAGAAAAAAGAGAGAAAAGTGCTAATTATATCATGTTTAATAGAATATTTAATGGAGAATTTAATATCGCATTTTACCAACCAAAGAAAGATCAGTGCGAGGATTGTGTTGCCTACAATAACGCAACTGGAGAAGATAAAAATCGACTGAAGTCTAAATATGAGAACCATCTAAAAGAAAAAGAGCTTTCAAGAATGGAGAAGGTTAAGGACAAGAAAGAAGCAGAAGATAAAGAATCAACTATTGTAGCAGTTTATGACTTACAAGCTGTGATGCCATGTCCTAGGGGAGATGTGTCTAATTTTTACTATGTTTCAAAAGTGAATACCTTAAACTTTACGATCTATGAGATGAAAAATAAAAATGCGTTCTGCTACGTGTGGCATGAAGGAGAAGCAAATAGAGGAGCTATAGAAATAGGAACCTGTGTTTTAGAGTATTTAAAAAGTCTTGGAGATCTAACATCTGAAGCCAAACTTGATGTTATTTTTTATTCTGATAACTGCTGTGGACAGCAAAATAATAAATTTATTATTAGTATGTACATGTACGCTGTTTCTACTTTAGCTCATATAAATAGTATCACGCATAAATATCTGATAAAAGGACACACACAAAACGAAGGAGACAGTGTGCATTCTGTCATTGAAAGAAGCATCAAAAAGACTCTGAAATCTGGCCCTATCTATACACCGGATCAGTACATTTCAATTATTCGCACTGC
This sequence comes from Euplexia lucipara, assembly GCA_921972225.1. NCBI lineage: Eukaryota > Metazoa > Arthropoda > Insecta > Lepidoptera > Noctuidae > Euplexia > Euplexia lucipara. The sequence continues at coordinate 18,316,362 of OV179156.1, forward strand.
TAAAAAGAAAGGATCTCCTTACAAAGTCGTAGAAATGAGTCATAGAAGTTTTTACGAATTAAAGTCTCTAGCTTCTGACATGGGTAGAAATTTTAATAAAAATACTGATAATGAGACTGTGAAAATGGCAGATATAAAGATTTTGAAAGTAGATGCTGACCACAAAGGGTTCTTTTTCTATAAAACATCTTACGGTGAAAATGAATTTAAATGTGTGAAAATTACTAGCCGTGCATCAAAAGCTTTGGACGAAAATTACAGATTGCAATCTGCTTATAAAAAAAGGAACGGAATCTCAGAAAATAAGAAAAAAGGACTAGTAGATTTAGTTAACAAAAATATAATTCCAAACTATTATCGTCAATTTTATGAGGGGTTGTAAAATAAATGATTTATTTTACTTAGATTTCCTTTTAAGAATTAATGTTCCTGTTTAAGATATTTTTTCATTACTTATTTTGAAGAATTTACGTTTATTTTTATTTCATTTATTTTGATAAACAGGGTTTTTAATACCTAAATTTAAAGTTCCTATTGTATTGTTATAAAACTATTTTTTTGTTATACTTATAAGTACAAAAGTTTTAAACAGTGTTGTAAGTTTTAATTTGTATTTTTAAGAGGCTGTATAGCTAAATAAATGACATAACTTGATTTTTATAATTTGGTGTCTCATGAATAAAGACTGATGTCTGAAACCCCCCTTCTTTGTATGACGATTTTTTAAATAATTTTAATAAAAGTTCGAAAATGTTTTTATGTTTTTTGATACTACGATAAATTTTCCTTTAATCAGTAAAGTCAATCCCTCAATAAATTATTTACATTTTGCGGTATGTACTAAAATATTTACAAAGAAATTATAGACCATGGCGACAGCAAACTTCAACCGGAACAAGTAACAACACCTATTTAAAACTATGTCTATAGGGACTCTGCCGCCCCGACCTGGACGGCAGCGAGCGACAGACAAGAGGGGGGGGGATTTTCAGGAAGAGGCGCTCACATCGCCGGCCGATGCGAACACTAATAGTATGGCCGCTACGATTGTGGGCCCCCAGCCGGGCCTGCCTATCATCAAGCCCGGGGCTTCGGCGACGGCGGCAGAGCACAGCATCAACCACGTGGCGGCAATGGATGCACAATAAATTTAACAAGCATAAAGAAGATGAAACCGGACTGGACTTGGGACAATGCATACTACCGAAAACGACAGAGGGAGTTATTTAACAACATGGCCTTCTGCTGCAATAAGAGGGGCTGGGAGGCACGCATGTCGAAGTTTAATACTAACCTGCGAAGGTATAGGTTGCCGAAGGGTCATGAGTGTCAGGGGTGTGAGTTGCCAAATGGCACGATAGAGGACGGAATCCATCTATTAGCACGTCTGCACCCCGGGCGTAAGGCCAAACTGTTGATAACGGAATACTGGAGACATCTGATGCCACAATTTGAGAAAGTTGCTTAAGGAGAGCACAGGATGGTTAAAGCTTGGAGGCAGCTTCGCACAAATCGACTGGCGTTTACTTACGTACCGGGAAACTTTTAGCGGCTATGTTCCCCCAGTTGCGAAGTCTTCACTTAAAGATGATGTGGACGATTGGTTGACAACTGCCAACACAACGGGGCCAACATAGATGAGGCAATATACTGACGATATCATAAGAGAAACGGGCCTTTATACAGGGTTACTGGTAATTCGACGTATATCCGTCAGGGGCTGATAAGGGGGCCAAAATGCAACAAATTGAACCCCCCATATGTATGGCCGAAATTCAATAGTATTCGAGATATTTGAATTTTAAGGGTTTTTCGATATTTACCCAAAATTTGACATTTAATTCCAAATTTAAAAAAAACTTCATATTTGAATGGGTACCATTAAAAATGATGTTGTAGCTAGCACTTCAATTAAGCTATGGACATAGTTCAAACTACTTAATTTAACAAAATAATTAAAATAATGAACGATATAAGAATAATTACTTACCAATATTTTCATTCTACGCTTCAAAAAAGGTTGCCTCCTCACAAAAAATTCTATGACATTAATCGTAAAAATAACTAAAAAAACTTGCTTATTCTGTAAGCTTTCCAAAAAGGTATAAAAATCAATTTTAAAATACATAATTCGTGGCATGGCATGTGTTTGAACCGGCGCGGGGAGAGAAATAATCTGTTTTAGTTTATGTTATTGTTATGATCCTCGCTAAAACAACCAATTTTACGGGTGAAATTCTTCGTGATGGGGCGGGGTGTGAGGGCGGGGGAGCACACACGGCGTCTGCTGCGCTCGCGTCGCCTTCCTTAGTAAGTTTCGACTCTACGCCGCGCAAGCACGTGTGTTGTTATCTTGCTATTAACCAATCTCTCATCGCGTTAATTTGTTATCGATCATTATTGTTAATTCTTGTTTCTCTTGTTATCATTGTTATTTCGGATAACATGGCTTCGTATTTTAATAACGAATACGCAGACATAATGTTTTGTTATGGTTTTGCCGATGGAAACGCGGCTGCGGCTCGGCGAGAATACCAACGCCGCTTTCCCGATCGTCGACTTCCCCACGTTACTGTTTTCGGGAGCACCTATCGACGATTGTCTGAAACTGGCAGTGTTCAGAGAGCACAACTCAACGCTGGCAGACCTCGACGATATACGGCTGACGAAGAGGACACCATTCTTCAGTGTTTTATTGATGACCCAAACATCTCAACGAACATTGTTGCAAGACAGCTCGGTATGTCCCAGTGGAAAGTGTGGTCGGTAGTACATCTATCAGGTAGACACCCGTACCATTATCAACCTGTCCAAACATTGCACGAGGGAGATCCTGCCAGGCGACTCGAATTTTCTCGGTTTATGTTAAACGCTGACGCTGACCAGGAACATTTCCTAAGAAATATTTTGTGGACTGACGAGTCAAAGTTTGACCGGGATGGTATAACGAATTACCATAACTTACATTTTTGGGCACCTAAAGCAGGCAGGAATCCAAAAAAACTAAAAGAAACTGCGTCGCAAATGAGATTTTCCCTGAACGTATGGATGGGTGTCCTTGATAATTATTTGCTGGGCCCTCATTTCTTGCCCCAAAATTTGTACGGCGAAAATTACGAGGAGTTTTTGAGAAACAACCTAGACGATTTGTTGGCGGATGTTCCCGAAGAAATAAAAAACAACCTCATGTTTCAACATGATGGTTGCCCAGCACATTACCGGATTACTGTCCGACAGTGGCTAGATGAGAGATATCCAAACCGATGGATTGGGAGGGGAGGGCCAATTCCGTGGCCAGCACGAAGCCCTGATATCACACCACTTGATTTTTACGTCTGGGGTCATATGAAGGAATTAGTTTATGTGACCCCAATAAATTCAGTCGAAGAACTTCGACAGCGAATAATAAACGCGGCGCAACAGATGAGAACAACGTTCACATCAAGAGTGACGAAAACCGAAGTTAGGAAGAGAATTCGAACCTGCATTCGTAATAGAGGGGCTCATTTTGAACAAGATGTATAAAATTTTTAATAAAATTTGACGTACCTACATTTTTGAATGCATTTTATTTCATACAAATACAAATGACCCTTTTTCTCCCCGCACCGGTTCAAACACATGCCATGCCACGAATTATGTATTTTAAAATTGACTTTTATATCTTTTTGGAAAGCTTACAGAATAAGCAAGTTTTTTTAGTTATTTTTACGATTAATGTCATAGAAATTTTTGTGAGGAGGCAACATTTTTGAAGCGTAAAATGAAAATATTGGTAAGATATTATTCTTATATCGTTCATTATTTTAATTTTTTTGTTAAATTAAGTAGTTTTAACTATGTCCATAGCTTAATTGAAGTGCTAGCTACAACATCATTTTTAATGGTACCTATTCAAATATGTAGTTTTTTTTTAATTTGGAATTAAATGTCAAATTTTGGGTAAATATCGAAAAACCCTTAAAATTCAAATATCTCGAATACTATTGAATTTCGGCCATACATATGGGGGGTTCAATTTGTTGCATTTTGGCCCCCTTATCAGCCCCTGACGGATATACGTCGAATTACCAGTAACCCTGTATGTTGCAGAAGTGGCAAATACCCACTGACCTGCCCACCATAAAAGAGTGGGTCAGCAGTGGCGTCTGGATGAGGGGTAAGTCCGGGACAGGGCGCAACACTACAATACTGATAGAGGGGAAAACCAAGCGTACTCGGCGCTACAAGGGGGTCGACGCCTCACTAAAGAGCAATACTGACATATGCGATGAAGTGCTAGTTGTCCAAACCGAGCGGATGCGTATCATGCAAAAAAGTGACGGAGCAAAGGATAGGCCAGTCGGATGGGCTTCCTATCAGAATTGGTAGAAGTGGAACTGAGAGGATCGAGAACCAGCACGATCTTCGCGGGTGCTAAGGGGAACCACAAAATCGACGAAGAATGACTTGAACAAGTACGCAATGAAGAAAACCTGAAAGTACCGCTTGACCAAAGCTCTTTTGATAACGACCAATCAAAATCTACTATACTGGCGGTTATTCTCGGTATAGAGCATACATTAATGTGTGGGACGCCATGTGGAGGTCCTTAACTGTAAACAATCCCGTGGTAGAAATGGAAGGACAGTTACGTAACTGGGAGAACGGTGTCCCCTCGGGCTGGCGGTGGACTGCGCTACTGGACACCATACTGAACATAGTAGCTTTAGAATCGCCACTAAGTACTGTCGAAAGTATTACTGGATTAGTGTTCCAGTTGGGAAGGCCACAATGCAGGGCGATGCTGTCAACTTCACAACCACCTCTGTGCAAGCCGTCGAAGCATTGGTTGCAATGTACCAGACCTAAGGGTACAAGGTACATCCCCAAAAAACATATATTTCACGAGACGGGATAATTCCTGAGGCGTAGTTATGAGCGCAATGGCATCACAGGGTACACACCACGAACTCTGCTTCGAAATCTGAAACTACTTATACTTTCGGCGGTAACGAATTCGACGCCAAAGCTATCTATCGAGCGCAGCGACAACTTTGTACATTTACTGAATTAAATTAGATCTCGCCGTGGTTTCGCCACACACTTAAACACCATTTTTAATCACATGTTGTGATGGTTATATTTTAGATTGCTTTGGCCCTTATGAAGCAACAAAAAACGATTCAACAATCATGAGTGATCTATTTAGTCAAGAATTGGTCCAATGCGCTCATTTTATAGACAGTATTTATAATAGCAATAGCATTGTATACAGTAGTTTAAATTATAAAAAGTACATTATTTTAATTTCATTTAGTCGGTACAAAAACCAGTTTTGTAACAAAAACTGGAGAAAAAATGATTTAAACATCAGTTATAAAGATAAACAAATACAACAATCAGATAGTATAACTTTTCTTGGAATGGTTCTAGATGACAGATGTTCCTGGATTAATCATATTGATAAGATATGTGGAAAACTCAGTAAGTTTGCTTATGTTCTCTGGCGTTTATCTAACCTCGCGAGTAGACAAGCCACTTTGCAGGCTTATCATGCATATGTTGGTTCTACACTGCGTTATGGCATACTGTAGGCCTACCATCAACTTTTAGTTAGCCATTCAATTCCGATGCAAACCAGTTTAGGTTCCTAAACTGATTCGCTAATATTCATACCATGAAGTGCCTATAACTGAGTGGCGTTTGATTCGCTCATGGAGGAATGAAAGAACGAAATTTGTCGGTGGTCCGCGGTGTGAGAAAGAGATGACGCTAGACATTTTTTGCTTCAATTGTTGCATAAGTTTGTCTCTTTTACTCCAATCTATGCGTTGCGTTCTGAAACCTAGTAGTTATGATTTTAGCGGTTTTATTTGTGTATAAAATTTCAACAAATATTTTTAAAATTGCGCTTATGAGTCAAATTATATACCATTAAGCCCAATTTTACTACTCATTAATGTAATAGTAATTTAAATAATTCTTTAAAATAAAAATTAAAGGTTTGCTTAGTGTCGTCGTAAAAGTAAAATGATTATGACGAGTTTAGAACGCAACTCACGCGTTTTGAAATATATACAAACTTTTTTGATAGAACCCAAGGAGTTCTAATTAGGTAGGTAGTACTCAAAAGAGTTTTTAGTTTTTAACGTTTAACTTGGATAAAGTAATTAGTAATACGAATAATGGCGTACATTTTACATTGTTACGTAAGAAACACATATTTAACTGAAATACCTTGAATTTGGTACGTATATTTCCACATTTTTTCAAAGTTTATAACAAAACGATTCAGTTTGCGCCACGAAACTAGAAACTTTTTTTGGATCGCTATTTTTGACACTATGCGAACCAATTTAGGTTCAAATGTCACCTCATGGTACGAAAAATGAACGAACTAAAACAGCTTGCGATTCAAGTGCCGACTTGATTTGGCGTCAACCTAAACCGGATCGTTTTAATGACATCTTAGTATGAAATTGCAAAGCAGTTCATTTTAGGTCGTCAATTGAATCGTAATAATAGTTCATAGTAAGCCTCCTGGTATGGGGAAACTCGGTGCATCTCGGAAGAGCTTTCATCGCACAAAAGAGGTGTATACGTGCGATTTGTAATGTAGACCCACTTACATCTTGTAAACCACTGTTTAGGAAACTTAAAATACTTACATTAACTGGTATCTATATTGAGGAAATATGTAAATTTACTAAATCTCACCCCGAAATATTTGAAAAACTGGGCGATAAATGTGAGTTTAAAACTAGATATCCTAATAGATTAGTTCAACCTAGAATGAGAACAGAATTATACAGGCGAAGTTGCTATCCTATGTGTATTCAAATTTACAATAAGATCCCGGATCAAATTAAGGAACTTTCAATGGCCCGCTTTAGTAGGGCTTTACGCAGGTGGTTAATTGAGAATTCCTTCTATACTCTAAAAGAATTCCTTCAGTTTAAATGTAAATGATATCATCGTGTACCAAAAATTTTGCATGTCATTATGTATATGATTAAATATGTTAAGCTACCTATTATACTGTAAGAACTTCTGTAACCATATTTATCTGCAAATAAATCTTTGAATCTTTGAATCTTTGAAAAGAAATGCTTGGAGAAACAAAACGTTTGACAAGTTATAACCCAACTATGTTTAAATGTTTACTTTTTACACATGGATTATATGATGACACGTGATTTCTTACTTAGAAAGATTATACACATTCATTTCTGTAAATCAAAACCGTTTGATCGGATTTGAATTTTTCTTTGAATATCTTTCCTTAAATCACGTAAATTTATAAATATGACTGAAGTAGACAGGAAGAAACCGTTCTCGAGTTTGGAAAAGGACTTAATTTGAAATATAATACAAAAATATGATACTATCTTAACCTGCAAACAAACTAATGCTACGAGTGCTTTAAAAAAGAAGCAGTCATGGGAGAAAATAGCGGCGGAATTTAATGAATCCTCTATTGTTACTCAAAAGGTAAATATAATATGTTTTGTTCACTTATATTATTTACAGATAAGTAGTTTCATTTGTGTACCATGGTCTTTTCCTATGTGCCGTTTTAGTACTATGCAGTACTATGTTACTTATTTAATATCCATACGTTTCATTGTTTCAGGCATCTACTAAACAATTAACTAAGCTTTGGTATAATATGAAGGCAAAAGCAAGGGAATCTAAAACAATAGAAAATATTTGCCACTTAACAGGAGGTGGGCCATCTGTTATGGATATGGATCCTATTGATTCCAAAGTCATGGATATGGATAAAAATATCCTGACTAACATTGCTGTGGATATTGATAGTGATATTGATGGTAAGAGATTATCCATTTTAAATAACTAGTTGGGTTTTATTATTAAAAAGAAAATTTTGCAGGCAGGCCCAACACAACTGCACAAAGTTTATTTTCAATCCGTTTCTACGTCCTTCAGTATAAATAACTACACACATCAAAAGTGTCTAGGGATCAACATATATTTTTGCAATAACTTTTCTCCTGATTGATATTAATTAAAATTTTCTTTAAGGATTCATCAAATAAAGTGTTTTCGTTTGTCACAGTAACGATAAACCAAGTCACCTTTGCATTAATAAAGAAATTTGCCATTTTCCTAATAAAGGGATTTTTGACATTTGAACCACTAACATTAAAGTTCGAAAAAAAGACTGAAATAACAGTTTTCTTTAAAATTTTATTGGGTAACTTAAACAATTAATAATCCGTGTTTCTACCGCGAACACTAACAACACAAGAACATCGGTTTGGCACACTCAAAATGAGTTCATCCAAATCACGCTGTGGAATGGCCGCCCATGTTCGTTGCAACAACAAAAAAAGGTCTTCTTGCGACTGGATACCCTCCATATTCGGCAGAGCTCTTCTCTGTAGCATATCCCATGCATGCTCAATCGGGTTCAAGTCTGGCGACTGAGCAGGCCAGGGCAGGACATTGATGTTAGCTGCGGCGAGAGTCTGTCTTACAACTCGTGAGGCTTCATCACTCTTCAGGGAACTTAATTAGCGACCAAACAGTCAGAAACCGCTTGCATGAAGTGAACCTTCATTCCCGAAGACCGCTACGGGTACCACCTATAGCAATGCACAATCGTAGGATTCGATATCAATGGGCTCTTGAACACAGAAATTGGGCAGAAGAACAATGGCGTTTCGTGTGCTCTTCTGATGAGTCTCGTTTTGGTATGAGACCGGATACAAGACGTATACGACACTGGAGAACCCCTGGACGCCAACAGCGATTAAAATCCTGCCAGGAAGTCCATCCTTATAGTGGTGGAACCATCATGGTATGGGCGGGTATTTGGATCGGCGGAAGAACTGAGTTGATTTGGATCAGAGGCAACCTCAACGCTCAAATTTATGCTGAGACGATTGTATCAGACGTCATCGTTCCTCTACAAGTGCAAATCGGTCCCTTATTTCAGTTAATGCATGATAATGCACGACCGCACACCGCAAGAGTTGTAAGACAGACTCTCGCCGCAGCTAACATCAATGTCCTGCCCTGGCCTGCTCAGTCGCCAGACTTGAACCCGATTGAGCATGCATGGGATATGCTACAGAGAAGAGCTCTGCCGAATATGGAGGGTATCCAGTCGCAAGAAGACCTTTTTTGTTGTTGCAACGAACATGGGCGGCCATTCCACAGCGTGATTTGGATGAACTCATTTTGAGTATGCCAAACCGATGTTCTTGTGTTGTTAGTGTTCGTGGTAGAAACACGGATTATTAATTGTTTAAGTTACCCAATAAAATTTTAAAGAAAACTGTTATTTCAGTCTTTTTTTCGAACTTTAATGTTAGTGGTTCAAATGTCAAAAATCACTTTATTAGGAAAATGGCAAATTTCTTTATTAATGCAAAGGTGACTTGGTTTATCGTTACTGTGACAAACGAAAACACTTTATTTGATGAATCCTTAAAGAAAATTTTAATTAATATCAATCAGGAGAAAAGTTATTGCAAAAATATATGTTGATCCCTAGACACTTTTGATGTGTGTATAAAAGAATAGCCATATCACACTAATATTATAAAGGCAATAGTAATAGTATGTATGTGTGGGTATGTTTGTTATTCCTTCACATTCAAACAGCTGAACATGATTTTAATTAAATTTGGTACCAGGATAGCTTTATAACCTGTATTAACGCATATGTCACTTTGGATATCGCTAAAGTGCCCCTCCGGCCGTGATGGCAACTGAGTTTGGCAACCAGTTGCTTAAAAATATTGGATATTCTTTTTACTCAAGCAGTTGCCAAAGACGAATGTCGATTCTTGATACGCACCTATAATATTTTACCTTTGCAGTTTCGCAACCAGTTGCCGAAGGAGTAAAAACTTTCTTGTTACTCAACCAAATCTGCTAAGAATTCAAACTTTTTTCAGACTTAAGAATTCAAACTTTTTTCAGATGTTCAGAATAAATTGTCTTTTGTTACTGACGTAGTTGACATCTATCATTTTATTTGCCTCTTGAGGTTATCGATTAATTGCAATATATGTGTAATACACATTAGATTACTGTATTTACTGCACGAGTATGTGTACGATTTAAGACCAGTATAATAGTCTGTTCCGGAGACATCAACATGTCTACTTTAAATGTATACCCAAATACATCTAACATTGAATTCATTAGTTCAAGAAGAGGAGGTGTTTCTGCGTTGTACGATGGTAGGCGTTACAGCCGTAAAAAAATATATGTAAATAAAAACTCATTTTGGAAATGTAGCCTTACAAAAGGATGCAGAGGTAATATTACTTTAAATACTCGTAATGAGATAATAATGCAAAGAGCACACGAAACCGATTGCAGACGTAATTTTGCGAAAACCACATTTTTGAAAAAGTGAAACAACCAAAAGCTAGTAGTAGTACCTACATGTATTGATTATTATATTTGGTGACATTTTTTTCTGTTTTTCGAGGAGCATACTCATATTAGGCGACAACAATAATGAAGCTTGGAGTAAAACACCAGAAACAACAATGCAAGTTACTCAAGAGGAAAAGGAAATAGAATTCAAAACTCCAATGAAAAATTTGAGAACTAATACAGTAGATACATTAAAGTGTAAAATATTAGAAGAAGAATTAGAATTTAAGAAAAAAATGCATGAGGAGACTCAAGATTAAAATTTTAGAGAGAGAACACAAAGAAAATTTGTTTAACCCTCCGTGCACCAGGTGGGGTTTGACAAACCCCAGTCCTTCAAATTTCGCAATAATTTTGAAACTGTGAACGCGCCGAAGTTCGAATTATCAGTAGCTGGAATTGCGACGTTGCCGCTTCGATCAGTGCCATTAAGTCAGTCCGGCGTCAACCGCCAAGCGAGCTACACGCCCTTAGAGTGCGTGTGGGCGTCACATACCCCACCTCGTACGGCGCGTTGATAAAAAGGTAAGAATTTTATTTGATGTAATTTATGTATTTTTTTATTTATGTGTGTTTAATGTATGTATTTTTTTATTTATGTGTGTTTAATTTATGTAAGTTTAGCATTTTAAATGGATTTTAATTCGTCACAGGTAACAGTTTACATGAAAAATGTCTCATAACAAGGAAGCAGATATATTACAAGCACTTTTAGACGAAGGAGACGACTTTGAGTTAGAATCTGGAGGTTCAGGACCGGGATCTGAAGATGAATCTGAACAATTGAGTATTCAGAGTGACACGAACAGCGAAGTTGATGCGGAAATGCTTTCTTCCGATTTTGGCAGTGACGACAATGTACCACTTTCAGAGCTTCGCCCGTGTAGACAAAGGTATTATACTGGCAAAGATAAGACAACGAAGTGGCAAAAAGAACCATACAGGAGCAACGTTCGCTATAGAGCAGAAAACATTATAACTCATTTGCCTGGTGTAAAAACAGCTGCAAGGGGTAAGTTATACCCGCCGCTTATTAAGTACCCCCGCCGCTCGTGTGTTTTTGTGATTTGTAGGTAATAAGACATTACAAGTGCGACATTGGACGCTTTATTTTAGTGTTTTAGTGATAAGATAGGGCACGTTTAATAGTAATAGGTTTTTAGTGAAATAGTTAAGTGAATTGGACGCTTTATTTTAGTGATAGGACACGTTTAATAGTAAAAGGTATTTAGTGAAATATCCAAGTGAATTGTGCGAAATTAGACGCATAGTTTTTATTGTTTTCGAGGTTTTTTTTTTAATAACCATGCCTCAATACAATTACACAGCTTCGGAGTACACCGACATGGTGTTAATTTATGGGGAGTGTCACGGAAATGGCGCTTTGGCTGTACGAACATACCGAGAAAGGTATGGGAATACTCGCATTTGTCCGACCAACGGGCGCACTATTGTCCAAGCTGTCCAGAGGATGCGAGAAAATCGATCCCTCGTCCCGCATATGGATAGTGCTCCTCCACGTGCAAGAGTGGGCCTTGAGGAACGAATTTTAAATTATTTTGAACGCAATCCAACGTGTAGTTTGCGTAGAGCAGGTCGATATTTTCACGTCAACCATAAAACTATTTTAAAAATTTTAAAACGTGACAAACGGAAGCCGTATAAATACAAGAAATTGCATGCGTTGTTACCTAGAGACAAGCCAGTCAGGGTAGACTTCTGTCGTTGGAAAGAAACAAATAATCTTGAGAATCCCGATTTCCTGTACAATGTGATGTGGACTGATGAAAGTACATTTACAAGGAATGGTTTATGGAACAGACAGAATCTCCGATACTTGTGCCGTGTGAATCCGCGTCTAGGACGGGAGACTGCGCACCAGTACAGATTTGCTGTCAATGTTTGGGCTGGCATTCATAGAAATACAATAATTGGTCCAGTTTTCATTGATGGTAATTTAAATGGCGAAAAATTTTTAGAACTCCTGAACGGACCTGTTTCCGAGTACATGGATGAGCTTTTGCTAGATGTGTACAGGCAAATGTGGTACCAATAAGACGGAGCACCAGCTCATTCAGTGGTATCTGCAAGAGAGCGTTTGTCTCAAATGTTCGGACAGCAGTGGATTGGCCGTTTTGGACCAACGCGGTGGCCAGCGAGGTCACCCGACCTTACACCGTTAGATTTTTTCTTGTGGGGTCATATCAAATCTGTGGTATACTCAACAGATGTTGAAACTGTTGATGACCTAAAAGATAGGATAATATTGTCTTTTAATAAATTAAAATACATTGCTGCAAATGGTGACCTCTTCGAAAATGTTAGAAATAACCTTCTCCGACGGTGCAATTTGTGTATTCGCATTCATGGCGGCCATATCGAAAACTGAAAAATTTAGTGACGTACACCTACCTAGGTATACCTACTGAGTTATGTGATTGAATAGTGATCCTGATTGTGATTAATAAATAACGCCCGGGTGAGAGGTGCCTGATTATTCGGTTAATAATCTGTGATTCAGTGTTATTGTTTTTACTGAGCATTAATGGCGCCAAAAGATCAAGTCGCTACAAGACCGCGCTGTTGCCACTCGTACGACAGGTTAGTGAACCAATGTTTGTAAAGGGCGTTCTATTTTCTTTCCAGGTTTATACCATTTAGTTTGTTAGAGTTTTATTTTTTTTCAATTTTGGTGTAAGGATTTTTTTGATGGTTTAGAATTATTCCTATGAACTACCAGTGTCCGTGTTTTCATTTATTGTCGCATTATCATCACCACGCTGTATATAATGGGTCTACTCTTGACCTCAATCTTGTCCTGCGGCCAGAGATGAGGTCGACGATGGAACGAGCTTACCCATAAGAAGCCTCGTAACCCATTGGGGGATGGAGATGGTAAGTTGCGCGACCTAGGACCGGTCTGGGTCTCTATGTAACTCCGTACTGGGTGACTCATACTGGAGGGTAGCGGGATCCGAGGCACGGTCTGTGCCGTTGGCCGACAGCAGTTTGTAGGGGGCCCAAGTACTTCGCCAGTCACGTGGGAAAGGCTGCACCGCGAACTCGCGAAAAATCCCGAAATGCTCCACTGTGCCAGTTGGCGACTGGGTGGGAGGACCCAGTGGCCATTTCGGGGGTGCTCGGGCGTCCCCGCAGTCTCCAGATGAGTCTCGCTCTGGTCGGACGACCAAGAGAGTCCCGTTGGGTGACCAGGCCGCGTCTTATCCTTCTGTTCCCCCAAGAAAATACTCCCACACATTATGAAAAAGCTTATAAAGAAATCGGTTTTAAAGCGGCGGCACTTCCTCCCACTTAAAGTGCATCTCACCAACATCAGAGGTTTGCACTCAAATCTCGATTCGGTCCACCACCATCTCGAGACCGAGAAGCCGCACCTGTTCTTTTTAACGGAGACGCAAATTGCAACTCCGTTGGACGTGGTGTACCTCAACTACCCAGGTTACTCGCTTGAACACAAGTTCGCAAAACGGACTGGGGTCTGTTTGTATGTCTGAAAGAAAGAATGCCGCACTTTCCTATCGGTCTTTCGGTTTGCGCTTATAAATATGAGTTTTTACTTCAATTTCAGTTATTTCCAATTGAGCTTCGCTTCGAGTCTATCATATTAAATTGTTCTCCCCCATTTACCTAGGTACTCTTATTGCTCTCGGAGTGAAAGTTTTGAATTTGACATGAGTGACGAAGAATCAAATAGCTCCAGTCGGAGTAGTGAGAGTTGAATTAGATCTTAAAGACCTAAAAGTAAATTTGACGAGTTTTTTTAAATCATTCATGCGTCCCAAATTGGAGTCTGTAAATTGTGCCAACATAAAAAGTAGAAATAAAAATGAAAAACCGAAACTCTTCACGCTTAAGGAAGCATCTATTATCTTTTTACGAGAAGGAATCACAAATATTCCTTCCTGTAAGAAAACAAACAATAAGTCAAAGTGGAGATATCACAAGCTTTTTAATAACCACTGCAAAAAGTACACAAGTGAAAAAACGTACGTTGTTATGTAAATAGAAAAATACTTAATAATTACAGTAATTTACCACAATATTATTACTTTAATTTGGTAAATTGATAAACAAAACAAATGCAAATATGGGTGGTTTATTAGTACATTTATGATTTTACTCAAGTAGGTAATTTACTTAGTTTTATAGATTTTTTTATAAATTATTTCGTATAGTAAGTGCCAGTTAAGATCGCAATAGCGGTCATTGTCCTTTCCCTATTATCTCTTCGTACGAACAAAAAGCAAATGAACCATGCATCGTTTCTCATTATAAACAATGTGTGTTGGCGCCAAAACAATGCGCAAGTCGCGAACTGTTAGTGTGTAAACGTGCGCAAGAAACAGACTTTTAGTGGAGTCAGTGAGAGTCACATTGCTTACGCAATATAACTATAAACACGTGACGTGTGAACAATTTAATTGCGTAATAGCTGGAAAAAACAACTTCTTGAATGCGGTTTGTACCAACCAAAAATATGGGTCTAAATAATATATAAGTAAATAAAAAGGTACTTTAATACTATGATTAACACAGGTGCGTGACCGGGTTTTTTTTTACAAAATCAGGATTTTTAGACATGTCAGACAGGATTTTGCATTTTTAGGCCTGGTAACCCCAGTTGTAGCAGATGCATGATCGCGGGTAGAGACAACAACATGTCCGACAATATTAGATTACGCCGCGATCGCCCAAACACAGGCTAATGATGAGAACCTGGGCTTAATGCGCAAAGTTTGTATAAAAAAACTTGTTTAGCAACAAATTAGCGTGTAAGCTAGACCTAAGTGGGTTATCTCAATTAGATTTAAATTAATTGATATAAATGTTTTTTTATTAAATAATAATATGTCTCAGTACTTCATTATTAAGTAGTTTGTACGACGGAGTTGTTAAATAACGTGTAAAACTTAACTTTAATAATGGGTTGGGGTCACAGTAAAGAGCAAAATACAGACACCCGTATGGTCGCCCAAACAGTGAACAATAATTTCAACGAAAAATTGGATAACATTGCCTGGATTGTCATCACCCTTGTTGTAATTATAGGCATTGTCGTTGCATTTGCGATGTGGTATCGCTGCAAGAGCACTGCAAAAGGTTGGGTGCGGAAGCAAATGGCTACTGACCCAAAAATGGTCACTGTTCAAGCAGTTCCTCAGCAACAAGCAGCTGCAGGCAGCTCTTACATGTAGTGTTATGTGCAATGTGGTAGTGTAATTTTGTGTAAAGTGTTATGTTTTAGTATAATAATGGGCCAATTTTTTTTGTAAAAAAAAGTGGGGAATGGTGTAGGGTTACGGTTATAAACTTACTAAGTAGAAGGCGGCTGCGCCCGCCCTTAGTTATACAGCGCAGTCAAAACAGTCGCATTAAAACAGAAATTACAACAACACATCCATCCTTTATTCACAGTCCTAAATAACACTTAACCTAAAGTAACAATAAGAAAAATGGAAAGTAACAAGAAGAACAAATGTAATTTAATATTCAAAGACATAGAGCGATACCTGAAAGCGCTCTACGAATTGGTCCCTTTTCGTCGCTTCTCATAATGTCGCTCCTCAACAGACGTCTTGCTTGCATTCCCATTACATCGCTCTTCACCTTACAGTAAGTCCTACAACGTCGCTCTTGCTCATGGTACACTCATGGTCTTTTCAAACTTTATTACAAGATTGAATTAAATTGTTGAATTTATTTTTGTTTATTCTAAAAAGAAAAAAAGAAATGAAAGCTTGTAAAATAAAAAGGTTGGAAAGGAAATAGGTATTAGTTTAAATTTCTCTCGGGTGTGGTCCGACGATGATTACTTAATTTTACTTTTTATTATCTGTAATTTTATTTGAAAAGTACTAGGGTAGCAGAAGTATGCAAGAGATTGCTGCTAAAATAAAAGTCATGAAGAACATGCGGCTTATGCATAGGGTACGCATTACGTATTATACAACCTCTTACTAACTTCTGTTACCCTAGTAAATTAAATCAGGTCAATTTAAACGTTGATTATACATAACTTAGCACAATTAAATAATATAATTTCATAAATGGATATCAAAATATAGCGCAATACTTCCTGGGCGAGATAAACAAACATGAATAACTCCCACAAATGCATGCAACTACATCTATAGGAGTTATCAGTTATCGCTATGCATTTTGCTCGTAACAAAATTACATGCTCGGGTTCGGACCGTGCGAGTAGGCCGTGTTTCAAAGTTAAGAGGGTACACATCGAAAATTGACATTTAATTATTACTTCTAAGGTAAGTACCTAATATTACATGTTAAAACGGTTGTCTAGTTAATTTTATCAATAACATTATGCAAATTTATGGTATCAATAAAAGATTAAGTGTTTTCCCATTAATTACAGAATACCCACAAATTCCGGAAGATAGATAGATAGGTAAAGTCACAAAAAAATGTACTTTTTAAATGTTTTGAGGTGAGCCCATGTTGGTTAAGAATAATATGCGCTAACAAATAGTACGACAATATAATTGTATTAAAATATATTGATAACCTTGCTTAGAATAATGTAGAAATACCCAGAATGTTCAAAACACACAAAAAAAAACATTTTTTTTTTTGAATCAACAAAATGAGAGCTGCATACAAAATTTATTTGTCTCCGATCGCCCTTCAGGGCGAATAAAATTCATAAAAAATAATTAAATAGCATTATTGTTTTAAATTTGTAGTTAACTTATTCAGCAATAATGACTCGTCGTAACGATGTATACATTATTGCAATAATACAATGTTAATGGAAGAAAAACCTATTCTAATTTGTGTCTCCAAAAGTTTTCTAGTGTGTTATTCCGGTTCGATATGGGGTAGTTTTTATGTTTTCAACAATTGACAACATTACTTGGCTAATTTCGATGTTGCAACACCTTGGTGTAACACTAAATTAATTAAACGAAGTATAAAGTTTTATTGTTAATTAATCTGTTATTATGTAAATATGTAAATAATGTTTGCAACTTGATACAAAAAAATATCAAGACTATTTCTTAAGGTAAGTGTTTTACTATTTTTATTTATTACAGATGCCTACTCAAGCCGAAAGGCAAAAACAATATAGAGAACGTTTGAAAAGAGATAACCCTGAAAAATATGAAGTAATTAAAAATAAAAATGCAGAAAGGACAAATAAAAATAGGAAAAGAATTGGTGATTGTCAATCTGAAAAGGAACAACAAGAAATGCGAAAAAAATGGCGAGAGGACAAAGTAAAAGAAAAATATAAAAAAGCCAAAAATATTGAGGATGAAAACAAAATTGCGCATAAAAGAATTAATATAGGCTCAACTACAGATTAAAAAAAAGAAAACATTGAATTAAAGGCTAAAGTAATATCAATAACTAAAGAAATGAAAAAATATAGAAAAAAAGCCAACAGAATGCAGCGGAAAAACCAAACATGGCTGAAACTTATTGAACAGTTAAAAAACGAAAATATTGTAACACAATATGCAGAAGATTCAGTTACTCAATAAAATGTAGTAACTATGACTCCTTGTAAACAAGCAACCAGTTTCATTAACCAAAACTTATCAAACATATCGATAGAAGACAAAGAAAAAGTAAAAAAACAACTTCTGGAACATAATGTTTTAGTAGAATCTTTAAAACAATGTTACAAAAACACAAGAAATAATTATTCGAAGCGCGTTATTGAAATGTAGTAGATAATTCTATCGTTGAAAAGTACAAAATGAAGGGTAAGATATCAAGTTATTTAGGATTGAAAGGCAAAATACGTAACATACAAGTAAAGAAAAAAAAATATGCTCTATTAAATCAACTAAAATATTTTTTCGAAAGGGATGATGTCAGTCGTGCCACGGCGGGCAAGAAAGAATTTAAAACATTACATAAAGATAAAAGACAGAGGAGGTATTTATTGGATACTTTGGAAAATCTTTTTGGTCAATCGCTCGTCTCCGCTGCTCCTGCACGACAACGCGCGACCTCATACTGCACAGCAGACGGTCTCCAAGTTGCAAGAACTGGGGTTGGAAGCTCTCCGTCATCCGCCCTACTCACCAGACCTTGCGCCTACAGACTACTACTTTTTCCAGAATTTGGGTAACTTCTTGGCGGGAAAAAAATTCAATACCCGAGAGGCAGTACAGAATGCCTTTGAAGAATTTGTTGCCTCCCGTCCAGCTGATTTCTTTAAAGCCGGGTATTCATTAGGCAACATTTGTTTATAAACACTGTTTATAAACAGTTTATAAACAGTGTTTCACAATGTTTCATCATCTCTGTAAACAGTTTATATACAAAGGTGATGCAACATTATTTATTAAACATGTTGCCATGCTCCCCACTTCGAGTGGAGAGCAAGACGAAACGTCTAGTTTATAAGCAAAAGTCAATAGGTGTGGACGTGTGTTGCGCGAGTTTATAAACATGGAAGTAGTGTGGTCCAACAACCAGGTTTCGATGCTCATAGAGCTTTACCAACAGCGTAATATACTTTGGGATGCTTCAAATAAAGATTATAAAGATAAATTAAAAAAAAATGATGCTTGGGCCGACATTGCTGCAGAATTGAATATGTCGCAAAAGGAAGTGGAAACAAAGATGCATATTCTACGCTCACAATTTTCTCGTGAAAAGAAAAAACTTAAGTCATCAAAAAGAACTGGAAGCGGTGCCGAGGAAGTGATTAAAAGCAGATGGCAGTGGTATGATCCCGGATCCGCTACAATTTTTATTACGTGGTGCAACGACATCTGGAACATCGGATACAATGGGAACGGTGAGTACCTACATTTTTATATTATTTGCTAAGTTGATAATATTAATGTAATTTTTTCATCTTTTCAAGGTAACGGGTTAGTAAATTTTAAATCAAACACAAAACTCTAAATTATAATCAGAACTTTATTTGGAAAAAAACAGGTAGGTACATAGGTACCTACTATTTTAAGTATTATGCATGAGAATTTTGCCACGGCACACTACCTTCTGGACTAATGAAATATTCAGCAAATTGATCTCTTACAACCGTAGCAGCTAGTGGGGGATGTCTTGCAATAGGTTGTAAATCCAACATGCTGTTGTGAGGGCCGATTTCTCTTCGCCAAAAACCTTCTATAATGTTATATTCTGAGTCTTCATAATCGAATGTTCCTGGTGGAGTATATATAGCCCGAGACTGTTTATTGCGCCTCAAAAAGTTATGCAAATATACACATGTCATTGTTACAATTTCACAAGTAGCAGGCTTAAGAGGTATGGCTTTTCTGAAAACGCGAAAGACAGCACATAATATGCCAAACACATTTTCTACTATCCTTCTTGATCTGGAAAGACGGTAGTTGTAAATGCGCTTTATAGTTCCACGATTGTGAATACCAGGATAAGGCTTCATAATATTTTCGGATAAGGCAAATGCGCTGTCCCCTACTATTACATAAGGTAGATTCGGACCATTTGGTAAAATTGGTTGTGGCTGTGGAATATTCAAATTGTTTTGAGTAATTGCATCGTAAAATGGAGTTTCTTGAAATACTCCACTGTCGGAAGATCTGCCTTTAGCACCACAATTCGCATATATAAAGTTGTAATCTGCATCAACTATTGCCAGTAGTACAATGCTGAATTGTTCTTTATAGTTGAAAAAATCACTGCCAGAGTTAAATGGTGCTTCAATAACAATATGTTTTCCATCAATGGAGCCGATACAATGAGGGAAATTCCATAATAATTCGAACTGGCGAGCCTTGTTTTTCCATTCTTGTTCAGTACTTGGAACCTGTAACCAATTTAAAACAATGATTTACAGGATGGCAGTGCCTCAACGCAGCCGTCAAATACACCGCCAACTGTGCCGCCGCCACCGCCAACATCACAACTGCCACTGCCACCGCCGCCACCGCCACCGCCACTTCCACAGTCAAACAACTCCAAAAAGAGGAAGTGTGACGAGAATCTCAATGAAATGTATGAAATTATGAAAAGTGCCAAAAAGAAGATGGAGGAACCTAAAGACGAATTTGAAATTTATGGCCAGTATGTGGCATCTGAATTGAAAAATGTGAAAAACCAAAGAGCACTGTTACAGGCCAAGTATTACATAAATAATATATTGCTACAAGCGAGAATGGGCAATTTCGATAGTAATTCTTTTGGTGGATATCAAGGCTATGGAGATGGATGGCTCGGCTATGGCGACGGATACCGCACCACATCATCAACGTCGACATATGCTGATGCATCTACACCAACGCAGACACCAGAACCCCAAGTCCATACTGCTACTGGTGACGAGTTGCGCTTTAGTAATCTTGACGAAATAGTTTCCCAGTTGGAAGATGACACACAATAAATAAATTGATGTGATTTGATTTAAATATTTGATAAATACCTACTTGAGTGATTTGAATTTATTTTATTTTACTCACCTTTACATAGTCCTTTAAAACTTTTGTCAATTCCTGACAAACTTCTCGTATAATCTTGCTGATTAATTGTTTTGATACTTTAAAAGTATATGACAGTGAGCCATATGAGTCACCTGTTGCAAGAAACCTTAAAGTTATAGCTAGTCTTCTCTGGGGCTCAATAGGATGCCGAAATTTCGTTTCCTGTTTTGTTATGGCTCGTCCAATCAATCTCAGTAAAATTTCAAAATCTGATGTTGACATTCTCGTGAAATTTTGAAAAGACCCATCAAATCCACGAAGGTCATGAAATACATAACTTCTATTTAAAAGATAATTTCGAATCCACCACCTTTTCTTCTTTTTTTTTCTAGTAGCACTCTTATGTAATTTTATATAAGCAGCACAGAGCATCACTACCTCCTCGGGCGACATCCTGGCAACAACTGAGAAGTGTGGACTGCCAAGTTTCAGAAACAGTGTTTACGGTAAACTTGTTAATAAACCCGTCATAAACAGTTTATTAACAAATGTTGCCTAATGAATACCCGGCTTAAGAAGGACATCAATAAACTGCCACTGCGTTGGCAAAGATGCATTGATTGCATGGGTGATTACTTCGTATAATACAAATAAAAAATACATGAAAAAAATTCGTTTAAATTTTTTCATACAAAACGGCAATTGCATAGGTAAAGACCTATTATTACATAATATTTTTGTCCAGCTCACTCCTGCAGTTACATTCAATAATCGCGTACCCCTCCCGCTTCCCCTTTCGCAAATGATACAGTTGTTACGTAACTTTAGTATAGCGCCGCGCGTGCAGTGGTGTTGACGTTTTAAAGAGTACTTTTTGCAATGCAGCGCGGACGCCAATCGAGTCGTCGTATTTTACGCGGTCGCCGAACCACGCCATCGTTACGACGGCCATTAAGTCAAAATGAATAAGCTGGAGTTCTCTATGAAGAAGAATCGTCAGACGATGGTGATTTCTCTTTAGGTCAAAAACTACGTCCCGGACCATGACGAAAATCAACAGTCCGGATCGGAAAGTAGTAGTTCGTCTTCTGTTACATCAGTATCTGTCGGTGAAGCGCCACCACCACCTGAAGTCGAGGCACCGTCATGTGATTCAGAGTTCCGGCGGAATATAGGCACTGCCAAACCACAGCGATTTGCATTTACAGGTGAGCCGGGTATAAAGATTAACCTTACGCCTTCCTGCCTTCCTCCAGCACCTGCTGCATTGGCTGACATATTTTTTTCTTGCGACTTTTACATTCCTTGGTGCAAGCAACAAATAATTACGCACATCGCACGGTTGGTCCCGTACAACAGCATGCCCGCCTAAGGTATTGAAAAGACACTAATATTGAAGAAAAGCGCAAGCTTATTGGCATGTTGCTTTACATGGGATTGGCTAAATTACCCTCTATAATTTATTACTGGAGATTAGACGAACTGTACAATTATCCACTTTTTAGAAAAGTGATGAGCAGAAACCGCTTTCAATTATTGCTACGTAACGAGAACGATGCCACAGCTACATCAAGATTGCATAATAATCCAGCCGATATTAGATCGGTTCAACAATACTATGTCTGATCTGTATTATCCAGAAGTGGGCCTAAGTATCGATGAGTCGATGGTTTTATGGAGAGTATTTTTCGAAAGTACATAAAAACAAAAAGCATAAATCAAAATCTAATAATAAACAATCAATATATCTCTAATCTTTTTTTTTAATATCAATATTGCTGTTCTTTTGTTTTATGTTCTGTGCGTCCAAATAAAATATTTTCTTTCTTTCTTTCTAAATACGGCATAAAACTGTATGAACTTTGTGAATCTTCTGGAATGGTTATGAAAATTCGTGTTTATAGAGGAAAGAGTGAAAAACCTCCGCCTGGAACTCTGCATATCACGGAAGTTGTTTTAGATCAAATGGAAGGGTATTTAGAAAAAGGACACGTAATCTACGCTGATAATTTTTATAACTCACCTGATTTGACTAGACGTCTTAGTCAAAGGAACACATATGTGGTACACTTCATAAGAACCGCAAGAACCTCCCTGTGGATGTTACCAACGCCAAGTTGAAGCGTGGAGTAAGCTTCACAAATATGCAATGGCATCACTGTTTGCAAATGGAAGGACAAACGTGACGTAATGGTGATTTCTAACAAACATAACCTTCAGTTGGCGAGAGTAAGAAATGAAAATGGAAAAATCTCATTGAAGCCTAACATCGTTGCCGACTACAACTTGGGCATGTCTGGTGATGACAGAGGCGACCAGATGGTGCCTCAGAAAAACTCCCAGGTGGCACAAGAAGCTCGGACTACACGTTTTTGAAGTGTACATACAAAATGCACTTCGATTATTGCGCCTACGTGATCGCACCTTAAAATGCGACTGCTACAGATTCGTGAAGATTTTGTAAGACATCTTTTAGGACTGAATAATTTGACTCCTCCAGTGACATCGTTACAAACACCGCCAGTACAGCAACAAGAAGCTCAAGCAGGCCTGTCCTTACCATCGCCATTAATACAAGAACCTTCTGAACCAACTCCATCGCCAGCTTCTTTTGTAAGTCGCTCTTCATCAGCCGACATAAATACTCGTGTACCAAGAGATAATTTTCCTATTAGAAAGTCTTCCACCCACCGCACCGCCGAAAGCTGTTCCAGCCAAACCTTGTCGTGTTTGCACCAAAAATAAAAAGCGGAAGGAATCATCTTTTGTGTGTGCTACTTATCCTGAAATGCCCGCCATATGTGTAGTCATTTCTTTTAAAGTGACCATACTGATCCTCGTTTTGTATATTTTTTTTATTTATATGTGAAGCACTTGTTTTGTTTTTTTTTTATTATTGATTTAGTAAGAAACATTACGGTTTTCGTTGAAAATAATTACTAAGAAGCGTATTAATCTAGTTATTAGTTTATAATTTTTAACCGAAAAGTGCCATTATTATAGGAATAGAACCTGGGTTATCTCCAACCCCCCACAACCGTAGTTCTACCAACTGAAGTTTAAGCTGGCTGGCATTAACTCCTTTTTGTGATATTTAAATTTACGACCAAATAAACTCATGTTGTAAGGGAATTTCTTGTTTCCTTGCATAGCAATACCAACCCACCTTGCGTTTGGGCTTTTGTTTCCCTAACACTAGAGGGACAACATCCCGAATGTAACAGAATGTAATAAAATCCTTAAATGACTGCATCACTGCTTACCACGGCTGCTTTCCATCAGGCGATCTCGCAGTCAAGCACTAGTTTATATTATTTAATAAAATGGAATGTATTAGATTCTTAATATATTATTGTAAGATTTTTTCCCTAACAATATTATTTATTCTACAAAAAAAACCAAATTGAGCAAAACATTTTTTTTACCACATTTTTTTTGTCTGGTTTTGCTTTTCAGAGAATGGCATACTACCGGAAGAAACTGCAGACTATATTATCTTTATGGATAATCTATTTGATTCATTAAATGGGAGCATGAAAAAATCAAATGATCGGTCGGGAAAAGATTTATTAAGAAATGTGACACCAAACTCAAACACCACTATATTTGGATACAAGCAAAAATTGTTTTAAATTCTATGACATTTATCACATTCAAAGGTCAGACTATATTATCTTTATGGATAATCTATTTGATTCATTAAATGGGAGCATGAAAAAATCAAATGATTGGTCGGGAAAAGATTTATTAAGAAATGTGACACCAAACTCAAACACCACTATATTTGGATACAAGCAAAAATTGTTTTAAATTCTATGACATTTATCACATTCAAAGGTAGTGCTAATACTGTTCCAAGTATAAGAAATTGGTTAAACACTGTTGATAATATGAGAATATTAAGAGAAAAGCTATTTAATGTGTTTAACATTAAATCATTTTGGTGCAGGCACTTTAACCAGGATCGAATTGAAAACTTTTTTGGTAGCATTAGAAGTCACGGTGTCAGAAATAACTCACCAGGTGGGTGCTGGATTCGTAGCTGCTTTTGCTTCCCTTTTAATTAATAATATGAGCATCAATTATTCTCCGGGGTCAAATTGTGAGGAAGATTTTAGTTCTGTGTTGGCATCATTCCACGAATTATTTTTTTCCACTAATAAAGAAGTAAAACAATTTAAAGTTGACTATGAAGATTTAAATGATAGCACAATAATTGTAAATTTTGAAATAAAAAAACGGAAGAATTGCTCAACTTGAGTATGTAACTGGATACATTTAGCGAAAGACAAAAATAAAATTCAAAAAGTGTAAAATTTGTAATCGAATGATCCTGTTTAAACGAATCCTAAATTTAGCTAACTCTTAAACAGAACAACAAAACAAGAAGATATACTACCAAGATTGAGTAAAAATGAGGCTGTTTATTTTATGTTATCTTTCTTTTGTTATTACAATTTTTACATCAAGGAGCACTAGAGGTGAACAAAGCTGCATAAACAGTAACAACAGGAGATGCCAAAATGTCAACGGTAAGCTGGACCTAATGATATATGCTTGCAAGGAGCATTTGAAAGTTTCTGATGAGACAGATGCACAGAACACTTGTACGTTCTTGGAAAATTGCCCCGACCATCCTAAAGACCTGAAGTGCCTGGTTGCCAACACTCTTGTTGATTGCTATCACTGCATCCACAGAAACTCCATGCTAGAGTATAGGACCAATCATGAGAAAGCAAAATCTTTTGGGGCAGTTAGTGAAGAAGAGAATAAGCCTGACCAATATTTATCCCCAGTAAGACAAAAGATAAGTATATCCCAAGTGGTCATACAAAGTGTTGGGATGGTTCTTGCTTCACTGTTCTTAACCCTTAAATGCATATGGTATCAAAATTGATACGTAACCTTTGGCAGGGATTATGTGTACTAATTTCAATGCTAAGCGGTTTAATGTTTAAGTTTAAGTAAACCTAAACTCATTTCCGAACGAAATTAAAAACGATTTTTTATAGAACCATATTTAGTCTGTGGTTTGTCGTGATTGTCAAAAAGCCTATCGCAACTTTTGACGTGAACTTTTTCCCGCGTAATTGAAAATAGTTTTTGTTGAATTATTTGTGGAAGTTTGGTTTCAAATAAAATGTTCACCAAAAGTAAGTATTCTGCACAATTTGATAAAATAATTATATTTGTGATGTGTGTGTTTTGTTCTAACTAAAAATAACCGAGTTAATGAGGTATCAAAAATGATACTTCATGCATTGCTTCCTGATAAAATTTCAAGTTTTCTAACAATACTGCGGTTTTGATTTTGTGGTATTGCCAGTTTTTCGCTATATAATTATGTTTTTTTTATAAGTTTTTTGGTTGTGGGTGTTGTTGTTTACATTGGCTGTCGCTTATTTTTCAGATTATGGCTAAGAGATTGTTGGACAGTGACGTTGAGGAATATCTACGTAGACTGGAAAATGGAGATTTATCAGAGGACGATTTAGAATATAATGAAGACGACATCGATTATTACACTGACGCGAATGACATTGTACACGATTTGGAAGACAATCAAGAAAATGATGATGAAGAAGATCCACCTTTGGTTATCGATAATAACGAAAATCCAACTTGATCTAACCACTCCTTTTCAAGATTTCACATATTTTTTCGAGGATGAGTCAATAGAGCAAGAGTCCAACAGTTACGCAATACAGACAAACCCGAACTTTACAGACACTATTACTCTATTGGATCTGCGTAAATTTATCGGCATACTTATTTATACATCGGTGTGTCATTACCCTAACGTAAGGTCGTATTGGTCAAGAAGAGAAAGATTTTCCCACATGGGTAGTGTTGGCCTTATGGACAGCTACCTGGGTCGTTATCGCATTAGGATGAAGTCTCGTAAATGGACGATACGGCTGTTCTATTTGCCAGATATGACCGTTATAAACGCATGGGTGCTGTATCAAAAGGTACTGACTCGAAAGGAGAAAACGCCAAAAATATTCTGAATGTATGTAAATTTAGAAAGGAACTAGCTGAATCTCTCTGCAAGTATCAGGTACCAAATAATGAAAATAGACGCGGTCAGCTAAGTTCCAGTCGATTAGAAGAGACGGCACCAAAAGCCAAAAAAAGCTAGAACTAACAGAGCACATGAACAAACTATGCCACCAACAGATGTTCGTTTTGATGGTGTAGGGCATCAAAGACAATACGCCGATAAGCGCAGTAAATGCAAATATAATAACAGTCGCAAATTAACATCTGATTACAAAATATAAGTATATGGTTTTTCTATGCGCCAAGTGCATGGAGTATCAAAAATGATACCTGAAGTTTTTTTTTAAATAAACATACTAAAATTACATAAATATTTTTTTTATTATTTTTCCCGTATTAGTTACCCCCACGCACGTAACATAATATTTTTTTTAACAAATTTTAAAAATCCATGCATTTAAGGGTTAATAGCCATACACCGAGGAAGATCAATCCGCCCAATAATACCTTGTGTGGTATTGTTCATTACTAATCTACTTGGAGTTTGTGAAAACATTGTACTTATTGTCTAATATTTATTGTATTATCTCTTGTTAAATCACTTTTCATTTTGGACATATTTTATTGTTACAAATGTTTGACAATTTTATTTTTATTGTGGTGAAATTATATTCCTAAATTATATTCCTGATGAAAATAGGTACTACTTGCTACTTGCAGTGTCGTGAATATGAAAAAGGAAAAAAGTATTTTTGCTACCCCAGTGAAAATTTAACTAAATGTTTTTCTGAAATTTAGGATGTCTGCACCACATACTACAAAAGAAGTCGTAGTGAACATTCAAAAAAATATGAAAACAATATTATATATTAACGTCAATACACAATTTCTGGAATGCTGTTGTCACTCAAGAGAAATAGTAGAATACATGTTCGATTTTTCCAGTAGGTTATTTGCACATAACTGGTGTAAGTAAATGGACCATTAAATTATTAAATGAAATTAGCACTACCAAGGATGTAAATCCAAATGATGATACACAGAATCAAGCATTTATGTACAGGGTGTCTCACGGCATAGTTAGGCTATTGAAATGAAATAACAGTCAATTTGCATATTTTTGTGAAAACATTTTCATTCAAAATTATTGAACAAAGCTGCATAAATAGTAACAACAAGTGATGCCAAAATGTCAACGGTAAGCTTGACCTAATGATATATGCTTGCAAGGAGCATTTGAAAGTTTCTGATGAGATAGATGCACAGAACACTTGTACGTTCTTATAAAATTGCCCCGACCATCCTAAAGACCTGAAGTGCCTGGTTGCCAACACTCTTGTTGATTGCTATCACTGCATCCACAGAAACTCCACGCTAGAGTATAGGACCAATCATGAGAAAGCAAAATCTTTTGGGGCAGTTAGTGAAGAAGAGAATAAGCCTGACCAATATTTATCCCCAGTAAGACAAAAGATAAGTATATCACAAGTGGTCACACATTTTTGGAAAATGGAGAATGAACCTAACATGTTACAAAAAGAGATGACTAAAAGCGAGATGTTATGCGAGGATTACTTTCATTTGACTACAGTTAGAGATAATAGCGGAAGATTTATAGTAAGATTGCCTTTTGCCACGGATGATCCGAAATGTCAGTATGGTAGCTCAAAAGAGAGAGCTATTAATATGTTACACAGTTTAGAGAGAAGGTTGTTACGCAATCCAGAGTTGAGAATCGAGTATAATAAGGTGTTTGAAGAGTATTTGAGTTTAAACCACATGACAGAAGTGAGTGAGAAAGAGATAGAGAATAACCGTGCAGTCTATCTTCCCCACCATGCAGTGGTGAGAGAAGACAAGGCGACTACAAAGGTGAGAGTAGTTTTTAATGCGTCCAGCAAAGGCAATAACGTGTCCTTAAATGACGACCTTCTTGTTAACCTAAATTGTAATATAATATTAGTTTTACGAATTTGTTTCTGAATTTGGTTTAAAATCCTACAAAAAAATTGAGAGAACATGTCGGGTGGTTAGGGCTCTCGAAATGAAAATGATTTCTCGTGAACTACTTTTATATTAGAACAATTTTAGCTTTCAATTTACTTCAAGCCATGTTTAACATTCAATATTTTTGCAGTTGGAAGAAGATCTAGAAAACTACCAGTATTACAAATTAATTAAAGGAAGACCTGTATTAAAAGAAACTGCTAAGCTACGTAGAACACATGATTTTCCATCATATAGTAAATATGTAAGTATCCCAAATAAAAAGGTTTAAGTAGATACAATGTTATGAGTTGTGTTAATTCGGACATCAACATTTAATTACTGTTTTAGGAAACAAAAACTGTTGCGGGGGAATCAACTAGCTTAAAATCTCTCCTACTGAAACCTATTACGACCTTACAGATGTATACCGAGAACTATTTTACTAAGATGCCTACTCAGCCCACTGCTACATCATATGCCTCAACACATTCAATAAATGTAAGATTTGTTTATTTATCTATTATTAGTCCAGAACTTTTTCTTGATATATGTTGTTTATTTTAGATTCGGCTTTATAATATTAGTATAGATGTATTTAACAAATTATAATGTTATTGTTGTTATTCTAAGTGTTTTATGTTTTAGATGTACAGTACTTATCTACTAAAATGCTTAATCTATCTTAGCATAGTATGTTATTTTTTTATTTTACTTTGTTTATTCTAGGTACATCGTATTCACATATAATGCATTTTTTATTGTATACAAATATTGTAAAAACTATTTTAACCCTTTTTAAGGCATAGGGAGTATTTTTACCACCATATATTTTCATCGATTTTACCAAAATCGATATTTTTTCATGGTAATTTTTTGTACGTGCAACATAAGGATGAATTAGTGAACATTTTATAAAAAAACGAATTTGACATTGACATCTGCTAAGTGTCATGGCGGAAACAGGACGTTGAAAATATAGCTGATTTTTGACTCTGAAAGTAATCTAAATAAATCTACAAATTTTACTTCTAGGTAAGGTCGTATTTGTATTTATTTACGTTTTCGTATTATTTGTTGTTGCTAAAAGTGTTTTATTTCCTGAATTGAATTGTAATCTTGCTTACTAAAAGGATTTTTTATGGTGGGAAAAATGCTCCCTATGCCTTTGACGGTGACGCATTGTTTATTTTCAGGTTATATAAAAATGTCACGACGTTTTTTGAATGACTTTGAAATGGAAGAAGCTTTGAGGTTGGTTGTTGGTGTTCCTGATGATGGATGTTCAGAGGATGACTTGGAGTCTGATGAAGGAGAGGAATTTGATGTCGAAACGATACAACGCATTTTAGAAGAACAAACTGGTTCAGGTTTTACGGATTCACCTCTCTCGCAAGAGGTAAGCACTTCTAATTACACTGACCCCGTGCCAAGCTGTTCTGGTATTCATCATTCTTCAACACAAGAACAAGAAATGCAAGTACCTAGTTCTTCAAGTGAAGTAGATGAATCATCTGAAGATGAGGATGATGACTGGAAGAAGACAAACTGGACTGACAGACCAAATGTTGAAATATTTGATCAGAAACTGTTACGACCTAAATATTTTTTGAGTAGTCGAGCAAGACCAGTTGCTCATTTTGATAATTTTTTCAATGATAAAGTTTTTGATTTGATTGTGTCGCAAACAAATCTTTATGCAGATCAAACTAAGCCTAGTGGTTGGCTACCTGTGACTAAACCAGAAATACGAGCGTTTTTAGGAATATTGATTATAATGGGGTACCATGTCTTACCAAGTATTGACCTGTACTGGTCTACTGATCCCGGTTTTCGAGTAAACGAGATTGCCGACGTGATGCCTATCAAACGGTTCAAAAATATTTTGCGCTCACTTCATTTGAATGACAACAGTCAACAACCTGCCAGAGGCAGTCATGGTTTTGATAAACTTTACAAGCTGCAACCACTTCTATCTTTGATCAATGAATCTTGTCAAAATAATGCTAAAAATACTTCTTCACGAAGCATTGACGAGTGTATGATATTATTCAAAGGCAGGTCCTCCCTCAAACAATACATGCCACTCAAGCCCATAAAGAGGGGCTACAAAGTTTGGTGTCGATGTGACAGTACAACTGGATATTTGTATGAATTTTCAATATATACTGGTAAAACTGATACAGGTACTGAGGAGGGTTTGGGGGCAAAGGTGGTAAAAAATTTGACAAGTAAATTGATTGCGGAAGATTTCAAGATACATGTAACGTTTGACAATTTCTTTAGTGATTCTTCTCTTTTGAATTATTTATATGAAAAGGGTTTATATGCTTCGGGAACGGTAAGAAGGAACCGAGTGGATTTACAAAAACTCATAAAAAAAAAACAGGTGAGGGTAGATTCAAAAAATTGAAACTACAAAAAGGACAATATAAGTGGAGGATCAAAAAAGATGTAGCCTTTGTTTTGTGGCAAGACAACAAAGAAGTTACATTACTCACCAATACTTTCCATCCTAAAAATCGCACGTTTGTGGCCAGAACACAAAAAGACGGCAACAAACGAAACCTGCCTTGCCCATTGGTTGTGAAGGAATACACCAACAGAATGGGGGGGGGGGGTTGATCGGTTCGACCAGGTTCGTAACACATACTCGGTCGGGAGACGAAGCAAGAGATGGTGGTTACGTGTTTTTTATTTTTTGTTAGATGTAAGCATAACTAATGCTTGCATGTTGTACTCCCAAACTTCTAGATCTGCAAAACTGACCCATCTTGAGTTTCGCGTGGCTGTTGCGAGAGGGCTCATTGCAGGTTTCACAAGCAGGAAACGAAAATCTGTAGCTCTGAATACCGCTACTTACAAAATTACCAAAACTGAAGTGTCAAACCGCCAAAAAGTTATTGGAGCTGTACCTCATGAACAGCGCTACTCGAATGTTGGAGACCACATGCCAGCCCAGTCTACTTATAGACGGTGCAAACATTGTAGCACTAAAAATAATGATAAGCGCACTAAAATTATGTGCGGAAAGTGCAAAGTCCCGCTGTGTGTTACACCTTGCTTTGCTGCTTTTCATACACCTAGGGAGGCATAGGGAGGATATTTACCACCACATTTTCCGGGTTTTCCAGTGAACTGACTGATTTTCTAAGACTGTATTATTAATTAAGGTAATAAATACATGCCAAATGCATAGACAGTTTTTATTTATTCTCCCCCAATCCTTATGCCTTATAAAGGGTAAGAGTAAGTATGGAGTTTCTTGCCCATTCTTCTCCATACAAAACTACCTTTTGGAAGGGGCAACTAGAATCATTAAATTTTATTTAACTTGTAAGTTTAATGTTCAAAAGTGCCTTTTAAATGGCCTAATTGAAATAAATGATTTGACTTTTGACTTTGACTTTGATGGATAAGCGCGAAATAAGACTGATGAGCATTTTCGATTATTCCGACACCTCCAACGAGGCGGATCCTTACCAAGATGATGAAGGAGAGTATGGTTCGGATAAAGATTTTGACCCACAAGGAAATACACCAGGTAGTGAAAGTTCTTATTCTAAAAATTACCGACAGTAATCGACAAAAATTACTAAGGGTCAATCAAATTTGATCGGTATTTTGACTCAAAAGCCCGAATCCAATGTTACTTCTGATCCTAGTAGCGATGAAGACGATACCAAATCTGTTGGGAGTGATCAATCATTGTGCCTTGCTAACACACCATCACCACCTCGAACCCCTACCTCATCACGTTTTCAAGAGGAGGGTGCGGGTTATGACTCGAATTCTTCGGAAGAAATTTTCCCTCTAGCGAAACGCTTAAAATTGGTTAAATATCCAATTACAACCGTACCTACTGTGAATCAAAGTTTCAATGAGATCATTCAAGAAGGACGTACCCCTTTGGACCTGACCCTATTGAACCTTCTCAATAGTAGCATCATTGACAAATCTGGTACAAACATCACCTCCTAGGATGACTCAGGATAACTTATCTTCACACAACATCTCTCAAAATGAGACACAGGGTTTGTCGACTTTATCACTTATTTCTAATGTCTTAGCTAAAAACTTTGATAATACAGGTGAATTTAGGTCCCTTGATATACTACCGCCATTATTCGATGAACCCCAAGACGAAATATGTAGTTCAAGAGGAGCAAATGTGTTCCGGCCAACCATCCAATGCGTTTGATACTCCTACTCCTAGAACTTCAACTACAGAAGATTGGACAGAAACTACAGCACTCATACCAGATTTCAATTTTGACTCTGACACTGTGGGGGTAAAGTTCATCATTGATAATAACACAACCGTGTTTGAGGTCTTTAACCGCCAGTTTAACTCTTTCTTATACTAGATTATCTCGTCGAATGTATTAATGCGATATCGGTACAAGTATGTGTCAAACTAATCGACCGAAAACTAGGCACAGTCGATCTTATACATTTAAATTGACAATTGCTTGCTTGGTGGCCAAGTCAATATACCCCAAAAGCGAAAACTTTTTACTTTGTCAGACAGTTTATATTATCACCCTGTTTTTGTCTCAACCATGTCAGGACGACGTAATGAACAATTGTTAAGGTGCCTGTGGACCTTTAGGTGCCAAGGGCAAAAATAAAATAACGGAGTTCATGGCGCCATTACAAGAAATTTCCGAGCGTGTTACTCTCCTGAACAA
This sequence comes from Euplexia lucipara, assembly GCA_921972225.1. Lineage (NCBI taxonomy): Eukaryota > Metazoa > Arthropoda > Insecta > Lepidoptera > Noctuidae > Euplexia > Euplexia lucipara. The sequence continues at coordinate 18,349,849 of OV179156.1, forward strand.
GAACTTCTCTGTCATGATGTCTTTAAAACAATATTTTTTCATGGAACGCTACGTACTGACTGACTTGACTATACAGTCATTATGGCTGATTATGAACGCTACGTACTGATACGTCATATAATTTTGTATAGACGTTTACAGCTTGACAAAAAAGAGCCTGACGCGGCGACAGTTGAAACTAAAAAACTTTTTTGCATAAAATAAAACCGACTTTCAAAAAACACTAAACGGCGTAAAATAACTCTAAATTAGGAAGTCGGTGGCCCATCATGTTTTATAAGACAGAACCACCACAAATGGATGATTGTGGCAATATTGTTTTACTTGTCAACTGCTAGTACATTATGTGGCAAAAGTGCGTAAATCCTAGTGCGTAAATATTATTAACGTAATAACTTTCGTTGCAAAATTAACGATTAAAAATTCATAAAACTATTCGTAGTTGTATCAGAGCAGTGATTTACCACTCTTTTTCGTGGTGTTTGGCCGAATCTGAAGCGGAACAAGTTTTGTCCGATATCGGTAATGTTTATCGAAGAACTGCCGCTATCATAGGTATTTATCTACCCTAAATAAATCATTGTACATTAAATAAGTTTTTTATAATGTATTCAATGCGTAATTTTGTTGATATACAGATTTAAGTAACTATTTGTCTTGTTTACATATATTGAAATTTGAGGTTATGTTTTGTAGTTTGAAGAGTATCGTATACGCTAACCTCCATATTTGATACTTGAAGATAAAGAATAGGGAATTAATAATTAACTCCATATCTTTTTTTGTTTTAGGTAAATCTGTCAACACAGTGAGTGATATGGTTGCTGCAAAATAATACACCTTTTGATGAGTTTCTTAGCAAGCTTCATTTATAAATGCTAGTGAATCGGCATAAACCAGAGCCTATTTAAGAAATTGACCATATTTTAGGAGATCATGGTCACACTGGTACGCCTTCCACCTTATCATTGGGACGTGAATCCAATTGAATTAATATGGGGAATTGCAAAACATTAAATTGCTTAGCCTAGTTTATATGTGCATATTTAATGTTGCTATTTTAGAACCATTATTTATGATTGAAACCTGTTAAGTCGTAGTATTCAGGGTGGCCACAGGTGCGATACTAGCGACCTCATTTATTCTACACTTTTGTTTGCCAAGCTGTACTGTGGCATTCTGGTACACCGACTCAAGTGGTAGCGTCCGCAAACGCGTTTTAATTAGATACTCAAATGTATGCATAATATTAGATGCATTTGAAATAGAAATTCAAAAACCACATAACCCCACACGTCAAGCACAGACTTGGTCCCAATACAAGAATGCTAACACGGTAAAATATTTGATTGGTACCGTAAAACCTGGCAACTTTGCCGTTGGTTGTTAAATTTGCCATATACCGACTTGTACGGTACAATAATTTGTTACAGCGAAACCGTAATTTTTTTCACATGTGTAGCGTCTTTAAATCAAACTTTAATAATTAATTGGCAACATCCTATTTTATATGACATCCCAGCTTTCAAAGAACTGTCATTTTTGAACGGTTATTTTTTTCCTGTGCTCACGGTGTAGTACTTCGTAGACTTGCGAATAATAGTTCAATAAGATGAAAAGAGAGATACGTATCTTTCTCGTGCGACGAACTATATCTTTCATCTAGTTCACTAGTTCATTTAGTTCAATTTATCTCCAGTATAAAATGACCTATCATTGTTGGGTACGCTTATATGATTCGAGGTCAACAGATATTGGTTTCTATACTTGTTTAAAGATACGTCATCATGATTTATCTATTCTATTAATTTTCTAATTTCAACTGTATTTACATATACACAACTTACCTACATAAAAAAAGTTAGTAGAAAAAGCAACAAATTGATTTCCCTTCATACTTGTAATTTTGTCGGTTGTATTCATACGGTTTTTGTCGGTGTCGTGAATTATATTAGTTCCGTCGTTCAGTTCAGCAACGAAACGAGCGACCGTCGCGTCGTTCAGTAGTAGTTCTACTAGTTCTTGAGTCAAAACGAGTGGCGAATCACGAAGTGAACTAGTGAACTAGAGACAGTCTGTACGAAACTGAACGAAAGATTAGTTGCTGCTTTCCTAATGAACTAGTTCATTTTTGTCTTTCGTTCGCGAACTACCCAACTCTAGTACTTCGTGCTCCGAAACTTTAATAAAAAATAGTGGGATAAACTTTTTGTTGGTAAGTCAAATTTTTATATCAGATTCTTAACAGTACCGTTTAGTTAAAACCATTATAAATTATGTCTCTTTGTCCAATTTAACCTTAGAAATCTCTGTTGGCAAATTTACTTTACCACTGCAAAGCTTGAGTGATGTTTACTTTGCCATGTTTTTCTAGAGGCTAGGGCTGTCACAAAAATATTCTGATATGTTTGCCACTTACGTACTTCTGATTTTATTAAATTTGGAAGTCAGTTTTTTAATACCTACAATTTTTTTTTTAGAAAATGGGAGATCAATCGAGGCGTAAGTTGGGGAGCAGATTCTATAAAAAATGATTCCATTGAAATGCTAAATACCGCAGTGGATCTCGTCAGCCGTAAAATTATTTCATCATTAGAAGCATCTAAACGATTTCATGTCCCAAGAAGAACAATCGACAATAAAGTAAAAAGCAAACACATGAAAAAACCCGGAGCTCAGCAACGGCTTACCGTTGCCACAATTGTATTAAGCATTTTTTTGGATTTGCTGTAAAGTTAAAAGATTTTATGTTCCTAAAGATTTTTAAACTTGTTTCTATATTGATTGTTTTTATTGTTATTGATTGAGCTTTACTAAGTTTGTAAGTTCTAATTTTAATAAATATTTTATATAAATACTGTAACGGGTACTTTGATGTTCACTATGTTTGTATTATAGTTATCATTTAAATAAAAAACTATTTAAAAATTATTTTAATTTTTCGACAACCCTGACCGTTATTTCTATTTTGTTTGAAAAATTCAAAACACGGAGGGTAAATTTGCCATACAGTGGACTATTCTGTTGCCAGTGCCAAATATTATACAATTTTAGTATATTTTAACTGTAAATAATGCATGTGGCATTGACAACTATCATAATTTATGATAATTCCACTAAAGGTATCCAACATTTTGGCATGGCAATCTTACCACAAGTAATAGTTGTCTTTGCCATATAAGTTTTTGGACCAAAATATCATTAATAAATGGGAAAACAATAGATATTATATTTTATTTCAATGATACAAACAATTTATTATCTATCAGATTGATTTAATTGTATATTCTCATAGTTTTTTTGAGAAAAATATTTACAAACTTTTTAGCCAGCAGAAAGTGGCAAAGTAGCCAGGTTTCACGGTAGTACCCCTAATGGGTTTGTATCTTATGTCTCAAAGGGTTATGGTGGTAGAATATCAGATAAAGCTTTAGTACAAAAAAGTGACATAATTGAATGTTTACTTGACTATACAGTCATTATGGCTGATAGGGGTTTTAAAGAAATCAAATCTCATTCAATGGCGAAAGGCATAAAGCTTCTGCGCCCTCAAGTGTTTCTGCCTCGAGTAAACCAGCAAAAGAAGAAGTTATTCAAAGTAAAGTTGTGGCAAGTTTAATGGTGCACATGGAAAGAGTTATTAGAAGAGTTAGGGAGTTTCGATTTCTAAAACCTCATTCAGTAGTCAACCACAAACATGTTGGATACCTAGATAATGTAGTGATAATTGCATGTGGTTTAATAAATTTACAAAGTGAAATAATAATGACCGATTCAGTAACATTATCGTTTTATTTGTAACTAGCTTCTGCCCGCGACTTCGTACTTCGTACGCGGCTCCTGTTGCTTATGCCAGCGACAATGGGGTCGTCAAAATCGAAGATCTGAAACGTCTGATGTCGAATTTGAATAGCCTGGGGACGGGAAAACAATGGGATGCGAGACGATCCAAGACGTTCCAGATTTTTCATTTTTGTAAGTCAACAGGAAATGCTATTTTTTTTTTTTTTTAGGAAAAAAGTCATGGTTGAAGCAACACCGTTTTATTTTGCTCCGCATTTTTTCGACGTAATAATTGTTTAAAGTTGGTGTTTTTACTTGTGAGTTATACCAGTGTAAAGCTAAAGAAAAGGACTTTAAAATGCAGTGTACTCAATCTAAAAACTCCTCATAGATCGTGAGTAATTAACAATAGTATTAATAAATTTTGCATAACGCCTATAACCCTTGACCTACGACAACCCGCAATCGCCTCGCTTCCACGCACACAGACGCACTACTGACACGCACGTGCGGGAGTTCAGAGACGCAGGTGTTGCACAGGTGTCAGGTGGCTTGAAGTTTCGCATCGAAGACGCAAATAAATAATATTATTATATTATAATCATTCCTAATAATTGGCTTGCTATGCTTATTTGTTCTATAAAACAAAGATTGCGTTAGAAACAATGAATTTCTTTGAAAATATGACGTTGCGAACTCGCAGCAAGACCCGTTCTCAATCAAAACCTGTAGAAGCTGTAAGAGACGTGTGCAACTCAAATGACTCAACATTAAATGACACCACTAGCAGTTTACCAGCAATATCTGATGACGAAAATGACGATATCATTCGATTTAAAAAAGAAATTGTTAAACTTAGCTCAGAATTATTAAAAGCTAATGAGGTCATAAGCCAATTATCGTCCGAAAACGCGGAGTTAAAAGATACTATCAAGACTATGAATATTAACAAACAAGAACAGGTCACAAAATTTGCAAGTGACTATGTGGCTCCCCATGAAAATATGAAACAGTCTACTCCTTACAGAAAATCGAATTTGCCCAAGAAAAAACTGAATTCAGCGAATACTACTTTAACGTTGAATACATCTTCTCAAATCGCACCGAATTACATTTCCTCACAGACTACCGAACATGGTTTTAACAAGGTACCTCAACAACAAACTGTAAACAAAATATGCATTATTAGCAGCAACAAGGTAAATAAAATATTATCAATAGCAAAAGAAACATTTCCAGACTATCAATTGTGTCATTATCTTACACCGCATGGTGGAATCAATGAACTCCTATGTAACATCGACTCAAAACTAACTGATTTCACTATGAACGATCACTGTATAATTTTCATAGGCGAAGAGGACTTTCGCAGAACAGATAACTACTTCGATCTAATTATTAAAATACGTGAAACATTAATACCTTTGCATTATACTAATATAACACTATGTTTACCAACTTTCAAATTCAGTTACTATTCTAATTTGGTGTATAATGGAAGGATAGAAATGTTTAACAACCTACTATACCTTGATATTGAAACTCACAATTATGCATTATTGTTTGACTCCAATTATGACCTAGAATACGATTATACTATGTTTTCAAAGCATACTACAGGTTCGATTAATAATAACGGAATAAAAAACATGTTTAACAACCTTCAATATATTGTTTATACTAACTCTCATACTAACCTTTTTTATCCTAAGACTGTATCAAACACCGATATCATTAATACACTTGAGAGCAATAAAATCGCACACGTTGACTTTTTGTTGTTAAAGCAGTTTTTTTCATAAATGTGAATACATATTAAAATAAAACTTACACTATTTGAATGTTTACTTCAGTACCTTTCTAATGATATCAAATACAGTGTAAAAAAAGTACCCATAGGGAGTTTTAGGCCACAAAGCCCAACATACGGATAAAATTACCCAATTTAGCTTAACAAAGAATAAAAATAAAACTCAAAATGCTTGATCAAATTGTTTTTTAATAAGGTGTATTCCCTCCCCTAGCCTTGATTACAGCTCTTAATCGGTTTTTCATGGACCGTATTAATTTCACCATGAAATCTTGTGGTATGGCGTTCCACTCCTCTTCAATGGCAAGTTGAAGCTCTTGGAGGCGCGTAGGAGCAGGGCTTCTTGCTCGAACTCTTCTTTTTAGCTCATCCCAGACATGCTCAATCGGATTGAGATCAGGACTACGAGCTGGCCACTCCATCGCGGTGATTCCAACATCTTCCATGTAGTCGCAAACTGTTCTAGCGACATGCGGTCTGGCGTTGTCGTGCATTAAGAGAAAATCTTCTCCCATAAGCCACGCAAGCGGCCTCACATGTTCTTCGAGCACTTCTTCGACGTATCGTGCAGCCGTCAAACTTCTCGATCTCGGGCCGGTATTCGCCGTAGTGATGAATACAATGTCAGTTTTAGTGTCCAACATTATGCCACCCCAAAACATACACGATCCACCTCCAAAAGCCACACGTTCGCTTATGCAGCATTGTGAAAATCGCTCTGATGACCTTCTGTAGACCCTAGAGCGTCTATCATGACCATGTAAAGTCATTCTGCACTCATCAGAGAACATAACAGCCCGCCATTGGTCATACGTCCAATTTAAATGTTCCCTAGCAAATTGTAGCCGGGCTTGTCGGTGAGCTGTGGTCAATTTGGGACCATTTGCTGGGCGATGTGAAGTCATTCCTGCTTCACCTAGTCTTCTTCGAACTGTCCACCGACTTATACTGACATTGCGAACTTCTCGAAGCTGTTGTCCCAGTTGAACCGCGTTCAGTTGCCGATTTCTCAAAGACCTTGTCACAAGAAAGCGGTCATCACGCTCTGATGTTGTGCGTCGCCGGCCAGATCCTGGTCGCCGAATGTAGCCACCGGTCTCTTGGAACCTCTGGTATACACGACGAACAGAGTAGCGGCTCAAATTTAGCCGTCGAGCAACTTCACTTTGGTTATGGCCTGCTTCGAGCAAGGCAATAACTTGAGCGGCTTCTGCGGGCGTGGTATCCATATTTTTCCAGTAAATCCGTATGCTTCCAGTAGAGATGTTATCACGTTGACCTTCGGTATGCAACTGAATAAAAATTCCAATAAACTGACCTTTTTATACCTGCGGCTAAGGGTGCAAGTAGTGACAACGCAAACGCGTGAATTTGGGGAATTCGGTGTACGGTCGGTTTTTGTAAGTTACGTGAAGGTCAATGATTTTAATTTTATGTTTTTGGAAAGCTAAGCTTGTATGCTTTAATTTTGTCTAATGATTTTTACTCAATATCTTTCGATTTTAGAAAACAATCAGTAATAAACCAAATTACAAGGGGTGTGCGATTTTATTGCTCTCAAGTGTATGTCAGACATCAACAATTTGTCTCCAAATGTTAATAGTATTAATACCAATATTGGAAATAATAGCAATTTTTTTCTTGTATAATCACATCAATGTAATGCATCAAAACACTAATGGGTTAATAAGTAAGTCTGACCTATTGAGCTTACACCTACATGAACTCGCCTGTAATGACAAATTTGTGGATGTGCTTTGTGTGACAGAACATAATATGAAAGAAGGTGATGATATACATTTACACATTCAAAATTACACACTAGCAACCCATTATGTTAGAGACAGTCGAAGAGGAGGCTCATGTATTTTAGTAAACAATAAACACAAATTTAAAATACTTGATTTGAAAGAATACTGCTATCCTTGTGTATTAGAATGTTGTGCTATCAAATTAATCGATCATCATATAATTATTGTGTGTGTTTATAGATCTCCTAAGTGCAAAATTGATACCTTAAACTCCTTTTTTTATCAATTTGAAGGGATACTAGATAATATTTGTTCCAATAACAAAAAGAAAGTCATTATTTGTGGAGACTTCAACATTGATATTATGAAAAATACGAAATTATCTACGCAGCTTGAAAACCTAATTAGTAATTATCGTATGAAATTAAGTATTCGACAACCAACTCGATTAGATAGTGGTACCTGTATAGACAATATAATACACAATATAAGAGGTAGCAAAAGTGAAGTAATAGAATTAGCAATATCAGATCATACAGCCCAATTCATAAGATGTCCTGTCAAAAAAACTTGTACCATTACACATTGGTATAGTTTCAGACGTGATTTTTGTCAAGAAAATTTAATTAAATTTAAGAATGCCCTTCATAGTCTTAGTTTTAGCAATGTTTATAACTGCACTGATCCGGATAATGCATTATGTGAATTTAATAGTTTATTTAAACTCTTCTATGATCTCTGTTTCCCCATAGTAAAAATAAAAAACCTATGTTCAAAAACTGCGAAATGGATAACTAGAGGTATAAAACTATGTTGTCAACGTAAGCGTGAGATGCTTTGGCAATTCAGACGCCAATCTAATAAACATAATAAAAAAATATTCAAAACCTACAGTAAGCGTCTTAAACTAATTATTAAATTAACTCAAAAAACACAAAACAGCCACTTTATTAATAATGCTGATAACAAAGTTAAAGCGACTTGGAGAGTTATAAACTCAACCAAAGCGAATTATCCAAAGGAAAATCCGATCAAAATACTTACAGAAAATAATATAAGTACCACAAAACCTAATGAGATTGCTGAGTCATTTAATAACTATTTCATTGATCAAGTAAAACCATTAAATAATAATCATAACCACACCACCAATTATAATTCAACTCATATTAATTCTAACCCTAAATCAATGTTTTTAGCACCTACTACTCCATATGACATACATAAGATTACCTTAGCACTAAAAAATACTAATAGCTCCGGTTATGGTGATATTGTTACATTTGTTTTAAAAAATGTTGCCACTGAAATCTCACCAGTATTCAGCTATATTGTAAACCTATCCATAGCTTGCGGTAAATTTCCTGAAGATCTAAAACTAACTATTATAAAACCTCTCTATAAAAAAGATGATCCACAAAATATGAAAAATTATAGGCCCATTGCACTTATCCCAGTATTTTCAAAAATAATTGAAAAAGTTATTTATAACAGTCTGTATTCATTTTTGGAAAAAAACAAGATTTTAACAGAAGAACAGTACGGTTTCAGAAAGCACAAAAATATTAATATGGCCATCTTTGAATTAATAAATAAAATAATTTCGAATATGGACAAAAAAATCCCGGTTACAGCATTATTTATGGACATGACTAAAGCATTTGATTTCGTAGATCACAGAATCCTACTCACAAAATTAAATAAACTTGGAATAAGAGGCATGAATCATTGGGAGGTTCTTGAATTAATTGAGTCGTACCTAGTCAAACGAAAACAAATAACAAAAATTGTGAAAGTCTGTCCAAATACTAAAATGGAATTATCCTACCTATCAAAACAAAGAACCATTCATTACGGCGTGCCCCAGGGTAGTGTACTTGGTCCGTTATTATTCTTATGTTATATAAATGACCTTCCCAGAACCATTGATCACCCCATGACCCTATTCGCTGATGATTGCACCACATTATTTATACCTAAAAACATAAAATCGTACGAAAATGAAATAAATAATAGCTTACACTTAATTATTCAATGGCTAACTGATAACAACCTAAAAATTAATTTCGGAAAAACCCACGTTATGTACTTTAATCAACGAACCAATACCATAAACTTAAACATCAAATATCAACTTAATACAATTGCTAAAATTAAAAGTACAAAATTCTTAGGGCTCTGGTTAGATGATCAAATGACATGGAAAGCACATATCGATCACGTAATAAAAAAACTGAACCAATATTGCTACGCTTTACACAACTTAAATAAGGTAGCAAATCGTAGTACAGTCCTTACCGCATACCATGCTTACGTATCCACCACACTGCGATATGGCGTAATATTCTGGGGTAATTCCACAGACAGGGAATTGGCATTTAAAGCCCAAAAAAAGTGTCTACGTGCAGTATGCATGATAAAAAACACAGAAAGTTGCAAACCCTATTTTATTGATCTGAAATTATTAACTCTACCTTCTCTATATATAAACTCTTTTGCAAAAAAAACGGGCACTTTAGATTTTTTTCTCTACTTCAATGAAGAAGAACAAGAAATAGGTTTTGTTAATTTGACAATGTATTGGCATGTTTTTTGAAGCAACGTGGCATGATTCTTTACGTTCCAAATTTAAAATTTGAAATTATTAAAAGAAAAATAATGATTATTGTGGATTATTCTAAAATTGCTTTACTAATGGCGCGAATTCCTGAAACGATTTTTAACTGATTACGATATTTTAAAACTTTTTGGATATTTTCTGCAAATTAAATAATTTAATCTTTCTTTTTACATTAAATACCACTTTTTGATATGAGTGATAAAGCGATAAGGGCCGGTAAAATTATAGCCCTACTTGAAGAAGGTTGTTCGCAAACTTACGTGTCTCAGCGGCTAAATGTGAGTCGTTCAACTGTCCAGAGGACTTGGCAACGGTATCAAGAGACTGGTTCGGTCAAAAGAAGACCCGGTTCGGGAAGAAAACGATGCACAGAACCAAGAGATGACCGCTTTTTGGTGAGTCAGGCGTTGCGTAATCGTAAGGCGTCAAGTGTGGACCTCAAGAAGAGCCTTGAAGAAGTAAGAGGAGTAGAAGTTAGCTTGTGGACGGTCAGGAGGAGGCTTTTGGCTGCCAATATCAAGAGTTATCGCCCAGCTCGGGGCCCTAAATTACTCCGTGAGCACGGTGTTGCTCGACTTCAGTTTAGTCGGAACTGTGCTTCATGGACTCTGGAGGACTGGAATAAAGTATTGTTTTCTGATGAAGCTAGAATCTCTTTGTGTGGAGAGGACCGACGCCAGCGAGTGCTGCGAAGACCACGGGAACGCTATGCGGAAGTGTGTTTCGAAGAAATCACTCCTTATGGCGGAGGCTCCGTTATGTTTTGGGCAGCAATTAATTCGACGGAGCGTACGGAGTTAGTTTTCATAAAAATGGAACATTAAATGCACACCGGTACATAATGGAAGTCCTAATTCCATATGCACAATCCAAATTGACTGCACTTGGGGAAGATTCCATTTTTATGGACGATAATGCTCGCCCGCACCGTTCTGGCGACGTGGAAGCGTACATGCAAGAAGTTGGGATCCGTCGTTTAGATTGGCCAGCTCGAAGTCCTGACCTCAATCCAATTGAGCATGTGTGGGATGTTCTAAAGAGACGGGTAAGATCAGAGCAACCTGCTCCACAAAACATCAGGGAGCTAAAAGGAGTCATTGCAGAAGAGTGGGAACGTATTCCTCAAAACGTTATTAAAAACATCGTGGAAAGCATGCCCAGAAGGATTCAAGCTGTGATTTTGGCAAGAGGAGGTCACACTCGTTATTAGGTTTTTACATTTGTAACTTTATTTAATCAAAAAAAGTAAAAAAAAACTTGTCTTTATTGCCGACCACTTCTTATTGTTTGGGCGTGTACAACGATTTTAAAGAATCCATCGTTTTTTTTTGTTTTAATTGCTCGAATTCACTTCACGCGCATTAATTTACACGATTATAAGTATACAGACTACGTCAAAGAAATCAATTTCATTTAATTAACTAAAATCGACCTTAGAACGTAAATTTCCTTTGGTGCCCGTTTTTTTTGCAAAAGAGTGTATATGAAGTTGCCATATTTATTAAAACCAATCAAAGCCATTTTGAAACCCTTTCTACATCACGTCATCAAGGTGAATTAAAGTCTAAATCCCATCAAACCGCACTTTTTTCTAAAAGTTTTCTTGGAATGGCTTCAAAAATATATAATAAACTATCTAAACTTATACCATCTACAAAAGACCTTTTTACTTTCAAAAAAAAACTTCACTTCTTTCTTATACAAAAAGCTTATTACTGTTTAAATGATTTCCTAGAAGAATAATAAAACCCTAAAAATATCGCATTTCCTAATTATTTATCTATAACTTTTATTGTATGTGTTAATTAAGTATTATTACTGATTTGTTTTGTATTTCATTGTTATTATTTTATTTCATTACAATTATTATTTTATTTTTCGTATATTTTTTAACAAAGTTTTTAATGTTACTATTTTTAAATTTAGTTGTAGTCTAGACATTTAAGTAGATTTAACATTTTATTCCTGTAAAGGAAACATTTTGTACGCCTTGCAAGGCAGCGCATAGTGAAACTTTTTATATTCAACACCATGTACATACATATTACCTATGTGTCACAAATAAACTAATTTGAATTTGAATTTGAATTTGATTTTTAAACTTTGTCATGTGATTTTTAAACTTTTACAGGTGTCCAAGAAATTTACACCGAGCAACTAGAACCAACAATAATGATAACAAATCCTTTTGAACTTTTCTCTTTTGTATGGGACCAACATATTATGGAATTAATTGTACGTGAAACCAACGAGTACGCGTGGCAGACAATTGTGCAACTAACTGAAGTTGGGATAAGACCAGAATCAAGATTGAACGACTAGCTAGAAGTAACCGTGCAGGAGCTCTACAAATTTTTCTCCATTTTAATTTACAAGGGCTTGTGTCAGAGAGGACGAATAGACGAATATTGGCCTATACGGATACGTTAGAAATGCCTCAATTTCGCCAGATTATGCCAAAAAAACGTTTTATTCTCATACTACGTTTTTTGCATTTCGTAGATAATAATAATTTAGATTTCAACTTACATGGACATTAGGCTGGGCCGTTTTTGTATGGAGAAAAAAATATTGTTTGATTTCTTTCGGGCTTATCGCGAAAAGGGTGCCTAATGATGTTTTACGATTATGCGTAAAACATGGTTTAGATCAGATATCATGTTCTGCCTCCGGATTGACTTTTAAGACAGCGAAATTTTAAAATTTTCATATTTTTCTTCTAAGTCATTACAGCAAGGTGAGGAAGGCTCGATAATATGTATTTATACAATAAAACATGAATTTTATGTTTCTATTTATGTATTACAGGAATAAACGACGTTAATACCTACAGCAAAATATATAAAAAAATCATAAACATAGTTTTAATTAGCTTTAAAATCTTGCTTGCTGTCGAACTTTGGCATAGCTCTTCGAGACTCTATTTGGGCTTTAATAAAGCCTTCTCTTGCGCTTCTTTTGCTCAGCTTGGCTGAAGCCTCGGTAACAGTCTTCACTGCTCTTTCGACTGCTTGAGAGTGGCAAGGCAGACGTAGAAGAGGCAAGTATCCTTTTCCCTTTTCTTCGACAAACGTTTGGATGACTTCATCGGGTATCTGTTTTAATACTGGCGGTTCCGTGATTTTATCCTGCCAGTCAATAAGATCGACGTAGGACGATGCATTGAGGTTCAGAACAGGAAGTTGAAACAGTCGAAGTCTATTTTCCTTGTTAGTGCGTGCCTTCAAAATGCGACGTGCGCCCAGTTCACGGATGTGCTGTTGTGAATCGGTCAGCATAGCCAGCAATAGGTTTTCAGGGTGGGCGAAGTAACCGTTTCTTTGAATTACCGGGTCGACTATGGCTTTCAGTTTTGCAGGCAAGTATCTAGTGGCAGATACAAGATGATACAGGTGCCGTGCTCCGTCTTTACAAGTTGGGTGAGTTTTGATTGCGAACCAGGTTGGAGCGTAAGCTTTGACGACATACGTTGCAAGATCAACTAGATTTTGAGAAGGAGATTCCATCGAAACATACAACCGCATAATTCTGTTAGCACGAGTCAACCATCTGGCGTGGGACATTTTGCCTGGCGATTTGTTTGATACCGCCAATACAATCCTGAACAGATATTTTTGGTCATTACTCATATCTTCTGCAGATACCTCCGGTAACTCAGCGGGAATGCGTTGAAATTGAACAACTGGCCTCTTCTCGCAGTTTTCTAAATATTTTCCGATGGGCCCTGAAAGTGTTTGGGGTCCCGATGTTTTTCCATCTAAGTGCAGGAACAAGTGACGAAACGGCAGTTCATTCATGTGAAGCAGGCAGACGATCCATTGTAACGGTATATTTAATCGTTTTTCGAGTAGACGAATGATACCCCCTTGCTTACCAACGTTCACATTAGTTCCGTCACACCCTACTGCTAGCAAAGTGTCCATAGAAATATTTTCTTCTAGGAAGAAGTTGACGATTGACTTTTCTATGCTTTTAGAGGTTCCAGAATCTGGTGCAATATAACCCAAGAATTTGGTCTCCGGTTCTTTTATCAAAGAAATGTGCTCTTCAAGAATGGTCTCTCTATACGCTTTTCCATCTTTTTTTGATAGAACCAAAGTTTTGTCTTTTCTTCCGTCAAAGTATAAAGCAGGTACTTCAGTAACTTTGGCTCGCTTTGTGGCACATTTCCTTACGAGGTCACGTTTTCGGCGAATCCGATTTTTATCAATCACTTCTGCACTGGAAGAAATTTTGTGCCCTCCCTCCCTCCCCACCTCGCACTACGGGGTCGAGAGAGCTTCATATTACTATTTATTTCTTATGTAGACTATAAATCCTAGTCTAAATTGATCAAAATGTTCTTATTACTGGATTTAAAGTACCTAATGTACACATAGAAAGTTACCTTGAAATTGACAAAAAATCAAATCTTTGACTACAATCCGGAGGCAGAAGCACTTATAAAAAAGCAACAATGTTTTGGGAACGTCAGTTTGAAGCCATTTTGCATCCTTTCCGCGATAAGCCCCCCAGAAAAATCGAAAAAAATGAAAACGGCCCAGCCTAATGGACATGATCGTAAAACATCTAAAATAGCTTCTATTGTCGACCATTGCAACCGCAAATTTAAGGAGATGTATGTTCCTGAACAGCACTGCCCCACCAACTGTCGAAAAATCCCGGAATGCACCATCGTGCTGGTTGGCGGCCAGATGAGAGGGCCCGATGGACATTCCCGGGGGGGCTCGGGCGTCCCCGCAGTCTCCAGGCTAGTCCCCCAATGATGTCGTTCTTTGAGTGCGTGACTGAAGGTTAGCAGCGTAGAACCTCATTTCACTTCCTTCTCCTTTCCAACCTTCGTTCAACTAATTATGAAAAGGAATAAAAAGAAAAAAGCTGAACAGCGGCAGCACTCCCTCTCTCTCAAAGTGCACCTTACCAACATTCGAGGTCTGCACTCAAATGTCGTCGCAGTCCACCACCATCTGGAGACTGAGAAACCAGCACTTTTTTTCCTTTCGGAGACGCAGATCAGAAGTCCGTCTGACGTGTCGTACCTATCTTACCCAGGGTTTACCTTGGAGCACAACTTCAAACCACGAGCGGGTGTATGCATGTACGCCCGGGACGACATCTGCTATCAGCGTCTACGGAACCTTGAGGACTCCAGGTACTCAACGCTTTGGGTTTTGGTGGACACAGGCCTGGATAAAATTATCTACGCCTGTGTCTACCGTTCGCACAGCGGAGATCAGGAGACAACCAGGCTCGCAGAGCATCTTAGTGAAGCGGCGGATGCGGCTCAGCTGCGGTTCCCTTCTGCCCAATTGGTGTTACTGGGGGACTTTAACGCCCACCATCAAGAGTGGCTTTTCCCGTACCAGTGCACAGATCATGCTGGACGAGAGACGCGTAAGCTAGCGCTAGCGTTAAATCTCACCCAGCTGGTCCGGGGGGCAACAAGGGTGCCGGACGTTGAGTCGCACACAGCCAATTGCTTGGACCTTCTGCTGACAACAGATCCAGACCACTACTCGGTGTCGATATCTTCACCTTTAGGTAGTTCCGACCACTGTCTGGTGAAGTCTGTGTCCGTTTACTCCCCGCCCGATCCCAGCCCAAAAGGCACCCGGCGGGTTTGGCGATACAGGTCAGCAGACTGGGATGGCATGCGATCTTTCTTCTCATGTTATCCTTGGCAGCCTACTTGCTTTTCTTCGGATGACGCTTCCTCGTGCGCAGCTGCCATTACGGAAGTGTTGCGGCAGGGGATGGAATACTTCATTCCGTTCTCTGATGTAGTAACGTCAGGCGCAGCTCGACCATGGTTTGGGGCCGAGTGTAACCGCGCTGAGGCGCTTAAACACGCGGCATACAGAGCTTGGGTTGATGCTCGCATGCGTAAAGCAAATGACGTCAGTCAGAAGAAGAAAGCCTTTAACAGGGCTGCCAAGTCTTGCAAAAAGGTGTTGCAGAGGTCTCGGTTTGACCACATCAGCCGAATTGGGAACAAATTAGCTTCTCACCCTGCTGGTAGTAGAGCATTTTGGTCCCTGGCTAAGTCGGTTGAATCAAACTTCTGCCGCCCTTCACTACCACCACTGCTGAAACCCGATGGGTCGCTGGCTCACACCGCTGAAGAGAAAGCGAACTTATTTGCTTCTTTTTTTGCGGAATCTTCGCGTCTGGATTCTGGGGACGCGCGGCCCCCTGCATCTCTTGATGGATGCGAGACGAGTATGTCGGATATTCGCATCCATCAGAAGGACGTCCGCAGGGTACTGCGCAACCTTGACGTGAATAAAGCTAGTGGCCCTGACGGGATACCGGCAATTGTTCTTAGAACTTGTGCGCCTGAATTGTCTCCGATCTTGACACGCCTATTTCGTCTCTCGTATGAGACTGGAAAAGTGCCGATTGATTGGAAGCAAGCTAACGTGCAGCCCGTGCCCAAGAAGGGCAGTCGAGCTGACCCGGCTAACTACAGACCCATCTCTGTAACGTCCATCCTCTGTAAGAGTATGGAACGGGTGCTTAACACTAAGCTCCTGGCATACCTAGAAGCTAATGACATCCTCAGTGATCGGCAATACGGCTTTCGTCGAAATCGGTCTACAGGGGATCTTCTAGCGTATGCCATTCACATCTGGAGTAAGGCCATCGAGAAGCATGGGGAAGCGCTTGCCGTCTCCCTCGATATCTCGAAGGCTTTTGACAGGGTCTGGCACAAAAGTCTCATTGGTAAGCTTCCTTCTTTCGGTCTGCCCACTGGTCTATGTGACTGGATTGCTGACTTCCTGAGTGGTCGGTCCATCCGAGTTGTAATTGATGGCTGCTCATCCGGTCAGTTAGACATCAATGCCGGGGTCCCTCAGGGGTCGGTACTCTCGGCAACATTATTCTTGCTGCATATTAATGAACTGCTTAAGCCCGGTACCTTTGGGTATGCAGACGACAGCACTGTTGTCGAGAGCTACATGTCTGACGCACGGGCTAGTGGGTCACAGATCCAGTCTCTCCGAGAAGCTATGGTCGAGCGCTTGAACTTGTCCTTGAAGGCAATCGCCGAGTGGGGTGATGCCAACTTGGTCAAGTTCAATGCTGCGAAAACCCAGGCGTGTCTGTTTTCCGCCAAGCGGAGCCTATTCCACCCGGCTCCATCTTTCCGAGGTGTAACCGTGCCGATAACCGACCATCTTGATCTTCTTGGTGTAACGTTGTCATCCACTCTCAATTTTAGCTCTTACATCG
This sequence comes from Euplexia lucipara, assembly GCA_921972225.1. Taxonomy (NCBI): domain Eukaryota; kingdom Metazoa; phylum Arthropoda; class Insecta; order Lepidoptera; family Noctuidae; genus Euplexia; species Euplexia lucipara. The sequence continues at coordinate 18,367,046 of OV179156.1, forward strand.
AGGCAAAGGCTCAAATAGCTGCAAAAAAGTTAGGTATCTTAGCAAAGGTGAGACGTTACTTCACGCCGGAACAGCTGCTCAACCTCTATCAAGCGCAAGTTCGGTCGTGTATGGAGTACTGCTCTCATCTTTGGGACGGATCCGCCAAATACCAGCTTGATGCGCTTGAGTCTATTGAGAAACGAGCCAAGAAGATCATCGGCAATGATGCACTCGTTGTGTCAAAACTTCAAAGTCTTGAGCATCGACGCCGAGTTGCTAGCCTGTCGGTTTTCTATCGGTTATATTTCGGAGAGTGTGCATCGGAATTGCACGATTTAATTCCACCAAGCCCTTTCCATCATCGGACCACCAGGCGTTCAGCACTGCGCCACCGGTACATGGTAGATATCCCAACCATACGTACTAAACGTTATGGAAACACATTCATTGTGCGAACAGCCAAAGAGTGGAATTCCCTGCCGGTGTCGGTGTTTCCTGATAGCTACAACCTAGGGGTCTTCAAGTCAAGAGTGAACAGGTTGCTTCTAGGCAAGCGTGCTCCATCGTCGACCACATCATCGCTTACCATCAGGTGAGATAGTGGTCAAACGCGTGCCTATCAGTAATAAAAAAAAAAAAAAAAAAAAAGCACACCCTTAATTTCATAGTGATGGAAATTTCCATCATAAAGAATTTTAACTTTTTTTTAGGTGGTGTGACCACACTGATTTTATACGTACATGTATATATGAATGTATATATGTATATTTAATGTACCAGCAACATTTCTGAACGAAGAAAAAATATTAACGTCAAAGCTGTCAACTTCAATTGACATGTCAAAGTGAAGAATTGCAGTTAGAGAGTGTTGTGATTTGAGATTGATATTTGATAAACATTTGCGGCAAATTATAAACTATAAAAATAATTTACGGATAAAATAAGGTATGTCCTCTATTATTATTGCAAAGATTATTAGAAAAACATAGTTTTTAGTGTGTTCTGGGCACCGTTATGTTATGATGGATATTTCCATCATTATGCATTATTCGTCACTTCCCATGTATGGAAATAGCACTTTATGAATACATTTATTGTTTTTTGATGTATTTCAAATTTTAATTATTATTCGTTTATATTTCAGTCAAAATGTCTTCTCAAAGGGAACGTCTAAGAGATAAAGACATTGAAGACTACTTGGCTTCTTTAGAAGGAGGATATCTGTCTGAAGATGGCATGGAAATGTCTGACACAGAAGATAATGAGGAAAGTACCTATTATACTAACAGAAATGAAGTTCTGGAAGACTTGGTGGAAGGAGATGATGTGGAAAATGATCCTCCGTTACCTGATGTACAACATGAAGTGCAGGACCCACCTCTCATTGAGGATACTATGGAATCGGTAGTAACAGAAAACCTTGCAAGCTCGAGTTAGGTTTTAGATAAGAGAAAGCTGATTTGGAAGAATAGACCATTTCAATTTTCAGAGTCAAATATTGAATTTAGGGACAACACAGATTTAGGACCTGAAGTGAAAGCCCTAAAAACGCCATACATGTGTTTCGAATATTTTTTTACTCCAGAACTGTGTCAAAAAATAGTCAGAGAAACAAACTTGTATGCTGTACAGCAAAACCCCAACAATCCTTTTGTAATGTATGACCATGACTTGAGAAAATTTTTAGGCATTCTAATTTATATGTCTGTTCAGCATTTTCCCTCTACCCGAGCATACTGGTCAAAACAATTTGGATATGATCCAATAAAACAGGTTATGGATGTTAATAAATTTGAAAAGATTAAAAAGTACATACATTTTAATGATAATGATAGTCATATACCAGTTGTAGGGTTACGGATATAAACTTAGTAAGTAGATGTGTGCTATGTGTATGTGCCTACGCTTGTATGTAGAGGCGGCTGCGCCCGCCGTGTAAGGTTTACAGCGCAGTCAACCAGTCGCATTAAAACAGAGAGTACAACAACACGTCTATCCTTTATTCACAGTCCCAAATAACACGTACCCTAAACTGGTGACCCCGACGTGATTGGTCAACCACTTCCTCCGGACCGATATAAGAAAGTCAAGGCCAATTTTTTGTAAAAGGGGGGAATGGTGTAGGGTTACGGATATAAACTTAGTAAGTAGATGTGTGCTATGTGTATGTACCTACGCTTGTATGTAGAGGCGGCTGCGCCCGCCGTGTAAGGTTTACAGCGCAGTCAACCAGTCGCATTAAAACAGAGAGTACAACAACACGTCTATCCTTTATTCACAGTCCCAAATAACACGTACCCTAAACCAGTTAACCAACCAGGCCATGACCGCTTGCACAAAGTAAAGCCAATAATTAATGGATTGAATAAGACTTTTTCTAGCATAATTAAACACCAAAGGCTATCAATAGATGAGCAGATGTGTTCAACTAAGGTTGGACATTACCTGAAACAATATCTACCAAACAAACCCCACAAGTGGGGTTTTAAGTTGTATGTTCTATCCAGTGTTTTTGGATTCGCATACAAGTTTGAAATTTATTCTGGCCAAGACCTAACCATGAGACCAGCAGGAGAGCCTGACTTAGGATCTACAAGTAATATTGTGCTTCGCTTGGCCAGAGATATACCACGGATGGTCAATCATATTATCTTCTTTGATAATTTCTACACATCTTTGCTTTTAGTAATTTATCTGGCCAAGCAAGGAATTCATTGTCTTGGCACAATACAACAAAATAGAATTCCCAACAACCAATTACCGGATAAAAAAGAGACGATGAAAAAGAGTACTCCTAGGGGTACTTATGCAGAAAAAACAACATCATATGAGGGAATTGATTTATCAACAATTGCTTGGAAAGATAATAAAATAGTTACCATGTTGTCAAGTTATTTAGGAGCAGAGCCAGTAAGCCAGCCTTTTACCTTATTTTTCTTGTCAAATCTTTTCACACTTGGAAAAGATTTGACAAGAAAAATAAGGTAAAAGTTGATATAACATGTCCGAAAGCAATTATAGAATATAACAGTCATATGGGTGGGGTCGACTTACTTGATAGTTTGGTCGATACCATATAAGAGTCAAGAGTCGTAAATGGTATATACGAATCTTCTTCCACCTCCTAGATCTGGCTGTTATCAACGCATGGATTATATATAAAAATAATGCAATAAAGGATGGTGTTGCAAAGAAAGATATTTTAAATTTGGGAGAGTTTAGAAATGAGTTGGCTTATGTTTTATGCAAAGGCATTAGTAATAAAAGAGGTCGACCCAGCAATTCTAGCCTTGAACATGAATAAAATTGGAAAAGAGCCCAGTCAAAACCAATTCCCCCAAAGGATGTACGAACGGACGGTGTAAGGCATTGGCCATATGTTGGAGTATCTCTTCGGTGCAAGTATCCACAGTGTACAGGCTATACCACTATTAGCTGTACCAAATGTGGCATCAATTTGTGCCTCAACAAAAATAACAACTGTTTTACTACATTCCATACTACTTAATATCTTATAAGCGTATGGTGATGGGTTTATCCATCATATAGTTTTTTTTATATAAGTATGTCAAATACTGTCGTATAACTGTTTTTATTATTTTATTATTAAATAAACACACATAATACACATGCTCAATGTTTTTCTTATTTTAAAATCCATACTGTAAAAAACTCTATGCATTTAAGGCGAGGTTACCCCAATAAACGTCGTCAACAATAGCGTTTTACTCGTACATGGAACGGATTTAAATTTTGAAAAAAATGTATTACATAGTTGACTCTTTGATCATGATATGTCGGGCATGCGATACACGATTACTTACACTTCACTGCATCCAATTAAATCGCAAAGACATGTCCAAATGATGGCTAAATAATCGTTTTACTTGAGTTATATTAGGCTTTGAAAAATAAAACTTATATCATAATAAAGGTCGTAAAAAATGTGTATTATCTCGGGTCACATAATGTGCAATATGAAAATAAATGTATCACAAATTCCAAAGTTAAGTGTATTTCACTAGTTTGCGCTCGCTCCGAGTCCTTTAGTCCCGAGCGGAACGTGTTCGAGGTCGGACGTGCGCCAATTTTTTCCGTCATCCCCGTTATAAAATCGATTTCGATAAATAGTAATACATGTACATACTTTATCATCACTTTAATTTAGTTTTTTAAATAGTTGTAATATTTTTTGTTTTATTAGGTACATTATTAGGATAAATTTGTAGATAAGTAAAATAAATCAAAATGGTCAAGAATAAAAAAAATTCTTCTTTGGCTCTACGAAGACTGAATAGGTAAACAAAAAAGGTAGGAATACTTTGACGATATTTTTTATTTAGGTACCTACCTAAATTATATTTTACCATACAAATAATACCTTAGATGATAAATTGAATCACAAACTTAGGTAGGTACGGATAATACTTTTACAACAAGGACACGGTTGCACGGTTGGCGCAGTGGCTGAGCGATGTGCGCAGCGTGTCGCGGGTTCGATTCCCGCACGGAACAAATATTTGTATGACCTAAAAGTAGTTGTTCGCGGGTCTGGGTGTTTGTGTATGTGAGAATAAATGTTTGTAAACGCACCCACGACACAGGAGAAATTTCTAGAGTAGGGCAACGTTTACAAAAAAAAAATACTAATGCAAATAACAACGATGAGCGCGAAAGTCTTTCATGCTTTATTTTTACCGTGAAACGTATTTACCAACCATACCAAGTGTATCGAACAGTAGTATTTGAACCCTAACATAGAGCAAATAAAGTCGCCACGCGCGCAAATGCTATAGTGGTTTATTGTTGCGTGACGTCAAATAGGTAGTTCACCCGTTCAACCTGCTGGGATTTTGTATTTTTTAATAGATTTTGCCTACGAAATCGCCCGCCATTTTTTTTTCTAATTGTTTTGTGATAATAAAATATACGTAACCTAAGGCATAACGTAGCTTTCTAATAGGTAAAAGATTTTTCTCTCAGTATCGAATCAGTAACGCCATGAATTTGCGCATTGAAACAAAAAAAAATACTCGCATCAACATACTCTTGAGCAGTGGTGGCCCAGTGGTGTGTGACATCTATCAACCCGCAGTGGGCTAGCGTGGTGGATTATAGCCCACTCCCTCTCATAGAGAGGAGGGCTGTGTCTCGGCAGTGGGAACATTATAGACTGATGATGATGATGATGAACATTATTGTAGTAAATAGTGAATAAGATGGGATGGTGGTCACACCGTCTACTCATAGGAACTGTCTCCAGTATGAACATCAAACCACCAGCAGCACGTCACGTGAGTATTAGGTAAAACAACCCACAGCTACCACAACACAACAAATAATATTATTATATTTTGTGTCTATGTTTGTGAAGGTCACGTACCACAGCACACTCGTACCACAGTGTAGCAAAGTACAGTATTACATTGCTCATTTCCTACAAGTATGTTTTTATTTTTCGCTAATACAAAACTACGTTATGCCTGAGTTATATAATTTTAATGCCTGAGTTATACAACGTGTTTTTTTTATATCCCATAACTCTAGGGTATGATTGAGATCATACGATGACGGGCCTTTTGGTCTAGTGACGGGCCTGCTGGTCTAGTAGTTAGTGACCCTGACTGCTATGCCGGAAGTCGTGGGTTCGATTCCCGCCCAGGACAAATGTTTGTGTGATGAGCAAAATCATTTGTTCTGTGTCTGGGTGTTTGGGTGTGTTTGTATTTAGAAATATATAAGTATGTTTATCAGCTGTTTAGTACCCATAACACATAAAGATGGCGACGAAGAAAATTTTTGGTTTTTCCGTCATGGGTGTCGTTTTCGTGGTTTTCGGGGTAGCTGATTACGAAAATTAGGTCAAAATGAAAATCCAAGATGGCGCCGAGGAAAATTTTTGGTTTTTCCGTCATGGGTGTCGTTTTTGTGGTTTTCGGGGTCGCTGATTACGAAAATTAGGTCAAAATAAAAATCCAAGATGGCGACGAAGAAAATTTTTGGTTTTTCCGTCATGGGTGTCGTTTTCGTGGTTTTCGGGGTAGCTGATTATGAAAATTATGTCAAAATGAAAATCCAAGATGGCGCCTAGGAAAATTTTTAATTTTTCCGTCATGGGTGTCGTTTTCATGGTTTTTGGGGTCGCTGACTACGAAAATTAGGTCAAAATAAAAATCCAAGATGGCGACGAAGACAATTTTTGGTTTTTCCGTCATGGGTGTCGTTTTTATGGTTTTCGGGGTCGCTGATTATGAAAATAACGTCAAAAGGAAAATCCAAGATGGCGCCGAGGAAAATTTTTGGTTTTTCCGTCATGGGTGTCGTTTTCATGGTTTACGGGGTCGCTGATTACGAAAATTAGGTCAAAATAGAAATCCAAGATGGCGACGAAGAAAATTTTTGGTTTTTCTAACATGGGTGTCATTTTCGTGGTTTCCGGGGTCGCTGATTACGAAAATAAGGTCAAAATGAAAATCCAAGATAGCGCCGAGAAAAATTTATGGTTTATCCGTCATGGGTGTCGTTTTTATAGCTTTTGGGGTCGCTGATTACGAAAATTAGGTCAAAATAAAAATCCAAGATGGCGACGAAGAAAATTTTTCAAAAATCAATGAACTCAAAAACCATGACAACGACACGACACCCATGACGGAAAAACCCAAAAGTTTTCCACGGTGCCATTTGGATTTTCATTTTGGGCTCATTTTCATAATTAGCGATACCAAAAACCACGAAAACGACACCCATGACGGCAAAACCAAAAAGTTTCTTTGTCGCCATCTTAGATTTTCATTGACCTCATTTTCCTAATAAGCTACCCCGAAAATTACGAAACCGACACCCATGTTGGAAAAACCAAAAATTTTCCTCGGCGCAATTTTGATTTTAATTTTGACCTTATTTTCATAATCAGCTACCCCGAAAACCATAAAAACGACACCCATGACGGAAAAATCAAAAACTTTCCACGGCGCCATCTTGGATTTTCATTTTGACCTGATTTTCGTAATCAGCGACCCCGAAAACCACGAAAACGACACCCATGACGGAAAAACCAAGAATTTTTTTCGTCGCCATCTTGGATTTTCATTTTGACCTAATTTTCGTAATCAGCTACCCCGAAAACCACGAAAACGACACCCATGACGGAAAAACCAAAAATTTTCTTCGTCGCCATCTTGGATTTTTATTTTGACCTAATTTTCGTAATCAGCGACCCCGAAAACCACGAAAATGACACCCATGTTAGAAAAACCAAAAATTTACCTCGGCGCCATCTTGGATTTTCATTTGGACCTTATTTTCATAATCAGCGACCCCGAAAACCATGAAAACGACACCGATGACGAAAAACCCAAAAAAATCCACCTTCAAGTAATAGCAAGCGTGATGTTATGTTTACTCCATTGAGTAAACTTCAGTGGCCATTCAGTCGCGCTAAAGTCCAGTCGCGCAAGTGTCCATTCGCGCATCTGTCCTTTCGCGTAAAAGTCCATTCGCGCAAGTTTCTTGGCGCGCAAGTGTCTATTCGCGCAACTGTCCAATCGCGCAAAAGTCCATGCGCGCATCTGTCTTTTCGCGCAAGTGGATTCGCGCAAGTGTCTTTCGCGCAAATGTCTTTCGCGCAAAAGTCCCAGATCCGTACTAAACAACTGATAATTTAATTATGATTGATGATATAATCTCCGAAACTATGCATTTTTGGACCATCTATTCTAGGAGTTTTAGTATTATTTTTACCCACAGAATATAACCCAAGAGTTATGGGATATCAAAAGAAACACCTTGTATATAAACTACGTTATGCCTGCAATTATAATACTTCATTAAAAAAAAATAGTTTCTGTTAATTTCGTTTTTTTTTTGTTGTAAAAACGTATAGCGGTTTCCAAACCACCTCCACCTACCAATTTCCAACTGTGTAGTCCTAACAGTTTCTTAATAAAATGGTTGTGACATACGGACAGACAGACAGACAGATAATTATAAAGAATCTATTAGGTTTTAGTTTTTTGCCATTCAAACCACGTCAACTACGTTTCGACGAATTGTAGCCAAATGTGCATAGTTTAATTTACATATTTTTATTACTTTTATTTCTATACTTTTAATTGATTTTTCCTCCATTTTTACTTTTATCTGGCAATATTTTAGCTAATCTTAATTAAACTGTGATTAACAAATCAATTATTTATTTATTTAACCCATTTTCCTAAACCCATATTTTCCACGCATACTTATATTCATATTAGGTGGGATACTAAAATTAAATAACCATTCAATGCATCTAAGTATTTTTGAATTACAATATTGATATCGTAGTTCAAGAATTCTATCATATCTAAATTAATAAATTGAAGTTGCTCTACGGCATTACTCTATTCTGTGACGCAACTGTGTACCTACTCGAGTTCGTGAAGTCATGAATGAGCGGTACGACGACAGCGCGCGGCGTTTCTCCGATGCATCGTAGTTTATTACGTAGCGCTATTGGTTGCGGGGCCTGAGGTAAGCGTTAAATGCCTACACGGCTGGGGACACCTCGCCTTAAGGGTTAAGTCTTGATGAATCGCTGCTGCTTTGGAAAGGGCGGCTACATTGGATTCAATGTAACCGTTCCAAAGCAGCACGATTTGGCATCAAGAGCTTCGAGCTCTGTGAAGCTAGAACAGGATATTTATTGACAATGGCCATTTATACCGGAAAGAACAAACTCAGAAAACCAATCAATACATGGATTTACAGGAGCGTCAAGTACGGCTCTAAGGCTACGCCCTTTTTTTTTCAAAATACCAGCTAAACGAAAACAAACCTTATTGCTAACAACATAGATGTATTTTTTGATGCCCTTTAATTCTTTTACATTTCTTTTTTGTACCAGATGTAGATAACGATCCTACAAAAACAAATCGAATAGAGTTCAACCAAATACTATCAAAAACTCATAACTCGAAAAAATATTTAGAGAACTTCTTTCTTACAAATAGACAAAAAGCGGACTTTTAGAGGGTTTATTCTTTTTAGAGTTGAAACCTTAAAAAAGGCGCGCCATTATTATAAGTATAAGACAGTCGTGTTGGTTTTACCATTTATAACTCAAGAACGGCACGACCATTTTTTATGACTTTTGTGGTTTTATTTTTAGTTTTTTTTTTTCGTCTGCAATAAGAAAAATAATTACGAAAAAAGTTCGTTTAGGTGCCGAATTTTTTCCCAGTTAATTATTAGGTAAGGTGGTTCCAATAATTATGAATAATTTTCGGATTCAACTGTGTTGTACATGTCTGTTAATTATTGTTATTGGACCTGTGCCGTTTTAATTAAATATAAATAAATAAATAAATACGTGACAATTTTACATTATAGCTTCAGCGTAAATTGAATATAATACGGAACAAAGTTTGCCGAGGCAGTTACAAGATAAGACTGAAATAACAATATGTTGCAACACGATTTGAACGTAAACAGAATAAATTGTTTAAGATTTTTAAGGGTGAGTGGGAAATCTCCGAAATAAAACACTTCAGTTTCTGTATAAAACATCTATTTCTTTATAGCGTCCGCAATTAATTTCAAGCTGTCTCCAAGCGAGTTCAATGCTTGAGCAACTGTACGATCTCTCTCTTTATCGCGTTCTAATAGATTTTCTATGATGGTTGCGTACCTGCGATCCATGTGTAATCGGTTTTCTTCTACCCTCAAAAACCGTTCTGCTAGACTAACTAATTGTGACCTTCGCTGAGAAGGAGGTGACGTCGTAACCGTCTGCGCCTTACGTCGTGTGTGACGAGGATCTAAAACAATTAATAAGTTTATTTAGGTAAAACATGAACATATTTCTTTTAGGTAATCGTAGGTACATTTTTTGTGGGAATGATTTCGTGGGAAAGGACGGCAATGTGTTACAGGAAACCGGGGCAGCGCGCGCTATTTGATTTGACCAATAAGTGCACGCGATGGCAGAGAGATGACTGTGACGTGTGCCAACCCATTTTCCGTGAGGTTGGTACCACGTCGGACTGTCATTTTATTTTACGTCGACGTGTGTACCGCTATAACATGTTAGATGTTAGTATTACACATCATATGCGACTGCTGTGATTTTTAACCTCTTGACCGCCACAAAAGTACAATTTTTTCCTGTCTATAATATTAAGTATAGATGATGTCCCAGTACCGTGTATTGCCGTAGTCCCCGTAATCTGTGTCCCCGTCATTTAATTCCATACCGTTGTCCCCCTTACGTACAGACGCCAGCGAATCAATCTATTTCAAACTGTCGAAATTTCCCAATTGAACATGAACCTTATTGTGTTTAGAATAAAGCTGACAAATTTGACACATTGGGGTAGGTTGATGTGCTGGCATCTGTACATATGGCCAACGGGGACAACGGACATCCACAATTATCACACAACGCCATCTAGTCCCTAGCTAAGCAGAGCTTGTGTTATGGGTACTAAACAACTGATAAACATACTTATAATATATTTCTAAATACATACATATTATAGATAAATAACACCCAGCCACAGACCAAATGATTGTGCTCATCATACAAACGTTTTTACTAGATGGGAATCGAACCCACGGCCTCTGGCATAGCAGTCAGGGCCACTTGCTACTAGACCAACAAGCCAGTCAATATACGATGTGTTTTTAATTTTATATGTAGGCATTGGAAGGTACTATTTTCTCTCTATTAAGGCACTGTCACACTCACTTCTTTTAACTCAAAGGGGACAACGGGCATAATTCGAAATGTATATATTACAATAAATTAACGGGGACAGCGTAAGGGGACAACGGGAAGTAATTTTAATTATTTTATTAAATTCCTTTTGTCCCCTTTATCGGGGATATGGCCCACGGGGATATCGAGAATAAACAGTACGTACTTATATTGTGCAGTAGACGTGGTGTGGGAAGAGCTGGTAAAGTTTCCGGTGAAACCGGCGGCTTCCAGTTTGAAAAAGTCTGCGTTAGCGCAGCCAGCGGTGGAGGTACGTCTGGTTGTTCGATCTGAAACAATTGGAGAAGTGGTTACTTTATAATAATATCAGCAACAATTAATTTCAATTTTTTTTAAAGTAGCTTATTTACCAGTGAAATGGACAAAACACTAGCTGCGTGTCCTTCCATGTTCTCGATCTCGAATGTGGAGGTGTCCTGTAAAACAAATTAAATAAAAATCTATAACCTAAACCGATATTTCAAAAATTAAAAATGGCGATCCGACACATCTATACATAAGCTTAACAATTTTTAGTTTGAGATGAAAGTTATCTGAGGAAGTTAAGTGGTAAAAAGGGATGGACTGATGTTGGTTTGGTGATATGGTGGTGGTGGTTTGATGATATGGTGGTGGTGGTTTGGTGGTATGGTGATGGTGGTGGTTTGGTGGTATGGTGGCGGTGGTGGTTTAATGGTATGGTGGTGGTGGTTTGATGATATGGTGATGGTGGTTTGGTGGTATGGTGATGGTGGTGGTTTGGTGGTATGGTGGCGGTGGTGGTTTAATGGTATGGTGGTGGTGGTTTGGTGGTATGGTGGTTGTAGTATGGTGGTGGTGGTGGTATAGTGGTGGTGGTTTGGTGGTATCATATTTAAATAAAAATAATATTCCACAACTTTTTCACACAATGCCATTTAGTCATACTTACATATTTCTAAATACATACATATTATTTAAAAATTACACCCAGACACAGAACAAATTATCGTGCACAACACATAAGTACACTTACTGGTTGTTCTGGTTGCTCCGGTTGTTCTGGTGGCTCCGGTTGTTCTTCTTCTTCTTCTTTCACATGTATGTCTACAGAACAGGTCAGGGGCACATCCGCTGGTGGGCTTGATGGAACACACTGAAAATTAAAAATAATAAGTGTTTAAGGACTAACCACATTTATTCACCTTTGGTCCATTTACACCACTAGTTTTGTATAAGATGCGTACGCGTCCGCTCAGCTGTACACGTAAGCAATTTCGGATCTCATACAAAATTGGTGATGAAAAAAGCTGAATAAATCTGGTAGGTCCAAAGAGAATTAAAATACTATAACGAGGACATGCGAAGAAATGACATAGTACTATAAATGTCTCAGTAACTTGACTAAGTAAGACTTGTATCCACTAGTGATGAGCGTTGAATCAACGAACTAGTTGAATCAACGTTGATATACTTCAACGGGATTAACGTTGACCGTTTACAAATCAACTTCAATTGAATTCGTCAACGAGGTTACGAGACAACGACGTTTACGAATTCAACTCGTTTGCCGAAACGAGAAACTGAACCCAACGTTTTGCTATTTTCTACGTACGTAAATTGTATTTCTTTAACAATTGCTTACTGTTGTACTTTTTCACGGACAGTCTCTTCCACAGTAGGCTGACAGCCTGAAAAAGTATGAAGGGAAGATCATCTAAAACCCTAGGTAGGTAGTAGGTAAAGTCATAATTAAATGTTATCCAATTTCATTAGGTTAACTGCATCAAATTGTTCGTAAATTAACGTTACAACAGCATACGTTAATAAATGCGTTTAAGGTTAATCGTTAATCCGTTAATCGTTCATGCAAGTTGACGTTCGTAACAAGTTAGTTCATTGACGAAATTAATTAGTTGATCAACTAGTTGACAAACGCAAATCAACGTTAACGGTTCGTTGACGGAAAAACATTCAACAACCCATCACTAGTATCCACTCGTACCGCGATGTCCTGTCTATAGTAAGTATTGGATGTCTGGTAAGTCCCTAAAGGTACGAATAAACGGCGCGCAATCACGCGAGCCGAGCCTGGTTCCGCTCGTGATTCAGCGCGCTCGGCAAAGTTCGCACGATCCATCACTTGTCGGTTTTTTCGACACGGATGAAAGGCGCGCGCGCCTTCTTCGGCTCGGCATGTGTTAATACGCGCCGTCTAACGTCGTCTAACAGATGGTACAGAGTGCGCGACGAAGGAAGTCTCATTTTGTTTTTAGCGACGTTTTTAATTTGAAGAATTGAGTTTGTACGAGATGCAGTGTAGCAATGAAAATGTTTAACTCTCTCGCATCTCGCTATGTTCGCATCTCCACGGACGGCTCGGCTCGCGTAGGATCGTGCTACCACGCGTCGTTCGAACGAGCAGGCATGCGTCCGAATTAAGCCGAGCCGCGCCTACACGGATGGTGCAACGCGGTGCACCTCGTGTTACAACGGGCCCTTTAACCGCACCATAAGACGATACTCTTCTAACCCATAATTTCAAGTAGAGAAATTGCAATGACGTACTTGTTGTACTTGTTCTGTTTGCTGTAGTCCGTTGTAGGCTGCATGCAACTCTTCGGCTTCAAAACTGTCACCCCCCATCACACCCAAGATCCGTTCTTCAGTATCGGTGAGTTGTATCATTTCGTCGATTTCGTCACAGTTTTTGACCCGTTCAGCGAAGCGCTGGGCTGCTTTCTTCTTTACAGCACTCTTCTTGTCAGCCCAATACTGTAATATATCATAGACGGTTTTGAATTCGTTTTAATTGTATGACAGGTGGTTAGATTAAATTTCATCAACGTAATATTTTACCTATAGTATATAATATTTTACCAACGTAGTATTCAATGTACAGACAGCCTCGGTTTCGGTGAATCACCCTCAAGGGGCTAACTATACATATTCACCTCAATAGGGTGTTTGACAGAATATAAACATCAAAATATAATTAGTCCATCAGTTCAATTATAAAAAACTAGCATACGTCACTCGGTTTCACCCGCGTAGTTCCTGTTCCCGTGGGATTACAGGGATAAAAATGTCATCCGGGAACAGTGTAGCTTTCCACCAGTGCAATATTTTTTAAAATTGGATCATTTGTTCCGAAGATTACCCCCTAGTGCCCCCTACATACAAACTTACAAACAAATTTTACGTCTTTATAATATTAGTATAGAAGTATAGATTACTTAGTACACAAGTATTTTTTATCTATTTCAATTAAAGTTGAGGAGAGGGGGCTTGTACCGTCATTATCTAGTATAAAATTATTTATTTATTTAAAAATGTGCTAAGTCTCTAAAGGCCATAATAGCTTGCACTCGGCGTCCGAACGCTACAGCGTTGACCACTCATACACACATTACGTGGTTTAATGCATTTCGTTAGCTTACTGATTCACCGTAAATAAGGCCGACTGTACACAAAATATTGTAAATCAAATAAAATATTTAAAGAAGTAATTATAGTTTCTTGCCAATCTTTCTCCATTCAAAACTAAATTTCGGAATTGGCAACTAGAATATTTTTATGCATTTCATATTAGTTTGAATTTTGACATACCAAAGTGCCTTTTGAATGGTCTAGTTGAAATAAATGATTTGACATTGACTTTATCACGTTTTCATTATAGAACAAACCTAACCTTCCTCCATTGTGTCCAGGACTTAACGCTCCCTCCCAAACTATTTAAATGGAGGGCTTGTTTCTCCCACAGTTTTCTAGTCCGATCTCGGGCACTAGGTGCAGTTGGCGCACCCGTTGCTAGACGGGGATGCTCTTGTAAAAAGTGCATCAATGCCTCAATTTGAGCTTGGGACGGGTAAGAAGATCGTTGTTTATGACTGTAACGGAAGAGCAAAGCATTTTAGCTAATAAATAAATTTTATTGATCTTGCTAAATAATTACGTCAGGCACTGGACACAAAGAAACAGAAAACACATAAGACGAGGACGGGGCGCGGATATTTGTCCTTTCTCATCCCTTTCGTACTAAATGTCACTGATTAAACCAGTAATAATAAACCAGTTCTCAATCACTGGTTTATAGTATTACAAAAAATGTATAGAAGTGTTGAGACGCAAAACATATGAAAAAGACAGGGTGCGGACACGGCAGGTCGTGGGTGCGGGGAATCGCGCGGCGCCCAGCATCACGTCCGTGCCTCGTCTTTTCTATATTTTAAAAAGTCGCGACGGCGCCCCGTTTGCGCCTTGTCCGTTTTCCGACCTCATTTTACGTCTATTCTGTGTGTCCACCGCTTAACACAACATTGGTGGTGTACATACCGCATTCTCCACATTTTTATAAATATTACCGACCACGTATTTTAGGAACTGTCTGTGTATACGGAATCTGTCCTCTTTTGATAATGCCTCTATAAACTTGTCACCATTTTTTGTTTTTTCCATTCATACTTGGGAGATTCTCCCTTTCGTTATCGAACTTTCTCTAAAAAAAATATTATTCGTAAGGACAGAAATCGTCAAGACAATCGGCTTATTGTTTACGATTTCTGCGACCCTAGCACGAATCCTTGACATAAGCGTAACGCGAATACGAACGATTTTAAATTTTTTAATACAACCGCCCTGCAGCGTTTAGGTTTAAATTAACGAGGCAAGCACAATAAGTATCAACCATATATTAAATACTAAAACTTACTTAATAATATTATATTAGAAATGAGTATTTTCAATTTTAAATCGTACGTTGTGACTTTACGTTTGCGTCAAGCATTTTTTCTAAAGATTCTTTCATTAGTGATGTATTTTTTACATCATCTAAAACAAACACTAGACAAACTATTGTTGACACAATCAAGCTGTTGCTCACGACTGCGGAACCCATATTACTTTTAAAAAATAATAGTAGGTACCTAAACTTAGTTAGTTTTATGTCTTCCTTTTTGTATGAGATAATATCACAAAAACCTGGACCGACTTTGATGGATCTCACAATTTCGTAATCATCATTTCATTTTTTTTTTGCCATGTTCATTCCGGTCTAAAAGCTAAAACAGTTAAATTACGACCACTGAGGGACCACAAGTTTTTTTTTTAAGTAAAAATGCAGTAATATTATAGTTAGTATGCTTATATGGTCATGTTGAAAGGATGGATGAAAAGCGTCTTTCAAAAGGCAGATGTAAGTGGGACACCCTAGAAGGACACAGACCTAATTAAGGATGTCCTACAAAAAGGTCAGATGCGTTGTACTTTCAACCAGCGTGCGTATAGGACCAGATGTATGAATGTAAACGAGGCAGGTATGCAAGAATCGTGGCATGTGGTGCTCTGTAGTTTCTGCCTACCCCCATGGGAAAAAGGCGTGAGTTAATGTAGGTGTTTGTAAAGTTACAAGCTAAAATTAACATACTATGTGGAACATATTAGCTTAAATGTTATACAATGTGGAAGGAAGATCATCAGTTCTGTCCATTATCCTGGATTATGGACTGTAAAATAAAAAATAAATATTCCACAACATTTACACAACGCTATTTAGTCTGCAGTCACTTGCACGTCACCTACAGTTGTCGGCTATCAATATAAATAAATTATTTTGTACGGTTATTGTTTTGTGTTGTACCTACCTATTGTAATGTATTCAGTATGTTTTAGTGTGTAATGTAATGTGCTATTTGTTTAATTTCTGTGTGTTTATGAGTCCTGGATACTTGATAAATAAATAAATTATTATTATTAAAAAAATCGTCAAAAAGCTAAGCCTACCTAGTGCTACTAAACAATTAATAAACATACTTATGTTTTTTCTAAATACATACATATTTGATAAATTACTCCCATACACAGAACAAATGATTGTGCTTCACACACAAACATTTATCCTGGGTGGGAATCAAACCCACAACTTCTGGCATATCAGTCAGGGGCTACTAGACCAACAGGCCAGTCAATAACAAAATAACTTCAACAAGAACTGGCCAGGGGTCCTGGATTATGGACCAAACAATAACTTCAACAAGACTTCAACGCTGGGGGTGGCGTTAAAGTCTTTTATAGGATTTTCCTCATTTTGAGGTTATTCCTGGTGTTACTTTTTGTATTTAAGTAAATAAAATCGTGATTGGTAAGTGGCTCATTTACTTTTTGAGGAAACACCTCATTCGTGTTAGATGAAATATGAGTTTTTCATACAGAGAAGGCACTAGCATTGATCACCACTTTTGCTTAAGGCGGATTGGTGATTTTAAACATATTTTAACTAAAAGTCCAGGTTTTCTCAAGAATAATAAATAAAAAAAATATATTCCAAGAAAGCTTGCGCTATTAGTACTAGACAACCAATTAACATTTTTATATAATGGAAAAAAGAATTTGGGGAAAATTATGCACTATCTTAGAAAGTAATTTGTGAAGTGGAATGCTTTCTGGACCTATGTCAAATTAAATGTAAGATGTAAATGGACATTTTGAACCTTTTCTTTAGTTAGGATGTTATTTCAGTAAATAGTTGTTTTGAAATCTTCATCTATTTTCAATAAGAACAAATCAATATACTGAAGACAATAATTATATCAACCATGACACCAGGACTATAGATTACAACTTAGATTACTAAACTGTTACCTAACACTAAATGTGAAGTAAAGCTGTTATGCCATCCTAAAGTATCTTAAATTTTCCGGAGATCATACTGGTAGTCACATTACTAAGCTATGAGCTACTATTAACAAATAATATGCTTTCCATCAAAAATTACAAAACTGAATTTAAGAAACTTGATTCAAGAAATCATTATTTTACTCGTTGATGCCTGCTTTTATATGGGTAACACTTCTGTGGCAATATATATATAGACAAATAAACCATTATGTGGCTTAGTAGGGTTCCAAACAAATTAATTAAAGAATATGTGCATTGTTAAGAACTTAAACCACAAAAATAAATACATACATACATAGACTTACACCTTTTTCCCATGAGGGTATGCTGTAACTACAGAATGCAGTTCTTACAGATCCAACTTTTCCTTTGTTTTCATTCGTACAACTTTCCGGTCATACATGCATGACGCTAGCCAGTAAACCCCTCCTGGCCTATCTTGGAGAATTAGGATGGATAGATTAAGGTTTATTCCCACCCGAAAGCAAAATACGAGCTCAGACCTGTAATTGCGGACACCTGCAAACTTAACCAAACCTAGCCAGTACAACGCACCTGACCTTTCTGAAGAACATCACCATTAAGGTGATGTACATCCTTCAACAACAAGCTACAGCATAACTAACACGACTGCCTACAATGTATGCAGAGTAAAACTTTATCAGGACTTCACCAGTACAATAGTAGTAACCAAGTGAAAACTCAAATTTAGGTACCTAGTTTTCAATAGCACGATTTTTGAGGTATTTTGCGACACACTGACTCTTTTGGACCACCTCTACTCAACACATACAGAATTCAACAGGCAATAACAATTTTCGTAACCTTTTGCGCAAACAACGTAGAAGCTGTGCTATGTACGCTGTTGGTTCTGTAAGAACAGTTCAGCATAAATAACATGGCTTCTTAACGGATCGGATTTAATCAATACTACAAACAAGGAATTTTATTTCGGAACCATCACAACATTCTATTTAGCTATACTCTGATCGCCGACAGCCCTTGCTTTACGATTATTTACTAAGAAAGTATCCACAAATTGCTAAGTAAGTATACTTTTTATTTAGATATGCTAAAGCTTAGCTGTATCGCGCCAAAGGTAATATCAACGAAGTCTTAGCAATAACCTTTTCGACAATAGTTTGTCTACGTCAAATGTTAAATAAATGCACCGCGGCACCGCCAACACAAAAAGAAGCAAGAATAAAAAACCACAGAATAGGACGATGAGAAACTAACAACCAAAATCACATTTTCTTGTTTCACTAGCAAAAAGTTTCAACTTCAATTCTTTGGTTATGGCTTTTGTGGAAGAGACGCCACAATTTTGCCGATTTTGTAAAACCAACGCCATTGAGCAATTGAGTAAGGAAGGGGGGACTCTGGGAACTTGTCAAAATCAAAACTACAATTGTCAATCATAAATGTCATGTGAACGTCAGTGTCAATTAATTCTTATTTTTCTTTATGGCAATTAAAGGTTGTTACACTACTCGCGAATTGAATTGTAGTAGAAATTCGTTGCACGAAGCGAAATGAAGTGCACCACACTATCCTACTAGCTTACAGCTTGGCAAAAAAGAGTGTGGAATAAATGAGGTCGCTAGTATCGCGCATGTGGCCACCCTGAATAGTACGACTTAACAGGTTTGACACTTGTTATTTTTTCCCAAAGTTAAGTGGGTGGTTCTGTCTGTCGGATGCTATGCAAACACCATGGAAGGCTTCAATGTCCAGTATTAACACTATTAATAGTGGGCAAATTTTTACATGTTGTTATACATAACAACATGTAAAAATGTATACGAAGCATAAGAACTATGTAAGAATGCATATGCATATGCTACGATTCTTACATACTTCTTTTGCTTCGTATGCGATCTCTAGTTTCTGCCTACCAGCGTGGGAAAGAGGCGAGAGTTAAAATACCTATGTATGTTATAGTGGGCACTGAAGCCTTGCAAGAAAGTGATGCATTAGGTATACACAGACAGTTAATAATCATGCCCTCGAGAGCAGTCTAACCGTAAGGTTGTTAGGAATTAACGACAATAGTTTGTTTAGAGGGATAAGATAATGAAAGAACACGTTTTTTTTAGTTTTATTTTAATACCAAAAATTTAATCAGACGAATCGAACACAGTACCATCAAATATTCGGATCCCGGAAAAGCTCAAATGTTGGCTAGAGCTTCCTGCAACTTCTGAAACACTAGTATTTTCTAATTCTGATAAATCACTGCTACTGTCATCTGTGAGATTTATTACTGTCATGATATTATTTTTCTATTTTCATTACAATATCCTTGCATGATTTTTTCCAATCTTAGTAATGTTTGCAAATGCTTGTTCAGCAGCCACCTTTAAAAACAAAAAAATATCCTAAACAATGGTTTTAACATAGCAAATTTAAATATGTATAAACTAGGCTACATACCTTTATATCAATGGATCCAACATTGATTGAAGCAATTTAATGTTTTGCAATGCCCCATATTAATTCAAGTAGATTCACGTCACAATGATAAGGTGGTAGCTTTCTTCAAGCGACCTTTGAAGTTTTCCCGGTGTTTAAAAATATCTTATTTTTTACCTTCCATAAACATTTTTCTTACTGAGTTGACAGATTTACCTAAAACAAAAAGATACAGTACCTACAGCTTGGCAAAAAAGAGTGTGGAATAAAGGAGGTCGCTAGTATCGCGCATATGGCCACCCTGAATAGTACGACTTAACAGGTTTGACACTTGTTATTTTTTCCCAAAGTTAAGTGGGTGGTTCTGTCTGTCGGATGCTATGCAAACACCATGGAAGGCTTCAATGTCCAGTATTAACACTATTAATAGTGGGCAAATGTACACATTTTTACATGTTATACATAACAACATGTAAAAATGTATACGAAGCATAAGAACTATGTAAGAACGCATATGCATATGCTACGATTCTTACATACTTCTTTTGCTTCGTATGCGATCTCTAGTTTCTGCCTACCAGCGTGGGAAAGAGGCGAGAGTATATAATTATAGTGGGCACTGAAGCCTTGCAAGAAAGTGATGCATTAGGTATACACAGACAGATAATAATCATGCCCTCGAGAGCAGTCTAACCGTAAGGTTGTTAGGAATTAACGACAATAGTTTGTTTACAGGGATAAGATAATGAAAGAACACGTTTTTTTTTAGTTTTATTTCAATACCAAAAATTTAATCAGACGAATCGAACACAGTACCATCATATATTCGGATCCCGGAAAAGCTCAAATGTTGGCTAGAGCTTCCTGCAACTTCTGAAACACTAGTATTTTCTAATTCTGATAAATCACTGCTACTGTCATCTGTGAGATTTATTACTGTCATGATATTATTTTTCTATTTTCATTACAATATCCTTGCATGATTTTTTCCAATCTTAGTAATGTTTGCAAATGCTTGTTCAGCAGCCACCTTTAAAAACAAAAAATAATCATAAACAATGGTTTTAACATAGCAAATTTAAATATGTATAAACTAGGCTACATACCTTTATATCAATGGATCCAACATTGATTGAAGCAATTTAATGTTTTGCAATGCCCCATATTAATTCAAGTAGATTCACGTCACAATGATAAGGTGGTAACTTTCTTCAAGCGACCTTTGAAGTTTTCCCGGTGTTTAAAAATATCTTATTTTTTACCTTCCATAAACATTTTTCTTACTGTGATGACAGATTTACCTAAAACAAAAAGATACAGTACCTACTTTATTATTAATTCCCTATTCTTTATCTTCAAGTATCAAATATGGGTATACGAGGCTCTTTAAACTACAAAACATAACCTTAAATTTCAATTTCTGTAAACAAGACAAATAGCTACTTAAATCTGTATATCAACAAAACTACGCATTGAAAACATTTAGAAAAACTTATTTAATGTACAATGATTTAATTAGGGTAGATAAATACCTGTCCTAGCGGCAGTTCTTCGATAAACATTCCCGATATCAGACAAAACTTGTCCTGCTTCAGATTTGGCCAAACACCACAAAAAGACGAGGTAAATCACTGCTCTGATACAACTACGAATGGTTTTATTAACTTTTAATCGTTAATTTTGCAACGAAACTTAATAATTTTGTTAAATTTATGAAAAACGACGAGGATTTACGCACTTTTGACACATGATGTACTAGCACTAGACAAATAAATCAATGTTGCCACAATCATCTACTTTTAGTTTCAACTGTCACCGCGTCAGACTCTTTTTTGCCAAGCTGTAGGTGTGTATAGACGAGCATGGGGTTGCCATTATGTAATTTTAACTATTTTTTGCATATCTATCCGTCTTTTCGAGTACAATAAACTATTGCTAGGTACATAACGAACGGTCAAACAGTCATATTTTTCCAACTGAACATGAACCTTATTCTGTTTGAAATAAAGTTGAAAAACTCCGCCTCTGTACATACCTAAGTACATCAACTCACGAATTTTTCCCAAAGGGGTAGGCAAAAACTACAGAGCGCCACATGCTACGATTCTTACATAGGTAAGTACTTCTTTTGCTTCGTTTACATTAATACATGTCGTCATACACACACGCACGCCGTTGAGTTACACAAATCGAAAAAGTACCTACCTAAGCTTTGATGGTTATTTGGACACGGTGAAAGGATGAATGAAAGGCGACTAACGGAAGACAAGGCAGATGTAAGTGGAAACGCCGCCTGAAGGGGACGCCCTAGAAGGACATACCTACGACAGTCGAATAACCACCGACCTTATTGGTGAGGTCCTTCAGAAAGGTCAGGTGCGTAGTATTCGCAACCAGCTAAGTGAAATCTTATCTTCTAAAATTCTCGTGTCACAGGTGTTTGTAACAAAATTCCTCCGGAACGGCTAGACCGATTCTTATGAAATTTCGTTTGTAGGTAGGTATATTCAGTAGGTCTGAAAATAGGATGTAGACTAATAAAAACTAAATAAAACTAATCAACTGATTCTTAGGCGGTCCGGAGTTTGCCGGGGCAGCAATAATAGGTAAATATAAGTCTGAAAATACCAATACATCTTAAGTAAGGGTGGTGAAAAATGTTCATGCCTTCTCTGTATGAGAAGAGTCAGTAACAGACTGGTATTTTGTTTGGCATAACTACAACAGGTATTATTGCTATATAGTCAATTTCTATGTCGGATCCATATTTATTTAACCGTAAACGAATGGTTATGACAGCAACTGTGAATTGACGTCATTGGGTACGTGACAGGGTGTGAGCTGATACAATAAAATGGCGAACTGCTCAAGCAGCTAACAGACAGAATGATTATGTTATGTGTTAAGGGTAGCCCACGAAACTCGAATTTTCTTTTTTTTAATAATATTATAAAATAAGACTTACACTAAAGGAGGTGTCGGTATGGCGGAACCCGAAAACTCCGAAAAATTTAAAGCTGCCGATACCAAGATTGGCTTGTTTATATCTAACGTACATAGAGACGTATCGGAACAAGCCATTGCCAACTATGTTTACAAAAATACAGGTGAAACAGTTTCTTTGGTAAAGATAAAAATGAAAAGAGAAAAAGACTACAACGCATATAAAGTCCTTGTTGCCAGAAGCAAAATGGAACTATTCCTGAATATGAATTTGTGGCCGTCTGGAATCAAGTTCAGACGGTTTATGAATTATAGAGAAAGGCAGTTCAATGAGGATTGTTTGGCTTTGGCAGAAGCTTGCTAGCTCTTGTAAGATTATAGTGAAATAGTGACAATTAAGTTATGTACTAACTAATATGAGTATTGTGCTTGAAATAAAGTTATATTATTATTATTATTAATATTATAAAGCCATCAGGTGGGATTGCAGTCAAGCACTAGTAATCCCACCTGATGGTAAGCAGTGATGCAATCAATGATAGTGAAGCGCACTAGTTTATTAAGAGCCTACCTATTTATTTGCCTTAAAAGCAGGCGAGGCCAGTGTTTTTTTGCAATTTGCTGTTCAGTTTCAGGTCATGTTGATTAAAATACTTATGTTTCACGACCCAAAATTCCTAATGAAGTTTTGTGTGTATATTCAGTATGTCAGAAAAAAAGACGTAAACTAAGTAATAAAACTAAATTAAACTAAAAAATAATTCTAGGGCGGAACTAAGCCGGCCGAGGTAGCTAGTTAAATAAATAAACATGTCTTCTAGTGCGAACGTCTTAGCTTAGATGGACACTTTTATATGTGAAATAAAATTTGGAGAGAAATTAAAAAATAAAAATTAAGTATAAAATCTCCACTTCGCTCGCGACTTAGTCTGCGTACATTACGTACTTTAACATCCCCTATACACCTCTTCCTAGTTTAGAAAATAAAATATAACCTATAACACTCACAATTAATGTGGCTTTCTATTGGTCAAAGAATTTTCAAAATCGGTTCAGTAGATCCAGAGATAATAAATTAATAATAAATATTCCACAACTTTTTCACACAACGTCGTCTAGTCCCAAGCTAAGAGCTTGTGTTATGGTTACTAAACAGCTGATAAAGATATAATAGTAATTAAAAATACAGAAAACACAATAAAACTAATTTAAATAAGTACACTTAAACTAACTACAAATAAAATAGTAAAAAATCGGAACACTTAGGCGTCAAAGTACTAAGCTGATAAAGATAGATACTAATATATTTCTAAATACATACATATTATAGATAAATTACACCCAGACACAGAACAAATGATCGTGCTCATCACACAAACACAAACATTTGTCCTGGGTGGGAATCGAATCCACGACCTCCGGAATAATAGTCAGGGTCACTAACTACTAGACCAACAGGCCAGTCAAGAAATTACCCCCTACAACGTCACAAGAGGTATTCCTCGAAGCGCTACTATTTTGAGGCGCTCCTAATGAGGCGCTCCTATTTTATTCCTCGGAGCGCACCTTTTGAGAGCGCTCCCGATAGCAATTAAAAATATTTGTTTCTTTTCCTCGAAAAAAAATTTTTTTTTTAATTGCAATCGGGAGCGCTCTCAACCTCTTTATAATATTAGTAGGTACAGATTAGAAAAAATTATGAGACAGTAGTCCCTAATCGGCTATTGACATTATTGTAACGCTTTCACTGTCTACAAAGTTGAAAGAATAGTTAAACAATTGACTGCATGGCCTGTTGCTCTAGTAGAGTGACCCTGACTGCTATGCCAGAGGTCTTGGGTTCGACTCCTACTCAGGACAAATGTGTGTGTGATGATTCTTTTCTTTACCTTTTATAACCGTTCGGATTGTTGATTCCTGTTGTTGAAACCGACTTCATTAAAAAAACCCGTACAGTGTTTTTTAATAAAGTTGTTGTTTTTTTCTTGTAGTTTTTGTTTTGTTATTTTTAGTTTCTTCGTATGTAGTCCTCAATCAAAGGTTGTATGAAAAGTTTTGATATATTATGCTTTATTGGTTATCTTTAAATAAATTAACAAGATGTGGAGTTTGATACCAGTGTTCGGGAAAGTAACGGAATTCACACACAAAAAACGCCTGTAATCCCCAGTGGGCTAGGCCTAGCCCATCGTGATGTTTTGTACCTGGTAGTACACCCACGTTTCACCAGTTCTGTTTAAGTCCCACGTCATAGGGGACGAGCCTATAGTGGACCACTCTAAATCTCTATTATTTTAATCTACCTTGATTGATAAACTTCTTTATAACACATTTGCTCGTAAAGGGTCTCTTATTCCACCAAATTCAGTATCGTAATGTATCTCATTACGCACTTGTGCGATATGGTAATGTAAAACGCACGGATTTACATTACCAAGATGCTCCGACAAAAATAAAACTGTATTTTTTTTTAATCATATAAAAGAGTTTTTATGTCAGAAAAGTGGTCAACATTTTATGAATAAAATTAACTTTGGGAGATAAAATGTAAAATTAAACATTTAATTCGTTAATTAAATTAATGTTGACAATAAATTACAACCATTTGTAACAAAACAAAAAAATATTAAGTAGTTTAGTTTATTACTAATACTGGCTGTTTTTGTGCCTTTGACTTAAAATAAAGAAATGTACTGATGCGCGCGCATCGCTAATTTGTGAACAAAAAATATTCCGCGCGTTTTAATTTCGCTCTATTGTTTTAATTTGAAAATTTCAGTCGGAGTTTTATTTATTTCCTCGCAAATATGTTATAAAACGTCGTATGACATACGTGCGCTTTGATAATTACCGCACTTACTATTATCGATTTAGTTGAGGCTTCCCGTGACCCAAGGGCTGCGCTCTACTTTGGCCAGAGGCTAAGCATTGCCATTCAATCCCGCCAGTCTTATGGGCACTTTACCAGCTGGCAGCTATGCGGATGAATTTTTCGACACTTTGTAAATATTTATTGTTAGTTTCAATTAACACTAACTGACACATAATAAATTAAAATGTTCAAGGTTACCGGTGACCGGCGGCGTGGCGTACAAAGACTTAACTTTTTTTAGGTTGAAGCATGTGTATAATATAGAACTAGATTGATAGATGATAAAAAAAAACAACCGACTTCTTAAAAAAAAACTAACAGGTGAAAAATAACTCCAGTTTCGGAAGTCTGTGGCTTTGGTGGTTTTGTTTTGTTCATTATTGGCCTCCGACTTCCGAAACCGGAGTTATTTTTTACCTGTTAGTTTTTTTTTAAGAAGTCGGTTGTTTTTTTTGTAAAAAGTTTTTATTTTGTAATTTTTAGTTTCTTTGTATGCAAAGAAAGTCTTTCAAAACATGAAAGAATCATTGAAATTGGATAACAATTGCTAAAGAAGTTCTATTTCTAAACATTAATCTGTACATCTCTGCCGGCCCCTTTTAAAATAGAATGGCGTAATGTTATGTTGTGGAAATACAAAAGCTCAGCATAGACATCTGACTATAGCAATCGCGAATAATTTTGAAATCGGTGCATGTGTGCCTATATTTTTTGAGGAGTTCCCTCAATTCCTCAAAGATCCCTCATCAGGTATGAGTTTTGATACAAATGGGACCAATCTGTTAGTATACCCTATCAAACAAAAAAAGAATTTTGAAAATCGGTCCATAAATGTTACCTCAGTACTCCGTGTACTGAGGTAACAAACCCTAAAAAAAAAAAAAAAATACAACCGAATTGAGAACCTCCTCCTTTTTTTGAAGTCGGTTAAAATAAATAGATGCACAATCTATACAAGACGGATTGGAAAAGCGCCCACTTGACAACGCTTTGGTGCGTGAATAATAAGAGAGACCCGTTGCACCAACACTTTTCCGTGTTTTAAAGTATATTTTTAATCTCAGTACTTTCCACAAGAAAGATTAAGCGTAGGTACGGACGGTTAAAACAAAAACTACTAAGTATAAGCCTCAGACCAATAAATTTTATTGGTCTAAGGTCTAAGCTTTCTAAAATAACATCCACTTGTAAAAGGAGAGAGAACTGAAAAATTCCATATGGAAAAACCCAATAACGCTCAATAATTTTGATATACTTAAATGTCATGAAAAAAATTAACCCCATCTATTGAAAACAATAAAACCTTATTAAAATAGATACTTTTTCGCATAATACGCCATTATACCAAGCTTAAAATGAATTGAAACGTACCTACTTATGCATAACAATGCAGTCATAAAGGTTCACGTTCACATCTCGTCCGAGACCGATAACATTCGACCTCTCTAAAAGTCCGACCATGTAACGAATATCTGTCTCTATAGAACCTTATTCGAAGCAGACGTCTGCCAGATTTAGTCGGTTTTCAACAGTTTGTCAAGCCTCCGCTGCCTCCAAAGTGAATGCAAAGTAACGATCACCACCGAAATCACCCGAACCACTTCGGGCCCAGAGGTTATAAATATACCCGGGTTGGAAAATGACTCTTCAGTATTATTGTGTGCGCAGCGAGGGAGGACGTTCCTCGCACGGTCGATTCACCCGCCAATAATAACATTGCACATTGCACATTGTTATGTGAATAACGTATTGTTATCAAAACAGTAAAATGCCTACGGACATAATGTCGAACACATGTCGCAGTGAGAATTTCGGCAAAAGTTTCAGTAAAAAAAGTATTGAAAGTGAAGTAAAGTCTGGTTTCTTGGTGCTATTGGGACCTGGCGGCATGCGACAGGACGTGAGGGTCGTCGTGTACCGGACCTCTTTAGAACATTTTGCGGTGATCTATCCCAGGAAGAGAGTTACGAAGCCCACCGGCGTGGTGAACTTGAGGAACACATCTGTCGAACAAGCGGAATCAAACAGCGGCTTCATTGTGCGACAGAAAGGCTACGACAACACAATCTCCGCAAAGTTTGTGTGCTCTGAGCGCGAAGTCGAGTCTTGGATGTCTGCGTTCACGTCGAGGACATCGCCGCACTGCGTGCACACTAGTCTCCCGGTCCTGGAGGAGACTGAGGAGAGTTAAGCAAATACAAGATTCTCTAACCGCTAAATGGTCTGGGTTATCTTCCTAATTTTGACGCCCACGTCAAAACGAGGTTATGTTTGTTTTGCAATGGGATGCGAAAGTGAAAGTCGAGTTTTTTGCAAACGCTCGAAAGTGTCTCGGCTGCGGAGCTTAATAAAAACAAGTGCTACCTACAATGTTCGTCGTGACTCATCTAGGTTACACCATGTTATTGTCTGGGTCTTAGAAGCCGTGGTATTTTGCGTTGCAAATGAGAAACGCGATTGTGTTGGAACAGTTACGTCGGCTAAGGAAAGAATATTTCGCGAGGTTGTTCACCTTGCGGCTTGCTCGTTTGTTTTAGTTCCAATCCGAGGTGCACCTGATGAATCCGTTCCGCTGTATAAAGACAGGACATCTCCAAAATGATTTTGCATAGTTTCAGGGTTGTGGCAATTATAAATGATTGTGTTAACTAAATTTTGCATTGACCTGGTCTTGTTTGTTGTTGACGAAAAACACGGAGGTGTAACTAATATGAAAAGCAGTTTAATACTTTTCATATTACTGAAGTAGTGCTTATTCAAACACGGATAAACAAAAGTAGTCTCTACATTTTAAAAACTGTATCGGTTGCTTCTAAACCACAATGCAATTTGTGGTTAAGTTCATGTAACATAATGTACCTACCTACTTTCTAAACAATAGCAGCAAATCGATTTCATTACTTCTCGTTATAAAATAATGATGTAAAAACCGGAAACGAACATTAATTTGTAGAAGATCTTTGCTTTCAAGCAAATAGGCTTGTGGTGGAGCTTAGTGTGTACCTTTCAGAGTCCAATAATAATAGAACTTTTTGCTCTTCCCAGCATGCACTCAAAAATGTCCATACAAACCAATACACTACATGTGTATTATTTAAATAACACACCAAGTGCTTGGTGGACTTGCACACTAAGGCGACTCAAACGCACTTTTTTGTCAGTGTTTTTTTTTTTATTTAGGGATAACAAACATAACATAAAACCTATTAAATAACAATGTTGCAGCCAAAAAAAAAAAACATTACCCAAAAAATTAACAAAGATAAAAACAAAAGATGCCACTAGAGAAACAATAACATGCTTAGTTCCAATAGAGCTTAAAAACAAATAAAACATAATTTAACAAGTTCATTTTCTTACATCGAATAATTAATATAAGGAATAACATTATTTATAATTTAATTACAATTCAAGTTCAATTCAAATCCAATAACAATACATTTACAATTACAATTCATATTCAATTACAATTACAATTACAACTGCAAAATAATTACATTTCATGTTGATGGAGCGGGAATATAAAACACATCATCATCTGCCTAGCCTTTTCCCAACTAGGTAGATTTTGTGGGCTTCCAGTCTAACCGGAATTGACGCAGCTGAATACCAGCACTCACATGGAACGACTGTCTTAGCCTATCTGACTTCCACAACTAGAGATGGGTGGAGCTCGCGAATGAGAGATAAAATTGAACTAGCTCTTTTATTTTAATCTAGCTCTCAGTAGCTCAGTCGTTCACGGAATAGCTCAGTAGTTCATTTATCTCAATGGCTCTTTGACTTGTCTCTATACTCTATACTACTCATCACTCTGTGGCTTTGCGAGTTACGACGAGTGATACCGACGAAACGCCGACATTAGCGACATCCGACAATGCCCGAACACTTGAGCTATTTGTCTCGTTTGACTTGCGTAAAGTGGCGCGGCTCAATTTGATCTGTAGCTCGCAATTTTGCAAGTGAATCAATTGAGCCGAAGAGTTAAAAGAGTTATTCGGTGAGCTAAAGAGCTAAAAGAGTGATATAGTTATTTTGATCAAAAGAGCCGTATCTCTCTTTTCTTTTCACTGAGCTACATTTCGCATCTCTATCCACAACCCAGTGACTAGGTAACATGATACGGCTAAGTTAGACTGGTTGTCAGACTTTCGAGATTCTGACTACTCGTGACGACTGTCGAAGATCTATAAATGGCAGCCGGGTCCAACGCTTTACCTACGTGCTTCACGAGGCACGGAGGGGTCTTGATATTATCATGAATGGCTCAGCCAGCTTAACCTAGGATCGTTCAATGCGCTTGTTATTATTAAGTCATACCTAATCTGTCAAAAATTTAAACTGTCTATTACGGTTCACGCTGACAGACAGAACTGGAGGCTTACTATGAACTATTATTACGATTCAATTGACGACCTAAAATGAACTGCTTTGCAATTTCATACTAAGACGTCATTAAAACGATCCGGTTTAGGTTGACGCCAAATCAAGTCGGCACTTGAATCGCAAGCTGTTTTAGTTCGTTCATTTTTCGTACCACGAGGTGACATTTGAACCTAAATTGGTTCGCATAGTGTCAAAAATAGCGATCCAAAAAAAGTTTCTAGTTTCGTGGCGTAAACTGAATCGTTTTGTTATAAACTTTAAAAAATGTGGAAATATACGTACCAAATTCAAGGTATTTCAGTTAAATATGTGTTTCTTACGTAACAATGTAAAATGTACGCCATTATTCGTATTACTAATTACTTTATCCAAGTTAAACGTTAAAAACTAAAAACTCTTTTGAGTACTACCTACCTAATTAGAACTCCTTGGGTTCTATCAAAAAAGTTTGTATATATTTCAAAACGCGTGTGTTGCGTTCTAAACTCGTCATAATCATTTTACTTTTACGACGACACTAAGCAAACCTTTAATTTTTATTTTAAAGAATTATTTAAATTACTATTACATTAATGAGTAGTAAAATTGGGCTTAATGGTATATAATTTGACTCATAAGCGCAATTTTAAAATATATTTGTTGAAATTTTATACACAAATAAAACCGCTAAAATCATAACTACTAGGTTTCGGAACGCAACGCATAGGTTGGAGTAAAAGAGACAAACTTATGCAACAATTGTCTAGCGTCATCTCTTTCTCACACCGCGGACCACCGACAAATTTCGTTCTTTCATTCCTCCATGAGCGAATCAAACGCCACTCAGTTATAGGCACTTCATGGTATGAATATTAGCGAATCAGTTTAGGAACCTAAACTGGTTTGCATCGGAATTGATAGGCTAACTAAAAGTTGATGGTAGGCCTACTGGAGGTTTAGTAAGAGTCACGTTTTGCCACAGTCTTTGCGTGCGGATCTCTAAAAAGCGAAAATTAGAGTCGCGTAAAATACAGTTACCATAATTATATCGTAAGTAAGATTTATAACAACAATATTAGCATCTTGAAATGATATAATTATATTAAATGAGCTTATGCGTAACCAAAATTGAAATGTAATGGAGGTTGTTGAACTGATTTTGTCTGTATATTTGTAACTATATATCTGTATACAATTTAAAGTAGATAAATAATAGAATATAGCTGTTGTATGAAGGTTCCAATTATAAATAGTGTTGTCAATAATGTAGCGTGTGTAAGTGCAACATTTTTCTATGAAGAAACAAATGGTAGGTTTTCCTATACTCAATCACCGTACCTACTCGTATTACAAGAAAAATTTAAAAAAAAATGTTATTGTGCATCTAGTTAGTAATTACAATGAAGTAATCGATACCGATATGACTATAGGTACTTGAATACAAGATGGGTGAGCACCAAGTCTAGAGTAGTCAAACTGAATTTTTGAGTGTATTACTGAAACTTTTTTTTCTGTAAATTCAGGGAAAATATTGTTAGCCAAGATTTAGCTTACGTGAGTCATATCCTTACGGATTGGTTTCTTTAAAAGACGTACAACACAGTAAAAGATACGCGTGTTCATCTGTTAACAATTAATTTCCCCTGAAAGTACAATAGTAGGTACCTACCTATTTAAGTATGATTTTCAAATACTTACTTTTTTTGTCGATCTTTATGCTCAACTAGTATTAATAGTGTTGACGACTGATCTGGCAACCCCGTTGCTAGGGGCTAGTTCTGATGTTTGGCTAGCGACGGGGCGGCTTGCGTGTTTTCTATTCTAATCATTCTAATTTTCTTAATATTGTTTACTACTTCTTTTGTGATCGAATTATTATACCCAATTACACCTTTAACTGCTTTTGATTTGGTGTCTAACAAATAGCATTGCCAATTTGAAACTTATTCATTAGGTTAATATTTTTAGAACTTCATATTGTAATTTGAAATCAATAAAAAAGTTGTTGTTCGCACTCGCAATTAATTTCCCAAACCTGTACCTACCTATTAAAATGGTGTTGTGTTTAACATCGAAATAAAGTTACTTAATATTAATTTGTTTAATAAAATAGGACTAATAACAATA
Source organism: Euplexia lucipara (assembly GCA_921972225.1). Taxonomy (NCBI): domain Eukaryota; kingdom Metazoa; phylum Arthropoda; class Insecta; order Lepidoptera; family Noctuidae; genus Euplexia; species Euplexia lucipara. Next base: position 18,399,136 of record OV179156.1, read on the forward strand.
GGGAATTAGAATTTGAATATAAAACAGTTTGATAACACACAGACGGTTTAATTATGTAAATTTTAGATTTTGTACCTCCACTTAGACATGCGATTGCTCGAATATAATAAACAATACCTAATCATTAACAAAATAAAAACATTTCAAATAGACCACTGTTCTTTTATTTCCATTTATCACATGGTTTAAGTTCTCTTTTTATTAAACCTCCTATAACTACACAAGGCCAGGAAGGTCAAAGTGTTACCACCGGGCGTAAAGTTGTCTGTAGTAAAGTACGACGCAAGCTTAAGGGTTTATTACACTATTCGACTTGTAGGATGGTAACTAGGATCCAAGTTAGGAAGTAACGAAGCGGTCGGTACAATAAATCCGGATCCCATCTGTCCTAACTGCGATTACATCTTCCGATTTCCTAATTAGGATGCTACAAATCGAGTAGTGTAATAAGATACATAGATAGATAAAACATTTATTTAGTACACAAAAGACACAGACAAACACACAATACAAAATCAAAAGTGATAAACCAATGAACGTTGAATGATACAGTGTGCGGTGTGCGTCTCTAGGCTGCACCAAATGGGAGTCCAGCTCAGCATGCGCCAGGCAAATGTACCTGGCGCTAATATTCTGCTGGATCCGTGCAGTGGCGTACGGACGCCAAGCAGACAAGAAACGAAAAAATAAAATAAAATAAATAAATAAGATTGAGAGAATAAAGAGGTGTTGTGAATTTGTGTTTTCTGCATCTTGTTTATACATTATGCAGAGTGATTATTAATATAAGGTGGCGAAAGTGTAAATAAATCAAATAAATGGGTTGGTCAACTTATACTGTGTTATTGTAATAAGACCTTTATCGACTGCGAACTCGAGGCGAGTCGGTCGAGTCGAGGCGGTATAAAATTAATGGAATATAAGGCAGAAGGCTGCCTGCCCACTGAAGCGGAGCGAGGCTGCGGAGTGCAGAAACGGAGATAATAATATGTAAGCCAATAACACTGCGTTAAATTTTCGCCCTGTTCTAGTGGACAATTCCGGTTATTCGGTTAATGTTTCTCTGTTTTTTCCGCTCCGCAGCCTCGCTCCGCTTCTGTGGACAAGCAGCTTAAGAGGTGAGGGGCAAAATCATGTCCGAACTCATCACACAAAATATATTCGTCCTTGGTGGAAAACGAACCCACGACAGCATTGCAATCTTATGCTTGAAGATATTTTGTCGACGGCATGTAAAGGCAGAGTCATAGGCCCATGGCCCATGGGTGGCATACAACTCTGACACTCTCTCTTGTCAGTCACTGACGTCACTAACTTGTCTCAGGTTAGTCACTAACTTGGTGTTAGTTTTTTTTATTCCTTATCTACACGAAAGAGAAACAAATTATGTACCTACTTCAAAATTATAAAGAGAAAAGATTTGTATTTTTTATGTAACGAATAAACTTAAAAACTGTTTTGAAATATTAATTCACCGTTGGGAAGCTACACTATATTCTCACGGGAACGGGAACTATGCTGATAAAACCGCGTGACGCCCTCTAGTGGAGAATAAAATAAAACTGGTTTGTAAAAATAATACAAAAAGTACTCGGTTCAAAAGTGCATAGTTTCAAGGATTTCATCAATCATAATTAATGTTGTACGAACTAAGTTTATTTGATAAATTAAATATGAGCCATTTATTTAATTTTAATCAATTACCTAATCACAATTTAAGCTTAGAAAATGCGACATCGAAATTACCTAGTAATCGTGACTTATGTGAATTATTTGTATTAAAACATAAATTCAGAAAAATAAATATGATTATTAAAAAATAATTCATAGACATGCCAGTCGATTCTTTGATATGGTCTCATTCATATCCATATGGGACATAAAAAAAACCGGACAAGTGCGAGTTGGACTCGCACACCGAGGGTTCCGTACGTAGATTCCGTACGTTCCCCTTAAATATTTATTTTATTTCGTTTTTATTTGTTGTTATAGCGTCCACAGAAATACATACTTAATTTGAAATTTAAATTTTAACTGTCTACCTATCGCGGTTCCTGAGATAAGACAGACAGACGTACGGACAGACAACGAAGTCTTGGTAATAGGGTTCCGATTTTACCCTTTGGGTACGGAACCCTCTTATTTTTCAGACGGAATCCTATACCATCCATAATAATCATATTTCATGAATGTCCGTCGACCTTGCCGTCGCGTCGTGTCCAACATTTTAGTTATTTGCCAAGCCGCTTGGAACCGTAGTTCCTACATATTATTATTGCGTTTTTTCGTGTCCGTCTACTTAAACGTTGCTAATAATGTGATAGTCGGGCACAGACAGTTACGTGAGTCACATCCAATATAGGTACATTAAATACCTATAGTATTGGTTCAAGTTATATTTATTGTATAGTTCAATATTGTACGAACAGGGATTAACTCTTTTACGATTTTTTATTTAAAAATGCAAATGTATTGAAAAATGCTTTATAAAGAACGCGATTACATGATGACATACCTATAACAAAAACGTTAAAGTTCAAAGACATAAAGGTAACATTAATAGGTGAGGTTAATCAATGAATCAATCATTGTTTATAGAAATGGAAATATATTAGTTACAAAACTTCAAATAGTTCCAACATTTGTGAAATTTTCTTAACTACCTACCTACCGGTACAAATGACTAGCTAACACTTTTAGCATTAGCACTAGTTAATTGGTATATGGATTCTATACAACGTGAGACAGTTCACAGCAAGTTTATTTTTTAATGGTATTTAGAAACATACAACTACAAAAAATCTATAAAATATTGATCACTTGCCTGAACTAACGTTAGCTGACTTACAGGACTTGTCACTCTCTATGTAAGTGCCTACAGTGCCCATACAATATTTGCAAACCCGATTTATTTTGGCTAAGAGTCAAGTTAGGTTCTATGTATATGCCGTACTTATGGATTTTCTTTCATAATAAGCAGCTTCATACATACCCATTAGACTAATGGGTACAAGCGCTACTTTTGATTATTGTTATATTGTAAATCATTTCCAACTAAAAACTAAATTATCTCGTAAAACAAGGCTTCCTGTCTCCCTTTTGCTGTGCCCTACAGGGTCCATAACATTCATAAAGTAAGAATATGGACAGCAATGAAGATATAAAGATACTGAGTACTACTGTGTATGCGATCTTGGTTTGATCTTGGGTCAGGCAATCATTCCTTGTGCGAAACAGTCATCTTGCAGAAGTATCTTCTATTGCCGTGACCCCCGGCGCAGGTGAGAGAAGGAACACGGGGTGGTTTTTAGTCAGTAAGAGTCTGACAGACCCCTCCGCCCTCCCGGGGGCGGGGGACATCCATGAGGACTTAAACAAAAATATGGGTACCTACTAGGTGTGTCAGTGGAAGGAACGCCCCTGAAGGACATACATAGACTTTATTGGTGAGGTAGTTCTGAAAGGTCAGGTGTGGAGTACGCGCAAACGGCATGTGTGTATAATAACATCTAAGAATGTAAACGAAGCAAAAGAAGACGTGTGTATGAATTGTAGCATATGGAGCTCTGTAGTTTCTGCCTACCCCTAAGGGTAAAAGGCGTGAGTTTATGTATGTATAAGTACAATGTATGTGTGTGAGGTGCTCTGCCTTACCTCTCAGGAACTACAGGCGTTATTATTCGTTTTATAAGATTTTGATACTTTCACTAGTTGTAGAAAGTACATACTTAGGTAGTTACCTACTACCTAAGTAATACTTTCGCCTTTTCGTGACGACACCGATTTAGACAATGATATTATAAGTAAAAAGGTGTAGATAGGTTATACGCGCTCAGCAAGTGACACGTTAAAATGTGGCTAACTAGCCACAATTTACCTCAGTCAGTGTGGCGTCGCGCCCCAAAGGACGCGTGCGTCGTTAGTGTGCCGTTTTTGAAGATCAATTAATGTAGTTTAAGTTTTTACTTATAATATCATTGGATTTAGATATTCAATTTGAACTTCCTATAATGTCAAATCACATTACAAAACTTTCTTAATTTCCAAAATGATACAACTGATTTTTAATCTATACAAAATAAAAACCTATCGGTGAGAAAACACTAAAGATTGTAGGAAAAAATTGTTTGAAATTTTAATTTTTTGCCACCTACTTCAGATGACATCGATGGAGTGGAGAGGCGTACTTTGACCACTTTTTTTATTTTAATTAGTTTTATTGTATAGTTGTAATTTAGATAAATAAAAAATACTGCAGTCTTTGTAGGTACTTATTTTACACAGGTTGACAGGGCTATGACTATCTTTTTATTAGTAATTATTAGTTAACTTCTTAGTTATTAGTAATTATTAGTTATTGTATTAGCGAGTGCTGTGCATTTCTGTAAGTGACGAATTCACTATACTTATAACTGTTGCGATGTGTGTTTATGTACATTTTTAGTGAGTAAGTCGTTGAAGTGCCATAAGAAATAAATAAATAAATAAAATAAAATCTTTTCATTGGCAGTGACCAACTGGCGTCCAGTAACACACCGATCTTTGATGACAACTCACATATCGTCGTTGATACTGCAATTCCGCGTAACTACTATTGTTAAATACTGCGAATATAAACCTTATCACAGTCAGCGAAGGTGTATATTCGCAGTATTTAACAATTGTAGTTACGCGGAATTGCAGTATCAACGACGATATACAAAAAAAATAGTATTGCACTTTAAGCGAACTTGAAGTTACCGGCGGCGCCTCGTTGTACTCAATTTGACACAATGAATAATTTGCGCACCGCGTTTTTTAATAAGCGCCTTCTCTACGCATATTAGTAGAGTACTGGCCTGTTGGTCTAGTGCCTTGTGGCTCTGACTGTTATGCAGGAGGTCGTGGGTTTAATTCACACCCAATAAAAAAATGTTTTATGTCTGGGGGTAATTAATCTATAATAATAGAATTTAAACTAGGATTTAAGACAACAGAAGTGGCCCATTTAAATAGTCAATTATCATTAGTGCATAATAACAAGGTTTCTACTGGCAATTTAGGAAATTATTAGCAACCGAGAGGAAAGCAACAGACGGGGTACCTACGGTGCGCTTCGTCACAAATCTCTGCGAGTGCACATGACGGCATCCTAGATACACACTGATGATAGCCAATACGAAACGATTATCTGTCAAATTTAGCTGTTTGACAGATAATCGTTGAACACTTAGCCCAGTGATCATCACTATCCAACTGTCAACGGAGATACCCAATATTTCTGCTGGTGGCCCAGTGGAAGCATGTGTGAGTTGTAGATCTTGGGTAAGAACCGCAGGTGCATTACCTTTTGTAAATTATTTTTATCACAACTGTTCTCTAAACGGTGAACGAAAACATAGTAAGGAAACATAGTAAACTAAAATTATATTATTTAGAAATATCTTAAGTTTTTTACAATTGAAATCTAATTATTGTTTAATTTTTAGGTATGTTAATGTTGACATGTCTAGAGACTCTTCGCCCCCACAGTCAAACCATTGCAACGGTTTTGTGGGGCTTATTTTATAATTTAGTTACCCTCTTTTTTAATGATAAATAAATAAATAAATAATAATAATAACCGTGTGCATGTCCTAGAAACAAAAATTCGAAGACTTGTGACATCTACCAACCCGCACTCGGCCCTCGTGGTAGATGACGGCCTACTCCTTCTCACAGAGAAGAGGCCTGTGTCCTAACAGTGGGAACATTATAGGGTGACTACTTACGTGTGTTTTTTCGGCAATAGAAGTCTGGTAGTCAGTCTAGTCTTTCATGAAGTCGTTTGTTAAAAAGCTTTGAGTGATCTTCTCAGAAAAAAAAACACATTGTAAATTATATTATTGTAATATTATTTCGTTTTTTGTTATACATTACAAATACAATTATTTTAATAATACAAATGAACTCAAGACGCAACAATAATCTCCAATAGCTTCTTTGTGATCAAAGGTGTACAAATATTTATTGAACGTCTTCAAACGGCAACAATTTTTTTATCGATCTTTTTTTTATATGTTCTTGCCATAATTCCCGATTACTCCCTGCTATGATAAAACATGCACCCATTACGACTGCAATCAAAAATTCTCCTACAAGCGTTAATGTTAAAACAGCCGTTGAGGAATCAATGTATAATTCTATGAAATTAACAACATACGGAAATTTACTTAGAACAAATATCAACGTAGCTATTGAAAAGAGATGCCATTTGTTTGTAATTTCGACGGCTTCATCACCACGAAACAGAGAATTCAAAACTAATCCGTAAAGTATACAACCGATTACTAAAAGAGTTAATGCTATACACAAAAAGAAAGGATATGTTACTACATCTTTTGAGTTATACATATTAAAACACATCTTATAACCAAAAAATATGACCGATATTATAAAAGGGAAGCCCCAACCAAACAGGTTACACTTTAAACACTTCCTAGAAATTTCAAATTGATAAACTTTTACATAGTCATCATAAAACTGGTAGCACAATACGAGTAACCAACAATGATACGTCAGGATACAGTAAACTGTTAGAGATTTAAGTATCATCCAGAGTACTGGTTGCTGGGTTAAAGATTCGTAGTTAGAAGCTAGCACAAATATTACCACAATATGCAGTAGCAAGCGCACCGTACGCGCTATTACTGAACTGAGAAGAACATAGTTTCTGAAGTGACGAAACTTCTTGATAATGCACCACGATGCCACTCCGTATATGACAGCAGCCAAAGACAAGGCTAATACAACGAACCATGCTGAGATACCGACTATATCTGACGTTGTCTCATCGTCGTAATCATCATAGTAGTCTTCACTACTATTGTAATCACCGCTGTCGTAGTCATTGGTGTCGTGGTCGGCCATGTTGCACAGTTCTACGCGCGCTAATGAGCGGTGACATGCGTCCACGCTGATATATAGGGCAATGCTACGGTTGCAACTATTGAACGAGGTACATTATCGATAAATAATTCATATTTTCATAAATTTGACCTACTCATGGTAAGTAGGTTGAATTTATGGAAATATCATTTTGCACGCGTTGCCTGTGCACCGTGCACCGTTGTAACGGATTTTGTCTACACAAAAATCTTCAAAGGGACCGATTGTACAAACAAATACAGGATGTGATTCTGTTTTGATTTTGATTTAGAAATTTTAATTATTTAATTAACTATTTTATTGATCATGTTATAATTATACATATAGATTGTTATATTTTTTTGTGTTATTTGTTTTTTTTATATTTCTCTTTTGTTTAGCTGTTAGGGCGCATATTATTGTGGTGCATGTAGTGCTCTTTTATAAGTGATGGGGCACTTATAATTTTGTTTGAAATATTTTTTTATATGAATGTAACATACACTGTTACATTCATATAAAAAAATATTTCTCGTTGTTAAAGAGCCAAATTAAATAAATAAATGTTATTTTGTTTTGAGCACGTCAATGTCAAGTATAAAGAAAAGATATGTGTAGAATCGACAATAGTCGACTCGTGCATTATTTCTTCTATAATCGGCAGAATGGTTTCAACCATCTGTCACTTATTTTTATTCTACCGTCGATATACCTGTTCGGTGATCTGTGTGTGATACGGAGTCTGCAAGCACCTTTTTTTTAGGGTTGAAAAATCCTCATGGATGTGACTGTCCTCTTACTGACTAAAAATCACCCCGTGTTATCCCACACCTGCGCCGGGCGTCACGGGAACAGAAGATACTTCCGCGACCCCCGAGTCTGCAAGCACCTACTCCTACTAATCCCACCTGCGTACTCGATTACCCACAAATATACTACACCTATAGAGGCTCCAAACTTTTAATTACTATGTTATTAGTTGGAAAAACGCTTGGACATCTGCCTAGCCTTTTTCCAACTATGTCGGCTTCCAGTCTTGCCGTATGCAGCTGAATACCCGTGTTTTACATGGAGCAGGAATCTGATCTTTACAACCTAGTTACTGGGTAACACGATTCCCCTTCAATGATACTAAAGTCACAGCCTGACACTTCCGAAAGGATAGTCATGAAAACAGTCACATTTTGCCAAAATTTAAATTTTGTTTTTTTTTTTGCAATTTGGCGTTCAATGTCAGGGTGTATGTTGAACGAATGTATTTACAGAGTTAAAAGAACCTCAAATAATCGCACTGTATTATTAAAATAATACGAGCCTGTTACTGTCCCACTGCAGGGCAAAGGCCTCGTCTCATACAGAGAAGGCTCGAGCATTGATCACCACGCTTGCTCAAGGCGGATTGGCGATTTCAAACTTAAATTAACTACAAGTCCAGGTTTCCTCACGATGTTTTCCTTCACTGATGTCAAATGATGTCTAAGATAAACTTAAAAAGTACACATGAATTGAAAAAGTTACATTGGTACTTGCCCGGATTTGAACCACAACCTCGTGCATGAGAGGTAGGCTCCTTAACCTCTTGGCCATCACTACATTACTGTATTATTATTTCCTGTAAAAGTCTTTTAATGAGATTATATCAACTGAAAGGGTAATGGTGGTTTAAAATATTATAACTCTGATAAACTATATTTATTACAGTCGCGAATCATATTTTAATCAACATACGACCCTTTACTGTACTTAAAAACACTTTTACATGCCATTTTTTAACTAGAAGTTAAGGTCTAGTGATTAGTGACCCTGACTGCCATGGCTAGGCTATGACTGGTCCTGGGCTCGAGTCCCACCCAAGACAAATGTTTGTGTGATGAGAACGATCATTTGTTCTGTGTTGGGTGTAATTTATATCCCCGTACCTATATGTATAATACAATGTTTATAACAAAACCCCTCCGAAACGGCTCGACCGATCCTTAGGTAATTTTGTGTGCATATTCATTCATTCAGGTTTAAGAATAGGACGCAAAATAAATTAATTCTAAAGTGGAACGAAGTTTACTGGGTAGCTAGTAGAAATAATAGTATGATTAACAGTTTTCTAGTAGGTACTCATAGCACAAGCTCTATTTAGTTTGGGACGAGATGACGTTGTGTGAAAGTTGTGGAATATTATGATTATTGTATTAGATACTATTTAAAAACATCGATACCTAATACATCACATCACTACGGTTCCAAATGCCCTATTTACAGTTACTTACTTAGTTAATAATATTAATTTACCTGCTTCACTCAGATAAATAAATACCATAATTTTTCTGCTATCCCTTGTTCCAATAGATAATATTGTATTTATTACAATGGCGTTTTGTATTTCCCATCCGATTTAAATTAAGAATATTTATATTTGTTATTGTTTTGTTTTGTTTTATTTTCCTTCCTCTGAAAGAAGTAGATCATCATCTGCCTAGCCTTTTCCCAACTATGTTGGGGTCGGCTTCCAGTTTTAACCGGATGCAGCTGAATACCAGTGTTTTACATGGAGCGACTGCCTGTCTGACCTCCACAACCCAGTAACTGGGTAACATGATACCCCTTGGTTAAACTGGTTGTCAGACTTTCGGGCTTCTGACTACAAGTAACGACTGTCAAAGATCTACAAATGACAGCCGGGACCAACGGCTTAACGTGCTTTCCGAGGCACGGAGGAGTCTTGGTATGTAATAAATGGTCACCCATCCACGGACCGACCTCGTCAAGCGTAGCTTAACCTTCGAAAAAAGTAGATAATTATTTATTTTGTTTATAAAACTTAGAATGATTGTGATATTTATTTCTGTAAATAGGATTTTAAACAAATCCTCAATTACTTTAAATACACTTACCTACTTAGGTACTTTTCAATTACACTCTTACCTTTAATTTTACGATTACCTACGTGTTTTTTTTTTAATATTATAAACTAGTGCTTGACTGTAATACCACCTGATGGTAAGCAGTGATGCAATCAATGATGGAGAAGCGCACTAGTTTATTAGGACCCTAGTCACTCTAGCCTTGAAGACACCTAAATTATAAACGGATGGGAAGACCGCAGCAGGCAGGTTGTTCCAGTCCTTCGATGTACGCGGCAAAAACGAGTAGGCGAAACGTTTTGTCCGCTTTTTGCTTTGTTTTTACGCTATTGATTTTACGAAAATATTGTTATGACATAAACAATTATTTTCGTAAAATCAATAGCTTCGGCGTACGAGCGCCCCGTAGGTACGTACCCCAAATGCCTTCCAACCAGTTTTTAAACGATCATTGCTTTAATGATACAAAAAACCAAAAAAATAAGAACATGTTTACATATACCTATAAATAAGAAAGAAAGAACTAAAGGGTATCGTGTTACCCAGTAACTGGGTGGTGGAAATTCGCTAGGCAGTCGCTCGTTAATATAGGTACTGTTTTTCAGTACTGGAAGCCGAGCATAACATACTTGGGAAAAGGTCAGGCGTGGTAATGACGTTATTAATAAACTATTTTGATAGGGTTTCTGAAACGAAAATTATCCATGTAAGTAACAACAAACCGTACTTATTTTAATCTTCCTACATTTATCGACGCGAAATTGGCTAACACCGGTCAAAAAAGCCTTTATGACGTCTACGTTATAAGAGTGTTACTAATACCACGGTAATATTACCGTGCTAATACCATCGCATCGGCTCGGACGACACGTCGCGACGTCGGCCGACGGCGAAACGAGCCGTTTGTCGAGCTGCCGGTCGATTTATTAAAAGTCACGCGGTGAAAATTTGAGTGAAGTGAACTGTTAAAGCATATCATTAGTATGGAATGACAGCTCAAGTCGCCCTCACTACGCCTATATTTTCACGCGGTGATTTGAACAGAATCGCACGGCAGAGCAATAAGTCGAGTCATGTGGTGATACGCACTCGGCTTATGCCGATTCCGCGTCGATAAATGTAGGGAGACCCTATTCTATCTTTTAGGCTTTTTTCCGGATGACAGCGATGCAGATTAATTTTTTGTTTTCATTGTGCAAGTACATAGGTACCTAATAGTCGTTATCTACAAACATACCTACATACTAAGAGCCTATGATCCATGATCCACAATAAACTAATTTGAATTTGATCACTGGGTGAGTGATCAAATTCAAATTAGTTAGCTCCTGATGCGCTTATCAATTTGTCAAAGCTAATTTTAGTGTTGTATTTTCCGATTTTCGTTCGCTTTGTTTACTACATTATTTTGTAAATTTTCCTTCTTTTTGTTTACCATAGGACGACGACAATCCCGTCATAAATATAATATCAGCCTGTTACAGAGATTCCAAAAAGTAAGAAATTACCTACTGCATCCTCGCTTTATATGGGAATAATATCAACAAAAATATCCTCAAAGTGTTATCCTTTGTTATCCTCAAAGTGTTAACGTTCAAAAGTGCTTGAAAACAGGAACTTTTGAACGTTATACTTACAAATAAATTAAATTAATATGCTTCTAGTTGCACATTCCAAAAGGTAGTTTTGTATGGAGAAGAATGTGCAAGAAACTCCATACTTACTCTTTTAAAATAGATTTTACATTATTTGTATACAATAATCAGATTATATGTGAGGACGATGTACCATATGAGAAAAATAAACAGCAGTAGTGGCAATGGGCCGGCCATATCTCGCGAAGAACCACCACTGCTGGGGTAAACGTGTTCTTGATTGGAGGCCGCGACTTGGCAAACGTAGTGTAGGACGCTCTCCGGCTAGTTGGTATGACGACTTGCGAAAGACTTCTGGCAGATGCTGGATGCGGTAAGCTGAAAACAGGGCGTTGTGGCGCTCAATAGGAAAAACCAATGTCCAGCAGTGGACTAATGTAGGCTGATGATGATGGTGATGTTGATAAGAAATGAGCAATTAGATTAATGTATACCCAGCTAAGTACTTCTTTGAAAGACCGAAGTTGTACATAAAATGGAGTTGCTGTCTTTGAGACTTTACTTTAAAAGAAAGAAAAACGTACTTAGTTAAGTAATTCTTCCTTTTTTCCTTTCTCACTATTTTTGTGTTGAACTTTTGTTTTATAATATCAGACTTTATTGCACGTAAGGGCTTTTGCTTTTACCATTCAACGTGGCAATGCGGCCAGTCTTTTGGGCACGTTTCCCGTTGACAGCGATGCGGGTGAATTTTTTTGATACCCTATAATTATTTTTCTATTCTTTTTGTTTTATTATGTATGTAATGGTATAATTTCGTAAGGGCTTGTGTTACCCGGTAGGTATGTTATAAGGCTACTTATTAGATACATTCTCGGTTTTCGCAACTTGGCAGAATCACTAGGAGTTACAAATCTATATGGAACCCATCTTAATGCTAATAGGATTGCCGTCTTCTACCACAAATTTCCCGAAGCTGTTCATCTGTTCCCAAAATTATTTGAAGGAAAAAGCAAATCAAATAATACTTACCTACTTAATTTGTGTCACAGATAAAGGAAAAATACCTGCAGATCTTAAATAGTAAATAAAGAAAAAGTAAAAGCAAAAAAAAACATTGACAGATTCTAAAAACAACCTGAAATACAAATCCGAACAGTCCTGTGATTTGTCCAATCATTTTCGTGATGTCCGGTCTATATGTATTGAATGTCTATGCATGTATACGTGTAGTGTAGTGGTTGTTTGATTTTGATTCACACTGACTTCCGTACCTACTAGAGAAAACTGTATCACGGTAGGCCAGTCTTCCTCGTTCACAACCACTTGTAACTACACAATTACACACTGTTGTCCCATTTATTAGAGGGCATTTTTTTTTAATCTCGGTCCATAAATGACGGAGTACTGAGGTAACAAACCCTAAAGAAAAAAAAAACGTACAACCGAATTGCGAACCTCCTTCTTTTTTTGAAGTCGGTTAAAAATGTTCTGCATTCCTGCTTTTATGAGCCTCTTTTTATTTTATGCTATTCTAGGTAAATGGAATATAGGTATAACTAACTAAAACAAACAAACCGTCAATCTACAGTTAAGTCTTTATAACACAATTACCAGCATGTTGCCTAACGACCAATTAGCAAAACAGCTTGTTACTTTAAAATGAAGAATAAAACAAAACGCACGCGACAACAGGCGCCCGCAAAAATGCAAAATCTAGGAACTAGTGTTATATTTATACTATTCGCTTTTGCGTTCTACCTAACCATCTCCTTTGAACCACTTTCAAAAGAGGAACAGATAAAGCGGTATAACAAAATGTCTGAGGACGTAGAACCGTTCAGAAAGAATCTAACAGAATGCGCGCGCCAAGTTAAAGCCTCAATGTTTGACGTCGAAAACTTTTTGAAAAGAATCCCGCAAGAGAATTTCCAAGGAAAATGCTTCGTCGCTTGCATACTAAAACGTAACTCAATCATCAAAAATAATAAGATAAGTAAAGCAAATTTGTTGGAGGCTAACAGAGCTGTTTTTGGCGAAGATAGTGAGGTAATGGCCCGTTTGAAGACTGCAATAGGGGAGTGTACAAAAGTAGTCGAAGGCATCTTCGAAGTCTGCGAGTACGCGTCAGTGTTCAACGATTGTATGCATATTAAGATGGAGCATATTTTAGATCAAGTGATGATGGAGCGGCGAATGGATGCTATTGGACAGATTACGTCGAACCCTGACCAATGGGGAGAGACTGAAGATGAGATCATGAAGCTGGTGAAGGATGAACTTTGATTCGAAACACCTACATCTGCCTTTTCTGTCTCTTTCTCACTTGCAGGGCGACCTATAAGCTGAAGCGAGAAAACCGCTCACAACTAAGTACTACTACTAAAGTTTTAGTTCATTATAATTCTAAAGGGATGAAAATGCTTTATTTAAGCGAGTAAATGTGATTTTACCATTAAATGGTCATATAGTGTTCATCATTTGTTTAAGTAATAATGAGTAAGTAAACTGAATCTGCATCTATATTGTGTAAGTTAAACAAATAAAACAAAAAAATTGTTACGAAGAAATTTTAATTCTTTTCGAAATCACCTAATTATAACTTCGATATGATTCACTTAAAATTTACAATAGAAGCGCACATTACAAAACAAATTGGACACAAACTTGTTCCGTTGTTCTCAAATAGTCACTTGGTGGGTACATCGCATATTACTAGAGGCGTCGGCTTAAAACTCTACTACAGTTGGGTGCAAAAATAAAACTGTTCTAGGAAATTATATTCCGTATAAGAGATCGCCAGCTCGCAGAGAGTACAGAAATATCAAGGAAACATATTGGCATATAACAAACCAATAGTCACGTTACAAAATTACAAAATATTGCATTAAACCATCAATAGATTGAAAATTTTAACTGACATTTCCTTTAAACATTTTCGAAAAAGTTGTTTAAGGTCGATGCACCAGGGTAGCCTGCGAAATTCAAATTGTCTTGTGTTCCTTGCAATTTACCGTCCAATGTCAGTATGTATGTTCACTAAAATATGATTCGGAATTTATGAACGGCAATTTGCTAAGTGCTCAAGATTTTTTTATTTCGCGGACTACCCTGGGACATTTGCCCAAACATAATAAGTCTAGGGAAACTGGGAAACAACATTTGTGTCGCAGTTCACGAGAAGAGCATTGAAATAAAACTTCGTTGTTACAAAGGTTCTTATAATCTAAAAGTACATTTTATCAAATAAAATAAATACGTTAAAAATCAGTTCACAACAAAGTGTAGTAAATAAATAATCAATGTTTACTATTTTTAAGGGAGAGTGTATTTACACAGTCCCGCTAAAGTAAGATTTATAATACGACCAAAAATAAAAATCGGGTGGAATGGGCATAGTCGCACATACAGACACTATGCTACTTGTACTATTATTTTAAAAACTTTTGTAACCATATTGAACTGCAAATAAATCTCTGACTTTATAAGTTTTTAATATGTGATACTGCCCCCAACCCCCCCCCCCCCCCCCGTCGTCGCGGGCGTCCCTCCCAACGCTTATACCCCCAGAAAGTATCCATCGGTTTTTTCCTATTTTTTACATTACCTTATTTATGATCATAAATCATGTAACCAACTCATGATGTCAGCGTATGAGACGATGACCCTTTCTCCCTGTATAAAATTCTGATTATGTAGATCAAGAGTTCATATAGCGACATGTTAAAAACACTCCCAACTGGTATTCAGCTACATTTGGTTCGACTGGAAGCCGCCCCCAACATAGTTACGAAGAACTTAGGCAGACAATATTTTTGTAAATAAAATAATAATAATAAAACAACAAAAAGAGTCGTCTAAATTCAACGAGAAATCCGCAACCAAATCGTGATTTCTCTAAAGTCACATTGAATATATAAACAAAACAGTTTGTCTAAACTAAGGGGCTAAATACCTGTTTCATGCACTTCTCTTTATACATAGAGTTAAGCCCCTTATTCATGGTAAACATTTGTTGAGCAACAAAGTTGAATCAACGTGTTGCGGTGTTTATGCTCGATGAGCATAAACACCGCAACATATCGAGCGAGAGCTGTTATCAATTCTGCAACACACAGTGTTGCCAGCAACATGAAGACAGCAACTCCGCAACACGTTGATTCAACTTTTTTGTTAAACAAATGTTTACCATGAATACGGGGCTTTAGAAGACATCAAATGTACAATTTTTCCTATATTAACTAGCACTAGAACTAAACCCAGTGGGTTCTTGAGCTGTTGTTCATAGATAAAAAATAAGACCATTATTATACACCATTTCTGACGTGGACCGGTGTTACCAGTTACAATTTTCATGTAAAAAAAACACTACAATTTTGTATTTCTAATTTGGGAGTCTGCTACTACAATTAATAAAATACTATTTGTATTTTTTATATTGAGTATTATTGGTCTACATGAAGTCCAATGAAAAACACTAAAAAACTTTAGCTCGAAAATTTCTCTATCTAAGAGTACATTGTTGTACAACTTGCGTGTAAAGAGAATAAATAATATCTTTTGATAACACGAAACATCGCAAAAATCTTAAACAAATAAATTCAGTGAAAAATTCATATTATTAGGTTAACACACATCAGACCACTCAATTGTGTACAACAATGAACATTTTCAAATATTTATCTTAAAACTTATTCCGAAAAACAAGTGACCCATACGAAAATGGTTAAATACTCTTACATTATTACCAGATGATACCAATTAACATTAAAATCTAAAAACTAAGGTATCATACAGTCTTAATTTCATCAAAATTTTATTTAAAACAAAAATTTTATGTTAAAACTTTTATATAAATTACTATTCACTATATAAATAGTTTAATCAACCATTTTCTTAGCTAAAATATATAACTACCCTATTCCTTGAAGTCATGTATGGTACTTATAAACTAATATCATTAAAGGAAAACCAAAGATATAGAAAACGATAATATGGCAGTGTCCTAAAACAAAAATAATATAATGTTGTTAAAAAATAGTAAGCGTATATTGAATCCTAACTTTTAATTGTAAAATTATAGTTAAAATAATATTATTTTAGTTCATGTCAGGGTAATTTAGGTTAAGCTCAAAACATTTAAAATATCGTCTATTTATTTGCATTTATACTGGTTCTATAATAATTTTAACATTTCGTTCAAAATTATGATGGCTACTTGAAATATTTTCGTAAAACTATTCGATGCAGTTTACATGCACGCAAGTGTATTAGAAGCTAACATGTTTAATAACTAGAGACATCACAAAACAAATGAAAGTCATTGACAAGACTGTTTCACTGTCAAATAAGTTACTGCATATTAGTTATAGATGAAAACTAAGGGTTTTTAAAACTGCTACAGGCGAAGTTTGGTAGTGATCAGTTCTAAGAAAAAAAAAATAAACAGTTTTTAAAAACTGTGCTAAAAATAGCGTTTCAACGTAGACATTCTTCTCAGGCTGATAAGGTACTTGGATTTGGGAGACAGCCTGCATTAGGCCGAAATTATATCTCAAAATTACTGTCATAATTTGACAAATGATGATCAACATTTTATCAATAATTCCACCCGAATACTGCACACTATTCGGCTGGTATAATTGATAAAATGCCTTTGGCCTTGCATAGGCGTTTTCTCAAACAGAGAAGGCCAAGGCCTGAGCTTTAAATCACCATGATTGCTCAACACGGGTTGGCGATTACAGACTCATACTAATTATAAGTCCAGGTTTCAATATGTTTTTCCTTCACAAATGTCTAAGATGAACTAAAAAAAGCACAATATATCAATTTAAAAACTCACTTTTGTCAAAAATTAATGTGAGAATAAGAAATTGTAATACATTTGATTCGACATGTCTATAATTGTCAAACTTCTATTTACTAATAACAGCTATACAACTAAATTAAGATCAAAATATACACGCCACACCGGGCGGCCATTACCGTCGTCGATTTACTTTTAATACTACAAAAATACTTCATTTTTTTATCATGGACTCTTTATTTTGGCCCACATTGTTTGATTCAAATATAAAATTTTCAAATAAAAAAGTAAGTATTTACAGAGCTGTCGGCAGTAGGGATCAGTCACGATTTTATTTTAAGAAAAATCTAGTTCTATTCAATAAAACGTATATTGTAAAAATGAAAAGAGAATATGAGTCCTAACATCGTAAAAACAGTTCATATAGAATCCTATGAGTATTGAAACGTAGGTATATCGTAATTTTTTAGACATTTGACCTAACAATAATTTAGGAGTACAATAAATACAATTCAACATTTCCTCTATTGTTTCTAAAAATATTATAAATGACGCCATATTTAAAAAAAACTGCCTTCCAGTGAGCATTCACACTTATGACATTGACATTGACATTGTGACATTTAAAAGCGACATTCATTCAACTATACTAGGATTGTTATCTGCTCATCAAATAAAAAAATATATTCTTAAACAAGGGATACTTGACTTGCGGCAAAACAAATACTACAACACAAGCATTTTGTGTTCATTTTATTCCCTCTAAATTAGCAGATAACTACCCTAATATGTAAAATTGTAATTACTGACGCACAAATTATTATTATTAATATAACATGTGACCAAAGACATAACGACCAGGCATAGACAAATACGTTCACTTGAACATTAGTTTGAGAGAAACCATAGTAAATTTATTTAAATAAAAACTTTGTTATAACTTTTTTTCTGTTCTTTTTCTAATTTCAAACATCAACCATAAGGAAACCTGAAACAACTCTACTTTTGTATTTCGAACCTTACTGCAACTGACGTAACGTTCTTATAAAAAAAAGACTCCGATTTGGAAAGTTTTTAGTTTCGGAAATTAGAAAAAAAATAGGTTGCTGGTTTAAAATCTGGTCTAGAGATAATTCAGACGGTAAAAGATAAGTCACTATTATTTATGACTAAAAATGTGACTTTTATTAACAAAAGTAAAAGCAAGCTCAAGCTAACGCAAATTAAAAAAAAAAGAAATTACTAATAATATCAGTTGCCTGTGGTGTTACATTAAAAAAATATTTGTAATCTTTTCTTCGGGGTAAAAGAAGGGTTATAAATATTGGGCTATATATTTAATCACCTGTTCCCATCACAATTTATCAACTAGAATAGAGTCCCAAACCTCGAGGGGTGAGGCCTCTGTCATTCTGGCGGGCAGCTCTGAACGAAGGAGGCGGGAAATAGGCCAGTCCTGCCCGTCCGCTGTAGGGTACCCTTGTACCAGCCGTCGCCTCTCTTCTTCGACACTATCACTATGTCATCCACTTTTAGTTCCAATTCGTATTCCGAATTAGGCGGGTAAGGGACTATGCAGCGGAATCTGTGGAAACGAAGTATTGCTATCTATACACCACTAACTTTTAATTCGTACAAATACTTATTACTTAATTATTTAAGTAAAACTTAAATAACGCAAACATCGTTATTTAAGTTTTACTTAAATTATTAAGTAATAAGTATTTGCTGTTGCTGTTGTAGCTGTTGGTTTTTAGCGGTACCCCAACGTGAAGTAAAATTTCATGGCTGAACGATAGGAAAGTATTATTTTTAACTTTTTAAATGTTTTACTTTTTTGCAGTGGGGGTTTTTATTTTTTTACTATTTTTTTTTGTGTTTTTAATCCCGAAATCCTTTCTCCGGAATATGATAATAACTAATAAAAAAAACATGAAAAGTCCTCGAAAACATATACTTATAGTGAAACACCGATCTCACCTAGTTTGAAAACAAAACACATTTTATTTGATTGCCGTGTTAAAGACTTTGTTCGCCATATAAAATTACCTTTCTTTGTTTGGTTGCAAGTGGTGTCTGTCTCGCCTCGAAGCGGTCACGTCTAGCGACTGCGATTTTCGATGTTGAGACTGCCACGGGTTTTCTGTGCCCGTTCTGTAAATTGATAAAATGCGTTATTCTAAATATAGTAAAAAATATAGGGTAGAAGGAATATCGTCGCTCATAATGATACTATGATTAATTATTGTACAGAAGCCAGCACATCAAGTTACCCCCAATGTGTCAAATTTCTTTGATCGTTTTCCAACTTTATGTCAAGGTTCATATTCAATTGGGAAAATTTGACACATTGGGGTAACTTGATGTGCTGGCGTCTGTACATGATTCTAAATCCACCAGCATTTGTCGTCGCTTTATTTTTCAAACTTTGTAATTTTATTCTTACATTATTTTTTCATGGTTAAGCCGTTAACCATTCTTAGATTTTCATTTAAAATTGCTAACGTTATTTCAAAAAAGTAATTTCTTTAAATAAATGAGTTGTTCTAATATTTTGCTCACACCATCAAAAAAAAATAACATAATTGTATTCGTGAGGACTTGTAATTGGCTTTCTGGTGTAAATGGTTTACTTTTTGTTTGGTTAGCTGTAAGTAAGTCCTTCATGTACTAAATAAATAAATAAATTCACTACGGGTAGTCAGAAGACCGACAGCCTGACAACCAGTTTAACCAAAGAGTATTGTGTTACCTGGTGACTAACGCCCGATATTAATATTCTATCTCAATCCAAATCCCGATCCTATGTTTTTGACGGCTGCTTCTGATTGGAGATCTTTAAGACTCGGATAAGCGAATTCGGTCGTTGATTGGTTACAGACAAAGATCGGGATCAAGATAGCAACCGAGATAGATTATTAATATCCAGCGTAAGTTGTGGAGGCTAGTTGTTGGTTGTGGTCTGACAGGTAGTCGCTCCATGTAAAACACTGGTATTCAGCTGTATCCGGTTAAACTGGAAGCCGACCCCAACATCGTTGGGAAAAGGCTAGGCTATGATGATTGATTAGATGGAATGGAAATCATGACCAGGGCCGTCTTAAACTAGGCTGGGGCCCTTGGGCACACAAGAATCTATCTCGTGCCTTTGAATCCTGAGCTAGCTCAGGATTCAAAATCAACACTCGCAGCAAAAAATGACTTTGCTCTCTTGTTGCACTAATAACTATTCTTCAACCGTAACAAACGAAGTGAGCTTTGGAAGTTTTTCCGTTATTTCTTTTTAAGCTCCCTATCATATTTTTTGCCCGACAAAAATGTTTTGAGAATAAATGTGTCAGAGAAATTGTCGGTCCTTCGGGGCCCCCTGAGAATGGGGGCCCTGGGCACGGGCCCCGTATGCCCTGTTACATTTAAGTTTTTTGTCCCTCTAGTAGTAGGCGAACAAAAGCCCAAATGCAAGGTGGGTGGGTATTGATTCAAGGAAACAACAAGCTTCTAAACAATATAGTTTATTTGATATGACAAACGTTAAAGTAGAAACATAAGGTTACTGCCAGCCAGCTTAATTAGGTAGAACTAGGGTGGTGGGGGGTTGGAGATAACCCAGGTACAATTTCTTAGATTTAAATTAAGTGTTAAAACTTGTAACAAAAATCAAGGTACAACCTTCCAGTAATATAAACTATTAAATGGGCGCCAGGGACTTGAAGAGTCCCAGATCCCGGAGCCGACTAGGATGAAGTTCGAAGTTCGTCCAGTTAAGTGTAGGCGTCGACCCGAGGTCCGTAAATTAAATTTGGTAGAAGACCGGCTTCTAGCTTGAAGACCGGACCGATGATACTCTGGTTCTTAAAGGAACCAGCCAATAGTAAAGAAAATAAAATGGGGTAAAATAAGATAAAAAAAAAACCGTCCCGCCTGCGCTACAACGCTAGGCGGACTCTGCCACCGCGCAGTCGTCTCCACAGGAGGCTTGGAGTGGACTCGAGGAATGGGTCTCACGTCCAGGTCCCAGAGGCACCTCTAGATCCTGGCGGCGAGACGAATCACTCGAGTTGCCTCACGGTTGAACAATGGTGGAAACACTTGACTGCGAGACTGTGCTGGAGACGCGTCCGTCTAGGTCATCCGCATATCCTTTCGACACGTGCTTGGTCTTTAAAAACCTGGGATAAAGTTTTTAACTGATCTCAAGCGAGGTCAAATGCAAAATCTACAATGAAAATTACACTTGGAAACCACTGAGGTCAATATTGGAAACCTCACTACTTACAACGTATGCTTACAGGTAAATGTTAGGTACATAAAAAAACAACGTAACAGTACCTCCCCAACCACCAGAGATTTGACCCGATAGGGCAAATCTCGACGCTGGCCCTCCAGCGTCAAAGCAGACTCCGAAGAACCAAGCACGCTTACAACAATCCACAACTCTCATTCCTAAAAACAAGAACTGAGAAAGAAAGAAAAAAAAATAAACGTAGAAACCGGTGCACGATTAGGTAGCTAAGGCACAACACCAGTACCGAATTCTGATTAAACCTGTGAAATATAATAAATAGTGTTTCTCCTGGAGCGAGTCTAATCCATTTAAAAACATGTAAAAGACAAGCTCCAAAAAGAGTGAAAATGTGCAAGTATCTGCTGAAGTACCTACCAAACCAACAACCTTGTCTGACCTACTATAACTATATAGGAGAGACCATCCCACCCAATCGTACACCAATACCATTCTGCACATCTAAAGAAAAGTAATGACCGCCGAAAATAATGACGAGCTGGTACACAAACAATACCCTAAAGAAATTAATCCTAATGCTACAAACTAATGAGAAATAGCTAACCGACTTTCCTAAATGGAATGTGACGGTTAATCGCCACCTATATAAAAATCATCTAAAAACGTTTTCCATCAATGCAGCCTACACGCCCGCCATTAAGGCCTCCTAACTCAGGACTATCTTTATGCTGCCTTACCAGCAATCCGGAGATTTATATAATGCACTCAAAGAGTGTCACTCCTGAAACAAAAGCAATCGACAACAATCAACCAACAACTCTAAACAATCGTCAATTGATTCTCCAAATGCAGTTCACAAATGTGTTCACAGTTGTAACCTGTGGAACACCATGAACTGCAACAACAGCATAGAAATATATAGTAGGTATAGGCATATACAGCCCTCAATGGTCACTGCGACCATCCACCGCAAGGTTCCACTCTACACGAGTGTCAACCCTGCAACAACAATCAACCAACAACTCTAAACAGTCGTCAATTGATTCTCCCTAATGCAGTTCTCAAATGTGTACACAGTTTTAATCCTGTGTAGCACTATGAACTGCAGGAACAGTAAGTAGATAATTTTCTTGAGATGGCACCAACGCCATGGCTTGAACAGCCCCGAATGGTCACTGCGACCATCCAGCACAAGGTAATTTAAGCATAAATATGTTAAGTAAAGCATAAGGTAAAAGTAATGCATACCACTAGGCAATTCTCTACGAGTAGCGCAAGCTAGAGTGGGCTGTGCAGCGGTATCATTGCCGAAGACATCCCCACTACTAACTTCCTCCACCCCCCATTCACAATGACGATAAAAGTCTATCCCAGGTTTTTAAAAGTTATATAAATAAAATAAGTGAACTGAACTAAAATCTGGCTGTTACAAAGTACATACAATCTCGAACTAAGTGTAAATATTATTTAAAGTAAAGACAGTTACACAGTCAGCTGTCTTATTAAGTATGGTAATTGTAAAAGTAAAGTTTAAGTTTTATAAGTAGGTAAAGTTATTTGTATTTAATTTAAGTGATAATACAGTACAAACCAATAGTCCAGAACATAACAAAATATCCTTGATACAAAAGTTAATTTTTAAGTTTTTTAAGTTAAGTTAATATTGTATAAGTTTATATATAGTGTATAATACAGTACCAACATAAATAGTCAAGAACACAATAACATAATATTCTTGATGTAAAAGTAAATTTTAAGTTTTTTAAGTAAAGTTAATATTGTATAAGTTGTAAAGTGTATAATACAGTACCAACATATAGTCAAGAACACAATAACAAATGATTCTTGATACAAAAGTAAAGTTTAAGTTTTTTAGGTAAAGTTAATATTGTATAAGTATAAGTAAAGTGTATTATATAAAATAAACATATAGATAAGAACACGGTGAAAGGATACAGCAAGACGGTTTTTTCTTAAAAATAGAATAACTGGAAGGTCCAAGAAACAGTACTCTGGCTTGTAAGGTACAGCAATAGACGTAACCTCTATCTCCAACCAATACACACGTTGGTCGCCACTGTTACATTTAAGTTTTTTGTCCCTCTAGTAGTAGGCGAACAAAAGCCCAAATGCAAGGTGGGTGGGTATTGATTCAAGGAAACAACAAGCTTCTAAACAATATAGTTTATTTGATATGACAAACGTTAAAGTAGAAACATAAGGTTACTGCCAGCCAGCTTAATTAGGTAGAACTAGGGTGGTGGGGGGTTGGAGATAACCCAGGTACAATTTCTTAGATTTAAATTAAGTGTTAAAACTTGTAACAAAAATCAAGGTACAACCTTCCAGTAATATAAACTATTAAATGGGCGCCAGGGACTTGAAGAGTCCCAGATCCCGGAGCCGACTAGGATGTTCGAAGTTCGTCCAGTTAAGTGTAGGCGTCGACCCGAGGTCCGTAAATTAAATTTGGTAGAAGACCGGCTTCTAGCTTGAAGACCGGACCGATGATACTCTGGTTCTTAAAGGAACCAGCCAATAGTAAAGAAAATAAAATGGGGTAAAATAAGATA
Source organism: Euplexia lucipara (assembly GCA_921972225.1). NCBI lineage: Eukaryota > Metazoa > Arthropoda > Insecta > Lepidoptera > Noctuidae > Euplexia > Euplexia lucipara. Next base: position 18,423,099 of record OV179156.1, read on the forward strand.
AAAAAAAAACCGTCCCGCCTGCGCTACAACGCTAGGCGGACTCTGCCACCGCGCAGTCGTCTCCACAGGAGGCTTGGAGTGGACTCGAGGAATGGGTCTCACGTCCAGGTCCCAGAGGCACCTCTAGATCCTGGCGGCGAGACGAATCACTCGAGTTGCCTCACGGTTGAACAATGGTGGAAACACTTGACTGCGAGACTGTGCTGGAGACGCGTCCGTCTAGGTCATCCGCATATCCTTTCGACACGTGCTTGGTCTTTAAAAACCTGGGATAAAGTTTTTAACTGATCTCAAGCGAGGTCAAATGCAAAATCTACAATGAAAATTACACTTGGAAACCACTGAGGTCAATATTGGAAACCTCACTACTTACAACGTATGCTTACAGGTAAATGTTAGGTACATAAAAAAACAACGTAACAGCCCTTATGTTGAAGACGGTATTGCTCACGACACAGGGATTCCTAGTGCGAGTTTCAGGAATGAATGCATTGACCGTACTTTATAAACAATAAATTATTCTTATTATCTCACTGGGTTGAATATAAATCACCAAGGGATTTAAGATACTATACCTACATTATTATTTATTAGTACAAAAAAAATGGGCTGAATCCGTACCTGTTACTGATCATATGTGCGTTACAAAAAGTAAAAAAAACGAAGTTCATTTTTTAAATAAGCCACTATTTAGTTTAAGATACTATTCCTACATTATTATTTATTAGTACAAAAAAAATGGGCTGAATCCGTACCTGTTACTGATCATATGTGCGTTACAAAAAGTAAAAAAAACGAAGTTCATTTTTTAAATAAGCCACTATTTAGTAAAACTTAAATAACGAAAACAGCTGTTGGAGGCGAGGCAAGCTTGAGCGAGATCACGCGAACGTGAGCGAAAGATAACGATTAATGAATACTACTATGTCATGAATAGCCTGTACAATATTTCCGTTAATTGGGTGACTTTTTGGGATATAAACAAACGAACTAATAACTTTGCTGTTTATGAATATTATTTATTGATCCTTTACAAATATAATGAGTAGACCGTCTAGAATAAGCCCTTTAAGTATTTTTACTAATTTAAAAATTTGTGGTGTATAAATAGAGATACATGCGAAGGAAAGTCATAGAAAAACTGTGGTCCCATGTCTCAGTAACGCCATCTAGAATAATAATAGCAATATTGGAGCGGCAGCGGAGCGAACTAAATTTTACTCATAGACTTGTATCCAATAGGATACAAGTATCGGATGATTTATTTTTTTCGTGATATCCCGTTTACAGAAAGTATTGAACGTCTTTGAGAAATCATGATTTCCTACAGTTTAAAGTAAACTAAACTTGACAAAAAGTTCAATAAACTCGACGGCAAATTTTGTCACTGTTCGGTCTAGAATCATGAATTAAACTTATAGTATTCGTTTTTAATTCCTAATTAGCTTATCAAATACGCAAACTGTACACAATGTGAGGGTAAAATAAAGCGACACGGCAAACGTTGACACCATGCTCGAAGGACTCGAGAACAACTGACATTGAATGAACAATATTAATGTAAGGCTCATTCACTCATTACATAAAGCAGTGCGGTGTGTGAACGGTGTGTGTGTTACTAGTATATGGTGTGGTGGTATGAGTCGGAAATGTTGATTATTTTAACATAGATGATCACTATTGATAATCTTCTAATATTTTAAATTTTCGTGTCGCAGTGTTAATTACAAAACTCCACCGATCGGCAGTTTTGGCGACAGGACTTGCCGCTGCATAAATGTGCGTGTTTTTGGGGGTGTACAAGCGGGAGTGTGTTACGAGTGCGACAACACGTGCAGGTTATGAGAAGGAATCGAAAATAAGTTGCATGTTGTGCGCATAAAACCCATAATCACAGTACGTCATTCAAAACACAAGCATTATTTTAAAATCGTCATCTTTTTTATTTTATTTTTTACATAATGGGTCTACTCTTGAACTCAATCTTGTCCTGAAAACAGAGGTGAGGTCGACGAAAGAACGAGCGTAACCAAAAGATGCCTATTAACTCGCGATTTAACAAGATTGGAGCGTTTGTAATTGTAATACTTGAGTGTTGAGCAAGGTTCTGTGATACGGGCCTGAGTGTTTGTCTGTGCATACAACCTGTGCAGATGATGGTGTTCGTGCAGGGCCGCCGGTGCGGGTCTCTCCTTGTGCGTGTTCGTGCGGGTGGCCGGCGGCAGGGCTCGCAGCAGTTGCGAGGGACATGAGCCAGACCTGTACCCACACCGTTAGTATGCCGCGAGCCAACATCAAATAGAACAGTAAACTAACATTATTAGAAAATAAACTTCAACTATTTAAAACTAAAATTTTAACTGTGCGTTTAAATTTAAATAAAAATAAAATGAAGCTTGTATTTGATTTTGGCTTATGGCAAAGGACACACGTGAAACACAAAAATGCAGGAACAATGAGTGCTGTTAGAACAAATAACATTCAAGCACACAAACAAACATAACAGTAAAAATGACGTCAGCACATCAAGCTATCTCAAACTGTTACAACATTCAATTGAAAATGAACCTTAGGTATTCTTTTGGAGTTTCTTGCACATTCTTCTCCATATGCTACCTTTTGAAAAGTGCAACTAAAATGATTTTTCCTAATTTATTTAATTTGTATGTCTGACGTTCAAAGGTGAATTTTATGAGTCTAACTGAAACAAATAATTTTAGGTTCTTTGACTTTTAAATAAAGTTGAAAAACTATCAACAAATAATATTCACAGATTGAGGTAGCATGCTTGCTGTGTTTAGAACGTATAACGGTCTTAAGGCTGCGCTAGTCGGTGTTTTTTTATCACTTAAAACGTTATGAGGTTTCATGCGACCTTAAGGGCGAGTTGCAGTAAGGTACGGGAAATACATAGCCAGTGCAAGCGCTTGAACTGCTAATTTTGTGTATTTTCTTGATACAATTTTGAAAAATCGCACTATAATTTGTACGACCCGGAATTAAATTCAGGATCTGATCAGCAGAAGCGCTTCATATTACTAGACCAACGTGACAGTCAATGAATACACAAATTGATTGGATCTTTCTCAACGGCACATAAAGCTAAATCAGAGGCTTTTTGGCGGAAGCTAACTAGCTAGCTATAATAGGAAGCGCACACTTGTACTTGTCTCTGTTCTATCTGTATACTTGTAATTGTGTAGTTTCTGTTGGAGATCCAATAAATAAATAAATAAATAACAAACTCTGGCACCAGCTCTCACTACTAACCACACGATGAGAACTATAATTAATATATCCAGTATTTATTATACAACAACCTCTGGTAAATTTTCTCGAGATATGATGGCACTTCTCGCTTACTCACAATACTTTCGGCAAGACAGCATGCGTTTTAGCCAAGCTAATGAATAAATTAAATTCGCCGACGAGCGCAGCCTTAACATGACTTTAAGCATCAATGCCCCGAACTTCAAATAAAAAAAAACACAATTTATGAGGACTCTAGACGCAAAACATCTGTGTAATGCAAGTATGTAAAGTGACAAAAACACATAAAAAAACATAACGTCACGCCTGTAATCCCCGATGGGCTGGGCAGAGGTGTACCTGGTAGTACACCCACATTTCGCCAGTTATGTTTTAAGTCCCATGTAATAGGGGGCGAGCCTATTGCCATCAATCGGGCACAAATCCAGACTCCGGGCTGCTACTGAGAAATACCAGATGGAAAAACTCAATAACACTTTGCCCGACCCGGGGATCGAACCCGGGACCTCATGCTCAGCAGTAGCGGTAAAGTGAATATTTCAAAATGTGTGTAAATTCACAGGGTGGAAAAAAAATATGGGCCCTGGACGGTAAACCACTTTTAATTGTTAAAACGGGAATTGAACCATTAACTCAACAACCATACGCTTAGTTTTTTATTCTACTAAACGATAGGATTATTGATCAGGATACAATCTCCCTAATATACATTTGGCCATAGAAATAAAGAAAGTTACTATCTACCGGGTTAACAGGACATTTAAAACATTTTTTCCTATCTGCCCCGTTGACGGGACGAAGGCACCAGAGTTGATGGGATTTATAATAGATTTCTTAGAAGGTCACTCAAAAATCGACTTAAAATAAGTTGCGATTAAGTAGATAGTTGAGTAAGTGGCTAAAGAATTGAAACAGGCTAGATGACAAACTTTTAGTTTTTAGTCCATCATCTAGATTACTAGAAAATATTAGACACATATTTCTCCTTTTGTCACTTATCTATACTTCTATACTAATATTATAAAGAGGTAAAATTTGTAAGTTTGTATGTAGGGGGTAATCTTCGGAACTAATGATCCAATTTTAAAAAACTTTTGTACTGGTGGAAAGCTACACTATTCCCGGTGGACATAGGCTACTTTTTATCCCTGTATTCCCACGGGAACGGAAACTACGCGGGTGAAACTGCGTGACGTCTGCTAGTAATTAAATAAAGACAGCGATACATTGAGTCAAAATGTCGCATGACATCACGATTTCGTACAAGTATGACGTCACTATTCTTAATTTATTGCGCTTTATCTAAATAGTTTCCCATCAATTTAAAAAAGCAAAACAAAAACGAAAAATAAATAATAATGATTGATTGATTGAATACTTGTAAATTACTTTTAACTGATTGGACTAAATAGAATTTTGATATTTAACATCGTCATCGTGCCTATTATCTGAGGTTATGAAAGGTTGATTTTTTAATTAGTTTAATTATTTTAAGTTATTTTGACTGACCTGACATGCACCGGATGATGTTGCTGCGTGTTGAAGGTTAGCATCAAAGATGTGCCGGGTCCATCTTCGAACACTGGATTGTCCATGCTATAGCCAGTCGGAGGTGGAGACTTGCATTTCTTCATAGCCGCTAGCCGTTTCATCAAACTCACTCCAGTTGATATTGAGGACTTTTCGGCTTTCGGTTTTTCTTTTGGCTGTAAAATAGAATATGAACAGATAGTATTGAAATATGTATACCTCTATCTTTGGATGTGGGTTCTATTCAACAAATATTTGTGTAATGAGCATGATCATTTGTCCTGTCTCTTGGTGGTGTAATTTATCTGTAATATGTTTGTATTTTGAATTAAATAGTTATGTTTATCAGTTGCCTAGTACTCATAACACAAGCTCTTAGTTTGGGACTAAGCAGAGCTTGTGTTATGGCGTTGTGTGAAAGTTGTGGAATATTAGATAAACTAGCAGACGTACCGCGGTTTCACCCGCGTAGGTCCCGTTCCAGTGGGAATACAGGGATAAAAAGTAGCCTATGTGTTAATCCAGGGTGTCAGCTAACTCCGTACCATAAATCCGTATTTTTATCAAAATCGATTCAGTAGTTTTTACGTGAAAGAGTAACAAACATCCATCCATCCATCCATCCATCCATCCATCCTCACAAACTTTCGCGTTTATAATATTAACTTAGTAGGATTACACCCAGACACAACAAACATTTGTCCTGGGCTAATCGAACCTATGACCTCTAGCATAGCAGTCAGAGCCAATAACTACTAGATCAGTAGGCCAGTCAAAAACTGACTTGACTTTGAGTTAGTTAATATTACCTTTTCAGATCTAGGCGTGTTTTGTTGAGTCTGCGCTGGCGAGCACCACGGATACGTCAGTGGTTGAGCTGTAACATGTATAATTATAAGTTAGTGTTGTTGATATAATTTTATTATCATTAATGTACATTTTTGTAAAGATCATGCAATTAAACGAACGCGCGTCATCTGACTTTATGCCTGTGTAATTTATAATAATCACTACTTAATCATTTTTTTAGTGTTCCATATCCAAAGGGATAATTGGACTCTATTACTATGACTCTATGGCTTGTCGAGAGCCTGTATAACACGAACCGTGATAGCTAGACAGTTGAAATTCACAGATTATGTACTTCTGTTGCCGTTACAACAATAAATACTAAAAACAGAATAAAATTAAATATTTAAATATACTTTTATATATTTTATTTAAATATGGGGTGCTCCCACATGAACAAAAAAAGTATTTTTGGCCGTTTTTTGTTACGAACGGTACGGAGTTCTTCGTGCGCGAGTCCGACTGGCACTTGGGCCAGTTTTATGAAATTAGTTTAACTGTGTGTAGTTTGGTAAAACTTGAAAGATAGGATAGTTTCCATTTTCATTAATGACCGCAATTTAAATGTTTTGTTATAAGAGTAATTGGCAGTGTAAGTAAATAAGGGCCAAAGTGGACAGATGAGGCGCGTAGATGGCATGCAGCATGCGTATAGAGTGGACGGAGACCCATGATGAGCGCGAGGCCGGGCGCGCGCGGCGGCGCGTCGGGCGCGGCCAGCGACGCGCTGGTGGCCGCCGCCACGGCCGCCACGGCCGCCGCCGTCACCGCGGCCGCCGGGGAGCTCTGCAACATAGCGCGCTACGTTACACCACGGCAATCAGCATTCATTGCAATCATATTATATTATATCATAGGTAATTACTATTTTCCTTATATTTTACTTTTATACTAAGTCCGAGTAAGTATATTTAGAATTGGGTTATTTTTAAATATATTTTTTTTGTTCAAATGTTAACGGAACGAAGGAGCCTGGAACTCACGACGCAGGGAATCCTAGTGTGAGATTCAGGAACTAACCTTCAGAATGTATTTTAACGAACAATAAAAAATATTATTATTATTATTTCGTATATTCATTTAAAATTCTTATAAATTACATTTTTAAATATTAATATAAAAATAAAAACATTTAAAAATATAAAAAATAGTAGGCCACCGACGGCGGGAGCAGGGTCCAAGCTATCGGTGGTTAGGGTCTCAGAGACAGGAACCTCCTCACAATGCGAGCCGTATCGAGGAGTACTGCCTTCTGTATCAGGCCTTTGACCCAACCGCGTAACGAAAGCCTCGACAGATGGTCGTCGAGGCTTTTGGCAATAAGACCATTGGCCGTCACAACTATCGGCACAATGACAGTAGAATCCACATCCCACATGTCGACAATCTCGTGGGCTAGGTCAAGATATTTTATTTGTTTTTCTTTCTCAGCTTTCACGAGATTTTCGTCATGTGGGATGGTAATATCAACTATCATTGCGCGGCGCGCTAATCGGTCTATCACTACTATATCCGGCTTATTGGCAACAATAGTCCTATCAGTAATGATAGACCGATCCCAGTACAATGTGGCATGGTCATTTTCGAGAACTGGGTCGGGCACATACCTGTAGTACGGTACCTCAGTGTCCACAAGCTGGTATCTCAAAGCAAGTTGCTGGTGAATAATCCTGGCTACTTGATTATGCCTGTGCAAGTATTCGCCGTTAGCCAGACGAGAACAACCAGAGATTATATGTCTGATGGATTCGCCAGGGCGGTGACATGCCCGACACACGTCAACCGTCCCGTCCTTCATAATATATCTCCGGTAGTTGTTCGTTAGGATAACTTCGTCCATAATTGCACATACAAAACCTTCAGTTTCCCCGAAAAGGTCACCAAAACGTAGCCAGGATACCGACGCTAATAAATCTACATCGGGCCCATGAAGAGCCCGGTAGAAGCGTCCGTGGAGCTCTTTGCTTTGCCATACCTGCCTGCGGTCATCTGTACTAAGCACTACAGGTTTGCGCCAGTTCTCGTTAGCCATGGAAAGCGGGGTGAGCCCTTTGTCCACGGCGACCACATCTCGGTGCATACCCACTTCGGTTTTTAAAAAATAATCCCTGAGGCTGTACACTTCGCGGTTGTGGAGAGTCTTAGCATTTAGAAAGCCTCGACCTCCACACTTCCGCGGGATGTACAGCCTCATAACCGAAGAACGTGGGTGATGCATCCGATTTGCGGTCAGCAGTGTACGGACTCTCCTATCCAGAGTGTCAAGTTCAGTTTGAGTCCATTTAAGTATGCCGAAAGAGTACATCAAAACCGGCATGACCCAACCGTTGAAGGCGCGCACCTTGTTTCCACCTGAAAGAAGACTGTTCAATACTTTTTTCAGGCGACCAAAGAAACGCTCCTTCAACGATTGCTTCATGTCAGTAATATTGATACCTAACGCTTCCGACATACCTAAATACTTATAGCTCTCGGATGAGGAGAGGGATCTAAGGTGTATGGAATCCGAGAGTTGAATTCCCTGGGATTCCATAATCTCCCCTCGCTTTACATGCATGACCGCGCATTTGTCCACACCAAATTCCATCCTGATGGCGCTACTGAAAGTTTCAGTTACCTTCAGTAGCTCCATCAGTCGCAAATTGTTGGGGGCAAAGAGTTTTAGGTCATCCATGTAAAGCAGGTGAGATATGACCTGACCATCTCTTCTCAGTCGATAGCCTAGACCCGAATCCTCCAGCAATGTGCTTAGAGGATTCAGGGCTAAGCAGAACCATAAGGGGCTCAAACTGTCACCCTGAAATATTCCCCGCTTAATCCAAATAGGTTCATCATTCCCTTGGATCTGTCGACATCCTGGATAGCGAAGGACCGTCCTCCACTGCCTCATACACGACTCAAGGAAGGTGCGTAGAGTTGTATCTATTTTGTACAACTCCAGCACCCTCACGAGCCATGAATGTGGCACGGAGTCGTAGGCCTTCTTGTAATCTATCCAACATGTCGACAGATCCTTGTGGGATCGACGAACCTGTTGGCTTATGGCCATGTCTATGAGGAGTAGCTCCTTAGTGCCACGGGACCCATTCCTACATCCATTCTGAGAAGCAGACATAATAGAATTACTATCAATATGTTCAGTAATCTTAGTTCTCAAAATGGATGTAAGAAGTTTATATACCGTCGACAAGCATGTGATCGGTCTATAATTCTTGGGTTCCGTGGCACTACCTGATTTATGGAGCAGGTGAGTAACACCAGTTGTAAGAAACTGTGGCAGCGACCCAGACTCCAAGGATGACTGGAACTGCGATGCCAAGCGCGAGTGTGAACTACTTAACCATTTTAACCAAAAATTGTGCAGTCCGTCCGGCCCCGGTGATTTCCAATTAGGTAACGGACGAACTGCTTTGGCTATGTCAGATGGACAGATGTTTATTTTATCCATTTCCGGTATAGTTTCACACGCGCGCTCGACATCACACATCCAGCGAGCCTCAACATGACGGACGGGCTCCGACCAGATGCTGCGCCAGAATGCACTGGTAGCGGCATCATCCGGGCGGCGCACGTCAGTCACATTTTGTTCAGGTCGCTCCCAAGCTCTGTATACCCACCTCTCATCGCTCTGGAACATGCGATTCTGTGAGTACCGGTCAACCCGCCGTTTATACCGTCGAATACGGTTTGCCCATGCACAAACTTTCTGCTTCAGGAAGTCGATGCGCTCTGTGGAACGGGACATATAATCGCGAGGACAGATTTCAGTCCCCGAGAACGCCCGTTTCACAAAGCGCATCACTCGTGGGCGTGTATTGCCCTCCCTGAAGCAGTATAGTTTGCCGATGAGTACCCTGGCCTCATCGATACGGCGCTCAATCCTGCTCTGCCAGGCTGGTACAGCTGGCTTCGGTCGGATAGCTACGTCAACATTTGGGAACTTGACGTTAGCTAAACGACATGCTGCAACAGCCGCGCAATACAGGATTGAGTGTGTATCGACGAGGTCCTCGCTGCTTTCGAATAAATTCTCAAGCAGCGAATCCAAGGCACACACCAGCGCCCTATTTTTTCTGTGCATAGGCAACCGCGGTAAACGAGGTCTAAGTTCGGTCGGTGTTGACCTATACTCACAAAGCGCATCCTCCAGTGCTCTCCTCAGTTGGTTATTGCACTGGCTACTTACTGTGACAACCCTATCATCCACTTCGTCTCCAATAGGATTGGACCGTGGTGGGATTGCATTTACTGCTGGTACCACGGTCTGCGTCAAAGTCGCGACGATATGGTTGTTCAGTACGTCTGAGCGCAGCCTATCAAGCGCGGTTTCGTCCAACCTGTGGTTACGTTGGATAACCCGCACCTGATCCGACAGTCGTTGGGCCGAGACGTTTACGGTTGGTTCCAATTCCTGAAACAGAGACAGCATCCTAACACGGTACGCAGTGAGGTTAGTTCCCCCCTCTGTAGACCCGTAGTATGCGCGCATGACGTTCTCGTTCATAGACTGAGTCCATCTCATGCGCTGCACACAACCACCGATAGCGGGGACCTGGCTCGGGGCTGGTTGGCTCCTGGGTCCTAAGCTCTTCGGTGGCCGGCCTCTCCCCGGCCGACGTACAGGTGTTGGCGACGTCGGCGGGGAAAAATACTCGTCGCTGCTGGAGCTCGACGCTACTGCAACCACCGGTGACACAGGTGACCCGATGTCCGGCGGCGGCGAGGCGGAGCTGAGCGGCGAGTCCGGAGGTGGTTGGCGTGCGCGACGTGATGCTGCTCTGGTTATCATTTTTATTTAGTCATTTCTATTGCAAATTTCTGTTTCTTGAAATGTGACATGTATCACTCGTCCTTGTGCTCGTATTGATTATTTGTATATTCCACATTTTATTGTATTTAGTTTTGTACGTTATTTTTGGAGGTTGTATTACTTTTTTTTTATCGCAAAAACTATAAATAATAATGGTAAATTCTGTTAAAACTGTTTTATTTCAATATTAAATAAGGGGATAATTTAGACAGCGTCCTATGACAGCCAGAGTTGCCAGCTTATAATTATTATTATTATTATTATTATACGGGGTAAAACGAGGTGAATAGGGTAACGCAAGGGTGAATAGAAACAAAACTTTGAAGAGGATATTCACGTAAATTAAAAGTTGTTTATTACATACGAGGACGGTAATGCTTTTAAATAATTGAGATAAATAGTTTCGACACCTTGTTAGTAACAAACAAAATTAAACTAGCATAAAAATCCTCTTCAAAGTTTTGTTTCTATTCACCCCGTTTTACGGTAAGAAAAAAGGAGTAAATAGGTTATAAGCGCTCAGCAAGCGACACGTTAAAATGTGGCTAACTAGCCACACTTGAACTCAGTGTCGCGTCGCGTCGTCATCGGCTGCGTGCGTTAGTGTGCCGTTTTTGAAGATCGAATGTTGTTTAGTTAACCTTTTTACTTTTAATATCATTGATTGATTGCATCACCGCTTAGCATCAGGTGGGATTGCAGTCAAGCACTAATTTATAATGTAAAAAAAAATAAGTTTAAGAATTTTATGCAAAACTAATAGCTTAAACTTCTTGCTATCTTGTTTTTTTGGTTACAGAATTTGCACAAACTCTCAGAAAAAAGTGATATTAAATCGAACTGTCAAATTCTGTTTGTTTTTAGATAAATAAAGATTATTATTGTTGTTATTATTATACGAGGCGGCTTTTTTACTACGTGGCGAAAACGTTCCCCTTAAGGCGCCAGGCTACGAATGAATCCTATAAATTCGTCATATTGTCGTGACGCGTGGCGTGCTAGGCACATAAATTTCTCATCTACGCATGGCAGTTAATGTTCAAAAGTACCTAAATAAATATATTTCCTTCAATAACGAATTCCGTATTTAAAAAATATTGTTTTAGTAAATGACCTGATTTCTCTATCAAATTAAACAAATGAGTATAAAACAAAAAAGAATCCCGCCTAAGAGTCTAACCAGCAGACAGGCATAGACAAAAACTTTTCTGTAGAGTTAAACACCAGAAAGAAACGTCAAAAAAATTACATTACCTAGAGAAAAGACAATTTTGTCACGCTAAGTTCATAGACAACTAAAAACTTGTGACGAATATCTATGTGTGAGTCTTATATTATATCAAAACGGTAGTCAGTGATTTTAAACAACGCCACTTTTTTTTTGCTTGTTCACACTTGCTAGTTGTCGTAAATGTGACAGTGTAAACAACTATAGACAAAATATATCAACGTTAGCTATCATAAATTTCTACTTACCATCCAATGCCTTCCACAAAATATAACATTATTGAAAATTGTTTGGCGCTTACACGTGTCACGTGTCATTCACAGTACTGTGAATTCCATTTACAATGAGGAAAAAATTCACTTTTTACTACCAGGACTTCAATGTATATTCTTAAAATTAGTTATTTTTTATTACGCTCTGATCCTAAATAACACACTTTTCAGTACCAAGTTACATGCAGTGAATTAATCATAAATGTTACTTAAAATAATCATCAATCTACTTGCATGAAAAAAGCAAGTAGTTTGATTCATTTCCTACTAAGTGTAGGCTAACATTCTATCTGTAGCGTGTACCGACGTATTTTGTTCATAAAACAAAACACATCATGATCATACATTAAATAAAAATAATTCAACTTTCAAACACTTTATTTTAAAAGTATCATAATTTAGGTACAGTAAAAAATATTATAAAATAAAACGTAATACATAAATAATAATGACAATATTTTAACTTATATAAACTAAAAGAAATACTAAACAAATAGTACAATATTAATAACTTGAAATAATAAAAACTTCAATTTGAATAATTTTCTATTGCACTCTTTCTTCTACGTTACAAATGATTGATCCATTGAAATGTTAAGTTCTCTTGGTATTAAATTAGCGTGAATTTGTAAGAGGAGGTAATATTATTTTCTGGATATCAAGGACTTGTTAAAATAAATCCAAATTTATGGGCTTGCAACCCTTGTCCCACGGCCGCCATCTTGGAAAGGGAAGGGGTGGGGTAATGGTTTATCTGACATACTATAGGGTGTAGGACACTTTTTTGTTGCAAATAATAATCTCTACAATTTAAGTTTATCTTAGACATCATTGACATCGGTGAAGGAAAACATCGTGAGGAAACCTGGACTTATAGTTAATATAAGTTTGAAATCGCCAATCCGCCTTGAGCAAGCGTGGTGATCAATGCTCGTGCCTTCTCTGTATGAGAAGAGGCCTTTGCCCTGCAGTGGGACAGTAACAGGCTGGTATTATATTATAACAATTGTCGTAGACCCTAAGCGAAAATCAATGACAATTTGAAAGGAGTTACCTTTTCATACTTGATTTTCGCTTATAACTTTCGTTTCCCTCGATATTTAGGAAATAAAATTGAGTCCTCTGACAAATGCAACCCCAAATGTAACTGGTACGAATATTCAGTACAACTTTAGATATGAGTCCAACTTTAAAATCGCGCAGTCAAACAGAAGTTATGCGCATACATTTATTGATTAATTTTTATTAATATAGAAGTGGATGTAGTTAGAAACATGTAATTGTGTTTATCAGTTGTCTCGTACTCATAACACAAGCTCTGCTTAGTTTGGGACTAGATGGCGTTGAGTTAAAGTAGTGCAATAAATTATTTAAAAAATCTTTGAATACTAATTAAATGTAGCACAGTTTAGTACGCAATACAGTATTCTCTACATATTCTGTACTCTACATATTATGTACTTTGTACATTCTGTACTCTATACACGATTAAATTTAACTCGTTCTGGATCTATCCAGGGGTCATTGTACTCATCATCAATCACGAAAAAAAATGGTCCCTACATTTTAACGAGTTATGCGAACATAAATGTAGGGAACAGCTTTTTTACGATTTCAGGTTTTTTTCACTAAAAGTTGTTTACAATGAAGAGTACAATGACCCCTGAATAGGTCCAGAACGAGTTAAATTTTACGCAGTCAATTCTGTACTAAATGATAAATGATATTTATTTCTGTAAATAGGTTTTCACAAACACTTTTACACGTCTTTTTTTTAACTAGTAGATAAGATCGGAGTTTCACTACCTGACTACTCTGAGAAGAAACACTGAAAGAAACTCTACATAATCATCTACTCTATATAATCTGTAGTCTATATAATGTGTACTCTAAAATACACGGTTAAATTTAAGTCGTTTTAATCCTCTTCAGGGGTCATTGTACTCATCATTGTGAACAACTTTTACTATGGGAACAAACCCGAAATCGCGAAAAAAAAATCAGCTAATTTTTTTCAGCAATGACCCCTGAAGAGGATTAAAACGACTTAAATTTAACTGAGTATAATCTGTAGTCTATATATTGTGTGGAGAGTGTACCTTGTCATGCTTGGGCCGCATGTTGGCGGCGGGCGCGACGTAGTTCCCGGGGAACACGCCGCAGCGCTGCGAGCGCTCCGAACTGCCCTTGTACCAGCCGTCCCGACACCTCTCCGTCACCGTGTAGATACCTGGATAGGTGCAAAAGCATATACTTAGTACATACATAAGACATATACCAACTCACAAAAACAAAAAAAAATAAATTGAAATTGTTTGATTTGAGAAAATAAAATGTACATTTAAATGGTTATAATATTTTTTTCCCCTGCCTACCGCTGCCGTATGTGTGAGAAAAGGAGAAGCCAGACAGACTGACGCCGTAACGCGTTACGTAATCAAGCAGTTTACCTTCCCATAGGAAGTCATCACTTCAAAAATAACATTAAAATTCCGACACAACACTCTAACGAAGGATTCATACCATATACTTTAAATGTTGCACATTGGGGCTCAAATCCTGAAAAGGTCTGCTATAAAGGAATAAATCTAACCTCCTTTCTTAAGCTCGAGCTCGTCAGGTTTCTGCGGCTTGTAGGGGTATATCGCGACGTAGGCAGCCGGCAGCGGCCGCTCGTTGCTGCGCGAGCGACGCCGGCGCCGCTCCGAGCGCTCCCCACGCTCCCCGCGCTCCCCACGCTCCCCGCGCTCCCCACGCTCCCCGCGCTCCGAGCGCTCAGAGCGAGCCTCCGTGCCCGCGTCCAGAAGGCTCGTTGCTAGGATCTCCGCTGAATGTCTGAGAGAAAAACGATCATTTTATTAGAAGACAGATGATGTATAGTTTGATGTGTAGCCGTGTGTAAATAGATAAGCCGTGTCTTAAAACAGCTAGAAACTCTTGAAACATAAAATTGAAATACAAACTCACCTATTTTGCGTATTATGATTCCCTTGTAAATGTGACGAAGGAGTCAAGCTATGCCTCTTCTCTCTTTCTCTATGGTGATGGTCTCTATGCGCTCTGGTCACCATATAGTTGCCATCTTTGCCGTGAGAGGGCGACAGTGCCGCTTGAAGGCCCAGCCCAAAATTCAACAAAGAGTCCGGTCCGCTTGAACGCACCACGTTTTTACTAGACGACGGCGCATCAAGCCTTGAAGACTCAGTATTGCTTGCACCTTCTTGATTTTCTTCTTGAGTTTGAGACGCGTTACTCGTACTAGATGCATTCAACTTTGGACTCTCCGAGGGCGGCAAACTGACATTCAAAGAGGTATTCGTTGCCGTCGAACTTTCGTTCAAACTCAGCACTCCCATTGAAGTGTTAAGAGACTCGTCGTTGTTCGTTTCTTCCTCTGGCGGATTCTGGTTTATCTGGTTTTGGGTTTGATTTTGAGTCGTATTAGAGGCGATTACGGTCGCGTTTCGTTCGGTATTGTTATCAGGTGAGCTTGGAAGGCTGGGTTCAGCGCTTTCACAAGTGCTGGTGTTAGAACTTGTATTGGGAGTAGTCGTGGAGCTAACACCGACTGACGGGGTGTTCATACTTGAACTTGAATCGGAACTGACGTTGTTCGTGTTAAAATTAGCAACAGACACAGGAAAATGTTCGTGGGCCCGTACATTCTGGTACATAGTTTCCACCTTGTGGACTGGCGTGGAGTTATAGCTGTCATATTTCACTGTTCGTAATCTGTCGTAATTTTCTCCAATTCTGGATACACTTTGTATGCCCATAGTGCCTTGGTGTGACTTGTTATGCATATTAGTGAATTGTATGAGGTCCAATGAGTGTTTCGTTTGCGTTGGCTCCATAATGTTTCTGGGTACTGCAGTAGTGGTGACAAGGCCGCCGTGAGAGATCGCGGTGACATGTTGGTTGATGGGCTGCGGCACCAATATTTGCGCTTGTTGGGCCAACATTGTTTGCGCTGCGTGGTAGTTGGGGTGGGATTGGCTCATGGTGGCCATGTTTTGGTAGTTGCTCTGAACTGAGGAGGGGGTGGACATCGACATCGGCTGGTAACGGTGTGTGTGTTGCTGTAAAAGTATAACATAAAAATGTTAATTATAGAAATTTGGGGTTCACTGAAACTAATTATTTTTACTTTTTAAAATTGAAAAAGATGGCGGGACGACCTGGATAAATTAAAGAGCCAATGGCCCACTTTAGCTCTGGATCGAAAAAACTGGAAGTCATGGGGGATGCCTTTACATTGGAATGATGCAGGCTAGCAGTGTCAGGTATTTTGAAAATTTATTCAATTATTTTTAAAACCAGCGACTGACAGATTGTAGAAACATTTTATCCGAGCGTCTTGAGTCTTGCGTCTTGAGGATGGAAATATCAAGAGTGAAGTGTCAATTCTTCAATCGACAATTGCGGGCCCAGAGCTAGTTGGTAGATGTCACATGTCTTTGATTTTTCGGTTCTAAGAAAAATAACACTTTATTACCTGTGCATGGTGTCTGTGTTCAGAGTGCGATGGTCTCGAATGTTCCGGTATAGGCGGCACGGGGCGGTTCAACGGCACACTGAAAGTTACATAATAACTATAAATAAAGATAAAACAACAACAATTCCAGACTCTTACTGTTCCAATTTGGGGCAAATACCTCTTCTTATACAGATAAGGTACGACCACAGTATAAATATTAATTCAGTAGGACGACGCCTTTGATCTCTGGAAAAATGCCGACAACGTCTATACGCGTTAGCCCTGAATAATACCTCTCGCACTACGAACATCGTTTTTTTAGCTGCAGTTCGGGAGCGACTTTCCCGCGTGTCGCCCCTCACACCCTGCACGATTGCCCTGTCTAGACGGCTTCGTCGGACGACTGTAGGTTTTTAGACTGAGGTACGAGCATTGATCGCGGAAGCTCGATCCAGCTTTTGTACATATAAAACACCACTTTCGTATGAGATGCGCACCGTTACAATAGGACTCAAGAGGGAAACCGCCAGTTATGTTTAAGTCCCACGTAACAAGGGGCGAGCCTATTGCCATCTCAATCGGGCACGGATCCAGACCCCGTGCTGATACTGAGAAACTCCAGATAGAAAAACTCAATAACGCTTTGTCCGACCCGGAGACTGAACCAGGGACCTCAAGTCCATTTACCGCATTGGTTAGCAGAAATGGTAAATGTATTAAGCCTCGTCTCCACTAGGAACTTGTGTCCCCGGAGACATCGGGCGATGTCGCCCTACATCGCCCCACGTCGCCCGATGTCTTGTCTCCGTCCACATCAGTTCAGTCGAACCTCTACTCTTCATCGACTGTGCGACAAGGAACAGTTTCAACAGTATCGCCCGATGTCACAGGGGACACATGTCGCTCGACAAATGTTCCTAGTGGGAACGAGGCTTATGGACAAATAAATAAATATAAATAAATTTTATTTGGAGTAGTTTGGGAACTATTTTTGGAGTACTTTGATATACTCGACCCTTAATAATATAATAATAATAATAATAATGTTTATTTACAAACCCATATTACAATAGCACTAATTCTAAGGTGTACAATAGTGACTTAAAAAGAAAAAAAAAATGAATAAAAACATTGGGCATTTAATTACAAATTTTCTTAATGGGCTATTTAAAGGGCAAATAAAGTATGGGTATCCCTGACTCCGAAACTAGGCATAGCCTGTATCTTCAGAGTCAGTGGTTCCTTCTTGGGGTCTAGTCAGCCGTTACAATATTGAGTGGTTTAGGTAAACAAAATAAAAATATGGCAAATATGCAATAAAGTAAAGTAAGTAAATGTTATCAATAAAGTAAAGTAAGTATATGTTATAATAAGGGTTATCTACTAAGTAACTTAAGGTATTTATATGTGAAGTGTATGAAAAAGAGGTGTTGCCATGAGTGTACATGAGTGTTCCTGTATGTGTGTGTGTGTTTGTGTGTTTGCGTGTGGAGGTGTATATTTGAGACAGGTGTGTGAGGGGGTGATATGTGGAGCTGTCATCGGGGTTTCGGGTTAAACGTTAAGTAGTGCGCGCGAGTAATTTTTCGGTTTCGTCGTATGTCCCTTAGACTACAGATAAAATCTGAACCTGTTCATAAGCTGTCTCGCGGCCTGGTTGAGCTCCACGAAGGCGATGGGGAAGATGCCGACGCGCTGGTCGAGCCGGCCCTCCGCCCAGTTGTCGTCCACGCGACGGTGCACCGTTATTATAGCTCCTGGAACCACAGATTCACGACAGTAGAGAACGATCTATTGACACAAGGATCGCATTCTGTTTTCAGTCTCAATTTGTCAAAAAAAAAACATTGAGTCTACTTTTGACCTCAATCTCGTCCTGATGTCAGAGTTGGGGCCGACGATGGAACGAACTTACCCAAAAAAAAGCCTATTTACTCGCGACTTAAACAGATTGGGAATAAGTCTAAATCTCTGTTAAAGCAAGGCCACTCTCATTTACTATGTTTATAATTATTTTACTTAAGTTACCATTTTAGCGGTATTAATGGTTTCCATTTTTAATGGTCTTTGTTGTCAATGTTGTGTTTTCCGAAAATAATATATTAAAAGAATATTACTTTATGATGTACAGACGCCAGCACATCAAGTTACCCCAATGTGTCAAATTTTCTTATTTTGTTTGTCATAAAGTTGAAAAACGATCAAAGAAATTTGACACATTGGAGTAACTTGATGTGCTGGCGTCTGTACTATTTGTACGTATGTATATGCTGTGAGTAAACCTTACAGTAAATAAATAAATGGGATCGCATGATTGTAACTATTTTGAGTATTTTTTATTAGGTAAACTGGCCTTCACCTACCTAACCTAGATCGCTGGACCAGTATGGCTGTTACTTAGTCATTAGCCCCCCCCCCCCCCCCACTCAGTAAACAAGGTTTTTTTGTAAAACACCATTAAGCTCGCAGGACGAGATAGCTAACATCATGAGCAATAACTTTTGTTCTACGACTTTTAATAATTTATTTGATTTTTATTTCATACAAAAATAAACTAAATATCTACAATTGCCCGTTTGAATGTTAATAACTCTACGCGCATCACAAAGATTAGTTGAAGAAAAAAACCGCTGCGACGCGCGGGGTAGGGGATGCGGTGGCGGTGGAGCGGGGGCGGGGGAGCTTCGCAAGCGCCTGGATCTTCGTCGCCTTTCATTTATGAATGAAACATAGACTTGCAAATGTCACGACAGTACCTACAGTAAAAACTTAAAATATCATTTTTTTGTTCCATGCCTTGTGTTGTGTCAGAACTCGTAGAACAAAAGTTGTTGCTTATGCTGTTAGCTATCTAGTCCTGTAAGGTTGTTGGTGTTTTACAAGTAACCGTGTATATTCTAAAAAGTCTGTATACCTTTGTCGAACGCCAGACAGCCTTCCTCGTCAGGTGCGGACATCCGGAAGTCGTACAACGCTTTGCATAGCGCGGTGGCGACTGGTAGGGCTACCACCACCTGTAAATAAAAATAAAATTGAATTATTAACAGAAATCTTACTTTTTCTGGCTTGTTGGTCAAGGTCCTGGTTAAAACTGACCGCCAAGTAAAAAAAAGTCAAAACATGCTTTCGGCGCCAAGCTACTAAATGGTGAGCGTGTACTAAACGCGTGGCGTGCTTAGCAAATTATGGTTTCTTGATAAATTATATTTATTCCTATAAATTGGTTCTTACAACACTTTTACACACGACATTTTTGAAATAGTAGATGAGGTCAGTGTTTCACTTTCTGAATACTCTGTGTAGAAACACCGAAAGAAACTAAGAGATCGCAGTCTCTTTTAAAGTCCAGATATGATATTGGTCAGATCATATGAGAACCATGCAGATTAGTGTTTCGACGAATAATGACAAAGAAAGAGCATTCAAGTTGGCCACATAAATTACTTACAATTGCCAGACAAGATTCAGAATAAAGCGCAAAGGGGATTAAAAAAAAAGATTCATAATCCACATGGTCCTCACATTCACAATAAAATTGAATAAGTTTATTTTTATAGCTATGTAAGGTAGTTAGTGTATATGGACCATGAAAACTTCGCATCTGTAACCTGTACATACTTTCCGAGCAAATAAAGAACTATTCGATTCTATCTATACATTATTGTAGCGGTCAAAAGGTGAACCATTCAACCTACAGACAGCAAGCACCCATTAAGGGGAATCCATCAAGATAACCCAATAGTTTAAATTCTGCAGCACTTTTTTAATTTTTATAAAACTATATTTGCTGCAAATAGACGGTTTATAGATAAGTATAGTTATTGAATTGAAGCGAAGACTTTATGCTCGTTGGAATGCGCTTAACTTTGAAGCTGCCCGTTGGATTAAAAAAAAAGTATAATATTGTCTAAAAAATACTGAAGACATACATGCGATGAGTTTATTTGCTGTAGTGATATCTATCTCGCCACATACGAACTATCCTACATCGCGGTATCAAAGTTATCCGCGCAGTTTGAATGTATACAAGTTCCCGACAACAACCGTCGGGCAGTAGTTAGCCCACCAGACACAACATCCGTCTGGTCGGAGGATCCTCCCTTTTCAATGGTGGATGAGGAACTTTACACCCTGTTCCTCATGCCTCCAAATTTGCTGCTATTTTATTGGCAGACGTGGTTTTGCATCATTGAATACTGATGAAGACAAGACAATTATTTTCACTTTGGGACATGAATTTTATTAATAATGATACTTAATTAATAATTTTGGTTAGGCCAAAGTGCATATAGTGCATATAGTGCATCTTCCGGATATTTGACTACTTATGTTTAATAGGGTGAGATTACTGCCATGAACCAGTCAAAAATCCAGACTCCAGGTTGCTACTGAGATATTCCGGATTGAAAAACCCAATAAGACTTTGTCCCGGGAATCGAACCGTAAACTTGTCAATTAATCGAAATTAACATTACAAAATCTTTTACCTAAATTCTACTAACGTGTGGTTATAATAATATCATTGGCTTTCCTTTGCAACGTCGTAATAAAGCATAAAGAGACTACTTACTACAAATAACACAATTATGGAGAAAATCGATGTCTATGTCATAATTAGATATCACAAGTGAAAAACCGAGCTGAGCTAATGCCCAGCAGATTTTCTCCTAATGCTGTGTTAGTGTTAGTAAAGATATAAAGTTTAAGTGCCTTGTTTTTCAATTTTGAGATTGGGTCAGCACTATACAAAGATTATAGTATCATTATTTTTACATCGGCATCATGATGGCATTAATATTTCATAATAGGTTACCCTTACGTTATAGGTTACTCTAAGAGCTCTTACACACGAGGGGCATGTTGCCAACGGCATAGGTAACTGAAGCCGCCGACACGCCTCTGCGGCAGCCTTTGACATAACTTCAAAAATAGGAATCAGTTAGGCTGCCCTGCCGCCGAGTCGCGTCGACAGCAGCAGTTGTCTTTGCCGCTCGTGTGTAAGAGCTCTAAGGTATAGGTTATAGGTTACACTTAGGTCATAGGTTACATTTACCTTATAGGTCATCTTTAGGTAATAGGTTACTTTTAGGTTATATGTAACACTTACAGTAACCTGTGTGACTGCAATGAATAAATTCCTTAAGGGGTTATTAGGAATTTATTCTTTGCAGTCATAAATACAAGTGATTAAGCAAATAATTACGAACAAACCTGTACATATGTGATAGGGAACATGCCAGTCCTTCCAGAACATTCTCCCTGGTACCAAAACGGGTCCAACTTCTTCTGTATCAGAATCGTTTCACCTTTTTTGAACGACAGATCCCTGTAAAGAAATGAGATGGGTTGAGCAATTTAAGTCAAAGTCAAATTATTTATTTCAATTCCAGACCATCATGAATGAAATAAAGAAAAAAAGAAAGAAGGACATTTTTCTTTCTTTCTATTGTCTTGAAGTTGTAGTTTTAAGAAATCAGAATCTGACTTTTTTTTTGTGTCGTTGGTCATGAATGAGATAAAAGTGCGCAGCGCTATGCGCTGTGTGTATTTATTTTACTGCAATGTATTACATGTTCCCAAGTCTCATCAATTTCTGTTAATCTTTACGATGAATACATATGGTTGAATGTATTTATAAATATACTACGAATGTGTTTCATAAGACAATGCACATGTTAACATGCCGCTTAGAACATTACTAAGCGCATACTGAGCGGATAGCCCGTGAGTCACACCAACAATATGCATCAAGTTCAATTACTAGTAATTTAAAACAAGTGGTTCACAACAACCCGCCGATCACGCCAACTTGAGAGTTTACATTGTTATCAGTACCTATTTATTCCCTCCTGAGTCATACAATTCGGGTAGTTAACAAGGAGGTGCTTATTACGCTAGTAGCTTCTTAACATTAGTTTGTCACATGAAAGTTTCCGCGATAACTGGCTTCGGGTCTGACGATTTTATTTTCTTACCTTCATTTAAAACAAAAGTTCTAAACTCTTTATTATGCCATCTAAACTTTAGTTAAGTAAGTATTTTGATACACGTACTGCTGTTATTGTTCCTAGCGATTTATTTTCTTCTTTATTAATTTATTAACCTCTATGTCTATTTGTGGACTGCGTTGTAGGTTTATATTATAACCAAATTGTTCTTTTGTTAATTTTGTTGTAAGTTCCCTTCTATAGGAAAATAAAGGTTTAATAAATGCAAATAGGCAACAGAAGTTGCTGCTAATTGTCTACGGGAATCCCTAAAAGACAGTTTTAGGGATCCGTCAGTAGACATAGATCTGTGTTACATAATGAGTCGTTAAATTATGTAATGTGTGCTTTATGGAAAAAGATTTAGGTAGGTATATAAGTTCCACTTTGAATCACAGCGCTCTCGTACGTACGGCCATATTGAGTGAACTATGTACCGGTAGTTAAGTACAAAGAAATATCTATGTCTTGAACTCTACATTTATCAGAACAAATAAAACAATAATTATTTATTGCTACTATAAACAAAATGACTCATTAGTGTAAATGAATAAATGACTGGAATACTTGTTTACGAGTATGCACTCGTACTGTTTATTTAACTTCACACTCAATCACAAGCGATTTGGGGTAGGTAGGTCTATGACATCATTATCTGCCTGCATAGAAAATTTGCTTGGCCTATTCTTAACCACTTCCCGGATAATAATACAGTCACATATGAGTCATGTTGGTTGTTTGAAGTCTTTGTGTCTACTTTGTGGACAGTGAAAGTATTAAATACATAGAGGTTGGCTTCCAGTCTAGATTGATGCAGCTGGTCTGAATAATAGAAACACTGACAATACTGTGTTCTGACCGGGAATTTAACTCAGGACCTCACGCTCAACTGTCGCATTACAGACCACTAGAGGAAACAACAAGAATTCACAGTAATTTACAAAAAAAACGTGTGTGATTGTCAGCTCCGACGCAGTTTTTTACTCCTAAGTACGATTGTCTGTCTTCGTTTCTTTTTGGCGCCATTAAATCTGTCTGGCCGTCAATTGTCATGGCTTTTTCAATTCTTATAAAACTTCTAGACTGAGGTCTAGAAGTTGGCCAGCACTTCAAGCTACCCCAATGTGTAAAATTTCTTTGATAGTTTATCAACTTTAGCACAAACAGAATAAGGATCATGTTCAATTGGGAAGACTTGAAAGTTGTACCTACCCGAGCACCGTACCGCTTCTGAGTTTAGATCTCACATGATATCTCACTACGACCGTTACCTACCCTCTTTAACCAACTTACAAAAAAAGGAGGAGATTCTCAATTTGGTAGTATTTTTTATGTGAAACAAAACAATCAATTCCAAAGGCTGCAAAAACTAGAGTTATGAAGTGGAATGTATTTTTTTTATAAAATAAGTTTCCATTCCGAAACCCCTTCGAGCCTCACGTGACTAGTACTTCGAGATAATCCGTTAGGATTATCTCGAAGAACTAAAACACTCATTCATTGTCTTACATAATAATATACTAATGCAAGCTTAACGAAATGGAAAATGGTTATTATTAGCACAATTGAATAATTTCACACGCATTCTGTGTCACGCTTATTAAGTTACACACGTGACGTGACTCGTTCAGCGATTTTGTAAAAGTAAAGAATTGAAATAGAACTACATAGATTAGGAGAGATTTATCTATACTGGTAAATACATAAGTTTGAATCGTGTACTATATGTAATGTTGTTGACTGTTTGTTTGTTAGTTGGGAAAAGGCTAGGCAGAATGATGATTCGTAATGTTATAAAAACCGCCCTAATTGCATAATGAAAGTAATACCGGAGGTCAAAATTACACAATGAGTGTTCTGGACATGATTCCGGCCCCCAAGTGTCTGGATTTTCCTAATGCCTAAAGCCCCGCATCGTTAACAAAATGAAACATTTTATTTTTAAACTTTTCATCAGACCGCCTCGTCATGTCATGTAATCCCACTGAATGACTATAAATCATGAAAAAGTTTTGAATGAAATGAAAATGAAATGAAAAAATGAAAAATGAAATGAAAAAAAAGTTTATTCACTTAGGCAACACAGACAACAATACAATTATTACCTCCGCCAAACTGCAAAACAGTTTGTTGGCAGATGTAGCTCCTTTTGTCTATCACAAATCACAAGCAATTAAATTTATTTACGTTTTTCATAAATAGCTATAAAAGCATTTAGCATAGCATTATGGGATTAAATTAACTTAGAGGGTGGTTTAAAATGTTTATATTACGTCTTTTAAAATAATAATAGTTTATTCGCGAAAAAAAACTACAGTTCTTGACCACACAGGTCTGAGTAAACAACGGGCCATTTGATTACAAGAAAATATTCGACACTATTTTTTTTCTTTTTCAAATTGATAGAAAACTGCTTAGATTAAGCGCGTTAAAGTTGAAGAGAGGGGTCTTGTAACGTCATTATCTAGTATAAACTGCACTGGCTAGTGACATCATGCGACATTTTGACTCGATGTATCGCCGTAAAATGATTTTCTTTTTTTTAACGTGAAAAAAGAAAGAATATGTGTCGAATATTTTCTTGTAATCTAGACGAGGGACTAAAAACTAAAATTTTGTCAAATAGCCCATTGTCGAAAACGGTATAACGTCGTTGATACTGGAATTCCGCGTAACTACAATTGTTAAAAACTGCGAATATAAACCTTATCACAGTCAGCGAAGGTGTATATTCGCAGTATTTAACAATTGTAGTTACGCGGAATTGCAGTATCAACGACGATAAGTACCTATTATTAAAGCTATAAGAAAAATATAAGTATAATATAAGTATAATAAGGTAGGATAATTAATTAAATAATCGCCACTATTAAAAAAGTAAATAATTATAACAAATTAAATGAGATCAACTTACCCTGGTTCCTTGGATATAAAGTCGTGAAGCGCCCTCCCATGTGGAGGTAACTGCTTACCGCCTGCCTGAACACCTTGTAACGCCTTGAACAATTTACGAAAACATTATTAGTTAGATTTGATTTCCCAACTTAAATGAAATGTGTTAATTTTTTGTAATGTAACTTTAATAATTATATTATAACATTAAACATAACACATAAACATAACGTCACGCCTGTAATCCCCGAAGGGCTAGGCAGAGGTCTACCTGGTAGTACACCCACATTTCGCCAGTTATGTTTGAGTCCCATGTAATAGGGGGCGAGCCTATTGCCATCAATCGGGCACAAATCCAGACTCCGGGCTGCCACTGAGAAATTCCAGATAGAAAAACTCAATAACACTTTGCCCGACCTGGGGATCGAACCCGGGACCTCATGCTCAACAGTAGCGCTTTTGACCACTAGACCAACGAGGCAGTCAATTATATTATAACTAGGTATATTAAGAATAATACAATATTTGCATATCTTATTAGGTAAAACAGAGTTCTTTTAATTTGTTAGAGCGGCAATAGCCCAATGGCATAAACGTCGCCCTGGCGATCGAGAGGTCGTGAGTTCGATACCCTCCCGTTACAATTACACTTTTTTTTTTTATTGACATGATTCACGTCCAGACACAAGCATATTTTAGCTTAGTTGGAGGGATTAACAAGACTACTAGTAATGTGCAACCCACATCGATAGTCACCTTTAAAAAATGCATTGTCTCATTACATTACTTTTTAACCGACTTTCAAAAAAGGAGGAGGTTCTATGTTCGTGTGTATGTATTTTTTTTTTTGAACGTATGATGTTGAATAGAATAGTTTTCTTCTACTCAAGACGGGCGGGCGCTTGTGATTAGCAGAAAACTATATTGTAAGCTTTTGGCAGTAATTTACATACTTAATCATTGTAGTTAGTATCTTGGATCATTTGTATTGCAATACAGCCAAAACTTTAGTTTTATACTTGTTTATGTATGGATATGGTGATAAAAATAACTATGAGAATGTCAAATCACCTATTTAACTGGTAAGGGAAATACATATAATATTATTATTTTTGCTTTTTACTAGAAAACTCGACTTTGACTAAATATTTGTATGGCCTACAGATAGTTCCTCTTGGTCTGACTGTTTGAGTAAGTCAGTTCCACGATCGAGGACAAAATCGTATTATGGGAAAAATGCATTGAATCTACATGAATTCACCTGGGAATGTCCGCTCCTTGAAGTCCGTTGTCCAGTGACCAGCTTCCTCGGAGCCGAGTTTTTCATGCCTTCTAGAATCCTCATGAGGAGAACGTTCGGAGGCAACTCCTCCACCTTCACTTCCACCAAGACCCTGCATTCTGGACATCGGAGCTCCTTGTGGGATTCTATTATCACCTGAAATAAAGAAAAAGGTTTTATATAAAAACATTTATTTATATATATATTAATATGATAAATGGTATTTATTTCTGTAAATAGGATTTTACATGTCATTTTTTTAACCCCCGACGCAAAAAGAGGGGTGATCTACCCCAAAAACGTTTACCCCTAAATCATGAACGTTTCCAACAGCCATTCTTCAAGATTAATGAGACATTTTAAAGGATTCAAAAGATTGAATTGTGTTCAGTCATTGCTTAGAAACCAAATAAAACAAGTGGTAGCGACCGGATTTTGACTCGACCTAAATGAAGGGCGCTTATCATCCCACGCAAGTTTGAGCAATAAATTGAGGGAAACGAATTGTCCTGATGCTCGTAGGCAATGGACTGATTGTGGTTTATTAGTACAACTTTGAATCTAAGCAAACAATGTCAAATAAAACATCGTGCTGATAGCCTGAGAGATATTTTTCAACGGCATGTGATGCCAAGTCAGAAGCCTATTGGCGGCATTAAAACTCTTATCCTTGTCCAGAAGGAACGAATTCGATGCGAAATGACACTCGATTTTATGTTCATCGATATGGATGTTGCATACTTTATTTACTGAGGTTCTTACTAAAGAGCAATGTGTTACAGAACGCGTCAGACTCGCGCGTGTGTCTGGATAGGGTCTTATAGGGCTGAAACTGCGTTAAGCGGGCGCCCGCAACGAGCAACCTTCGCGTGTCTACGTGCGTGGACACCCGGGTGGGCTCCATGGGACCGCGTAGGTCCCTGTCGCGGGTACCCGTCGCGGAGACCGGTTTATGTCGCTAGTTCATTTTTTTATTTTTTTTATTAATTTCGCTAGTTTCGGGTCCAGTTGCGTGGGTGCAGGTCGCGCGTCCTCGTAAGGGAAACCCGCGCAGGTCCCCACGATGGAGCACTTTTTTATGAAACCGCACGGGAGCCCGCTTAAGGGCGCGTTTCCACTGAAGCGGAGTTGGGCGGAGCGGAGTAAAGTCGGGCAGAAATCGTCCTATCACTGACGAAACAGAGTGACGCGATGAGAAACTCAACCATTGTGATTGGTCGATTTCTGCACGTCTCCGCTCCGCTCGACCCAGCTCCACTTCAGTGGAAACGCGCCCTAACGCAGTTTCAGCCTTTACACGTGTAGCACGATCACCGTAGAAACCGATTTTCTCTACAGTAGAGTCGACAAAGCGACAAATTGTTGAAACATTTGTTTTGTTCTGAGCACGACAATGTCAAGAATGAATGAGACGAAATGTGTCGATTCTTCAGTCGACAGTAGTCTACAATATCGAGGATTATTTCTTCTATAATCGGCAGAAATGTTACTACCATCTGTCACTTTTTCTACTTCATGACTCAATACAATACAATTAATACGTCTGGCGAACAATGACAATTAGGTAATGAGTGGAATAAGGCTAGATTGAGAGAGATAGAATACCAGGCTACATTGCCGACTGAGAGCTAATTAGAACCACAGTCTAAAAACCTACAGTCATCCGACGAAGCCGTCTAGACAGGGCAATCGTGCGGGGTGTGAGGGGCGTGACGCGGGAAAGCCGCTCCCGCATCGCGAACAAAATGATGTTCGTAGTTCGGGAGGCATTATTCAGGGCTAACGCGTGTAGACGTTGTCGGCATTTTTCCAGGGATCAAAGGCGTCGTCCTACTGTATTAATATTTATACTGTGATAGTATGGTGTTAATTAATATTTTAAAGTTCTCTACACTCTACCATAACATAATGGTGTACAAATATTCCAATGTTATTCTTAAATAATAATAATAATAATAATAATAATATAGGAGAGGTGGTCAGGTCATATCTCACCTCCTATACATGGATGATCTGAAACTATTTGCCCCCAACAATTTGCGACTGATGGAGCTACTGAAGGTAACTGAAACTTTCAGTAGTGCCATCAGGATGGAATTTGGTGTGGACAAATGTGCAGTCTTGCATGTACAGCGAGGGGAGATAGTGGAATCCGAGGGAATTCAACTCTCGGATTCCATACACCTTAGATCCCTCTCCTTATCCGAAAACTATAAATATTTGGGTATGTCGGAAGCGTTAGGCATCGATGCTGCTGACATGAGGCAATCGTTGAAGGAGCGCTTCTTTGGCCGCCTGAAGAAGGTTTTAAATAGCCTTTTGTCAGGCGGAAACAAGGTGCGCGCCTTCAATGGTTGGGTCATGCCAGTGTTGATGTACTCTTTCGGCATACTCAAATGGACTCAAACGGAACTTGACGCCCTGGATAGGAGAGTTCGTACACTGATGACCGCAAACCGGATGCATCACCCACGATCCTCGGTTATGAGACTGTACATCCCGCGGAAATGCGGGGGTCGAGGCTTCCTGAATGCTAAGACCCTCCACAACCGTGAGGTGTACAGCCTCCGAGAATACTTTCTGAAAACCGACGTGGGGATGCATCGGGATGTGGTCGCAGTGGACAAGGGCCTTACCCCGCTATCCATGGCTAACGAGAACTGGCGCAAACCTATAGTACTGAGTACTGATGACCGCAGACAGGTATGGCAAAGCAAAGAGCTTCACGGGCGCTTCTACCGGGCTCTTCATGGGCCCGATGTAGACTTCTTAGCGTCCGTATCCTGGCTACGATTTAGTAACCTCTTCGGAGAAACTGAAGGGTTCGTCTGTGCAATTATGGACGAAGTTATCTTGACGAATAACTATCGGAGATATATTATGAAGGACGGGACAGTTGACGTGTGTCGGGCATGTCACTGTCCGGGTGAATCTATCAGACATATCATCTCTGGTTGTTCTCGTCTGGCTAACAGTGAGTACTTGCACAGACATAACCAAGTGGCCAGGATTATCCATCAGCAACTTGCTTTGAAATACCAGCTTGTGGATTCTGAAGTACGGTATTACAGGTATGTGCCCGACCCAGTTCTCGAGAATGACCATGTTACACTGTACTGGGATCGATCTATCATCACTGACAGGACTATTGTTGCCAATAAGCCTGATATAGTGGTGATAGATCGATTAGCGCGCCGCACAATGATAATCGATGTTACCATCCCTCATGACGAGAACCTCGTGAAAGCTGAGAAAGAGAAAAAAATAAAATATCTCGACTTAGCACGCGAGGTTGTCGACATGTGGGATGTGGACTCGGCTGTCATTGTGCCGATAGTCGTAACGGCCAATGGCCTAATGGCTCAAAGCCTCGATGAGCATCTTTCGAGGCTTTCGTTGCACGGTTGGGTCAAGAACCTGATCCAGAAGGCAGTACTTCTTGATACGGCCCGCATCGTGAGGAGGTTCCTGTCTCTGGAGCCCTAACCACCGGTAGCTTGGACCCTGCTCCCGCCATCGGTGGTTCACTATTTTTTATATTTTTAAATGTTTTTATATTTTTTATATCAATATTTAAAAATGTAATTTATATGTTTGTATAAATAATAAATGAGAATAATAATAATAATAAAGGTTTATTTCAGAAACTTGCACAATTCTTACAGTTAATCTCACATAGGAACCTCCTTTTAAGTAAATGATATACCTGTGCTAGGAGATCCCACTCTTCAATGTCAAATTAAAACAAACATAGTAAAAATGTACAAAAGAAAACAGAATTCAAACAAAGAAAAAATAAAATAAAAACTAAGTATGTAAATTAAAAAAAGAGCAATCTCAATATACAAGACAAGGCATGAACTATATTATCTAAATAAGAGAAACTTAAAAATAAATAAAAAAATGTGTGTGTGAGTGCCTGGGTGTGTGTTTGTGTCAGTGAGTGAGTGTGTGTGTGTGTGTGTTGTGTGTGTCTTCAACTCATATTGACGATGCTTGCAACAACACTTCAATGTCATCATAAGTCTTTAGTTTCAGCCATTGAACTATTGCGTTCTTGCAGTCTTTAGTGGTCATAGGATAGAAGTTAATTATTTTATTAATTTTATTATATAAAGCAGCGGAATTAAAAAGCAGCGGAATTAAATACCTAAGTACAATTATTAATTTTAAGATTTACAATACGTACACTATGAATTAATTTATTATCATTAAAATTAGATCTGTGGTACTTAATGAAGGGACCATTGATGGTTTCCAGCCTGAAGGTAAACCACTTTTCATCCACAAGACAGATTACGTAAAAGTACGTAAAAGAAAAAAAAAGTAAAATTGCCTTCACAGATTTCTCGACCGCCAATAAGCATCCCTAAAAACTCAATTCTTTATACTAATTGTTCAGGATCTCTCTAACAAACTTTTAGTCAAAGAAATAAAAAAAATGCGGACCTCGCGACGCAAAAATTACGGCGAGATTACTATTTTTAGACCTTTATCCTCCATCATGTAAATCTGAACGTCTGATCATCTAAAAAAGAAATAATATGTACGTATTTATTGAACCATTTTCTGAGCTAATAGCTGATTTTACAACAGTCAAATAACTTTTATCAAAAGAATAAATATGGCGGTTTGACTTTGCTCAAGTTAGGTTCGCTAAAATTCCAGCACCAGTCAGGGATCGCGGAATCCTGTGACTCCCGGCGCAGGTGTCACGCGTTTATTTTGGGCAGTACAAGACTCTTACCGGCTACATTATTATGAATACAAAATCTGTCAAAGCACCATCTTACTCCTCCTAGATAAGTTTAAGTTATTTGTCGCTTGAAACATACCAAACTTATACATTATAGGATGTCTTTAAATATCATAGTTTAAAAGAAAATAGCGTGCCTTATTTGACATAATTCTATCCTGTTTGAGCCAAAAAACTCAAAAAACAGGGTAGTTGTACTCGCACTGACCCATCGTTGGAAACAAAAGACCCCACATTATTTAAAAGGGTGTATAGTCCACTCCCACAAAATATAAAAGCCATAAAAAATTGCGTTGAAGCCAGTGAGTCACCAAAACAATTAGCTAATGTGCTCGTGTTTGCAACGTGAATCGCATGACCATCAATTAATGTAGGTGTTGATGCCAAAACGGTCAAGATCAATGTGGCTTTAATAAGAACAAATTGTAGGTACAAATCGTTTGCAACCGAAAGACATATACAGGCACTTACAATCCTACGCTAAATGTAGACGGACTGGAATAATTAGTCCTTTTGCAGTGCATGTAAGTTTATGCTCGCATCTATTTATGGGACCAAACCAAACGTTCTTTCTTTGGTATTGTTCGTCAGTACGTGGAGCTCCTCAAGTTCCGAG
The DNA here is from genome assembly GCA_921972225.1 of Euplexia lucipara. NCBI lineage: Eukaryota > Metazoa > Arthropoda > Insecta > Lepidoptera > Noctuidae > Euplexia > Euplexia lucipara. Next base: position 18,455,068 of record OV179156.1, read on the forward strand.
TTGAGCTCACAATTACTGACTGATCTGGTCCCCTTATTCTGTGTGGTTCTTTCCTCAAAAGACCATCTCAGACACTAATCTGCATGGTTTTTACAAGATTTGACCAAGATAATGTCTGGACTTTAAAAGAGACTATGACCTCCGAGTTTTTTTCGGTGTATCTTCTCAGAGTAGTCAGATAGTGAAACTCCGATCTCATCTACTAGTTAAAAAAATGACGTGTAAAAGTGTTTGTGAAAACCTAAGTATTTACAGAAATAATTATCATTTATTTTCAACTAGCTTCTGCCCGCGACTTCGTTCGCGGATCCTGTTGCTTATGTCAGCGACAACGGGGTCGTCAAAATCGAGGATTTAAAACGTCTGATGTCGAATTCTAAAAGCCCGGGGACGGGAAAACAATGGGATGCGCGAGACGATTCAAGACGTTCCAGATTTTTTATTTTTGTTGGTCAACAGGAAATGCCATCAGACTTAACAACTTTTGCTAAGACGCCATTTCTATTATGTATTTATTATTGTCGCTGGGCTTTGGAGTTCCACTACAGGTGCTCCAGACCTTCAAATTTAGTCTCACAGCAGAAAACACTCTTCACGTGGAATAGTTTTGGCAATGGCACCATTTTTATATCTCTTTTACTTTAGGTGTTCCATATTCCAAAATAAATTATAGCCTATATGTTGCGTGACGTTCACGATCAGCGGTCAGTCGCGCATCTCCTTCCGCCATTTATCTCTAGAGTCGATGCGTAATACGCTGAAAACTCAAGCGTCATGCTTTTTCCGTGAACGTCTCCGACTCGCGAGACAGTGCATGATGTTCACGATCAGCGGTCAGTCGCGCACGTATATTCTTCACTGGTGTCTAGAGACCTGGATACCTGGTAGATGCGTAAATACACTGAGAATGCAGGCGTGCTTCGCGATCCCAAGAAGTTTCCGCGGCGCGAGTGGCAGCCTCATGTTCTCGAACAGCATCAAGTCTCTCCTAACGCTCTTCGTTCTTCGACCTCTTTCTAGGCATGGTTATAGTTTTATTGTGATGATACCTGATCAATTAAAATCTAAGTGGCTGCTCTCCTGCGTTACCGGGAAGGCAACCATGTAACGCAGATAAATGAAAAATGAAATTAAACTCTCAAATAACATAAGCCCGAAGGCATATTTATACAATAAAAAAAATAGGAGTTTTGGCCAGTAGAGTCTAATTTTCAATGATAAACCATCGTCATCGAAAATCAGTCCTGAACTGTTCCCGCCTTCACCGCATGGAGGTACTTATGTTATTTTATAAATATGCAATGAAATTAGTGATAGTTTTAATTTCCAGACCCAATGTTTCTGATCTCCGATTTTTATAAGTCAACAGGAAATGCCTATCAGACCGAATAACTTTTGCTAAGACGTCATTCCTATGTGAGTTACGGTGTAGCTGGGCTCTTGGAGTTCCACAACAGGTGTTCCAGATCTTCGATTTTTATACGTAAACAGCGAGTGCTCATAAGGCTGAACAACTCTTGCTAAGACGTCATTCCTATATATGTTATAGTGTAGCTGGGCTCTTGAAGTTCCTCATCAGGTGTTCCGGATCTTCAAATTTATTCTCTCAGTAGAAAATTCTCATCACGTGGAACAATTTTTGCTTTGGTACCATTTTTGTATCTCCTATAGTTTAGCTGGTCTGTTGCAGTTTTGCATCAGGTGTTCCGGATCTTCAATTTTATTATTTCAGCAAAAAATGCTCATCACGTGGAACAATTTTTGCTATGGTACCATTTTTGTATCTCCTATAGTTTAGCTGGTCTGTTGCGGTTTTGCATCAGGTGTTCCGGATCTTCAAATTTATTATTTCAGCAAAAAATGCTCATCACGTGGAACAATTTTTGCTATGGTACCATTTTTGTATCTCCTATAGTTTAGCTGGTCTGTTGCGGTTCTACATCAGGTGTTCCGGATCTTCAAATTTATTCTCTCAGCAAAAAATGCTCATCACGTGAAACAATTTTTGCTATGGTATCATTTTTGTATCTCCTATAGTTTAGTTGGTCTGTTGCGGTTCTGCATCAGGTGTTCCATTTTCCAAGATAAATTATAGCCTATGTGTTGCCCAGACTTAATATCTATACAACAAAAAAAAAATCATTCATATCCGTCCAGTAGTTCCAAAGATTAGCGTGTGCAAACAAACAGACAAACAGACAGACTTTTTTTATGGATTCGTGCTTTATTACTGTTTCTAAACCCCCCTCAATTTTTTTTTTTTAATATTTTCAATGTACAGACACAGTTTTTTTACTGTCTTATTATATGTATAGATTATTATCATCAACAGCCGCCTTTTCCCATCTATGTATGTTGGGATCGGCTTCCATACGGATGGTCACGACTAACACAGAACTACGGCTATTTCAAGAAGCAATCATAAGCTTCGTTTCACGAGAAACTCGACGGTCAAGGTCAGGTCGACGTCAATGATGAGACAGGGTAAGGGTCAACCCACGCCGCCGTCGCGCGCCGTGAAAAGGAAGCCTCGTCGCGCACAAATTCGTAGGAACTACTTTCTAAGAATTCATGGAAATCTGTGGAAATTTATCGGAAGACGAACGTAAGTATATAATTCTGCGTAAACTCAAAGCCGACAAATTCTGCATTGATATGAATAGTGTCTACAATAGAATAGAATACTATTTATTGTTCACCATAAAAACTTACAAATTAAGTGTAACTTAAAGGGCTAGAGAGCATGAAACAATGGGCGGCCTTATCGCTAAAAGCGATCCCTTACAGACAACCTTTGGAGTTTGGATGGACTTAATAGTGGAGGAGAAAAGAGGAGAAGGCAGTTTGTGGTGTACTATTTACATAAACATACTACCAAAGTCTGTGCACAATAATTTGTTCCGTGTCTGGGTGTAATTTATCTATAATATGTATGTATTTAGAAATATATAAGTATGTTTATCAGCTGTTTAGTACCCATAACACAAGCTCTCAAGCTTAGCTTGGGACTAAATGGCGTTGTGTGAAAAGTTGTGGAATATTTATTTACTTATTTATTTAAATATAAGAAAAAAATACAATACATAAATACTAATCATTTGCAGAGTAACTAAGGTCTAAGGTCCTATAAGTAACCTGTAAGGTCCTAAATAAAAAATACGGGAGTTGCCCCAATTTTTAAGAACGCTGAAACTCTAAACATTTTAATCTGTCAAAAATAGGACTAGATTCCCTCTATATTGAATTCATCGGAAGATGAGCATAGAGAATTCTGCGAAAACCCAAAGCCATCAAATTCTGGTGTTATAAATAGTGTCGAAAGGTCCTGGAATAGTGGTCCTTAACCGGTGGTCCGCGGAAACCAATTTAATTAACTATGAAATTACTTCATTTTCATCGACTTCTTAAACAAACGAGCAAGGCTTCTTGGCGTTCCTGTAATTAAAATCAATCACCGATATCGTCTCACCGATATATATGTTGGATGCCAAATGCGTTTGGATTCTAGTAGCACTGAACCAAAGATTCGAAATTTGTAAAATGTATGCACATGCAGTCTTTTAATTCATCACTTTAAAGTGAGAAACCACTGTCCTAAAAGTACTTAACTACGGATAAAGAAAATATTAGCTGCATACAGCCGTGCCTAAAAATCTATTTCGAAGAATTTTGTTCGCCGGAACTCGTAAACCACTGTGCGAAAGTCATACAATCTTATCATAATTTATCGTCATAATTTCCCACAAAATACCTATTATTATCGAGATTTACATTTTAATAAAAACAAAAGGCACTCACTTACATTTTATAATAGCAAGAAGGATATCTACGAATTTATCTAATCGATCAATTATCAGGAAGTTTAGTAAGTCAAGGTGGAACAAATTGTCGAATGTGAGTATTTGAGTTGAGTTAATGATAAATTCGTTTACTTCCGTTTCGATGCTAGATAGAACTTTGCAATTTGGCACATAACTAAATAATTAAATCATCATAATTAAATCATGTTTTGATGTCACTAACATTAGTTTTGTAAGTTTAAATTGTTTTTTACTAACAGTATGGACTACGGTTTGAAATAAATAATAATTATTATTATTATAAGTAATTAAACAATTAAATTAACTGCGTCGTTGGTCTAGTGGTCGCAAGCGTTACTGCTTAGTGTCAGGTCCCGGGTACGATCCCCGGGTCGGGCGAAGCGTTATTGAGTTTCCCATCTTGAATTTCTCAGTATCGGAGTATGGACTCGTGCCCGATTGATGGCAGTAGGCTTGCCCCATTACATGGGACTTAAACGTAACTGGCGAAATGCGGGTGTACCTAGTACTGGTACACCACTGCCTAACGCTTCGGGGATATCAGGCGTGATGTTATGTTTAAATCATTAGTAATACTTTAGTTAAGTACCGCGTAAAATAGTCCCAGTGGATCACGTGAGTTCACACTACGTCACGCGGGAATAATATGCTGTCAAAAACATTTATAAAATTGTTAGGTTGTTTACTGCCCTTGTGACGTAGTTGGACGCGTGGGCCAAAAACAAAAGAAAATTCTTTTTGATTTCGTTTTAGAGAAAACCAGGAGTAAAATCAGAAAATATGAATTCGTTTACCATTGCATCGTAAGAAAGATCTAAGATACATTACTTCAATCTTATACTTATGTAATCTAGTGGTCGTTTAGCGCTAAAATTTCGAGTTTTTTTTATTTTATTTTGTGCATAACTTTTGTGTGTCCTCTGATGACTTTAACTATGGCAAATCTTACACTCTTCGGTGTGCGCAATATTCTCAAATTAAATAGGGATCCAAAGAGTTCGCTTAGCGTATTAAAATAATGATTTCCGCAGCAATTTAATGAGATTAACTTGATAATCCATTGTGCGATACACCCACGTTATCTACCAAGGCTGTGTAGGAGACACAATCCATACTAATAGTATAACTGAGAAAGTAACTCAGTTCGTCTGTTTGTTTGGCGACTTTTCTCAATTAAACGGCTGAACGGATCGTAATTAAATTTGGCATGGAATAGATCATATCCTGGAGAAAAAAGTAGGTTATGTTTTTTCCCAAAAATGGATATGAAATAAAATCGTATTCTTAGATTCAAATGCCACGCCATCTAGAATGAAATGACCGGTGAAAAATTTCTTCCCAGTTCATTAATTCATTAAACCCCTAGCGGACGCGCGGCGTCCGCGCTGTTATTATCTTTCTGTTGTGTCTCTTATTGACACGATTGAAAGGTTAATAGGTAACAATTTGACATTGGACAAGTCTTAAGCTAAAACCACAGTCTAAAAACAATATTTATACTGTGCTAAAACTAAGGAGGTAACACAACATTAATCAATTCTAAGGCGGAACTTAATTTGTCGGGACAGTTAGATAAACTAAATGCCCTAGCCTGTCTGTAATAAAACTGCTTTCTAGTTCAAGATCTTAGAACCTAAACCCACAATTACAGAATACATTCCCTTATTGCAGTAGCAAGTCCCATGTGCCAGGGAATATGACCTCTTTGGCACAATGTAATATTGTTAATGGCCTTAAAAAAAGTTAAGACTGTTTTTTCTTTGTAGAATCTTGTTCTAGCAAAACAAATGGGTTTGATACACTATGTACAGTTAATTAGCGATTAAATTTTTCCGGTTCTTGATCAATAAATCTTTTTTTAGTTGAACTAATAGTTTTATACTCAAATTAAACCTTTTTTTATCAAAGCTAGCCGGCAAGGTTATGCTAACAATGCGTTTTGATTTTGATAGTAAAGTTAAATAAAGATTCTGTAACTTTTATGACATTTTATCCACTTGTAGTAGAGCTATCATTTTTTAATAAAAAAAGTGGAAATAGCCCAATGGCTAAGGCGTTGGACTGGCGATCAAGAGTTCGCAACACATTAGGTACACTATTGACGTGATCCCACTCCAGACACAAGCATATCTAGCTTTATAGTTGGAAGGGTTAAGGTGGCTACTAATAATGTGGTGCAACCCACATTACTGGTAAGCTTTTGAAAAAAAACACGTGTACATAAGGCCAAGCGCGCACTACGAATTTAATTCGTTGCTAATTTTAAAGTGCGGAATAAAATCGCAAACGACAATAATTCCTACGCGCACCACGATTATTATCGCCTGCGAAATAACAGGGCCAATATGAACCTTATTCAGTTTGGCATAAAGTTGAAAAACGATCAAAGAAATTTGACACATTGGGGTAACTTGATGTGCTGGCGTCAACAACATGGATTTAAAAAAGAAAATAACCATTATAAACTACTTAATTTTACGTTACATAAGTTTAAATAAGAAGAAGAAGATAAATAAACGTTACTGGGTACATCCTTTGACAGCATTAAGACTAGCTAATACCGCTTCATAGGGTAGGTACAAAATATTCGCACGACTTCGCATCTGTTACTTTAAATCGCAAACGATTTATTTTCGCAGTGCGCGCTTGGCCTAACAGTTTCATAATTACTACAACTGCCACTTTCATTATTATTTCCAACGAACTCTTTCACTAAAACCAAAATTAAGTATTTAAAATACTTTTCTTTTAAGAAACGACCATACATAATTAAGACATTGGTAAGTAGTTCTCCACTGACAGTTCATCTCGTCGACTCTCCATCGCGCAACTTAGGGAGCCACAAATAAATACGTTTTTGCTTTCGGTTTGTCAGTAAAAATAAATAAACAATTACAACCCTAGACGTTAATACACGCCAGAAACAGGGCAGCCATCTATTTATACGTTGGCCCCGTCTGAAATGTACGTGGATGGACAACCCAGTGGCGCACATCCGTAAGTAGGACAATTAGTGATCAATACCATTTCTAGACCAGTGTCCAACGGACCTATTTTAACGTTTTATGACTTATTAGCATTTCGCTCGCGACTTCTTCCGCGTGCATTGCGTGCTTTAATATCCCCTCAACTTCCTGTGAGTTTTGTAAAATTTAGGCTATGACACTCACAAATAATGTTGCTTTTTTTTGGTATTTTTTTTTTATCTGTTCAGTAGATCCAGCGATCAACCCCAGTCCTTACAACGGCACAAACTCACAAACTTTACATCTATAACATGTTAAGAATAGTTTGACTTTTTAGTTAAACTGCTTTTTACTTGAATGATTTTATAAGACGTACCCTCAGACCAATGACGTACCTATCATTTTTGTTTAGTGTTTTGTGCATTAACCTGTGCTAGCAGCTGCATCTTTTTGTTTTCTTTCTTTCTCTAACATCAATACCAGTCATTAGATCACTCATTTAAGTTCAGAATAGTCCCATGGTAAGCATTCTAAAACTGTCCCCTACGATGCTGGCTTATGTTTAAGATAGAGAAGGTAGACATGACAATGCTGTCTGCAATGCACCCTGACCCAGACCAGTATAGAATTTTAGTCTTATTCTCTAACCACCTTGACCGACCACTAAATGTAAAGGTCAGTATCACCGTTGCTTAGGCTACGCTAAATGAATAGCCAAGTACCTTGAAAAACTAAATAATACACAGCCAATTGTCACCAATCAATCTGATATAAAAATATCTCATTGTACTGGCGAGACGAGATTATACCTAGCGGATACACAAACACCGATTGGAGGACAACTGACAAAAACCGGGAAATAGCGTGTCGAATTTGCTCACTGAGGATTCGGTAAGTTGGTATAGCCTCCTCCCTTTTAAAAGTTGATTAAAAATAAAAACATGTCGATTTTGGAAAAAAAAATCGAGGCGCCATGAGTTATTTTTTAAAGGGGTTTTTTTTGCAGAACAGTACCTTCTTAAACGGAATAAAAAACATTTAATGGCCAACAGTTGGATACACGCACTGGTGCGCCAAAAGGTTTATTTCAGCGGTATTGCCAGACAGATGCTGAGAAGCTCCCTAACGAGGATTAAAAACAAAAACTTACAAATAAAATAATAGGTGAAATGGATGATGGTGGATCGATATAATAATAACAATTTAAGACGAAAATACTAAATACCTATATTTATTACTTTAAACTGCAGGTAAACAAGCATGAAAACACCATAATTGAGATAAGTTTTTTTTTTATAAAGATAACCAGTTACCATTTTGAATATTATAGTAATCATGGTAGTTTAAAGTAAAAATAACATAAAGAAGAACCTGGAAATCAAGAAAAGCTTTAAAGCTGAGGGGTCCAGGATCATGTATTGAAGTCATGGAGTTCAGATGAGCGTCAATGACCAATGTCCTTTCGTTTCGACCCACAACACGACACGCGAGTCGCAACAGGCGATCAATAAAGTTGTATAAAAGCGACCAAGTCGCGACTGTTAAACACGCAGAGTATTTCTGTAAATAGGTTTTACTACACGGACACGGAATCTGAAGAATGGCTTCGAATAGAAAGGCATATTTAGCTGTTACTGTATTTTTGTTTTTCGTTTATTTCCTACACTTAGGAGCAAATTAATCCAGCCACTTCTTTTTCAGGAATCATTACTAAATTGTGTGCCAAAATTACTTTTACCTTTCAGGGACAGATTCATCATTAAAGGTTAGGTTATGTTCAAACCAAATCAAATTTACTCATAAATGTATAGGTATCATTACAATACGGTGTCATAAGATGGTCAGTTCGCTACATTTTACCCGAAAGCATACACTTAATAGCAAGGTTAGTGTTGTGTTTAAACCAAAGACAAACATTTAAAATTAAATACGTCCTCTACTTCGTTGTGGTGGCTTTTCAATCATTTTACCCTAATTTTAAAGATTATTCAATGAACTTTTAGGCGATATTTGGTTCGAATTGATACGTTCCCTATTACCAAACCGTTATACGTGAAAAGATAAGTGGCTCGATTTATTTGCTCCCAAGTATATTTACACCGGCTTGACATCAGCCTATTTTAGACCACAATAAAAGGAGTAGGTGAGTTAGAGCATTCACAGAGTGTTCTTTGACTTAAGTTTCCTAAGTAAGGAACTACTCTATGTCAATAATTTAATGTTTTTATTCGCAGCTTGATGTGTTAGCCTCTGTACATAATTAGTCTTTAATGTTTTTATTCGCAGCTTGATGTGTTAGCCTCTGTACATAATTAGTCGTAAGTATTTTTTTTTTGTATTTGTCTACGTACTAATAATACTGTAAATAGGAAAAAAAAAATGTTTGTGCGTGTGTGTGTGTATGTTTGTAATGAATAAACTCAAAAACTACTGTGTCGATTTCAACAATTCTTTGACCATTGGAAAGCTACATATACAGAAACAAGCAGACGTCACGCCGTTTTACCCGCGCACTTCCCGTTCCCGTGGGAATAAAGGAATACAAGTAGCCTATGTTACTCAGGGGGAATGTAGCTTTAAAATGGTGAAAGAATTTTGAAATAGGCACAGTGGTTTTTCAGTTTATTCATTACAAACATACACACAAAAATACTATTTATTCCTCTTTATAATATTAAGTGCAGATGAGAGTCACGGGAATAGTTGGTGGGAGAAAGTGACTTTTCTACTCCTGGATAAGTTTCGGCAGAAGTTTCTTCATGGATCCTAATCCATCTTCTCGATCTGTCGACTCATCGATAAGTGACAGTAAAACCATCTAAAAGCCTTTCGACTGTAGGGCTTACTAAAATGCGAATTGGGTTCAGTGTTCCGCTACAACACTAGGATTTTGTACACCCCTAGTGGCCAAGAGATTTAAGAAACTATAGAGAAGACATCCGAAGAAATGTCACTGAAAGACTGTCATCCCATGTCTCAGTAACGCCATCTAACTAATATAGTGGCTTTAGTTTATCGTTATGTTACAAACAAAGACTTTCAATACCTATAGACCGGACATCACGATCAAAATTTTCGTCAAGCTTGGACACAAGTCTATCATTTTAGTACGCTCCGCTGCCGCTCCAATATTCATATATTATTCTAGATGGCGTTACTTGAGACACGGGATCAAAGTTTTTCTATGACATTTCCTTGACATGCCCGCTCTATAGTATTTTAAATCTCTTCGGTTACAAAATAACTGATGGAGGCTTGTTATTAGAGCAATTCGATTATAATTATTTAATTGTTGTTGCCTATAATATGTACCTTCTTAAAAGTAATAAAATAAATAATACTAGAGCTGCCACTAGGACACATGTATCGTAAGAAAATTTTGTTTGAGAAGACTCGTCTAAATTAAGTACCGTAAAACGAGGTTAGATTGATTAATATTAATTTAAAACTCATTGTATTTTTTACATTGTAAAATAAAAAATTGGAAAAAATAACATCGTGACGATACATTAAATGGTAACTAAGTAACGATTCTTTAATAAAAATATATTACTAGTTCCGGGGAAAGAAAAGTTAATGCCGTTAAATAAATGGCTATTGAAAATGGGTCTACTTTGATAACTCCCAATTAAACATTGCTCTTTGAAGTCACCCTTATTTAAAATGCAATTTAGACAGAAATTCAGGGTTAACATTGCAATGACTTTTAGTCCACTCAGTGCAAGCTGTCAAAGCTAAAACATTGGCGAAACATAGTCCAACAACTAGAATTACTAGTAGGGAGTATAAATAATCAGCTACGTTAATTTTACGGGTAAAACAGTTAGAAAACATTGTACTATGTGTAACTATCAAAGTTACCCAAAGATTCAAAGTAACCTCGGTTTACCGGTAACGAATGTCTTTGCTAATTAGCAAGGATCCTAGAATATCACTCCAACTCAGTCTTCAAACTACCCATGATCAATTGCCTAGTAACAAATGTCAGTTTCAATCAAATTGTGACCACGCCAAACGCCAATACAGTATTAATCATTTGGAAGACATATAAAATCCACTCCGAGGCGCCAGACTCAATTATAGTAGGGTCGTCTTATTTAATCTTGTGAAACATATACTCTTTATATGAGACTGTATAGGATACTGTTTGAGCTAACTCATCATCTGCCTAGCTTTTGCCCAAATATGTTGGGTTCGGCTTCCAGTTTGAACGGTAGCAGCTGAATACCAATGTTTTACATAGCACGACTGCCTGTTGGACCTCCACAACCCTGTTATTTGGTAACACGCTACCTCTTGGACAAACTGGCTGTCAGACCTTCAAGCTTCTAACTACCCGTAACGACTATTGACGATCTACAAAGGACACCCAGGACCAACGGCTAAGGCTGCGGTTCCATTGAAGCGGAGTTCGGTGGAGCGGAGCGGAGACGTGCAGAAATCGACCAATCACACTGGTTGAATTCCTCATAGCATCACTCGTCTCGCCTGTGATAGGACAATTTCGGCATGTCTCCGCTCCGCTCCGCCCAACTCCGCTTCAATGGAACCGCAGCCTTAGGGGTGCGTTTCCACTGAAGTGGAGCTGGGTGGAGCGGAACGGAGACGTGCAGCAATCGACCAATCACAATGGTTGAGTTTCTCATCGCGTCACTCTGTTTCGTCAGTGATAGGACGATTTCTGCATGACGACTCCGCTCCGCCCAACTCCGCTTCAGTGGAAACGCACCCTAACGTGCTTTCCGAGGCACGGAGGAATCTTGATATGTAATGAATGGTCATGAATGGTTTCATGTTGAAAAAAAGATTTAGTCAAATGTAATCGTACTGACTGGGCACAATAGTGTTGATTTTCTTTTATAATGACGTGTACTATACTCAAACTTCTCTGCTATTCATTGTATGCGAAGAGATTTAACATAATATAGAGAGAAGATGCGAGGAAATGACATAGAGAAAGTTTGATCCCATGTCTCAGTAACGCTTGCATCTAGAATAAATATGTGTCGTGGAAAAGCGACCATCTTGAATAATGAGATGTGAACTTAGTACGGAGTCTATGGTGACCAGCGTTACGTTCCCTTTGTCATTTGAAATGGCGCGAACGTGTTTTCGGTAATGTCACGTGGACAGAGTCATGCTGGTGTGTTGGAGCTGGGCAGAGCTCAGGTTGATTTGAGGCACCAACGAAGACACACATCCAGTACGAAACTGTCAGTTACCTATTTGAGTTATGTTTTGTGATTACGAAAGTTAATGTTAAACCTATCTTAGTATAGTACTTTTTATTCTAGGTGCATCGTCCTCACATATACAAATCTTATTAATGTATACCAATGTATACAAAGTTTTGTAAAATCTATTTTAAAAGAGTAAGTATGGAGTTTCTTGCCCATTCTTCTCCATACAAATCCACTTTTTGGAAGGGGCAACTAGAATCATTTTTTAAAGTTTATTTTTGTTCGACGTTCAAAAGTGCCCTATATGGGCCTAATTGAAATAAATGGATTGACTTTGACTTTGACTTTAAGTGAGGTTATTACTGCAATGAAGATTGTTATTCTACGTTATGAACTCGGTACCACGAAACCCCCATCGGTGTCAGCTCATCGCTCAGCCATCACTGACGCCGACATTTATGAATACTGGAGCGGCAGCGGAGCTTACTTAACGGGCACAAGTTTTGGATGAAAATTTTGTTCGTGATGTCCAGTAAATAGCTAGTATTGAATGTCTTTGATTGTATGTATTTTTCTTCCCTAACAAATTCAATATTAGATTTTTATTTTATAGCACAACAATGGTTTATTACAACAACACAATCTTCAGACCGACCGGTCGAGCGAGCCTTCGATCGACCTGTGAAGCTGTTACTATTTGGCGACAAGCTCCTCACTGTTTGGGCAAACTATTGACTCTTTACTAGCTTTCCTTGAATTTTGTGACTAATAGTTATGAATGGCTTCTACGAATAACGGGATTCTAACGTTTGCAGAATACACTTTATGTGTTTGTTGTAACCCACTACTTACTTTGTATGCAGATAACAATATCTTTACAAATTACAGCCTTTGTATTATTCTGCAGTATAAGCAAAGGAAAGAGGGAGTAATATTTTATATAAATACAACAAAGTAACAAACATCGAAACATTGACATATCGTTACAAACTTTCAAATTTATAATACACACAAGAACAAGCAGGATTTATTGATAACTTTATCTGTAATCAAAATAAAATAAAATGGGATTTTTGACGGCAAATAAATAAATAAGTCAATGCATAGATATCAAATTGTTGATTGTTGTTGAATTGTTGTTAGTTGATAGGGTATGAAGTTCATTGGCAAACAGCTAATTGTATTTTTACCCGACTGCGGCGAAGCCCAAAAAGAGGGTTATGTGTTTGACCTGTGTGTATGTATGTATGTTGTATGTAAATCCGGTTCTTTGTTCCCTAATGTAAGTAAGTAACGTAAGTCCTGAATGAAAGAACAGATTTTGATAAATTAAAAGTCTATAGATTTGTTTTGAGCAAAGTAATATGGCGGATTTGGGGTGTCATATAATTATTATTTATTTATTAATAAGGTAACTTTCGGTCCACACTATTGGTTAGTATTATTCACTTAAAACTATGTACAACAATGGTATTGTCTAGTTCGATTTTTTTTCTTAAACCTTACTATGTCTACTTGCCATGTCTAGAAGAATGGATGTCTCCCTAAGCATTTTCATCGAACAATTCTGAACAGCTTGCATACAATGTCTCCTTTTATTATTAATAGAGTCCATTTACAATTTAGCCATTGCCTAAGGCGTTGGCTGGAGAATGGCGAACGAAAGGTCATGAGTTGAACCCGTCCCAGAACTCGCTTATTGTGGCAAATGCACTTCGAAAGCAAGCATGCACTTTTAGGCGGAAGGGAGAATTTTGTATGAAAAACAATTATATTGGTGTTTATTCATTTATAACATAACATCACGCTTGCAATCCCCGAAGGCAGAGGTGTACCTGGTAGTACCCCCACATTTCGCCAGTTATGTTTAAGCAATAGGTCTGCATGGCCAATGGAGAGGCTTATTGCTAAATTGTTTCAGCGCCACGGCTCACTAAGGTCGGTTGGATCGGATGGGTGACCGTTCAACACAAATATCCAGACCCCTCCGTGTCTCGACGAGAAGCACGTCAGGCCATTGGTACCAGCTGTTATTTGTAGATATTTGACAGTCAGTACCAGTTCTCGGAATCCTGAAAGTTTGTCAGGCAGTTTAACCAAGGGCAATCGTGTTAACCTGCACCTGAGTTGTGGAGGGGCAAAACCCACCACAACATAGTCATAAAAAGGCTAGGCTATAATTTGGATAAGAAGATCTTGGTTGACGTATTTCATCCAAATACTAATCAAGTTTTTTACATAAAAATAACAATAATCTTAAATTACTGTTAATGAACAGTGCTAGTATTTATCAACATATTTTTCTTATACATAAATTAATAATGGCATGTAAGTTTTTATTACGTTATTTTTCTACGAAGAATTTGTAGTAAATTCTTCGTGAGTCCATCTAAAAGGGGATATCTAATCTATCGATACACAATGTTAACGTATAAATTCTATAACAAATGAACATCAATACATTCAATTAAAGGAAAAATAATTTAAAATACTGATCACGAATGATTTATAATTGGAATGCTGCGTGTGTGATGCCAAAAACTGGTATATTAACTTTCTAGTCAGCCAGTTCGCTACCAACGTATGTATAAATACTAAGAAGGTATTACATAACGATGTGTTACTGACATGTAGCTGGCTGCATTAAATGTCAAGTGAAAAGGCTTAATAAAAAAAAGGACAGTGACCATCCTTGACAATCCATCCTTGAAAATCTACAAAAGCAAACACCATTTAAAATACTCCGTTACATAATGATGTAACGGAGTATTTTAAATGGTGTTTGCTTTTGTAGATTTTCTGCGATTGATTAGGATTTTATAAGAGATCCTGTTCTATAGTGGACTTGGAGAGATGAGGCGACATAATCTTTATGGATCAGTCAAAATATCGTAACTTAAAATTCATTATGCACGTTAATGAAAGACTCTATCAGTGAGATAACAAATAATCTTATCAAATGTAAATCTACCAACTAATGAATGTGATAATAGTTTATATTAGACTTCCGATTCTATACAATATTAGCACGAATTTTTAACAGGGATCCCCCAAACAATAATTAAGCAGAAATTCCATTCCAAATTTGGATAAAAAAATCTCGTATTCCATTACATTTTTGTATTTTGTTTAGAAACGGAATCCCTATAGATAGAATCGAGATAAATTCTGCAGCTTTTTTCCCCAAAACTATAGAGGTAACCTAACTATTGATGAATAGATGTAAGTAATAGTGAGTATTTTTTAGTTTAACATAATAACAAACTAACTCATGTTTGCTCTTTTTCGCCTAAACCACTAAAGCGATTTTAAAAGTCCTTCATTTCTCAGTAGCAGCCCGGAGTCCGAATTTATGCCTGTTTGATGGTAAGAAGACATAACGCGCAAAACGTGGGTGTGCTATAGATAAAAAAGAATACAATACTTTTCTCATTGTAGACAGTAAAAACTTACTAGTACCTATGAACTTCTAAATCTACAATTGGACTGCCTTATCGCTAAGAGAGATATTTTACAGACAGCCTTCGAAAGGACTACACCTTTCGATGATACACTTCTGCCTAAAGGGCTTATTATTTACGCTATTATTTTTTTAGGAAACCTAACTAAGAACGGCTAGGAAACAACCAAGCGGTCGGAACCTCTGAGTTGCCCAAAATCTGATCCAATCTGGTCTAACTGAGATTACATTCTACCGATTTCTTAGTTAGGTTTCCTACAAATTTATACACAGGCGAATACAGGTGTGAAGTTTTGTTATTACCGGGAAAAGTACCTAAAAACGCAAAGAATCAAATCAATCTTTATTTGTGAACATAAGTACAAAAAGGTGTTATACATTTTAGCTGATCTGTATGTTCGGCCAATAAATTTTATATAATATTAGTAAGCAGGTTATATTTTTACTATCATAATTAGTAAAGTCTAGGATAAAAGAAATGAAGCAATTGAAAAATGTCATGAGCCGCATAAAATAAAGTAATTAAATTATATTATTAATTATTAAGAATGTCAAAGAAAATTAAATTTAGTCATAATTTGTCATTTAAAAAGTCTTCAATCGAGTAATACGTCTTTTCAACTAGAAACAGGAACAACTTTTTTTTTTAAATGGCTGACATTTAATAGGTTAAATAAGAAAGGTTAATAACAAAAAAAACGCGACACCAAAGACATTCAAGACTGTCTAAGTAGGTATAAACGAGACATCACGATCGAAATTTTCATCCGATTCTGGACACAAGTCGATGAATCTAGTTCAGTAGGTTCCGCTGCCGCTCCAATATTGCTATATTATTCTAGATGGCGTTACTGAGACTTGCGATCACAGTTTTTCTTTAACATTTCTTCGCATATCCTCTCTATTAGTATCTTACATTATGATAATAAAACCGCACATGACATGACAAGTCAACAACGTACTTGTGCATCAAACATATTATGACGTAAACCTACCAATTAAACTGAGACGGGAACGTTATTATTAAATAAAAAAAATGGCTGCATGATTCAGGCGTGAGTCAAAGCATTCTGTTTAGATAGGGCGAGCTAACTACAGTAACTACTGCTTATTTACGATACCGCGGGTAAGTCAGGATGCGGTGAGGGGGCACGTGTGATGGGTACGGTAATATGACGGTTTGATGGGTAACAGGAGTAGAGTTTGTTTGGTTCAAGGTAGTCTAAGAAACTAACGGACGTCACGCGGTTTCACTCGCGTAGTTACCGTTCCCCTGAGAATACAGGTATAAAGGTCATCATGGCACATTATACCGGCACGGCACCGGCACTGCTCCAAACCAGCAAATGACTCGTCATTAAACTTTGCGATGCAACACGAACACGTGCGATGAGTAAACAAACGGCAATATGACGATTGGACGGATAAAAAGAATTTGGTTTGTTTGATTCAAAGCAGCAAAAATTTAATTTGAGTAAATAATATTTTTAATTTTTTTTATTAATTTATTTAATTTGTTTAATTTTATATACGTAAAATATTATTTATTTATGAAGTATAATGATAATTGTTACTCATCCGTCACATGGTTCATTTGAAAATCAGCGTCAGGCAGGATCTCAGCATCTGTCTGGCATTACCGCTGAAATGAACCTTTTGGCGCAGCCGTGAGACATGCCATTTTTTGTCTCTTTTTTTTTGTGTTATTGTGTTTTTACTGTGCGTGTATCCAGCTGTTGCCAATAAATGTATTTTCTTTCTTTCTTTCTTTTCTTTCAGCATAAGAAACAAATGACTGTCGCTTGGTTGTTTTGTATTTGCGTACCTAATCTTCCAAGCCTTTTGGAGTCGGCTTTCAGTCAACCCGAACCCCGATAGTCTGACAAGACTTTATAAACCACATCGTGTTAACCAGTCAAGGCACCCACTTCATGTCAAACACTGTTATTCAGCTGCATTCGTTTGGACTGGAAGCTGACCCCAAAGTAGTTACTTCATAACACGTCAGGCCGGATATCTATGCGTCAGGCAGATGATGACGTGCCTACACAAGTTAATAGGAAGAAAATCCAAATGCATGAACAGCCTGCGTAGCATGAACACCGAAGAAACGGTCTTTGTCGTGTCTCGGAAGAAAAGAAATTAAGTGTTCATGCTACGCAGGCAGGTGTATAGAAAGAAATTTGACAGATGAGGTTCCTGTCTATATAATATGTCACTTTGCCGATTCGTCTGAAGACAAAGGCCGTTTCTTCGGTGTTCAATGTGTTCATGCTACGCAGGCAGGAACATTTGCTTCATTCATGAATTCAACAAAATTAGTTTGTTTTCTTTGCTAAACAAGTTCGTAGCACATTCTTTTAGCGAAAAAAGTTTCAGTACTCAGTTCTCATCTGGCTGTAAACCGGTAGTGCTTGTTTATATTACGCTGCCCCAATTCGAGAGCCCGAACATATGACCTTTGTTACAAAAATGTTGTTACTACATTGACTCTATTTTAATGGTGCTACGTTTATTGGGAAATATCTACTGGTATGTTTAAGGGCGAGAATCCACCAAAGCGGAGACGAGAGGAGATGTCTCGTAATAAACCAATAGGATAATGTAAAGCTAAGCACTGCACTGTCAAAATGACGCAAGCTGATTGGTTGTACGACACATCTCTTCTCGTCTCCCCTTTGGTGAAGTCTCGCCCTAAGAGGAGCTTGTAGCTAAATAATAACAGCATCACGGGTCGATCGAAGGCTAAGCACACACGAGGTTGTTCCGAAGATGGGTTAGATTTGAAGACTCCTCCGCCGTTGATCCCGGCTGTCGTATAGATCTATGACAGTCGTTAGCAGCCGGAAAGTCTGACAATCAGTTTAACCAAGGAGTATGGTGCTTCCCAGTTACTGGGTTGTGGACGCCAAATAGGCTCTCGCTCCATGCAAAATACTGGTATTGCTGGCGTGCATTCCATACTATAACATCTCCTTCACGACCGCTTAGTTTAGAAAATCCTACTAATATTATAAACGCGAAAGTTTGTGAGGATGGATGGATGGATGGATGGATGTTTGTTACTCTTTCACGTAAAAACTATTGAATGGATGTTAATAAAATTTGGTATGGAGTTAGCTGGCACCCGGGATTATCACATAGGCTACTTTTTATCCCTGTATTCCCACGGGAACGGGACCTACGCGGGTGAAACCGCGGAACGGCTGCTAGTAAGTTTATATTTTTTTTAATATTATAATCCAGTGCTTGGCAGCAATCCCACCTGATGGTAAGCATTGATGCAATCAGTGATGGTGAAGCCCACTAGTTTATTTTCATTTATTAGTTTTATTATACTTTATTGTCGGACAGCAATGATCCAGTGTGTTAATAAACATTAAATAACTTATTACTAGTTTAAGTAATTATAATTTAATTCAAAAGAAAAACAGAATAAAATAAAATAGTATTGTGAAAAGGACATCCCTAAACTAATTTTCAGTGATTTTCCTTAGTTATTAAGAGCCTATTCACTCTAGCTTTGAAAACTCCTAAATTATTATCGGAGGGGAAGACCGCAGCAGGCCAGTTGTTCCATTTACACTCGCAAACAACGTGACTTTCTATTGGTAAAAGACTTTTCAAAATCTGATTAGTAGATAATATAATAATATAATATAATATTCTACAACTTTCCACACAACGCCATTTAGTCCCAAGTTAAGCTTGAGAGCTTGTGTTATGGGTACTAAACAGCTGATAAACATATTTATATATTTCTAAATACATACATTTTATAGATAAATTACATCCAGACACAACAAATGATCGTGCTCATCACACAAACATTTGTCCTGGGTGGTCGATCGAATCGATCACACGACCTCCGGCATAGCGTCAGGGTCACTAACTACTAGACCAACAGGTCAGATCCGGAGCTAAGGTACCCTCTACAACGTCACAAAATCACCAACTTTATATGTAGGAGTATAGAAAATGGAAGTATAAATAAAGCGCCTGGAAAAGTTTCATTTATATACAGATACAAATACATATTACTTATATGATTTCATACTTTTTTTTTCCTACAAGGATACAACACATGGGAATCCTGATTAAGCAATTATATTATTTGTAATGTTACCTATATACAATTTCCCTGATCTACCTAAATGTGGTAAAATGATTTGTTGCTGTGTGGTCAACCAATAAGGTGTTAGGACTAACCCATAATTACCAGGTCGGCAATGGATGACATGATTACTTGATTAGTCAGTCGTTACAAACGGGACAGCCGATGATACACATCCCCTTGACGTAAAACTTTACTCATTAACCGACTTCAAAAAAGGAGGAGGTTCTATGTTCGTGTGTATGTATTTTTTTTTTGTATGTTACCTGATTTCTCCCCCATTTGTGGAGCCATCCTCAAAATTCTTTTTTTATTTGAAAGAGTATACTCCTGAGGTGGTCCCATTTTAATTTGGTGATGATCTGGTGCTGATCTTCGGAGATATACAATGGATTTTTTTCAAAAATAAACGGCAAGTCTGTCGTGATTGCTGGAATCGCTTGGATGTTTATTGTTTATACAACATCATAACGTATCATCACGCCAGTATGCTCCGAGGGATACGCAGATGTGTACAATATACCTCGATTTCGACAGGTATGTATGTTAAGTTTCATTTAGTAGGGATAAGTGGATAACCCCATTACCATGACAAGTATTGTTAACAATTAACAATATAAATAAATCTATGGCAAATATTTGTATGGATGGGAACAACAAAAACTGGAAAAAAAAATCAGTTTTGCAAAAAATAAAACCGACTTTTACGCCGTTTAGTGTTTTTAATAATCCGGTTTTATTTTTTGTTTTTAAGATACACTTCAGTCCAGGCTAGTTAAATATAACATCACGCTTGTATTCTCCGTAGGGTGAGGCAGAGGTGTACCTACCTATAGTACATATCCCCAGTTATATTTAAGTCACATGTCTTTTTCTTAGTGTGTGACAACGGTGTGAGAGTTTGAATGGCGGTCATGGACCTCCAACTTGGCGTATTTGAATTGTTAAACCCTTTGCCATCAAACGGCTGCTACTGATAAAATTACAATAACTCAGTCCAACCTGGAAATCGATCCCTCGTGCTTAGCAGTAGCGCTTATAACTTCTAGACCAACGATACAGTCAAGGCAGTGGTTTATCTTTGTCTATGTTTGTCTTCGTCACCTACTCCAGAATGAGAGGCTTCCGTTCCGATCCACTATCATAGAAAGAATTAAAAGGTCAGAAATATGGACGAAGCCTAAGTCCACTCGCGTACGGGGCAACCTGGCTGCAGAGGCAGAAACATTCATACATTTCGTAACTGCTCAAGTGCCCCGTGCACTTGAGCAGTTACCCATCAAAGGTTCTCATATACCATCATTTGTTCAACTGGTTTCCGCAACCTGGCTGCCGCAACCAGGCCGCCTAGTGCGCGGGTGGCCCTAAGGTCTTGCCACAAAGCGGAGTCAAAAGGTTATCAATGATGAACAACAATGGATTCCAAGTATTCTAAGGAAGGACACCACGTTTTTACTTATAATTCTGATTCTAGTGAACGTTTTAGTTTCGTAGTGTCTTTTAAATATTTTAGAGGACTAAATAGAACCCCTGACCTCCGGCATAGCAGTCAGGACCACTAACCAACAGGCCAGTCTAAGTAGACTATCGTACGAGGACTAGTAGGTACGTATCGATGATATACCAATCGAGTTAAATGATTACATCTACATTACTACTACTTTAAATACCTACTCTAGTATTGTATGTATTATAGAGACACGCAGCGCAGTAGTTTAGTTTAAAATTGTGTATTTTGTATCTTTCAAAATCAATGCGTTTCAGCAAGGTAGTTAGGTTCGGTAGTTAGGTTAGCTATAGGATAGGTATGGTAAGTTAGGTTAGGTTATATGTATATATATACATGATGTCATTCTAGATCTGTCTAACACAAAAGGTTAAAATAGTACATTTGAGACTCACTGTAGTAGTAGTTTTTATTGTTTTGGATCTATTTGCTGTCATCTGATTAAACGTATGTAAGTACCTATTTCTCTATGTATAGAATTCTCGTGTGTTTGCAACCAAACAACTCCGAAACGGCTTGACCGATTCGTATGTAATTTTGTGTGTTTATTCTGTGGTCTGAGAATAGGTCGTAAACTACTTTTTTTTTTAAGTGGAACGAAGAAAGAAAGCATGGATCCACCGTTGTGGGCACTGTGGGGATGCCCACAACCCTAATTGGGGTCGATAGGCCATTGTTTATACCCTACTTTTTCTATTAAAATAATATAAATTTATTACAAAAGATACATTTTTAGTCTATTAAAAATTGGTAATAGCAACATTTAAGTTACTAAATTAGTATTTTTTTAGTATTTATTACTTGATGGATGGCCAGAAATAGGCATTTCTCATTTAACAATTAGGTATACACAGAAAAAAAATACAAAGATAAATTAAGATGTTAATGAGTTGATGTGTCACTTTGATGAAGTTAATGTATCGTACATTGGGTTGTCTTTCAACGTAAACTAGACGTCTACAAGTCTATCAACACCGCTTCAAACCTGATTATTTTCTAGGGGGGAAACTCATGACCCCTCGCTGTAGATTAAAATGGCCTTAAATTCATTTCCTATACTAGCATACAAGGATCACCATTGGACGATTATTTTAAACTTTTTTGACAAAAGCGTAACGTCAATTCGAACGATTTTGAAATTTAAAATGCAACTGCCGTGCAGCATTTAAGTTTAAATTAATAAGGGAAGCACAATAATCAAAATCACTACATATTATAAAACAATCCTCCGCCGCGTCTGTCTGACTGTTCGCTATACACTCGAAAACGATTGCACCGATTTTCATGCTGTTTTTACCAATGGTTAGAGAGGTTCTCTAATTTGACAAGGTTGTATACATTGGTTAAAATATTTAACATTGGAAAAAACCCCATCTGTGCGCGATAACCGTTACCAGCAGGCGAAACCGCGGGCATTAGTTAGCGGCGTTTGGTATACATATGCATAGACAATAATATATTTGAAATAAGTACTGAGTACTTTAATTTTAATAAAAAAAAAAAAATCGAACGCTTCGACTGTTCGAAATAGAATTTGTGCTAGGTACCTACTAACTTAATTCTTAGGGCCAGCGCACATCTGTCGACGCGCAGCGCAGAGAGACTTTCAGTGGTAAACAATTGTCAACCTTGCAGTTCATGAAACAGCGTTGAAAATGCATAATCGCCGCATCCGTTGATGCGCGATTATGCATTTTCAACGCTTTTTTTTCGCGACCGAATTAAGCGGTTTATTTTCGACTGTGTTTTGAGAGATGCAACGGTGATATTGATTTAACAAGGACAAACACGTTTTACGGCGCTACGCCAGGTCTGCGCTGGCCCTTAACCCGGGTTCCTTACCCGAAGATCTTAAAATAATACCTTAGAGTTTATTTACATACCTACATAGGTACATAAACTCACGGGTTTTTCACATGGGGGTAGGCAGAAACTACAGAGCGCCCTTTGCTACAATTATTACATACCTACTTCTTTTGCTTCGCATGTTATCTACACACGCCAGTTGCGAGTAGGTACTACGCACCTGACCTTTCTAAAGAACCTCACCAATAAGGTCTATTTATGTCTTCTAGGGCGTCCCGTCCCGGGATTTCCACTTACATTTGCCTTTCGTCAGTCGCCCTTCATTTATCGTTTCCTAGCCTTATAAGTAATTACCTACTCACCTTCAAACATTTGAGGCAGAAGGTATGCTGGCATGGCAGGACACGCGACGAGGTGTCGAGTCGCTCCAGACAAACGGAGCACTCGAGAAGGTCGTTGAGTAAACCCTCATCCATGCCGGTTGGGGCACTGGAAACAAAACACGACACTATCAATCACGGTCATCTTCATACACAGAACTTTTTGTTGTACAGACGCCAGCACATCAAGTTACCCCAATGTGTCAAATTTTCCCAATTGAATATGAACCTTATTCGGTTTGACACAAAGTTGAAAAACCATAAAAGAAATTTGACACAATTTGATGTGCTGGCGTCTGTACACTGAGAGGCTGAATATATGCAGGAAATATTACTGCTCAAAATTCGGGTTATCCCTCAAAGCGACTATTTTTTAATGCAACCATGATATCTTATCGTGTGGTTAAAGACTAGCCTAGTGCCAGATTTAATGCCGCCCATAGGCCTCTGACTTGGCATCACATGCAGTCGAGAAATATCTCTCAGGCATGCCGTTTCCTCACGATGTGTTCCTTCACCGTTTTTGAAGCAAGTTATAATACAATACAGACATGAATCCGAATATTCAGCGGAGCGTGCGTGCCTTAGGTCCGAAATGGAGCAACCATAATGAACAATAAAGATAGAGAGAGAATGAGATTAGAGATTTAGTAATAATATCACCCTCCTAAAAAAAACACAAAATTTTCGACGAATAATGTGTTCAATTCCGCAAAATCCATGAATGATGAGTTTAAGTCATACATAATAAACTCTTAGCTTATATTGAAATACATAATGCATAGCATAACCAAATACCTACAATTCTAAATATAAAGGCAAACATTGACAGAGGCCAGACATAGCCAAATGCATGTAAGAATATGAGATAATTAGATATGCAATAGACTTATTAAGTCATCTTTAATTAAGTCATCTTTAATTAAGTCTAGTGTGACTGCATTGCACAGATTGATTGCATCTTTTGTAATTTACATAACAATGGTGTGTTTCTTAGGAATTCTGCATCAGCCTGCGTAGCATGAACACCGAAGAAACGGTCTTTGTCGTGTCTCGGAAGAAAAGAAATTAAGTGTTCATGCTACGCAGGCAGGTGTATTGAAAGAAATTTGACAGATTGAGGTTCCTGTCTATATAATCTGTCACTTTGCCGATTTGTCTGTAGACAAAGGCCGTTTCTTCGGTGTTCAATGTGTTCATGCTACGCAGGCTGTTGATTTAACCTTTCAATTGTGTCAATTAGAGACACAATAGAAAGACAATGACAGCGTGAACACCGGTGTCCTTATGGGGTTTAATGAATTAATTGTAACATTGAATGGATTTGGATAAAATAATAATAATCAGTCTCCTGGGTTGATCGAAGTTTCATGAGGTTAGTCTGTGGATGGGTGACCATTCATTAGATATCAAGACTCTTCCATGCCTTAAAAGAAAAAAGAAAGAAAGAAAATATTTTATTTGGACGCACAGAACATAAAACAAAAGAACAGCAATACAGATAAAAAAAGAAAGATTAAAAAACTAAAGACAAAAATAAAAAATAAAAAATAATAAAAAGACCTGTGCGAGACCAAAAAGGCGCCTATCTCAGCATTAGCTGCGACATTTACATCGCAGCGCTGTTATTACTGCTGTTTGTTGCTTAGAATGCATGTTAAGCTATTGGTCCGTAAAGATATACAAATGAGCTGTCATTTGTAGATAGATCTTTTGACAGTTGTTAAGGGTAGTCAGAAGCCCGAAGGTCTGACAACTGGGTTAACTGGGTATTGTGTTACCCAGTAACTGGGTTGTAGAGGTTAGAGAAACACTGGTATTCAGCTGCATTGGGTTAAACTAGAAGCCGAACCCACCATAGTTGGGAACAGGCTAGGCAGATGATGACTCAGATTTGAGTGAAAAGCCAGTTTGTTAGGTTCTGTTACTGCACTGGTCTGCATGTGCCACACAAGATGGAGTGGTTATAAAAAAATACTCTTATAAAGTAACTTTGAGTGCAGAGACAAGCAATAGTATACCTAAGTAATATTTTTTTCTAGGAGTTTCTATGCTCTTATTATTAAAATAACTCACTCAGCTGATACATTACGTAAACTTATTTATACAACATGACTGTTTACTTTACTTCTGAGCTGGTAGCAAACTTTTTGGTCATTAATTTCTAAAGACAAACAAGGCAGACAAGGAAGACATTGACAAGCAGTATGTAAATACTGTTGCTAAATAAAAAAAACATTCAAAACCACTGTTCTTTTTAATTGAAAATTATATTGTTTTGTTATCTCAAGTGTTATGTGATAAAATGATAACAGTATGATAAGAACTTTGAACATTTCAATGGATTGAATATTTTTTGTTTATAAAAACATGTTTCTGGTTGTTGGTTTGTTCATGTTTTGCTAGTATGACTATTTCTTAGGATCTGCTTAACTTATTACAGCTACTTTGGCTATTGTCAACATAATCAAGTCATACCAAAAATATGTTATTGCCTTTTCATATTTCCTAATCTAAGGTTATTGCAAGCAATTGCTATCAGATTTACATGTCCACATATTGAAGGACCGAGACAGTGTGTAAGTATTTCAATATAGGACTTTTGAGAGGCGAAGTTCACGTCGAAAGCATGTTGCCAAGTGGTAGGATAGAAAAGTTTTAACATCAAATTCTTGTTTGCATTCTTTTTAATACACGGCAGTGTCAGTAAAAGATATATATTTGATTATAAATAGCACGACTAACACGATACCGAACAGAACATCGCTACAATGCAAGTTTTCTTGGTATTTTTAGATCGACGTGCACGTTAGATTACGAGATTTACATGATTACATCTTTCGTTATAACTCAAAATGTTGATGACTCACCGAATGTTTTAAATTCCAACGATGTTAGCGGGAACTCTGGTCATTATTGCTAAAACACAATGAAACAATATCCACGGGATACCACCCCGAACGAGTCACACAAAAATTCTTCGACACAAAACTATCTAAAACGGCACATAGTTTAACACTGTGAAAGGATAATTACACCGGGGGACTAAAGGTCGGAGGGTGAAGTTGCTGCTGTGAGAAATATGCAGTTTTTCACATAAAAACTGATACAATTTCACGCACAAATGCCATTCTCGCCGTTTCTTCGTTCGACCGGACGGTGAAGCGGGGGCGGGAGCAAGCGACTATCACCTCAAAGGGTGTACGTCCTGAACTTATGTTTTCTACCAATGTGAGAATTTTATTGAAACCCAAATAATTATGGATATATTCACAAAAATGTTAAATGATCGAATCGACCTTTTTATTGATCGTGATAAGTCGTTAAATGTAATTAACTAAACCTGTGTAAATAAAAATATATGAACAACATTTTTTTAACACAATGCAGTAGAAATCTAAAGGTTTTACATAGCAACTTTACTTCAGAAAAGAAAAACTGAGGACGAGTACCTTGTTTCATAATATTTTCGCTAATTATTATCATTATGAAAGCTTTTCGGTCTTCTTTTCCTAATGATTATGTTGGTAAGACAATTGTGATTTTGTTTAATGCATTAAAAATATGAATAACCATTCATCGGACTTTTACTAAGAAAATACGCCTCACATCATTTTTCAAGTACATACATATTGTACATACCTACCCTGAAACATGAAAGGATTCCATTGAAATTGGCAGTCATGATTAATAATTCATTCTCCAATTGACTTAACCGTAAACTGAATGGCTGCTAGCTGAACTAATTTATAATTTAGGTTTTGAGCTTTTACTGCTGAAACTTTTTTGAAAAGAGAGTTGCCTGAACCCTTCATGGACTTTGTAAAATGTAAATGTAAAACCAATGTTTAAGAGTTGTCATAATGCCATTATAATATTTCGAGAGGCATGCTTTTAGTGATATTTCACTGGAATATTTGGCGAGTAAAAGAATACTACAAATAAATACTTGTATAATGTATTGGCTTTAAATTGAAAGAATGTCTATTTCTAAACGTAGATAATAATATCAGTTAACTGTCAGACAGAATACTAACAGTTTATTATCTGTGGCTTCATGGCTTATCAGATTTCTGATTTTGGCTATGGGCTGTCAAAATATGCACACTACTTTTTTGCGTAGACTTTTATTTTCTTGAATTTCTAAAAAATGTCACGCGATAAAAGCGTGTGGTTTGCAGAAGAGATACTGTTGGATGCCAAATTAATTAATTTTCAATTGGAAACTGGAGAATGGGATGCTGTGGAAGAAATGTTACGAGCCGAGGCTCAGCTTTCCAGAGATGCCGAGACCGGACGATTGCGCCCGTAAGTACTTATTAAAAACATGTGGAACGTAGGACAATAATCCGTTTGTTTGGATAGGTATGCATTGAACTTTATACATTTCGATTTTACGGATCTAGTCTATCTCTAACGTGGGAGTCTTCATAACATCTATTTAAAAGAATATGCTCATTTGCACAGTCGTCGTCATACTGACTATTTATTATTGAACATTTTTGGTACAATACTGTACATTATAAAGGTCTTGTTAGCAGTAATACTTTTAACCAATTTCTTCATGTGTTTTAGCTCATAATTCTGTTTTTTTATGTACTTTTTAACAATTTACATTATCAACACTTGCTATTGTTGCTTATCAGTACAATTCTTTTAGTAGTAAGAATATCCTTAAATATTATAAATGCCAAAGTTTGTATGGATGTTTGCTACTCTTTCTCGCAAGAACCGCAGAACGGATTCTAACGAAACTTTGCAATTATAATTATAGCTTATAGATTAGTATAACACATATTCTATAATTTTGAAAGAATGTTGTTGAATTGTCCAGTGTTAAGGAATAATCCTGCGCACACAAAGTCACGGGACCAGCTAGTATCATCATAATTTTCATACTTTCTTTACTAGTCTGTTAAACTTAGGCAGCTATATGTAGCAAAGAAAAACGCTTAAATATTTTATCTATTCATTTCAGGAAAAAAGCATCAGAATATACTTTGCGACTTATAGCAGAAGTTCTTCACATAATGCGTCTTGATGTTGAACAAGCTTCGTACAACAGAAGCACTTTAGCAGTTGCAGAACAATGTCTGCGTTTAGTCCGTTCCTGTGCCGCAGCTGGTACAAAGATGCAAACTTACATCTCTAAAGAACTGTCGATACTAGACTCCATGCTAATCTTAGCAACAGAATACCAACATCCAAGTGTTGATTTTATAAATGAAGAGTTACAGAAAAAGTTTGAGTCATGCATGACTGTACTGATGCAAACATTAGGAAACTTAGTCGTAAACAATCCCTTCAACCAAATAATGATTTGGAACAAATTTGATGCCAATATCCTCAACAGCTTTGTTGGTTCAAACGATAAGATTGCCACTGCAGCCGCTATGATCGTTTACAACATACTATTAGGACAGCCAAACGTGTTGCCTGATGACGTTATGTTACTAAACTCGTTAGCGTACATGTACAGTAATGGCAACACCGAGTACCCGCATTTAATTATAGAATATTTAATTGGAGTGGAGAATACTTATATAGAAAAGTTATATTCGAAGTTGGAACCCGAATGTCGAATGCTCGTGTTGAACTTAGCATACAATATTTTGATGTCAACTGAATCTCAGGATATTAATGTTTCCGTAAACTTTGTTAAGTTTATGGCTCATGAGTTTAAGAGTAAATCAGATTGTATATTGAAGACAATTGATAAGTATGTGAATTCTATAGAGCCTCAAGAGGTGGTCTTTCTATTGGAGATCATAGCTACTGCATCTAGTATGGATGCGTATATGGATTGTTTGCAGACAGACAGCTCACTATTTATTAACTGTGCATGTAAGTATAGTTTTGAATTCGTAATCTTATTTTATAAAATTCTTATGTCACTATGTTTGTCCACAATGAACTCCATTACTACACAACCAATTTTGATAGAATTTGGCTTTCTGTGTGTAGTTTGATCAAACTTAAAAGATGGAATAATTTTAATCTTGATTGACCTCAATATTTTTTGTTGAACATATTAGAACTACGGACGGAGCCACAGCAATATATGGCTAGACCTGGTTATGTTCACGTATTTCAGCTGGACCTGGTTATACAGGAAAGAAATACTACATCACATAACTGTAAAAATCCATGATGATGATTCTATGTCCTATGTCTAGTGTATAATATATAATTATGATCCTCATCTGTCACACGAGTTAAATTTTCCATATAAATTGTGTGTATATTTTTGATATAAATTGTGTGTATATTTTTATTTCAGTTCTCCTCCAAGCAATTCACAAGCTTGGCAAAGAGAGCAGTAACTTCTTTTCTTCCCTCAACAAACTGTATGAGGCTACCGGCAGGACGTTTATTGATGATGAGAACGAGAATATATCTGATGTTCCAGCCAACACTCCGTGTGAGAGTGAGTTACT
This sequence comes from Euplexia lucipara, assembly GCA_921972225.1. Classification (NCBI taxonomy): domain Eukaryota; kingdom Metazoa; phylum Arthropoda; class Insecta; order Lepidoptera; family Noctuidae; genus Euplexia; species Euplexia lucipara. The sequence goes on from OV179156.1 coordinate 18,484,739, forward strand.
TATACTTTATCTATTATTTTAAGATCTTTTATATGTTGTGAATTGCAAATAAATAATATGACTATTAATATGCATTAGTGGTCAAAACCCGACTGTTTTAGTGTACTGCATTCACGCACGCCTATGAGAAAAACATTTTTTTTCTGCAATAGCGTTATGTTTTTGATGGTAAAACAAAAAACGTAGTTTATAAAAATGTACTTCGATTATAATAGGCTCATATTTTATTAAAAAAAGCCTGCCTGGCTGGCCTGTTGGTCTAGTAGTTAGTGACCCTGACTGCTATTTTATTTTTATTTCATTTTATTCATAAATATGCCGGAGGTTGTGGGTTTGATTCCCACCCAGGACAAATGTTTGTGTGATGAACACGAACATTTGATCAGTGACTGGGTGCAATTTATCTATAATATGTATGTATTTAGAAATATAAAAGTATGTTTATCAGCTATTTAGTACCCATAACACAAGCTCTCAAGCTTAACTTGGGACTAAATGGCGTTGTGTGAAAAGTTGTGGAATATTTATTTATTTATTAAGCGTATATTATGTCTTATTCTTAAAATAATCAGCCGAAATAATTAAAAATGCTATCTAAGCACAATTAAAAATGCTCCTCAAACACATTTTTCCACGCGCACAAGGTAGGTATTCCGTATATTAATTTGACAAAAAATTGTCTCTCTCCAAATGAACAGCATGCGAGTGTAAATATGTCATTGGCCGTTTATTCATCTACCGCATTAGCTATGTGAACTAAAAAATCAAGACATCAATAAAATTTTAATCGTATTATCCCTGAAATGTGTGAAATAAGCACTCAAATTATATAGCTTCACGGTGGTAATGATAAGACGGGTAACCGACATACCGTATAATCGAAAATCAAGGTTTTACAAACACCGCCTTTTCAAAAACTATTGAAACTAATTGATTAACTTTACAAATATTTAATAGTTAGGAAGTGGAATGTTCATATGCATACCTACTTTTGTCTTTTGAAGTTATACCTACTTCTTTTGGCGCGTTAGGGAAAAATTAAGAGAGGAAATGTTTACGATGCGCGCGCACACCGTCACGAAAAACCGTGCACCCTGAAGTTAGCTATAATCAAAATTTAAGTTTTTTTTCTATCATTAGTGTCGTTTTTCTAGAAACGCGAAAGATACAATTTTTAGAACGATTTTTATCTTGTTACGCCCATAGACATAGACAATGGATTGAGTGTTCCTTGTCAGCTGTGAAGTAGGTACATATTGGTAAGAAAGAGTGAGAGGGATAAAGCGAACGTGTGGTATAGGTACAGAAAAGGAAAGGGAAAGGGAAAAAGACTGAGAGGGATTGTGCGGCCAATAACTGTATTGGCCGCACAATTCCTCTCAGTCTTTTTCTAGGGAGTGGTCAACTTTGTGCGGGTATTGCTCAGTCCATTCTCTATGTCTATGGTTACGCCAGAAAAGTATACCTACCTTCTAACGCGTGTACATGAATACACACACGCTTTATTTGTTCCAAGGAGGATGAGGCTAAAGTGGCTTCTTATTTTCTGATTCCCAAAAAAACCCCGACGGCAAGTGTCTAAAAGTTTGTATAAGTATATTTCGGAAACCTCTTCTTTTAGCTATTAAATACTGCGCCCACCATCATCTGCGTAGCCTATTCCCAACTATGTTGAGGTCAGCTTCTATTCAAACCGAATGCAGCTGAAAACTAGTGTTAAACATGGAGCGTCTGACTATCTGACCTCAACAACCCAGTAGGTAAATGCTATCCGCTATCTTTCTTGGTTAGTCTGGTGGTCAGACTTTCGGAGTTCCGACTGTTCATAAAGGGATTTAACTAGGATCCTCAAAATCAAAAGTCTTTATTCTAACTAGGCTGAGAATCAGCACTTTTAAAATGTAAAAAAAATACGTAAGACAGTCCCCCAAACACCTTACCCTTCGCCACTTCCTAGTGTTTTTGCTGGGAAGAAGAAGTAGCGGAACAAACTCCCCAGCAACACGTCTGTCTAATTCGTTTGAAGAACTACCTAGTTTGGAAGCCACCAAGCGGTCGGTAAGTACTTTAAATCGGATCCAATCTGTCCTAACTGCGATTACACCTTCCGATTTCCTAGTTAGGATACTACAAATCATATAGTGTAATAAGCCCTTAACAAAACTGCCAAAGATCTATACCTACACACACACATAGATAGATGTGTCCAGAAGTGTATATTACATACACGTGTAGGTATAGCTGCGCTCATCATTCTAAAAATGTTAAGTGTGGCTAGTAACTTGATTTGAATTGTTAGAATCGTAATTTTCGATTATTAAATGGCCATTCAAACTCCCCGTCGAAAGTTCTCGACACGATATTAACAGCTACTGCTGAGCATGAGGTCCTGAGTTCGATCCTCGGGTCGGGCAAAGTGTTATTGAGTTTTTCCATCTGGAAATTCTCAGTAAAAACCCAAAGTCTGGATTCGTGCCTCCTGAATGATGACAATAGACTCGCCCCCTATTACATGGGACTTAAACACATCTGGCGAAATGTAAGTTTGCTGCTGGTACACCTCTGCCTAACCCTTCGGGAATTACAGGCATTGTTATGTTATGTCTTTAAATATCGTGGCATCATCGTGCTGAGATAGGGGCCTTTTGGCCTCGTACAAACCTTTTTGTTATTTATTATGTTAGTTTTAGCTGTTAAATTCTTGTCCGTGTCCCAAATAAATATATTTCTTTCTTTACGTACTAAGTAATTTGTTTTCAATTACAGATCCCCTAACTAAAAACGATTCAGCCGACAACATGCTATCGTGCAACGAAACCACATCAGAATGCACGGAATCTGAAAGCAGCGAACAATACTTCGAATGTAACGAGAATCCTTCATACATGGACAAATTCGACGCCGTAGACAACATGCAACCGCTCAAATTCGCCGACACATATCCTGAAGTGAAAAACGGTAGAAGCAACTCTAATTCCAATGTCAAAATCGACGCTGATATGTCAAAAGTTGCATATAAACGTAGCAGTTCCGTTCCAAAGAACGATGAACGTGTCCCTTTACCTACAAGGCGGATAAGTTTGGAGCATAAAATCGACATCGGAGATGACAACGAACCGCCCTTGATTATTGATTCCGCGTCGCCAAACGGTAGTATGAACACAATCGCGGAAATGATCCCTGTAGCGCTTCAGCCAAGATTAGACTTACAGCCAACTAGCAGAACTGAGTCTCAGGATAGTTCACCCAACGACCCGCCAACAGAAATACATTTTACTAAAGAAGAATTGAAATGTGAGGTGAAAGCTTCCCCAAGTGAAATTTCTCCGCCGTTAGCCGAAATTGTACTAGAATCTGAGTCGCAAAAACAGTCGCCAGATACACCTAAGGAAGTGAAGAAGAGTCAGAATCTGTCGACGGATTTCGATCTTAGTGAGCAGTTGCAGAAAATTCTCGGTATATCATCAGAAAAAACGCGCGGTGAGACTGCCAATGCAGAGAAGAAAAGTGAACCTGCTAAAGAAGTCAAGATTGCTGATGAAGCCGCTAATAAGGTGCCGTCGGTGAAGATTGATTCCCCTGAAGGTCCTAAGACCAGGTAAACTTAAACCATTTATATTTTTACGTAGGTAACAAGTTTCTGCCAAAAATTGTACATTAAAAATAGTTCCACATAGTACGCGTACTACGACCGCGCCAGTCATGAATCTTAGCGTTAACTTTAATTGGATTATCCCCAAATAAATACTCTTAGAAAAAATACGTTTATGAAAAAACGTTCTATGTGAGTAAACATGAAGTTTTTCAAAGATTACTAATTTACTTATAACGTTAAATCATATCGTGCTCCGTTGTGGTTTGTGGCTCTATTTTATTCGGTTACAATAAAATCGTACTCTGTGTTCGTTAGTACAAGGTTTTGTTCATTTCTAGCTATTTCAGGACTATAATTAAGTCCATAAATTTTAATTAATATTAAGTTCATTCATAATATTGTCCTTACAGGTTAGGCGCTGTCGACATGACAACTCCAAAGAAAGCTATTACGAGTGTTGAAACAGTGGAGCGACACGTCGCGTTTGGCTTTAAAGCAGCGCTGGTACGGACACTTGCCAACCTATGCTGGAAGAACCAGGAGAATAAGAAAATGGTAAGGCTAAAACTGGACCTTCGTAACCCTTACATGTCGCTCATAGATATTAACTCATTTGAAATATAGTACTTTTATTTATTTAATTTTTCGTCATATTTAAATGTTGATCTGCCCATCGGCTATAGACAGAAATTTTCTATTTGTTATAAATATCCTATGGTTTAGCCTCATGGCAATTAGTCTTAAAAATAAATATTAGTCATAAACAATATTGACGTATCATATCTCTGTGAACAACGCCTAATGTGTTGATATCCTAAAAAGAAGTACCAAAAGCTATATTTTGAACCTCTACCATTGAAACTTTGTTTTTCAGATTCGTGAACTAGAAGTGATCCCAGTACTTCTAGATTGCTGCAACATCGACGCTCGCAATCCTTGTATCCTTTTATAGAGAAATTTAAAATACCTTGAGCGCAAGCAATTCTTCAACGTATGTCCAGAGTATCCTGGACAAAGAGTTCCTCCATCATGTTGGAGAATGGCTTAATTTTTTTATGGCCAGATCAGTGTTTAACCAATTGATGTGTGAAGAGTTGAATGTTGGTGTAAAGCCTTTTACGGACTTAGTGGTCTAATATACGCGTAATCTTGGTATGATGAATACGCGTACAGGTGTAGTTGAATACACGTACTTATTCCGTATAAGGCTTAGTGTGAAATTACAGTGGCGAGGGGCGCGCAGTGGGAGCGGGTGGCGGGTCAAGCGGAAAACGCACATTTCCATGGATGAACACAGTAGCAGCGGGGCGATTGGGCGGTCCGGACGTACCTACCTCTTGTGATATTGGAAATAATAATAATAATGTCAGATTATTTGAAAGCTAGTGCTTATATAAAGTGGGACCTTTTTTTTCTAAAAGCAATCGCCACGATATCAATAGTGATCGGTATAGACATGGAGAATTTTATAATTACTTGTCGATTCGAATGATTTGAATTACTAGAATTCCACAAAGGTGGCCGAGCCAATACGGCACTTATTAAATCTTCAGTCGTCAGCGGCATGGCCGAACAAATCGAGCCAGAATCGCATACTGACTTGCGTCCTCCCGCCCTGCTCGCAACACCCGCTTGTCCCACTGCGATTCCCGCCCCGCTCGCACTTGGTGCACCTTAGTCAAAGTGTTGTAGTGTTGTGTTTGCGTTACCTGCCAGCGGATTCCGCTGCCCGCCCCGCTGTCACTGTAATTTCACACTTAAGGTTGACAGTTATGACGTTATAACGGAGGAACGGAGATCGATATGTAGTCCCAAATGAATGGGATAATCAAGATCGGATTAAAAAAAAAAAAGATTAAAGATACCGGGCTGGTATCCGCAACTCCACGTCTAAGCGCGTATTTTGCGTATCTACCACGCGGGCCCAGTGCGAATTGGTAGATGTCACATGTCTTCGAACTTTTTGGTTAAGATCGGATTATGTTGATAAGGTTTTTCGCAACTGGCGTGCGTTTATGACTACAGGTTTGAACGTAGGTAAGCGCAGCAAAAGGCCGGTTGGCGTTCTGTAGTTTCTAAATCTATCAAGGCATTTTGAAGGTAGTGCTAATTGATGTCGAGTGATCTTGGATTAATTTATTTAATTTATACTCTTATTTGCTGAAAATAATATTTCTTATGTAACAAACAGTAATAATGCAGTGGGTCATCTTCGCTGTTCGCAACTTGTGCGAGAATTGTCCAGAGAATCAGGTACAAATTGCTTTGTTATAATATTAATGCAATAATATTCCACAACTTCCATATTCCATTCACACAACGCTATCTCGTCCCAAACTAAGCAGAGCTTGTGTTATGAGTACTAGTGAAATTGAACATACTTATAAATACTTGTATACAGTATGGAGTTTACTCTTATACAATAATTCAAACCACGAATAATGCTAGTACATACAAATACGACGAATTTAAAATTTTCATAAAAAACCGTAACACAAAAAAGTGAAATTTTCAAACAAAATAAATATCAAAATAACATCAGTAAAAGTCTACACTCTGTTTAGAAAACGTACCTTGACCCGGGAAGAACGGCAACAACGCGAAGCGGGTTCAGCATGTAGGTAGCTAAGCACAAGCACTGTGTCATTTGATTCGTTTGAAAATATGCGATGAAATTAAAGTTCACTTAGTAAGTTTGTTTTTATCACCATATTTTTATTCCGCGATAACTAAACTGAGCTAAATAAATTAAATGTTGCACGTTAGTTCCAACAGTGGTTGTTCAAAAGAAGATGGAATAGGTATGACGCGGAACGAGTGTTAGGCACTGTGTTTTTCTCTAATTTGCACTGGTTTTATTTAATCCTTTGGACAGCTCCCAGGGTTGGGTTAACGTAAGTGACGCAACAACTCTCATGAATGCTCCCGGCTCCCGATAAATTGTTAAATTAGATAAAACCACACGCGGCATACACAAACTTTATTATTATCACTGAACAAAAATAAATAATACTTAATTAATTTGAAAACACAATTTACGCACACACACTAAGTAAAGTTGCTATTAACTTAAATGTTCCCATTTCACCGTAACTAAAACAAAATAATAATTGGACCAAATAACATGGCACGCGCGCGAGTTCCGGAAGACGGCGGTGATTGAACTGACAAAAAGGAACTAGGAAAGAATTAGGGAGTGTAAAAAAGTATCGATAAACTGTCGATCGTAAATCGATCGACAGTTTAGCTATACTTTTTTACACTTAGCAAAACAAGACATTAAAATAGAAGATTTTTTTTAAATTGGATTGTTTTATTATTAAAAAATATCAACAAATTATTAATTGGATAAATTAAAACTTTATTTTTATTTTATTCTATCGCCAGAGGAAGAAAAACTTTTCAGACGAGTAACTTAGAGAAGTACGATAAAGGTTTTTTTAAAAAATCGTTATTATTGACTTCCACTTTATTTATTTTATCTCTAAATCTACTTATTAATATTTAATAAGAACATATTCAAACAAGAAACGCTTGTAGATTTTCAAAGGTACAGTATAGTAATAATAGAATTATAATAACAGCACGATAATTCTAAAAACACCATGCTCTCACTATTTAAAGTTAAACAGATTTCTTTGTTTATCGATCATTAGTCGACACAGGTGTACCTCCCCTAGTTGCCTATGATAGTTCGCCGAATCAGCCAATGAAGAACGCCGCGCCGCGGGTCATGTGATGTTTAGTATAAGTTTAGGCAGATATTTTGCACGGAAGGGCAACGTCGCTTTAGGAGTTCATTGAATCATTGACCTAGTAGTTCGATTATAGAAATGTTCAAATTTGATCAAAGTTAGAAATCCATTTTTTTACCAAACTACTGGACCGATTTCGTTAATTTTTTCAAAATCGTCAGAAAAGGTGGTAACAAGTATGTGGTTTTATTTATTGTATAAGAGTGGTATCCATACTGTATGTATAGGGTTACTGGTAATTAGTGACCGATACTTAAACACGTGATTGTATTCAGGATTTCAGAAACTTTCCCAAATAAACTTTTTTTATACACATTAACTTATAACACAATAAAATAACAAAACGCTGTTTGAAATTCCCGCGCGCGCGCCTGTTATGATCGATCACAGTAGGCACGAATCTGCACGATCTATCAGCTGATAGTCTGACCTCGGGAAGGGCAAATCTACTAGTAGTAGTAGCGTCACACGCTTAGACTATATACCTCTAGACGTAGCCCAATTTACAGTGTCAAGTGTGGAAGTGAGACGCAATAATACAAAGTTCGTAGGAAAATTGAGACAAAGCATCGTATCTTCTGTCCCTTACGGCGTGCCGGATTTTTGCATGGCTAACTTTTGAATGTTAGCCAAACAAAGTGCTGTCACTGTCACGTATATTATTATGCTCGATTTAATTTAAGTTTTCGGATGGTTATTGCAATTTTTGTCATAGTTTAAGTCATTTAATGAGAAATAGACTCTATTAGATAAGTGTTTAGTGTATGGTGAATGCGCTACGATGGGAGGATGCAGTATAATAGGCTGTAAAAGCCGCTCAGAAAAGGCCAATAACAAAATCTCTTTTCATTCGGAAGTATTCATTACTGTTTGTGTTATTGTATGATTATTGAATTTATACATTTGTGCGCTTTTATTGTCATGGCTTTCAGACCAAAATATGGAAGATTTCTTAAAATAAACTTGATTTCTTATATCACATAACCTAGGAATACTTACTTACAGTGTTGCTACACGTTTCAAATCTTTTCCCTTAACTGTCAGGCCTAATGTTCAAAAGGTAGGCATAATAATCAAATAAATCTATGGTGGCTAAACACACAAATTTGTGGGCGAACCCTTATTTTTAAGTTTAAGTGAACACGTGTACGAACGAACAGAGCCCTTTCGACAATCATTAAGTTTTACTCTTGAAGGCAATCGCGTAGGTACTTAAAGATATTTGGAAGTAAGAATTCATTTTATAAATAAATGTTAAGTATAAACAAAAAATTAGATATTTTCAAAATAAGTTGGTTTTGTCTAAAGGACAATAGTTATTATACAGCAATGTCAATGTCACTCTGGATGTCAGCCATACCTCAATATATTTTAATGATAAATAACACGCGAAAAAATAATGTAGTGCTCTTCTAAAGAGTTACTTCTATGTACACACATCAAGCTTCACCTGGTAGTAGTGTATTTTATTTGTGAGAATCAAGGTAAGATTGAAAGTAGGTATTTTACGTGAAATTATATTTTCTCACACATGGATACTTCTACACTCTTATTACCACGTTGAATACGTAAATTATAATTTACAATAGTGCTAAAATTGGAACCCGCAGTAAAGTAGAATTTTGGTCGTATTTTGGGACTTTTTTAAGGAATAGCAACACTGAACTTTTATATTGCTGTCGCATGTGCGGCCACGCGGTAGCTCGATCTAGAGGTATATTATCTAAGGTCACACGCGCCCGCGCCACCCCCACCGCTCCCGGTGTGCATTACTGTCGTAATTGAATTAATTGAAAGTTAATGAGTATAAACAAGTTTCTTTGGGAAAGTTTATTGAAATCCTGAATACAATCACGTGTTTAAGTATCGGTCACTAATTACCAGTCACCCTATATATTTCTCAACACATACACATCATAGATAAATTATTAAACCCAGACACAACAAACGATTGTGCTCATCACACATACAATTGTCTAGGGTGGGAATCGAACCCGACCTCCGGCATAGCAATCAGGACCACTAACCACTTAAAGACCAACAGGCCAGTCATGTTATGTTGAAGTAGACATTTTCCAATATAATAGTAACAAACCGGCGCGGCGGCGTGTAAGTATGACAACATGTATGATTGTAAACGAAGCAAAAGAAGTTAGAATAATCGAAGCATATGGCGCTCTGTAGCTCTGTTTCTGCCTATCCCCATGGGAAAATGGCGTAAGTTTGTTTATGTATGTATGTATGTAGTAACTAAAATTATATATTTTGCCTGCAGGAATTAATTTCAAAGATGACGCTCCAAGCTCCGGTTGACAACGAGCTTCTTCAAGAGATGGGGCTTACCCTTCATACAGATAATCAAGGCAACGGCATCAAAATCGTACCGATGTCCTGCGCATAGGCTGACTACACAATAAATATACTAAACAGTAACCGAAGGAAGATACGACAGACCAATTAAAAGAAAACAGCACTGTAGAGCATTGTCTCTGTCACTCCTACTCACTAATGTGTGTAAATGACTCTTTCTAAAGCTCAGTACGCCAACGTTGGCAAAGACACGTTTGTTAGAAGCAAAGATGCGTGAAAATGAATAAGAAACACATCGCATTGGACCTACATTAATCCAGTTTCTTAACAAGAGTAATAAATAGTGCTTCGGAGTATAATTGTAATAGATTTTGTATAGAATGGTTCAGGAGGTTTAGCTAGTCTTGAAATAGCTTGGCATTCAAAGCCAGTCGTGCTGTATAACGCAAATATAATAAACTGTAATAGTTTCCTTTGCTTGTTGCAACTTTAACAACACCATTATAGTACCCAAGATTTATCCATACCTACGTGCAAAATATGAATTTAATTATGATTACAGTTCGTTGTTTTATTTTTAACCATATCAATAGAATAAACACTGGAGACCTGATGAATTTATTTGGAATTTTCCTAAATCTACACGAAACGCGGTTGTTTGATATAGAGTTATGAACATTCCAATTAATTTATTCTGTAATGTTTATAAGATACAATTGACTAAAACTAGTTATAATACCGAATACGTCTCCTACAGATGGAAACGTACGCTAAAAGACTCGTACCTATCTCGGATTCTTCCATGGGACGAATGACATTTGAGTATGACTGTCACCTGATGACATTGACGTTTTAAGTCACTTCTCTAAGTTTTCTATCTAATTCTGGTCTTCGGCGTTTCGTTGTTGTTTTGATTTTTCTTAATAATTTTTAGTAACCGTGTAAAACAACCGCAAGATGGTTAAAATCGCCCTCCAGATCAAAGCCACATTAGAATGCATCGAGAAGTTATACACGAATCATCCGTACTACCAGTGGTTTTTGAAACTGAAGTGTGGTAGTTGCGGGGAAGTGACTGAAAAGTTCCACGATCTTACTGAGGCCGACAAAATACCGCAGAAACACAATAGGTCGGAAACAAACATGCTGATAAAATGCAAACTGTGCTCCAGAGAGAATAGCATGGATATTATTGAAGGCAGCAACGGTAGGTTCATGTAATATTACACTCAGTTTAAACCTTTAGTACACATCCTTCAAGTTGTTATTTTTCTCGTGATTGGTAATAGAAACATGGGGATGGGTAACAATATCAAACATAAAAACTGATAGAAGTACACAGTAGCATTTTAGTAGTACAATAATTCTATTATAAACCTGTCTAGTTTATTTTCCATTTACTACCACCTTACTTTAACTGAGTTTTTCCCATATACTGTCCCCAGTATAAATCCCACTATTTACAGAAGTTGACAGTGTTGTAAAGAATTGTTCTATACAATACTACACCTTGTGCAGTTACACCATGTGTTTGTCATACAAATAAAAATACAACAAATAGTTTATTAAAACCAACTTCAGGAGGAAGTTCTCAATTCAATTGGTTTTTTTTAAGTTTGTATGTGTTTCTATTACAAGTTTGTCCTACTTATTTAGTGATAGTCATGCCCTTTTAAGACAGTAAATCCCTGTATTATAACACTCTTCCATAACTTAAATTTACGTAATGTACACACAAGAATCCTGGCAGTATTTACTATTTCCAAATTTGTCATGATTACCATATCGTAAGAAGGCTTGCTCAAAAAGAATCTATAAAATGTAATGTAATTATAATGCCATGTTCCAGGTCAATTAACTAGCAATGATGAGGGCAAGTTTAAAACATTAGTTATATTTGACTGTCGGGGCGTGGAGCCTGTTGACTTTGAACCTAAATCTGGATGGATAGCAGTAGCTGAAGATGGTGGTAAGTTCTTCAATCCATATTCACTCAATAATTATAATAATTAAGAAAATTTATTTATAATACTTCAATACTTCAAGCACACAAAAATACAATGATTTTGCTCTGGCATTAAGTCCGCCTCTGTACATTAGAGGCGGACGTAATGCCAGAGGAAAATCAATGTATTTTTTTTTCTTTGGCTGCTGAGCCTATGTCGACTATCATTGCCAGCTTATAATAATTTAAATAAACTTTATTTCTCACATGAAAATTAAAACTTTTTTTTTTTTACAAATTATTGCCCCATTCTAGGCACTTGATGGCTCAGTAGTAGAGGGGTTGGCTCTTGTGCGTTGCAGGTTCGACTCCCGTACGAAACAGTTATTTGATTCGCCAATGATTGGTAGTTCTGGGTTACCTGTTAGTGTATGTGAATTTAAATATTTGTAAACACAGTTAACCTTTTAACCGCCTGATTTTATATCGACTATCGTGTCCCCAGCGCCCAACTTATAAATCGTCAGTACATTTATCATGTTGCCTGAATTAGTCTATTTTTGGGAAGAATGTAAAGTAGAACCAAAAAATGAAATTGGGCAAAAATTTCTTTTTTGTGTTTTTTGTTTTGACTCAAGCGGAAGGGGCCCTAAAATAGTTGTCGGATAAATCCGACTTAGGCGGTTAAAAGGTTAAAATACAGAAGAAATCTTAGTGGTGGGGCAAGATAAAAAAAAACCCACAAATTCATAGCCTTTATATAATTTACTGCCTGTTTTAAATTCCAGTATTGAATTTATTTGGTAGAAAAGATGAAGGAGGGCTTTTCAAAAATATCATAACAAATATTTTATGTTTCAGGAAAAACATTTGAAGATGTAGATTTGACTGAAAAAGAATGGGTGGACTATGATGAAAAAAATCAAACTTCAGTTGGAGTGTATGAATTGGAATGGCAATTTGTTAAAGTTAAATAATTTAAGATTATTTCTCTAGGTTTGTACAGAGTGTTTTTTTTATCATCGACAAATTTAATATGAATAACTTTCACTATAGACCAACTCGTAAACCACTAAAAAATAATCAGTTGTTGCATACAAAGTTTGATGACTACTCAACCAAAATGTATGAAACGACAGATTTTTTTCGAGATTACCGAGTTCGTCTTTAGTCTATAAATAAGATATTATAAGATGCATTTATGGAATTCCGATCTATAAGTGACAATGCAATATATTTACATAATAGGAATTATTATATTATACTTAGGTATGTTTTTTAATAAAAAAAAAATTGACAATTAATTATTTTGAGTTTTTATTCACTGTAGACATCTAAGAAGTCCTGAATACTGTCTACTGTCTCCATGAAGTCGCTTTGCTTTTTCATAAATGCACACGATACCCCGCCGCAATGAAAGTGCCTACCGCATTCGTAACGGGGTGATTCTGTTAATTAAAACGGGTATATTCTGAAATACAGTATCTTAAATACCTAAAAAACAAGTTTTTATTAATTATTGAGCTGGTATCGTGTTTTTTTTATCATTTTATTTTACCATTATTTAGTAGTACTTATATTCTGAAATATGATGAGAATGCAAAACAACACATTGTATATTTCGGAAGGAACACAATGTAAGTAATACTATCGATCTATTTTACTTAAGGTGAAACCACTGTGAATTTCTGTACTAAAAGCATTTTTTTTCCAATAGGTACTACTAAATGGGTTTAATAGAAACATGAATTTGAAGGGGATTTGCTATATTAAAAAATATAAAGAAAAAAAAGTATATTTTTTCTTTAAAAAAAAGTTGTTTCACACCAGGAAATTCTCCTGTATAGTCTGCGCTTTCGGACAGCCTGACCCAAAATAACTGTAGCCACGCAGGGGCAAGGCAGCAGCCAAACCCTCACCCACTGAACCGACCGTGACGTCAAAGTACTTTACCTACTTGATTAATAATTGAAAGGAATAGTTACGACACCCTGTAACAAATTATATTGAATTATTGTGAAATCCTCTACAGAGTTAAGTTTTTATTCACTTCGTGTTACCGGTACCTACTCACACAAGCAGTGAAGACACGGAACAAATTTGATTTGGGCTATGCAAATACTTATTTGTTCCGTGCGAGAATTGCACCTGCAACTCGAGACTGCAGCAACCAATACCGCAGCTTAACACGAACCTTATGTAAACACGCTATTAAATTTGCATTTTCTGACTAAAAGTGATTAATACTACGCAAATGTAATTGCTACTTCTGTTGTTCCATTTTACTTAGTTTTTACTTCCGAAAGACGTTTACCTACACGCGATATATGCCGTGGCATACATTAGAGATACAATATGTACTATCAGGAAGCGACAAAGTCACGGCGGCGTTTCCATTGGATTCACGTCGTAATTGACTCAGAGTTATTTACTTTGCACTTGGTACTTGAAAATGGATTTAGAGTACAAGGAACAGGGTGTAAAGTTCCACATCCACCATAGAAATGGGAGGATCCTCCGACCAGCAGGCGGCAGCAGGGCTATTGAGTAAGTACCTCCGTTGACAGTTTAGAGATGATCAACGGGCAAGTGTTCAACGATGAACTGTCAAACAGCAAGTTTCGTATTGGCTATCTATCATCATCATCATCATCTAGGATGACGTCATGCGTACTCGGAGAGATGTGACAAAGCGCATAGTAGGTACTCCGTCTGATAGTCACCGTAACTTGAAGTCCACTTAAACTGTTATAACTAATTTTTGTACGGCAAAGTGTTCAACGATTATCTGTCAAAACAACTAGTTTCGTATTAGCTATCGCTATCATCAATGTGTCTCTAGAATGACGTCATGAGCACTCGCAGAAATGTGACAAAGCGCAGCCCGTCTGATAGTCACCGTAACTTGGAGTCCACATCTAAAACCATTTTTTGTACTTAAATTTTTAGTAGTCATAAAGGTTCGGTGCAACTGGACGCCAGGGGGACGAGTCTGCTATTGCAATCGTGTCTCAATGACCGGTCAATGATCGATTTTTGACGAACAAACTTATGACACATTTCCCATACAAAAACTTAAAGTTGGCAAATATGCGATCAATGACCGGTCATTGAGACACGAGTCATTGAGACACGATTGCAATAGCAGACTCGAGCCCCTGGTTGGTCACTGACAATGAAAATATCGCCAATAGCCTTGAAGATGGGTGTTATGTTCGCGGTTGCATGATTTTAATTCACATAAACTGGACTTTCACAAGTGAAGTTGTGAAAAAAGCTCTTAAATCATAGAGACTCCTAACAACTGCATTAGATCGTGAAGTAGGTAAGTATTTTGGTTAACAAGCCGGTCATAAACGACTGTAGTTTGCGACTGCGTTACAAAAAGCAGTTTTCAAGCTGTGTGGTGGGCGTGAAGCAGTGATAGCCTAGGGGTATGACCGGCGGACTGTCAAGTCATTGGTCTCGAGTCCGAACCCAAGGCACGCACTTCCGACTGTTCGGATTCAAATAAAAACTCGAACCAACAAAAGATACAAAAGAAAAAATAAAAGGGGAAAAGGGGGTATTATTTTTAAGTATATGTGACAAGATGTGGCTAGTCGGCGCGGTATTACATCTAAGTAAATATGACTAGACGAGGCTAGTCGGAGTGGTATTATGTTTAATAAGTACCTATATATGGCTAGAGATAGGCTAGCCGGAGGTCGGGCTACGAAGGCGCATTATGCCGTATCCGCATACCGAGGATTCGCCAGGATGCCGCCCCAGAACGGGGAGAGGGCATGGGGGACAGGACAAGATATTTGTAAAGGAGTCAAGAAGCGGCTGCGGTGATAGCGCGCCCATATTAATTTGGGTGGGCTTTGTCCGTAGTCGTCTCCTTGAGATTCGGCCCATATGACACGATGCCGGTGGGGCCATGGGTGGTTTCAGGGATTGTTCGGATTCAAATGCGTATTTTATCTAATAATCACTTGCTTCAAAAACGGTGAACAACAAACATTGTGAGGAAACGGGCCTGATAGTTATTTCTCGATGGCTTGTGAAGCCAAGTTAGACGCCAATGGGTGCCATAAAAACTCTGCTGAAAAAGAGTGCCTACCTATAGCATAGGTACAGTGAAAAATGAAATACACGCCCAAACTGGATGCTCGACTATGCTCGAGCTTGCAAGATGCATGTCCGAGTATGCGATTTGCACTGGATACTATACATAATAGTCAGTAATATTTCCAATGTGATCTCGAAAAATACTCAGGAGCATTCTATAAAAATTACTCCCGTCAATGCCTATTGCATTGACAGCTAACTAAACTATTTTTTTTACGGAATGGCTTTTACTGAATTGGCCGGCTGCTGTGCTCTACACTCTGAGTGTTCACTGAACCCCACACTGTAGGTACACGTGAACCATAATCCAACAAACCCAGCCAGTCCCAACGGATTACCCGTGCGCTGTCTATGTAACAATGATTGACGCTGTTTTGCTTCAACTAACGTAATGCGTCGGATTGAATGAACCATGTGTAGGTAACGTTTGTTTTCGCGCGGCAGCTCAACTGTAACTTCACTTTCGATCAACACTTCCTATTCCGCACTTACATCTTCGTCTATTAGCTGTGTTTTAATTGTTTGATTTGTATGGCATTTCTAATGAATTTCACAACAAACTGTTTCACAGTTTTTAAATAGGTATCCCATTCTTGAAGAACAAATAAGTAAAATTGAAAATGTAAACGGTAGTGGTACAAAAATGATTTTTTTGTTTGTCTGTTTGTTTGCTAATCTCCGAAACTGATGGATCGACTTTGATGGGAATCCATCTGTCAGATGGCTGATGTTAAAAGGAGTAGGTAACTTAGGTCACCTACTTTTATTATTAAGAAAATTATTAGGGATTCTAGCAAACAAAATCAAACTCATTATATTTTACACGGGCACAGCTAGTCCGTGCTGAAAGATTTATCGATATTATAATGCAACTTACAAATAATATGATCGGTTTTTACTTTGAGTTCTAGAGTTAATTCAAACTTAATTGATATTCTGTCGATTGTTTTTTTTTTCTCGCAACCGGCGTGTGTGTATGACAACATGTATCAATGTAAACAAGCAAAAGAAGTATGTAAGAATCGTAGCATATGGCGCTCTGTAGTTTCTGCCTACCCCCACGGGAAAAAGGCGTGAGTTTATCTATGTATGTATGTATGTATGTACCTTTGTGTTTTTTGCTATTTTTAGTTTTCTACAAGCAGACCGTTGTGGCAGCGTTTAAAAGCTTATGTACCTACAATCCGACACGTATTGATAGAGCTTGTATTTGGTAAGTTAGGTACGTTAAGTATTAACTTTTTTTGATTGACAGCTGATCGGGTTTTCACACGACACTCTGAAGTGAATCAGTAAATCCGATGATTTTCTACGAAATTCTTGTACATTTTTCAGTCAGTCGTGAAATCGCGACCACATTCTCGTGCGTGTATCAATGAAGTCATAAACGGTTCTTTGCAAAGGTGAGTGACATATGGCAGCATGTAATTTTACGCTAGCTCCGCCCAACGGGTTTGCCATTGCATATTGAACTTGGTTGATCTACCTGGATACGTATAGTTTTTGTAAGTACCTATTACTTACCTACTCTCTTGCGAATGTCGCGTACTCAATCTCGCGTTTTGTCTGCCCAAACTTCAAAATCTCCAGCGGCCATTTTGCGGAAGGTAGGTCCTCTTATTTTGGTAACCGAATCTTTTACAGAATTCTTATTACCAAAGCAAATTGGTGATGGTCTGTTAGTTAAGGCATGTTAACCTCTTATGCATGAGGTTGTGGTTTAAATATTCTTTTTAAATTTATCTTAGACATCATTGACATCGGTAAAAGAAAAAATCTTAAGTTTGAAATTGAATATCCGCCTTGAGCAAGTGTATTATTATTATGAGAAGAGGCCTGTGCCCTGCAAAGGGATAGTAACTGGCTGATTTAATACTATTACTATTTATAACAGTCTGTTAAAATGACAACACCTTATTTATCACAGCACCATTCATTTACTCACATCCAACTCATATTATCATTCCACACACCACAATTACTTATCAATAAGGTACCTACAGTATTCTGATGGGTCGAGTACTATCCACTGTGCACTACTTAACTATGAATATTCTACTATAGTTCGATATCTAACTAGCTGGTGCGGCCAATGTCGTCGACTCATCTTTGTCAGAACGAGATTGGAAACCATTGAAACCCGTGTTCCCGTGCACTGTTACCGTGTGTTGAGGTGTACTTGAAACAAAAGATGTCTGGGTGACAGTGCTTCCATACTGAGTGTTGTACTGATCATCAGTATACACTTGGAATGGATGATGAAGGTACACCGGCACTTCTACGGGAACCTTTACCGGAACTCTAACCGGCACCTTGACTTTTACAGGATAGGGAACCCTGACCGGGTAAGGAACCCTCTTCTCCACCGGGTACGGTTTCGGCACATAGACGGGCACTCGCTTTTCCACTTCTACTCTATGTGGAACGAGGACTTCGACTGGCACCGGCACTTTTTTCTCCACTTCGACTGGATAAGGCACTCTCTTCTCGTAGGGCACCGGCACCGGATGCGGTACTTTAACAGCGTACGGCTGGGGATACGGCACCCTTATGGGAACGTGTTTTATTACTTCGACTGGCTCTTTCACTTTCACTTGGACTGGATAGGGCACTTTCGTTTCGACTGGGTAAGGTTGTGGGACGAGCACTTTCACTGGCACTGGGTATGGTACCCTCTTCTCCACGTGAACCGGTACCGGGACGGGCCTGTCCACCGGTACCGCCACTTTAACCTCCACTGGATAAGGCACCTTCTTCTCTACTGGATACGGCACTCGCACATGCACGTGTTTCAGTACTGGCACCTTTTGAATCACAGGGTAAGGTTTTGGTACATACTCCTTCTCGACCACTTTCACAGGCACAGGATGTGGTATTTTGATCCCTATTGGATAAGGAACCTTTTTCTCGACGGTCACTGGATACGGAACCGGTTTCTCCACCACTTTGATCTTCTCCACTGGTACTGGAACTTTCTTCTCCACTTCGACTGGGTATGGCTTAGGAACCTCGACTTTGTATGGGACCTTGACAGGTCTGTCAACGGTTTTAATGTATCTGTGGTGGTGGTGGTGATGGTGGTGTTTGATTTTGGTGACGACTCGTGGGTGACTGTGGCTGCCATCGCTCTCTAGGTCCCCGTACATGTGGTGCATCGGCGAGCGTCCCCGCTTCCCACTGTAACCAGAATAATACGGGTTCAATTGACGTTTTCGTTTAAAGAAAACCATTTTTTTTCTGCCCATAATTTGTAATGGATTTTGAGAACTCGGCACTGGGACAAGCCCAAAAGATTGTAAGTACATCATTTGCTTACTTCGAGGCGCGGCGGGATCGGCAGTGAGTAAGTCCGATCGTTTAATGATTGCTGTTGGCGGGGGCTTCTTGAATTTAGGAAAATGTGAGGGCAATATCGGCACCCAGTCATTAGGTTCTATTTGAGTAAATTTGATCGGTGGTAGAGGCGTAGTGGTTGTGAATTTAAGCTTTCTGGTGACTGGGCGGTAAACACGCGGCGTTGATGGCGTGAGTGGCGTAGTGGTCGTCACAGTCGTTGTGTTCCTGTACGCGTATCTAGCTCGGTGGGTGATGCTCTCTGAGGTGTCACGATCAGGTACGTCAGTGGTGTTAGTTTTGGGTAAGGTCGTGTTGTCTCTAGTCAATGTCGTGTTGCCTTTTGTCAATGTCGTGTTGTATGTAAATAAAGTCGGGTTCACTTTGTCTAGTTCACGTTTGGGCCATATTCTTTTCGTCCGCAGGGGTTTTTGGGTAGTCGTGGTTGTGACTTCGGTTGTAGTACTGGATGTGGTCGTTGTTGACGTCGTATTGACTTTCGGAGGCCTGACAAAGTCGGATCGGATGCCATTGATCACTTGGACGGGCAAGCTGAACTTAGGACTCTTTGCAATTATGGGTCTGCCAGTTGACGCGGCATACACTAACGGTCGGCTAGTCTTGAAGTAATATGTCCTATGGTGCGGTGGTAGCGGGATCACTCTAGGAAACTTGTAAATAGAGTTTGGTGAATGATGCAGCTTCACAGGTTGTTTAGGATAGAGGCGTGGCGGCGGTAGTTTTTGTATCTGGCCGTGGTGAGGTCGAGGAACATCGGCTTTATGATTTTGTTTCACTAGTTTGTTAGGAATGTTGGGCGGTTTACTTGGCGGTCTTTGTTCAGGTTTGTGAGTAGGCAAGTCGGGTCTCGTCAGTGATTGGTTGTTAGGTTTTGGTTGCGCTACGTACTTTGGATTATGTATTATAGTTACAGCTCTGTTCTTCGACTCTATAGCGAGTGGCTCGTCTACGTTGTCATCATATGCCGTCACGCCACTTCCTTGATTGACGACGATCACTAACGAAATGATCAGGAATGCCGTCTGAAAAGAAAATATTACTTATCAGTCAAAATGGCGGTAGCTAAGGAAGGAAAGTGTTTTTTAATTTAAGGTTTTGATCGTAAGCAGGGTAAGTTTTATGTAGGTACCTAACTTAACTTTTTTATAAGCAATATTTGCTTTGAGTATCGAACCGTCCGCGTGCTCATTCATACACTAAAAGTAAATTATTCCTCGCATGTTTCCAGTTCAAGAATACACCAGCCCAGCAAACCATATAATCCATCAACGCGTCTTATAAATTCAGCATATGACAATGATAAGAAATTGATAAGTGCAAAAAGACAATTAAATAAGGCGTGTTTAGTGCAAATATCTCGTTGCTTTATATATTTTTTAATAAGTTTTTACTATCGACGTCGCCGGTGCGTGCGCCGAGTTAACACGCGATCCATCTTTCCGTATTCTACCATTTCAGGAGTCGCACCATGTTGGAAATAAGAATGCACCTTTATGACTGCAAGACGATGAGAAAGGGGTTCTAACGGCCATATTTTAAGTTTTCGCGCCCTATTAAAGAATAATATATGCGCAGGGGACACTTATACAAACAAAATGATTAAAAAATAGTGGTACCTACCTCCTAAGGTGTTAAGTTTTTTATGTGTTTGAAAGTTAACATCGCTTTAATAGACCATGAAAATCATTAGATAGTAGATACGCATGTTTTTAAATTATTTTTTCATGATGTAGTTAAATTAAGAAATATTTATTTTTGTAAGTAGATACTTTTAAATGTTAATGATTTTGTTTAAGCTAAATAGCGTCGACATTTCATAATTTCCAATAATTTAAAATAATTCATAATTTGATCCCTGAGAAAGAATGCCGAAAGACACTCAGGGATCACGGTATTTTTTTAAAGGCCAGATTTAATATTATATTAATTATAAAATTATCCGGGTCTAATGATGCAGGGCAGTCTGGAAAGGCCTTTTGAAGAAAGAAAAATGGCGATTTTTCCTTTCAAATACCTACGTCAAATACCCAAGTAATATGTCAGGTCCCTACGCAAAAGGGATACATAGGAGAAAACACTTACTCATATAAAAAAAAAAAAAAAATTCAAACTATTTATTTTAGCATGCATACATTAATAATTACATTTAAATAGCGCTCAATCTTTTAGTGGTAAGATTACGTGCGCAAATTTTGTATTAGGTGTAACTCACTCACAGATATGTAGGTACATTAGTATATATATATATCAATATGCGTCTTCTTAATTTCCTAAGTGTTCCACTGAACGCGGCTGAAGAAAGATAATTAATGGCCTAGATCCTCTTCCTTATGGGTAACGGAAAACCATTTTTTGTTAGAAGTTATTAAAAGTTTGTGTAAGTTTACGAGTACATCATATGAAAACGTTGATTTTATACTTGGTTGTCCTAAGGCGGTGACAACAAATATTTTGATATAATAATAGCATACCTACTGTAAGTCTAAGCCAAGACAACAATGAACTGTGAGGTAAATATAAAATAAAGCAAAAAGTAGGTAAGTACTCAATATTTTTTTCAATCTTAGGTATATTTTTGAAGCATGTCTTGTTTTGTCTATCAGACAGGTAGATTGGCATTTTTTTACAAGAAATCAAAATGACAACAAACAAATTAAGGGTGAGAAGATAGTTTATAACTTTTGCGCCATCTGACCCATGTTCACACTTAGCAGATCATATTTTTAGTAAACTATTTTACGCCTGGTACTTTACCACACTCCAAGAACTTCAAACACAAAACTCACAACTTAACTCACATTAATCACAAAATAACAACACTTTTCAATTGCACTTTTGAAGAAAAAAAAAAACTTTTCACTTCACAATACACGGCCATGGTTATCCTGGAGTCGCGCCATATTTGTAACATTTTCGAAGAAAAATTCACAAATAAAAAAAACGCAATTTTTTTTAAGTGTAGAATTCCTGGCTACTAAATATTTTCACAAAACACAACCATTGTTATCCCGCCGCCGCGTTATTTTTGTAGAAAATTTTACGAATTTAAAAACCCGCGAATTATTTTATTAAGTTTAGAATTCCTGGCTACTAATTGATTTACCTACCGATAAGTGTTGCATATTGCGGTGCCTGCGGCCAATGCAGACATTAACGTAATGATAGGTCTGAGGAAGCGCTACACACTTATATAGCATTCGCGTAATGGGTGGCTGAGCCCCAGGACGATCACTTTCTCTGTCAATGCCAATATCATTGGCGCCCTTCGTGTCACTTCCAGAACCTTAAAAAAGTGTGTGTGCTATGTAGGTACGCGTTAGAATATATAATTCTATAGTAGGTTACAAGATACAAATCGAAATATTTAATCTTTCGCTTTTTCTCACGTTTGTAGAAAAACAACGACACTAATACTCAATTGAAAAAAAAAAACTAAAATGTTGGCTAACTTCAGGGTGTCGGGTTTTCGTGACGTGCGCGGTGTCGCGCGCAACGTTTAAATTTACTCTCATCATTTTTCCCTAACGCGCCAAAAGCAATATAACTTCAATAATTACATAATACGAAAACAATTCTATGATTCCAGTGCATACTGTTTTGTAGCATAACTAGGTGATTGTTCAAACAAGCGAAACAACCACTGTTATGATACTTATCCACAAACAATGGATCCATCATTCATCTTACATAAGTATTTCGCCATCGACATGCGTTTATTCTAATCTAACACTTAAAATAATAAAAGCCCTAGCCTGTTTCTGTCCCACTGCAGGGCAAAGGCCTCTTCTCATAAAGAGAAGGCACGAGCATTGATCACCACGCTTAGGTACTCATGGCGTTTTGGAACTTTATTTTGTTTTAGTAGCACTTCGCAGGAAAACCAAAGATTTTGTCGGCTGCCTAAATAAATAGGCCCCTGTCAGCATAGTTTGACTGTCCTGTTGGTCTAGTAGTTAGTGACTCTGCCGGAGGTCGTGGGTTCGATTCCCACCCATTTAGTCCCAAGCTTATAACTTGGGACTAAATGGCGTTGTGTTAAAAAGTTGTGGAAGGAATTTAAAAATTAATGTTAATGATAAATTACGAATGATTGACTGATTTTATTATAATAATTTAAATAATTAAGTATATTAATTGTATGATAATTTTATAATAATGACATAATAGTAAATAATTTGCACGCTTGCTTGCAGACAGAATACAGTGACTTTTTAGGATATAAGATCTTTCCCTGTAATTTTTATGTATTTTTTGCAAATAAACATTTTTGATTTGATTTGAATGTTTTTTTTTTTTTTTATTACTTATAAACTTAGTTTCTGCTCTATGGGACCTCGGCATCTCTGGGACGGCAGCAAAGGCACGGAGTGGATCGGATCAAATTAAGGCTACCGCTGACACAGTTATTTTAAGGCTCGAACATCTTGTATATTAAGTTTATGTCATTCTTAACCGACTTCAAAAAAAGGAAGAGGTTCTCAATTCGGTTGTAAGTATTTTTTTTAGAAAGTATCATTTTGTGAAGAAAAACTGATGCAGAAGACATGCGACGGAACTCTTCAACGCATAACAGCAAATTATTCGCGATTGCTATAGTCTGATGTCTTATATGTCTATGCAGAGTTTTTGTATTTCCATAAAGACTAAAAATAGACTAAAAACTAAAATTTTGTCAGTTAGCCCATTAAAAACGTTACAGTCGTACCTGCTCGGACAGGGTATCCCAACCTCGTAACATGAGAGGCAGGTAACTTAACGACTATTTCCTCTGTTGTTATCCAAATTAGACACGTTTGTGTTATATTAATTGAACATGCGTCCGATTTCCTACACTTACAACTGTGATCTAAACTGTAGCATACGTAAGATTTAAAATTACGACGTTTTCCCGCCAAAACCGTTATACAACAGTGAATAGACTTTGCGCGCTGAAATATCTGTTATATGTATCTTCCTGCTTCCGTTCTTCCTCACGCACCAAAAGTAAATTTGTGTTGAGACTTTATGCAACCATGTAAATAAAACACGCAATTATTGGTTGAAGCGGTGTTTCTCGCATTTTCCACGTAGATATTAATTTATTTCTGACACGCATTCTGTACTTACTTGCATTTGAATAGGCTGCTCTCTCCCTTCCGTTTTAATAACGCCATAGACATTGTTTCCCAAACTTTATATCCCAACCCTAGAGAGAACAATTTGATCCACCACAAAAGCGATACCCAGGACCCACTTTCTTCCTATTCCTACATCCTGCGACAAATCATTCTGTCAAGTGTGGTGATAAATGGTTTAAGCGAATGCTACCGGCCATTGGTTAGTAGTGTTTTACGGGTAGAATTAATGACGCATTTCGTAAACAGAAATCATGCTTTTATGATATACCTACGATAACACTTCTACTTACAATCACAACTACTAGACAACTTGTTAACTTAATATAATTTATAACACATTTGCTCGTAAAGGGTCTCTTATTCCGCCAAATTCAGTATCGTAATGTGGTCTCTGGTAATGTAAAACGCACGGTTTTATATTACCAAGATGCTCCGACTAAAACGAACGGTTCCTTTTTTAACATCTTAGAAAAGAGTTTTTATGTCAGAAAAGTGGTCAACATTTTATGAATAAAATTAACTTTGGGAGATAAAAAATAAACATTTAATTCGTTAATTTAATTAATTTTGACAATAAATTACAACCATTAATAACCAAAACAAAAATAAATAATAATTTACTTTAATAACAATACTAGCTGTTTTTGTGCCTTTGACTTAAAAAAAAAACAAATGCGCGCGCATCGCCCATTTGTGTTCAAGTTAAAATAATTCCGCGCGCTTTTTCTTTTCGCTGTATTGTTTTTTTTTTATTGTGATTTTGGCAAATCATTTTTATTTTTACACAAAGTTAATTTTACGTCATTAAACAAATACAACCTGTACAGATATTTTAATCAAACTGTACTACTATACTGTGTGTGTAGGTTACTGATCAGTGTTTTATTTAGAATAAAATCATATAATATGTAATAATATTCATAGTTGTAAGATTTATATTACTAGGTATTTGTTTTAGGGATTTAAAATCATTTTCATGTATAGCTTGTGTTATACCTACCTGAGATACTGTTTGATCCTAGTTCCGGTAGAATCCATTAATTATATGCCTCTAGTTTAAGGACCTATTGTTGAAATGTGTATGTACAGAGGCCAGCACATCAAGATACCCCAATATGTCAAATTTCATCGATAGTTTTTCAACTTTATTGCAAATAGAATATGGTTCATATTCAATTGGGAAAAAATTACAGTTTGGAGTAGGTTGGTGTGCTGGCGTCTGAACATCGCGATTCTATTTATTAAATAATTAATACATATTTCTTGTGTTATAAATTAAATATAATTTATTTTTGCCGAGTTTATTTTGTACTGCTAAGCTTACGCGATGTCATGTTATTGATGGTAAGCTAGTGTTTAAAATAAATAAAAACATACTTGTGAATTACTGTATTTCCTTTAATATCTTAAGTCTATATTTATCATCAGGGAACCTCATCTTCACAATCTGTCTCACTTCTTCGCAGCTGTAACTCTTGAACTGTTCCCTGTCTTTATTCCACAAGTCGGATATCTCTAACAGTTGCGCTTTTAGTAGTTGCGGCAGTTTCGTGAATTTCGACCAAATATTAATCTTTGCTTCGAACTGTATGGGCTCCTGAAAAAAAAATTTAAGGATTAATGTCTTGTGTCTTGTGTTTTGGTGAAGTGATTGACTGGCCTGTTGGTCTAGTGCAGTGCAGTGGCTCTTCACACGGCACCTTTCAAATCATATCAAATCAAATAGTTTATTTGTAAAACATAGGTATACAGGTTGATGGTCACATATGCAGGGTTAATTAGATCTCTATGTTTTGCCAGTATGACATACAAATATTATCTAACGAGTTATATTCTCTAAGGTTCAGAGCACTAAGAAGCTTTAATATTCTAAATGTATCATTGCTGTGAAAAATTTAAATGTCGCTTTTAATAAGTTAAAATATTGTTCAATTAAAATATATTGTATTGTTATAATTTATCGTTTAAAAACTCGTCTATTGTATAGTAGCATTTGTCAATTAGAATTATTTTGAAGGCAGCTTTAAACTTTGTCAATGGCAATATTTTAACAGATTCGGGAATTTTTTTATATATTTTAGGAGCTATTCCAAAGAAACTTTTATTCATCAGTGCCGTCTTACACTTTACATTGCATAATTGATTCACATATTGAGAGCGTATGGGATTTTAGAGACGAAGGACCATTTGGCAAATTCTTTGTCTCCCTATGGACCAGCAGTCAGTGGTCCATATGTCAATGCGATATTTGAGACTGCATACTTTTAACTAACTTCAGAATCCTTTAATGAATGCTATTCCAAACGAAGCGTATATTGGCACTGGCATCCAACCATTTTTCAGTGCTCGATTTTAATTACTTCTCAAACAAAACCCTTCTCGTATCTAGATATTATGTCGATTGTGTGAAAGTTGTAAAATATTATTTTTTATTATTATTATTAACGTGTAAGTGTAGCGATATCTAACGTTATTTATGGAAATATGTGTGTGTGGTGGATGTAAAAAGTCAAAAGTCAAAGATTTATTTGCAGATAAATATGGTTACAAAAGTTCTTACAATGGTAGTATTAGTAGCTTAACATATTCAATCATAACATAATGACATGCAAATTTTTGGTATAGGTAGAATTCGAACATTAATTTAATTTATAATCAAGAAATTCTTTTATATTATAGAAGGGATGCTCAATTAACCACCTGCGTAAAGCCCTTTTGAAGCGGACCATTGGAAGTTCTTTAATTTGGTTAGGAATCTTGTTATAGATCTGAATACACATAGGATAACAACTTCGCCTATATAGTTCCGTTTTTATTCTTGTAGGATTTATTAATCTATTAGGATATCTGGTTTTAAAGTTACATTTATCTCCCAATTTTTCAAACATTTCAGGGTGAGATTTGGTAAATTTACATACTTCCTCAATATAAATACCAGTTAATGTAAGTAGTCTAAGTTTTCTAAACAGCGGTTTACAGGATGTGAGTGGGTCTACATTACAAATCGCACGTATACACCGCTTTTGTGCGATGAAAGCTCTTCCGAGATGCACCGAGTTCCCCCAAACCAGTATACCATAGCGCAGTATTGAACCAACATATGCATGATAAGCCTGCAATGTGGCTTGTCTACTTGTAAGATTAGATAAACGCCATAGAGCATAAGCAAACTTACTGAGCTTTCCACATATCATATCAATATGGTTAATCCAAGAACACCTCTCATCTAGAACTATCCCAAGAAAAGTAATACTATCTGATTGTTGTATTTGTTTACCTTTATAAGTTATGTTTAAATCCATTTTAGTCCAGTTTTTGTTTTGAAATTGTATATATTTGGTTTTATCTATGTTAGGTTTAAGGTTATTCTTTTCCATCCAAGTTATTATTTTGTCTACGGTACTATTTATTTCTTCATTATAGTTTTCTTTAGTTTTAGGGATAATTACGGAGACATCATCTGCAAAGAGTATGCAGGGATGGTCAGTTACTTTTGTCAGGTCATTGATATATAGCAGAAAGAGTGGGGGCCCCAAAATACTGCCTTGTGGAACGCCTGTGCCATTGTAACCTAATTTGGATTTATATTTCTGTTCACCATTTTGATTTGGTTTATCCACAGTAATTTCTACAACTTGCGATCTGTTTGTAAGGTAACTTTTTAACCATGCATTTGCTTTACCGCGTATTCCATATTTATCACATTTTTTTAGGAGTAGCTCGTGCGATACAAAGTCAAAGGCTTTTGACATGTCAAAAAATACAACAGTAGTCGGAATTTTCTGGTCAATATTTTTGGTAACTAGGTTAATTAAGTTAAATGCCGCTGTGGTTGTCGATTTTCTTTTTTGGAATCCATGTTGATCTCGATTCAAAATTTGGAACTTATCGATAAAATTTATTAATCGCGCATGCATGACCTTTTCGTAAATTTTTGCTAAAATAGGCAACAAGGCTATCGGTCTGTAATTATCAACAAGTTTTCTATTTCCTTTTTTGTGTATTGGTTTAATAGCTGTCATTTTTAATTTCTCAGGAAACACTCCCGTGAATAATGATAAGTCTAATAAATGTACTAGTACCGGAGTAATGATAGGGCCTATGTATTTTATAATCCTTGTAGGTATTTGATCATAACCTGTTGAATTTGTATCCCTGAGAGATTTAATTACTTTTTGTATTTCGTCATCATTGGTGGGCATTAAAAACATACTAGAATCAATAGGATCAATGTCATAATTATTAGTATTAATGTCAAAATTGTTGTTCGTCAAATTAATATAATAGTCATTTATATAATTGGCAATGTCCGTGGGGCTTGTTAATGGTCCGGTTTCAGTTTCTATCTCCTTAATGTATGATTCCTGAATTTGATTATTATTATTGGAATTATATTTTATTAAGTCCCATGTTGCCTTGCATTTATTTTTAGCCCTAGATATGTAGTTTGTATTATGAATTTTTTGTGCTTTCTGTATACATTTTTTAAGTAATTTATTATAGTTTAAGTATTTTAATTTATTGCCTTTATCAGATGAGAAATAGTATTTAAAACGCAAGTCCCTTTTAGTTTCAGCTGATTTTTTAATACCTTTGGTAATCCATTTCGTATATTTTTTCACTAGGTTGATTTTGATCTCGATTTTAGGGAAACACAAATCAAAGAACATGACAAGTAAATCGTGAAACAGATTAAACGCATTGTTAGCTTCCTGATTAGAAAATATATCAGTCCATTTCAAATTTGATATGCAGCTAAAGAACTTTTCTTTATTTTCGGCGCTAAAATCACGCTTATAAATTGTACGAAAGCGTAGAGGTGGAACTTTATTGTCTATTGATATGGATATCATCTGAGCCGTTTCGTGATCTGACAGTCCCAGTGGTATAACCTCACATATTGCATCCTTACAGTTACTTATTATTTGGTCTAGACATGAATTTCTTCTTGTTGGTTGTTTTATATGTAATGTTAAACCAAAATTATTTACAATCCTAGTTAATTCGTCTGTGCATTTTTTGTTTCTATCGATTTTTCCCCCCAAAATATCAATGTTAAGATCACCTACTATCACTAATTTTTTTTTTGATTTATTTCGAAGGTTGCATAACATTATTTCTAAATTACGTAGGAAAACGAAGGGGTTTGAGCTTGGCGTACGATATAAGGCTATTATTATAGTGTTATATTGTAAGAGTTCAACTCCACAACACTCAAAATCATTTTCAGATGCATATTTCTTCAATTGCGTCAGTATTTTGTACTCAATGTGATTTATGCAGAATATACAAACACCGCCTCGCTTTTTATTCTTTCTTGAGTACCAGTCTCCTAATTTATAGTCATTTAAGGCAACGCTGCTCTCCTCACCCGCTTTAATAAAAGTCTCCGTCAAGCATACCACATCAATAATCAACCCTTTATTTAGAAACGTATCGATCGCAATTTCTAGTAGTTCTTTTTTACTTCTTAAACCCGCAATATTTTGGTGAAGAATATTTAATGAGCGACAATTATTAATATTAGTTACGTCAATGGAATTTACGTCTTCTACCTTACTTATCTCATTATAATACACTTTTTTTAATGATCGACGTTGATCATAGAGCATTTTAGGTTTAGGTAAAGCATTACTAGTACCTGCGAAAAAAGGTATTGTTCGGGGTGCTTTTACAGTTATACGATCTTGTTGATCGGTAAGTAGGCTTCGTGTCTAGGTTTGTAGTAACATAATATGTGGGCAAATCGGAGCATTTCGACAGAACTGTTGGTTCTTTGCTGAAGTTAAGATATTTGTTTTTATAATCAATTGTGTCAATCAGAACGTTCAGTTTATGACAAGTATTGCTATGAGTACGTAAAAAGTAGCAGTTTTCATTATTTTTACATATCAGTTCCAAATTATTATTCAGTAATTTTACATTTAGATATTTATTTTCCAGCACACTTAACACAATAATTGGGGAACTGTTATATTTTCTTATAAACATATATAATTCATTTATCATTGTAGTAGGGTTGTAGTCATTTTCTCCTACACAAATAATAATTTTATCACAAGGCTTACTTGACAACTCCGTGTTTAACAGCTGTTGAGAGATCGCATAGTATTTTAACATTCCTTCTGCGCAGTACCTTTCGTATGAGCTATTAGATCTCAACTCAAGTAGGCGTGTAGTTAAACCCGTAATTTGCTGGGTTCCTAGGACATGTATTTTCCTCTTCAGATAATAATTATTATTGCTTTTAAGATATGAAGTATTAGTTTTAATAGATTTTTTCCTATTATGCTGTATGGTAGTTTGGGTGCAATCCGCGTTTAACTTCTTCAGTTTTGTTTGTTCTTCCGTATTTTGTGTAGTAGTACCGATGGTTAAGCTGGATTTTCGAGTCTCATTATGTAGTGTGTTTCTAGGTATTTTTTCCATTTCAGGTTCAAGATGCAGTTGGTTACTTAAAATCTTTGATTCGTTTAA
Organism: Euplexia lucipara; assembly: GCA_921972225.1. Lineage (NCBI taxonomy): Eukaryota > Metazoa > Arthropoda > Insecta > Lepidoptera > Noctuidae > Euplexia > Euplexia lucipara. The sequence continues at coordinate 18,515,405 of OV179156.1, forward strand.
GTTTCTTGATTTTCGCTTTGGAGTATTAATTTTTGGTGAAAATATTTTAGTTAAACTATTAATCTTGGTTTCTTGACTTTGTAGTCTTTTATCTAAATCATTTTTTTCCAGTATCAAGTTCTCAATTTCCTTGTGCGCACTCTCTAGCTTTTCCTTTAAATCTCTGACGGTTTCCTGTAGATCAGTAATTTCTTGGCAATTCCATGTAGATAAATCGGGTAAACTTCGTCCAAGAGCATGAGAGTCGGTGGATAAGAACGAATTATCTTCAAAACTTGTTGTAGAGGCATTCAAATTAGTAATTCTTCGTCTAAATGTTATATTATTATTGATGTTTTCCATGATGTCAGTGTATAAAATTATAAAAATAAAAAAAATAAAAACAAAAAGTAACTCTCTTCGTTGGGATCGAACTCGGGACTCAATGCACGGTGTGGCGTGCGGCTTACGCTATTTGGCCACCGAGTCTTTGGTAAAGAGTGCGAAATTAGACGATCAGTTGCCAATGTGTGAAACCAGTTTAAGCGTGTGTCATTAACTCATTCGAAGGTCAGTCCACTTCGACACTGAGACAAAGAAACTTTTAACGGTCACTTGTAAAAACATGGAAATATTTTTGCTGGTATCTCCGGTAATAGTTTGTACACAGATTTAGTTTTTTCACTGTTTGTTGTAGGTTTTCTTAGGCAAGTATTAAAGTAACTTTAAAACAGATTACTGCACTTTAGACTATTTTCCGAAATAAAATGCTCGCGAGTACAAGCAAACACGTCCACTCGACGCAGAGTTTGGCGAGTTTTTGTAGCTGGGTAGACCCCGAAAGATCTGTTCTGAGGAACATTCACTTCGAGCACCTACTAAAATAAATTAAATTATGTGGAAACAATGCATTTTATTCATTTTAGGCATCATGTTTCATACAGATATTTACTGCTTAACCTACACAATCGATATCTAAATAGAAATAGTGTAGGTTTTTTTTTCAAAATAACCGGGTTCGATTCCCGAACGGAGTACAGATGTTTTTTAAAATGTATGAATGCAGTTTCTCTTTTTATTAAAATCGATGACATGGTTCCTCAGAACAGATCTTCGTATGTCTTATAGTTTCAGACTTTCCCATACTGACCCATTTGAATGAGACACCCTGTATAATGCCTGTAAGCTTGAACTCGGCTTGACGCTCTACCGCGTGTCTTGCTTGATGGATAATATGTATTATATATTTGACTGGCCTGATGGTCTAAGTTAGCGGCCCTGACTGCCGTGCCGGAGAACGTGGGTTCGATTCCCAACCAGGATATATGTTTGTGTGATGAGCATGGTCATTTTTTCTGTGTCCAGAGGTGAATTATTTATAATAATTATGTATTTAGAAATATATGTGTATGTTTATCAGTTATCTAGTATTTATAGCACAAGCTCTGTTTAGTTTGGGACTAGATGGCGTTGTGTTAAAATTGCGCAATATTTAAAAATTAAATAAAACAATATAATTTTATTTTAAGTGCGAGTTCTGCTTAAATAAAGCAAAAAAAATACCATAGTTAACGTTATTTCATTAATGGATAAAAAAACTTTTCTTACCTCAAAAAGTGTAAAAACATCAGCCACAGTGCTCTCCACCCTCATCGCCAACATGTACACGAGCTCTTCACTGACCGGCTTACTGTCCACCAGTACTCGCTCCAGCACTGACTGGCACAGCGTCTGCACTAGCGTACACACTGACATCTCATACATGCGCGAGGGCAGTACGTTGAGCCAGCAGGCTTTGAGGTCCTTCATTAGGGCGATGGCGTTGTTGATCGCGCAGTCGAATTGCTCGTAAGAGTCATGGGTCCACGCTGTTCCTGTAATTAAGAATTGTTTTTGTTTATTTATTTTTACAACGCACCCTTAAGTCGAAACTGAAAGAGGCAAAAATACACAGTAAAACAAAAATAAATATGAGAACTTTGTTATAAAATACACTATCAAGTGCAATGATATTATAAGTAAAAAGGTGTACTTAGATAGGTTAAAATGTGGCTAACTACCCACACTTGACCTCAGTGTCGCGTCACGCCGTCATCGGACGAGTGCGTGCGTTAGTATGCCGTTTTGAAGATCGAATGTAGTTTAGGTAATCTATCTACACCTTTTAACTTATAATATCATTGAACAAGTGTAAAATATAATCAAGTTCGCACATCACTCGCGATTTCGTCTGCAAACTTTTTTGAGTGTATGACTGCATACAAAGAGATTTAAAATAGGTACTATAGAGCGGGCATGTCCAGGAAATGTCATAGAAAAACTTTGATCCCATGTCTCAGTAACGCCATCTAGAATAATATATGAATATTGGAGCGGCGGCGGAGCGTACTACAAAAACTCATAGACTTGTTTCCAGCAGGACACACTTTTTCGGACGAAAATTTTGTCCGTGATGTCCGGTCTATAGGTATTGAATGTCTTTGACTGCATATATCAACTTAAATGAAGCAAAAGAAGTATGTAACAATCGTGGAAGATGGCGCGCTGTAGTTTCTGCCTGCCTCCATGGGAAAATGGCGAGAGTATGTAGGTATATAAGGTGAGTAGTAGCACAGTATAAATATTAATACAGTAGGACGACGCCTTTGATCTCTGGAAAAATGCCGACAACTTCTACACGCGTTAGACTTAAATAATACCTCCCGCACTACGAACATCGTTTTGTTCGCAGTGCGGGAGCGGCCTACCCGCGTCTCGCCCCTCACACCCCGCACGATGCCCTGTCTAGACGGCTACGTCGGACGACTGTATGTTTATAGACTGTGGTAGTAGCGTCACACGCTCCCCCGCCACCCCCACCGCTCCCGTTGTGCAGTACTGACGTATAATTGAATTAATTGAAAGTTAATGAGTATAAAAAAAAAGTTTCCTTGGGAAAGTTATTCGTATCCCTAAGTACAATCACGTGTTTAAGTATCGGTCACTAATTACCAGTCACCCTATATGTAAATAAAAGTACAATAAAACATTATTTACCATTGGCCTCAATACTCTGCATGATACTACTCTTCTGGTTTTGTAAATACAGGGATATCTTCTCCAGCCCCAATACCCTGAGATCCTGGATACACTCCAGCAGCACCACAGTAAGCTGATCAGCCAGGCTCCTGGGTAGACTGTTGCACCATGGAGGTCCGAGTAGACCATGGGCTAAGTAAAAGCAGTTGTTGAAGAATAGAGCTGAAATTAATAAGTTGAATGTTAATCTTGGCAATAAACAGCATAAGGAAACACTGTTTATTGAGAGTTAAATATAAATGACTATAAATCATAGACAGCAGTATGCAATTACAAATCTAAGAAGTGTGAATATAGGCGACAAAGGCTCGGCGCCTACTGGCGGCACGGCACAAGAGATTTCATAATACAAATGATTTCAAATCCTATTCAACACTTTTAAGAGTCACATTCTAATGCAGCCACAGCCTGCTTCGGCACGGTTTGGCATGATAAAATTAAATCTCAAATCATTTGCGCCTACTGAAATCCACTGCCGCGTGGCGTGCCGTCAATATGCGACAGACAAAAAGAAAGAAGCAAGAAGTTAGCGCGGTTGCAGTCAAATAGATGACGGGGGAAGTGTAATATTTATCAATTTTAACCTGAGTTTAAATTCTATTGCACACAAAAAGAGAAATGAAAAACAGAATAAACAAATGAGTCTTCTATTTATAAAGTAGATTGTATTTAAAAATAAGGAATTCTTTTATGTTAAGTTAGTAATTAGGTATTAGTGTTTTGAAAGAATTATTTTACCTTTCTTTTCTAAGACATACAAAAGACATCATTCTTATTTAAATAATGACCATTTCAGACACTAATCTCCTTGGTTTTATATGATGTGACCTAGATAATGTCTGGACTTTAAAAGAGACTATGATCTCTGAGTTTCTTTCGGTGTTTCTTCTCAGAGTAGTCAGATAGTGAAACACCGACCTTAAACCCTCAGCGCAAAAAGAGGGGTGTTTTTAACTATGTAGAAGGTGAGGTCCTCACCTTCTAGTTAAAACACCCCTCTTTTTGCGTTGAGGGTTAAAAAATGACATGTAAAATATGTTTGTATGGAATGAAAATTTTCTTACCTATTTCAGCAGGACAGCATTCCAAATTAATTTTAAACTTCTTAGGAACCAAACTCTGATACATGATCGCTATATCTTTTATGTAACCAACTAGCTGCCTACTGTATTTCTCCGGCAACTTGGCACTCTCCTCCAGGTGTTCCACAATCAAAGTCATGATAGCCTTGACATTATGTGATATAACACATTTCGGAAGGAACAGAGGTTTAGTTATGTCCCATACAACATTAACATTGTTGTCAGTAACATCTAGAATAGAATCATTTTCATTACTTGGTACGGAGCCAACAGTAATAATACCCTGAGAAAGACTCTCTTTCAGCAGAGTTCGGACATCAGAAAGTAATTTATCGCATTTCTTGTTATACAAGACACATTCAGTATCATCAATGTATTTATTTAAAGGCGATTCATCTGCTTTTACAAATTTCAAGTCAATAAGAAACTTGTTGAAGGAATCCAATTCAATCACTATGTTTTTGTAATTCTGGTAGCTGCTGTCACAAGACGGTAAGTTCATTCTAATGCAGTCTTCAATAATTTTGTTAAAGAATTTCTGACGGATTGTTTCAGCGAAGATTTCTATGAATGTGTTGTCACTTTCAAATTGCGAACCTAATGTTGAGTGCAGAAATTCAAAGATAGCAGTCAAATTATTGAAAATTGTTTGGTAATTCGGTTTATTGGGGTCGTTCAGATTAATTTTGATGTTAAAAACTATTGCACCTGTGTGGTCTTCTGTGAATATATCACAGTTATGTCTTATAACATTGTGAAGTAGGTTGTTTATAAAGAAATGTGAGAACAGGCCAAGTTCTGCATACATTCTTTCAGTGGCATATAAAGTTTTCAATATCTTTTGTAGCAGAAATGGATCACTTTGTTGAACTGACAGTGAGTAGGTTAAAAATTTTAGACCTTTTTTCTCTGACCAAGTAAAGATGTCCTCCCATTCAACACTCAGTTGGGCCATGTATAAAGCCAGTTGGTTTTCAGCCTGTGCATTGATCGTTGTCAAAGCCTTCGCCATGTTACCTTCGAATTTCAAATTCTTCAGTTCCTTTTTCAACTTTTTAACTGCCAGCATAGCGTCACTGTAGTTGTATCTACCGAATTCATGATTTGCCTTCTCTAAAACGCGTTTTCCATCAACAACAATACATAAATCTTTGAGAATGTCAAACGATTTGTTAAATTTTGCACAATTACTTTTAAATTCCTCATCACTTACTTCGAATCTTTCTTGTAAAGATTGTATGTCTTCAATGCATTTTGAATGATCAGACAGAATATTAGCCTTTCGATTGTTGTAATTTAGTTGTTCTAAACTCTTGGTTATTGTAAAATTAACGTAAGTATCGATAACATTTTGTTGTAAAGACCAAGACAGTAATTGAACTCGTTCAGTTAGGTCTTTTATCATTGGTAATACTTCATCACGGCTTTTCTTCAAGTCTTGAGTACTCATTTTGTCGGCCTCTTGCAGAACAGCACTTAGTAAACTCATTTTAGTTAGTTAAATAATAATGACCTACCTCTTTAATTAAAAATAACTTTTGTTTCAGTTAACTTCACACGATTCAAATTCAAAATTTGAACTTGTTTTGATTAATGACATTATACGTCAAACGTCGTCGTCGTCCTATCTGTCAAAAGCGTTTTGTGGCACTCTACGTTTCGTTATCACTATAAAGTTGCTGTAAAAAGACGAAGTTGATGAGTATTTATAAAAGATTAATTAAAAATACTATATTTTTAACCATGATCACATTTAAAAGTTATTTCACAATGGTGCATGTTCGCTCTAAAAGTATAAACAATTCAGTTTAGCTTAATGGCTCGAAACGGGTTAAGAGTGTTAGCAATTTTGCATTCTTTTATATAAATAAGCTAGACTCATTGCAGATAAAGATTATGGAAATTAGATGTAAATAAAATGTTTAGAGAACTGTATCCTTAGCTGGTTGGTCGCCATAGCTTGTTTAATCAATTGAAGACTCAAGGGCATCACTGTGTTCAACACAGCACAGCAGTCGACAATAACTTATTCCCAAAAGAGCCAAAATAATTTCCACAATGAACGAATGTGAAATTGAAACTTTGAAAAATGAACTGGAACATGAGAAAACTTGTAGGTCAGTAACTATATTGTAGTCCCATAGGACTTAGTGCATTTTTTTACGTGTATTGTCTCACTGTTGGGCAAAGGCCAACCATACCATACCCTTTCACATTTCCTTGTGTGTATGTGTATGTTATATCTCTGTAGTATTTGCTTTAGGTACTACAAATACTTACACCGACTCTTTATAGACCAGTTACTGTTTTTGTACAGTAATTAGTGTAGTTCTGTGTTTTCGTGTAGGTACCCTACTGTAGGTACCTAATATAATATTATAATAGATAGTTATCTAGAGTAGCTAGTTAATTATATTGTTGATGTGGAACATAATATTATTACTTATACCTACTTATAGGTAGGTACTTTACTTACCTACGGACCTCTTACCTTTTTGATTATGCGACCCATACCAACCTACTTAATTTCGGCCTTATTCTAACGGGTCAAGGCTATGAACACCCAGTTTACCTACTTCCTTGTTTGCTGCATGTGATTCAAAATGGTTATAAATCAACCTCGATAACCACGTAACCGCTATTTACCCAAGCTTAAATTACGGGTTCTAAAATGTGTACTTATAGGTAACTTTTTTTTTGTTTTTTTATTTATTTGAATCTTGTGTGTACGAGAACATGTATGAATGTAAACGAGGCAAAATAATTACATCGTAGAATTGTAGCATAGGTAGGTATCTATGGCTCTCTGTAGTTTCTGCCTACCCACATGGGAAAAAGACGTAAGTGTATGTACCTATATATCTCAGTATAGCTCTTATTACTCTAGATGCATCGTCCTCACATAAAATCTGATTGTTGTATACGAAGAATTGTAATCCTATTTTAAAAGAGTAAGTATGGAGTTTCTTGCACATTCTTCTCCATACGGAACTACCATTTGGAATGTGCAACTAGAATCATTCTCTTAATTTATTTTATTTTGTAAGTTAACGTTCAAAAGTGCCTGTTATGGGTCTAATTGAAATAAACGATTTGACTTTGACTTTGACTTTGACCTATGTTATGTATGTTGAATCTTGTCACTGAATACTCAATGGACATGTTCGTAAATTAAACACGGTCTAGTCCGTCCTTCACAGTTTATCTATACTTTAACAAAGACCAAATTAACGTTATGTATGATTTAGCGCAACTGCCGATAATTAATATACTGGACCGAGTCGTCAAGCAGCATAAAATGGCTATACTTAATTAGTTGATTTTGTCGTAACCACGAATCGTGTCGCCATGTTAAAGTGATCCGCGCGATTATACGTGTACAAGATCCGGACAACAACCGTCGTGTCGGGCACCCCGGACCAAACACAACACCCGTCTGGTCGTAGGATCCTCCCTTTTCTATGGAGGATGCGAAACTTTACAACCTGTTCGTCACGCCGCTAAAATAGTTTTTGTGGTTTTAAAAATGTCTACCTATAATAATCCTATTCATTATTTAGGGGGCCTTTTTACGAAAGATAATAGTGTAGTAGTTATTCGTACCTTCTATACTTAGTTTTTTTTTAAACTATGTCGTTGGTAAACAAGCTTACGGCCCGCCTGAGGGTAAGCGGTTACCGCGATATATGGACACTTGCGACACCAGGGGCGCCACACGCGCGTTGCCTACCCTTTAAAAACCTATTTAAAATTACGAGATTACGTATAAGTACTTACAACAGTGTTTGAATACCAACAACATGGTCAAATCTTTTTGTAAACAGAGAAACAGCAGCCTGGCAGAACGGGGAGCTGGAGAAACAGATAGTACTGGTTCAGGACGAACTGCGCATGACTGACTACACTTGGGATCACGATGATATCTTGATGAAAGAGAGTGCGAGACACAAGGTGTACCAGGATACCATAGAAACCTTGAGGGAACAACTGCCAGCCTTGAAAGAGAAAATTAAAAACGCTAAGATTTGCGGGGCGGGTAAGTAAGATTATGGTAGGTTTTTTGTTACGAAAATCTTCGTCGTGTCTGTTGGAAGCTCGCTTAGTATCTATAAAAAGCTCGTGACCCCGTTTGAGTTAGAAATCCGCCACCGGTATGCGCTAGGCAGATTTTAAATAAACAGCCGAGTATGAGTTACCTTCCCGACTATCGAAAGTTTTAGGTACTTACTTACTTATTTTAATGATGACATATCGATGGGGCAATGGAGAGAGCTGTGTTTAAAGTTCTTGTGTGATCGGAACTGAAATGACCATATCCGCAGGAGTACAAAAGTCACCAACATAGCCCGAAGAAACGCCAAACTTGAATGGCAGTGGACAGGGCACATTGCTCGCAAAACAGATGGTAGTTAGGGCCGCAAAGTTCTGAAGTGGTGACCAGTGAAGACGCAGCGTTCCACTGGTGGGCCTCCCACAAAGTGGACCGACCGACGACTTGGCGAAAGTCACGAGAATCTAATGAACGCGAGACGCACAGGAATGGCTGTGGAGACACTTGTCTATGGCTGAAATGACGATCCCTAATGATAATTTGAATGTTACTTAAAGTGGACGAGCAAGTCAAACTCTTCGGTTGTTTTTAACATTGTTATTTGTATTCCAGATTGCAAATTGAAGCACGATGACCTCAACATAAATTTGGACTTTCTTACACCAGTACGTACTTAATCTTGCACAGTGCTTTAGAATTTATAATGAATTCAAATCCCATTAATATATTCGGTTATTTTTTAATCGTCTGACTAATTTTCACAGGGTGTTCTACCTATGAATATGAACAACTTTTACTATGGGACCAACTCGGAAATCCCGAAAAAAATGGCTCTTGCATACAAAAGTTCGATACCTACTCAACTAAAATGTATGAAACAGCCGATTTATTTCTTGATTTTCGAGTTGGTCCCGTAGTAAAAGTTGTTTATATTCATGGGTAGAACACCCTGTGAAAATTATTCAGACGATTAAAAAATCACCGTGTATACTTTGTTTAACCATAAAGCGTTGCGTGATATTGAGGGCAGGAAACTATACAAAACCCAAAAATAAATTAACACCAATATCTACCTGAACACTGCATTTACTTACTAATACTCCTTGGCTTTATATGCAACAAATAATATTGTACTGCCAGTTATCTTCGTTGCGCCTTTTTTTAATCGACTTCAGAATACTTAGGTCGTAAACTAAAGTTTGTCACAAAACTCCTCCGAAATCGAAATGAGAATCTCCTCATTTCTTAATTAGATTGGTTTTTTATGTAGGTACCCATGTTTCTTAAATACTTTACGACCTATATTCTCATGCCTACTACACTCAAAATATCATAAGAATCTGTCATGCCGTTTCGGAGGAGTTTTGTTAAAAACACTGTGACACGAAAATATTTGTATTAGAATCTAATGTACAGACGCCAGCACATCAAGTTACCCCAATGTGTCAAATTTTCCCAATTGAATATAAACCTTATATTGCTTGACATAAAGTTGAAAAACGATCAAAGAAATTTGACACATTGGGGTAACTTGATGTGCTGGCGTCTGTACCATACATTTTTAACTGTTTAAATTAAAGTTACTGTTATCCAATTAAAGGCAGAACTGTTGCGGACGGTGAAAAGATTTGAGCGTCTGAAAACCGACTTAATAAGCACTCTGAGAAGCAAAGAGTGGCGTTTGGACTCGGAATCTAAGGTAAATACTAACAACCCTTAACATTGTTAGTGGCAATTTTAGTGTATTGGTTTTAACAATGTATTTTATGCAGTCTCCAGAACTGTTTACAGGCGGCATGTGCGTGAAAGTATATTTTTGCAGAAGGATCTAACACTGGTTTACCTACGTTCATCAGTTCAGCGCATGGCAACAACCTTTAACCTTCGATCGACCCTTGTATTTGACCACAAGCCCCTAGATTATCAAACTTGTATCTACTATTTGACTGGCCTGTTTGTCTAGCAGGTAGTGGCCCGGACCTGACTGCCATGCCGGAGGTCGTGGGTTTGATTCCCATTCCAAATATTTGTGTGATGAGCACGATCATTTGTTCTAGGTCTGGGTGTAATTTATCTATAATACACAAACTCTGAGCTTGGGACTAGATGGCGTTGTGTGAAAATTGTGAATTATTTATTTATTTATTTAGGTACTTACTGAATATTTCTCGTATTTTCAGTTGTTCGTGAGAGTGAACGACCAAAGAACCTACCTGCAAAACGAGCTGATGATATGTCAGAACAATATCATGAGATTACAGAAGAATAGCACCTATTGGCAGTAAGTATTCATGCAAGTAATAATTTAAACCTAAGTTGCCAGTCAAGTAGGTAGAACCACAACAATTGTGGTCGCAGCCAACTACTTGGGGGTTGGGGAAGGTCATAGTTTTGATGGCAAAATTATTAAAAATTAATTACAAAACTTATGAAAGTCTACTATTGTTTTAAGACAATATTCGTTTTTATTATAATAAACTTTAGGACCCGACAGACGTTGTTCTGCCCAAGCTCTGGTTTCGTTAAGTTTCGAACCCAATCGCAGCGCCTCCTACCGGGTCTAATTGTGCATCTTTTAAAGCCCAACATGAATACTACAAAAAAAAAAGAATAATCAAATTCGGTACAGTCGTTCGGAAGTTATGCACGTTAGCGTTTCTATTAATTATAAAAAATCGTACATTGACTATTTTTAATTAGATTGTCTATTTAATGTCTACGATTGTTAAGTTTCGGGCTGTTTCATATTCCCTACTAGTCCTTCCCCCCACCCCCTTCTCTATGAACGCCACCGGGTTCTCTACCACACAGCAACTTGTATGTAGAAAATGCTGAAGCACTTGCTTGTATCAATTGACACCACAAATTATACTAAAAATGGAGTAACAAGTAGAGTGGAAATTATTAACTTTTCTACTTACTAGTTTATGAAATGAGAGACGTTTTTTCGTCTTTAATAGATAAGCAAGAAAGAAAAAGCATTCATTTGGTCCAAAAGTGTCACAATAATAAAAAATAAAAAAACATGGCTGTCTGGAAATGGTTTACGGACGATAGTTTAACGTGACAACTTCATAACCAAACATTCGCTCTCTCGTGCAGCGTTCTCGCTCCGATCGTAACGTTACAATGAGTCTTTTCGTGTGCGCAGCCGGTTCATCGATTTATTAGACGTTGCCACGTCAACAAAAGGAATAATTTAATTAAAAGAAATTAAACAATTGAAATTGAGCTATGTAACAGGACACAACTGTGTGCCTTGTGGCTGCGCCAAATAGGTAAATTAACTAAATCCCTTAGTTGTATAAGACTATAGGACAAATTTTATTTTATTTTGATAAAACGGGACTGCAGTTCAGGTTTGATTCGTTCTTATTCCTACTGGTATTACGTTCCAGGAATGTTGCCAGAAAGCAGGACGAGCGAGTGCTGGACCCAAAGCGAGGACATATAAAGAAGATTGTAGGCAACGAGCGGCTCGCACCTATTGCTACCTAAAATCAACACAATTCAATACACCCGTAGAGTTTATTTTCTTACACATTTTAGAGTAGTACTGTGATCATATGAACGAACAAAGACACCTTTGTCCAGGTATACCCACTACCCAGGCTTGTACCGTAGGTATCTACTACATAGCACGACTGTTCAAAGTATAAAGGACTATTTAAACCTAAGAGGTATTTGCTGCCGCTGTGGGTAGAGGATACCGCACGGGTTTCGAACTTTCGCTTAGGTATTTAGTATCAAGTTCCACGGTCAGAGTGAGTCTTCTACCAACAAGGAGATGAAGGCTTTGGTGCAAAACAGTAATATTACCGCATCCACATAACTTAGGACTAAGTTGTGAAATGTATTTAATGTGTAACTGTTTATTTAAGTATTTCTATTCGAGTAAGGAGTAAATAGATCATAATAATTATTATTTAAGTATACCCACTCGGTTTTCTCTACAGCAGATGGTAGCGAATACAGTTTAGTTTTGAAAAGGCCTTACAAATGGTTCCATAGTAAAGAACAAATATTTCACTAAAATCAGATTTTTTAAATTTAATACAGTTTAAAGGACGCCGCGCGCCGGCCGTCGTGTTTATTTTTAGCCGTGCGTGTGTTATTTTATGAACACTTCATTTACTCACTACTCTGTGGCTTCGTATGCATGAAAATAATGTACTTATAGTAGGGATTCTAAAAAAAACATGTGTCATAGTTTAATGTACGTAGAAATGTATGTTATTGACTGCAAATCAATGAATTATATTCATATATTACAAAATATCTATTACAATATAAAGAGAAAAAATATTCACATATTAACTGTAATTAGCACGTAGAATAAAATAAATAGTACAAAAATTACACTACTTTTTTTATTTTCTTTCCAAGATTTTCACAAAACAATTATGCTTTAGGTTGTAAACTATAGCTAAGCCTAAAGAATATGGGACACAATGGTACTTTGAACACATTTTGATGAGGTAAGCATGAGCATAGAATAAGTTATACGTATAGATGCGAAACTTGCACTAACGCCAATAATACAGGGGACATAGTCGCACATGCTATTCTTTTATTGTTTGCATTAGCTGTAAGTCATCCATAGTTGATAAATAAATACTGCAACTAGAATCATTACTTAATTTATTTAACTTTTAAGTCCGACGTTTAAAAATGCCTTTGATTTATATACCATGAGTTCTGTAGAAGGTACATGATTCTGGACCCCTCAGCTATGAAATTTTTCGTCACTTTTTTAAAAATATTTTTTTTATTAAGGCTGGTATTTTTTTACGCCCCATAACTTTAATGCGATCGGTGACGAAGTTTCGCTTCTATTCATTTTTATTCTATGGCATGGACTTGAAACAAATAATTAAATTTATCTACAAGGTTGGTACTACTGCTAGGTAAACTGCTAAGTATTTCTTATAGGCTTCTTATACCTTGTGGGGAAGTCTATGGTGGTACTCAAGTATTCAGTTTCCAACTCTGCAAGCGGTCTCCGGTATAATGCCGCTGAAAAAAGAATGTAAAAAAATACTAAGTGTTATTTGTCCATTAATTATCTATGTACCTATTAAATTTTAGCATGATATTTGTTTATGGCTCGGTGGTTAATCTCCATGGAGGGGTCAGTCAGGGTCAGTCAGACTCTGGCTGACAATCACCCCAGTGTTCGGTCTCCAACCTACGCTGGGGGTACGCGATGTTTATCTTAAAATCTTAATAGTGGTACATACGTATGACGCAGTGGTGTTTGTCGACGTGTAGCCGCAGGTGCCGCGGACACGCGCACACGTACCCGCCCGCCGTGTTCACGCACGAGTGCGAACACCCGTCCGTCTCCAACTCGCACTCATTTACATCTGTGAACAATTATGTTTTTATAGTTCGTGGATACCGCCACAGACAACTTACAAATATTCATTGTAATTTACTTGGGCTTTGCTTGCCGTTTAATGAAATATAATGGGTTACTACCATCGCGTGACACTGATTCGTCTCTACTACTCACCCAGACACCTCTGTCCGGCCGCTAGCGACAGGTAGCCGGGTGAACACTGACAGCGGTACGCGCCCTGTGTGTTCACGCACAGCTGCGTCGCGTGACACTGATTCGTCTCTACTACTCACCCAGACACCTCTGTCCGGCCGCTAGCGACAGGTAGCCGGGTGAACACTGACAGCGGTACGCGCCCTGTGTGTTCACGCACAGCTGCGTCGCGTGACACTGATTCGTCTCTACTACTCACCCAGACACCTCTGTCCGGCCGCTAGCGACAGGTAGCCGGGTGAACACTGACAGCGGTACGCGCCCTGTGTGTTCACGCACAGCTGCGTCGCGTGACACTGATTCGTCTCTACTACTCACCCAGACACCTCTGTCCGGCCGCTAGCGACAGGTAGCCGGGTGAACACTGACAGCGGTACGCGCCCTGTGTGTTCACGCACAGCTGCGTCGCGTGACACTGATTCGTCTCTACTACTCACCCAGACACCTCTGTCCGGCCGCTAGCGACAGGTAGCCGGGTGAACACTGACAGCGGTACGCGCCCTGTGTGTTCACGCACAGCTGCGTCGCGTGACACTGATTCGTCTCTACTACTCACCCAGACACCTCTGTCCGGCCGCTAGCGACAGGTAGCCGGGTGAACACTGACAGCGGTACGCGCCCTGTGTGTTCACGCACAGCTGCGTCGCGTGACACTGATTCGTCTCTACTACTCACCCAGACACCTCTGTCCGGCCGCTAGCGACAGGTAGCCGGGTGAACACTGACAGCGGTACGCGCCCTGTGTGTTCACGCACAGCTGCGTCGCGTGACACTGATTCGTCTCTACTACTCACCCAGACACCTCTGTCCGGCCGCTAGCGACAGGTAGCCGGGTGAACACTGACAGCGGTACGCGCCCTGTGTGTTCACGCACAGCTGCGTCGCGTGACACTGATTCGTCTCTACTACTCACCCAGACACCTCTGTCCGGCCGCTAGCGACAGTTAGCCGGGTGAACACTGACAGCGGTACGCGCCCTGTGTGTTCACGCACAGCTGCGTCGCGTGACACTGATTCGTCTCTACTACTCACCCAGACACCTCTGTCCGGCCGCTAGCGACAGGTAGCCGGGTGAACACTGACAGCGGTACGCGCCCTGTGTGTTCACGCACAGCTGCGTCGCGTGACACTGATTCGTCTCTACTACTCACCCAGACACCTCTGTCCGGCCGCTAGCGACAGGTAGCCGGGTGAACACTGACAGCGGTACGCGCCCTGTGTGTTCACGCACAGCTGCGTCGCGTGACACTGATTCGTCTCTACTACTCACCCAGACACCTCTGTCCGGCCGCTAGCGACAGGTAGCCGGGTGAACACTGACAGCGGTACGCGCCCTGTGTGTTCACGCACAGCTGCGTCGCGTGACACTGATTCGTCTCTACTACTCACCCAGACACCTCTGTCCGGCCGCTAGCGACAGGTAGCCGGGTGAACACTGACAGCGGTACGCGCCCTGTGTGTTCACGCACAGCTGCGTCGCGTGACACTGATTCGTCTCTACTACTCACCCAGACACCTCTGTCCGGCCGCTAGCGACAGGTAGCCGGGTGAACACTGACAGCGGTACGCGCCCTGTGTGTTCACGCACAGCTACGTCGCGTGACACTGATTCGTCTCTACTACTCACCCAGACACCTCTGTCCGGCCGCTAGCGACAGTTAGCCGGGTGAACACTGACAGCGGTACGCGCCCTGTGTGTTCACGCACAGCTGCGTCGCGTGACACTGATTCGTCTCTACTACTCACCCAGACACCTCTGTCCGGCCGCTAGCGACAGGTAGCCGGGTGAACACTGACAGCGGTACGCGCCCTGTGTGTTCACGCACAGCTGCGTCGCGTGACACTGATTCGTCTCTACTACTCACCCAGACACCTCTGTCCGGCCGCTAGCGACAGGTAGCCGGGTGAACACTGACAGCGGTACGCGCCCTGTGTGTTCACGCACAGCTGCGTCGCGTGACACTGATTCGTCTCTACTACTCACCCAGACACCTCTGTCCGGCCGCTAGCGACAGGTAGCCGGGTGAACACTGACAGCGGTACGCGCCCTGTGTGTTCACGCACAGCTGCGTCGCGTGACACTGATTCGTCTCTACTACTCACCCAGACACCTCTGTCCGGCCGCTAGCGACAGTTAGCCGGGTGAACACTGACAGCGGTACGCGCCCTGTGTGTTCACGCACAGCTGCGTCGCGTGACACTGATTCGTCTCTACTACTCACCCAGACACCTCTGTCCGGCCGCTAGCGACAGGTAGCCGGGTGAACACTGACAGCGGTACGCGCCCTGTGTGTTCACGCACAGCTGCGTCGCGTGACACTGATTCGTCTCTACTACTCACCCAGACACCTCTGTCCGGCCGCTAGCGACAGGTAGCCGGGTGAACACTGACAGCGGTACGCGCCCTGTGTGTTCACGCACAGCTGCGTCGCGTGACACTGATTCGTCTCTACTACTCACCCAGACAACTCTGTCCGGCCGCTAGCGACAGGTAGCCGGGTGAACACTGACAGCGGTACGCGCCCTGTGTGTTCACGCACAGCTGCGTCGCGTGACACTGATTCGTCTCTACTACTCACCCAGACACCTCTGTCCGGCCGCTAGCGACAGGTAGCCGGGTGAACACTGACAGCGGTACGCGCCCTGTGTGTTCACGCACAGCTGCGTCGCGTGACACTGATTCGTCTCTACTACTCACCCAGACACCTCTGTCCGGCCGCTAGCGACAGGTAGCCGGGTGAACACTGACAGCGGTACGCGCCCTGTGTGTTCACGCACAGCTGCGTCGCGTGACACTGATTCGTCTCTACTACTCACCCAGACACCTCTGTCCGGCCGCTAGCGACAGGTAGCCGGGTGAACACTGACAGCGGTACGCGCCCTGTGTGTTCACGCACAGCTGCGTCGCGTGACACTGATTCGTCTCTACTACTCACCCAGACACCTCTGTCCGGCCGCTAGCGACAGGTAGCCGGGTGAACACTGACAGCGGTACGCGCCCTGTGTGTTCACGCACAGCTGCGTCGCGTGACACTGATTCGTCTCTACCAAACACTCGTCCACATCTGAGAAAGAGTAAAATGCAAGATATTGTGATTTTGAAGTCCATAACGGTGACTCTCTTGTCTAAAAAGGTTTTCACCACGTACCGATTTTCTAGCAAGCAAAATATACATTTTCTTAGACCTTACCATGGCATGTATTAGCCGTCATGTTGTGTCGATACCCGGGGTCACACGGCCCTCTATCGCTGTGGTCCAAGTTTTTAGTTACGCTCACGTCGAAAAACACTGTTGTAGATTGCGAACCTGAAAATTGAACTTAATTATATATAGTATTAAGTTATAAGTACTTTAATCCGTACAATGAAATGCTCACTAAATAGCATAGTAATATCAATTGACTACAGTCGTGTAGTATTGGGGACATCTCACATAGAATAAATTCAAGACTGTGTCTTGTTTTAGAGGCATTCATATTTTGTTAGAGAATAACGGTCAAATATATATAGTTACTAAACCATATTGTTGCAGGTATTACGTATTTGGTACTGCATTTTAGTTTTCAAGTATATATATTAATAGTGAATAGGGACAATTATTTGTATTTTTAGATTTCGTTGATATGGTGGCCATAAAACCATATGCCATAAAACTTGTTTGATGATGTAGGTTTCTGTACAGCATAACTTTTTACGCAGTGCAAAAATGTTCACAGGATGAATGAATTATGAATTTGAACAAGTTTTACTACGACAAAAACTTTGAAATCAATAAAAAAAACTCTACAATGCAGTCAACTCTGAGCCCTAACAGAAAGGCATACGATCCGAAATGGTTTACCTGATGTATCATAAAATTCTTCAACGTCCGGTGAATAATGTGAGTTAATCATCTCTGGCTGCATCTCAAATACTGCGTCTGGTAAGTAAGAGTCCTGCGAAAAAATACATAATAAAATATTCCACAACTTACAACGCCATCTAGTCCTAAACGAAACAGAGTTTGTGCTACAATTAAGTACCTACTAGTCAACTGATAAACATACTTATATATTTCTAAATACCGACAGAACAAATTAATGTTAATAACAACAGACTGTGCTGATCAAATAACTATTTGTCTGGAGTGGGAATTGAACCCAAGATCTTCGGTAGGTATAGCAGTCACGACCACTACCCACTCGAACAAAAGACAAGTGAAAGTTTTTTGTATGGATCAATATACCAATCGAGTTTAATTATGACCTCGTACTACTACTTCAAATACTACTTCCTAATTTAGCATTGTATGTAACGTAGAGACACGCAGTGCAGTAGTTCATTGTAAAATTATGTATTTTTTATCTAACAAAATTAATGCATGTCAGTTAGGTAGTTAGGTTAGGTAGTTAGGTTAGCTATAGGATAGGTATGGCGAGTTAGGTTAGGTTATATGTATAGTATATCAGCAGCGAGGGGTAAATTTTCTTAATAGGGAAACCGACAAAAAAAAAAAAAAATTGTTGTTCTTCTTGAAGTCATCGGTCCACGTCCGACCAGCCTGTATAGCTTTGGTACAGTCGAGTTCATTAATATATTGGCCCTTTCAGGCTTCAAAAATATATGAACGTCAAAAAAAAACATAATATTGTGACAACTATAAGCATCGTTAAATTGTGGTCAAGATTTAGATTCATTAATATGTGACTGGTTTTTCTCAGTAACATGTATACGGCCAAAAGCACATTATTATATGAATAACATTAAGATCATATTATCTGAACATTGTAGGATTCACAATTATGTATGCACACATGAAATGGCCATGCTGTACGAAAAACATACGGCTTTGAAAGACACTCATTTTAAAAACAAACGCAAACGCGATGAAAACAATGGAAACTACTGTCATTTCTGTAACAATGTAAACTAGATCTTATTTGTTCGAGCAAATAATTGACTTTCCCATGCATGTAGAGATAATTAAGAAGCTTACCCTGCTCAGATATTATAAAAGCCAATACTATATTTTTGAAAAGGGTGATCACATATTATTGCCTAATGCACAGCATATATTATTGAACCGTTCATGTACACATATTATTGAACTGTTCATGATCACATATTATTGCACAATGCACAGCATATATTATTGAACCGTTCACATGAGGACATATTTTTGATCTATAGGTTCTATAGAATTTATTGAGCTTTCCAACGCTCACAATATTTTGAATCCTTGACAGTGCCAATATATTAATGAACTCGACTGTACCAAAACCTTTAGCATATTTGAAAATACTAGAGCTTGAGTGCCATTGTTCATTAGCTGTAGAATAGGGTGTTTGACAGAATATGAACAACAAAATATAATTAGTCCATCAGTTAAGTAGATTATATAGTTTTTTTTTTTTTTTTCAAATTGATGGAAAACTGCTTAGATTAAGCGCATTAAAGTTGAGTAGTGGGGGCTTGTAAGGTCATTATCTAGTATGCCACATTTGGACTCGATGTATCGCCGTTATTTTTTGCTTACTTCGTGAAAAAAGAAAAAATATGTGTCGAATATTTTCTTGTAATCTAGATGAGGGACTAATAACTAAAATTTTGTCAAGTAGCCCACTAGGAATCGAGTTGTATGGAACCAGATAGGAATCGAGTTGTATGGAACCAGATAGGAATCGAGTTGTATGGAACCAGATAGGAATCGAGTTGTATGGAACCAGATAGGAATCGAGTTGTATGGAACCAGATAGGAATCGAGTTGTATGGACACTTCGCCACTATCTAACATAAAAAAAATAAAAAGAACATTTGATGAGATTCGCTAAATAAAAAGTTGAGTAATTATTATTACTATACATTTACTTTATAAGTTTATCTTCGCAAATTATTTTTTCGTTGCGTTTGCTATTGTCAGGAGAAGGATCAAATATTTTTTTTTCTCATAAGATCTTTCCCCTGACCTGTAAGTTTTAAACGGGACCTTACAAAATTTAAGAAAACTTGATGAGTTTGAAGAAAATTAAACATTATAAACGCAGCGCCATCTTTGATGACAAGACCGGTGACAAACGTCTTCCCGGTCAATTTTTACACGACATAAATTTATAATAATAATTAGTTTATAAATAATTATTTTATAAGAAGCGACTGCCTCTCTGACCACCAAGCAATTATTTTAATAACTTAAAATAAAATACTTACATCGTCGCCATTATCTTCTTTGCTATCAACAATATTGTCATCAGCTGAACTTGAACCATTATGATTACATAGGGGAAGATCAATACATTTCTTTATCTGAAAAAAATCATAATATTTATTTAATAATTTAATTAAACTTAAAATTTTAATGCTTCTTGCATTTCCTACCAGTCTACCTTAAGGTGAAACATACGACCTGCTATGCCCATTTTCCCCCTAGATGCCGTTGAATTAAATATTTTTAGTATAATTTATTTTATGTGTAATTGGTCCATACGTTAACAGTAGGAGCACTTGATGCGAAAATCCAGCATTTTGATGCAATGTTAAGACCAAATTCAATAAAGTGTGAAGTCCGATAATCGCATTCCTACGACTTACTTGCTAATGTGATAGTTACACACATAGATATAATAAAGAAGGAGATATGCCCGTTAGACGAAAATGTATCGGAACCATGTGTCTCCACTTTGCCCCTACCACACGGCAACTACTACACATGCAGTTCAGTAAAAGCAATAGATACGCAGTCGCTCACACACCCGCAGTTCTTAAAACAGAACGTACTACACAATCAATTATAAACCTTATGCTGTCAAACACAGCGTGTATTTACCATGCACCATACAACTTACGCACACAAAAACAACGGTCGCTATCACTTCGTCGCATGAAGCAGCGGCCGTACTACGCGATGCATCCGCTCAATGAAGTATCGTTGTGTTATTTTTACATTGCTCGTCCAGCCACTTAGCGACAAACTTAGGTAGTGGTTACGGAGCAATGTATTTATTGCAACAATAGTACAGTCGCTGTGATATTTGAAAACAAAAATAACATAGTAAAAGCAAGAAATATATTACGTTTTGTTGTTTTGCATGATTAGATAGACAAATATAGTAAAATACGTGTACTTACATGTGATAAGAAATTCCGTGATTTACATAGTATTGATTTGTGCTTCGGATTTTACAAAAAAACACTGAACAACACGGCATTGCTATAAAATGTCACAATCGCGGTCGAAAGCACACAAGTTCGCGCAGACGGCTTACGACGTGATCAATTTTAGCATGTCGCGGAGACACCGACACGCCCCCATGCCACTTCTCCTATTATTTAGATTTCTATGGTTACACAGAAAAAAAACAAAATTAATTAAAAAATGGGCGAGAGCAGGTCGTAATGTATCACCTTAACATCGCGATGTAGGATGTAAGTCCGTAGTTCGTATGTGGCGCGATAGATGTCGCTATAACCTTAAACAGTAATCACAAAGCTTACCCGTACATTGACTGCCTCGATTTGGTTTAGTGGTTGCAAGCGCTACTACTGAGCATGAGGTCCGGATTCCATCCTCGGGTCGGGCAAACTGTTATTGAGTTTCCCATCTAGACTTTCTCAGTAGCAGCCCGGAGCCTGGATTTGTGTCAGATTGATGGCAATAGGCTCGCCCTCTATTACATGGGACTTAAGCATAAATGGCGGATTGAGGGTGTACTACAAGTTACACCTCTGCCTAACTCTTCGGGGATAACAGCCAATTATATTAAAAGTAAAAAGGTGTAGATAGGTTACCTAAACAACATTCGATCTTCAAAAACGGTACACTAACGCACGCACGCGTCCGTTGACGGCGTGACGCAACACTGAGATCAAGTGTGGCTAATTAGCCACATTTTAACGTGTCGCTTGCTGAGAGTTTATATCCTATCTACACCTTTTAACTTATAATATGATTGATAACGGGCGTGATGTTATGTTACCTGTACATTATCCCCCTCGCAGCTGGCCTTAGTCTTGCAGCGCCGGGTCCGTGCCTGCGTGCCGATGCCGCATGTCGCCGAACACTCCGACCAGCGCGACCACACCGACCAGCGCGGCTTGGACTCGTCCACCTAGAATACAATACTCTTTATACCATACAACTTGCCAATTACTGACTGGCCTGCTGGTCTAGTAGTTAGTGGCCGTGACTGTTATGCCGAAGGTTCGGGGTCGTGGGTCAAGGGTTTGGAAGTATGAGGAACAAGGTGAAAATTCCTCATCCACCATTGAAAGAAAAGAAAAATATTTATTTGACAGCAGTCATTAAAACACACATACACACAATAATAATTATTGTGTGTATGTGTGTTATATTATTTTCTAATAAAAATATACAATAGTAATTACACATGTGCTGTGTGCCTCACGGCTGCGCCAGAAAGGTCAATTTCAGCATTCATGCCAGACAGGTGATGCTGTCTGACGCTTTTTTTTTTATTCAAACTAGGCTGAGAATCCGCACATTTAAATGTCAAAAAAAAAACATAAAGACAGTCCCCCAAAAACGGCCCACCCTTCGCCACTTCCTAGTGTTTTTGCTGGGAAGAAGAAGTGGCGGAACAAACTCCCCAGCAACAAATGGTCTGATGCTGGTCTTCCAATGAACCTTGAGGGGTACCCAGTGACGGAAAGAAATAAATAGAAAACGAGTAAGTAAATCAGTTAAGTGTGTATTCAAGAGGTCGGTTATACATAAAATGTACAAAATAAATATATATTGTGTTAGAAAGTGACACTAGCAACATCAATAAACTGAAATTTACCCTCTCTCACTTGCAGTTGATAACAGTAAAATTAATGGCTTGTAATTTAATATACTTTGTGTTATTGTGGCTAGTTTATAAGAGATAGATATATGTTACCAAGGACTTTTTTGTTGATCATTTAGAGACCAACATCTTTGTAATATATACTTTTTGTGTATGATCAACGTATGCGAGGATAGGAGCTCGAAAGCGCATTTTCATCCGACTTGCTCCAAATTTATCGTCACTGCTCGGCTACTATGTGTCTTAGTGTTATGTTATATAGCCTATAACCTCCCAGGAGTATGGATTCAAATCGTACCAAGTTTGGTTAAAATCCCTTTAGTAGTTTTTGACCTATGCGTGCACATACTCGAACAGACAGACAGACAGACAGACAGACAGACAGACAGACAGACAGACAGACAGACAGACAGACAGACAGACAGACAAAAAATTTACTGATTGCATTTTTGGCATCAGTATCGATCACCAATCATCCTAATTTTGAATATATATTCAATGTACAGAATTGACTTCTTTACAGTTTTATTATAAGTATAGATGTAGTCTAATTACAAAATAATATTGAGTAAGTACTTACATTACAAGGCGGCATGTGACATCTCCTTTTATCAATTGCCGGTCCCTTACACGCAGACTCGTCTAGAATGATCTTCTCTGACTTAGAAGAATTGTCTGAAATACAGCGTTTTATGAAGGGCTGATTAAACTTATATCTACACGTTACGTTTTCGTAAAAAAAAGCGACGACAGAACAAATGTTTTTGTGATGAGACCGATTATTCAAATAAATAAATAAAGAAAAGCTCAGCTTAGCTTGGGTCTAGGTGACGTTGTGTGAAAGTTGTGGAAATTATTTATTATTATTTTTATTTTATTTATTTAGAGAGTTAAGCTTACCAATAGTAATGTTTTTTTCGTCAATGTAATGGCAGGACCTGTACCTCTGCTGGTACCCCAATCCGCAGGTGACGTTACACAGCGACCATTGTGTAAACGGGCTCCATTTCGCTGGCACTAGAACAATGATTGACACAAGATAGTTTAATGAAGTTATTAACCTAAGGACAATACCAAACGCACACGAGATTTGCCAACAAATAAAATAGAATATAATTGGTCTTTACTTGCCTATAATATAAAAATAAGTTCTTAAATTATATAATAGGATCCTTATATAGCATGCAAATGTCACACAAATTAACGAATAATAAAACATATTAGTTACAATTAATTGTCATGTAGGAAATCCTGCACTGAATCAAAACATTTTTCAGCAAGTTATTCTCGGAAGTTAACAAGAAAATATTACACACATATTTTTTCTTTTTTCACGTAAGTAATCAAAAAATAACGCCGATACATAGAGTCAAAATGTCGCATGACGTCACTAGCCAGTACAGCTTATACTAGGTAATGACGTAATCTATATCTCTATCTAGTTTTCCATTCATTTGAAAAAGAAAAAAATACGAATCGAATATTTTCTAGTAATCTAGATGACGGACTATAAATTAAAATTTTGTCAAATAGCCCATTAAAGTAACTAACATTTCAATCACACAATAAGAAGAAGATTCGTTGCCTAGCACAGTGCCCTAAGTGCGAGTTGTTTTACGCTAACGCGATCGAAACGTTCACCGCATTTGGCTCTATGATTGGTTAAAGTCTTGGAGCGGGCCAATCGGAGCGCCGAACGTCATGAACGTGTCGAACGCGTTAACGTAAAACAAACTCGCAATAGGCACTCAGGTCGTTGTTGCCTGTCTTACCTTGTATAGCGACGTTGTATCTCCGGTGCGCAGTGCCCGCTTCGTTCTCTACTACACAGATGTACTGTCCCGCGTCTGTGACGTCAGCACTCCATATCGCTAGTAAGCTATTCCCTAGGACTCTATGTATGTTGGATAAACTGTCACTGAGGGCTTGTGTATCCTGAAAATGTATAAGATTCATTATGAATATGATTAAGAAAATAATATTTTCATTAATTCATTAAACCCCAAGCGAACGGCTGTCATTGTGTACTCTCTATTTGGTACAATTGAAAGGATAATGACAACGTTCGCCGCTGTACTTTTAATTCTATAGAATCATTTAAGTAAAGGAAAAATTCTTTTATGTACAAAAAGAAGTAAAATTGCATTCGCAGATATTTCGTCAAGGCTACCTAAACGGGGAATCGAACCCTTCAGAGCCCATTGATTTTGTCCACCCTGTATATTTCAAAATTAAAAGTAATTTATTCAAATAAAGGTTAGAAACAGTACTTTTGAACGTCAAAAATTACATAAGACAGTCCCCCCAAACGCCCGCCATTCACCACTTCCTAGTGTTTTTGCTGGGAAGAAGAAGTGGCGGAAGAAACTCCCCAGCAACACGTCTGTCTGATATGTACTCGTAGAAGACCATGAGTTTACACAACATTGGTAATTAATAAATAACACATCATTTAAATTAAACAATATTTTGCAACAAGGAGGAGCTTGTAGCTAAAGTATAAAAACCTCACGAGTCGATCGAAGGTTAAGCTTCGCTTGAAGAGGTCGGTCCGTGGATGGATGACCATTTATTACATAGCAAGACTCCTCCGTGTCTCGGAAAGCACGTTAAGGCGTTGGTTCCGCCTGTCATTTGTAGATCTTAGTCGTTACTTGTAGTCAGAAGCCCGAAAGTCTGACAACCAGTTTAACCAAGGGGTATCATGTTACCCAGTTACTGGGTTGTGGAGGTCTGACAGGCAGTCGGTCCATGTAAAACACTGGTATTCAGCTGCATCTGGTTAAACTGGAAGCCGACTGGGAAAAGGCTGTGCAGATGATGATTTTACCTAGCACACACTAATGATAGTAGTAATAATTTTAAAATATTACCTTTAACCATGTAATGTTAGGCATCGGATGGCCGTCAGCCTCGCATTTCAGTACGATGCTCCTTTTCAACGCAACCACGTGTCCTTCCACTATGTTAGTGCCAACATTAGCAGCAATGGACGGCGGTTTTCGAACATTAACGTCAAATACAACCTCCGTGGTGCCTACTTTGTTCGCCATAATGCAGGAGTATTTGCCTCCGTCAGTAACTTCTGTTTTGTTGATAGTCTGAAAAATGCAAATTTGTTTAAAACAACCTGTCTTTTGTTTTCTAAGTGTCAGCGCAGACAGAGAGTAGCGCAGCGGGGAAGAAAGAAAGAAGAGAGGGAAAGAAGAAAGGTCAGGTTCGTAGTACTCGCAACCGGCGTGTGTGTATGACAACATGTATGAATGTACACGAAGCAAATGAAATACGTATGTAAGAATCGTAGCATATGGCGCTCTGTAATTTCTGCCTACCCCCATGGGAAAAAGGCGTGAGTTTATGTATGTATGTACAAAATATAAGCCCGATAAAGTAAATTTTATATAGCGGGCATTGCACTTTATTTCAGTCTTCTTCATCTTGGCAAACATTGGCACAACATTTATGCTTGCAAGTTTGAAAACAACACCGTCCACTGACGTAGGTAAATATTTTTTTTTGTACACCTTTAAGACTTATAGGTGTACAATAAAGAGCATTATATTCTATGTTTTAGAACAATCTAAAAGATTTAACTTTAAGAATCACTTTTTAGCACTGTAAAAAAAATCGACATCTTGCAGTGCTATTCATTAGATACAAAATATGAATCTTCTTAATAAGTCAATTAAAAAGTAATCTCACCAAAGTATAGTTATCATCAGAGAGAAGCAATCTCTCATCTCCAATTATTTCAGTGTAAGGATGCTTGATCCACATAACGCTGGGTAACGGACTGCCCACCACTGGGCAAGTCAATACCAATGTTTGTCCAAAACCTGCTGTTACCATTTTAGAAGATTCCTTGGGTGTTGGTGGAGGTACTGGAAAAAATAGTGTTATGGGTACAAAGAACACATTTCGACAGTTCTGTTTAAGTCCAAAGTATATAGGGGCGTGCCTATTACCATCAATCGGGCACAAATCCAGACTCGGGGCTGCTACTGAGAAATTGTTGATGTATTAACCTACTAACTTTTTGCCCGACTCGTGGATAGGACTCAGGAGTTCGTGCTCTGCAGTAGCGCTTGCAACCACTAGACCAGCAGTCGGTGTTGTGCGTAAAAAATTGAAGGGAAATTTGTTTGCATCATCATTTTAGCAAAAAGACGTTTACTGCTAGAAATAAGCCTCTCCTAAAGATTCTACAACGATCGGTCCGGCACTATCCATCGTATTACCACACAAAGTTAAGTTTTCAAAGGTTTCGTTTACAAACTTCCTTGTCAAATTCTAAATTATTTTTATTCAAAATAATAAAACGAAGGAACGAAGTTCCCTTCGATTGATTAGTGAACTATTCAATCTTCTCTCTCTCCCCCTCCCCCTCCATCTTCCTCCTCCACTTCCCCTCCCTCCCCCTCTCCCTCCCTCTCTCTACCCCCTCCCTCTCTCCCGCTATCTCCCTCTACCTCTCCCTCTCCCTCTCCCTCTCCCTGCGAACATGCGACGCCGCACAGCTTACAATAGCTTACTATAGCAAAAAGTGTCGTAACAACTTTTCGTAAGAATTTTTTCCGTCTAGCCCCCTTTCACAACGCGCGATAAGGAACTTCGTTCCAAAAAGAAAATCATCGTAATTAAAATCAAAATCAAGTCATTATTCAAATTAGGCTGAGGATCAGCAGTTTTTGAACGTCAAAAGTACATGAGACTGTCCCTCAAAAAGCCCACCCTTCGCCACTTCCTAGTGTTTTGGCTGGGAAGAAGAAGTGGCGGAACAAACTCCTCCAGCAACACGTCTGTCTGATAAGTTAAGTTAATAATACTTTTACGTTGTCATTCAACAAGACTCAAAAAGTACTTACCCAGCACATCAACAAGATATACAACACTGGTATTCCCCACTTTATTCCTGGCAACACACGTATAGTTACCACTCTGTTCTTCCACCGCTTTCTTCACCACTATGACTTCACCAAAGTCTTTGGAGACCATAGACTCATCAAAGAGTCTTAAAGGCAAATCATCTTTGAACCAGTACACTGAGGGAAGCGGGTTGCCGTATGGGTGGCAGTGTAGGTAGAATGCTTGACCGGACAATACTTCTACGTGTACCTCTTTGGTACTTGTATTTGAATTTTGGAACAGAGTTTGGAATATCTTTGGCGGTTCTGTAAGGAAATGTGAAGTTATAAAATTTTGTTTAGCGGCAATTGACGGCCTTATTATACCCACTATACAAGAGTCTGGACGTTTGATGTATACTCTTCCAAACATTTTAAACAAATTGCCCAAGGAAATAACCAAAATGTTTGAAAACAAAAAAACCTCTACAAATGAAAAACGTTTTAAAAGTCTTTTTTACCACCGATAAGTTTAGAATTAAGGGAGGGGCCTGTGTGTAGGTCTACGTGTAGATACTAACGCATATAATTTACCTCAAAAAGATGGACCGTTATTTAAATGTAATTATTAATGTATGCATGCTAGAATAGTTTCAAATTAAAAAAAACCGGCCAAGAGCGTGTCGGGCCACGCTCAGTGTAGGGTTACGTAGTTTCCCGACCGTCTCAATAAGTGTTCCCACTTAAGAGTATAAAGGTTGGTATCCATTATGTTCGCGCTCCAGCAGCGCTCCGCGCTCCTGCAACTTGAATTACGAATATGTTTAAGTGCAACTTTCTATACCACGGTAGGTCATGAAAGCACGGAAAATCTTAACATC
The DNA here is from genome assembly GCA_921972225.1 of Euplexia lucipara. Classification (NCBI taxonomy): domain Eukaryota; kingdom Metazoa; phylum Arthropoda; class Insecta; order Lepidoptera; family Noctuidae; genus Euplexia; species Euplexia lucipara. Next base: position 18,543,658 of record OV179156.1, read on the forward strand.
GACTTATAAAAAAATGACGTCATTACGCAACGCCAGCTATCGAACCATTTATGAACTGGTTTTTACCATAACATTTTGAAGGCGTTAAAAAAATGAATTTTAGTTTTGTTCTAAATTACCTTAGCATGTTCCTAATAGAAGTTTTTTGTAGTTATAAGATACCGCCAATGCCGAGGAGAGGACAACCGAACAATTCGATAATACCCGACCCAATGTAATAAGTACCTACAGCGCCGTCTCTCGGGTAATTGGGTTACTAATTAATACATAGAAGTTTTCGGTGGTAATTTTGGATTGCGAGAACCGATTTTAATAATTAATTCTTTGTTTGAAAAAAGATACGTTCAGGATGATAAAATATGTAAACTAAGTTAAAAAAATGCTTGCATATACGATTATACTACAAACTTAGTCCAGAAATTATTTTGTACAACTTTTTGTCTTTTTTTGTACAAAAACTGTTTCCATAAAAAAAAGAACTAATAATAATATAAAGTTCTACTTTTCAGATTTTTTTTTATATTTTCTAAACTTATGGTTCAAAAGTTACAGGGGGGAGACACATAGTTTTTTACTTTTGGAGCGTTTATTTCCGAAATTATTGAAATTAATAAAAAAATTATGTTAGTAAACCCCTATTCATTTTTAAATACCTTTCCAACAATATATCACACGTTAGGGTTGAAATTAAAAAAAAAAACACTTCCCACTTTACATATAGGAGGGCTACCTTAGTAAAACATTTTTTCCAATTTTTATTTTACCACTTTATCGGCGTGATTGATACACATATTGGTACCAAATTTCAGCTTTCTAGTGCTAACGGTCACAGAGATTAAGCGAGGACGGACGGACGGACAGACAGACATGGCGAAACTATAAGGGTTCCTAGCTGACTACGGAACCCTAAAAATATATATATTTTCCCTAGAATGATGCTCTTAGACAAGAAAATACAGGTTTTGATCAACAACAAACTCACCCAGCACATCGATCTTCACTTTCCTCTCACTGGTCCCGCCTTCATTTGCCGCCACGCAGGTGTACACACCCCCCTGTCGCACCTGAACATTGTTCAGCACGAGATCCGCGTAGTCTATGTCGTACGCGTTCTCACTGACGACTCGCCCTTGCTTTATCCATTGTATGTCGGGGATGGGATTCCCTGTTGCTTTACAAGCTATGCGGGTGCGGGATCCTTGCTAGAAGATTGGATAAAGAAATGTTTCTATGCGTAAAATGATCTATCTTAAGCTGCTGCCAGGAAAGCCCGGCAATTATTTTATTTGTTTTTTTTTTCAATTTGCTGTTCAATGTCAATTGTATGTTGATTAAAATATCCAGTGATATTTTAATATTGATTAAAATACACCAGATCCAGTGTTACTTGTTACAGTGATAATTTTAAGAACTTTATTTACACCTGTTGTTGAGAAACAGGATCAATTTTTAAATTAAAACAAAACACAAGTGCAGCTTTTCGTTTATTATCGCAGCTCATATTTTAACAGACTATTTTTTTCATAAAAAAACAAAACAACCAGACTTTTAAGCATATCAAATAAAAAGAAAAACTTATTAAAAGAGTTTGGTAGCTGGTTGCCAACACCTGTGACAAACAATAAATCTGCAAATCATATTTAGTTCACCTTACAGCCTGACACTGGACTGCAAATTGAAAAAAACACAAGAAAATTTGAATTTGGCTGCCCCAGAAGTGGGGGAAAAAACTCCCCAGCACCAATTGCTGTAATTGAATGAATTATCAACAGCCAATAGGGTGACGAAGCTGCGCCAAATTCAACATTAAAAAAACTTTTAGACTTTTTTTTGCAGGGTGAAAATCCTTATGGATGTCCTCCGCCCCGGGGATGGCGGAGGGGTCTATAAGACTCTTACTGACTAGATAGGTAGGCCCGAAGTTGCGTCTCAGACCTGCGCCGGGGGTCACGGGAACTGAAATTGCTGGACTACTAGATACTTAGACCTACCACAACTTCTAAATTTCCATCGACAGTGACCCCCTCGCCATTGCTAAAGGCCACAATATCCTTGACCTTGGGACCCGCGACTATGTTCACTCTGTACACTATATGCGTTGCCCCCGCCTTGTTGACAGCGTCACAGCGGTATAAGCCTTCTGATTGGCTGGTTATGTTGGTACTTGATATACTTGAGTTGTGTTGATGCCAGTTTGTGTTACTGAAAAGAAGAAAGTTTTTGTGATGACGTAACATCATGAATTTGGATTAAAATGCTTGGAGTTACATCGACGTACAACCTGATACCATGAATACTAAAATTTATATTACAGCTGACTTGAGAAAAAAAAAATTTTTACGCCCGCTTGACTTGGGCAGTAATTGAAGCACGAAAAGTGTGATCGGTTGAGGCGAATTCAGCTCTCTTATATCCCCCTCAACTTCCGTTCGCCTTGTCCGATCACACTTTTTCGTAACACTCTCGTTACGCATTCACCAGCTTACTTCCCAACTCAGGGGTACTTAAAGAAGTTTTACTTAAAAAAAAATGTAACTGAACAGAGAACTACTTCCTTTTTTGTATGTCGGTTAAAAATACACATACTTGTAAGTCCATGTGAGATTCGGCGCAGGCGTTCCTTTGGCGTTACATTCTAATGTCGCGTTTACACCCTCCCTGAGCTGCACGTCTAGCATATCGAACTCAGAAATGAATGGTGGCACTGAAAATTTAAGTTTAAATATTAGCTGCTTAATAAAAAAAAAACCACAGCTTTCACACAACGCCATCTAGTCCAGAGCTTGTGTTATGGATATTAATCTTTCAACTGAGGTAATTAGAGACACAATAGAAAGACAATGACAGGCGGACACCAGTGTCCTCTCGGGGTTTAATGAATTAAACAGCTGATAAACATACTTAAATATTTCTAAATACATACATAATGCGCTCGTCGCTGGTCGTGCTGGGTGGGAATCGAACCCACTACGTCCAGCCATCAGGGCCATTAGGGCTAGTCAGGGCCATTAACTACTAGACCAACAGGTAAGGTTTAAATACATAAATAAAATCTAAATAAAAAACAAACCAACAACTTCAACTTTTCGGCTTTAGTTTAGTTTAGTTTACTGTTATGTTGCAAAATATCTGTGGAGGCTTGTTATTAGCAATCTGAATGTTTAATGTTGTTACCTAATAATGTGTAATTAGTCTGTAAGCCTTCTTAAAATTAATAAAATAATAATAAATAAATAATAATAACAAATAAATAAGTAATCATAAATAAATAAATAATTTGTTTGGTCCAACAGCTGAACTGCTCGGTGGAGTCTGTATTCCTAAACCTCGGCCATTTTGTTGGATTATCTTGGTCACGTGTTCCATTTTTAGGTTCCATATAGAAGATGACACTGCGCACTCACCTAAGACGTTCAACGTGAATTGCTTGATGACAGTTCCGTGAATGTTGCTAACGATACATTTGTATGCGCCCGCGTTGTGCGGCTGAATATTGATGAGCTTCAAGCGATCTGCATCTTCAAAAACTAGAGGCTTGGAGTTGAACACCCATTTCGTCTGGAAAAGTAGGTATATTAGAAAAATATACGAAAACAAATTTAGGAACTACCTATTATGTAACTGGCGAAATGTGGCGGCGGTGTTTTTTTTCCATACCTAGTCAAAAAATAACCACGATACATTGAGCCGAAATGTCGCGTGACGTCACATACAGCGTATACATAGGCTTTATGTAAGTACTTTTCTATCAATTTGAAAAAGCAAAGAAATCACATCTAATATTCTTTTTATTAACCCACAGCAACACTGACATGACAACCATAAATACATTGATACTAGACAAGATGTATTTTCAATTATGGGGCAACTTTCTATTCATGAACATAAACAAGTTTTATTTTGGGACGAACTGAAAAATCATAAATGGTGATACCTACAATAGGTATCAAACTTTGGTATGCAACAGCAGATTTCTTTTCCGCGATTTACGCGTTGTTCCCATAGTAAAAGTTGTTCATATTTATGGGTAGAAGAATCATTGAAAATTTGTTGGTACCAAAAACACAACTTGTATAAAAATATGTGTTTTTAGGTTAAGGGAGATACTTTCCGGGCACGGTTGCTTCGGAAAGTACCTGTGTCGCATAAACAGGGAGCCGGACGCCCGGTGTCACCACTGCGTCGACTGTCGGGAGGACACGGCGCGGCATACGCTGGCAGAGTGTGCCGCGCGGGAGGAGCCGCGCCGTGCCCTCGTCTCTGGAGTAGGCAGTGACCTGTCGCTGCCGGCCGTGGTCGAGAGGATGGTCGGCAGCGTCGGGTCCTGGGACGCGGTGGTGTCCGCATGCGAAACAGTCATCTCGCAGAAGGAGGCTGCGGAAAGGGAGAGGGGATTACTTCCACTCACCCTGCCCGCAGCAGACGCACCGGGCGCAGGCGGAGGGCGGACAACGCCCTCTTCCAGCCCCCCTAATTGGGTCCAGGGGCGACGGACGCGGGGATGTCCGCCGCCCCCCACGTGCATGGACCCGAGGTGGGGGCGCGTCGTGTTCACGCGCGCCCCTCTTAGACGTCGCGAGGGGAGTCTAACACCTCACTCCCCTCGCTGACCTGACGAGGCCCGCGGGGCCGGCACCAGTCGGGGGTCGCGGAAGTATCTTCCGTTCCCGTGACCCCCGGCGCAGGTGTGAGAAGGAACATGGGGTGGTTTTTAGTCAGTAAGAGTCTGACAGACCCCTCCGCCTCCCCGGGCGGGGGACATCCATGAGGATTTTCCACCCCTAAAAAAAAAAAAAAAAAGATGCGAAGGGCAGCCTGCGAAATATGAATTTTCTTTTAGGCATTCAGTGTCAGTTTGTATGTTTGTTAAAATATGATTCGCTACCGCTGCACTGGACCTATTTCGCGCAGCCGCAGGGCACATTATTCTTTATTTTAGTTTTTTTTTGTTTGTTTTTTTTAGTTCAATTTATTTTCTTTAGTATTTTTATTTAATATCGTGTGCCTGTGTTTGGGTCAAATAAATTCTTTGTTCTTTCATTTCTTTTCTCACTTTCTTATGTATTAAAAAAAAAAATAACTAGTACCACAGTATAAACATTAATACAGTAGGACGACGCCTTTGATCTCTAGAAAAATGCCGACAACTTCTACACGCGTTAGACTTGAATAATACCTCCCGCACTACGAACATCGTTTGTTCGCAGTGCGGGAGCGGCTTTCCCGCGTCTCGCCCCTCACACCCCGCACGATTGCCATGTCTAGACAGCTTCGTCGGACGAATGTTGTTTTTAGACTGTGCTTATACCAACCTTCCCTCTAGGTTTCGCGTCCACAGCACAGTCGAAGGTCCAGTCGTCTCCCCTCACCACCTCCACGTCTGTCGACTGGTTCCCTACAAACGATGGCGGCCATTCCACCACGACTTGTACTTTAGAGTACGCGGAGCCGACCACATTGGTTCCTACGCAGGAGTATGTAGATGCGTTCGCTCGAGATACGTTTGATAGGTGAAGTGGCCCCGACGATATTTCTTTGGCGTTCTGTAAAAGATAATATGATAATAATATTTCACAACTTTCACACAACGCCATTTAGACCCAAGCTAAGCAGAGTTTGTGTTATGAATACTAAGATACAAGATACAAGAATGTTTCTTTTGCTAAAAACAATGAGTATACACATACATGCAAGATGTTACATACAGTTTTGTTAAATCGCTGTCATAAACAACTAAACAACTAATGAACATACTTAAATATTTCTAAATACTTATCAATACTAATATTATAAAGGTAAAATTTGTATTGATAAGTATTTAAGGTAAAATTTGTAAGTTTGTAAGTTTGTATGTAGGGGGTAATCTTCGGAACTAATGATCCAATTTTAAAAAATATTGTACTGGTGGAAAGCTACACTATTCCCGATGGACATAGGCTACTTTTTATCCCCGTATTCCCACGGGAACGGAAACTACGCGGGTGAAACTGCGTGACGTCTGCTAGTATATTATAGACTAGCAGACGTCCCGCGGTTTCACCCGCGTAGGTTCCGTTCCCGTGGGAATATCTATGTGTTAATCCAGAGTGTCGGCCAACTCCATACCAAATTTTATAAAATCTATTCAGTAGTTTTTACGTGAAAGAGTAACAAACATCCATACATCCATCCATCCATCTATGCATAATCAGAAACTTGCGTTTATAATAAATTAGTACTTAGGATAAATTACACCCAGACACAGAACAAAATTAAATGATCATGATCATCACACAAACATTTGTCCTGGATGGAAATCCAACCTACGACCTCCAGCATAGCAGTCAGGGCCACTAACTACTAGGCCAATAGGCCAGTCGAAGATAAATTGATATAAATAAAACGTTTAATTAGGTAAGGCATACCTGTATACCTATCTCACTTCAAAGCAAAGGCCTCTTCTCATACAGAGAAGGCACGAGCATTGATCACCACGGATGCTCAAAGCGGATTAGTGAAACACTTAATTTAACTATAAAAATACAGTAGGCAATAGGCTCGCTCCATATTACATGGGACTCAAACATAGCTGGCGAAATGTAGGTATACTACCAGGTACACCTCTGCCTAGCCCTGCGTGTATTACAGGCGTGTCGTTATGTTATGTTCAACTATAAATTCCGGTTTCCTGTAACCTAATGTTACTCGATCATAAAATAGCTTTGATTGAATGAATTTTTAAAATCGATAAATCAAATCTTTTCTTTGTTAAGTATTAGTTTTAGAGAAGCTTGTGAGTAGGTTACAGTTTGTTTTTCCAAATAAAGAAAGAAATAATGATACCTACATAATGGGCCATTTGACAAAATTTTATTTTTCAGTCCCTCATCTAGATTACAAGAACATATTCGACACATATTTTTTCTTTTTTCACGTAATCAATAAATAACGGCGATAGATCGAGTCAAAATGTCGCATGACAGTACAGTTTATACTAGAAAACGACGTTACAAGCCCCCTCTCCTCAACTTTAATGCGCTTAAATCTAAGCAGTTTTACATCAATTTGAAACAGAAAAAAAATGTGTTTATTTTCTTGTAATCTAGGTGAGGGACTCAAAACGAAAATTTTGTCAAAAGCCCAATGTTTAAAGTCCGCCTACATAAAATTCTCGTGTCGCAATGTTTGTAACAAAACTCCTCCGAAACTTCGTGTACTGTCTATTCAGCAGGTTTGAGAAAAACTATTTTTTATACCCTTTAGTGACTAAAGTGGTCCACACCAAATGAAATTGATTCTAACGCAGAACAAAATTTGCTGCGGCAGCTAGTAATATAGATAAATAATTAATTAAAAGTTTCTTAATTTGAAAGAATCGAACATAACATCGAACCTTATACCATTTGAGTGAGTATGCACCTCGGACGGGACAATCGACGCTCGCGTTCGCTCCTTCGACCAACGTCACTGACGTCATACTCTCTTCCGATTGCGCATGAGTTGGGATGGCTGGAAGAACAAAACAAGAAATTACGTATACATACACATAAACTCGCCCTTTTCCCATGGGGGTAGGCAGAAACTACAGAGCGCCATATGCTACGATTCTTATATACTTCTTTTGCGTCGTTTACATTTGTGGGGTACCCGATCCATCTTAGAAAGAAAAATAAGAGGAAGTAGGGTCAGGCAATGGAGCTCACTGACTGTACATTATGTACCTACTCGACAAAATCTATGGAACAGCTGAATTTCAAACCCCGATCAAAAAGTCATTATTCAGCTCTTGGGGCGACTGTTATCTTTAATAATGCTCAAATAACGCAACTAGCTATAGTGCAACCAGCTACATTATTCAGCTAACACCTTATTAATTTGTGCCCAAATCAGAGTTATATCAGCTGAGTAGGCGCCTCTAAGGCTCTTATTCAGCAGGTTTATTCAGCTGAAGATTTCATTGTGAACAGTGATTCAGCTACTATTCAGCGTTTCTGTGCTACTTGGGAAGGGGATGTTATAAGTTTGACGTTTGTATCTGTCCGTGTTCGTGGTCTTGTGAGCTAGAATTAATGAAGATCTGTTCAAGCGTTTGAAGATCATCAGTTTATTTCAACCTTGGCAGGAGGTTAACATTTCACTTTTACAAGTGCGATTACTCTTTTACATCCCTTTCAGTAAGATTTTTATTAATAATGTACTTACCCCGCATACCTCTCATGCACGAGGTTGTGGTTCAAATCTAAGCAAGAAAGAATGTGACTTGTTCAATTGTTATGTGCTTAATCTAAGTTTATCTTGGACCTCATTGAGTCGGTGAAGGAAAACATCGTGAAGAAACCTGGACTTATGGTTAATATACGTCGGAAATCGGTAATCCACCTTGAGCAAGCCTTTGCCCCTGCAGTGGGACAGTAAAAAGCTGGTATTACTATTATTATTAATAATATACTTATTACTTACAATATATTTCAACAGGCACCGTCTTATTGACTGCATCAATGGAGTTCTTCACGGTGCAGGTATAGTTGCCACTCATATCTTCGGAAGGCGACTTTATACTTAACGTACCGTCAGCGTCAATGGCGTAGCGGGGATCTGAAATATTACAAATACATCATCACGCCTGTGTTTCACAGAAGGGTTAGCATATTGTAGTGGTGTTTTGTAAGGTTTCAGATAGAAGTTAGGTACGTGAAATGAATGACCATTGCGAGCGCTTAAATGTATTTATTTTAACTTGGAGATAAAATTACCAGATCCTCCAATACAGTAAGCCTTATTTTTTAAACGGTTTTTAGTTAGCATCTCCGTTTTGTAATTGTGAAACACGTTTTAAATAGCGATATAGGGATTAAACAAATTTATAAAACACCAGTTTTGTATGTGATGCGTACGCGTCCGTTCGCCTGAGCGTACGCGTACGCATCTATGCTATTATTTATCAAGTGACAAAGGACTCATTAGAACACAGAAATTTAACACATTATCACAAATTACATACTAAAACACACTGAATACATTATACATTACAATAGGTACAGACGCCAGCACATCCAGTTACCCCGATGTGTCAAATTGTCCCAATTGAAAATGAACCTTATTCTGTTTGTCATAAAGTTGAAAAACGATCACTTGATGAACTTGATGTGCTGGCTTCTGTACAACTCAAAACCATAACCAACACAAGCACTGCCTAAATAGAGACACCAGAGATAATAACACCTGAATAGAGCTAAGTAATTTCTATCGAGCAAAATTGTATTAATCATATTAGAAATTACAGTTACACACTTACCGTTATTCAGATAAAAATCGTCCTTCGACCATACCACATACGGTTTAGGTTTGCCTGTAGCTCGGCAGGGGATTGTGAGCACTGTATCCATGCTAGTGGCTAAGTATGGTCCGGTGTAGTTGTCTTCTTTAATTTTTGGAGGTTCTGGAAAGTAGATATTATGAAATTTAAACCATAAGTCGTGAAAAAATCAAAAGGCTGTTTATTCAGCAAAAAACGCAAATTTCGACACTCAAGGGAATCAAAATTCATAGGGTAGGTACTTCCCGTTGACCTTTGGCAAGTAACATCGTTATAAACCACATATATATAAGAAAAAGTCTCAAAACTTATATTAGTAGGTAATTAAAAATATTATCTTAAAATAGTGTCTATATTCTTACGAGTGTTGAATTTTAAATTTGAAGCTTCTAGTACATATGGGATATCATAATTATGAAAGGCACATTGTAAAATATATTTTATTTATTTTTCTGGACAAATTGTTTCTTGTTTATAATGAAAAATATTACAAGAATTCTATTCTAAAGTACGATTCACATTATAGACTTCCGTAGACTAACATAGATTACGTTACCGTATACTTTGATGTATGTAGTTTGTTCAGCAACTCCGCCATTGTTCTCAGCGACACATACATACAGTCCTTCGTGCTTCGAGCTCGCGTTCGATATGTAGATATTACCGATTTCGTTGAAGCTAGAATAATCACACACACACACACATATTATTAAATCTAAGGCGTTGCGAAAAAGGGATCTCTTGCACACAGGAACATTAATGGGTAGCTTAACTATATCGCGTCATAGTAAGGGCCGTAATTGCAGGAATGCTGATTTATGTAATAACAATATAGATAAACTACTCCCAGACACAGAAAAATGATCGTTCTCATCACAAAAACATTTGCCCTGGGTGGGAATCGAACCCACGACCTCGGGCATAGCAGTCACTAACTACTAGACCAACTAGTATTGACCAATGTTAACTGTGTATGAGTAGCATGGCAGCCCCAGTAACTCTCACTCCTTCCCTTACAAAATAGAACAATGTTAAGACCATTTCTTTAATTCTGCGTGATTTCCGATTGTTCTGGAATTTAGAAAAAACTTTATAACACTTTCCTTGACCCTGGAATAGAACTCGGGGTCTCACGCTCGGCAGTAGCGCTAGTAATGTAAAATAGCTAAAATAAAATTTACACCGGTTATCAGCCAAATTTATTTTACCTCACATCCGTAGTATTCTTCGTCAGTATTTGTCCTTCAAATTGCCACTGAATGCTTGGTATCGGGAACCCGACAACATCACATTGTAACGAGACGTTAGAACCGAGCATAACATCCTTTAAGTTTTGTAATGGGGGCGCTATGTATGGAGGTACTGAAAAATAAATAAGTACCTAAATTATACAAGTGCAATTGCTGAATAACACACTAACTACACTTAGGAGCAAATAAAGAGAGCCACTAGATTTTTAACCGACTTCAAAAAAAGAAGGGGATATCAATTCGACTGTATTTTCTTTTTTTTGTGTGTGTTTGTTACTCGATTACTCCGCCATTTATGGACCTATTTTCAAAAATCTTTTTATATTTGATAGGGTAAACTACTAGGTTGGTCCCATTTATATCAAAACTTAGAGCTGATGAAGGGATCCTCGAGGAATTGAGGGAACTTCTCAAATAATATACCGATTTCTACAAGTTTTTCTTTAGCGATTTGTTAACCGACCTCAATAATTATTACTTTCAACTTTTGAAAGACTTTTCTTTAGGACTACATACGAAGAAACTAAAAATAGCAAAATAAAAACTTTTTTACAAAATCAAACAGCCGACATAACACAGTTATTTTACTCCTGTTAGTGTTTTTTACTGAAGCCGGTTGTTTTTTTTTTGTAAAAAAGTTTTTTTTCACTCTTTAAGGTTAGGTTTTAGTATTGAAATTTATTCAGTTTTTGTATGCATTAGCAAAAGCTGGGTGGGATGAGTGGAACAACAACAGGCTGGGATTATTATTTATTATAAATGATTTACCCCAAACATGTAGCTCGAAGGTAACAGATGTGTTTCCGTATGAGTTTTTAGCTGTGCACACATATTCGCCAAAATCGGTCAAATTGGCAACGAATCTGCAAAAATACAAGTAGTTTAAATAAAAATGAAACAATATAACAGTATACATATAATAAGTAAAAACCCACGTTGTTAGTGAGCTTATTAAAAAGTAAAAAAAAATAAAAAAAAAGCTGGACAAGTGCGAGTCAGACTCGCCCACCGAGGGTTCCGTACGTAGATAAATAATAATAAAAATTGTTGAGATATCGAATCGCGCACTTCTTTCCGAGCTTTTCCTGAAAAATATGTTTTTTTTTTTAATATATTTTTCATTATAAATAAGAAAAAAATTGTACAAAAATAAAATATATTTAGCAATATGTTCATCAGGCCCTTTTTTCTTATGTTTATTACTTTTAATGTATAGAGGCATTTTCTTGTACGTATTTATAACGATGTTACTTACCACCTTATGAAGTGTAGAAATATGCGTTTTTTTCGTATAAGTACATAGAATTTTAAATATTTCACAACTTCATGGGACTGTGGACAGTCCCATGAAGTTGTTGGACAGAACAGGACAGAGGTTAGTATACGTTTTAAATTTCAACTTGATATTTCCACGCATTTCCGAAATAAAGGGTCTAGACAGACAGACAAACGGACAACAAAGTAATCCTATAAGGGTTCCGTTTTTTCCTTTTGACGTGCGGAACCCTAAATATATATTCTCACCTTAGTCCATGTTCGTCAATATACTTGTTATGGCCGCTAATAGGTTCTCCATTCTGTGTCCACTCAATTATAGGTAACGGAATTCCTTGGGCTGAACACGGCAATTCAACTTGCTGTCCTTCCAGTACTTCTATTGGCTCAGAAATGTTCGATAATATTGTTGGCACGTCTGCAAGAGCATAACTTGGGAGTAGATGGCTTTGTGTAAAAGTCGTAGAATATTTATTTATTTGACTGGCCTATTAGTCTAGTGGTTACAGGCTCTGACTGCTATGCCGTAGCTCGTGGGTTTGATTTCCACCCAATACAAATGTTTGTGTGATGAGCACGACCATTTGTTCTGTGACTTTTTTGTGTGTTATTTATCGATAATATGTATGTATTCAGAAATATTTTTATCATTTGTCTAGTACTCATAACACAAGCTCTGCTTATTTTGGTACCTACCAGATGTGTGAATGTTGTGGAATATTTGTTTATTTATTATTATTTTACCGGTAAGTGTAAAGACATAACACCACGCTAGCAGTAGGTACTATTATGTAAAAATGTAGGCGAATTGAGCTGTCATCCATTCCATACTAATGCTAGGCATTGATAGTTTAGTTCACTCAAGTCCTCACAGGGTGACTTATACTGAGACGACCTGTACAGCTGTACCTATTCCAGGAGGGCTGAGGTATACTATGCGTTTCAAATAAGAATAGGAACGTCAATGACCTCTATCTGTCAAATGTCGCTTGAAAAGTACGGCCTGCAACGAAACCTTAACCGCGCATCAATTATTTTCTTTTTTTTTCGTTTTACTGAGTCGAAGTTATTCAAAATGAAAAAACTTCTTAAATTAATTCGTCTTGTGAAGTGCTTACGTTTATTTTTGTTGATATTTGTTTTTGTTTTTTTGTTTTCCCTGACTGCTCGAAAATGTGTGAACGAGGCGCTGTTTTGCATGGGACGGCTCGAGAGATTTTCTCCAATGTAAACAAATACTTTGAGAGTACAATTTAGAAAGATATTCGTTCGTAATTCGTAAATAAATTATATTTAGAAAAACACCTTGTTTTGCTGATCTTACCCAACTTATTCGAGTTGACAGCTATGACGTCACAACATGGCACAGTCATTGCTATACTCATTTGAAACACATAGTACGTATGGTACAATCAATATGATCTCATCATCTGCCTAGCCTTTTCCCAACTATGTTGGGGTCGGCTTCCAGTTTAACCGGATGCAGCTGAATACCAGTGTTTTACATGAAGCGACTGCCTGTCTGACCTCCACAACCCAGTAACTGGGTAACATGATACCCCTTGGTTAAACTGGTTGTCAGACTTTCGGGCTTCTGACTACAAGTAACGACTGTCAAAGATCTACAAATGACAGCCGGGACCAACGGCTTAACGTGCTTTCCGAGGCACGGAGGAGTCTTGGTATGTAATAAATGGTCACCCATCCACGGACCGACCTCGTCAAGCGTAGCTTAACCTTCGATCGACCCATGCGGCTGTTATAATTTAGCCACAAGCTCCTCCAATCAATATGATCTATCTAATAAATAAAATTATAATATTGAATTATAAGAAAATAGTTTACAAAAAAAAGTTTTCTTACGTCCGGTCCTATTCTCAGAACTACAAAATATATGCACAAAATTTCATAAGAATCGGTCAAGTCGTTGCGCAAGAGTTTTGTTACAAGCACTGTGACACGAGAACTTTATATAAACTGTTTTTTTATATCCCATAACTCTAGGGTACCAATGAGACCATAATTATCAAAGAATCAATTATATTTATTTTTCAATTAAAATATTTATTTAGTTTTCATTTCCCATACAAAAAAAAAACGATTAAGTCACGATTATGAATGTAAAACACCTGTACGTAAAATTTGACAGTGTTACAATGAAAATGAATTACTCGTATTTATCAATGAAACTTAGTTTGACCTAAATTAGTTATTTAAGATTAAAAATACCTTCGAAACTACGCATTTTGAACCACATTATATAAGGACCTTATGTATTATATTTACTTAAAGAAAATCTTGAGACAGGGATATAAATAAAAACAGGTTGTTTATGAGAAGATAGTTATCAATGTATTTACCATATACGGACAGTGAGAAGTTTCTGTGTGTAGATCCCATCGTGTTTCTCACATTGCAGGTGTATGTGCCGGAGTCGAGTGACGTTGCCTTCTTTATAACTAACTCGCTGTTGTTGGACAGAAATCTGTGGAAAAGAAAACAAGTCCTTTAATAAAGAAACACACTTACAAACTCATGAGTACTCAGTAGTACCACAGTCTAAAAACCTACAGTCGTCCGAGGAAGCGGTTTAGACAGGGCAATCGTGCGGGGTGTGAGGGGCGAGACGTGGGAAAGCCGCTCCCGCACTGCGAACAAACCGATGTTCGTAGTTAGTGCGGGAGGTATTATTCAAGTCTAACGCGTGTAGAAGTTGTCGGCATTTTTCCAGAGATCAAAGGCGTCGTCTTACTGTATTAATATTTATACTGTGGTAGTACCAAGTTTAACAACTAGCAGTAGTGGTGTAGTTTGCTTAAAATAATATTAATACAAATCAATAAATAATGTAACAATAAATGAGTAACAACGAGGGTAATTATAAAGTACAAATAAATAAACCGAATTATAATAAACATAAATTAAAAAATAAAAATTAAATGAAAAATTTAAAAAACCCCCTTCGCAAAAAAGTAAAACATTTAAAAAGTTGAAAATAACACTTTAACCATGAAATTTTACTTCACGTTGGGGTACCGCTTAAGTAAGAAATGTTCCTAGTACTTGTAGGTATGTAGGTACTTATTTTAACGGTACCCCGACGTTACGTAAAATTTCATGGTTAAAGTGTTATTTTCAACTTTTTAAATGTTTTACTTTTTTGCGAAGGGGGTTTTTTAAATTTTTAATTTAATTTTTATTTTATATTTTTTAAACGCTAATTTTGTTTTATAGTCTTTACAGTTATGAGAATTTTTCAGTGTATTGTATGTAGAGTCAAATGCTGGTTAAAACGAATCCAAACACGACATATCTGCTATTATTTTGTCAAGGGTTTACCTACTGGTGTGCTGGATAGCCTGGCTGCAGCATCAGCTCATCCTGTTGCCATCAGTGCATTGTGTTTAGAATAGAATGCTGGTTGAAATGAATCCAAACACGACATATCTGCTATTATTTTGTCAAGAGTCTACCTACTGGTCTGTTGCATAGCCTGGCTGCAGCATCAGCTCATCCTGTTGCCATCAAGGCATTGTGTGCAGAATCAAATGCAGGTTAAAATGAATCCAAACACGACATATCTGCTGTTATTTTTCCAAGAGTGTATTAGTCTGCTAGATATTCTGGCTGCATCAGACCAAATACACCACAATGTTGCTTATTAATATTACACACATGGGTATTTGAAAATTAAGACACACAAATGTTTGTAAGTAAAGATAATACCCATAGACGTCTAAAATAGCAACGGTAGCTAACACAAAAGAGCTGATAACCTTGAAACGGCTGAACCGATTTTGATGAAATATGTCTAAGAACCATCGCAAGAAACCCTGCTTTCAAATAAAAAAAACCGCATCTAAATCGGTTCACCCGTTTGGGCGCTACGGTGCCACAGACAGACAGACAGACAGACAGACAGACAGACAGACAGACAGACAGACAGACAGACAGACAGACAGACAGACAGACAGACACACACACATAGCGGTGAAACTTATAACACCCCTCTTTTTGCGTCGGGGGTTAAAAAGGCAGTTAATTCATTCATGATCCCCAAATTTAGGTTCTTATCTTAAATGTACGCATTGTATTAAAATTAAAAGATCTCGTTAAGCAAGGCTTCATCTCTCCTACCCTTTTTGCTGTGCCCTACAGGGTACATAATGATCTCATTTATATACTTACCATCTAATAATACATATGGAAAGCAATAAAGATATTGAGTATTGAGTATTGTTTAGTAGCCCAACACTATGAATAGGTTAATTTGACAAAATTTTAGTTTTAAGTCCCTCATCTAGATTACAAGAAAATATTCGACACATCTTTTTTCTATTTTCACGTATTCAAAAAATAACGGCAATACATCGAGTCAAAATGTCGCATGACTTCACTAGCCAGTACAGTTTATACTAGATAATGACAACAAGCCCCCTCTCCTCAACTTTAATCCGCTTAATCTAAGCAGTTTTCATCAATTTGAAAAAGAAACAAATATGTGTCGTGGGTGCGTTTACAAACCTTTATACTCGCATACACAAACAGTCAGATTCGGTATATTTTCCTGTAGGCTATACACAAATTTGTTCCTTGCAGGAATCGAACCCGCGAGAAGTAGCGCAGCGGCCAATGGCTCACCAACCGTTAATTTACCAGTCTCTAGTTCACCCTTCACACGTTGAATTCGAAAGTGTCAAATTAGTAATTGACAATATTAGAGACAAAATAAACTGAGAAACGCGTTTTGGATACATGGTACAGAAATGTATCACGTTCGGATTTATAATAGACACTTGCGTAAGCAAGTAGGCTACACCGAAGAAACGGCCTTTGTCTACAGACGAATCGGCAAAGTGACAGATTATATAGACAGGAACCTCAATCTGTCAAATTTCTTTCAATACACCTGCCTACGTAGCATGAACACTTAATTTCTTTTCTTCCGAGACACGACAAAGACCGTTTCTTCGGTGTTCATGCTACGCAGGCAGTTGTCTTGTAAGTCTCATGGGGAAAAACCTATGTAACCATCAGTCCGACACAAATTCATAATTTTTTTCATGTAGGGTGGAAAATCTGCATGGATGTCCTCTGCGCCAAGTAGGGTGGAGGGGGTTTGTCAGATTCTTACTGACTAAAAATCACTCCGGGGTTCCATGAACTTCCATGTCACGTCAGACGATGCAGGGCAAAGTCTGGAAAAGCCTTTCGAAGAAAGAATCAATTCAGCTTTGAGTTGACCTGGCCTGACAGGCGGCATGCATGCTTTAGTCATTGTGAAGCCTAAACCTATTTTCAACAGAAGAACACGCCCCGGACGTCGCAGTCTCAGGGCGTTTCTCGGCCACCGCAGGCGCGGGACAGTGGGTAGCGAGTATTGGATGGCTCGCCGACCGATCAAAACCAGGCGCGAGTCAACGCCGCGCTAAAAAGCTGTCAGCACCGAAGACGAGGCCCGCTAGGACATGTGCTTGCCCGCCTGCCGGGGTCACGGAATTTGTTCGAAAGAGTCACCGCGACCCTGGAACGCAAAAGGCCTTAGGAGGAACACGGATGGGTTTTAGTCAGTAAGAGTCTGACACTCCCGTCTGCTTCACCCACAGCGGGAGAAGTCATTTGTTGAATTCCCATCCTTCCAAAAAAAGCCTAAACCAAATTTTAAGGAGTTCAATGACCCGTCACACGACGCTATCTATAAGTATATTGTCACACTTACATGTTATCAGTGAGCACGAGTGTGTGCATATCTTTAGTCCAGACAGTGATGGGTGGCGGCAAGCCAACCGCCTCGCAGGAGAACGTCACTGGGTCTCCTAGCTTCACTTGTCTTGGTTTCTCATCTCCTTCCACAGGTTTATCAAAGCGCGGTGGATCTGAAAAAGGCGTAAATTTCATATTAAGATGCAAAATAATAATAAAAAAAATATTCAACAAATTTCACACAACGCTATCTAGTCTTTAACCAAGCAGAACTTCTGCTATGAGTAACTAGACAACTGATTAACATATCCATACATACATACATACATAAACTCACGCCTTTTTCCCATGAGGGTAAACAGAAACTACAGAGCGCCATATGCTACGATTCTTACATATTTCTTTTGCTTCGTTTACATTCATACATGTTGTCATACACAATAATAAATAAAATAAATAATAAGTTGATTAACATATCTACTTATATATTTCTAAATACATACATATCATAAATAAATTACACCCTGACACAGAAAAAATGGTCGTGCTCTTCACGCGCTCCTCATTTTATTTTAGACTCTATTTGTATTTAATTACGGTTTATTTCAATTTAAACGATTTTATATTTAGAGCTTTTCAGCTGTTAAGAGGACACATCCTTAACTTTACAGCAAATTCTCTTTCTTTAGACTTGTAGTGTAACCAATATTGTCAATTAAAAATACACCTTATTTAGAACACACTTAAGTTCTATTTGTAAAACAAATTGCTTTGATAAAAAATAAGCGCAAAAACTATAAAAGGAGGAAATATCTTTTTATTAGGAGGACATTTTCCTAGAGAATAGTCGCGGTCGTATTCTTCGTCAAATAATGATAAGCAGTTTAGTAAGAATATATGAACATACATTCATCGCAGTCACACACAGTCAGTCGTGTGTGGAGTACTGCAGCCACATATGGGCTGGTGCTGCCAGATGTCATCTAGCAGATTTGGACTCAGTGGAGAGGCGTGCGAAGAGGCTTATTGGTGACCCAGATTTGGTTAGAACCAATCTGCAAAGCCTTGAGCATAGGCGTAGGATAGCTAGCCTTTCGGTTTTCTATAGGATACATTATGGAGAGTGTGCACGGGAATTACATGACTTGATTCCGCCATCACCTTTCTACCATCGGACAACCCGGCGTACGGCGAGTGTCCACCCTTACATCGTTGGCACTCCCACGATTCGGACAAAGCGTTTCGCTTCGTCGTTTATAGCGACTACATCGAAGGACTGGAACAACTTGCCTGCTGCGGTCTTCCCGTCCGATTATAATTTAGGTGTCTTCAAGGCTAGAGTGAATAGGCTCTTAATAAACTAGTGCGCTTCACCATCACTGATTGCATCACTGCTTACCATCAGGGGGGATTGCAGTCAAGCACTGGTTTATAATATTAAAAAAAAAAAGTCAAAATCATAACCATCCTTTTTGCTTCGCCGTAGTCGGGTAAAAATAAATCTGTACTTACATAGTACCACCAAACTAATATCATGTTGGTCTTTGCCGATCTCGTTCACTGCTACACATCGATAGACACCTTCATGGTCTTCTGTCGTATCAGATAAAGTCAACTCCTTATCATTTATTATAACGCCTTTAGGGAGCGAAGTGAAGTCTTTAGAAGAGTCGGGTCTGTACTGCCAGGATATTGTCGGCTCCGGATTGCCTTTGAGGACACTGAAATAAATATTTTTTTGCCATTAAAATAAGGGATTTAGGCGCTTTGATCCATAGCGTTTAATTAAAATGTAATGGAGTTAAAGTCTTAGAAAAGTGACATAAATCAAATCAAATCATTTATTTCAGATGTCATAGATCCATAAAAAGATAATTGTTACACAAAAACAATATTTATAACTTTACATTAAAATCAAAATCAATACAAAAATACAATGCAATCAATATAAAAATGTTCCTATTCATAATAAAAAAAAAAAAAAAAAAAATGTACGTACGTTTTTTTTAATGCTGAGATAGGAGCCTTTTTAGCCTCGCACGCCCGGGTCTATTCATTATTTTTGTTGTTAAGTTTTTACTCAATTCTTGTTTTTTTCATATTGTTCATTTCATATTTTTATTTTATTTTTGTTTTAAATAATGTTCTGTGCGTGCAAATTAACGATTTTCTCTCTTTTAACCACTTCCTTTACATTGACTTATATTGATTGTTTAACTACCTATTGTGTCTACTTTCTGGTGTTGATATGGGATAGCCTATTATAAAATCTATATCTCACTTAAGATTGGTTGATGAGAAATTAAAAGTAAGAAAACAATTCATAAAAAGATAAGTTACAACGATACATAGTCTCACCTACATGTGATTATAGTATGGTGTCCGGCGCGCGTAGTTAATGCAGCTGGCTCCTTAGATAGCACTGGGGATGCTGCAAACAATAACAATGTTAAGTACAGACGCCAGCACGTCAAGTTACCCCAATGTGTCAAATTTCTTTGATTGTTTTTCAACTTTATGGCAAACAGAATAAGGTTCATATTCAATTGGGAAAATTTGACACATTGGAGTAACTTGATGTGCTGGCGTCTGTACATTAGTATAGGTAAAGGAGAAGGTGCGATCTAGCCTAAGAACCAATTACAACATGCGATATACCATTATAATGTTTTTTTTACGTACTTCAACTGTTGTTATAGCGGGAAGTACCAAATCCTTGTGTGAAAAGAGTCATTGCAAAATAAAGCCTATGGTTCCTAGGCAGGCTTACATACACGGCTTTCGCCCGTTCTCTTTTAAAAACAACAGTTTAAAAAGCCGCCATATTGAAAAGTAATTCCATAAAAAATAAGCCCCATAGCTTAGTAGGAAAAACTGTTTGTAGCCCCCGTACAAAAAGCGTGTGAGTGTGTGTGTGTGTGTGTGTGTGTGTGTGTGTGTGTGTGTGTGTGTGTGTGTGTGTGTGTGTGTGAATGTACGTATGCATTGTAGTAATTTAATTGGCTTGAATACAGTTAATTATAAAAAAAATCTTACCCAAACCAGTAACACTGACACTGCCGTTTACACTCAATTTCTCGTATCCATTATCAGCTTCACACCCATAAGGTCCTAAGTCACCAAAGTCGATTCTCTTCAAGTACAACGTAGAGTTGTCATCAGACATGTGAACGTTGCTACTCGTAGTTAGTTCAGTGCCGTTGTGGTACCAAATAGTGCGAGGTGGAGGGAGGGAGTCGACGTCACAGTGAAGCTCCAGTTGGTAGTATAGTTGGACGGATTGGTCTGGAACATAACACAATATTATTTTTATACCATCTGGTTTTTTTATATTCCATAACTCGAGGTTTATGTTCTACTAGCAGATGTCACGCGGTTCCACCAGCGCAATTCCCGTTCCCGTGGGAATACAGTGATAAAAAGTAGCCTATGTCACCCGGGGATAGTGTAGCCTCACAACGGTTTTTGAGAGAATTTTTGAAATCGGCACAGTACTTTTTGAGTTTATTCATTACAAACAAAACACACACACAAATACAAACTTTTCGTCTTTTCGTATTAGTGTAGATGTAAGTAAAATAATATCAAAAGTCCTCGAACATGTGGTTTAAGAATGCATAGTTCCGAAGCTATCATCTATCATAATTAACTAAATTTTATTGAAAAAATACGAGTTATTAAATTTCATTCTAACCAGTCATACATATTTCAGCTAAAAAAATGCGACATTGTCCTATTTTTCGTAAGGGTATTTACGTAAATAATTGTGACCTAATTGAATTATTTTACATAAACATAAACTACACGCTTGTTACCGCCGAAGTGTTAGGCAAAGACACCAGTAGTACAAGCACATTTCGCCAGTTATGTTTAAGTCCCATTATAATAGGGGGCGAACCTATTGCCATCAATCAGGCCCGCATCCAGACTCCGGGCTAAGAAATTCCAGATGGAAAAACTCAATAACGCTTTTCCCGGCCCGGGGATTGAAAGCGAGACTTTATGGCCAGCAGTAGCGCTTGCGACAACGAGGCAGTCTTTCGTTACCTGTAAACCCGCGCTTCATCTTCATCTTCCTCCTAACGTGGACGACAAGACTGTCCTGAGTTATGCCCTCAGTGTTCTCGCCGAAACAAAAGTATGTCGCGTTGACGTCGTCTGCGCTTGAGTTCAGTCTTAAAACACTGCGGTACACGTTCGGTTTGATTTCGTTTATCTGGAAGTCGAAAAAGAAAGATTTTTGATTTCATTATGTTGGGTGCCGTGCCTTAAAAGGCGAAAACGGAACCCTTACATTTTGCCTTAACATAGACAGAATACGCATATATACGCATATACTTATTATATGTTTCTACAAGTAGTTCTGTGAACCGTTTTTAAAAAAATGTCAAAGCTACAGAGGCCAGCACATCAAGCTACCCTAATGTGACAAATTTCTTAGATAGTTTTTCAACTTTATTGCAAACAGAATAAGGTTCATGTTCAGTAGTTGTCTATACCTTTTTAATTTGGTCAGTTCATTAATAAAATATGAAATTAATGCTGCTATTTAATTGTTTCTTTTATTGGTTTGATATTTTTTACTACCTATTTGACACTTGTATAATAATGTAATGATTTTTTTACTGTATTAATGTTTTGACTGCTATTTACAATGATATTATAAGTAAAAAGGTGTAGATAGGTTATAAGCGCTCAGCAAGCGACACGGTACAATGTGGTTAACTAGCCACACTTGACCTCAATATCGCGTCGCGCCGTCAAAAGACGCGTGCGTGCGTTAGTATGCCGTTTTTGAAGATCGAATGTTGTATATATAAGTAACCTATGTACACCTTTTTACTTATAATATCATTGGCTATTGATTTGTTCTTTTGGTGTGACATCTTGTACTATTTTACATTTGATTAATAATTTAAGTAGGTATGACTTGTAATTAAGAATCTTTTATCAATAAACTACTATGACTATGATTCCAAGAGATGTTATATAACTATTTTATTTTATACTTACAGTATTATTTAAGAAAGCGTCAGTCTCTCGATGCCACAGTATCCTCGGCGCCGGCTTAGCGCGCACCTCACACGTCACCTCGATCACGGAGCCCTGCACTATGCTGATGTTTCGAGACCCGATTATACTAACCACTGGTTTTATAAGTACCGATACTTTAACCGTATCTGAACCTGGAATGCAAGAAAGAACATAAAATAATAGTGTCTAGTTGTTTGAGACCAATGAAGGAATTGTTTTATGATTCAAAGATTCAAAGATTCAAAGATTCAAAGATTTATTTGCAGATAAATATGGTTACAGAAGTTCTTACAGTATAATAGGTAGCTTAACATATTTAATCATATACATAATGACATGCAAAATTTTTGGTACACGATGATATCATTTACATTTAAACTGAAGGAATTCTTTTAGAGTATAGAAGGAATTCTCAATTAACCACCTGCGTAAAGCCCTACTAAAGCTGATGAGTCTGTAATGTATTAAATGAAACACTGTCAATTACGAACCGGCATTTATTGTGTCCCACAGTATTTGATGTGAGTGTTGGTAGATATAGAAAACCTTATTTATTTATAAATAAATAAACTAGCAGACGTCCCGCGTAGGTCCCGTTCCCGTGGGAATACAGGGATAAAATGTAGTTTATCTCACTCCATACCAAATTTAATTAAAATCCATTCAGTAGTTTTTACGTGAAAGAGTAGCAAACATCCTCACAAACTTTCGCGTTTATAATATTAGTAGGATTAGGTCACGCCCTAAGCCGAGGCCCGTACCCCGCACTTAGTTCTTAAGTTCATATCCTGGCTGGAGGTCTTAATTATTTTTTTAGTTAAGTCATCTCCCCAGGATTGCTCAGTCACGTAGTTCACATCCGCTTCCTTTCATCTTAGGATAACTGCGAGATGCACATCAAATAAAAACATGTCGGGCAGTAGTAAGTAATTCCTCCAAGCCCTTTTCATCATCGGACCACCAGACGTATGGCACTGCGCCACCGGTACATGGTAGATATCCCAACCATACGCACTAAACGCTTTGGAAACACATTCATTGTGCGAACAGCTAAAGAGTGGAATTCCCTACCGGAGTCGGCGTTTCCTGATAGCTACAACCTAGGGGTCTTCAAGTCAAGAGTGAACAGGTTGCTTCTAGGCAAGCGTACTTCATCGTCGACCACATTATCGCTTACCATTAGGTGAGATAATATAATAATAATATAATATAATAATATATATATTTCACAACTTTTTATATAACGCCATTTAGTCCCAAGTTAAGCTTGAGAGCTTGTGTTATGGGTACTAAACAGCTGATAAGCATCCTTATATATTTCTAAATACATATTATAGATAAATTACACCCAGACACAGAACAAATGATCGTGCTAATCACACAAACATTTGTCCTGGGTGGGAATCGAACCCACGACCTCCGGCATAGCAGTCAGGGTCACTAACTACTAGACCAACAGGCCAGTCAAATAGTGGTCAGATAGTGGTCAAACGCGTTCCTATCGAAAGTAGTCCACCAGACACAACACCCGCCTGGTCGGAGGATCCTCCTCCTTTGTAAGTATTAATGGTGCACAATAAAGAGTATTCTATTCTATTCCATCCTCATACCTCTAAAGTATTATTTGATACAAAAAAATATTCAAGTACTTACCTTTCCGAACTCCCCTTATAGCTGAACAAGTCCAATCCCCGTCATCAGTAACATTCTTCACATCTAGCACGGCGTTTCCCGTCCCGTTGACGTCCCGTGACGTCACGTCGGTCCCGTTAGGCGCGCTCCACACGAGCGTGTGGGCGTGCTCCACAGTGCACACGAGCTGGAAGTCGGAGTTGATCTGTTTTGACAGTGTGTGGGGGCCTAATATTTGAGCTGTCGGGTTTGGTTTTATTCGTATGTACGTTGACTGGTTCGCTTTTCCCCCTGAAAAGGAAATTGTGGGTAAGTTATGACGAAGATAAGTAGTAAATAATATTCCACAACTTTAACGCAACGCCATCTAGTCCCAAACTAAGCAGAGCTTGTGCTATAAATACTAGACAACTGATAAACCTACATAAAATAAAAAAAACATAACACCAGACCAGCCTGTTACTGTCCTACTGCAGGGCAAAGGCCTCTTCTCATACAGAGAAGGCTAGGCATTGATCACCACGCTTGCTCAAGGCGGATTGGCGATTTCAAACTTATATTAACTATAAGTCCAGGTTTCCTCACGATGTTTTCCTTCACCGATTTCAATGATGTCTAAGATTAACTTAGAAAGTACATATGAATTGAAAAAGTCACATTGGTACTTGCCCGGATTTGAACCACAACCTCGTGCATGAGAGGTAGGCGTCTTAACCTCTGGGCCATCACGACATTGAGACTGATAAACATACAGGATGTAAAAATACCCTTAACGTAAACGAAAACTACATATTCTACCCATCACTGGGATAGTTTTTTTCTTCTAGAACATACCTGGGAATTCACTGGTTTTGGAGATATTGAAGGTCAAAGTGCAATATTTTTATTGGTTTTTTTTTCATAATTCTATTCTAAGTATCATTAGTAAACTTTCCTCCGTACAAACATTACCAAAATTATCGATTTTTCAAAACAAATTACGCATTTGAAGTTACAAAAATGCAATGGATACTATTAAATAAGCGGGCCGGTCGGATCAATGACCAAGCGCGAGCAGCCATACGCTCAGCTGCCTACGTAGCATGAACACCGAAGAAACGGTCTTTGTCGTGTCCCGGAAGAAAAGAAATTAAGTGCTCATGCTACGCTGGCAGGTGTATTGAAAGAAATTTGACAGATTTAGGTTCCTGTCTATATAATCTGTCACTTTGCCGATTCGTCTGTAGACAAAGGCCGTTTCTTCGGTGTTCAATGTGTTCATGCTACGCAGGCTGATCGATTGCGATCGCGTTGCGTTGTCAAAAGCATCTATTTTTTAAAGATGAATTAATATTAATTAGTATTTTCCTAGCATTATTTTTTGGTTAAAGTTACTTAATTATTGTACAGAATGTGTGGTTATCGGCTATGTGATCGGTCTTTGTACACCCTGTATATTTCTAAATAGTTACATACATATTATACATAAATACCTACACCCAGACACTTAACAAAAAAATATGATCGTGCTCATCACACAAACATTTGTCTTTGGTAGGAATCAACCCCACGACCCCCTGCATAACAGTCAGGGTCACTAACTACTAGACTAACAGGCCAGTCGAATCGTGTGGTGGGTCCATCCTCATAAAAGAAAAAGCATACCTCTATTGGCAGCAACACAGGAATAAGCTCCGACATCTTTTTCAGTAATTTGTATGGTTTTATTGTATTTGTACACTCCTTCCATGTTCGGCGCCTTGTCCATATCAACAACTGTAAAAGAAGAAAGTCATAAGATACGTTTTACATGTAATAATAACACCCCTCTCTTTGCGTCCGGGGTTAAAAATGAAGCGGCCAATCGTAAATCCGGTCAAAGAAAAAAAAAATTATGTGACTACTCTTGTAGCCAGCAGGATGCAAAGAGACCAAAAATAGACAATTGTAAATAGTAATTTTATTCTTACATAAAACTACATAACAAAATCAATACGAAAAATACAGCCATCAGGGCGACACGTAGACGAATAGTTCTTTTGTTCTATTTATAATAAAACCATAATAAAATAGAACAACAACTCTATAAAAATTAAACGTTCAAGGCAGTGATTGAATTGTCCAAGAAGATTACAACAGGTCGGCCTGGCGATCAAGAGGTGCTGAGTTTAATCCTAACCCATTGCACTATTGACCTGAACTCACTCTAAACACGAACATAATTATATATATTTTTTTATTATTATTGATAGGCACGCGTTTGACCACTATCTCACCTGATGGTAAGCGTGATAGGCACGCGTTTGACCACTATCTCACCTGATGGTAAGCGTGATAGGCACGCGTTTGACCACTATCTCATCTGATGGTAAGCGTGATAGGCACGCGTTTGACCACTATCTCACCTGATGGTAAGCGTGATAGGCACTCGTTTGACCACTATCTCACCTGATGGTAAGCGTGATAGGCACGCGTTTGACCACTATCTCACCTGATGGTAAGCGTGATAGGCACGCGTTTGACCACTATCTCACCTGATGGTAAGCGTGATAGGCACGCGTTTGACCACTATCTCACCTGATGGTAAGCGTGATAGACACGCGTTTAACCACTTGTGTTAATCCAGGAAGGCAGTTAACTCCATACCAAAGTAGTAGTACCAGTAGTTTTTACGTGAAAGAGTAACAAACATTCATCCATCCATCCATACTCACAAACTTTCGCGTTTATAATATTAGAAGGATACATTATAAATAAATTTCACCCTGACACAGAACTAATGATCGTGCTCATCACACGAACATTTGTCTTGAGTGGGAATCGAACTCACGACCTCCGGCATTGCAGTCAGGGTCACTACCCACAAGATCAACAGGCCAGTCAAAGTAGTACTTTATTTATGGATGTCATAACAAATTATGATCTCCTATTACTTTTTCAAATACTACTACCTACTCTAGTATTGTATGTAACATAGAGAGAGACACGCAGCGCAGTAGTTCAGTTTAAAATGATGAATTTTATTTCTTTCAAAATCAATGCACTTCAGTAAGGTAGTTAGGTTCGGTAGTTAGGTTAGCTATAGGATAGGTAAGGTAAGTTAGGTTAGGTTATATGTATATGTTGTCATTCAAATTCAATCTAACACAAAAGGTTTAAGAGCACATTAGAGAGTCGCTTAATAAAAAGTACTAGTAGTTTTTATTATTGTTTTGGGTCTATTTGTTGTCATCTTATTAAATTATTGTATAACTCAGGATAGAATGGTGCAAAGAAGCTGTTGATATTGTTTTATTTTTTTATTAATTTTGCTCCATTAGTGTAATTGCTGTACGGCGTTCTGATGCGAGGGTAAATAAATAAATAAATAAACTCTATTATACACCCCTATTTTTTAATTAGTACAAAAAAAAATTGGGCTGTATCCGTACCTACCTGTTACTCATCATATTTCCGTAATCAAAAGTAAAAAAAACCGAAATTTCTTTTTAAATATGCCACCATTTAGTTAAAGTTAAATAACGGAAACAGCTGTTGGAGGCGGGGCATGATCACGCGAACGTGAGCGAGAGAAAAATTGGGTGACTTTTTGGGATATAAACAAACGCTAATAACTTTGCTGTTTATGAATATTATTTATTGATACTTTACAAATATAATGAAAAGACCATCTAGAATTAGCCCTTTAAGTATTTGTACTAATTAAAAATGAGTGGTGTATACCCAGCACTGGGTGAAGTCGGTCTGTGTATGATGATGATGAATGAAAGAAAAAGGTTAGGTCATATTTTAGCCGATCATAGACTGTTTATATTAACACATACATACCATAGTGTGTCTGTGCGCCGGTGAAGAGCAGACGATTCACCAATAACAGCGCTTCACTATGCACCGTGCAGGATATTGTAACATTGTCCCCTATCTCCACCGAAGTGTTGCCAGGCTGTATGGTCACTTGCGGAGGTTCCACTGAAATAATAATATTAAGACATAGTTTAACTAGATAACCGACACCAATATGCTGTTATTTAATTTAATTATTTAATTGATTAAAACTCAATTCGATAACTTTGATTACTTTGATAAATTGACAACACTATTTCTATAATAATATATTGTTCTGTATCATCAAAATAAAATAGTGCATGTGGTGTTAGCCTGTAACTTGTAAGTAATTGTTGTAAATGTACTTTTAAAATATAATGTACTGTGTAAACAATTGTAGGCTAGCCTGTTAAATAAATGAATATCGTTGGGAAAGGCTAGGCAGATAAATTCATAATAATATTCCACAGCTACCACACAACGCCATCTAGATGGGACTAGATGGCGTTGTGTGGTAGCTGTGGTATATATACAAAGCAGAGAATGTGTTATGGGTACTAAACAGCTGATAAACATACTTATATATTTCTAAATACATACATATTATAGATAAATTACACCCAAAAACAGAACAAATGATCGTGCTCATTAAACAAACATTATTTTGTCCTGGGTGGGAATCGAACCCACGACCTCCGGCATAGCAGTCAGGGTCACTAACTACTAGACCAACAGGCCAGTCATAGTCTTAGATCTACAAAAGGTCCAAAAAGCTTTTTTAAGGTTCCTTTATAAAACCACTTTAGGGAAAAATTCACGATTTTTTTTCTAGGATGTCTAGGATATAATGCGTTATAAACTAGACGAACATATGATCAGATGAAGATCATGCTTAAAGCATGTAGGAAGACAACAGATGTTCCTGAACTGTTTAATGAGCTGATTCGTTTTTAAGCTTCTTGCAACTATCTCCGCGGCCGGAGGAACCGTCTGCTTACAGCGCCCTCGTGCCGCACAGTGGGCTGCGCGTCATCCCCTGTTCCCCGCGTTTAAATAAGATCACATTAGAGACTAGCTTAATAAAAAGTAGTAGACTTAGTTATTATTGGTTTGGATCTATTTGTTATCATCTTATTAAACGTAAATGTATATTTAATACTTAAAATTTTAGTGTCACAGTGTTTGTAACAAAACTCTTCTGAAACTCTTGACCTTCTTGACCGATTCTTATGAAATTCAGTGTGTACATTCAGTAGGTCTGAGAATAGGATGTTAACTAATAAAATCTAAATACATACCTACATACATACATAAACTCACGCCTTTTTCCCATGGGGGTAGGCAGAAACTACAGAGCGCCATATGCTACGATTCTTACATACCTACTTCTTTTGCTTCGTTTACATTCATACATGTTGTCATACACACACGCCGGTTGCGAGTACTACGCACCTGACCTTTCTGAAGAACCTCACCAAGATCTATGTATGTCCTTCTAGGGCGTCCCCTCCCGGCGTTCCCACTTACATCTGCCTTGTAAATACCTTTCGTTAGTCGCCTTTCATCCATCCTTTCAACGTGACCAAACCATCTAAGCATACTCTTTTCAATTTTTGTTACTACATCTTCTTTTGAACCATAACGTTGCTTTATCACATCATTCCTCTAAAATCTAAATAAGACCAATAAATTGATTCGAAGGCGGAACGAAGTTTGTCGAAGTAAGTAATAAGTATAGATATTTCTTGTTACCTATGAGCGTAAGTAATGTGACAGCTGTGCTATCACCGGCGACGTTGTTAGCGACGCATCTGTAAGTCCCAATGTGTTCCTCATTCATGTTCTCAATCACATAATCTATCGACGTGGTTTGTCTGTAAATAATAAAAAATAGCTAGTCAGTCAATTTCTCGTCGGTTTTTCTCTATTTTTTTTACGATTTTTCTTGATGTTATTTTTGCTTAAAAACTGTAAAAATACATAAAAAATGGCTGTCTGTAAAGTCGGTTTACGTACGACAATTTGACGTGATAACGTCGTCCGATCGTGCGTCTCTATCGCGTGTTCCGCGCTCTCGCTTGCACGCACGGCTCGTGCGGAACGCGACAATGAGTGAGGTTTTTAGTGCGTACAGCCAGCGTTCATCAATTTATAAGACGATAAAAAATCACGTTAAAAAATCTTCATTTCTGTATAACCTTTTGAGATTTTACTTAGAAAGTAAGTGAATTTTTTTATTTGAATTCTTATTGAAATTACTATTTTATACCGTTCATTCAATTTCAATTTCAATTTCAATTTATTAATGAAACAATTAACATTGTGTTGAATATTTATACATGCAACATACAAAAATAAGTACCTAATAATTATCTATACATATAATAAGACTGTAAAAAAACTGTGTCTGTACATTGAATATATTTAAAAAATAATAATTGAGGGGGGTTTAGAAACAGTAATAGAGCACGAATCCAAAAAAAAAAGTCTGTCTGTTTGTCTGTTTGTCTGTTTGTCTGTTTGTCTGTTTGTCTGTTTGTCTGTTTGTTTGCACGCGCTAATCTTCGGAACTACTGAACGGATTTGAATGATTTTTTTTTTGTTGTATAGATATTAAGTCTGGGCAACACATAGGCTATAATTTATCCTGGAAACTGGAACACCTGATGCAGAACCGCAACAGACCAGCTAAACTATAAGAGATACAACAATGGTACCAAAGCAAAAATTGTTCCACGTGATGAGCATTTTCTGTTGAGACAATAAATTTGAAGATCCGGAACACCTGATGTGGAACTTCAAGAGCCCAGCTACACTATAACATATATAGGAATGACGTCTTAGCAAGAGTTGTTCAGCCTTATGAGCACTCGCTGTTGACGTATAAAAATCGAAGATCTGGAACACCTGTTGTGGAACTCCAAGAGCCCAGCTGCACCATAACCCACATAGGAATGACATCTTAGCAAAAGTTGTTCGGTCTGATAGGCATTTCCTGTTGACTTATAAAAATCGAAGATCAGATACATTTGATATGGAAATTAAAGCTATCACTAATTTCATTGCTATAAAATAACATAAGTACCACGCGGTGAAGGTGGGAACAGTTCAGGACCGATTTTCGATGACGATGGTATATCATTGAAAATTAGACTCTACTGGCCAAAACTCCTATTTTTTTTTATCGTATAAATATGCCTTCGGGCTTATGTTATTTGAGTGTTTAATTGAGCAGCCACTTAGATTTTAATTGCTCAGGTATGATCACAATAAAACTATTACCATGCCTAGAAATAGGTCAAATCCCTCCCAATGTTCCAAAGGCGCTAAATGATTAAAGATCTTAAGATCCCAACAATCTACCAAAGAGCGTTAGGAGAGACTTGATGCTGTTAGAGAACATGAGGTTGCAACTCGCTTCGTGGAAACTTCTTGGGATCGCGAAGCACGCCTGCATTCTCAGCGTATTTACGCATCTACCAGGTATCCAGGTCTCTAGACATCAGTGAAGAATATGTGACAGACCGCTGATCGTGAACATCATGCACTGTCTCGCGAGTTGGAGACGTTCACGGAAAAAGCATGACGCTTGAGTTTTCAGTGTATATACGCATCTACTCTAGAGATGATAAGTGGGGGAAGGAGATGCGCGACTGACCGCTGATCGTGAACGTCATGCAACATATAGGCTATAATTTATTTTGGAAAATGGAACACCTAAAGTAAAAGAGATATAAAAATGGTGCCATTGCAAAAACAATTCCACGTGAAGAGTGTTTTTTGCTGTGAAACTAAATTTGAAGATCTGGAGCACCTGTAGTGGAACTCTAAAGCCCAGCGACAATATAGCATAAACATAATAGAAATGGCGTCTTAGCAAAAGTTGTTAAGTCCGATGGCATTTTCTGTTGACCAACAAAAATAAAAAATCTGGAACGTCTTGAATCGTCTCGCGCATTCCATTGTTTTGCCGTCCCCGGGCTTTTAGAATTCGACATCAGACGTTTCAGATCTTCGATTTTGACGACCACGTTGTGGCTGGCATTAGCAACAGGATCCGCGTACGAAGTCGCGGGCAGAAGCTAGTATTATAATATTATTCGACATTCTAGAGCAATTAAAATAAGGTGCTAAAACTTCACAAATATAATGTCAAATCGTTATGGATATTTAATGTCAAACACGTTTAAATAGAAATGTCAGAAACTGGTTAAAAAGTCAACAAATTCAAAATTATAATGTCAAAACAGCAAAAATATATATAATTATTTAAATCATTCATTATTGTGTGACATTAAATCCGATATATTGTACAGACTTTTTTCGAGTAAAAAGGCTTTTAATTTTGTTTTAAACGAGTGGGTGTTATAAATTAGAACCTTTAGCTCAGAAGGCAACTTATTAAATATCTCTACAGCTTGATAATTTGAGCAATGTTCTACAATATTTAATTTTGGAGCTATCAGTTGCTTAAAAACTTTTCTCCGTGTGCTCTCTCGTATATCTCGTTCTTCCTGTGATTCGAGCGTATGTATATACTTAGCGAAGTGACTTAAAAGGACCATTATATATAGGCTAGGTACCGTTAATATCCCCATTTTTTTAAAGTAATCTCGGCATGAGACACGTTGTGCAATTCTAACCATTGTCCTTATGGCTCGTTTTTGTAAGATGAACGCTCTCTGCCAGTTATAGCTGTAACTGTTTCCCCAGAGCACGATGCTATATCGTATCCTAGACTCAACCAGCGCATAATATACAGCCTTTAGCTGTTCAATGTTAAGTTCGTCCCTTAGACTCCTGAGTGCGTAGCATGCTGACGATAAGGTTGATTCAACAACAGCAAGTTCCGGTTTCCAACTTAAGAGCGAATCTACATTTACCCCTAAGAACTTAACCTTGTCTACTAATTCGATACTGTCTCCATTTATTTGTATATCTAAGTTGTCATTATGACGAGTCGTAGTCTTAAATAATATTAGGTTAGTTTTACCCGTATTTAGCAATAAATTATTGGCAGTAAACCATTCGCAAAGTATTTCTGTTACTATTTTTGTATTTAATGTCAATTTTTCTAAATCTTTTGCCCCAATTACTATGTTTGTGTCATCTGCAAAGACAACAAGTTTCTCGTTCGGCTGAGTTTTGTTCATGAAGTTAAGTAAGTCATTTGTAAAAATAATGTATAGTATAGGTCCTAAAATTGAGCCTTGCGGCACACCACGTTTTACATAAGTCATTTTTGACTTGTATACCACTTCATAATTATTCTGATCCATATTTTTAATTTCTACATACATTCGTCTATTTTGTAAGTACGACTTCATAAGTTGCAAGGCCTTGCCTCTTAAACCATAATGTTCAAGTTTCATAAGTAGCAGTTCATGATCTATGGTGTCAAAAGCGGAACTGAGATCAACAAATAGTCCAGCTACTTTCATTTTTTCATTTAATTTGCTAACTATGTCGTTAATTAAAGTAATCATATCATCCGAGGTACCAACGCCGTTCTGATATCCAAATTGTCGCAGATTAATAATTTTGTTTATACCTAAATGTACCATTAGTCTATTTTTAATTATTTTTTCAAAGAGTTTTGATAAGGTAGGTAACAATGAAATGGGGCGATAATTTTTGGGATCAGTCTTAGTGCCCTTTTTGTGTATTGGAATCACTTTAGCTAATTTCAACTGGTCAGGAAAGATTGACTCATCGATGCATTTATTGTAGAAATCAGAAAAAGGAGTAGCTAGTATCTCTATATTCTCCTTTATAATCGATATCGGTACGTCATCAAAACCACAAGAATGTTTATTGGCCATTTTGCTAACTAACTTTGCAATTTCATTTGGTGTGGTTGGGTTAAAACTGATATCAGTTTCAACTTTTTTCGTCGAATCCATCAAAAAAGACATAGCTCTATCTTTATCTTTATTAGCTATTGAGGATTTAAGTACAAAACTATCAGAGAATATATTTGCAACATCCTGAGGATCAGTGATTACCTTATTGTTCATATTTAAGATAAGATTTTTTATGATGTTTGTTTTTCTTCTTTTTGGTATGTTCGTTGACGATTCTCCATGTTTCTTTAACTAAATCTTTCGCGCTGTTTAAATAACGTGATATAGCTTGCTTTTTGGCTTGCCTAATTACTCTTCTATAAATTTGAACGTAATTGATTTGATAATTTTTGATGCTGATATTATTTAATGTACCGGAGCACAGGACTCTTTTCATTTTACTTGATACTTTAACACCTTTTGTAATCCACTTTATTGCGTTGATATTTTTGGATTTTATTTTAGTTGACTTTTTAGGGTAACAATTTTGAAACATTTTGTTGAAATAGCTTAGAAACTGATTTATTCCCATATTGGTCCAAGTTTTGTTACTAATGCTTCTTTTGAAAACGGAACAATTTTTCTTATTATATGACCTTTTATTAACTGTGGTGTACTCTAAGTTTTTAGATTTTTTGTTGATTTCATCAAGAGCCACATAACAGAAAAGTCCACCATGACCATCTGCTAAACCATTATGATCCACGAAACACTGATCTATGTAGTCCTCATTAAGGTTTGTAATTACATTGTCTAGACACGACTTAGAGTTATTTCGTATAAAGGTTGGAGTTTTTACAAGATATCTAAAATCATAACATGCCAGTGTACATAAAAACTCAGAAGATTTTTTATTTTCCACAAGTACGTCAACATTGAAGTCTCCACATATGATACAGTTCTTGTCAATAAAGTGTTCCAACAGTTTATCTAAGCTAGAAATGAAGCTATCGAAGTTTTTATCATAAGGGCTACGGTAACAACACAAAATATATAACCCGGTTGCAACATCTTTTACACCACATATCTCGAAACTTTCGGCCCTGTAAAACTTACTAATTGACTCAATGTTTTCGCATTCTTTTAATTTATGTGCCAAAATAAGACTACCTCCCCTTTTCTTGTTAGTCCTTGTGTTACATGCGACTAAATTATAATTAGCCATTGTGAATACATTAGCAGATTTGTCATTTAAGAAATGTTCTGATACGCATATATAGTCTACGATTTTTCCTAATGTTTCAATATAGAGTTCGAGTTCTGTTTTTTTATTGCTTATACCACATACATTTTGATGAAAAATGTTTAAACAACTAATAGCTGATGAGAGAGTGGTACTACTGTTTATGTCAATTACCTTTTTATTCTCGAAAAAAATCACTATCATTTGTAATTTTATTGTAATTTGTAATTTGTCATTGTAAAAATAATATCGGGTACAACTTGGAAATAAAGATTCCATTCTCGAGTCGAGAAGAGTGGTTTTATTTTCTTGCAAATAGAATTAGTTAATGGGATTTACTTAAAATTCACCTCAGTAAGAGAGGGAGAGTGTATGGTGCCTGATGGAGGTTTTAATTTAAAAACTTGAGTTACAAGTCACCAGGGCAAAAAGAGAGAGAGAAAGCCAAAAAAATGTTATACATACTCGGTTAAATTTAAGTCGTTTTAATCCTCTTCAGGGGTCATTGTACTCATCATTGTGAACAACTTTTACTATGGGCCCAAACCCGAAATCGCGAAAAAAAAATCAGCTGTTCCCTACATTTATGTGCGCATAACTCGTTACAATTAGAATTAGATTAAAACGACTTAAATTTAACCGTGTATAACAAGAAATTAATAAACGAAAGGAAGTGAACTATAAACATAATTATAACAGAATCGACTTCAAATTCAGCATACAAATTGTTCCAGTCCGTTAAAATAATATAGATAAATTACACCCAGAGACATAACTTGAAAAAAACTTTTTTACAAAAAATCAAACCGACTTCAAAAATAACACTAAACGGTATAAAATAACTCTAAATTAGGAAGTCTGTGGCTTTGGTACTTTTGTCTTATTCTTGATGGGCCACCGACTTCCGAATTTCGAGTTATTTTACACCGTTTAGTGTTATTTTTGAAGTCGGTTTGATTTTTTGTAAAAAAGTTTTTTATTTTTCCATTTTTAGTTGTTCCCGTACAAACATTTGCCATGAATTGATTTTATATTGTTAATTGTTAACAATACATGTCATTATAATAGGGTTATCCACCTAACCCTAATAAATGAAACTTAACATACCTAACTGTCGAAATCTAGGTATATTGAACACATCTGCCTACCCCTCTGAGCATACAGGCTTGATGATACGTCATGATGTTGTATAAACAATAAACATCCAAGCTATTCCAGCAATCACGATAGATTTGCCGTCTATTTTTGAAGAGTTCCGTTGTATATCTCCGAAGATCTTCACCAAATTAAAATGGGACCACCTCAGGAGTCTACTCTTTCAAACAAAAAAAGAATTTCGAGAATCGGTCCACAAATGGCGGAGAAATCAAGTAACATATATAAAAAAAAAAAAAATACATACACACGAACATAGAACCTCCTCCTTTTTTTGATTTGAAGTCGGTTAAGAATGATCGTGCTCATGACACAAAAATTTGTCCTGGGTGGGAATCGAACCCACGACTGCTATGGTCTAAGTACTACTAGACCAACAGGCTGTTGATATGGTATGGTATGTTATTGGTCGTGGAACTTACAAGCTAGATATCTGCTGTTGTATCCTGGATGAGTCTTTAGTCCACCTAGCAGTGACTGGTACCAAACTCTCCACATTACATGTTAGTACCACGCGCGAATGAGAATTTGCTTCTATCTGAAAATATATACATACATATTGTAGATAAATTACACCCAGACACAGAAGAAATGACCGTGTTCATCAAACAAACAGGCTGCTATGCCGGAGGTCGCGGGTTCGATTCCTACCCATG
This sequence comes from Euplexia lucipara, assembly GCA_921972225.1. Classification (NCBI taxonomy): domain Eukaryota; kingdom Metazoa; phylum Arthropoda; class Insecta; order Lepidoptera; family Noctuidae; genus Euplexia; species Euplexia lucipara. The sequence continues at coordinate 18,580,488 of OV179156.1, forward strand.
TTGTTATGGATCGAACCCGCGACCTTCGGCACAGCAGACACGGCAGTCAGGGCCACTAACCACTAGACCAGTGCAACATTCTCTTTTGTAGTTTCTATTGATTAATAACTTACTACGATAATGAAGCGATAAAAAGTAAATTAAAATGAATTTAAAAAGTAGTTTTTATTTACCTTTCGCGGTGCTGTTAGATAAGGAACATCTGCAAAAATAAACAATGTAATTGAGTGAACGATTTGAAACTTTTACACGAAAATTACAAAACACTTTTCCGTACAAAACACTACTTTTGTATTAGATGCGTACGCGTCCGCTTAGGTGAACGGACGCGTCCTACAAATTGATGAAAAGCTACTTATATTAAGCTTATAAAGTGAGGAGAAGAGGCTTATAACGTCATTATTTAGTATAATCTATATAGGATAGTGACGTCATGCGACCTTTTGACTCAATTTATCGCCGTTATTTTTTGATTACGTGAAAAAAGAAAAAAAATATGAGACGAATGTTTTCTTGCAATCTAGCCTATTGATGTGAACAAAAATGTTGTTAGTCATCAAAGTGGCTTTTAAAATCAAATTATCGCAACGAAGGATGTCAGTCGTTATGTCGTTGTCGCTACAAACCCATTAACAAAAGCAAGTAGTAACAATATTTTTTTTACTATTGTGTACCTGGTGACTGCGCCTGAATAGCAGTTGCTCCTATCCTCCTTAGATCTTGTTTATGCTGATCCTGGCCATTTATCTGGAAAATAGTTGAGAAAAATAATGAATAACAGATTTGAATAACAGAAGCTTTTGCACATTTTTACACAACGAAAACAATTGCCACAAATTAAAAGACGTTTATATTATGGTGTTTACGAATGAACGAAAGAGAATGTCTTTTTATTTTGTGCAAACACCTATCTCATTAGTTGGTGAACATTATAAGCTACAAAAATAGATTAACACACTCAACATTTAAAGTATTATTTTTTGTTCAGCGACATATGATCGACTAATGTCAAGCAATTATTGGAAAAGCGGTGTTCAGCGATTTTTGTAAATTTCTTATGTTAAGTTGTTTTTTCTTTTGTAGTCGTGACAGTTACCTAAGGAGGATTTTAGTGTGGAATTCAGGTGTTTTGTAAAATTTAATATGTTCATGGACTTTTGTTGCTGGCTGTACCAATGTCACTTTTTCAATATTTTTTTTGTAATATCCTCTAAGTACAGACGCGCACATCAAGTTACCCCAATGTGTGTAATTTTCCCAATTGAATATGAACCTTATGCTATTTGACATAAAGTTGAAAAACGATCAAAGAAATTTTACACATTGGGATAACTTGATGTGCTGGCGTCTGTGCTAATTATATTATGGAAGCGGCAACAAAAGCAACATTTGCTAAATATAATACATACAATAATAATATAAAAAGTGTGTTGTGCGTGTGCAGCGCCCGTGAGGCACACAGCACACAATATGTACCTACCATTTTATAATATTTTCTATTGTTTCATAATTATTGTGTGTATGTGTGTTTTTAATGTCTGATGTCAAATAAATATTTTGCTTTTTTTCTTTCTTTCTTTCTTTATGTTATGATGGTAGTGTTAGTGTGAGGGGGTGTAGATTTGGATGTCAGACTGATGACAGGTGAGTGATGGGATGTTTGTGAGTATGTTGCGTTTGATTTCTGATGAATGTACGAAATTTACTTACATCAAAAGCGTTTCAGTTTCTTCATAATTTAAAGTCATTAACCAGTTTTTCAATTTAATTTTGCAATCATGCCGATTTAAAGGATGGAACTTTAGAATTTTATTATAGATTCTGGGGCTTGTAAACAAAAACTAATTGTGCGCAAAGCTGGATTTATGAGATTCTGAGGGAAAAACAATATCTGCACGACGTTTATTACTGACTTTAAAAGGGACGCAGTGCTTTCTCAGGACACATGGTAGTACGTATAGTTTACGGACAGTCAGTACTTCACTATCGGTATAAAGTTGGTCGAGAATCTAAATGGTTTTGAAAAAATAACCCTGAGAACTGCCCTCTGAGCTCTTTCGAGTTTAAGAAGTGCAGTTTTATTTGCCCCTCCCCAACAGGCTATGCAGTAGGATACAAGAGATTGGCATAGCGCGTAGTAAACAAGTTTGAAGACACGTACTAAAAATATATGTCAATTGAAGCGGTCCACTCTGACAACTGTTCTAATTTAACATTGGATACTTCTTGGATTTATATCGAAGTCTATGTGCAAAAACTATTATATTCCCTAGTCGAATGGGCCAACAATAAAATAATCTCTAAAAAGTGTCAAATCATCAGGGTTGCCATACCACAGAGAAAAATGTAGGTACTCTATTCTCATGTACTCTACTGTATTCTCATGTGGTCTAAACAATAGCGGTGCGTTAAACTGAAGTAAGTGATATCACTGAGGTGCTATATTAAGAATATAATATTGCTTTACTTACAGCAATATAGAAGAACTCGTCTGGCGGGATGAACGGGTCTGCGATATATATATTGGTGTCAGTTTTCTTAAGGGGCAGCTCGAACAGAGTCCGGCCCGACAGAGTAAGCACCTCGGCGTATTGTATGTTAGCGGTCACGTTCGGTGGGGATAAAGATACCATCAAGTGATTGTATGTGCCTTAAAAGGAAATTTTAATATTAGTCCTAAATATGTATAAAATTCTCCTGTCTCAATACTCACAATGTTAGTTACCATACTCCTCCGAAACGGATTGACCGATTCCTATGAAATTATGTGTGTATATAATACAGTAGGTCTGAGAATAGGACATGTCTAAACTACTTTTGTAAATAAAGGCGGAACGATGCTTGCTAGTTATTCTATAAAATTAACATTACGCCATGCCTGTAATCCCCGAAGACCCTCTATTATATGGGAATAAACGTAACGTTTATTCCCATATAATAGAGGGCAGTCTTGGAGCACTTGGAGCTTGTGGCTAAATTATTACAGCCGCACGGGTCGATCAAAGGTTAAGCTACGCTTGACGAGGTCGGTCCGTGGATGGGTGACCATTTATTACATACCAAGACTCCTCCGTGCCTCGGCGTGATGAGTCTATAATATTACCCTTATTGTTACAAAAAAATAACTGTTTATTGGTTTTACTTCTATGCTGACTGGCCTGTTGGTCTAGTAGTTTGTGACCCTGACTGCTATGCCGGAGGTCGTGGGTTCGATTCCCACCCAGGACAAATATTTGTGCGATGAGCACGATCATTTGTTCTGTGTCTGGGTGTAATTTATCTATAATATGTATGTATTTAGAAATATATAAGTATGTTTGTCAGCTGTTAGTGCCCTTAACACAAGCTCTTAGCATGGGACTAGATGGTGTTGTGTGAAAAAGTTGTGGAATATTCTGGTTCTAGGCATTATAATTTTAAACTTAGAGTCACAGCCAGCGTTGCACATGTAAGCGGGGACGACTTTTAAACCTGGTGGCTGTTATTCATCAGTTTTGTAGCCTTTTACTTGAGTTTAGATTTCAAATATATTTTAATCTGAGTAGGTATATTGGAGTGTGCTAAATAAAGTGTATAAACCTATTATAAACCTATTATATTATACCTACCTTTAGGCTATACCCTGAGCATTTCATTGTATAGATTCAAGTTCTTCAAACGAATCAGACAGATGTTTTGCTGGGGAGTTTGTTGCGCCCTTCTTCTGCCCACCGAAAACACTAGGAAGTGGTCAAGGTGTTTTGGGGGACTGTCTTAAGTATTTTTTTTGACGATCCAAAAAGTACTATTCTCAACTTTATTTGAATAAATACTTTTGATTTTGATTAAAAATAAAATAAAAATCAAACACTAAAATGCTTACCTCTCAAAGGCCTATAGCTGGTCTCTTTCATAGAAAGAGGCTTTTCTACTGAGAAACCGTGGTTGAACGTCACATTGGAAAGACCGACGACCTTCACAGTATGTTCCTCTTCACTTCCCACTGTTATAGACCAGTTGCCTGGCTCCGGCTGCATTACCTTCACTATCTGGGTTTTAAAGAAGAAGAAGAAAGAAAGAAGACACATTATTTGGGGGATGGGTGAATTTTTGAGCGTTAAACCTTACCCATTATTCATCATCATCAATGAAAGAGACATATATTTAATGCAATATTTCAGAAATTCTGAGAATCTGCTAAAGTACCAGAATCTAGAAACGGCTGAGATATTCCATTAACATATAAGTGAAGGTAATGACGGCGGCGGTTGAAACGCTCGAAAATTGACCCGAATTCACAAGAAATTTATTCTTCTCAAATGTCGTATGAATCCTTTAGGTGCGCACGCGTCCGTTCGGCTAAGCGGACGCGTACGCATCTCATACAAAACAGGTGTTTTCTATAGGCAAAAGCTAAATTGTGATGAATATAATATGTGGTTAGCCCCTTACTAAAGGCGAAATTAGATACCTAACAGTGACGGCCCGTTCACGACCTAGTAGCTGCGAGCGGCGGCTAAGCACGGGCGGCGAGCGGTAAGATTCAAATGTACGAAGCACACCATGAGTTGTTGAGCGGCGACACGTGGCGGGCTTCATACATTTTCATACTTTTGAATCGCTGTAATTACCGCTCGCCGCCCCATGCTTAGCCGCATGCAAGGCCGTGAACAAGCCGTTATGGGGCATAACAAAAACTAAGTAAAAGGTCCTCATCAAGGCCGCGGGAAAGCGCTGGATGCGAGCCGCTTCCAACCGGTCTTATTGGAGATCTATGTATAGGGGAGGCCTATGTCCAGCAGTGGACTTCCCATGGCTGAAATGATGATGATGACGATGAAAACTAATTAAAATATTGTCATAAAAGGACCCATTCGACGCCAAAAAGGCTATGCTACGACGCCATGACGCTTAATAAAGACAATAAATAACGCAGTGATAAACATTAAACAACAAACAGGTTTGTTTTTCATATTTGGTCATTTCTGAAATCTATTGATTGATACTTTTCCGATATAGGTATTAGCTGATCTGACCTCATGAATCGAGCTAGAAAATGTTTAGAATTCCTTTTTAGTTAGGTTTGGAGAAAGGCTCCTCTACGGTCTTGGCACCATGCGTGACGGTCGCTGTAGCCCGCTAAGCCGCTATATTTTTAAAAACTCGAAAAGTTGGCCTTGGCGAACGATGCACGTTGCACCCTGAATAGACATAATATAATATCACGTCTGTTATTCCCAAAGGGTTAGGCAGATGTGTACCAATAGGTACCTAAGTCCCATGTAATAGGGGGCGAGCCTATTGTCATCAATCGGGCACAAACTCACAGACTCAGGGCTGATACTGAGAAATTCCTGATGGAAAAAACTTAATAACGCTTTGCCTGCCCCGGGGATTGAACCCGGGACCTCAAGCTCAGCCTGCAGTAGCGCTTGCGACCAATAGACCAACGAAGCAGTCATACACTGGATGGAGGAAACACATATTTGCTTACTATTATCCTATTATTGTGTAGATAACTCACCATAATCTCAGACAGGTCAAGCGTTGTGATCAATTTGGGGGGTCCAGTGAGCTGCTCGCCTTTGGGGTCTACCACCGTGATCTTCGGCTTGGCGCCCGACACAGACACCGTTACCTCCCCCAGAGTACTGTCCACTGGGATCTGAGGAACACAGGAAATATCAATAACACTTTGGTTTATAGGTATAACCTCTAGAGAAAATTACAATTGGCTTCGATAACGCTTTTAGACGTATGCTGGAGTGCGGAATAATACTCGACAGATACTTTGATTAGTTTTTTTTATTATTACTGATAGGGACGCGTTTGACCATACTATCTCACCTGATGGTAAGCGATGATGTGGTCGACGATGAAGCACGCTTGCCTAGAAGCAACCAGTTCACTCTTGACTTGAAGACCCCTAGTTTCTGTTTATATTGTGCAAGACGCAAGCGAAAGTTAACAGCGATCAAATACCTATAGACCGGACATCACGAACTAAATTTTCGTCCGAAAAAGTGTGTCCTGCTGGATACAAGTCTATAAGTTTTTTTGTAGTACGTTCCGCTGCCGCTCCAATATTCATATATTATTCTAGATGGCGTTACTGAGACATGGGATCGAAGTTTTTCCATGAAATTTCCTCGCATGTCCGCTCTATAGTATTTTAAATCTCTTTGACAGCGATAGAAGGAAGTTATATTAAGAGAAGATTGAGAGTGAGAAAGAATAGTTAGGTTAAGCGCATTAAAGTTGAGGAGAGGGCGTTTGTAACATCATTATTGAGTATAAACTGAATAAGATAGTGACGTCATGTGACGTTTTGACTCGATCCTTTAACCGCTATTTTTGATTACGTGAAAAAATAAAAACCGGCCAAGAGCGTGTCGGGCCACGCTCAGTGTAGGGTTCCGTAGTTTCCCGTCCGTCACAATAAGTGTTCAAAATGCTTGCTTAAACGATTACCTATACTACAAACTTAGTCCAGAAATTATTTTTTACAACTTTTTGTCTTTTTTGTACAAAAACTGTTTCCATCCAAGTTCAAAATAATTTTTCTAGAAAGTCCTTATAAAGTTCTACTTTTCTGATTTTTTTTCATATTTTCTAAACTTATGGTTCAAAAGTTAGAGGGGGCGGGATTGTTTTTTACTTTTGGAGCGATTATTTCCGAAATTATTGACATTATCAAAAAATGATTATCGTAAACCCCTATTCATTTTTAAATACCTTTCCAACAATATATCACACGTTAGGGTTGAAATTAAAAAACCCTAATAAAACAATTTTTTTTTACCACTTTGTCGGCGTGATTGATACGCATATTGGTACCAAATTTCAGCTTTCTAGTGCTAACGGTCACAGAGATTAAGCGAGGACGGATGGACAGACAGACATGGCGAAACTCTATGGGTTCCTAGTTGACTTCGGAACCCTAAAAAAATATGTGTCGAATATTTTCTTGTAATCTAGAATAACTAAAACCTAAAATTTTGTCGACTAGCCTATTTGTGTTTCGCATCCGGGGGTCTACCCCAGCGAAACGCAAATTGTATAACTCAGTCATTGGCCTATAATATTTCTTGGAAGCCATTGGTGTGATAGACAACTTACTTCTTGGGTGTAGTTGTACCCTGCCGGGTTTGAATGAGAAACGAGGTTCACCATGCGGTTTTTTATTGAACTCTTCACGAAATCCAGCATCTGGAAAATAATATGACATAGGTACAGACGCCAGCACGTCAAGTTACCCCAATGTGTCAAATTTCTTCGATCGTTTTTCAACTTTATGGCAAACATAATAAGGTTCATATTCAATTGGGAAAATTTGACACATTGGGGTAACTTGATGTGCTGGCGTCTGTACATAACATCACCTGTTAAGGCCGAAGGGTTAGGCAGAGGTGTACCAGGTAGAACACCCACATTTCGCCAGTTGTTTAAAGTTCCATGTAATAGGGGGAGAGTTCTATAAACACCTTGGCCTTTAAGATGAAGACGTATTTTTCTGTACAGACGCCAGCACGTCAAGTTACCCCAATGTGTCAAATTTCTTTGATCGTTTTTCAACTTTATGTCTTACAGAATAAGGTTCATATTCAATTGGGAAAATTTGACATATTGGGGTAACTTAAATTGATGTGCTTGGCGTCTGTACATTAATCTACAGCAAAATACGTAAAGCGAAAACTATCAATCATAATGGATTCCTTTTTTAGGAATATTGCGCTACCTACCTACTAGTTCGAAAATTTAAATGCAGTGGAAGTGCAAAAAGTGCAAAAAGTAAAAACCAAAAACTAAAGAAAATTTCATTATTATTTCCATTTTGGTCAGTACGTTGTACACTAAGTAAGAGTAAGTTGTGGAATATTTAATTTTGACCCTTTAACCGACTTTTTTCGGGCCCATTCCGTCTGAGTCGTATTTATACGACAACAAAAAAATGTTTGTCCAATTTAATTTCTCGGTTTTACATACTTTACATTCTTCACAAAATTAGGGTAATTCGGGCAACATGATAAATGTATTAAGTCGGCGCTTGGGGCACGACAATCGATATAAAATCAGGCGGTTAAAAGGTTAATTTAATTTTCTCAGTGCGTAATAAGCGATACTTACCATATGCACATTCGTTTTGTTCAAGTTGAATATTTGTCCTGAACTAGCGGCTGCGACCTTCTGGTACACCTTGTATGATGGCCGTTTCAAATCGTTGCAGTGACCCGTCAATATAAACACCACCTGAAGAATCAATTAAGTAAATGTATTGTGACTTTTTAACAAGAGTGGTGAGTATGTATAATTTCTCGAAGGCGCGCAATTTCGCTGGTAAACAATTATCAACTTGATAGTTGTTGAAATAAAGTAGAAAATTAATAAACTTCTTCTGCCTGCGTAGCATGAACACCGAAGAAACGGTCTTTGTCGTGTCTCGGAAGAAAAGAAATTAAGTGTTCGTGCTACGCAGGCAGGTGTATTGAAAGAAATTTGACAGACTGAAATTCCTGTCTATATAATCTGTCACTTTGCCGATTCGTCTGTAGACAAAGGCCGTTTCTTCGGTGTTCAATGTGTTCATGCTACGCAGGCTGAAGTATGAGGAACAGGGTGTAAAGTTTCTCATCAATTCTAAACCATTTCCCATAGGTTCCATTTAATAGAACCGGAACCTATAATTTTGTGTTTTTATCTATGCAGAAATGTTTTAAAACGTACCAAAACAACCGCGTGAGCAGAGATCCAATATCTGGTCAATACTAAAATGGCTATTCATATTGTCATCTAGGTAATACGAGTACCTATTTAAGTGCAATTTCATTTACGTGTCGTGGGCTTGGTCGCCCGTATGAGCAGTCAAGAGGCTATATAGTCATTGCCAACCACTAACCTGGCTCTGTTTCCTCTGTATCGTGTCGAGAACTTTCCCGACAATGTCATAGTCTGCCGACGTGGCATCAGTGAACACGTACAGGAAAGAACGGGGCCTACTGACGTTGAGGGCTAGATGTATCCCCGTCAGAGACATCTCAGGGCAGTCGCCCCCGCCCTTTACTTCGACCCTATTTAACGCCCTCTTGAGTACTTCCTTTCTCCGTGTTACTGTTGCTGGGCCAACCTCTGTGAATAGGGTTATTGGTTGTAATTTATTGTGGTACCTATTGATAAAGCTTCGTATAGAGATGGAACTTCCAATTAAATAAGATGCTGCTGAACATTGGCCTTCCCAATTGTTGCCACAACGAGTGGTCCTGTGCGTCTCGCATCCATCGGATTCCCGCGACCCTTACTAAGTCGTTGGTCCACCTTTTGGGAGGACTACCAACGCTGCGTCTTCCGGTACGTAGTCGCCACTCCTGAACTCGGTGGCCCTGCATCTGTTCTGCAAGCAATGTGCCCTGACTGCCCACTACCATTTAAATTTGATGATTCCTCGGGCATGTCGGTGACCTTGGTTCTCCTGCGGACATCGTCATTACTGATCCGATCTCGCAATGTCACTCCGAGCATAGCCCTCTATATTGCCTTTTGAGTGACTTTAAGCTTTCTGATAAGGCCCATTGCCAAAGGCGTTGTATTTTGTACAATGTAACTATCAACATAATAATTTTAATATCGAGTCCATTGCTCATTTTTAATAAACCTATCTCAGTATAGTTCCTATTCTTCTAGGTGCATCGTCCTCACATTATAATCTGATTGTTGTATACAAAGTATCGTAAATCTATTTTAACTCCTTGAAATAATAAGCATGCTGCAGGCCGCAGGTCAGTGGTTACAAACCAGTATTAGCTGGCCTCTTACTCTATACGAATTCCGTACAAATTCAAGGTCAAACTGTTACCACCGATGGCCTTCTGGACTTACCAACATAAAACATTGACCTTTTGCTCTTTTTCTCCACTAGGCTATTCTTTAAACCATTGTAGAGTTAATAAAAAAGGTAACATATACTACTAGTACCTACCTATTACGTATATTGTAATGTGCTTGTATGTAGCAAATAATTTAATTTAAATTATTGGATTATATTGTTTACTAATTATATTGCCGACATTGAAGTTGTTCCGATTTATCAGACACACTTGTTGCTGGCTTACTACGAAGTGGCGAAGGGCGGACGTCTTGTGGGAGTGTCTTATGTAATTTTGACGTTTAAAAAGTTATGAGAAGGTGGATGGTGGTGGTGTGGTGGTGTTGGCTGTGTGGTGTATGTGATCACTCCGCTTTATGAATGAATGAATTTTAATTTTGGTACTTACTGGGATCATGAAAAGGTACAAACACAAAGTCAGCGATCACATCACTTTCCTTCAGCGCAGTATTGAGAATCATTTCAGCCCCTTCGCGCAACTGCCTCAAGTCTTTATACATAGACCCAGTAGTGTCGAAAATAAATGCCAAGCTGCTCTTCCCATCATCCTTATTTTGCGTCGATCTCCTTTTAAGCCTTCTACACTCAATGCGAAGAAAAAGTACACAAGTTAACAAGATAATACACTTCACTGTCCCAAACATGTTTAATACTGGCACATGGCACAATTTTAGCACCTAAATGTTTTTTTACTTGAAGTGTAGCAGTCCGTTTTAATGGACTTATCTGTAACCTCTGACCGAGTAATCAATGTAGGTTGGAGTAAGGAAATTATGTACTTGAGTGTATTTATGTTAAGAATGGTTGCACATGTTTCGGATTTGGTTATAATAATAATACTATCCTGTTACTGTCCCACTGCAGGGCAAAGGCCTCATCTCATACAGAGAAGGCACGAGCATTGATCACCACGCTTACTCAAGGCGGATTGGCGATTTCATACTTATATTAACTACATATAAGTCCAGGTTTCCTTTACCGATCGTTGTCAATGTCTAAGATAAACATAGAAAGTACATACGAATTGAAAATTCACATTGGTACTTGCCCGGATTTGAACCACAACCTCGTGCACGATAGGTAGTCTCCTTAACCTTTGGGTCATCACGAAATTTCATTTTTATTAACATTTACTATCCTTGAAAGTACCTACTTAGTAGTTGATGATGCTATAATAACTAAGAATAATTAACGCTTACTTTTAAAACGGGGATGAATAACATTATAAGCCTGAAATACCTGAAAGATATTTCTTGACGGCATGTGAAGCAAAGACAGAGGTCCATGGGCGGCATAAACTCTGGACACCAGGTCAGTCACTGAGCACACAATAACTACATGCAGATACTCAGTTACTATGTGAAAATAACATTTTAAGAAATTGGGACTTTTTTACGGAAGCAATTCTGAATTAAATTTTACTATTATCTTCTTTGCTTTTTCCGGACCTTTGGAAGGCGTACGAGGGGCCGAAGCCAACTCGCAGAGGCCCTTTGTCGTCTTTAATGAAATGAGATATACCAACCGCAGATTCTACCTGTATGCACTACACAAGTGCATCCAAGGAAAACCTACGGCTGGAGTAAGACTATTGCAGACTATGGTAATAAAAGTACTGGACTATAGGGTAGGGTGGCTAAGATGGACTGAATACCTGGAACTATGAAGTACTATGACCACTGCCTTACCAATGTTATTATTATCATTATTTTTTACAGACAAATACAACCAAGATTCTAAATCGGTTAAAATTAACTACCTATAGTTTCAGAAGTCGGTGGCCAAGAATAAATCAAACGGAATTCAAAGACGACCCTAAGTATAGTTTTATTGAAAGGGATAATTATGTGCACCCATATAAATTTCATAGAAATCGGTTCAGTATTTTGGTTTCTATATATCATATCGTTCTGATAAACGGGTAACGAAAAAAATACAACCGACTTCATAATAAACACTAAAAGGTGTAAAATAACTCAAGTTTCATAAGGCGGTAGTAAATAATGAATGAAACAAAAAACCACAGACTTCCGAAACTAGATTAAGTTTACAACTTGAAACTGTTTTTTTATTAAATCAGTTGATTTTTTTTTTTGTAAAAATAACGTAGCCGATAGGTACATCCAGTTCGCAAGTGTACACTAACACTATACAGGAAAATAACTCAATCGTATAATCTTCGGGTTTAGTTACAAGCTCTCTTATCAGTAAGTCATATCATATCTAATGTGGAAGTTGCGAATTAATTACAAATATACTAGGTCAAACCATTTTTATTTGTATATGTATAGCTGGTCATCGTGAAGTCAAAATGAAGCCGGTATTTAACGTCTAAGATAAAAAAGGATTTGATTTTTTTTTTAAACTCTGTGCTTACATGCTTTGATCGTGTAGAGAGGGTGAATGGACGTGGAGCTCCTCCTTCTGAGTTGAGCTCACGATTTCTGACAAATGCTTGCACTCTGGTCCCCTCATATCTGTGGTTCTTTCCTCAAAAGATAATTCCAGACACTAATCTGCATGGTTCTTACGAGATCTAACCAAGATAACATCTGGGACTTTAAAAGAAACTGTGACCTCTGAGTTTCTTTTGGTGTTTCTTCTCAGAGTAGTCAAATAGACAAACACCGACCTCACCCTCTAGTTAAATAATGACATGTAAAAGCGTTTGTATAAACCTATTTACAGAAATAAATATCAAACATTATATTTATATAAATAAATCTCAATATTTAGAATATAATAGAATACTCTTTATTGTACACCATAAAAACTTACAAGATGTAAGTGGGAACGTCGAGAGGGGACGCCCTAGAAGGATATACATATTTAGATCTTATTGGTGAGGTTCTTCAGAAATGTCAGGTGCGTAGTACTCTCAACCGGCGTGTGTGTATGACAACATGTATGAATGTAAACGAAGCAAAAGAAGTATGTAAGAATCGTAGCATATGGCGCTCTGTAGTTTCTGCCTACCCCCATGGGAAAAGGCGTGAGTTTATGTATGTATGTAAAAACTTACAAATAATAACTTTAAGGGCTACATAAGGTGTTACAATGGGCGGCCTTATCGCTAAAAGCAATCGCTTACAGACAACCTTTGGATGGACTTGATGGAGGAGGAGAAAAGATGAGTAGGCAGTTTATTTTTAATTAAGACAGTCGAATAAAACGTTTTTATCAACTAGATGTGAAAGGAAACGCTGGTAGTATAAGCACTGTATAGACACACTGACCTTATAAATAATTATCGTCAGAATTCATGAGTGACTAGATTTATAGACCAGAACACGATAGTTTAAAATATATTTAATGATTTAGAATAGGCAGCCTCATCGCTAAAAGTAATGAACGTAAACGAAGCAAAAGGAGTATTATACTAGGATCGTAGCAGGTGGCGTTCCGAATTTTCTGCCTAATTCCTATTAAAAAGTATGATGCATTTAAATAAAAACTATTAATTAAAAATAAAATCTTTATTCAAAATTCACACTCGACATCTGTATAGAAGACATTCTGGTCGACTTAAATACGAAAAACAACCTATTTACCTAGCTAATGCTCAAAAATTTTCTTTACAAGCTTGCGTACACATAATGCTTTGTGTGGAAGCAAATAATTTAAAATATTAAGTTATTGAATATAGAATTGATGAACGAGTATGTTTTTGGCACTTTATTTGTTGCAGTTTTGCGAACTAATGTCAATTAACTCACTAGACATTCACTTACATTTATTATAACATTATAAATGAAAATAGTCAAAAAAAAAAAAAATGTAAATAAAGGTGTGTACACAGCCTTACAGAATGCAATACCATGACTAAGACATAATATTAAGGTGGATGCCTAGTTAGACCTCGCCATACATTTTTCAGGAGTTGTAATCTCCGTAAATAAATGGTTTCTGCTGAATAAGAGCAAGTATATGGCAAGTTTATAATGTATTATGTTCGCGTATCGCCCAAATTTTATTAAAAAAACAGTATTTCTAGGAGAATTAGACCAAACAAAAAACGAAAAATCTTTACATGTGTGAGTGATCTGAATCCCGCCATCTGACAGAAATTTATAGAACCACCGAGAAAGAGCTTGTTGCTGTCGTGTACGAGTTGACGTTCGGTAAACATTTATAATAGATGGCGCTGTTTCAAAATTCGAAGAAGGTTCGATTGTAGGACGCGGAACGGCGATGCGAAGTTGCCATTCTGCACCCCGCGTTGTTGCCAAATTGCTCCAGTCAGTCCATTCGTGATTTTGTGACAAAATTGTGTATCTAGCAAGTTAGCGCCGGCGGCACGCGGGCTTGCCCGCGGATTTTACATTTTATGATCAATAAAATGTTTTTTATTAGGGAATGAGAAAGAATGCTAGAAAGTGAAAAAAATATCTGCGATCTGCTTTAGTTCAAACAGATACAATAGGTACTAAAGTAATTATTGTAATATCTACCTTAAATATAGTACCTAAAGGTTTAAAAATCTACTGTAGGTATGTAAGTAGGTACTGATAATACATTTTCTGACACGGTAAGTACCTAATTCATTGGTTTGTGATGAATAAAATCAGACAATAGAAGTTCATGTATACTTAGGGTATACCTTAATCAGGCGATCAGCGTAGGCAAACTTACCTATTTTTTTCGGATCTGGGACTTTTGCGCGAAAGACACTTGCGCGAATCCACTTGCGCGAAAAGACAGATGCGCGCATAGACTTTTGCGCGATTGGACAGATGCGCGAATAGAAACTTGCGCGAATGGACTTTTACGCAAAAGGACAGATGCGCGAATGGACACTTGCGCGACTGGACTTGCACGACTTAATGGCCACTGAAGTTTACTCAATGGAGTAAACATAACATCACGCTTGCTATTACTTGAAGGTGGTTTTTTTTTGGTTTTTCGTCATCGGTGTCGTTTTCATGGTTTTCGGGGTCGCTGATTACGAAAATTAGGTCAAAATAAAAATCCAAGATGGCGAAAAAGAAAATTTTTGGTTTTTCCGTCATGGGTGTCATTTTCATGGTTTTCGGGGTCACTGATTACGAAAATTAGGTCAAAATAAAAATCCAAGATGGCGACGAAGAAAATTTTTGGTTTTTCCGTCATGGGTGTCATTTTCATGGTTTTCGGGGTCACTGATTACGAAAATTAGGTCAAAATAAAAATCCAAGATGGCGACGAAGAAAATTTTTGGTTTTTCCGTCATGGGTGTCGTTTTCGTAGTTTTCAGTATCGCTAATTACGAAAATGAGCTCAAAAGGAAAATTCAAGATGGCGCCGAGGAAAATTTATTGGTTTTTCCGTCATGGGTGTCACTTTCATGGTTTTCGGGGTCGCTGATTACGAAAATTAGGTCAAAATAAAAATCCAAGATGGCCAAAAAGAAAATTTTTGGTTTTTCCGTCATGGGTGTCATTTTCATGGTTTTCGGGGTCACTGATTACGAAAATTAGGTCAAAATAAAAATCCAAGATGGCGACGAAGAAAATTTTTGGTTTTTCCGTCATGGGTGTCGTTTTCGTAGTTTTCGGTATCGCTAATTACAAAAATGAGCTCAAAATGAAAATCCAAGATGGCGCAGAGGAAAGTTTTTGGTTTTTCTGTCATGGGTGTCGTTTTCATGGTTTTCGGGGTCGTTGATTACGAAAATTTGGTCAAAATAAAAATCCAAGATGGCGACGAAGAAAATTTTTGGTTTTTCCGTCATTGGTGTCATTTTCATAGTTTTCAGTATCGCTAATTACGAAAATGAGCTCAAAAGGAAAATTCAAGATGGCGCCGAGGAAAATTTATTGGTTTTTCCGTCATGGGTGTCGTTTTCATGGTTTTCGGGGTCGTTGATTACGAAAATTTGGTCAAAATAAAAATCCAAGATGGCGACGAAGAAAATTTTTGGTTTTTCCGTCATTGGTGTCATTTTCATGGTTTTCGGGGTCGTTGATTACGAAAATGAGCTCAAAATGAAAATCCAAGATGGCGCAGGGGAAAATTTTTGGTTTTTCCGTCATGGATGTCGTTTTCATGGTTTTCGGGGTCGTTGATTACGAAAATGAGGTCAAAATGAAAATCCAAGATGGAAACGAAGAAACTTTTTAGTTTTTTTGGCATGGGTGTCGTTTTCATGGTTTTCGGGGTCGTTGATAACAAAAATTTTCCTCGGCGCCATCTTGGATTTTTATTTTCGTAATTAGTTTCTTCGTCGCCATCGTGGATTTTCATTTTGACCTCATTTCCGTAATCAACGACCCCGAAAACCATGAAAACGACACCCATGACGGAAAAACCAAAAATTTTCCTCTGCGCCATCTTGGATTTTCATTTTGAGCTCATTTTCGTAATCAACGACCCCGAAAACCATGAAAATGACACCCATGACGGAAAAACCAAAAATTTTCTTCGTCGCCATCTTGGATTTTTATTTTTACCTATATTTCGTAAACAGCGACCCCGAAAACCACGAAAACGACACCGATGACGAAAAACCCAAAAAAATGTCCACCTTCAAGTAATAGCAAGCGTAATGTTATACTTACACTACTGAGTAAACCACAGTGGCCATTAAGTCGGTTTACGACGGCGCAATGACGTTTTGCTGGCGACTCGGAGTCGGACAAATACCGAGCGCTCGGCCGAGTGCACTGTCTCGCCACTCTACTCGGTAGGTGTAATCAGGCTATAAGCGTGCGGTTGGCGCGCTGTAAGCACATAGTCCGCTCGCTATCGGCACGCGGGCTGCGGCCTGCGAGTCGAGTTGTGTGGTAGTGGCAAGCGCGCTGACAGCTCGCCGTTGGCTTTTTCACTTTGACATTGTGAAATATATTATACTGACCACGATTTAAGGCTCTAAATTGAATGACAAGTCAATTGCTGGTTTGGAGCGGTGCCGGTGCCGTGCCGGACAAAATAGACACCTTCACCAAAAAAATACAATGTTTTTGCAACACAAATCCGAACGTATTATTTGTATGATAAATAAATGTTGGATTAAGAGATTTTTTCAAAATAGCAAGGTGCAAACTCTTTGAAGAGTAGAAGTACTGTAGAATACTCGTGATAGATAAACCTTGCCGACTGGACCGATCACAAACACAAGCCGCTAGTTGTCCTGTGATTGTACTTTAGCCACTGCTTCAAGGAACATAGCATTATTTGTCTCGGGGAATACGTTATTCGTGATTGCCTTTCCTTTCTATGTTCATTATACTGTGATTGCACGTGGTTAGTATTGGCCCGTGGATATATTGTTTTACACAGGTCAAGTGGCAATTGCTTCACTTATATTCAGCCACATTTAGGTCTGAAGAAAAAGTGCATTAGTCTATATTATTATAAATATACATAGGTACCTACTTACAAATACTTGTAAACCATGGTTTGTCATTGTATTATGACGAAAGTAATAAAAAAAAGGTTATTTAATATTTGTGCTTTATTCATCTTCTTCATTTTCTACATCATCTCTAACTAAAATACCTACTATCTAAGAAACTGGCAGGTGGTTGATTGATAATTTCCTGATGCTGTGCCCATCCCAAATACCAAACAATTGTCATAATGTGCGCATAGCCCCCAACGGTACGTTTCCCTGTAATACAACTGCATTAATATTTAGCAATGCGCTGACACCAATCTGTCCTGTTATTTAAATTCACACTGAAAAAAATAAAATGTTACTACCGCACATTAAAGCTATAACATTAAGATTTACTGACTTTTTACCGTAAAAAATAATGTTTGTAAAACATTAAAAAACAAAACAGTAACGTTTAATGATTGAGCATTTAATTTAACAGATAGCACATTATAACTAAATGATCATGATTCGACAAAAAGTTAACGTTTTGTGGCAGTAAATTTTAATAGTTTGATCGTTAAAACTAATCGAATAAAACATTTCATTTAACAGATAGCACATTGAAACTAACCGATCGTTGGGTCGATAAAAGTTAACGTGATGTGGCAGTAAATTGTAATGGTTTGATCGGTCAAACTAATCGAATAAAACATTTCATTTAACAGATAGCACATTGAAACTAACCGATCGTTGGGTCGACAAAAGTTAACGTGATGTGGCAGTAAATTGTAATGGTTTGATCGGTCAAACTAATCGAATAAAACATTTCATTTAACAGATAGCACATTAAAAGTAACTGAACATGATTCGAGAAAAAATTAACGTTATGTGGCAGTAAATTGTAATGGTTTGATCGTTAAAGCTAATCGAATTATATCGTTTAATTTTCAGATAACACATTAAAACTAACTGATCCTGGTTCGACAAAAAGTTAACGTTATGTGGCAGTAAATTTTAATGGTTTGATCATTAAACTTATCGAATACAACATTTAATCTAACAGATATCACATTTAAACTAACTGATTATGATTCGGCAAAAATTAACGTTATGTGGCAGTAAATTGTTATGGTTTGATCGGTAAAACTAATCGAATAAAACATTTCATTTAACAGATAGCACATTAGAAGTAAATGATCATTTGTTCGACAAAAAGTTAACGTGATGTGGCAGTAAATTGTAATGATTTGACCGTTAAAACTAATCGAATAAAACATTTAATTTAACAGATAACACATTAAGACTAACTGATCATGGTTCGACAAAAAAGTTAACGTGATGTGGCAGTAAATTGTAATGATTTGACCGTTAAAACTAATTGAATAAAACATTTAATTTAACAGATAGCACATTAAAACTAACTGATCATGATTCGACAAAAAGTTAACGTTATGTGGCAGTAAATTGTAATGGTTTGATCGGTAAAACTAATCGAATAAAACATTTCATTTTACAGATAGCACATTAAAACTGACTGAAAAAATGACGCCGACATTTGTGATAGAGAGTGGGTGTGTATTGTGTGTAATGTTAAATGTAAAACGAGCTTAGCGCGCGTCATGTAGTCGTAGCAGGTTTTAAAAGACAGTGGGAAAAATTGAATGGGAGTTGGTCGAAGCGTCGCCAAGAATGAACCATAAATACCAAATAAAAGGGTACAATTATACTTACTGTTCAAACATGCAGAAGGGCATCAAAATCTGTCCGAGAGATTTCGAGAAATGATAGCATTTTGCCTCACTACGGATTTTTTATTTTGCTTCATTATCGAGTATTACTATAGTTTTTTCTTGTTGTTTATAGTTAAAAACATTATTTACCAAATAAAAGGAACAGTACATTGTGTACCCTTTCATTTGGTTTATGATTCATCCTTGGCGACACTTGGACCACTTTCGCCAACCATCTTTTGCTTAGATCTCGAAAACGGTGCGTCCTAGCACAAAAATAATGACAAAAAATCCCCCTTAAGAAACTTCCTGCCACGTAATTCTCAACAAAAAAAGGTAAAAAAAAAACATGGATTCGTTTTTTTTAGTTTTGTCGGTAGATATTATCAATAAGTTGGACTATTTTCATTCAATCGACTTTCATGAATTTTGTATTGATGATGATGATGATGATTATGATTGTGTTATTACATACGTCTTACAGCCGCGAATCATATTTTATTCAACATACAACCTAGCACTGGCCTGGAAATTGCAAAACAACATAAAAAAATTTGAATTTCGCGGGCTACCCTGGAGCGTTACCTTAAGGTGGGTGTTGTAAAAGGCGACTAGAGACTTACTAGAGAATGGGCAGCTGCGTTCTCTATGCATTTTAAAACCATTCTACCATACCACACTACTTAGGTACATAAGCGTGGCGATTATAGCAATTTAAACCCCCCCTTTTGGGGAGTCTTATGACCAGCAGTGAACGTCTTTCGGCTGACATGGTGAAACAATATACTTTTTAACAATATTTTTAACGTTCATTCATAAGTAAATGTAATTCATACTCTAAGTACCTATGTTAAAATAAATAGCAAAGTTGTCACTGCAGTTTGACGAAAAAGTCTCATAATATCTCAAAAACTAAATACCTATCTAATCAAACCAAATTTCGTTAAAAGTTAACACAAAACAACACAACCACAAGAAACTGGTGTGGGTGTGTTGTTGTTCATGTAGGTATGGAGAGCCACCCCATTTTTTTTTCATATTTTTACATAATTTTTGTGTATCGGTTCAAGAAAATACTAACTACAAATTGTGTGGTGTCAACAGTCTCGAAGTAAAATGGCTGTAACATACGGACAGACAGATGGACTGGACGAATCTATAAAGGTTCCATAGTAACCATTTGGCTACGGAACCCTAAAAAGAGACTCCTTTCATTTTCGTTACCGACAAAGTAGGTAAGTAAGAAGGTAGGTACTTAAATACTTACAATCAATTTTCATACCTACATTTTTGACATTGATTGTCGCTGAGATGATATTGCGACTGAACTGACTGAACTTGAACCTAACTTCGATTTGTTGGCAACGAGTTAAATACTATGTAAATTGAAAACTGATTGTTTTGTTTAAACCTACGATGAATTTCAAACGATAAAAATTACTGTCTTGACATTAAAGAGAACTGATTGATTGAACCAATCATAAACAAAACAATACCTACAATGAATATTTGAAACGATAAAAATTACTGTCTCTTGACATTAAAAATAACTGCTTGATTGAACCAAAATGAAACAAGTCGAAACTCGCTTCTTTCTTAGGTAAACGTCACGTCATTTGCGGCAGTTTGTGTTGCCAACCTAGTGGACTTTCCACTAAAACTGGTGGTTTCGACCCGGGGTTTTAGTAGTTAAAATAAGAATGTTATTAATTGTTAGGATTACGTAATCATAAAAAAACCAATGATTATTTCTACTTATTTTTTTCTTTCATAATAACTAAAAATTGTTTAGTGGTAAATTTTGCAACTTTGAGAGTAGGGCAGTTTTTCGTTAGTGGTTTTCTGGTGGTGTTTGGTGATTTGGATTGCGAAGTTTTAATAGCATTGGTTTTTGCTAAGCCACCATTGTGGGACAAAAGACACAAATTACACAGCAACAGAAATATGATTGACAAAATTGGGACGAAATTATTAACTAATATAATATATTATCATGGATTCATCGAACTTCTTATATTTGTGTTTTCTTCGTGTGTATGTGTTGTGTGTGTGTTGAACTTTGTATGTATGTGTAATGTGTGTCTTTAGATGTTTTATTTTTATGTCTTTGTTGTCTGAGCAATTAGAAAAAAAAAAAAATATTCCACAACTTTTCACACAACGCCATTTGCAAGCTAAACTTGAGAGCTTGTGTTATGGGTATTAGGGTACTAAACAGCTGATAAATAAATGCATACATATTATATATAAATTACACCCAGACACAGAACAAATGATCGTGCTCATCATACAAACATTTGCCCTGGATGGGAATCGAACCCACGCCCTCCGGCATAGCAGTCAGGGTCACTAGCTACTAGACCAACAGGCTCGTCAAATTATTATTATTATTATTATATATTTTAGGAATAATTGGTACTACGATCCATATTTCTTTTTTCTTTTACTGTTTATTTATTTATTTATAAAAATCTCCCTTGCAACTATCCTTACAGGTTTTCCCAATGCGATAGTGTGGTCCTTAACAATCTACTTATAAGTATTACCTTATTACTAACATTGACAAAATAATTCAAGCACATAAAAATAAAATTAATACTTAATAGTTTTTAAATTTAACAATTTACAAAAAAAAAATAACAAACAGAAATACTTTCCGCAAAGAAATTAAAACTAATATCAATGTAACAGAAACACTGACGTTGATATTAGAAACACCGACTGTCTTTTTTTATTTTTTAATGAACACTTTCGAGGAGAAAAAACTCATCGTCCGACGAATTCGAAGACATCATGGACACTATGAACAGATTCACCTGTTTTTCTATGTATAACCCTGTACCGATCGGTACTGCCCCGTATACGGATAAGTCAGTACTTTAAAAAATGCATTATTTATGTAAGCACTCTGAGATGTTGAATCTGGTGGAGAGTTAGTTTTAACTGTTAGCAACACCATTAACGTTCCCCGCCGGCCGCCATATTAATTTCTTTCATTTGAATCTTGTGCGGTGTGCCAGCTACGCGTACTGTTTACGTGCAGTCGTGCACAGAAAAAAAAATGTGGCTGCAGTGAAGTGCAGTGTATTCGTCTATTTGATTTAATTGAAGTATCTATCATGAGTGACGAGATTGAGACCACAGCGATGCTCCTCAGGGAATGGGAATTTCAAAAATACATTGATGTGTTTAGAGGTAAGCCATTTCATGAACTTTGTTACTTAAATAGGTATAACTAGGTATATTTAACCATTCCTTAAGACCGATAAGTTACTGAAATGGAAATACTTACGAAAGGACAGCTCATTCTAAATTACCTACCTATATGAATATAACCTAGCCACACAAAAACTTAAACATTCAAAGAAGTTCCATTTGAAAATTTTAGGAAAAACGGTTTTGGTTAGGTAAGTAAATAGTTTACCTCTTTATTGTTATTTTGTGTGGCTTTGCTAATGATAGGTGTATTATGTGTTTAATATTGAGATATCATGATTGTACTACATAATTATTATGTAATCGTAGCCAGATGTATCTGGAAAAAAAAGGTTATAGGTCGCTACTGTTGACATTAAAATGTACTACAGCCTTCTCGTTAAATCTAAATGTGACATTCATTACCCGCCGCTACTATGAAGGCAAAAAAGTACGAGGTAGGTATTGTTCAAAAACAGTTCACCCTTCATTATGTAATAATTTGAATTGAATTTCTTTTTCATGACTAGTGTGACGAGGACTTAGTTTTCTAATTTATGTAGGTAGTGATCATTGTGTTGTGGTTATGGTGTCTTTGCTTAGAATGTTTCTGTTTGTGCTTAAAAATACTGTAAATCAAGGGCAGACAGTTCAAAATGGGCTGGAAATACACGTCAGATTTTGTTTCCGAATGTCTGAAGCCAGATCAGACTATGATGAAAAAAACTGACGTATATTTTCGGCCTTAGGGGCGGAGTTAAGCTATGCATGCACATTGCACATAGAACGGTCAATCTTATTAATACATCATTAATAAATACGTTCAATTTAAACCTCCAGTACAAAACCATGCTACTATTGACACACTTAAATGATTTAAGGGTGCATGTGTTATGGAGTATTAAGAATGTGTATTGTTGTAAGTTTTCTATTTTACTGTTTGCAGAAAACGAAGTAGACGCGTCTGTTTTAAAATTATTAGATGATGCGCAAGTGAGCATTAACTCCTGCAATAGAACCGCAAGCAAAATTCAAAAAAGTCCTGTCAGAGTGGAAGGTGTCGCTTGAAAAGGTAATTTAAGACACAGTCTCAATAAGTCTCTAACAATAATATTTTCTGAGTTTTTACCTTGACTAAGCTCCATGTCAAAGGTCAGGAAAACATACCTGCATAGTTATTTACAAGTGTTTATTACAGAGTGGCAAGGCCTCACAAATTGATGACGATTTAGACCAAATAATTTCAACGTACGGAGACTTTAGAAGGACTGACGCAGAGTTCCACGAGCCCGATCAAATCCCTTCCAGTGCCACCTAGCATCTCATCATAATCTTCAGTGTCTGTGTCTTCACATGGCAATTTTGTAAGTAGGTTTATTTGTACTGCAAAATCCCCACAACCACAGTCGCCCGGACGGTACACATGGTAATATCAACTCACCATCCCCTATTTTTAACCAACTTCAAAAAAGGAGTTAAGCAATTCGACTGGTACATATGCAATACAGTGTGACCCTGGATAATGTACACAAACGAAAATATATTTATATTACTTATTTATTATACCACACTGTGCATTTTTGAGTAACACTTCTTTCCAGTATCTAGTTTTTTTCTATATTAGGTAGAATTTGAAGATACACACTATTTTTTTTAGTTAATTTATGCTTATACAATAATACAGGATGTTTGGAAGCTGGGTGCAAAGCCTTAAGGTGTTGTCACCATTTGGAGCATTATGAGCTTTGTACCTAGCTTCCAAACATCCTGTATAAAACTATATAAGACGATTGGTGACATGTTTTTATTTTTAGGATCTTGCTTTGCTCTTGGCAACTAGGTACTCCAGGTGGTGAACTGCTACTTCAACATGATCATGAAAAGACATTGGGAGAACAATTTAGAAAAATATAAGTACGAGTAATTTCAAAGGAAATTCTTAGACATGACCCCAGGTCAAATGTAACTGCTGATATATATTTAAGTTGGCTTAGCGAGATAAGTAAGTAAGCTTCACTGGCACTTTTAATGGATTTTACTTCTTTTGGGGTCTTATTTTTTATTTTTTGTTGTTGTTTATGTTTTCAGAACGGTTATTTCCTTCAGAAAATCCACATTGTTATTACACCAAACCAAAATCTGGATAACAACGAGCTCACAGCCGGCTCTACGACGCAGTGGTAAATTTAAAAGCCAAGTACCGAAGAGAAAAGGTGTATCAACCGCAAGCACAACACTCTCTAGAGAAGACGTTAACTCCAGAACCGTCTACATCTACATGTAACAGTGTTAGTTTACATAATAATAAATACGTTGCTCTTCTGATAATTATGCCTTGTGTGCAGAAAAGTGGCAAAGCACCAACCAAAATCGGAAGCGATGTGTTCTCTCAAATGAATTCACTTGGGGACATGAATTGGTAAATTTTTCCACTACCTTATTATGATTTTTTAATGTATTACTTTAGTCGTAAACTTTTAAGGTTTCTCAAAATTAATCTCTTTATTTCAGCTGACTGCTGACTTCAATCACTGGTATCCTGAAAATGAACATTCATTAGATGATAAACTACCATTGCTATAGAGCAAATTACTCAATATATCTAAAACCTTATCAAGACGATCACCATTTGAAGAGGAACTTAAGGAACTAGTGCAAAGTGAGTTTGCTATACTCGTAGTATTATATAGTTCCACCAAATAAAGTAACGTGTCATTCATTTATTTGGCTGGGCTATTTCTAGCCGCTTAATAAATACCGTTGTTTATCTAACTGCCTGCCATGCTTCAATTAAATTAATCATTCTAGTCAAGATAAAATTTTGGTTGGTCGGAGCCCTGCCAATTTCAAAGTCAAAATAGTCAATTCAATGAATATTTATTGATTTTCATGGGTTTACAGAAGAAAGAGATAAGATATAGTGAAGATAAGATAGAGAGATAAGATATAGTGAAAGAGAGTGAGAGGGGGGGGGGGGGGTGTAGTGGTGTAGTGTAGATATAGTGTAATGTAGATTTAACATTCATTTCCAGACACTTAAAAATATCAGTGAAATTCATGGTTCACTAAAAATGATTATTAAAAATAACAGTACTTGACTAATTTTTGTTCTTGTTGCTTGACAGATCAAGATCCTGAATCGAGCATTCTCGCTGTATGCTCCTTATTCCCCACATAATTGGACCAGTTCACTTAAAAAAGAAGAGAATCTCCGCTGCAGAAGTGCGTAAAAGCTTTATTTTACATGTTGAAGACCTATTGTATTGTATTGGCATTGTACTTGAATTTAGTGTAAGTAGGTGGATATTTAATTTATAGCAGACTAAGTTCAGTAGCAATTACCCTTAGATTCAAACTTTAGTACCACCTTTCTTCAAAAGGTGTTTTAAAACAAAACTGTTTGTAATTTATTTAATTCTAAGCATGTCATTCCCTTAGATTCAAAAATTAGTACCACCTTTCTTCAAAAGGTGTTGTGAAAAAAATGTTTTTAATTTATTTAATTCTAAATCGTTAGACAATTGACTGTGTATACATATAAGGTTTATCTGTTCATACACAAAATTTCTTAAAGGGTCATTGTACTCATCATTATGAACAACTTTTACTATGGGACCAACCCTGAATCGCGAAAAAAAAAAATCTGCTGTTCCATACATTTTGACGAGATAATGCGAACATAATATTGTAGGGAACAAATGATTTTTTTTATCGCTATTCAGGGTTTGGTCCAATAGTAAAAGTTGTTCTTAATGATGAGTACAATGACCCCTTAAGAAATTTTGTGTATGAATAGATAGACCTTATACAGGTTTATTTGTAAAAGTCTACTCCTGCGAGGTTGTTGGTGTTTTACAAATGACCCTGTGTTATTTATGTATCTTTAAATTATTTAAGTGTAAATATTTTGGTTTGTTTTCTATTTAATCTGTGGTAAATATAAGAATTTTACCAGTTTAATATGTATGATTATTTTCAGACTAAGTTCAGTAGGAATTACCCTTAAGACTTAAACAACACACACTACTGTCTGTCTGTGACTTTAACATATTGGATTTAATATTGTTTTAGTATTACACTAAATTATAAATATTGTACTTACATTTTGGACTGAAATGACTATGTGCATATAAGGTCTATCTGTTCCCACACGAAATCTCTTAAGAGGTCACTGTACTCATCATTATGAACACCTTTTACTATAAGACCAAACCCTGAATCACGAAAAAAAATGCTGTTCTCTACAATATGTTCGCAATAACTTGTCAAAATATATGGAATAGCTGTTTTTTTCTCGATTCAGGGTTTTGTCTCATAGTAAAAGCTGTGATGTGACGAGTACAATGACCCCTTAAGAGGTTTCGTGTATCATGAATAGATAGACCTTTAATAATAAGTATCTTTAAATTATCTAAGTATTAATGTTTTGGTTGGTTTTCCATTTATTTTGTGGTAAATGTAAGAATTTTACTACATTAATACGTATGATTATTTTAAAATAAATGTCCTAAAGAACATATTTTTTTATTTCACGCCACCTGCTACTGTACACGTGCAGTACTCGCTACTGTATTTGCTCAGTTACAGGTAATGTGAAGGATAATATTTTTTATGTGTATGCTCAGTTGCGGGTACGGTTAGTTCCCAGTTACAAGTAACGTGAATAATAGTACTTCTTAATGTGCATGAATATTAAAAAGTACTATCCTTCACGTTACCTGTAACTGTGAAACTCCTTACCCGCTACTGTGCATGCACATTAAAAAGTATTATCCTTCTCGTTAAATGCAACTGTGAAACTCATTACCCGCTACTGTGCATGCACATTAAAAAGTACTATCCTTCTCGTTACCTTTAACTGTGAAATTCATTACCCGCTACTGTGCATGCACATTAAAAAGTACTATCCTTCTCGTTTGGTGCAACTGTGAAAATCATTACCAGCTACTGTGCATGCACATTAAAAAGTACTATCCTTCTCGTTAAATGCAACTGTGAAACTCATTACCCGCTAGTGAGCATGCACATTAAAAAGTACTATCCTTCTCATTTGGTGCAACTGTGAAACTCATTACTAGCTACTGTGCATGCACATTAAAAAGTACTATCCTTCTCGTTAAATGCAACTGTGAAACTCATTACCCGCTAGTGAGCATGCACATTAAAAAGTACTATCCTTCTCGTTTGGTGCAACTGTGAAATTCATTACCCGTAACTGTGCACGCACATTAAAACGTACTACCCTTACCGTTAAATATAACTGTGAAATTCATTACCCGCTACTGTGCAAGCGCATTAAAAAGAACTATCCTTCCCATTATCTTTAACTGTGAAAATCATTACCCGCTACTGTGCATGCACATTAAAAAGTACTATCCTTCTCGTTAAATGCAACTGTGAAATTCATTACTCGCTACTGTGCACGCACATTAAAAAGTACTATCCTAAACGTTACCTGTAACTGTGCACTTACAGTACCCACTACTGTGTATGCACATTCTTTTTTACTGTTTTGTAAAATGGAATTTTTTAATGTTTTAAACATTTAAAAAAATTACTGTCTTTAACATTATTTTTTTTAACGTTTTAAACATTAAAAGAAATTAAATTTTTTAATGTTTTAAACATTAAAAGAATTTACTGTTTAAAGCAGTAAAAAAATATTTAATGTCTTAAACAGTTAAATGTTTTTTATCGACTTAAAACATTAAAATTTATTGTGAAGCTTTTACTGTTTTCGGCTCATTAAAAGTTACTGCTTTGAACGTTAGGCTCATATTTTACTGTTTAAAGCAGTTCAGTTCAATGTTTTTTCGATTGTTTTTAGTGCTTATTTTTTTCAGTGCAGTATTATATAAGTATAACGTTGAAAGGATGGATGAAAGGCGACTAACGAAAGGTTTTCATTTACAAGGCAGATGTAAGTGGGAACGCCGGGAGGGGACGCCCTAGAAGCGCATACATAGACCTTATTGGTGAGGTTCTTCAGAAAGGTCAGGTGCGTGGTACTCGCAACCGGCGTGTGTGTATGACAACATGTATGAATGTAAACGAAGCAAAAGAAGTATGTAAGAATCGTAGCATATGGCGCTCTGTAGTTTCTGCCTACCCCCATAGGAAAAAGGCGTGAGTTTATGTATGTATGTATAAGTATAACAAATCCCAAGCTAAGCTAAGAGCTTGTGTAATGGGTACTAAACAGCCGATAAACATACTTATATATTTCTAAATACATACATATCATAGATAAATTACTTAATATTTGTGTGATGAGCACGATCATTTGTTCTGTGTCAGGGTGACACAGAACAAATGATCGTGCTCATCACACAAACATTTGTCCTGGGTGGGAATTAAACCCACGACCTCCGGCATAGCAGTCAGGGTCACTAACTACTAGTAGTTAGTAGACCAACAGGCCAGTCAAATAAATATAAGTATAATATATTTTATTACCTACTTTGGTGGCGCGCTTTTATTCTCCCCCTTAATAAAACTGAATTCATTGAATACTCCACTAGATTGGTGTCAACTTCTAACCTAAACATACTGTTTTCCCGAATGTGTTCCCCATAGTACGATTTTGCTTGTTATTTTTGATAGAGGCTGAACGTTGGCCACCTGATCAGCCCAAGATTCTGTTTCTGAACTTGGCATAGTTACAGAACTTGATGGGGAACTGGTTCCACATTTGGTTTTGGTTGGAACTACTGGGAGAATTGACTCTTCATTTGATTGGAACCACAGGCACTTCAAATTCCGCAGAAACAGGAGGTTCCATTTCTAACCCGTGTGTAATGTGGTAAGCTTGCATCCAGCAACTATTACATGCCCAAGCTTCATTTGGGACCGGTAATTGAAATAAATGTGTTAATAATGTTACAAAACTCTTATTATTGATTAATTTTTGACTCATATTTTTGAAAATGATTGATTACATGAACTAACAAACAATTATTTTATTACCTGTCAGGTAATTATTTGGTTTTCTACGTAATTTCTTATATCAGATCTCTCTGGTAATGTGTGACATAGTCTTCCTATGCGTTGACCTAAAGAAATGCCACAAGCTATGTATAGAACCATGCGTGAAGTAGGTCTGATACCACTGGGATTTGCTGTGCGATTATTGGCTTCTTGTACAGTTAGGTGTACACATTCTTGACATAACTGATAATATTATCAGTGATCTGTAAATCAAATAATTATGGTAATGATTAAATGTTTCAGTAACTGAAAAAAATTGTCATAAATCAATTTACTAAAACACAGTGGAGACCAAGTATGTAAAACAATATCAAAAACAACAAAATATTTAGATTGTTATTGGTTTTGTTAGGAATGGACTAAAGCTTTAACAAAGGTAATGGTTATGGCACTCTAAGCCTTGTTTGTGGCATGTTAAATCCCTTGTTCATTGTTAATGGTTAACAAACATCGCTAAGTAACCAGTTGTGCTACCATATTTTGAATAACATGTTTACAAACTGGTATTTATGTACCTACCAACAAAATTCATTCAGTTAAACACTGTGAAAATCACAAGAACAGGAAACATACCTGTCTTATCAGCGGTTAACATTGGATCAGAAAGAATAGTTTGGGTCTCATGTTCCGCCAGACATCGCCTGTACACCTTACTTACTAACCTAACCTCACAGAGTACATTATACTATAGAATAACCTTCTTGTCAGCACTCCGAATGGTTTTATTAATTATTTTTCACTTTTTACGTTTAATATTCAACGATTGGTGGTCGAAATTATAATTCTACGAGATCGTGAACTTTGTTTATTACGAGATGTCATTATTTTGAAAATGTTGCCAACAGACAAAAAAATAGTTCCGTTTCTAGACTTTTTTGCCCAGCTTATTATATAAACTAATATTTATTTTTAGTTTTTGCTATAATGTAAGGTCATTCATCTTATACATAATTTGGTCCTCCTTCTTTAAATTAACCCCTTCTGGACATTTTGATTTCCAACCATGTTTGAATAAAACGACATCTAGTGGTGTCGAAAGTTACTACTAATTTCTTTGCATGTGTGTGTAAAGAGTATATTCATGCGGCTAAATCTTTATTATGTTCAAATCTTTGTATTATACCAGTTAACAAGCACAGTGATTATCTAAGAAAATCAAGTTAATGCCCTAGTTTTTGGGTTTATTAAAGTTGTCTATTAAAAATTTCTATGTTAGGTGTAAAAATTGAAAATGTTCGAAATTGTGGATGTGTCGCCATCTAGCGACAAAATAGCAGTGAGAACAATCATCCATTCACCTTAAGTCATTATTTTAAAGACAGGTGACATTTTTTGAGACTAACAAACAATACTTCGAAAAGGTTTTTTTGGCAAAATAATCACACTGTTTTACAACATAATTTACCTTTCTATTATGACTGTGTACTTGGGCAGTCAGCACCATTGCCACCACAATGAATGGATTTACACAAAATGAATACGACAATTGTGTCCGTCTGTAGAAGCTCCTTAGTTAGTCTAGTGAACCTACTTCTAGGGCGTCACGGAAGAGGTTTCTGTTCCCGAGACCCCCGGCGCGTAAGAGTCTGACAGACCCCATAAGGACATCCATGAGGATATTTCAAACCCCTTACAAAAGTGTACCTACTTCCACACAAGGCATTTTGACATTATCAGTTAACAGGGGTCTTAAGAAGACATTCGTATTCAGTAAGACTATAGATAGCACTTTATACTAAGATTGTTTTAAACATAATATTTGTATTGCGTTGCGTTCACTTATGGCGTTGTTTTAGGCTAGTTGTCTTTATTCTGTAAAAAAAATCTTATTGGTAATTGGAGTGAGTGTGTTTAGATTTATCTTTTTAGAGAAGTCGATAGGAAACAACAATCAGATTTAGTTTGAAAATAATTTTGATTGTAAGTACAAATTATAAACAAAAATAAAAAAATACTTACATTTTAATTTCATCATCAAATCATTTAATTTATTTTAACTAAAAATCAACCGTAGTACTTCGTGGGAACAATGTGAGATATGAATTGATCTCTTTCAATTTTACTAAATCCATTAGATACTTATAACGTCATTTCACTCTCATTTTAAACATTGGTATTGGTTCCTGTGTAAATCTGAACATTTAATTTGTTAGGTATTTATAAGGTAAGTACATATAAATACCTAACAAATTAAACGTAAACACTTGGGAGCAAATAAATCGACCCACTTGCTTTTTTTATGTATTATGGTTATTATTTTGAATATAATAAAACACTTGGATTCGAAACATAATTATATCGTCTAAAAAACCTTTTAGACGATATAATTATGTTTCGAATCCAAGTGTAACTTGATGTACGTCTACGTGCAATTAAATGGTTATTTAATTACACGTAGAGACGCCAGCACATCAAGTTACCCTAATGTGTACAATTTTCCCAATTGAATATGAACCTTATTCTGTTTGACATAAAGTTGATAAACGATCAAAGAAATTTGACACATAGGGGTAAAAAGGCGTGCTGGCGGCTGTCCGGCTACTTTTACACTTAATATTACTTTTTTAGTAATTTAAGGTTCAAATTAATCCTGCCCATATTACCTAAACAAATATTGATACGTGTAAAAAGGAACTCGCTCGACTTATTTGCTTTTAAGTGTAAAACTAAACACTCAATAGATTGCCGGTCCATGAATATATAATAAAACAACACTAAAAGTAACGTCAACAATTGCAGTGTTATTAACGAAGACAAAAAGAGATCTTAAAATACTTGTCTGTCTTTACATTTTGAGCGTTCCTAAAATACATATAAATCTAATTTAAAACTTACGCTAAAAAAAGAAATCTTAATAGTGTATTGCATTTAAAATTCATAGACATTAAATAATAATTATTTTTATAAAAGTCCAATTGGTGAAATAAAATTATTTTTAATTATTCGGCTTCAAGCAAAGGTTAATGCATAGTATGGTTAGTTCATAATTATTTTATAATGAGATTTTTATTGCATATTTTACTAAAGAAGAGTCATAGAAAATTGTGGGGCATTGCATACGTTTGAATATTTCTTTGCAATTCATCATCGAATTTCAAAAAACTTTATATTACACCCATAAGGACATATTAAAAAAACCTTTACTTGAAGACGAGACAGAACTCTTAAACCTATTATGATGTTTTCTCGGTGGATGCGGTGAATTCCTCAAAAATGCCAGATGAAAAAAAACTGTGTAACAAAATAAATATAGGCCCGACTAAAAATATAAAGTGACCTAAAATAAATGAGCGGATGAACAAATATAATGAAACTATTCCTCTTAAATTAATGAGGTAAACGATATGGGTAGCTTTCGGCGATGCAATATATTAATAAGGTACTTAGTTTAGAAACAGGAAAAAGTTTAAGATAATATTAAATTTGGGTAAAATGGTAATAAAGATATTTAGTAACATTACAGCACAATTACCTACTCAGTCGTAACTGTTTTAAGGCCAACTAAATGTACTTACGAGCAAAAATTCACAGATGTGTCATGACGCCACCATTAATGGGCTATTTGTCAAAATTTTAATTTTTCGTCCGTCATCTAGATTACAAGAAAATATTCGACACGTTTTTTTTTTCTTTTTCAAATTGATGGAAAACTGCTTAGATTAAGCGCATTAAAGTTGAGAAGAGGGGGCTTGTAACGTCATTACCTAGTAGTGATGGATTAATTAGCATTCGCATTCATTTTTAACATGCGAATGCTCATTTAGCATTTAGCAAATGAAATGTAGTTGCGAAATTCTGTGAAGTGCGAAGTGAATTCATTACTTTGTATTTTGTTCATGCTGATGCAGCGGCACTCAGCGGCAGCGTGCGCTCTCCGTCGCACCCACGGGAATACTAAATCTATCTGTTTCACGTTACACTGACTTTTAGCAAATAGCAGGTGGGTGCATGTGATGCGAAGAATGACGTTATACAATTATTATCTTTAAATTGCTCGTACACAGGGGCGTAAATTGTATGAATGCGTCTGATCGTTTAATTCGTTAAATTATTAGCAGGGTGGTGCGAAAAATGAGATTAAGCAATTTATTACCTTATGATCTTTGATTTGCTCGTATTTAACGTCGTATACCTATTGAATAAATTATAAATTTTCGTTATTTTAGCAAATATTCATTAGTCATTTCATGCGACATTTTGACTCGATGTATCGCCGTTATTTTTTGATTACGTGAAAAAAGAAAACATTATGTGTCGAATATTTTCTTCTAATCTAGATGAGAGACTTAAAATTAAAATTTTGTCAAATAGCCAATTACATATCTAGACCCCTCCGTGTCTCAGAAAGCACGTTGCGTCGTTGGTCACGGTTATAATTTGTAGATCTTAGACAGTCGTTCTGAGTAGTCAGAATCCGAAAGTCTGACAACCAGTTTAACCAAGGGGTATCCGTGTTATCTAGTCACTGGGCTGTGGAGGTAAGACAGGCAGCCGCACCGTGTTAAACACTGGTGAATGCCAGTAAGACTGGAAGCTGACCCGAACATAGTTGGGAGAAGGCTAGGCAGAACCAATCACGTATCTGGAGTTTCGATAGCTAATTTAACGTTATGTAACTCAAACCATCTACTCAATAAAAGCCTGTATATTTCTAGTCGGGCATAGCACAAAATATGTTAGTATACACTTTATGAATAACTTTGGCAAGTATATAAACTACATATTATATCATGTTTACTATTTTGTACTTGCGTCCAGCAAATATCAGTCATGGATGTGTTGGATAGTGGACTGATAATGATTATGTTAACACATACACACGTCATTGTATTAAATTATCATTGTTACTTATAATCGCGATATGACCACAAAATAATAGTATTGAAATACCATTGAATAATTAAGTAGTGATAGACTTTATTCACATTAGCTGTCGCCGGCGACTTCGTCGGCATGAAGTTTAACATTTTATTGTTTTGAGCCTCTATAATAAAATTAACCTAGGTTGCTTCTAATAATATGTTATGAGAAGCAACTTAGGTTAAACGGGACTTCCACAAGCAGATAGCTCATAAGCTATCTGCTCGTGGAAGTCCCGTTTAAACCTGTACAGCAGTTTCGGAGATTGCCTCAAACAAACAGACCGACAAAATTAAAAAAAACTGGCTGAACCGATTTGAACTGGAATTTTGCTGTCAGATATCAGATGTTGCAAGCTAATATATTTTAGTTTTGAATAAGAGATCCGTGCAAATAAAAAAAATCCTTAAAATTCCACACGGGCGTAGTCTCGGGTACAGCTAGCACAGAATATGTCAAAAGATTGATCAGGTTTCCACAAAAAAGTGAAATGCGTACCTACATGAAAAATTTTAACTTATGGTTTCATTTTGTTAGTATATTATGTAGTCATATCGTACGTCACAATGGTATAAGTGTTTTAATTAGAATTTCCTTATTTTATTCTTATCATGTTCACTAGAAAATGCGCTTTATAAAACTTAAAAAAAAAAAACAATTGCAGTACCTATTGCAGAATACCAGTGGTCATAGTGTTACTGTTTTAACTATCCATGTATAATATAACATATTATTATATACATTTTATAAGTGTACAATTACGTATAAAATACATAATAAAGTGTAAATTTTCTATTACGAACACATTTTTGTGGGGCAACATTCCCAACGTCAATAATTAACTAATTTATATTTAATTTCATACCAAAAGCCAATTAATTTTAGCCGAATAATAATTCGAGTCAATAAAATAGAATAATAATGAAAATCGTGAATGTCGTCAAAGGGTCGTATTTTATGTTTTGCGATAGCTTCGTTAAGAAATGTTTCTACCTACATAGCAACTATTTTATATAAGCATAGACTTGTTTATAAAAATGGAGAAACTTGGTTACACTGTACCCGGTTTTTTATTATTATAATTATTTTTCTTAGGGCAATGATACATGAACATGATTCAAGAACAGAAATGAATTTTTTAAAGAATCTCACGTTTTTTTAAATTAAAAGCTTTACAATTTTACAGTGTCATAGTTATAAAAATGTCAAAACAAGGCTTTAGTCACACCAATTTTGATTGTTAGTTTTCAATTAATTGTTCACTATCAAATACAAGTCTATGCATATAACCGGACTCGCACTATCATGACTGTTATTGTCTAAGGAATAACATTCACAATTGCGTGCAGACGTTGTGTAACTACGTCGCTATACAGGGTGTCTCATTCAAACCGGTCAGTATGGGAAAGTCTGAAACTATAAGACATACGAAGATCTGTTCTGAGGAACCATGTCATCGATTTTAATAACAAGAAAAACTGCATTCATACATTTTAAAAAACATCTGTTCTCAGTTTGGGAATCGAACCCGGTTATTTTGAAAAAAAAAACCTACACTATTTCTATTTAGATATCGATTGCGTAGGTCTTAAGCAGTAAATTTCTGTGTGAAACATGATGTCTAAAATGAATAAAATGCATTGTTTCCACATACTTTAATTTATTTTAGTAGGTGCTCGAAGTGACCGCGTTTACGATATTACTACAATAGTACAGATGTTTTTATTAAAATGTATGAATGCAGTTTTTCTTGTTATTAAAATCGATGACATGGTTCCTCAGAACAGATCTTCGTATGTCTTATAGTTTCAGACTTTCCCATACTGACCGATTTGAATGAGACACCCTATAGAATTGGGTTCACTACTAACATGAACACGCAGTGGCGACTCTCGAAGGAGGTTAGACGACGTCATCAACAACGGGCTTGGGTTGACTCTGCGCTTTTTGGAAAACCAAAACCTTTTCACTCACTTCGCCTTCCGGGAACTGCAAAAATAAATATTAATAGTCAACATGGTTGTCACCAATGCGGATTTAGGATTGTTGATTGGGAAGAGCACTCCGCTTAAGTTTGGAGGTCTGGTTTCTAGCAAAATAAACACTAAATTAGCACACAAAATTGTCCTGGTAATTATCGAGATAATAAAAAAAGAACTAGCCAAATAGGAGCGGCTCCGCATTAACGTAATGCGTGGACAAAACTTTTTGGGACATATGTACCAAAAAAAATACAACCGAATTGAGATACTCCTCCTTTTTTAACCGACTTCAAAAAAAGGAGGAGGTTCTCAATTCGGTTGTTTTTTTTTTTTTTTTTTTAGGGTGTGTTACCTCAGTACTCCGTCATTTATGGACCGATTTTCAAAATTCTTTTTTTGTTTGATAGGGTATAACAGATTGGTCCCATTTGTATCAAAACTCATACCTGATGAGGGATCTTCGAGGAATTGAGGGAACTCCTCAAAAAATATAGGCACACATGCACCGATTTCAACATTTTTAGTAACAAATCAAGCATTTTCATTTAGAAAGTATCATTTGGTGAAGAAAAACTGATGAAGAAGACAAGCAACGGAACTCTTCAACGCACAACAGCAAATTATTCGCGATTGCTATGGTCAGATGTCTATGCTGAGCTATTATATTTCCACAACATAACATTACGCCATTCTATTTTAAAAGGGGCCGGCAGAGATGTACAGATTAATGTTTAGAGATAGAACTTCTTTAGCAATTGTTATCCAATTTCAATGATTCTTTCAAGTTTTGAAAGACTTTCTTTACATACAAAGGAACTAAAAATTACAAAATAAAAACTTTTTTACAAAAAAAACAACCGACTTCTTAAAAAAAAACTAACAGGTGAAAAATAACTCCAGTTTCGGAAGTCGATGGCCATTAATGAACAAAACAAAACCACCAAAGCCACAGACTTCCGAAACTGGAGTTATTTTTCACCTGTTAGTTTTTTTTAAGAAGTCGGTTGTTTTTTTTTGTAAAAAAGTTTTTATTTTGTAAAAAAAGTTTTTATTTTGTAATTTTTAGTTCCTTTGTATGTAAAGAAAGTCTTTTTTGTTCTTTTTCTTTTTTGTTTGAAGTTGGTTAAAAACATTCTACAACCTGTTTTTAAGTCAAGCAAGAGTGAAAAGGTAACTTCTAGGCAAGCGTGCTTTATCGTCGACCACATCATCGCTTTTCATCAGGAGAGATAGTGATCAAACGCGTGCCTTACAACAATAAAAAAATGTAGCGACATCTATCTCGCCACATACGAACTATATCTGTCATATCCTACATCGCGATGTTAAAGTTATCCATGCGATAGAACATATTACAAGATCAGTCAGTAGCAGCCTACAAAACAACAACACCGGTCTTGACGGAAAAGCTATGGGAACTTTACACAGTTCCTCAACACACATCCATACGTACATACATATACTCACAGCCTTTACCCAAGGAGGTAGACAGAAATTATAAAGTGCCACCCGCTACGATTGTCAAACTTTATTTATAAAGTATCTCTTGTACAGTGGTATCAATTTATCCTTGAAATAATTGGTGGCGCTGCTCGTCAACAAGAAGCCAAAAATTACGCCAAAAGCGACTTTAAATCTCTAACATAGTGCTAGTTCCAAATACTACCGTTTCACAGATAAGTTGGCTTGATTATACAGACGCCAGAACATCAAGTTACCCCAATGTGTCAATTTTTTCCAATTAAATATGAACCTTATTATGTTTGACATAACGTTGAACAACGATCAAAGAAATTTGACACATTGAGGTAACTTGATGTGCTGGTGTCTGTACAATGAGGCTACTCTCATTGTAAAGGCTACATTTACACTTAATATTACATTTTTAGCAATTTAAGGTTCAAATTAATCCTGTCCATATTTACCTAAAAATTTATTAATACGTGTAAAAAGGAACTTGCTCGACTTATTTGCTGTTTGGGTTGTTAACACAATAATTGTTTTATTATTTAGGGATACGAGAAACGGCGTGTATAGTTTCTTGACCCCAAAGAAAGACGTATGTTATGTCTGGTGGGCTACTACTGCCCGACGGTTGCCCGTTGCTGTCGGGAACTTGTATAGGTTCTATTGCGCGGATAACTTTAACTTCGCGATGTAGGATGTCAGGCTTTAGTCCGTAGGTGGCGAGATAGATGTCGTTACAATTTCTATACCATCATCATCATGTTTCCATTTGTTTTTTTTTTTCTTTCCATTTTTTTTTTATTTTTGTCTTTAGTTTTTTAATCTTTTCTTTTTTTTATCTGTATTGCTGTTATTTTGTTTATGTTCTGTGCGGCCAAATAAAGTGTTTCTTTCTTTCTTTTTTTTACCAATATTCGTCACGTGGTCGTCGTGTCGTGATACGTACCTGCGTGTGCGGTATCTCGTGGATCAGCTTGTAGCCCGCGAGCAGAGCGTCGAGGCGCCCGCGCAGCCGGTCGAACAGCACCACGAGGTCGGGCGTCTGCCTGTTCGTGTGTTCTGTGCGCCACCAACGTTGCGGGTTGTTGAAGAATGCTTCAGCTTCCGTGGTGACGCCGGTCGTGTTGATTGGCGGGTCGCAGCTTAGGTAGCGGGTCGTTATGTTCAAGTGCAGGTGGCTGTGAGACAAATAGCAAAGTAATTTGACTGGCCTGTGGATTTAGTGGTTAGTGGCTCTGACTGCTATGCGATTCCCACCCAAGACAAATGTTTGTGTGATGAGCGCGGTCATTGGATCTTTGTCTGGGTGTATTTTATGTATGTCGTGGAAAGCGATAATCTTGAATAATAAGTTGTGAAGTTGATTAACTTAGTACGGAGTCTATGGTGACCAGCGTTACGTTCCTTGTCATTTGAAATGGCGCGAATGTGTTTTCGGCAATGTCACGTGGACAGTCATGCTGGTGTGTTGGAACTGGGCAGAGCTATGGTTGATTTGAGGCACCAACAAAAAGTCACATCCAGTACAAAACTGTCAGTTACCTATTTGAGTTGTTTTGTGATTACGAATGTTAAGTGAGGTTATTACTGCAATGAGGATTGTTATTCTACGTTATTAACTCGGTACCACGAAACCCCTGTCAACTCATCGCTCAGCCATCGCTGACGCC
Organism: Euplexia lucipara; assembly: GCA_921972225.1. Classification (NCBI taxonomy): domain Eukaryota; kingdom Metazoa; phylum Arthropoda; class Insecta; order Lepidoptera; family Noctuidae; genus Euplexia; species Euplexia lucipara. Next base: position 18,619,535 of record OV179156.1, read on the forward strand.
GACATATATAATATTTTATAACATTTCGTTTTTATTAGCTGTTTGCATTAGCTGTAAGTCATCCATAGTTGATAAATGAATAAATAAAATTAGTTAACGTCCTATTCGCAGACCTATTCAAGATACACACAAAACTTAATAAGAAGTGGTGAAGGTTTCAAGATTTTTTTTTTAACATAATTGATTGTGTCTGTCTAATTCTATTTTGTTTTACGCAAGCTTGTCAAGACATCAGTGAATGCAGTTTTTTCTTCATTTTAAAAATAAAGGAATGTTTTCTTTAAGTAAAATAAATCAATCTTAATCATTTAAAAGCAGTTCTCTTTCAGGGTCTATTAATTTTTAAGCAATTTACACAAAATCTTTATATATAAATTATAGCCTTATTATTTTATTATATATTATAGTTATTATTGTATTATTATTTATTGTTAATTATTATAGTTATGAAGGGGGTGACACGTTTTATTCCAGATGCGTACGCGTCCGTTCAGCTTACGGACGCGTACGCAAACGCGAACAAGTGTTTTATATGAACAAAAGTTTGAATGGATGAAATGTGATTAATTCCTGAGTCGTTACCTGTACAGCGGTGTGGAGTGGCACGGCATGAGGAAAGTGATAGCGCTCCTGTTGTGTGCGGCGTCCCGCAGCAGCGGCATGACCTGCAGCGTGCCCGCCTGGTGCACGACGCCGAAGTACGCCGCCGGGACCACGTTGCCCACGAGGATCGTACTGGCTAGGAGGTACAGGTGCATTCTGGCGGAAGAAACCAGAGTTTATTTATTCATTTAAAAGAGGTTTACCAACAGCTTCTGTATGGTGTTTTTGTAGGATAAGTAATACAAGCCTCATTCTTACACAGTCGCCAATTACAGGTAAACCAACATTGACAAAATCAGCAATAACACATTACATTAAATTTAAAAAAAAAGACTCGACACGTATTTTTTCATTTTTCACGTAATCAAAAAATAACTTCGGTTAAAATGTCGCATGACGTCACTAGCCAGTACAGTTTATGCTAGCTAATGATGGTACAAGCCCCCACTCCTCAACTTGAATGCGCTTAATCTAAGCAGTTTTCCATCAATTACAAAAAGAAAAAAATACGTGTCGAATATTTTCTTGTAATCTAGATGACGGACTAAAAACTAAAATGTTGTCAAATACCCCATTGACGTATGGAGTAAACTTCAGTTATGTCTTGCAGCTGACACAAACACTCTTTTGTTTAACTAGCGCGCAGCTACAATTGCTCAAAATCAACAAAATATACCTACAATAAATAAGAAGGAGCAATCGTTATCGATTTTTAGTTTTTGCTGCATAAATAATTATAATATCTCTATTTGATATGATGGTTTTAGATGTACCACGCAGTTAATAATAATAAATAATAAACCATTTATCACAAGACGAAGAAAGACCCATAGATAAATACCTTAACCTAAAAATACATACTAATACACGAAAATAAAACGAAAAAGTCATGAATGTTTCTGCACGCGTAGCATGATCACCGAAGAAACGGTCTTTGTCGTGTCTCGGAAGAAAAGAAATTAAGTGTTCATGCTACGCAGGTGTATTGAAAGAAATTTGACAGATTGAGGTTCCTGTCTATATAATCTGTCACTTTGCCGATTCGTCTGTAGACAAAGGCCGTTTCTTCGGTGTTCAATGTGTTCATGCTACGCATGCTGCTCTGTCGCAGAAATATGACACGCGCGGTACGAGCAAAAGGAAAAGGAAATATGTGTCGTATTTATGCAACACAAGCTGTCAAAAGGTTAACAAAGAGGTTTAAGATATAGAGAAGGACATGCGAAGAAATGTCATAGAAGATCTGTGATCATATGTCTCAGTAACGCCATCTAGAATAATAAGGCGATATTGGAGCGGCAGCGAAGCGTACTAAATTAAACTCATAGACTTGTGTCCACAAGTATCGGATGAAAATTGTTCGTGATGTCCTGTCTATAGTTGTAAGTATTGAATGTCTTAAGTCAAGTAAAAAACTTACTTCTTAGCCTTCCTGCTCCAGGGCACAATGACGTCTTGTGCCAAATACAAGAAGATAGGCAACAGTGGTAACACGAAACGGAACTCTTTGTGCGGAATGAAGCTGAAACAATATTATTAATTTATTTTACTTTAAATAACAACGGCCTTTTGGTGAACATTTAGTGATAGTGAGTACGAAAATTGAAAAATGAAAAAAAATCTAGCAATTGTTTTCTAAAAGTGAAGAGTTTAAGGAAAAAAGAATAATTTGAGTCTTATTTTGTAAAGCATACGAATAATTTACCTATATTTAGGCATTGATTGTCGCAGAGATTTGATTGTAACAAGATTTTGAATGTTTCTAATTAGTGGCACAGTCTAAAAACAAACAGTCGTCCGACGAAGCTGTCTAGACAGGGCAATCGTGCAGGGTGTGAGGGGCGAGACGCGGAAAAGCCGCGCCCGCACTGCGAACAAAACGATGTTCGTAGTGCGGGAGGTATTATTCAAGTCTAAAGCGTGTAGAAGTTGCCGCATTTTTCCAGAGATCAAAGGCGTCGTCCTACTGTATTAATATTTATACTGTGTTAGTGGGGTCTGTAAAAATGACATGGAGACAGCTTTTAGACCTTTAGAGGTATGAGAAATAAGGTGTAAATTCTCATCCACCAATGCAAAGGGGGAATACTCCAACCAGACGGGTGTGATGTATGGTGGGCTACTACTGCCCGACGGTTCTTTTCGTGAACTTGCTTACGTTCAATTCGCGCGGATAACTTTAATAGCGCGATGTAGGATGTCAGTCGTTTAGTTCGTTTGTGGCGAGATAGATGTCGCTACGGACCCATTGCTTTAAGCTTTTAATTCTTTATTTCCCCATGGCTAAGTCACAAATCACCGTTGTCAACGGTCCAACGGCTTAACCTGCTTTTCAGGGCACAGATGGGTTTTGATACATATAAACGGAGTCTCCATACACAATTCATTGCATATGAAACTTTTTTTTTAATTGTTTAACAAAAGTTAACATCACGCCTGTAATCCCCGAAGTGTTAGGCAGAGGTGTACGTGTAATAGTACACCCACATTTCGCCAGTTATGTTATAGTCCCGTGTAATAGGGGCGAGCCTATTGCCATCAATCGAGCACGAATCCAGACTCCAGATGGAAAAACTCACACGCTCAATACTTCGCCCGACCCGGAGATCGAACCCGGGACCTTGTGCTCTGCCCGAGCGCTTGCGACCACTAGACCAACGAGGGAGTAATTTTATTTTTTTATTTAATAATTGGCCATCCTCTCAATTAATTGACTTATCAGCAAGCCTAGCTTACCCTTCGGTAGGCTCGCATTATTATTTAGATTTTAACTACAGCTAGGTCTCATTGAATACCTGTATAAAGCGACATGTAAAGTGGCGGCAGTAAGCAGCAGGCTCCCAATCTTATTCTCCTTCGGTTGTCGCAGTATCTTGCTGATAGCCCACAGCACAGGCAGCAGGTTGATGCCCAGCACGGCGGGAATGCCTTGCGTCAAGTACCAGTGCCTGAGAAAAATATTTTTTTGTACAAAGTGTCGCTTTGCATTTTCGTTAAATTCAAAAGACAGAAGGTAACTGTATGTGTATGCTTATGATTCTCGTTGCAAATAAAAAGTAAATTGTTTTTTGAAATCGGAATGTGAAGCCACACGCACGCGTACAGAGATATAGCCATGCGACTCTGCCTACCGCATACGCAACGGAGCGATACTGTTCTTATGAAAATGGTGTATGCTCTTTCATAAAATGTGATGGGTGATCAAATCGTCAGAAACCTTCCATCACAATGAAAATTACAATATTTAGCATATAAATATTTTTAAATGGCATCAGTAGGAAGTTTTAACAGTGAGCAGCTGTGATAGACAACCTCTTTATACCTTGATTCAGAACCTATTTGAACACCTTATCCCGTGTTTTTTATTAATGAAATCCTCTGGAGAATGGTAGAAACTATAGAAAATTTGACCAGCATGCGTAGCATGAACACATTGAACACATTGCATCGGCAAAGTGACAGATTATATAGACAAGAACCTCAATCTGTCAAATTTCTTTCAATACACCTGCCTGCGTAGCATGAACACTTTATTTCTTTTCTTCCGAGACACGATAAAGACCGTTTCTTCGGTGATCATGCTACGCGTGCAGAGACAAGTATTGAGCAAGCCATACATACCATGGGTGTTGTCCATAGAAAGATGCGATGTCATGTAGAACATTGAACCTAAAGAACTCCCAGGGCGTGACGACGAGACGGCCGTAGTAGTACGAGTCTAACGCTACGAGGGCGCCACCGGCGATCAGACTAAAACATTTAAAAGCCATTAGAGGCATAGTCACACCATTAAAAGGCGCATAACAATATTAATAAAAATAATAAATTTATTAGGCCTCGAACAAGTAAGCAAGATTTGGCATTTCATAATAATCTGCAGAGGTGGATTTAATTATTATTTTTCATTGACCCCCATGCTAGGAAAATCCTGTGTTACAGGGGTCAACCGATCGGCTAACAATAATAAATAATAATAATCTTTATTTAGAAATTAAATTGGTAAATACAAATTAAATCTAAGAAATAATATAGGTATTATAAAGTACACTGCCTGTACTAGGTTAAAACCTGTATCACAGGCGACATAAGATCTTACAGGTACTATTAGAGATTATTATTCTTGTTCATTTTGTTTCATTATTAACGTAATTAATAATAGTTACATAGTTAATCGGTTATGGTATAATTTACTTATTACTCACACTCACTCACTTCTTTCTGCTTGCTATAATGTGGGTGTACAAAAGTAAATTAGTTGTATGTTTACAACTTCTCTACCGATCAATTCACGTAAATTATTACAATCATAGTGCCATTTTAAAAAGAGAAACAAACAAAATCTTACATAAAAAAACTGAAGGAAGACCTGAAAATATTAACCTGGATATTTGAAAAACCTTACAACATAATATATCTATCTGTCTATAATAATGTTCTAATACATAATATAAAATTCTCGTAACACAGTGTTAGTGTGTTGTTCAAGATGTACTGAATATACACACAAAATTTCACAAGAATCGATCAAGCCATTTCAGAGTGGTTTTGTAACAAACACTGTGACACGAGAATTTTATATAATAAAAGATTAACCAAAACACAGAAACTTACGCAATCGGCAGGTATGTCCGAACCACAAGCTTCAACCGTCCCTGGTTCGTGGTGAGCAAATTGTAAGCCCCAAGCACAACCCATAGCGGCGCGGACGTGGGTCGTAGGAACACGCAGACCACAGCCAGCCATATCCACTGTGGACTTTCTGTAACAAGTAGAATGTTCATTTATTATTTTCATTTACGGGGCACGCATCTCGAAGGCACACTCTGCGTTCGTCTCATTTGCCTAGCCTATTCCCAACAATGTTGGGGTCGGTTTCCAGCCTCAACGGATGCAGCTAAATACCAGTGTTTTACATAGAGCGGCTGCCTATCGGAACACTACAACAGAAGAATCTGCTAAAGTACCAGAATCTGGAAATTGTTGTTTTTTTTATTTGAAAGCAGGGTTTCTTGCGATGGTTCTTAAACATAATTCATCAAAATCGGTTCAGCCGTTTCAAGGTTATCAGCTCTTTTGTGTTAGCTACCGTTGCTATTTTAGACGTCTATGGGTATTAACTTTACTTACAAACATGTGTGACTTAAAATTTCAAATACCCATGTGTGTAATATTAATAAGTAAGATCATGGTATATTTGGTCTGATGCAGTCAGGACATCCAGCAGACTAATACACTCTTGGGAAAATTACAGTAGATATGTCGTGTTTGGATTCATTTTAACCAGCATTTGATTCTGCACACAATGCACTGATGGCAACAGGATGAGCTGATGCTGCAGCCAGGCTATCCAGCACACCAGTAGGTAGACTCTTGACAAAAAAATAGCGGATATGTCGTTTTTAGATTCATTTTAACCAGCATTTGATTTTGCACACAATTCACTGATGGCAACAGGATGAGCTGATGCTGCAACCAGGCTATCCGGCACACCAGTAGGTAGACTTTTGACAAAATAATAGCAGATATGTCGTGTTTGGATTTATTTCAACCAGCATTTGATTCTAAACACAATACACTGATGGCAACAGGATGAGCTGATGCTGCAGCCAGGCTATCCAGCACACCAGTAGGTAGAAATAATCTTGACAAAATAATAGCATATATGTCGTGTTTGGATTAGTTTTAACCAGCATTTGACTCTAAATACAATGCACTGAAAAAATCTCATAACTGTAAACTCTATAAAACAAAATTAATGCGTTTAAAAATTTTAAAATAAAAATTAAATTAAAAATTTAAAAACCCCCACCACAAAAAAGTAAAACATTTAAAAAGTTAAAAATAACACTTTCCTATCGTTGAGCCATGAAATTTTACGTAACGTCGGGGTACCCTTAAAATAAGTACCTACATACCTACAAGTAGGTACTAGGAACGTTCCTTACTTAAGCGGTACTCCGACGTGAAGTAAAATTTCATGGCTCAACGATAGGAAAGTGTTATTTTTAACTTTTTAAATGTTTTACTTTTTTGTGGTGGGGGTTTTTTAAATTTTTAATTTTCAAATGATAGGCCGGAGCCAACAGCTTAACATGCTCTCCGAGGCACGGAAGGCTTTTGAAATGAATGCTAACCCATTCACAGACCGACGTCGGCAAGCGTAGCTTACCTTCGACCGACCCATACGGCTGTTAAGGGCTTATTACACTATTTTATTTGTAGCATCCTAAGGGCCAACTCACACCAAAGGAGCGTCGAAGCGCAGCGAAGAGGAGCGCAGTTTCAGTATCACATGAATTTTAACTTCATTTTCATTACTATAATACTTATTATCGCATGTACCGTTTATGGAATTCGCCGGAATTCCCACGGCGCCGCGGGCATCCGCGCGACTCGTTCGAGTTTCTCATGCGATAATAAGTATTATAGGTACCTAGTAATGAAAATAAAGTTAAAATTCATATGACATTGAAACTGCGCTCCGCTTCGCAGCGCTTCGATGTTCTTTTGGTATGAGTTGAGCTTAACTAGGCAATTGGAAGGTTTAATCGCAGTTAGGACAGATTGGATCCGATTTATTGTACCGACCGCTTGGTTGCTCTCTAACTAAGATCCTAGTTAGGATGCTTCAAATCAGGTAATTTAATAAGCCCTTTAGTATTAAGTCACTAGCATTTTGCTCGCGACTTCGTCTGCGTGAATTGCGTACTGTTCCTTTTAAACTTTGACATTCTCTCGACCCCCTTCATAGTTTTGAAAACAAAATAGGTATAACGTTGATAATATAGCTTTCTAATGATGGAAGAATTTTTAAAATAAGTTCAGTAGTTTTTGAGTTAAGTCCAACAAACAAACAAATATTTCCTCTTTATAAAATTAGTCTAGACAAGCCCTTAAATTAGCAACAATGACCTTAGAATATGTAGAACAACAGAATATGTTTGTCAAGATATGTTCTTGGTGTTCCTGGAGCTATAAGGAAAAATATAAAATATCTGGTAATGTATTATTATGTTTGTGATTTTACAGTAACAGGATAACTATCTGTTTCAAATCTAATTGATGCTCAGAGCAGGATATTATTTTTAATTATACAATATATTATAATATTATTATCCTTTATTGGTAACTACAGAACAATAACAACTGCATTTTTAAAATTGTGGATTAACAGCGAGAGAGAACTCAAGTAAAAATATACAAGACAGTAAATTCTTTTAATAAAAGTCATTGTACAGACGCCAGCTGCTGACACGTCAAGTTACCCCAATGTGTCAAATTTCTTTGATCGTTTTTCAACTTTACGTCTAACAGAATAAGGTTCATATTCAATTGGAAAAATTTGACACATTGGGGTAACTAAATGTGCTGGCGTCTGTACAACATAATTTCTCTATCTTTTCTATATTTTAGTAAAGACGAAAAGATAAAAATAATTCATTTGTATTTATGAGTGTTTAGTACAAATACAGTACAACGTAAATATATATTTTTTTCTTCCATAGTCAAATTTTCCCAATATTGAAAATGAACCGTGTACTATCTGTAATAAAGATGACAAACTATCAAAGAAATTTGACACATCAGGGTAACTTGCTGTGCTAGCCTCTGTACTTGTTAACTTTATCTTGGGCATTTTTGACAAAGGTGATAAAATATTGTGAAGATATTTGACCTTATATACTAAAATACTAATATTATAAAGCAAAAGATTTGTTTGTTTGTAGAGATTTAATTAAAATACTGCTGAATGGATTTTAAAAATTATTCTACCATAGGAAAGCTACATTACCACAGAGTACGAGTCGGTCAAGGGAATGTAAAATTTTAAAGGGAAAAGTAAGAAATTTACACTATGTCGCGAGAGAAGTGTTAGTAGTTAATATAAGTCTGAAATCACAAACAATGTCTGTCAATTAATGTAAATGTCTTCTCCATACGAGAAGAGGTACTCGTCCATAGTGGGACAGCGGCAGGCTTAATTTGTGTTAGGTGGCGCAATAGGCATGTGGACAGTGTACAAATATCAAAATTATATTCAGTCCACCAGTTAGATTATAAATAATAAAACACAAGTATTTTTTTTGCTTTTTTAAATTGATGGAGAAATACTTAGAGTCAGCACATTAAAATTAAGGAGAGGGGGGCTTGTGATGTCATAATTTAGTATAAACTCTACAGAATTGTGACGACATGCAACATTTTGACTCGATACATCACCATTATTTTTTATTACGTGAAAAAAGAAAAACTTGTTTTGAATATTTTCTAGTAATCTACATGAGGGACAAAATACTAAAATTAAGTCAGCTAGCCTATTGATGTAACAATCAAGTTGACAAACAAAAATTACCTTCATCATAATATCCCTGCTTTCCTCCCTTGAATGGGAACACAGACAATGCAATAGCAACTAGCGCAGTTTCTAACGTCTGCAGCAAAGTTCTGCCGGATGTGTAGAACCAAAACCATGAGGTTAGGATCAGGAACAAGGCCCATTTACGATTGCCTGTCCATTTGTAGAAACTATAGTCAGCAGCTGTACTGATGACAGCTTGCAGGATGCGAGGCAGGAGAATCTGTAGCAAAAGAGTAAAATAAAATGTTTATTTTCAATTACATTGAGTTCTAACAGATACGAAATGGAGGTCACCTTTTAAGCAAGGAGATGCTTAAGTGTTAGGTGACTCCGCTCTTCCTCTTAAAATTAAACAATGTATGCAATTGAAAATAAACCAGTTTGTTTACATTTAAAGTGATGGTATGTGAGCACATTCACAAGGAATTGTCAAAATTATCTTGAAATTAAGTTAGCAGATTAGTATTTCTCCAGTAATATACCTATCTTTTTTTTTCTTGACATGGCTTGTATTTGGATTGTATATAATACTAGCTGTACCCTGCCACGCTTCGCTGTGGCACATTGTGATTGAATGGTTAAAAACAACAAAAAAGAACAAATATATTAATTAGATAAAAACAATCCTTGATGAGGATTATATATCAGGCTAAAATTTCAGCTCGATCGGTGCAGAACTCTTTGAGGTTTTGAAGCATACACAAACCTACATAACATTTTTATAATTATATATATATGTATGTACCTATCTATCACAAACAAGTAAGCGTTTATAATATTAGTAGGATTAAAGTAAGTCTTGTACAAACTACATATAATGAATAATGAAACTACTCCATTACAGATATTAAATAACATCTTCTCAAGTTACAAACTAGTATTGTAACGCTTTACACAATTCGAATGTTGTACACTGCTTATCATAAGTCTGTAGGTTCTATGCTATGAGATAAAAACCTAAAACTTTTTTTAAACTATGAATGAAAATGTAATTTTATTTCATTATTGTGTTTTCGATTGTACAAAAAAAAAAGATAATAACTTTTTTCTTGCCCTGCTTAGTCACTACAACACAGCTTTTGATAAATGATCAATTTAGTAACAAGATATCAACTATTCTATATCTTTAGCTTGGTCATGGTAAGTAACTATATTTACATTTTTACCTGGTCCACAACTGTTTGTACCTCCTAAGACGGCCCACTGACAATTGTTTGTTTAAAACTATGTGCTTACCAGAGCTTCAGGGTAGTCCAGACCAGTGTATTTAAGCAAGGTGTACAGTGCAGCCACAACACTTGGGTACAAATAGCTTCTGATTCCTTTCTGCCATTCCCAAGTCAGGGCTCCATACCCAAACACTTGCTTATGAGCAACTTCCAAGGTCTGCCAGTACTCATCAGGCACATACCACGTCTGCACCAGGAACACAGACAGAATTCTTACGAACAATATCACGGAAGCCACCTGAAGGGGCCTCAGGCCCTTTGCCAACACCATTCTCCCGCCTAAATCAAAAGAGGTTACATGTGAATTGTCTATAAATAGAAAGCTATAATGTGCTCAATTAACATCAAAATTCTAAAGCCTTCCCCAAGATTAACATTACATACAATAACCTTTACAAAAATTTCGTTCTAATTAGAAATCTTGGTGTTGATAAGTTAACAATCGAAACAAACTTTACTCACAAAAATGTCAACTAACGCGTCCTTACTAGAATTGAATGAACAATAAGCTTTTAACACAATATAATTATGTAACACTTTTCCATGATTGTATTTAAAGCTTTTTAATCGATTGATGTAACTAAAAATAAACACAAAACACTTTTTTCGTAATTATTTCACTAACCTCAACAAAACCCGCCGCCACCGCGAAGTAGTGCTGTGGTAAACATAAAAATGATAAAACTATTTTATTTGTTAGTAAAGTAGTATTTAACTTGAAACATTAATTTTGCCTTTATTTTAAACAAAACAATAATCTAACAATAGTAAAAGAATTAAATATTAAGTCCAGCAACTATATTTACTTATAAAACCGGATTTACACATACAGCTTGGCAAAAGAGAGTAGAAAATAATGGAGGCGCCACTGTGCTCTTCGTATGGCAGCCCATGGCAACCGCATAGCGTACCAACCTAGTCTTGATACTTAGCTGTTTTTTAGACAAATTAATCTAATTATGTTTTTTTTTTAAATCAGTTAGTAATCACTTTTAATCGTGTCAATTAGAGACACAATAGAAAGACAATGACAGTGTGGACACCGGAGTCCCTGTTGGGGTGAAATTAATTAATTGAACAAGGACGTGTTCTCGACACACAACTGATTACTTACCTAAAAATAACAAATTGGGTAAATACTCCTGAGTTCACAACATTGTTTAGGAATTATAAAAAAAAAAAACATTACATTGTATAACATAATTTCTATATTTTATTCTTGTAAATCTTCCTATAAATATTCTACCCGAACACGTAGGCCACAAACTCATCTGAGTCATTTTCGGGTTCAGAGGTGATGCTGCTATCATCTTTTAGATTTATAACTAATCGCTCTATTTCCTCGTTCACAGTTTTTTTTTTCAGTAATCCTTTTCTATTTTTATTACATGTTAGCACGAGTTCGCTATGGAAACACATTCATTGTGCGAACAGCCAAAGAATGGAATTCCCTGCCGGTGTCGGTGTTTCCTGATAGCTACAACCTAGGGGTCTTCGAGTCAAGAGTGAACAGGTTGCTTCTAGGCAAGCGTGCTTCATCGTCGACCACATCATCGCTTACTATCAGTAATAAAAAAATAAAATAAATAAAAAGTTGTTCCAATCCTCCTCGGTAATAGCTTGGAATGCACGTTCAGCTGCTTCCTGTAAAGACGAAATATTTCATTTATCCCCAACAATATTAAAAGTAAAACATTTTTATCACATGCTGTTAATAAGCCGGATGTAATACCCTTTTGTTTATCTCCTTCCATCACGATTTTCCATAACCGATTTCCCTTAATAACATAATAGATTAAGACTATGGCACGACAATTTCTTTTGCATTTCTAATGCAAACGCTAGAACAAATAATTCTCTCCCTTGATATCGCACTTAAAGTATAATTTACGTAGAAATTGAATTTTCATTCATTTAAAAGTCAAGTCACCAAAGTATCAATTTATCTCAGCGCGGTATACCAGAGTAATCAGAAAAAATGTAAACATAACCTATGTGCTCGACATTTATTGTTTTAAAATTCTAGTTATTCCTTATACAAGCAAATTAATATAGCTTTGTATTCATCAATTAACACTTGATTCAACTAAAATCAACAAAATAAAGTCTTATATACCTCTCTTAACAGCGGTTCTTTGGTAAACATTGTGAAGTTGAGAAAAAATAGTTTTGGCCTCATGTTCCGCCAGACATCGCCTGTAAACCTTATAAATAACCTCCCTGCCAGCACTCCGAATGGTTTTATTCATTATTATTCACTTTTTACGTTTTTAACCGCTCAACGACCTCCATTATTTACGTGTCAATCGTCTGTCAAGCACCGCGGGCGGGCTCTTATCGTCAGCGTAATCTGACACCGGTCACAAAAACTGTTATTGCTCCGTTTCTATTGCTTCTATTCACACACTCTAAACGGTGTCGGGTTGTTCAATGATGTGGCTATGAAATACAATGTAAACAAGATTCTGATTAGACCTCAAGAAATAAACATATCCTATTGGAATCGGAGTACTTGCCGAATATAGTTATGTTGCTGTATTATGTCGATTTCTGACTAAACTGTGTGATCAATTTACACGAAATTTTGGGAACTGACTCCTGAATAGACTGGTAATCTAATGATAATGTTATTTTACGAGTTCTGTATCCGATTCCTGCAAGATTCAAACTCGAACTTCATAGCGCGCGGCGCAGTTTTCATGAATTTGCATTGTTCGATACGCTACTTTGTAAACGATCATCAGAGGTATAACAAACAGTTGCCCTTTGTAAATGTTTCTAGAACACTACTTATATATTCATCGACTCATAAGTAACAATAAATCGTTAAAATATGCCACTGTAATTGTAAAACCTCAAAATAACCTAGATTAGGGAACAAATCTGATAACATTTTTGTAGGCTTTTTTTCACCAGGTAATTTAGGCTTTCGAATTTGAATGTTACTTGAAAATGAACAAAAACAAAGTAGTCTATCGATTTCTACCCATACTTACCTTATCTTTGATAGAAAAAACCAAAATGATCAACCTCTGAAGTGGTCAAAAAAATGTACGAAATTCTAACATTCCGTAGGGTTGGGACCACACCACTATAGTATCGATAAATTTGACTGAGTTCAGGAAGGAAAATAAAAAACAATTTAGAATGACATAAGTACTTTTCTTTACTTATTATGCATATTAATCAAATAATAATAATACCATTTATTTATTTATTTACAAAATACTCGGGAAACTGCGGGTTTCCGCACATATAAATAATTTCCCGAGTATTTTGTAAATAAATACTTACTGGAGCGGCCGCGGCTAGACTTATTGGAACGGCCGCTCGGTCTGCCTAGTGTTTACTAGACAGACCGAGCGGCCGTTCCAATAAGTCTAGCCGCGGCCGCTCCAGTAAGTATTTACTTATCACATGTAAGTACACGTATTTTACTATATTTGTCTATCTAATCATGCAAAACAACAAAACGTAATATATTTCTTGCTTTTACTATGTTATTTTTGTTTTCAAATATCACAGCGACTGTACTATTGTTGCAATAAATACATTGCTCCGTAACCACTACCTTAGTTTGTCTCTAAGTGGCTGGACGAGCAATGTAAAAATCACACAACGATACTTCATTGAGCGGATGCATCGCGTGGTACGGCCGCTGCTTCATGCGACGAAGTGATAGCGACCGTTGTTTTTGTGTGCGTAAGTTGTATGGTGCATGGTAAATACACGCTGTGTTTGACAGCATAAGGTTTATAATTGATTGTGTAGTACGTTCTGTTTTAAGAAATGCGGGTGTGTGAGCGACTGCGTATCTATTGCTTTTACTGAACTGCATGTGTAGTAGTTGCCGTGTGGTAGGGGCAAAGTGGAGGCACATGGTTCCGATACATTTTCGTCTAACGGGCATATCTCCTTCTTTATTATATCTATGGGAAGGATACTAAAATGAATAAATACAGCAATCATGAATTTATTTCAAATCAATCATATACGTATTTTTGAATTGTCAAGGCAGTTAGTTCTAGGGTTGTGGAATCTTTGACGAATACCCATCCAAAAAAGTTTTGTATTCCCATTTGTATAATAAAAGTACTTTACTTACTACATTTACACAGGTATTATAGAAAATTTTATAAATACAGCAATCATTAATTTTATTTCAAATCGACTATTTACAGGTACTTTTGAGTTGTCAAGATCATTCAGCACCAGGGTTGTGGAGTATTTGACGATTTTCTAGTAAAAAAGACTAAGATGAAAATATAATTACTCTGGGTGAAGTTCAAATGGCGAGGGCTGAGCGCGCAGCGGGCTTGATCTGTAAAAAAGATTTGCGTTATTTTTGATGTAACTCAAAAACAATTATTTTGATGAAAATGTGGCATCTACATATTCCCGAGTCCGGACCCTTGAGTACGGCCCTGTACAGCGGGGGACCACGCGGGGCGAAGGAGCGGAGGTTACCTAGAAATCCCGTTATATTCATTGCGCGCGCGACGCCGCGCCAGTGCACCGAAATCATGTTAGCGTACAGACGTACTACCTTGTCTTAGCCACCTGTGCTATTTAACTCGCTCGTATAATCTGTAACTGTCCATCTCTGCATTGTGCTACAGAATAAACGTTTTAAATAGTAAGTGTTTCGTGCTTCATTTCAAGCCTCACACATCTAACCTACAAAATAAATAAATATTCCACAACTTTCACACAACGCCATATAGTCCCAAGCTAAGCAGAGCTTGTGTTATAGGTACTAAACAGCTGATAAACATACTCATTATGTATATTTCTAAATACATAAAATAATAATAAAAATAGTAAATATTCCACAACTCTTACACAACGCCATCTAGTCCCAAGCTAAGCAGAGCTTGTGTTATGGGTACTAAACAACTGATAAATATACTTATATATTTCTAAATACATACATATAGATAAATAACACTCAAGACACAGAACAAATGATCGTGCTCATCACACAAACATTTGTCCTGGGTGGGAATCGAACCCACGACCTCCGGCATAGCAGTCAGGGTCACTAACTACTAGACGAACAGGCCAGTCAAACACATATTATAGGAGCTTGTGTTATGGGTACTAAACAACTGATAAACATACTTATATATTTCTAAATACATACATATTATAGATAAATAACACTCAGACACAGAACAAATGATCGTGCTCATCACACCAACATTTGTCCTGGGTGGGAATCGAACCCACGACCTCCGGCATAGCAGTCAGGGTCACTAACTACTAGACGAACAGGCCAGTCAAACACATATTATAGGAGCTTGTGTTATGGGTACTAAACAACTGATAAACATACTTATATATTTCTAAATACATACATATTATAGATAAATAACACTCAGACACAGAACAAATGATCGTGCTCATCACACCAACATTTGTCCTGGGTGGGAATCGAACCCACGACCTCCGGCATAGCAGTCAGGGTCACTAACTACTAGACGAACAGGCCAGTCAAACACATATTATAGGAGCTTGTGTTATGGGTACTAAACAACTGATAAACATACTTATATATTTCTAAATACATACATATTATAGATAAATAACACTCAGACACAGAACAAATGATCGTGCTCATCACACAAACATTTGTCCTGGGTGGGAATCGAACCCACGACCTCCGGCATAGCAGTCAGGGTCACTAACTACTAGACCAACAGGCCAGTCATACTTACGCCTGAATGACTGCTGGCGCACTCGAGGAATGGTGCGGCACACTCGAAGTTGAACTCGATGGATTTGCCCTTTCAAAAAAGATTTTCGTTCTAAAAAATACTCCTAATCAGCATTACAAAAAAAAACATATTGATAAAACATTGACTTACATAAAGATAGGTGACGAAGCAGTTGGAGAAAGAGGGACTTCGACACCCTCCTGGGTATATAACCCGAGGATAGTCGGTGGCGGCTCAACATACTGAAAAAAACACACATTTATAAACCTAACACCTCACAAAAAATTTCAATTTCAGATGAGTTTTTCATACGAGGTTTACATTCACATGCAATTCCAGACCATCACCCTTCCCCATATAAAACGTGTAGACAAAAACTTAAACAATACCCGCACCTGATTCAATCACTTATAGTTACTATATACCTATGAATAAAATGTTAACCATTCGGGTTGCTAAAATACAAATATCTTGCTGGGGAGTTTGTTCCGCCACTTCTTCCCAGCAAAAACACTAGGAAGTGGCGAAGGGTGGGCCGTTTTTGGGGGACTGTCTTTATGTATTTTTTTTTACGTTCAAAAAGTGCTGAATCTATCTTGCTGGGGAGTTTGTTCCGCCACTTCTTCCCAGCAAAAACACTAGGAAGTGGCGAAGGGTGGGCCGTTTTTGGGGGACTGTCTTTATGTATTTTTTTTTACGTTCAAAAAGTGCTGAATCTCAGCCTAGTATGAATAAAGACTTTTGATTTTGATTTTGAATAAGATATATTACTGAAAAACAAAACAACACATAATTTACAAAACAAAACATAAAAACTAAAATAAATTATTATACTAAAAATACATCTACATTCAAACTACACTAAACGGAAATAAAACTATAAAATAGGAAATAAAACATACTTTCATTTTATATATCTGAACAATTTTACAAAAACAATCGATGTTATCGATAACTTTCACCACTTTCACCGACATGACCCTAAGCACTAGCTGGGCTAAGAACCATTTTGACGTTTGACAGTTCAAAATTCAAATGGGATTTCGTCACCTACTAATGGATTTTTTATCATAATATGAATAAATGATTGAAATATGCATGGACTACGTGTAATTATGAGTTATCAATAGATTTTACGTTACTTCTACCATTACAAAGATGAAATTTCGTTGAATTATCTCAAAAAATCGTACAATAACAATAGCGAGTTCGACGAACCCGGAACGATGTTAATTTTGTTAGCTCAATAAAACAAGTTTTGAGATATTATTTCATGCAAAAAACTATCCACAAACATGCGAGAAACACTTATAAATGAATATTCACCCACTTACCGTACAAAAACACCGAAAAATCACGAAAACAAAGGAATTCACTGGCGCGCGCCGTAACCGCGAACACGAAATTTTTGTACTAACTTCATACTTTTTTTTTAAATGTTGCCTACAATATTTTTAGTTTCTGTCTTGGTCTATGGTTGTAAAATATTATCTGCCGTCGAGCACAATCGTTCAGAAACGATTTTAAGGCTTATCTTAACTACAATACAGTTTTAAATCGGTCGGGATTTGGTGGCACGTTTACGTGCCAGCGGGGCTCAACGGCAAAACTCGTTTACTGGCACGTTTAATTAACACTTGATTCAACTAAAATCAACAAAATAAAGTCTTATATACCTCTCTTAACAGCGGTTCTTTGGTAAACATTGTGAAGTTGAGAAAAAATAGTTTTGGCCTCATGTTCCGCCAGACATCGCCTGTAAACCTTATAAATAACCTCCCTGCCAGCACTCCGAATGGTTTTATTCATTATTATTCACTTTTTACGTTTTTAATCAACGTTTGGTGGTCGAAATTAAAATTTTACTAATTAGTGAACTTTGTTTATTATGAAATGTCATTATTTTGGAAATGTTGCCAACAGTGGCAACAGTTAAAAATTTAGTTCCGTTTCTACACTTTTTTGCCAAGCTGTAGCGCTGTACAAAAGTGTAACAAAACAAAGAAGGAATCGAGTGAAGGAGTAGAGCGTCGAAAAACTCGATCGCAGATCGAGGCCTAAAAAAATGATAGTACAGCTTGGCAAAAAAGAGTCTGACGCGGTGACAGTTGAAACTAAAAATGGATGATTGTGTTATTTGTCAACTGCTAGTACAACATGTGTCAAAAATGCGTATATCCTAGTCGTTTTTCATGGATTTAACAAAACTATTAAGTTTCGTTGCAAAATTAACGATTATAAATTAATAAAACCATTTGTAGTTGTATCAGAGCAGTGATTTACCAAGTCTTTTTGTGGTGTTTGGCCAAATCTGAAGCGGGACAAGTTTTGTCCGATATCGGGAATGTTTATCGAAGAACTGCCGCTAGGACAGGTGTTTATCTACCCTAATTAAATCATTGTACATTAAATAAGGTTTTCTAAATATATTCAATGCGTAGTTTTGTTGATATACAGGTTTAAGTAACTATTTGTCTTGTTTACAGAAATTGAAATTTAAGGTTATGTTTTGTAGTTTGAAGAGCCTCGTATATCCATATTTGATACTTGAAGATAAAGAATAGGGAATTAATAATAAAGTACTGTATCTATCGTTTTAGGTAAATCTGTCAACACAGTAAGAAAAATGTTTTAAGGAAGGTAAAAAATAAGATATTTTTTCAACACCGGGAAAACATTTCAAAGGTCACCCGAAGAAAGTTACCACCTTATCATTGTGACGTGAATCCAATTGAATTAATATGGGGAAAAAACATTAAATTTCTTCAGTCAATGTTGGTTCCATTGATATAAAGGTATGTAGCCTAGTTTATATGTGCATATTTAAAGTTGCTATGTTAGAACTATTGCTTATGATTATTTCTTGTTTTAAAGGTGGCTGCAGAACAAGCGTTTGCAAGCATACCTCAGATTGGAAAATCATACAAGGATATTGTAAGAAAATAGAAAAATAATATTATGACTGTAATAAATCTCACAGGTGACAGTAGCAGTGATTTATCAGAATTAGAAAATACTAGTGTTTCAGAAGTTGCAGGAAGCTCTAGCCAACATGTGAGCTTTTCCAGGATCGAATATTTGATGGTAGTGTGTCCAATTCGTCTGATTATTTTTTAGTATTTAAATAAAACTTAAAAAAGGTGTTCTTTCATTATCTCTGAACAAACACACTATTGTCTATTAATTCCTAACGATCTTACGGTTAGACTGCTCTCGAGGGCATGATTATATCTGTCGGTGGATACCTAATGCACCACTTTCGTGCAAAGCTTCAGTGCCCACTATAACATACATAGGTACATTAACTCACGCCTCTTTCCCACGTTGGTAGGCAGAAACTACAGAGCGCCATATGCTACGATTCTTACATACTTCTTTCTGCTTCGTATACAATTTTACATGTTGATATCCACATTTGCCCACTATTAATAGTGTTAATACTGGACATTGAAGCCTTCCATGGTGTTTGCGTAGCATCCGACAGACAGGACCACCCACTTAGCTTTGGGATTATAGGTACTAAAAAATAACAAGTATCAAACTTGTTAAGTCGTAGTATTCAGGGTGGCCACATGCGCGATACTAGCGACCTCATTTATTCCACACTCTTTTTTGCCAAGCTGTACGTGCAATTTATGCAATATAAAAAAAATATGGCAATTGTAAGTAAACCAACAGAAACTCAATCTTTGGGTCAGTTGCTTTTTTATCAATTTTACGATAGTTTATTGCGGTTTGGCAAGTCCAGCATAGTATTCATTTTTATATTTTCAATGATAGTTTTCAACCATCAATCCAAGCAGTGTTTTTACCCGACTGCCATGAAGGGTTATAGTTTTTGCGCGTATGATGTAGGTAGTTTTTGAACTTCTTTATTTCTTCCTAGTTTTATAGGTATGTTTTAGACAGTAGGGTTTTTTTATTTTTAAAATTTTGGCAATCGTCTATTACATATCAAGTAACTTAAAAGTCAGTCACAACACTATTAAGTCAACTGTAATGTCCGCCATGTTTTAGTCTGTATTTTTTTTAATCGGTCGTGTTCGAAAACTATATTAAAGTATTAATTTCATGTAGAAATGGCAAATCATATAAGGCGTAGCCTGAAAATGTTGTTGTATATTGTTTTAGGATAGCAAACATTTTAATTTACGATGCTTGTGTTATAGAATATACAAAAATGAAAGAATCCGGAGACAAATAAATGTAAATAGCGTTTGGCGTCGTAGTACTATGTTTCATCGAATTAGTTTTTGAACGTCAATTTACTAATGTTGATTTCGTTACGAAAATTACTCATGAGTTCTTTTTTTGATAAATAAAGATGTGTTGTTAACTCAAAAATGGGTAAGTATGTTAGTTGAAGATGAAAAAAAAGCCATGTGGAACAAAGTGCTAATATTAGTGTTTGTTCTAAAGATGAGGCGAAAAAAGAAACTGTGGACCTTTCGAGGCGTGGGTTGAAGAAAATAGAGAAAGCGCCCGTGGAGGAATCTAAGACGATTATTAATTTAATCCTAGACCAAAATGAATTGCAACGGCTCGATAACATCGATACATACAACCGCGTCGAAAATGTAAGCTACACAGTTGTTATATTTATTGAATGCAATTATGTTAAACTTACTACTATAATCATTAACATTATTAATTATTCTCTACTTCACTAGAATCATTACACTTAGTCATGTTTAGGAATAGAACACCATGATGATAAAGTCACTACTATTATTTAGGTGCATGACCAAAAAAACCATATACCCATAAATTCAATATAATGAAATCACTCAGATAACCATTGAAATTCTGTTTGTGTATAGTTGTCAATATGCAACAACTTCCTGCTACGCATGCATGGTGTGTCCAGACTGACGAACATCCGAATCCTGGCTCTGAGCAACAATGGCATACTACAAATAGAAGGGCTCAAAGACCTGATATATCTTAAAGTTTTAAAACTAGCAGGTAAGTCAGCCCCTAAGACTACCCACTGACCCAGTAAACATTAGTAATTGGTGAAAACAAATACTTTTCAGGTTATAGTACTATTAACATAATTATCCTGTTTCATTACGAACATTCTCTTGAATGGAATGAATTAACAGGTTATAAATAGAAGATCTCAAACCCATAGTTGCTTTTTCTTTCTCTTATTGAATAACAAATAAGGAATTGTATATAGAAATGTTTATAATAATTAATTCCGCTAGTGTAAAAAATAGTTTATTGCCACCTGATCTGCCTAAAATGGCCAGTGACCACTTGGCATAACTGACAGTTTCACGGAGTGGACCTGGATTGCCCTGTATGTTGAGATGTCTGGATAGTTAAAATATGTTTATTCAGTCTGAGAGCCTGTTTCATGAAATGGCAATAATTTAAAAGAAACACTCCTGACAATCAATTTTAAAATAAAAAAAAATAAAATTATTCAAGTGTAAAGTAAAGTAAAGATTATGATTTACATCAATTCCATTAGATGAAAAACTAAAATCTAACCGTTATGTAGATCTGCCTGAACTAGGTTTATGAATAACCTTTGTTTCAGGCCATCAAGTAACATCACATATTTAATAAAAAGAATGCAACAATAACTTGGCATTAAGTCCACCGTTGTACAGTTTTTTTTTACTTGTGCATAAAGCTCTAATAAATAAATAAAATAAGGTCTTGTAATAATTGCTTTATTTATTATGATGTTTTATTAAGGTACCTACTTGTGTTATGCACATGTAAATAAAACATCTTTAGAACATCTGTGGCAATTTTTAAAACAAAAAAGGTTGGTTAGGTAATAATGTTTACCAATTAAAGCTTAATATGGCACTTGAAATTATGTAGCAGCAGCCATCTATTAAGTTAATGGCATACAATAACTCATCACTGAGATAACTATGCTGCAAAATTATAGAACTAGTTTCACTTGTATGGAAAGTGAATAGAATGCTACTTGGTTATCATTTATGTTGAGTAATTTTTTCATAGTCTGCGTTGGTAAATCTCTTAATGATTACCTTATGATTATCTTACTCTCTTTCTTTCCACCATGTGTCAAGGCTTTCGTTACGCGGTTGGATCAAAGGCCTGATACAGAAGGCAGTACTCCTTGATACGGCTCGCATTGTGAGGAGGTTCCTGTCTTGGAGACCCTAACCACCGGTAGCTTAGACCCTGCTCCCCCCATCGGTGGCCTACTATTTTTTATATTTTTAAATGTTTATATTATTATATTAATATTTAAAAATGTAATCTATAAGAATTTTAAATGAATATATGACATAATAATAATAATATTTTTTTAAATAATCAAATGACAGGGATCCACAATGTTAGTAACGTAACTGATATCTAGTGTTAGTACCTAGACCAATAAAAATAAAACAATTTTTTTTACGTTGTTGTGTTGGGTTGTGGCCGCCGTCACTAGATATTTTTAAGTATAAGTGAGCATTCTCAAACATTCCAATACTTGATGATCTCTATTGCAGGTAACAACATAAAATCAATAGAACATTTGAACCACAACATGCACTTAGAACATCTAGACTTGTCCAACAACCAGATATCTTTCATAGCTGATATATCTTATTTGAAGAATTTGAAGGTTAGTATTTACTCTATACCTCCTTTACTGCATTCTATGACAATTGAATGATAAATGCTTTTGATACCTACGTAAACTCACGCCTTATTCCCATCTGCAAGGCACCATCTGCTAAGATTCTTACGTACTTCTTTTTGCTTCGTATACCATACATATTGTCATACACACACGCCGCCGGTTGCGAGTACTACACGCCTGACCTTTCTCAAGAACCTCACCAATAAGGTCTATGTGTGACATTCTACAGGGTCCCCTTTTCCTTCTGCCTTCGAAACACTTTTCGTTATCGTTAGTCGCCTTTCTGACCAAACCATCTAAGCATTCACAATCTATTTTGATTTTGCTTGTATTTTTTTTTATGGTAACATAGTTCATCATAAACTGAATAATTCCAACTTAAATGATGTAATTGTTCTGTATAACATTTACTGTTTACAGCATTTAAATCTGGAAAGAAACAGGATATCAGATCTGAGGCAGTGTGATCGCTACCTTCCAACACACTTGGAAAACTTAGGGCTAGCGCACAACAGCATCCAGGATCTGAATGAGATCAGTCACCTGGTGCATCTGAATAAGCTGGAGAATTTCTCTATACAGGGTAACCCGTGCGTTGCTATGGCTGGAAAGGACAAATTGTATCCTTTTTTATAACATAACTATTTTTTCCGAAAGGGTGACCCTGCATTTTGTGAAACGTGAACAGCTCAAGTTACCTAGAGTTGATTCATTTTACAGCCTACCCTTTATTCGTATGGTTTAGCGTGGTCCTATCGTTATGTCAAGCAACATATGTTACATTGTTTTTGTTGTTATCCTAATATTATAAACTATCACTCTGCTCGCGACTTGCTCTGCATGTATTTCGTACTTGAACCACCTGCCCCCACTCCCTCTGAGTTTTGAAAATAAAATATAGCCCATGCCACGAATATTGCGGCTTTCTATTGGTTAAATAATTGTCAAAATCGGTTCAGTAGATCCAGATTACCCCCTAAAACCTCACAAACTTAACTTGTTTATGATAATAATTATGAGTATAAATAGTTTGTAAACAATATTTGTTCCGCACATTTGAATAAAAATTGTAACATAGATAGAATATTTTCTGAATTAACACATAAGATGAAAAAAAACCGTCAAATGTCTCTATGTTACAGCTTGGCAAAAAAGTGTAGAAACGGAACTAAATTTTTGACTGTTGGCAACATTTTCAAAATAATGACATCTCATAATAAACAAAGTTCACGATTTCGTAAAATTTTAATTTCGACCACCAAACGTTGATTAATAAACGTAAAAAGTGAATAAAAACGAATAAAACTATTCGTAGTGCTGGCAGGGTGGTTATTTATAAGGTGTACAGGCGATATCTGGCGGAACATGAGGCCCAAACCATTCTTCATGAACATAACAATGTTTTCTAAAGTTCCGCTTTTAATACAGGTATGTAAGAGTTTGTTTTGTTGATTTTAGGTAAATCAAGTGTTAGTTGATGAATACAAAGCTATATTAATTTGCTTGCATAAGGAATAACTAGAAATTTGAAACAATAAATGTCGAGCACATAGGTTATGTTTACATTTTTTCAGCATTACTCTGGTATAGTGCGCTGAGATAAATTGATACTTTGGTGACTTGACTTTTAACGGAATGAAAATTCACTTTCTACGTAAATTATACTTTAAGTGCGATATCAAGGGAGAGAATTATTTGTTCTAGCGTTTGAATTAGAAATGTAAAAGAAATTGTCGTGCCATAGTCTAAATCTATTAATTCAGGGAAGCCTGTTATCGTTCTAAGCAAAATAGTGCTGGAAGGAGATAAACAAAAGGGTATTTTCTACATCCGGCTTTTTAACAGTATGTGATAAAAATGTTTTACTTTTAATATTGGTAGGGATAAATGAAATATTTCGTCTTTACAGGAAGCAGCTGAACGTGCATTACAAGCTATTATCGAGGAGGATTGGAAGAACTCGTGCTAACATGTAATAAAAATAGAAAATGATTACTGGAAAAAAAATAACTATGAACGAGGAAATATAGCGATTAGTAAAAAATCTAGAAGATGATAGTAGCATCACCTCTGAACCCGAACATGACTCAGATGAGTTTGCGGCCTACGTGTTCGGGGTAGAATATTTAGAGGAAGATTTACTAGAATAAAATATAGAAATTATGTTAAACAATGTTATGTTTTCTTTTTTATCATTCCTAAACAATGTTGTTAACTCAGGAGTATTTACTCAATTTGTTATTTTTAGGTAAGTAATCAGTTGCGTGTCGAAAACACGTCCTTGTTCAATGAATTCATTACACCCCAAGAGGACACCGGTGTCCACGCTGTCATTGTCTTTCTATTGTGTCTCTAATTGCCACGATTAAAAGTGATTACTTACTGATTAAAAAAATAATACATAATTAGATTAATTTGTCTAAAAAACAGCTAAGTATCAAGACTAGGTTGGTACGCTATGCGGTTGCCACGCGGGTTGCCATACGAAGAGCACAGTGGCGCCTCCATTATTTTCTACTCTTTTTTGCCAAGCTGTACTTAGTGTAATTGGTGGTGATTAAGTAACTATAAATAAATAATAATAACAACAAGATACTATATATCCCAGTAATATTGAGTCAATCTTGCGTAATACTTATCACTCACACCAGTAAATCATAAAATCTCATAATTAACACATGCATTACAAAAATGTTACAAACGTAAAATGTTCCTTTACTTTTCTAACAGAGGTTATGATTACCGTCCATTTGTACTCAACTGGATAATGAGCGTCAAGTCTATCGACGGCTTCGTCGTCAGTGCTATAGAAAGGTAAGATCTTAATTTGTGTTGTATTTTATTTTGTGTTTTTTTAATAAAGTCTGTTGTTTTTTTGTAAAAAAGTTTTTACGCAATATTTTTGGTACCATGGAACAATTATTAATGAAACCTCTACAATGAGGGTAGCCTCATTGTAAAAATCAACTTTTAGTCGGTTGATGAATGTTTCACATTCATGCATTAGATTATAATTGAACAGTTAAAATTAAACAGTTAATTAACTTTCAGTTTGAAAGCAGAGTGGTTGTACAGCCAGGGCAAAGGGCGACATTACCACACGGGGCAGCATCAAGAGCTGTGTGAATACTTGGCATCCACCTGTCCCCTCACAGCTGATGCGTTGGAAACTGAAGATCAAAGAAAACTGCGCCTTATTCTTAGCAAGGTAAGGTGGAGTTTAGAATAGCACCCTTCTCGACTTGCGTTCGATGTAGTTGTGTCTTTATAAAAATGTAGATAAATATTTGTCTAATTGAATCAATGTTTCTGTATATGTGTGTGTGAAGTTTTTTTTGCATAATACAGGATGTAAAAAGTTTTACGTAAACGAAAACTACATATTCTACACATCACTGGGATAGTTTTTTTTTTTCTAGAACAAACCTGGGAATTCACTGGTTCTGTAGATATTGAAGGTCAAAGTAAAATATTTTGTTTCGTTTTTTTTCAAAATCGTATTCCAAGTATCATTAGTAAACCGTCTTCCGAACAAACACTCAAAGTTTTCAATTCTTCAAAACAAATTACGCATTTGAAGATACAAAAATGCAATAGATTCTAAACACAAGCGTGCGGTCGGTTCAACTACCAAGCACGAGCGGCCGCGTCCGGCCGTACTCTCAGCTGATCGAAACTAGCGCGCAATAAAATCATCTCTTTTTTAAAAATGGAAAAAAAAGAGTTTTTGCCAGTTGTATTTTTTGGGCAAAGTTACTTAATTATATGAACAGAATGTGTAGTTATCGGCCTTTTTACACCCTGTATAATATAGATAGCGTATTTGAGTAATCAGAGTATCGCATCAGTTGGATATGAGGCAAAGGCGTGTTATTATACAAACTTATTCTATAATGCAGGCTCAACATCATCAGCAACAACTGAAAGATCAAAACCACAGTCCGTTGAAGCCAAAGTTGCAGTCACCGAGAATGCAATGTAAGTGCTTTGTAGAAAATAAGGACGCTGATAAATGTAGAAGGGTGTTCAGAATAGAGAAATGCCACACACACGATGATACCAGTATTTTATTCACGTTTAAATAATAATATGTACAACATAATATTCTCGTGTCACAATGTTAGTAACCATACTCCTGCGAAACGGCTTGACCGATTTTTATAAACTTTATATGCATGGATAAAAAATCCTGTAATTGTCGCATGATAAAAAAATCAGCCTCTACAATGTTCAATTTCTAAATTCATAACACTAACAGGTGAAGAATAATTCCAGTTTCGCAAGTCTGTGGCTTTGGTGGTTTAGTTTCGTTCATTATTGGCCACCGACTTTCTAAACTGGAGTTATTTTTCACCTGTTAGTGTTTTTTTAAGAGGTCGGTTGTTTTTTGTAAAAAAGTTTAATTTTGCAATTTTTAGTTTCTTTGAATCATTGAAATTGGTTTACAATTGCTAAAGAAGTTCTTTCTAAACATTAATCGAGTTGTATGCATAACAATAAAAACTTGCAGCACGTATATCGACGCCTCGTCACATGGGCCGTTCTCCCGACCGCCTCACGTCGAGCTACCACGCAGTCCTCACCAAGTCTTCGTCACCATCGCACCAGATGACGTCATCACTATGCGGTGACCTGCCCGGCATACCCACGGCTATGAGCCAGAGCTTCGACTCGCCCGGACTTATGTACGCCACGGAGAAACGAGACAGCGCTAGAGAAAAGGAAAGGGAAAAAGTACAAGGTATGTTCTTAGCGAAACGGAGATGTAACTGACACAATTCGTAGACTTAATATATCAAGTTTTAGAAATTGTTTAGGGACTGCCTCATGCGTCTGCTGCATCATGAGGCCCCGAGTTCGATCCCCGGGTCGGACAATGCGTTATTGAGTTTTTACATCAGGAAGTTCTGAATTGAGTTGAGTTGTTTTTCCATCTGGGATTTCTCAGTAGCAGCCCGGAGTCTGGATTTGTGCCCGATTGATGGCAATAGGTTCGCCCCCTATTACATTGGACTTAAACATAACTGGCGAAATGTGGGTGTACTACCAGGTACACCTCTGCCTAGCCCTTCAGGGATTACAGGCGTGACGTTATGTTATGTGTTATGTTGAAGTTCTGAATACCTGTCATATAGAAACCTTATAACATGGGATTCAAACGTAACTTAGCGATATGTGGATGCACTGTAACTACACCTCTGCCTACCCTTTCGGGGATTATCGGTGTTATGTTATGTGTAGAGCTTCATCCTTGTCACTCTTACTGTCTGACTGTGAGACAGTATGCTTTTTATATGAATAACCTACGAAACCTCACAACTTATCTCCTTCAACAGAGATACCACAACCAAAGCCAGTAAACCATTCACTGGAAGCTGCATCGAAAATGGTGCCCGTACCAGAATCGCTAATGAGTCCCGACTACCAAGATCCGATGTACGACATCCAAAGATCCATACCAAAGCCAACAAACAACTCCATACACAGCATCTCGAACACCTCATCACAATCGAGCAACAGTAGTATCCACGAAGAGAAACCACGACACGCCAAAAACATGAAAGGATCCCCGAAACTGCCAAAGAGCGCTACTTCATCGCCTAAATTAAAAACGAGAATGGAACAAAGAAAAGGTAGCTTAAGTAAAATAGAAGTGAAAAATGACGAGAAGAAATTAAACGGTATCACAAATGATTCAGAGAATCTCGGCGCTGATATCATGAAATTGGCTTCGAATCAGAGACGGCAGAAGAAAATGAGCGTAGAGTCCATGGCTGCTGTAACCATACAGAAGATGTGGAGAGGGTACAGAAGTAGGAACCTTAATAAGGATACGCTTCGGATATTGCACGCCATACAAGCGGCGAGGGCCAGACAACATATACAGTGAGTTTAAAGCACTTTATTATTATTATTATTTATTTATATCAATCAACTTCGGATCATACATTTTTACAAAATTAATAAAACATTTCACATTCACAACAAAACAAACAACACAAAAATTTAACATTACATTTAAATCAAAATTACAATTAAAATTAAAACCATAATCAAACACAATATAAAAGTCAAAATTAAAATTGAAATGAAAAACAATATTATAAAATTAAAAATTAAAATGTAAATTATAAAAATTAAGTCAATTAAAACAATATCTTAGCATTAACATTAGCCAGTACGTGAACCATACAGCAGTGGTTCACGTACTGACAGTCGAAATGTTCAACAAAAGCTTTCATTGCGGCTAGCCCGCACCCTACGCACCAGGGATGTGCACCGCTTGCGCATGATTGTGTAGAAGCAATCCACGCGCGCCTCGGCAAACCGCTATTGTTTGTTGTGCAAAACTGTGTTTCTCAGTGTCAGGGTTGTTAGATGGGGAGTCGCTCCATCTTCTTCTTATCGTGTGGTTAGTAACTAACCTGGTGTCAGAGTTTTAATGCCGCCCATGGGCCTCTGACGTGGCATCACATGCCCTCGAGAAATATCTCTCAGGCATGCCGGTTTCTTCACGATGTTTAATAGCGATAGTGTGTTTTGTTTTGTGTTTAGTCGCTCCATGTATAATAGGTATTCAGCTGCAACCGATTAGATTGCAAGCCGATCTCAACATTGGGAAAAGGTTGAGTAGATGAAAACAGTACCGAGGCTAGCACATCAAGCTATCCCAAGGTGTCAAATTTTCGTTTTTCAACTTTGAACAAACAGAATAAAGATGATGAATGATGTTCAATAAGCTAGTTGACTCAATTTTTTTTATTAGTTTCTCATCTAGATTACAAGTAAAATAAATGAATATTAGTAAGAGGATTTAAACTTTGAAGGGAAAAGTACGAAATTCACGCGGATATCGCGTAATTTAATAAAGCTTTAAGTGTAGTGCATATTCCTTGTTTTGATTTTATATGACTGCTGTTAGAGAATCATAATAGTCGCAAATTTCATGTTACCATATAACATTGCTTAAATTATTAACTCGTAGGAGGTTGACATGCGACATGGAGGCGACGAAGGCAGCCTTGGAGTCTGAACGGAAGATACAACAACTACAAATGCAGGCTATCAACGCGTTATGGAAGAAAGTGTCCACTTTACAGGCTGCTGGTGAGTTTACCTTGATTTTAGAGCATTGGTTACCAACATTTTTGATTTGGAAAAAAAAATTATACACGCTTTATAACTAAAGTTACCCCAATGTGTCAAATTTCTTTGATCGTTTTTCAACTTTATGTCAAACAGAATAAGGTTCATATTCAATTTGGAAAATTTGATACATTGGGGTAACTTGATGTGCTGGCAGGCTGTCTGTACAATTACTCTAATAAAGTAAAGAGGAAAGATTTGATTGTTTGTTTGTTTACATTGAATAGGCTTCGAAACTACAGAACCGATTTGAAAAATTCTTTCACCGTTGGGAAGCTACACTATCCCCGAGTGACATAGGCTTTTTTATCCCAGTATTCCCACGGGAACGAGGACTACCGCGGGTGAAACCACGTGAGGTCTGCTAGATATAATCTATTTTCACTGCAGCGGTCACACTTAGTTGTAACAATTTCAACAATTTATTTTAAGAAATGATGTAAATATTATTTAGCTATAGTATTTCATTTTAATTGATAATGATAAAAACCCAAAAGAAGCAGGGATGACCAGTACAAGGAATGGTATTCGTTTCACTTTAATTCTTCTAGATTTGGAATAAAACAATAATTTTATTAAAATTGTTTTAACTTTTCTTTGAAAAAATAAAATGCGCTGAGCATTTTATTCCTGCATTCTTGATTGAATGGAGTATAGTAGTTCGTAGCTGCCAAATTATTGTCCGCGAAAAGCTTTAAATATCAAAATTACATTGATGAT
Source organism: Euplexia lucipara (assembly GCA_921972225.1). Lineage (NCBI taxonomy): Eukaryota > Metazoa > Arthropoda > Insecta > Lepidoptera > Noctuidae > Euplexia > Euplexia lucipara. Next base: position 18,649,931 of record OV179156.1, read on the forward strand.
GCAAACTTAAACGCTCTTTGTATGATATATATCTACAGTCCTACATATAAAATATATATTATCAAAGTAGGTACCTACAGCACTATAGCTGTAGAAATATTCTTACAAGTATGTAAAATAGAATGCAGTCTATGAAAAATAATTCCGCAATTAATTAGTAGCAACTCGTACTTTTGTCTGGTCCAGTTAGTTTGATGTACGTAGGCTTGCACATCGAGCTACCCTCATTGGTCGAATTTCGTTTAAAAGTTTTTGTTTTTTTCAATGTTTCAAAAAAAAAATAGTTCGGAGTAGCTTGAATTGCTAGTGTCGGTGTAATGTCAAAACGGTAATATTCGAATAATGATGTTTCTTATGAACTATTACTACTATATTTGATTGCCGTACTAAAATAAAAGAAAAATACTTTCGTTTTAGACAACCAGAAGCAAAGATTATCGGAATCGGATGACAGCTCGGACGCGCTGAGACAACTGTCGGAGACATGTTTCAGTTTACAGGCACAGGTGTGTACCTAGTATAGTGCAAACTTCAATTGAAAGTTAATTATTAAGATAATTATTTAGTTTTCATATTAAAGACTTAAAAGGTAACAAATTGTGTATACATTATATTTATAAGTGGAAACTTGTAATTGGCCATCTTCTTTTTATTGTTTTTGTAAATTCAAATGTAATAGCTGTAAGTGTCGTTAAAATTAATAAAATAAAATAAATAATAAATAAAGTTCAAATTCTACTTTATTATTTTAAGAACTTTTTTTTTCAAATGGCCACAGATATACCAAATTCGGTGTAAATCGTCTATGATTCTTTATGTAGGTATACATAAAGGTCTATGTGGTAGGGCTTGTAGCAAATGAAAAAATATAATATATCTACATAATACCAACATACCCCTTTCTTTCAGTTTCTGATATATATTTTCTTCGTACCCCAGGTAGCGGAATTGCAAGGTTGTATGCAAGAAGTATTGAAGGCAGTGTCCACCAAAAGTCCAGCGGCGCCAGTTGCAACGCAGACAGATATTACGGCTATCATCACACCTCAGGTGACTGAACTAAAACTGTCACTTATGGTAGTAGTAGTTAGTATTTTATGTGTTAATTAATTAACTTTCAGTTTTATCCAGAAATATCCTTTTTGATCCGAGGGTGCTATATGGCAAATGTTATAAAACGCATTGAACAACATTTTTCAATTTTTTACGAACAAATGTTTCTGAAAATTTGTTAAAGGAGACACTTAGACTCAAGATCGTTTAACAGCCTAAGTTAATAGAATAAACGACAGTAAAAAAAGTAAAATTCTGAACAAAATAAATAAGTTCCTATTCCTATATCTTGTGCATATAGAATAGATGGATAGATAAAAATTATGTCACCGTGTAAGTGTGATGAAAAAAAATAAAGTCGCCGTTAATGCCCGTGTCGTTTTGCTCGGCATTGTATTGACTTTCAAATATCACAAAATCATGTTTAGTAAGTTTTGTTAATAAGTCATGATTAGTGATTGACGTATCGTGTGTGCAGGAGGAGCGCTGCACGTGGCTGCGCCGCCCGCAGTCGCTCCCGCTGGGCGGCGCGCGCGCAGACCCGCCCGCCGCGCCCCCCGCGCCCCCCGCGCACCCCGCGCCCGCTCCACACAGGGAACACACGTGAGTAACTTCATCTATATATATAAAAATGTTGTTGGTTTGTGTACGCTTCAAATACTCAAAAAGTTCTGCACCGATCGAGCTGAAATTTTGGCATGATATATAATCCGCATCAAGGATTGTTTGTATCTAACTTTTTACAAAGCGTGGCAGGGTACAGCTAGTATTATTATAATAATTTGAATAATTTAAAAGCATACAAAATTGAAATCAATTATGCAGACAATGTAATCTGTCTACTCATTTTACTCGTTCAGATTTAAAAACATTTATGTGTGACCAGCAAAGCGTAGATGCGTGGAAAGCATAAGTTATGTTTTCCACGTGTCTTGCCACACTACCTTTATACAGTGACCAACCAGCACATCAAACTACTCCGATCGTCGAATACCTTTGATAGTTTTTCACCTTTATTACAAACAAATAAGGCTCATATCCATTTGAAAAAAAAAAACAGTTTGGGGAAGCTTGATGTGCTGGCGTCTGTACAGTCAACAACTAATATTTTATTCTTTAGACTCTCTTAAAGCGGAAATACTCTCGTCAACTTAATTTTATTGCTGACTGTAGTATTTTATTAATATTGCAGTGAAAATTCGAACGAATCGGCCGCTCTGGGTATAGAGCGGACCGAGTCCGTTATACAAGAGAGATCGGCGGAAACGACCGAAGTGGATGTCGACTCGAGGGCATGTGAGGTCATCGCCGACTGATACCGCAAGCAAATACATACTGTGCGAAAACCTCGGGGTTGATGATAATATTTGTGGTTAAAGAGATAGTATACGTAATTGTCACAAGAAAGTGTTGTGTAAACACTTCGCCTTGTAAACGGAGGGATACTCTTTGCCAGTAATTTATACTAAAGTACAGTAGCAGCATGCAACAACTTATTTCAAACTAGAAAACATTTTATCGACACAGGCACAACACGACAGAAAAAAAAAGTATCTGCCGAGTAAACTAAAAAATAACATTATACATACTGCCGAAGCAATACTGTACCTACACAAACGGATTCGTCCTCCATTTTAACTACAGTATGACAAAAAAAAAAGATCAAAGAACTATAAAAAAGTAATAAACAGATATAAGGTCATATATTTAGTTTAAGGGGTAGGTATGAAGTAGGTAGCATAAAAGTAGGTGTGCAGCTAAATTACCAAAGAAATAACTTGATATGACCCCGGGCAGCTATATATTATGAAAATTAAACTTAAATAGTTGTTGTATTACAAATACTGTTGTATACAACTTTTCATTATCTAAAATGTTAATCGAATGAAGTATACTATCTCTTTAATACCAACTAATCATTCTGTGACATCTAATTAGGTTTTCTTGACATAGTAAAGCTCTAAGTGTAAGTGAATTCGTAGGTCTTGGGATAAGGCAAATTGAAACTAATCATAGTTGTCGTAAGGTTCATATTCGTGGTACGCTAAAGCATAGCTTGGTCTGTAATGTGGGCTTGTTAAAGAATTATGGTATGATGACATGATATTTGTGTAATATAGATCAATCATGGTTAAGTTTTATGACGAAATGAACATCAAAGGCCTTTAAAGGTCTTTTTCATGTTATAATATACTATGCAATTTATTTTTAACGCAGCTGCCTGTATACAGGGTGTAACGGAAAGGGTATATACATACAAACAGGGTGAATAGAGTATTTAATAACGAGTCTTTCCTCAAAATTTCAGCTCCCAACTAATAACTTTGAAACTTCACGTTATTATTTAATATCGACAGTTTATTAAATGCAAAATCATAACAAACGTGTCACCGCACTATGAGGGTCATAATCCTGTCCGGCAAGGTTCAAGTATTCTATCTCGGGTTCTGCGCGCCTAGTACAGACCTATCGGGCTCTGCCTAGCCGACGAAGGCGCGACGGCGCGGGCGGGCTCAACTTTACAATTATGTATGTATATGTATAAAAACGTTGCCATGTCGTTTCTTATCACCAAGAGAACCCATGCCCTTCGGATGTATATACCCTTTCCGTTACACCCTGTATATGTTGCCACTTTAAATAACTTTAATTGCTAACAACACTTTCCTAAATGATTTTAAAATAAAAAAATACATTTCAAACGAATATTTCCTGCTTAAAATGCAGTAAAGTTGATTATCTGTAACATACCAAAGAATGTGATAGCATTATGAAAGACAAAAGGAACACTGAATGAAAACTTTTCTTTGTTTAGATTTAAAAACACTAACATTGATTTTATCCGATGTAAAAAAAGGAAGGTCAAAAAAGATAGACTGGTCGAAATATAAAATACAATTTGATTAAATTTATAAAACGTGGGATATGTTTTAGTGTGGACCCATCATAATCAGAAACGGCTGATTGGTGTAGCAAGACAAAAATCTAAAAATAAAACTTTAGTCTAGCAAATACAAAATGCTTGCAAAATTAAGATTTTTGTACCGTATTCTTGCTTTATACAAGACCAATTTGAAACAAGACTGGATAAGACGTATCTTGGTTGTTCGCGTATATATCCTTGCCATTTGAAATTTTTGCTTGTACATGCAATTGCAGACTCTTGGTATAGTCACCTGAATTAGATGATGCACTCTCCACTCAACAAAACAACTCCAAATAATTTACGAATTTCTTAAGGGTGCGCTGCTCCATAGTCATTTCCATATAGTCTACGTCAAATTGGATGGCCAATTCGTCATCGTGGTCCCAAAGTTAAGCATAAAATCGTTATTAATGCCAGCTCGTGAGCGGAATTGTATGTTAAAATCTATTTGAAAGTTATCTTAAAAGATTCATAATTGTTAATGCAATTTTGGGTGTCTTATGCCACAGGAGTTTACTATTACTAGAGTTGTAAAAACATTTCTTTGAATTAATGTTATACATTCAGCTGTTTTTCCACAATAACCCAAAACCAAAAAATTGTTTATTATGTTTTTCTGTGTAAATCATCGTGGTTTTCGCCATTAACACGGACGAAAAGTTGACTGGTAGAAAATGCCTATGGCATTAAGTCCGCCTTTGTACTTTAGTGTGATTGAAGTATTGAATAAAGTAATACTTAAATAAAAGTTTGAACCCGCACAGTTATTTCATATCGTTGGCGAGCGCACTCTTAAGAGAAATTATTTAGCATTAAGCAACTGGAAGTCTTTAATGAATATGGTGACTAAATAAATAGTCTTTATTATGTTAAAATAAATAAATAATCGCATTCTACTGTTAAAATATACATTTTTAACAAACTACTTATAGATTAACAATTTATTATACATTTTGTTAAATTTTTCTATTCTGTTCATTGACGGGTGGCGATCTGTGAATTACGCATAATATTATTATTATTCTAGTTTTAACTATCACTTAGTAAATATTAGGTACGTTCACAAAGACGTGGTTGTTGATTTTCAAATGAAATAATACATAAATATTTCCTATACACTGTAAACAACAAAAAAAAAAAGGCTGGAGCATATTGTACCTATTGCAAAATAAATATTCACTTGTTTTTAAAAACTATTCAATTGCAGCATTTATCTCTGCGTGCACAGAATGATGTTTTTAAATAATACAATATGGCATACAATCAACTTATTGGCTTAAAAATAATATTGTACTACGATATGTTTCTATACAATTACACAGTGTATAAGCCACTTAGTTAAAGCACTGACTTCACTGCCATTTTGCAAATAAACCATTGAATTTCTACATTTTTACGACTTACCTGTTGTATATTCACAATAATTGTACACAAGTCGGCTGATAAGGGCAGTATTAAATGTTAAAAAATATATTTATTTCTAGTTGTGTGGTACATAAATGTTAATATTTATTTAGATTATAAAGATACGAAGAATAGATGAGAGTATTCTAGAACATTTCTGGAGCTTTAAAATGATCTGTCAAACAATGTCTCTTAGAAAATAAGCTATAAATTCATATTTTAACAATAATAAATGTACTATTTCACAAATTTATAATCACGATTCTGTAACCAGTCACCATTATTTTTGCACCTGGTGTCTATGACGTCATACTGATGAGAGACGCACATCAGAAACTAAAAAACTACATATTGCAGTTTCGGGCGTGCCTGGTTGGAAGCGGGAAGCGGTAATAACGAGGTGCAGAGATAATGGGACCGAGTTATACACAATAAAACAGGTTCTTACATAATAAAAACAGATTTCAATTAAGATGGCAGAATAGAACTATGTGCCAAAATAAGTTCTCTATTTGGTGCAGAAACATACAGATTAAAAAATGTTAACATTAGTAATGGAAAGTGAAACTATTAGTAAGAACTTGCTTTGGTATAGTTGACGATTGACACGACTCGCTTTGCGTGCGCTAGACACAAATCAATTAAAATTAATTAACTGACATCGTTTCTTAAAGGGAATAGAAAACTTATTTTAGTTCTATTAATGAATCGGAAAGTGCACCTCTAAACTCAGTTGCACCAAGTTCAGTGGATAGCAAGCCTGGCCGTGCAAACACGGTTTTTAAATTCAGATTCTTAATTCCGTGATACTAGGTCATTTTGCTTTTTTGGGGACTGTACCGAAAAGAAAATAAAAGATTTTGTTGTCCGTTCATTCGTCTGTCTAAACTACTATTGTGTTCTAACATGAACATTTGTATTAATATACTGGATCTTATTCTTACACACTGGGTTTTTACAACGTGGCTGATCGGTCGCGAGAGAGCAAAACAGTGAGCAGTTCAGACATACTGCTACGTTCCAGACGAACGAACAGACACCAGTCTTTAGACTCGTCCTTGAGGAACAGTTTAGACTCTTAACTCTGGGCTTTAGAAACGAGTAAGGCCTCCCACACATAACTTGCGAACTCACAACGCATTGCAAATATCTGCCAGGTATGATCACCTGAACCACCGCTTTACCGGACGAAATAGTATCGCAGCAAGGTTTTGTGTGGGCACCCTAAAGATAGCCGGGCACAAATTTTCAAGTCAGAACCTTCAGGGCGCGATTCATACTTGCAACTTGCACTTTTCAAGTATCTTCATTTGGAATTGATGTATCGACGTTAATAAGAAGACAATACGTGTATTCGGATCTTAAGGAAATCGAAAACCGGTCTACTTTTTATTGTTTAATCTCTCAGAATGACCTTTATTTTATAAGTAAAATGTCACAGTCAAAAAAGTAATTAGAACAACCACTGTAATATTAAGAAGTTGTAATTAGTTTTATTGGTAATTATTATAAAAAGGTAAAAAACGAGATGCCTTGTGTATTGAGCTTTATTTTATCGCAATATTTTTTTTTAATTTTTATATTTGTCGGGTGTGTCTACTAGATAACGAATCTCTACGCTTGTATATTTTTTGGATAAAATTTTTTTGTTCTGTAACATAATTGGGACTATTCGAATTTGTAAAGTTTGATAAAACTTGTAAGTTGACGTATTCAGTAGTAAAACCCAATATTTTCACCCTAATACGAGTCGTCTATTAACTGATTTTTAAAATATCTAATACACTGTTTTTTTTTTCAACTTTCAACGCTGAGCCGATGGGTTGAAAATCCTACAGTTTGTAAGTTTGCTTTGGTGTTAAACTTGCCAAAAAGTTGTAATGCCCGTTTCTACTAACACTAGACCTTAATGAAAACGGGTATTACAAGTTTTTGGTAGTATGTTGACTAGGTACTATCTTTTTACAAAGATATTATGACGACCTTTACAGATAGTCTTTTTAAAGAATAATAGCTATCATACACAGATTCAAATAGTCACGATTTGTAATTGAGTTCTAATATGCTAAGTACTAGTCATTTTTAACAACGCATTGTCATGGTCATTGCAATTAATCTTAGCTTCGCCTTACATGACATAGATGTGTTCATAAAAACTTGTTTTCTCATAATGTATAGTTCGATAAATGCGAGTAGGAATGATTGTGTAAATATGTGTTTTACTGTACTTTGTCACTGATACATAGAGCCAAGAGAATTTTCTAAATTGACGGATTATGAGACGCTGGAAAACGTCCTTAAAGAAAGCCAGTATATTTTTACGTGGTAAAAGGAATTAACAATATTTTATAAAGAAATACATTGACGCATAGACGCCAGCACATCAGGCTACAAAATTTTCCCAATGAACATGAAACTTAATCTGTTTTAATAAGTTGAAAATAAAAAAAAAATACACATTGGGGTACCTTGATGTGCTGGCCTCTGTACCTCGCATTTTCAAAGAACAGTAAAACTCGTTTTGTTTTTGTTACGAGAAATGTGACCGACGTTGTATTAAGCCTAACAGAGATGTTAATCGTTTAAGCATAAGATAACTAATAATAATTGATGTAAGATCTTTCGGTGTCTTCACAACAATCAAATAATGCCGGCTGTTTGGCATGCCGCAATATGTGTCGAATATTTTCTTGTAATCTAGATGAAGGACTAAAATCAAAAATTTTCTCAAATAGCCCATTCTCTTGCTGTGGAAATTGGCATTAATTTTGAGTTTCTTGCCGGACTGAGTTAAAAACTAGCACGCGTAGCATGAACACCGTAGAAACCTGATTTTGTTATAGAAGAACTGACCAATTGACAGATTGTAGCAACATTTCTTTTGTTTTGATCGCGACAATGTCTAGAATGAAGAGAAGGGATGTGTAGATTCTTCAGTCGACAGTAGTCTACAATATTGACCATTATTTCTTCTATAATAAATCCTAAACACATGTCGTATTGTCAGAAAGTTCTTACAAATAGATGAAAACGAGGTAGGCCCTCATCACAACACGACCTAACATAACACACCACACGCTGCATTTACTTGGTTTCGACCCGTAAACGTAGCTCAAACCAGCCAAAGTGCTGAGAAGAAGAAACACTTGCCAAAAATAATAATAATAATATTTATTTCAGAAAAAATCCATATTACAAATATTTAAAAACAATAAACATCAGCAATAAAAACAAACACACACACAGTAAAGGGGAACACAATAAGACCGGGAGGAACTGTCCACTACTCACAGAGCAGTATGCAAGCGTATCCAGTGGCGCAGCAGGGGAGAATCCCACCTGTCCGAGAACACACCTATTAGACTGTTGCTACTGGACCTAATGGTCATGGCACATTATAACGGCACCGCAACTGCTCAGCAGCCGCACGGCATCGCTCGAATATAGGCTACGGCTAGCGGCCAGTGCGCTAACTACGCGTCGTCGGTAAGGTGCCAGCTTGCAGTCCGCACGCCGCCCGCGAGGTGCAAGCTCGCCGCCTGCAAGGCGCAAGCTCGCAGTCCGCGCGCTGGCTGCGAAGTGCAAGCTAACTGTCACAATGAACACAATTGTTATAAGGCATTTATAATTGAACACGCCTATGACTTGCACGTTTTTATAATGTCTCGGTTTACGATGGCGCAATGACGTTTTGCTGGCGACTCGGAGTCGGCGTGCTGTAAGCGTGCGGTCGACGCGCTGTAAGCACATGGTCCGCTCGCTATCGGCACGCGGGCTGCGAGTCGAGTTGTATGGTAGTGGCAAGCGCGCTGACTGCTCTCCGTTGGCTTTTTCACTTTGACATTGTGAAATATATAATACTACCCACGATTTAAGGCTCTAAATTGAATGACAAGTCAATTGCTGGTTTGGAGCGGTGCCGGTGCCGTGCCGGTATAATGTGCCATGACCTTTATTTATTACACGACTAAGCAGCGACGCACACTGCTTGCTTCTATAATCGGCAGAGTTTTTCTACCATCTGTCAGTTTGTCGATTCTTCCTTCGACATACCAGTTTCTACTGTGATCATGCTGCGCGTGCTGGTTATCTTTACCATATAACTGTATGGCCAAGCGCGCTCTACGATTAAAAATCGTTGCGAATAAAATCGACAATCTGTGAACAACAGAAATGTACTACAATCCGCGCACTGCGAAAATAAATCGTTTACGATTTAAAATAGCACATGCGAAATCGTGCGAATATTTTGTACCCTATGAAGCGGTATTAGCTAGTCTTAATGCTGTCAAAGGATGTACCCAGTAACCTTTAACGTTAACTTTATCTTCTTCCTAATAAAATTCTTTTACGTAAAATCAAGTAGTATATAATGGTTATTTTCTTTTTTAAATCCATGTTGTTGACGCCATTTCTTTGATAGTTTTTCAACTTTATGGCAAACAGAATAAATCTCATATTGGCCCTGTTATTTCGCAGGCGATAATAAATCGTGGTGCGCGTAGGAATTATGGTCGTTTACGATTTTATTCCGCACTTAAAAATTCGCAACGAATAAAATTCGTAGTGCGCGCTTGGCCTATAATCCAAATGATTGTGAAGTCACCCTAAGGTTCCAAAGACACTTGCCGTCCTTAATCATTTCAATTTCGTCACGTACCCACCTTATTTGTTGTCCATTTCGTTATAGCCTGTATTTATTATGTTTTATAAAACGGTTTTAAAACATTAGCCGGCTTTTATTAATTTCGTCATTAATAATAACAATATTATTTTCAGGTACACTAGAACTCGCAAGTCGCAAAAACGTTTGACGTTTACGCAACGTAAACTTTTGAGTTGGTTGGATTTAAACTTATTACATCGCAAGCACTGTATGTGTAAGTATCAGCCTAAAATATGAACTGAATAAATGGCTGATGAGATAAGTGAGAGTGGAAGATGGAGAGGGTCTTTCAAATAATCTTTGCGAAAAAGATTTTCAAATTGTCACAGTTTACGTAACGTCCAGCGTTTGCGGTGGGTATACAGGGTTATATTCAAGGAAGTTTTAGCCATCACAGTTTTAGTGCAAAAAGGTCTGTGTACTTCGATCTCTTTGTAACACTAAAAGAACCATGGTTGGTTTGATGGTTTCTTACTATTATTATTCTATTACTATTTATTATTATTATTCTATTTATATCACTATCTATGAACCTTTCGTGTAAATTTTATAAAAATAATGTTGAGTGGTTCTGAAACTGTGTTTCTGAGTGATTCTGGTACCGCATTCATAGTTTTTTCAAAAAATATCTGTTTATTGAAACGTCGGTTGGTTCTTGTACTATTTTGTTGGATTGTTGAAAAGTATATGTCCATAAAATGTTTCTGGATGGTTCTGGTACCGCATTGTTTAGTTTTCACAAAATATCTGATTAAAACGTCGGTTGGTTCTTATACCATTTTCTTAGATTGTTGAAAAGTATATGTCCATAAAATGTTTCTGGGTGGTACTGGTACCGCATTGTTTAGTTTTCAAAAAATATCTGATTAAAACGTCGGTTGGTTCTTATACCATTTTCTTAGATTGTTGAAAAGTATATGTCCATAAAATGTTTCTGGATGGTTCTGGTACCGCATTGTTTAGTTTTCAAAAAATATCTGATTAAAACGTCGGTTGGTTCTTATACCATTTTCTTAGATTGTTGAAAAGTATATGTCCATAAAATGTTTCTGGGTGGTACTGGTACCGCATTGTTTAGTTTTCAAAAAATATCTGATTAAAACGTCGGTTGGTTCTTATACCATTTTCTTAGATTGTTGAAAAGTATATGTCCATAAAATGTTTCTGGATGGTTCTGGTACCGCATTGTTTAGTTTCAAAAAATATCTGATTAAAACGTCGGTTGGTTCTTATACCATTTACTTAGATCGTTGAAAAGTATATGTCCATAAAATGTTTCTGGGTGGTACTGGTACCGCATTGTTTAGTTTTTCAAAAAAGTATATGTTTATTAAAACGTTGGTTGGCTCTTGTACCATTTTGTTATATTGTTCAAAAGTACATGTCCATAAAATGTTCCTGGGTGGTTCTGGCGTATCGCATTGCTCTGGAACTGTATTGTTCGGTTTTTCAAATAAGTATCCGTCTACTATAAAGCTGTTGGTTGGTTCTTGTACCGTTTTATTAGATTGTTCAAAAGTATATGTCCCTAAACTATTTCTGGGTGGTTCTGGTTCCGCATTGTTTGGTTTTGAAAAAAGTATCTGTCTATTAAAACGTTTCTGAGTGGTTCTGGAACAGTATTGTTTAGTTTTTCAAATTAGTATTCATCTAATAAAAAGTTGTTGATTGGTTCTTGTACCGTTTTGTTGGATTGTTCAAAAGTATGTCTATAAAATCGTCACCCTCCCGGCTAACTGTCCTAACTAGCAATTGACGTTTTTCCAGGGCAACCGTTTTTCGGTCGGGCGTAACAGTCAAATTACTGTAGTTGCGTTAGTTGTGGCTTTATCAATGAATTAAAAAGTTTTTTATATAGCTCTTGGCTTATTTTTTAAGTTAGTAGTCGCCCTAAAGCCCTAAGGTATCTATTTATTTATTTATATTAATTTGAAGCAGATACGTCTCTCTGTGAGAACTTTGTTTCACAACTTGTGTCTGTTACGACGCGGTTATTTGGTATAAAATATAAATAAAAGTCCAATAATATGATTTTTATTTATTAAAAGTAATAATAAATTTTGTTTGTATGCTTAAAAAGTTACAAGTTACGTAGGAGTTACAAAAAATAATGTTTTAACATTTTTGGCAATTTAGCTGAGTACTAAATATGTTTAAAACTATAAGAACCCTTAATGACATGAATTAAATGTTAACCTTTTTTCAAATAAATTGTGTTTATTTTATATTGCACAAGCCTATACTTGTGCTTATAACTATTAATGCACTTAATGCTTAGTATACATTTTGTTTCTAAGAAATAGAGGGTCTTAGAATTTGTAGTTACTTACTTTAATATCACAATCACAGTCTTTGCAAAAATATTAGTCTTTAATTGGACTTACTTCACCTAGGATTAAAGCAACAGTCTTATTTATTTAACATAATAAATAAAATAAAATAAAAAAGCCTTTATTATTCCATCAGCATGTAACACAAGTATGTTATGGTATGAGTGTATGAAATAAAAATTAAAGTCCTATATGCATGCCGTATGGACCCCTGATCGGGTGAAGGCCTCCTCCAGAGATTGCCACTCGTCGCGATTTAATGCCAGCATGCGTAGCATGAACACATTGAACACCGAAGAAACGGCCTTTGTCTACAGACGAATCGGCAAAGTGACAGATTATATAGACAGGAACCTCAATCTGTCAAATTTCTTTCAATACACCTGCCTGCGTAGCATGAACACTTAATTTCTTTTCTTCCGAGACACGACAAAGACCGTTTCTTCGGTGATCATGCTACGCGTGCAGGTTGGGCCAATTGCAAGTTCCGATAGGCTCTAATTCGTCCTTCCACCTTGCTTTTGGTCGACACTTGCCTCTGTGCCCATGAGGTCTACTCCAAACAGTCACGGTCTTCGTCCACCTGTTGTCAGTGTAGCGAGCAACGTGACCCGCCCACCTCCACGTCAGACCTCGCGCAAAGGACAAGGCATCTATCACGCCAGTCTGTTTTCTTATAGCACTGACAGAGTCCGCACTCTGTCTCTCAGTTTTAGGTTTAGTGAGCTAAGTTCTAAGGCTCTTTGACAGGATGCTAGCTTTCTGTTGGCTGATGAATCGAATATCCACGTTTGACATCCGTATGTGAGACAGGGTAAGAGGCATGAGTCCATCACTTCCTTTTTTAGTTTTAAATCCATGTTTAATTTCATAACTTCTTTATCCCTTTGCCGCATGGATTTTTTAAAACCCTTGAAAAAAATATATATAATTTATTTGCCAAAATATGACTTGTAAAAAATTAAAAAAAAAAAATTCAAGTATAAATGGAAAAAATATTTAAAAAAAACTATTTGTTCCAGATTTGGGACAACATGCATTAACGCTTTTATTTTAAGTAGTTCCAAATTCGGAACATCATGCAGAAATGTGTTAAGAAAATAATAAAAAAAAAAATCGCATCTTTTAATAAATACGAGAAGTACATTAATATATGACGACGTAGTTAGTTATGAAACTGTGTGTAGCAATTGCGGTCCTTGTTCAAGCACAAATAAACTTTGCCCTTTGTACACATAACTTGTGACTTTTGTCCACAATGCCATCTTCGGCTACTTCAACTGGAGGCATTTCTAACCGTCGTCGCCTTTTATTTTTTATAATATTCTCAATATTCTCTTGATTTAATGGACGCCCTTGATTGCGTGTAGTAGGTGTAAAAACTTTGGCCTCTTGGTGCATTAGTACATCTGCTAACATTAATTTAAAATCAAGTAAAGGTAGATATATATTTTTGTCTTTCATGCTTCGTCTCCATAACAGCCAACTGTTGACACAAACTAGATCAATAAAATGAAAGAATAGCCGGTGGTACCATTTCTTACTTCGTATCTTTATTCTGTAAAATCCTAGCATCGAATCTAGCAAATCCGCACCGCCCATATATTTGTTATAGACCATAATTGATTTTGGGCAAGGGACATCAATTTTAGCCTTCTTTTTTCTATCAAATCGTTTTACCATCCCCATAGGTTCTTTGCCCACATATGAAGAGCATAAACTAAGATCGTCAATAATTGTAGATTTTTCTACGCAGTAGCCACGTTCTTCTTTTAGCAGAGCTTTTTTTTGCAAATTAAGACCTCGTGCCCTCTTTAGTTGTATCGTCCCTAAAGGAAGAAAACCTTTTTGATGTAAGTGAGACATGAGGAGCAAACTTGTGTAGGGGAAGGTGGTCTGAGATGGCATAAATTTTGAAAAGTTTGATTTATAAGAAACTCGTAACCAAATAGAAATAAATAGCAATTTTGTATGAAAAAGTGGTTTATTATCAGCATAAAAACAATCAACAAAACAAAATATTTTTTTTTTCTTTGGATAATAATTAAATATAAAAATGTTTTGAAAATCCATCTCACCCAATCCCTGTAGGTAAGATGGCATACACCAAACTGGAGCCGCTAATCTATTTGCAAACATCGCAGATTACATTTATAGCCGTTTTTGGTAACCCAATGCATTCTGCGTGACACCACTGGCGACAAACTTGACATTGAAGCCACCATTCCCTGGAGCGAGAATGACTCCAGGGCTCATTGCAATATATGCAGGGGGGGTCTTCATCGTCTGAGGCGACCGGTTCTTCCTCATCACTGGAAACTCCCAACACGATTCTTTTCTTAACTTGTCGGGCAGATTTTCTCATATTGGCTGCTTCTTTTTCAGCAACGACAGCTTTTAGTAATGCTATGTCTGGTGATGCATTCAGCATCCCGAATTTACCTTTCTTATGAACAGATCGTTTTATTTGTGAAGATTTAGGCAAAGGTGAAATATCTGCTATTGTTAAACTTGACTGAATTTGATCGTGGGAGCTAGTAGGCACTGAAGGCCCCGCAATAATGTCGTCATTTAACTGAGGTACTGGAGGCTCCTCCTCAGTTTGATCGTTTGGGCGCGATGTCTGGGCATCTAAAAGTGGCGCCTCGCCGTGTTTGGTCAGCTGGAGATCCTGAGACTCTTGATTGCTGGCATTGTCTGGCAAGATAGGAACGGAAGAATCTCCAAGAACATTGTCATTAACATCTGCAGGAGCAAACATCCAGTCAGGGAAAATATTCTCATTCAGGGGGTAAATGCCACTTGCAGCAAACCCATTTTGACCATTGCTAACCGTAGCTGCTCGAAGATAAGCTTGCTTGAACAGCTCAGCCACCTGGAAATGCGTAACAGTTCGTCCTGGATGGTTCCTCAACCAAATATGCAGCTCTTGATTGTAGAATGTATTAAGTGGGCCAAAGAAGCTAACGTCAAGTGGTTGCATT
The DNA here is from genome assembly GCA_921972225.1 of Euplexia lucipara. Lineage (NCBI taxonomy): Eukaryota > Metazoa > Arthropoda > Insecta > Lepidoptera > Noctuidae > Euplexia > Euplexia lucipara. Next base: position 18,665,294 of record OV179156.1, read on the forward strand.
TTATGTGTGCAATGTGGGGGTAAACAGAATAGGATGATTCCGTTATCTTTTGCGTACGTCAATACCTCCAAGTTTTTGTGACTGGAGTGTCCATCTAAAAGTAACATAATCTTGGCTTCTTTTGACGGCTTTGCGTGTTTAGGAAAATGCTGCAACCACTTAAAGAATACCTCCCCATTCATCCATCCTTTTTCTTGGGCAAATCCAACAGCGCCGGCAGGCGCGTGATCCATAAGTTCTGCTTTCATATTTTTGCGAGGGAAAATGAATGCTGGAGGTATGAAGCTTCCCAGGGCATTAACGCAGCAAACCGTAGTATAATGTTGGCCTCTTTCAGCACTGGTTAATACCCCAACTTGTTTTCTACCTTGTGTCGCAAAGACTTTCGGGTTTTGTGATGGCACTGTGCTAAACCCAGATTCGTCCACATTCCAAATTTGATGGGGTTCAAAGTTGTGCAGTTCCATTACATCAACCAACAATTTAAAAAATGTTTTTACCTGGACTTTGTTGAATCCCCGAGCTCTGGCTGCCGATGTGGCTTCAGGTATTCGAAGTGATATGGACGGATTACGTTTCCTAAAGCCTCGCAGCCAGTCCAAACCTGCCATTTCATTTTCCGAAGAAAATCTATGGGGAAGTTTCTTAGCAACAGCAATTTGATAAGCAAGTTTTCTCAAATCAGTCCTTGTCATTCCAAAAAAACGCACCTCCAGCTCTTGTAAATGCGCAATAATTTCTCTTTCGAGTTCTGTATTAAATGTAGTTTTATGACCACCTAAATATCCTTTAGACGTTTCTCCTTTTTCTGCTCGACGTCGGAGCGTAGTAGCGGGAACGTGGTATGTCTTTGCTGCCATTTGCCAACCCATTCTTTGGCTTCGAACGGCTGCAATTTCGTCTCTTATATTTGTTTCATCCTAACTTTGCCTTGTCGTTTTACGAATGTATGGCGCCATTTCTAAAACAAACAGGTACATATTTTTACTAATTAAGTACATAATGTTAAAAATATCTTACAAAATAGACTACACTAAATCATAATGATTTATTAACAAAATAAAATTATCTCAACATTCAACATCACTTACTGGGTGAGATGGCATACACCCTATGCCATCTCATCCGCTAGGTACATAATCTTGAAAATAAATTGAATTTATTTTGTTTGACAAGCTACCTAACTTTGCTTTTTACAACATATGTTTCACACTCTACTCTAAAAGAAAACATTGATAGTTACCTGTTAGCTTATGTAGAACACCTGTAATCACGATTTCACTTCAGCAAAAATTAAATTTTTCGAGAGCAATTTTTACCAAAACTGACGTAGTAACCGCCTCGATTGATGTTGCGCACTGGCGCGCGGCGTGTCGCGACGAGTTTCTGTTAGGGACGCAAGGGTGCATATAGGGGCGCCTCTGGACTACAAATGGTAAAGATATTGAGACTGTGCCATCTCAGCCGCTATGCCGTCTCAGACCACCTTCCCCTACCAATTATCCACGAAAATTTTGTAGTTCACGTTATTTGGAACTGTCTGCAATAATCTTTGGACAATATTGCCAGGGACTCCTAAATCAGGACAATTTTCAGGTGGGCCTGAATATTTTCCTCCAAAGATTTCAAAATCGTAACTGAACCCACTGCTTCCACTCAGCACATAGTTCAAATATCCCCACTTATGGGGTTTTTTGGCGTTATATTGGCGTATTCCCGATGTGCGAGTTTTAGTGGGAATCATCTGCTCGTCAATTGCTAAATATTCTTCTTTTGGAACTTTTAGCAATCTTTATAATATATTTAACAAAGGTCGTATTTTTTTAAGCTTATCAAAATTTGGGTCATCAGGCTTCAATTCTTTTTTCTTATCATAAAAATGCAAGAACCTTTTGATTTCTTCAAATCTGTTGCACGTCATTACGGAAGCCACCTTTTCAATATATGTACCATCCTTCCAATAATGACGTGTGGTTGGCAGGCGAACAACTGACATATAAATCAATATGCCAATAAATTTACGAATGTCTTCATCTGTTACTTCATTAAAACCGGTGCTATTTGAGCGGCATAGAGGTTGCTTTCCATTTCTATTAAATTAATTGCTGACGAAGGGAAAAGATATTTGAAAAAACTCATTGGTGTTTCTAGTTGCAATATTTCTTCTGGGAGATCTTCACATCCTAAAAAAGTAATATTCGAGTCATCGTATTCTATGCCTTCGTCTGACCACAACAAATTATCTTTCTTGCTTTTTTTTGACGTATTTGATGAAGACGGCTGATTGCTCAATAAATTTTCCTCTATTATTTCATATTCTGGTTCATCATACATCGCATCATCACTACAGTCCTCGTCGCTTTCTGGGATGTACACTCGTTCCAATGGTGTTGGGACTCCATATTCATCATCATCTGATATATTTTCGTCATCACTGCTATCGGGAATAATGTTCAAATGTCGAGCCCGAGTAACCATATTATCTGTAATAAAAGGTTTAGCTATACTGCATGAAGTTCCAAACATGACAAGACACCAAACTGCATGAAGTTCCATATTTGAAAAGTAATTTTGTACATTAGTGCATGAAGTTCCAAATTTGGCACACCATTTCAATTGATGATAGTAAAATGATGCTTTTGTCAATACTCACGTGTTTTACCATAAAAACGCTGGGGATCCATTTTTCTCCAATATTAATAACAAATATCTCACAACAACTCGTGAAAACACCAAGAAAACCTTTTTTGGATAACTGCAAATCACTGCAACTCAGTGAAAATGACCGTTTCGACTGTTTTACCGACAGATTTCTGTCATTATGCAGTTCTACACTAGCGATATCTCTATGTCATTTTGTAAAAACACACCGTAAACATGGTTATTAGTACAAAACTTTCAGTGAAGATGTCGCAACTAGTTTTCTAAAGCGAATGATTGTAAGTGTTCCAAATTCGTCACAGTATGCGGTAAAGGGTTATAGGCCCAGAACTTTTTCCTTGTGATTAATATACGCCTGTCTATTTCTTCTATGTTGTTGTTGTTATTTAACATAGGAACTAGAAATCAAGTCAATGATTATTTTATAGGTAAACAACGTCTTAATAGTAACGTAAGAGCTAAATTCTTTAAACAACCAGCTAGTAAAATCAACAGTAATTAGTGAGAAAGTGATGTATAAAATGCTACATGCTCCGGCAACTTAATGACTGGGGTATCTTCTGTTGTTAGAGACAACAAGTCATTATACTTTTCTATTGAAATTTTGGGCGGTTTCGGATTAAGAATTCCTATTTCCTCTCTTAAGAATACAGAGACCTGTCTCCTAAGAGAAAGAGAACGTGGAATCTCTTCACCGTGGCTAGGCTATTCTTAAAAAAAATCTTTTCGGGCTCAGTTTTCTTGAAAGTTCCATCATTTCAGTCCAGTTCAAGCATCGGCCCTCATCATCTTAACGGATAGAAAGCATCCTTAGGTCGGCTGAAAGTTTTTTAAAATCGAGGAAATCAGTGTATGTGAGAACATTCACAACGTACGGTTTATTTCTCCGTGCCAATCTAAAAATTGGAGGCAATTGGCTCGGTACAAAAATATCCCCACATGTTTTCAAAGCATGGCCGATGGTGCTGTGTACGGAGTCTCCTTCGCTTTGTCCATGACATGGCACGGAGAACCGTTAAGTGATTTCCTGGATATTTGTGGTATTGTTTATGACATACAGTAAGGTCGATGCCACAATGGAATTTTTGTTCTGTCCACTGCATCCATCAGCAAACAGATAAACAATCTTAATGTCTCTTGCGTCACTCTTCTTGAGAAAGTCATACAGTGAAGTCGGAATTTCTGACGGCCCTCTTTTGCTTGCTCCTTCATGCCATGTATGGTGTCTGTGTCCTCGGGTTTATATTTTAGCTGCTGCAACAAGTTGATAATAGTTTCAGTTATTTCAGCACCATTGGGTTTGGGAAATGTGTCATCATCATCTTGGGCGGAGTAGTCTTCCCAATCATGTAAATAGTGTAAAACACCTGCTAGAAGGAGACGCCCTTCGTGTCGTTCCATCCACGAGCTCAACATAAATGTACATTAAAAGACACAAAATATAATAAATTAATAACTAAGTAAATACTCACATTTTGTCCTAGCGTCGCAGGCGAGGGCGGCGGACACGCACTTGCACTCCCGGAAAGGGTATTACTGCAACAACGCAGGCGCAGGCTGGCGGGTTACGTACGGGTGCGGGGTGCAGGCCCTGCGGGGTAGTGGAGGGAGGCGTGTAAGTGGGTGGATGCAGGCTGTGTTCGGTTCGGATACATTTGATGCCTCAAAATTAATTATTTTTTGAGAGTGTTCGTAAAAAATGTTGATAAAAATCAAAATGTTAAATGTTACTCAATAATGAGAAAACCGGAGCTGAGCTCCGGTTTTGGCTCTCAAAACCGATTTTCAAAAATCGTTAAATTTTGGCCGATTTCCGGTTTTGCGCAAAACCGGAAAACCGTTTTTGCATGCCCTACTCGTCATCCCTTTTTCCTTCTTCCTTTTTCAAAATATTCTAATCCTTCCTCTTTCTCCTTCCCACATTCATACTCTAAATACCTTCTCCCATCGAGGCACTACTACTAGGAATAACCCCACAGACTTGTTCAAATGCTGAAGCACTTTGGGTACCAATGGTGGCGGTGGAAACACCCAAGCTAGGCTGAAGTTCCACTGTTGGCTGAATGCATTTATAAAGCAAGCCTGGAGATAGCTCGAGTCTATCGACACATATGGAACTACTTTCGACTGGGCTGTAGCCAATAAATCTATCTGGGGTATTCCCCATTTTAGAAAAATCCTTTGGGTTATCTCGTTGCTGAGATGTCAATCCGGAAGTTGTTTCCCTCTCGACAGACAATCTGCAATCGAGTTGTATCGACCCGGTAGATAAAAGACGTGAAGAGTCGCTTCCAACCTTACTACCAGATTTAACAATTTCCTTTTGCTTCTAAAAGACGAATCGACTTTGTACCCCGCTGATTTCGGATGTAAAAAAAAAAAAAAAAATGAAAAAGCGTTTATTTTTGTTTTTATAACTGTTACAATAAAAAAAAAAAAAAAAATACCTCTGCCAAACTGTAAAGCAGTTTGTTGGCAGATGCAGCTCCCGTATTACATTTATACGTATAAATAACATTAGTGTGGGTACTTTTTTTTTACTTTTTCTTTTTTTTGTATGAAACCACTGTCGTCTGTGAGTTGTCTGTGTGTTGTCCGATTGTACCATTATAGATTGCTGTGCTACTATGTTGCTGAACTTTGACAGAGCCATGTAAATTGCGAACAGCTCCTCGTTTATATGCCAATCTACTTGGATACCTTTCCACAGACCCGGCAAGCGAAAATCCCCTAGCTGTATCCCCAATCCTACGTCGGATGCGTCTGTAGTTATGAATAAAGTTGGTTGAGGAATGATAAGACTGGTTGGTTTTTTTAAGTTCTGGGTCCACCATAGGCAATCTCTGAGAGCTGTCATGGGCATTGCTACTATCAGACGAGGACGGTCTTCTGGAAGTTTCCGAATTGCCCTTTGGATGTGCCTTGTATTTAGACGGCCCATGGGAGTTACGAACGATGCGAAACCTAACCTTCCCATAAGAGACATGCCTGTTTTCCAAGACCCCGTTTCTCGATCCTGGAGTCTGTTTAAAACCTTTTCTAACGCCCTTATTTTTTCGGCGGGTAACCTTTTCTGATTTCGTTTTGTATCCCACACGATACCTAGAATTCTATGTCCTGCGTCACCACTTGTTGCGTCATTTACTTCATTCCTATGATATTTAAGTAGCTGTGTAATAATCATTAAGTTAGTCGCAAATAAACACCATTGAAGACACACGCATTTATATTTTTCTAACCAAAATCCCGCACGCACAAAAGTGAACCTTAACTACATCATCATATGGTCGATATCTCGCCGGATCATTAACCAGTTACCTGAGTGCACGTGTTCATCGGCCGGTTCGCGAGAACAAAAGGACACCGCATTCCTAAGCGATAAGGATTTGTAACGATGGCTAATACGAAAGAACTATTAAATATATTGGAAGATACCGCTTCATTACTGCAAAAAACTCAAGTTAATCTGAAGAAGTGCCCGAAAACACGATTAACTAAAGGCTACATCGAAACCCGTATCAAGACGATAGAAGATTATTGGTCTACTTTTAAAAACACTCATCAGTCATTAGTGAAAATTACGCCGAAAGAACAAAAGGCATTAATACCATATTTTGTAAATGACGAGTTTTATATTCACGAAGACTTATATCTTATTTTGTCGGCTGATTTACGTGACATGTTAAATGAACAAACTACAATAACGCCGACGACGTCATCGCAAGATAATACTAGTATCGCGACAAATCCTGATCTACAAAATACGCTCGTGCGGTTACCTAGAATACAGCTGCCATCGTTTAGTGGAAAATATGAAGAATGGCCTACGTTTCAAGATTTGGTTACATCATTAGTGCATACGAACACATCTATTAGTAACGTACAAAAGTTACATTATTTGAAGTGTAGTGTTACTGGAGAAGCAGAGACCTTATTGAAACATATCCAGGTAACACAGAAAAATTATGAACAAGCTTGGGATCTTTTAAAAACTAGATATGGAAACAAACGTTTGATTGTAAACTCCGTGTTGAAACAGTTAGTCTATCAAAAGAAAATGAGTAATCAGTCACCCAATCTAATTAAAGGTTTATTGGACACTACGACAGATTGTTTAAACAACCTTCGTAACCAAAATATTTGTTTAGATACATGGGATCCTATAATTAATTTTCTAGTAGTTCAGAAATTGGACCCTGAGTCGCATAAGGATTGGGAACAATACTCATACAAAGAAGATATCGATGAATTACCCAAATGGAACGTTCTGAAAAAGTTTCTTGAGTCCACCTATCGAACACTGGAGCTTGTTTCGCCAGGAACCCAAACTAAATCAACAAAAGAACGCGCTGTTCATGTTTCAAGTATGTCATCGTCACCGTCAGGAAAAACATGTGTTCTATGCAATGAAAACCACACGTTGTGCCACTGTAAGGAATTCACAAAACTGCAACCTATTGAACGAGTTAATTATGCAAAAACAAATAACCTGTGCTTCAACTGTTTAGTACCAGGACATTCAGCAAGAAAATGTAGACTACCAGTGTCCTGTCGTATATGCAAAAGGCGTCACCATAGTCTTCTACATCACAACAAAGAACATGAGACTTCGGTACAAGAGACCCCCACGCAACCGAAGACTGCTCAAAACAATGAAGAAGAACAAAGAGAAGTTACTGTCAATACAACGATTGCCTCACACCACAGTACTAAACAAGGCACAGCACTATTAGCTACGGCAACAGTAACAGTACGAAACAAACAAAATCAAACTGTTGTACTACGCGCATTAGTGGATCAAGGTTCGCAGATAGCACTTATTAGTGAAAAAGCGACTCAAATGCTTAATCTGACCAAACGATCAACGAGAGGAAGTATCATTGGAGTGGGTTCAACGAAGACAAATGTAAACCACGTGGTACAGTTGCAAATTGGCTCTCGCTGGAACATAAACTATAAGATAGATGTCGAAGCATTTGTCATGTCAAAACAACTTACCCACAAACTCCCACCTCAAACAATCACTGCTGATGAATGGCCACATCTAGAAGGACTCAACCTGGCTGACTCGAACTACGATACACCAGGCCCTATAGACTTACTTCTAGGTGTCAAACAATACTCTCAAATCGTACAAGAAAAACTTATCAAGGGTCCACCGGGTACACCATGTGCACAGAAAACATACCTTGGATGGATTCTCTTCGGTGAAATAAAGACAAAGTTACAAGACGATGATTCTGTTCTTGTTCTTCATCACCAAGTAGATATGGATGTTATGCTTAAATCTCTGTGGGAAATAGACACAGAAAATAAAAGAAATCTAACAAAGGAAGAAAAAATGTGTGAAACAATTTATAAAGATACTCACACACGGACAGAAGAGGGAAGGTACATGGTAAAGTTACCTCTAAAATCACCACAACCAACATGTCTAGAAGGAAACACAAAACAAATAGCCAAAAACAGACTGCTACAATTAGAAAGAAAATTTAGAAGAACACCCCACCTTCTTCTTAGCGTGTCGATGGCAAACAAAGTCACTAAATCTAAATTGAATGTTTAGCCCAGAATTCGGCCACCGCAACACCATCCTCCGACGCAACCATAAGATCCTCACGTGTGCAGGTGACAGGGCACGCGGCGCAGGACAAAAGGTGGGCCATGGTCTGTGGAGAGGTACCGCACAGACACTGAAGGTCGGTGTTAGCTGCGAAACCCCACTTCAAGAGATTATCCTTGCTGCGGCCGACCTGGGTGCGAAGTGAAAGAAAAAGAAAAAAGAAAACTATAAGAAGGTAATGAAAGAATACTTAGACTACAACTATATGGAAGCAATAGATGAAATGGAAGTCATTAATGAAAGGGTCGTATACTTACCTCACCATGCCGTCGTCCGAGAAGACAAAGAAACATCGAAGACTCGCGTGGTCTTTGACGCATCGGCGAAGGGTACAAATCAAGTCTCGCTTAACGACGAGTTGATGGTTGGTCCTCAGCTTCAGGAAGATCTCAGAAATATTATCATGAGATGGAGAATGAAACGCATTTGTTACGCCAGCGATGTAACAAAAATGTACCTGCAAATATATGTTTACCCAGAAGACGCCAACAAGTATCAGCGTATTCTGTGGCGAGATGAGGAACAAGACAGTATTAAGGAATATCGTTTGCTCCGTGTTACATTTGGAACAGCATCGGCACCCTATCTTGCGGTAAAAACACTCCATCAAGTAGCTGATGATGAAGGACAAAATTACCCGAATGCCGTCAAAATCATCAAAGAAAATTTCCTCGTCGACGATCTATTAGCGGGTGAAGATACAACAGAACAAGCCATAACATCAGCAAAGGAAGTATCTCACATATTGAAGAAAGGTGGATTTACACTCGCGAAGTGGTCATCTAACTGCCCGCAATTTATGAAATCCATTGACACGAACAAACAAAGTTCTGAGGCACAGCTAGAGATAAATAAAATTAATGGCACTGTAAAAACACTAGGTTTAATTTGGAATTTCGGAACAGACCAATTTCAGTACCAATAGAAACTACCAACAACTTCTGTCAAAATTACAAAAAGGACCATTTTGGCAGACATTCAAAGACTATTCGATCCGTTGGGATGGATAGCCCCGAATATAGTAATGGCTAAGATGTTTATACAAAAGCTGTGGCTGGAAAAGATCGATTGGGATGACATAATAAGACCTGAACTTCAAGAAGAATGGCTTATTATTCGTGAAGAATTAAAAAATATAAACAACATCACCATAGATCGATGGCTTGGAACCTATAGCACAGATATTAAGGACGTACAGATTCATGGCTTCAGCGACTCTTCCATGAAAGCATTTGCAGCCGTTGCCTACCTTAGAATTGAGTCTCATGACGGCCATATTAAAACACAACTATTAGCAGCACGGACCAGACTCGCGCCACTTAAAACCGTATCGTTGCCACGTTTGGAACTTTCTGGATCCCTACTTCTTTCGCGATTGTTGAGTCAAATAGGCAACGCTATGAGAATACCGACAACACAAATGTTTGCGTGGACCGATTCTACAATCGTAATTGCATGGCTATCCGGGGAACCACATAGATGGAAAACATTTGTAGCCAATCGAGTCGCAGAAATAATTGAAAATCTTAACAACAACCAATGGTACCACGTTGCATCAGAAGATAATCCTGCAGACATTGCTTCGAGAGGCATGTTGATCACTGAACTGAAACAATCGCAATTATGGTGGAAGGGTCCAAAATGGTTGTCTGAAAAGAAAATAGAATTAAAACAGCCTGATGTTGTCGTCACCAACCTGGAACAGAAAAAAGATAAAATACAAATTAATGTTAAAATTCAAAATGAAGTAGAAAATAATTTCACAGAAAAGTTTAAGCAATTTGATAACTTACAAGAATTATTAATGGTTATATCATACTGTCGAAGATTTATTAATTACAAAAAGGAATTGGATAATTACGAAAATTGCAGAAGCTTAACGACAGAAGAATTGCATGCAGCATTAGTAAAATGCATTAAGCTAGTACAAGAGGAGGAATTCACAAATGAAATTGACAGATTAAAAGTCAATAAAAACATAAAGAAAAATAGCAACATTAAAACACTTACCCCATACTTAGATCAAGAAGGTATCCTCAGGGTGGGCGGTCGTCTTCGACATGCGAGATTAGACGAAAATGGTAAACACCCTATAATATTAGGACATAACAACAATTTAATTCCTTTACTCATAGCTGACGCTCATGCTCAAACTCTGCACGGTGGCGTTCAGCTAATGCTGTGCTTTTTACGATCTAAATACTGGATTATTCGAGTTAAAGGATTAATAAAAAACTTCAACCGTAAATGTTTAGTGTGTGCAAAGCAAAGAGCAAGTGCACGAACTCAGATCATGGGAGATCTGCCAAAAGTAAGAGTAACCCTCACTAGAGCCTTCTTACACACCGGCGTGGACTATGCCGGTCCATTCCAAATATTAATGTCAAGGGGAAGAGGCATGAAAACTCAAAAGGCGTATATTGCTTTATTTGTTTGCATGTCTACAAAGGCAATACACATTGAACTCGTAGGAGATCTTACATCAGAAGGATTTATAGCTGCATTCAAACGCTTTGTATCAAGAAGAGGCAAATGCAGCCACATTTGGAGCGATCAAGGGAGAAACTTTGTTGGTGCAGAAAAGGATTTAACCGCAGCATGGCAAGAAGCTAATTTGAATTTCGAGAAAGACATTGCACACAAGTTGGCTTTGGAAGGTACACAGTGGCATTTTATACCAGCTTACAGTCCCAATTTTGGAGGCCTCTGGGAGGCTGGTGTAAAGTCTCTGAAGACTCATCTGAAACGAGTGTTGACAACAAATCTCACATTTGAAGAAATGACAACAGTACTGTGCCAAATCGAGGCGTGTCTTAATTCAAGACCCCTGTGTCCCATTGATGACTCTGATGTCGACTCCATAGAACCCCTCACGCCTGGTCATTTTCTGATAAATGAAGCTCCAATAGTCGTGCCTTCTCCAGATTTTACAAACACAAAAATGCATAACCTAACAAGATGGCAATACACTCAAAAGCTCGTTGGCGACATCTGGCGGCGATGGCATAACGAATATTTAACAAGTCTACAACAGCGTCCTTTCTGGCATAAGACGAAACGGGAATTCTCAGTTGGTGATATAGTGCTTATCAAGACTGATGGAATAACAGCAGGGAAATGGGCACTAGGTCGGATTGTAGACAAGCATCCCGGTCATGATGGACTCACACGAGTGTATAGCGTTAAGTCTGGAAACAGTGTTGTAAAGCGATCTGTCACAAAACTATGTCCCCTACCTATTGACACTAACTAATTAGGTACTAACTATTATTGTGATAAATTCATTATTATTAGACATTCATAAACTTTGTTTTAATTTTGAATGCAAGCTTTTTGTACAAGTATATATAGACATACTAAACAATACTAATAGTAGGATTATTAAAATTAAACTTCATTGTAAACCATCAGTATAAGTTTGTATTAGGATTATGTTGGAGTTACATACTGCTTATCAAGTTTTTTAACATATACAGTCCACTAAGAATGTAAAGGGCCTTGTTGTCCCTTTGGTGGGCGGTATGTTGCGTCATTTACTTCATTCCTATGATATTTAAGTAGCTGTGTAATAATCATTAAGTTAGTCGCAAATAAACACCATTGAAGACACACGCATTTATATTTTTCTAACCAAAATCCCGCACGCACAAAAGTGAACCTTAACTACATCATCACCACTGTAACCGATTTTTCTAGATTTACGCACCACCCGAGACTCTGAAGGAGATCTATGGTGTAGTAGGCAATTTGATTTTTTAAAACCTGTGGGTTACTTCTGATGTGCCAACAGAATAGCGGTAGGAAGTTCTTCAATAGCCCTCCTTGGAAGTAGTCAAAATTTGCGACCTCTTTGTTGACGATGATCACCTCGCCTGGGTGCTTGGTTACCGTTTGATGGTTGTCTCGCGCGTTGGTTGGCTGAAGTCGACTTACGAAAGGATGTCCTAGAAGAGTTTGCAGTGTTGGTCTGGGTAGGGGCCGATGATCGTGTTCGCCAAGTAGGATGTTTTGGCTTAACGGCCCGTGAAGATGTCGACGGCCTCCGAAATTAATCCTTTTCTTTTCTTTCTAAATCTTTTCTAATCTCGCTTTTCTGGATATTTGCCGAATTTAGAGGGTGCAACGCCACCGTTATCTTTTATGAAAAGTGATAACGCTTTCTCTTCAAACAAGTGAGTCGCTGATGGAGGGATTTTATGTAATGACAAGTTCAGAATATCATTTCTTGGTTTAAACCCCTTACGCCTAAAATCAATCATCTCGGCTCAGTGCGCACATTGAAGGAAGTTTAGAATTCCGATTTTGGTTATTTTTAGATATGTTTATGTTGATAGACCCATTTAATAGTATTGACTAGTTTTAGTAAAAAATATTTTAGTTCAGTAGGTATTTTAGAGGTGTTCGAAAACGAAACAACGGGCAAATATAGAAAGAAAGAAAGAAAGAAAAAGCATTTATTTGGCCCAAAAGGCACACGATAATAAAAAAAAAACAATAGCAAAAAAAATCAGTTAAAATAAATCAAACAAGTGAAATAATAGGACTAAAAATAAAATAAATATTTGTGTGCCCTGCGGCTGCGCCAAAAGGGTCCAGTTCAGCAAAAATGCCAGACAACTAGTGCCTGACGCTGGTTTTCAACTGGACCTGAGATTGTGAGGTGTCACGGACGTAAAACAAATTAGTAAATATCCTACATACGTTATAGGTAACTAAAACAAATACTTTATAATTGAGTTTATTTATTATTTACTTGAAATTCACACTAAGTCTTAGTAAATAATTATGAATGAAAAGCAGAGAAACATTTAGAATGTAAATTGTCTTCACATGTTTCACAATTTGTGACTGTAACGGCTTTTGCAATAGGCACATCGCAGCCGCCTAGGTGCTCTACACTGTTATCGCTCCAGCGTACTGCACAAATGCCGCTGTTTACATCGAGCCGAGTATCGTGGTTACCTCGCTGTTCTTTCTTACATTACTTGTCGTCTTTCAAAGGACACTTCTTAGTACGGTTACCACGAACTGTACCCGTCACTAATATATTTTTTTCCTTCATTGTTGTTTATCTGCGGTAATTCTGTGAAGAAGTTGTCGATAAAAACTGAGAATCTGGTTTCTTCGTAAACATTCTAAATCTCAGTCATTAGTTTCTGCGCAACATATTGGCCTAACCCAGTACTATGTTTCAGAGCGGCCTTGATACAGGTCGGCGTATAAGCAATATCCTAAGCGCAAGCCCGCAATCCACGTCTTGAAGCTAAATCTAATAGGCTTTCCCCTAATATGCTGCTTACAACCGTGTCTACCATAGTAAGGTATCATGGATTCGTCTATGCTAATGTCCTTTTCCATTACAGCATATTGCAGGAACTTCTTATTCAGTAAATCAAAAAGAAACTTTAGCCATTTTGTCATTAGGGCAAAGGTTGGTGTTATCGGCCACTTGGAAATGTCGAAGAATTTCTTAAAATCGATTTCATCGCATGGATTTCGTCAACAAGATATTGTGTGTATCTTCGTTACTTTTCCAATACATCTGACGTCGCGGCAATGGAGAATATCCAGTCAATATCAAAATGTCAATGAAACAATAAATGTCACTATCAGAGAGGTAAACCCTGGGTTACCTTTTTGTACTGCATACATAACACAGTGACGGACAATGTGCATGATAACTTCGTGGCTAAAAAACAATTCAAAGAAATCGACTGGTTCTGAAGCATCAGACAAAGTTATTACTGATCTCGGGAATGGTGCGGTCCACTTATCAAGATCTTGGGGTGAGTCTCGTTTGACGCATTTTAAATGCGTCAGAGTTGGCGGTGGAGGCAGCGCTGGAAGTAGAAGCGGAGGATTATCGATAGATATAGATCGCGATGGCCGGCCCCGCTTACGGGTTGATAAAGACTGTGGTTGGTATGACGTGCTTGTAAAACTTCTTCTTCAGACACACTGCCATCACTGATATTGTACCACTTAGTGTCAGTTCAGCAGGTGCCGAAAGTTGACGACGCGATAATTTTTCAAAACTTACATTTGTTTCGTCTCCCGAGTCAGTATCTGACACAATTCCATTACCTGGAGGGTCGATGTATACAGGGTGATTTTGACAGCCCTCCGCAAACTGATAGGGTGGCTTCAGTACATCATATTATTATTAAGATGACCGGTACATAAAATTCTTTCAGGAACATTAAGGGAATCCAAAAAACCAGATTTGTTTTATTACCTCACACGCAATGTATCGTTACCGTGGCAAAACGCACGTAGCGGACGGCAGCGCAGCGAGCTTGAGCGAAGCTGCCCCCGGCCCCCGCGCGCTCCCCGGCGCACCTGGGCCGCGTCTTTTATTACGTTACATTGAAACGAGTGACAACGAGTACACACATGTACACAGTAAAACACGTACACAGATAAAAAAAATAAGTCAAATTTTACCTTGGAATCGCTCCGGTCGTATGAGATACGGCTCGAAGTGACCTCCACCGAGGTGTTCACACACATTGGCACGGCGCAGGGTCTCCGAGTGTAAGCGGGGCAGCAAGGTGGGATCCTCATTGCAGCTCTAGCGTAGCTGCTGGAACACGTTCGTGATGCGTTCTCGCATTTCCTCCTCACTTGCACATGCACTCACAAACACTTTTTCCTTTACGTAGCCCCACAAAAAGAAGTCTAAAGGTAAGGTCGGGCGAGCGGGCTGGCCAGGGTTGCGGTCCAAATCTGCCAAGCCAGCGATTCGGAAAGGTGGTGTCTAAATGCGAACGCACTGGGAGCGTTATGTGCGGTGGAGCGCCGTCGTGCTGGAACCAAATCATTGGAAAGTGCGCAAGTGGTAAATCCTCCAAGGCTTCCCATTCCTCGTCCAGCTCGTCACGGAGGGTCTCCAGCTCTCTTTCTAGGTTAACGCGAAGAAAATCGAGATAGCGCGCATCGTTCATGCGCGCGGGAAGAAACACAGTCCCTAGGATTTTTAACCGACTTCAGGAGGGAGGTTCTGAATTCGATCGGTATTTTTTTTTTTTTTTTTCTTATGTATGTACACCGATTACTCCGAGATTAATGATCCGATTTACGTGATTCTTTTTGAGTTCGATGCGGAATAGCTGCCATTTGGTCCCATAAAAATATAACATAGTTTGATCCGGTAGTTTTCATTTTATGAACAATTTTATGAAAATTTAATTTATTTTTGAACACTTTTTTGTATGTTTGTTCACCGATTACGCTGAGATTTATGTACCGATTTACGTGATTCTTTTTTAGTTTGATGCGGACTAGTTCCTTTATGGTCTCATAAAAAAAATTACATAGTTTGGTCTGGTAGTTTTCATTTTGTGAAAACTTTTGTTCATGAATTTTTCCTTTTGATTTCATCGCGAACAGTTGCTGTTTATTTGTTTGATTGTAATATGTAAATATGTGTTGTAGAAATGGATAATAATTTATCATCTAGCTAGGTATATAAAAATAAAAACTAAAAATTGTTAAATAAAAACTTTTTTACAAAAAATACAACCTACTTCAAAAAACACTAACCGGTATAAAATAACTCTAAATTCGGAATGGCTATGATGGAGTTTAATTTATCTAAAAACGTCTCCAGAGCCATTTGCTCGTAATAGTCACGTTTTTCTGGGTTAGCTGAAATAAGCGGATAAACATTACGGATCTAATTTTGTCACCGAATGCATCTATGGTGTTACTTTCTCTTTTAATTAGCATTAGTTTCTGAACTAACTGAATTTTGGTTCTGAATTCTTCAAATTTTTTTTGAAGAACACCTTTAATACGATACGCCCAACATGAGTTCTTTGGAACAAGAAAATGGCTTGCTCAAAACAGATTTTCAATGGTCCATACACGCACGTGTTGAGCGGTTGCAATCGGTGTGTAGTATGTGGTGGAAAAGACACAAAAATCACAAAGATTTTTGTGCGACTCGTGGTTATCCATCACCAAGAGATTTTTTCTTTGTTCTGTGGGCCTAGTCATGTCCACGAAATGACGTAGCCATTACAAAAATATTGGGCCATTCATCCAGCCATTCTCGCTACAACTGGCTCCCGATCCAGGTGGATCGCCATCTAGAAGTTCTATTTGGCGCAGCCGCAAGGCAGGTCTTTTTTTAGTTTCATTCTTTTTTTGTACCTATTTTAATTTTTAACGCGTGCCTGTGTCGTGCCAAATAAATGCTTTTTCTTTCTTTCTTTTTTAGAAGTCTAGGCACCATCCGCTTTCGGTCAAAAATTGAGAAAAGTAGGTACAAACAAACCTGCTGCATTGCAGCAGCATACACTAGTCGTTAATTTACCTCGTTCGACACTTGAAATTACACTCACTTGCTTTTTTTACGATCTGCAAAGGATTCTGGGAGGCCTATTGCTGGTAGTTTGAACCCCAGCAGAGATGGGTAAGTACCGATATTTTTCAGTATTAGCTAATATGAATATTTCGGAGATGGCTTACGGTTGGGGTTGCCCTTCGCCACTTCCTAGTGTTTTTGCTGGGAAGAAGAAGTGGCGGAACAAACTCCCCAGCAACACATCTGTCTGATAAGTTGACACATCGTCGAACATGATTATTACGGCGTTATGGGTTACAAGCAGAAACGTTTCCTCAGGATAACTTAACCGTTACATTTTAACACTATAATAAAATACAGCGGAACGAACGAATGACAGTTCCTATAGTGGAGGTGACGTTGTCTCCACGACGGCAGCGTTCCTCCGTTTTATAGGCTCCGTCGTAGCACGAAGTTAGCCGTCATCGCGACGGTGCAGTGTTGTCATCTCTCGAAACTTGTGCTGCGTTTCGTTTTCGCTCCATACTATTGACCGTCTCCGACAAATATTATATTCGTCTAGTAATATTTTAATATCTTAATTAATATTTGAGTATCAGTAATATTTTACTAGACCTAATAATACGTATTAAATTAATGTGCAATAGACAAGTGAAATAGATAGTGTGCATAGTATGATAATAAATCCCGAGATTCAGTAATCTCGGTATGAGGTGGATAATGAATGTTAAATGTTAATTATGTTTATTGCTGAGCATGACCTCCCGGGTTCGATCCTCGGGTTCGATCCCCGGGTCGGGCCAAATGTTATTGAGTTTTTCCATCTGGAATTTCTCAGTAGCAGCCAGGAGTCTAGAATAGTGCCCGATTGATGGCAATAGGCTCGCCCCCTATTACATGGAACTTAAACATAACTGGCGAAATGTGGGTGTACTACCAAGTACACCTCAGCCTTACTCTTCGGGATCACAGGCGTGATATGTTATGTTATGAACGTTAAATTATTACTACTGTTACTAGTGAATGTAATAAAATTTAATATATCGTGTCGAGGTGTGGGATCTAAATAAATAAAGAAGATATCTCATAAAAACATATTTTTATTAGTTTTTTTTTACTTTTTCTGATAATAGCCGAGTACGGAGGTCGGAAATCAGCTCTTCAGATTTGGAAAAAATTCTTTCGCAAGGCACTGAAGCCAGTGCACAACAGTGCTTTTTAAACAATTTACCAAGATTCGGATATAAAAAAGAATATTTACGCCACCAATCGTTTGGGCTCGCGTTTCTGGGTAACATTTTTTATCGTTGAGATATCTTTGAACCTCAGCAATCGCAATGCCCATTGGTGATTCCAGTGTATGGACGGCTTGTACGTCGATATCTGCCCAAATATCAATGTAAATTTACGGCTTGCTAGCATTTTCAGAGCTGGCATCCGATGTAGTAGTTGGTGCTGTTGCCAGTACCGTTGGTGTTGAAGATGTCACTGTAGCCCATTCTTTATTCAGTTCAAAGACTGTCGTTCAAAAACTTCGATCATCTTCTTCTTAGCTGCTTCGGCAGCTAGTTTGTCCAAAAAATGCTGTTTTAAAACGTGGGTCAAGGAACACACACATCATAGCTAAACGCTGAAAGTACCGCTCATTTCTATATTACTCAGTCTTGTCATTATACCTCGTAATATTCTATTACACACTTCTTTAGAACTGGCATGTAGCGTTTCATCATGAGAAATTCTTTTGGAATAAACATTGAGTAACAATCTATGCAAAATTATGACAAGAATGCCTTCTCCACTAATCTGTACCGTAACCTGTTCTAACGGTTTTAAAACAGTGCATAAGTCTAGTCATCGGCAGTTACATTTTCAAGGCAAAGCACTGGTTGAGGAGTCTAAAATAGCCAGTGTACTTGTTACTGCTTCCTTCAGTAACAACGCCCTCTCCAACATATAAAAGGTGGAGTTCCACCGAGTTGCGACATCTATTATCATTTATTTAGGTTGGGTTATCCCTTAATTTAATATTATATAAATTACTAGCACTTCGCCCGCGACTTTGCCCGCGTAGATTTCGAAAATATAGATAGCATGCTTATATACCGCCCGATTAAATAAATTTCCACCTCACCAAGCGGATTTCTCACGTTGAAAGTGGCTTGATCGGAGCCCTTATTTATATAAGAACGAAGTTGGACCGCGTATGTAGTGCAACAGCATTCTAAAGTAAAAGCATTCTGATTGAGTCGGATGTACACCGTACACTCTTCGCAAAGCTTAATTTTTTTTATGTATACCGGGATGACCGCTTGAAAATTTGTTATTAGCCCACGTTGTAATAATAAAAAAAATGTGTTATTGGGTTATGATTTGAAATTGAACAAATGTGTAGTGTGTTCCAAATAAACAAAAGAAATATAGAAAATTCGGGCGCCAGGAGCACACACAAAATAATGCCAAGGATAAACTCACCTGCGGGAGCCTGAACCATTAATCTTCAAGCGGTAGGTAATTATGATTTGTAAGTTTTAATGGTGTACAATAAAGAGTATTCTATTCTAGGTATAAATAAAGTAAACCATTGAAAAGTATTGATCTATTTTATTACCCGTAGATTATCTACTGGTATATAAAAACAATATGGAAAGTTCCTTTCTTAAATTAAGTAACTAATTAGTTAATAAAACCTAATTCGGAAACAAGTCTGCAAAACTAAAATAAAAAAACTAAAATCATTGTCAGGCCCGTTTCTTCCACATTGTAAATGTAAGTAGGCAAAAATATATATTGATCTATGACTAAGACTAAGAAATCAAAAAATCTGTTGACACTAGTCATATTAAATCCTATCGTTCTTGCCACCAACGTCGGTTCGGCAGCACGCAGTGATAAATTGTGGGTGTCGCTTCATGAACCCTGCCAGCCAATCTTCTCCCGCTAGTTTATAAACCTTATTGAAACAATGGTCAATATTGTTTGCTTCTGCGAGCTGATACGCTAAGCGCCGAAGATCTTTATACGTGAGACCAAATAACCGTTTTTCCATGATCAATACATGCTCAACTAGACTTTGTTCTTGAGAAACCGAAAAAATGGTTTAAATCGTCCCAAACCTTTTCGCGTGTAGAACACTCCAGGTCAATGTTTTTTTCTAAATCTTGATAGAAAAGATCGATTTCGATCGATCTTGTAAAGTTGATTTTGGTACCTCAACTATTTTGACAGCTTTCAAGTAGCCCATGGTGCCATCAAATACGGCTTGAACGGCTTTTTTCATGTTATCCGGATCCCATTCTTGTCTAGAAGTAGTCCTTTTATAATTACGCGGCATTTCAACTGCATCTAAAATAAAAAGTAAGTTTAAATTCACTCATGCGGGTCAAAATCGTTTAGAGGCCAGTTTTGGCCCGTACGGTTTTGACCCAAGACTCAATGCACAAATATATCACTCACTACCTCATACGCAAACCGATTTTACCTACTAAAATATTTGTTCATTACGAGTTAATACACACACTTTAACATAGTTAATTGGACACTTAACTGTTATATACGTAAATCTCACTATGATTAATTGAATCTTCACAAAAATAAGATCAAGAACGCCGAAAATGGAACAAGTGTTAGTTGACAAATAGCCCTGATTCGTCGACGCCGCTGAGCAGTTTGCGCGCGGGAACTTTGAATCATTGACAAGAATAGACATGCTGTACTGTTTAACCCCGATATACGGTTCTGTACAGTGTTCGACGCCTATCCAGGGCAAGGTCAAGTCTGTCGAATGTCCGCGAATCGCGGAGCCAAACTAACAATACTCTTACCTTATTTGCACTTACCTAGCGCTGGTGACGAAGTCCTGTCTGCTGGCAGATCTCGTCGTTTCTGTGCACCGTCGTTTCTGTGCACGTATGTAGGTCTCTTTGTTTGTGTAATGTATGAGGAGTTTGGTGTCAGATCCGACGATGTTCCCAAAGGACGCTGGTCCTTACAGCAGGTAATAGCTCGCAATACACCACAATATTTGTTCAAGGCGATTACACGCGACTCCGGGTCTGAACTAAGTCGTTCACACTTCACACCAATGTCCTTACTTACACTATATAATATGCAATACTACGCGCCGGGTGGCTAACTTAACCTCAACCCCGCGTTTTGTCCAATGCACTAACTATCCCGGGTTAATACGCTCAAAAGTGAGGTGTTAGACTAAACAAGCTCAAAATTCAAACAATAATTCCGAAACAACTCGGATTCAATTGGATTTTCAAATTTTCTCAACAAACTTCAATAGTAACGTTCCGTGCGATTGTCAGAGCGAAAAAATAATAGACAATACCAAAGACATGACAGAGACAGCTGTCAAACTTCACCAAACTGCGTTCGGAAACGAGTGTGGTACGAAACAACAGGTCTCCCCCTATGTATGTAACAATAATAATACTAACCTGTTTGGATCATATGCTTCCTGTTTGTTGCTGCATCCTTTCTTGCCACCTTTTTCATGCTCTCCCATTGAGCTTTCAAATTATCCACTGTGTGGGAACAGTGGCTTGTACGGCTATTGTATTGGTCGGCAATGATTTGCCATTGAGCCAATTTTGATTTGACCGAAACACCATCCGTTTTTTTATTTTATATTATTTTAAAATGTAACTCTACTAGGCCTAACAAAAGTTCTTTTTCAGATGGCAACCAATTAGGACTACGTTTACGCATAACGTCACTCATATCTATCTCCTGCTGTTCAGTATGTTAGTGAATCCTTCTTTGTTTTTTTTTTTCACTATTTCTTGGTATATTATATACGCCAACTTCTTGGGTGCAAATGCGTGTCGCAAACGTTCTTCAAACTAGCTACTAGCTATAATTTGTTAAAATTAATGGCAACCCTGTCAATACATCTTCGTCTTCTATAAATTCCACTTTCCTAAACACATACACTGCTGTTAAGAAAGACTCGACCTCGGATGCGCTCTTATTGCCACTAAAGGTCAATGGGCACCTTAGTATGGAAACTATACCCACGCTGTACAGAAACAAAATATGGTGGAATAGACAGATTACCCTTTCCCCGCCAACGTACACAAAACGCAATGCCTCGCCGAGCGCCAAGCCATAAATGTATAACTAAATATACAGTAAACAGTAGTGATGGGGATATCGTCATATCGATGAATAAGATTTGTACGCGTAAAGTTAAGACTTAAAGTTGATTTTACGAATATAAATAAAAACTGATTAAATATTTCCAGATTTGTTTTATTTCACAATATCCTTAATAAGAAAAAACAGTATAAATTGTGAGTATCATCACGTCAAACAATTCCTCGGAGCACAACCCATTATACAACCGGTAGAACACACATAGGGAGGCAAAGTCTCTCCTAAGACTTAGGGGCTCAATACCGCTTGTGAGTACGGGATCGTCGACGAGTCTCACAGCTCGCTTTTGAACCGAGTCAAGGGGCCCAAGCTGGTATCCAGGTGCTCCCGCCCAGAGATGAAAGCAGTACTCCATATGGGGCCGAATCTGCGACTTGTATAGCAGCAGTCTTTGCCCCGGTGTGAAGTACCGCTTCGCTCTATTAAGCACACCGAGTTTTTTGGATGCCAGCTTGGCCTTGTCTTCCAAGTGACTTGGGAACTGAACGTCGCTGGAAATGTCGACACTAAGGATCCCTATACTCTTACTGATGGTAAGGGTTGTGCCCTGGAATTGTGGGGCCACAGTAAATGGAGTTTTTTTAGCGGTGAACGCACAAACTTGTGTTTTGGAGGGGTTAAACCGGACTAAATTGTCCCGACCCCAATCGGAGACTTTCGATAAAGTACTCTCGATTTGAGACACAAGTTGTTCGCGACTTTCTTCCACAGCGGAACGAGGGATGTTAGCACGGCCCGTATAAAATGCATCTCCGGTACTGTCATCCGCATAACAATGAATGCCACCAATGGACAGCATGTCATTGATATGCAGCAGGAACAGTGTCGGAGATAGTACGGAGCCTTGCGGGACGCCAGCATTTATGTCCATGCTTTTGGAGCAGCTACCATCAACGACGGCTCTAATGCATCTGCCGGACAAAAAGCTAGCAACCCATTTGCATAAACCCTCGGGCAGGCCGTAAGACGGTAACTTCGATAGAAGACCCCTGTGCCAGACCCGATCGAACGCCTTAGCTATATCTAGGCTAACTGCCAATGCCTCACCTTGACTCTCAATGGCTGATGCCCAGCGATGTGTGAGATAAACTAGAAGATCACCAGTCGAGCGACTGTGGCGAAAGCCGTATTGCCGGTCGCTGATCAAGTCGTGTTCTTCTAGGTATCAAAGGAGCTTTGTGTTAATTACACGCTCCATCACGTTAGAGAGAAGGGAGGTTATAGCTATAGGCCTGTAATTCGATGGGTCCGATCTATCGCCCTTTTTGGGCACCGGGTGTACATGGGCAATCTTCCACGAAGACGGCACTTGACTGCTGTTGTAGGAAATAGCGAAAAGTCGCGTTATTACAGGGCACAACTCTGGAGCACACTGTTTGAGCACCACTGCTGGTATGCCGTCTGGCCCACTCGACTTATGAACGTCCAAAGAAAGCAGCTCCCGCCGTACATCCCTCTGTGAGATATTTATCTCTGGCATAGAGTATCCACACCAAGGGATCGTAGGCAGTACGTCACTTCCGTTGTCGTTCATAGTCGAGTTCGAGGCAAAGAGGCCGCCTAGTAAATCGGCTTTCTCTTTAGCACTGTGGGCCAAATTGCCATCGGCATTTTGCAGTGGTGGTAAGGACGACTGGCAAAAGTTTCCCTCGGCAGCTTTGGCAAGCGACCAGAAGGCACGACTCCCAGAAGGGTAGCCCGTGAGTCGTTCACCAATTTTGCCGATGAAATCGAATTTAGCTCTAGCAATTATCTTTTTACTGGACCTCGAGGCAGCATTAAATTTGCGTTTCACATCAGAGACGTTCGGATCCTTGTTGGTACGGGCCGTGTTCCAAGCCCTGTACACGGCTTGCTTAAGGAGTCTAGCTTCCTTGCAGGGCCGATTAAACCACGGTCGTTTTTTTGCCCCCACAGCTACTAGTGAGTTAGGTATAAAACACTCCATACCCACCAGTATCGTCTCAGCAACAGCGGCTGCGGAGGTATCTAGATCATCTGATGTGAAGCAAAGCTGCGTCCACGGGTACGATGCGTAGAATTCACGCAATCCATCCCAATCTGCTGCCTTGTATTGCCAAACGCGACGCAAGGTCGTTGGCCGAGGTGGATTTGGCTGCCCGCATGGTACTTTTGTCCGGATGAGGCAGTGGTCGGACGAACCGAGGGGTGCATCCACTGTGATGGTATACCCATCCGGACGTGTGGTCAGCAGAAGGTCCAGTAAAGAGCTCGCATGGTCCTCAATATCAGGTATTCTCGTTGGAGAATGTACCAGTTGTGAGAAGTCATGGGCCAAAGCAAATTCATGAGCAGACCTCCCCGCGTAGTCGTTGGATCGAGAACTAAGCCATTCAGAATGGTGGGCATTAAATCACTAACTCCGCGGAGGGATACTGCTCGAGGACTTTATCAGTCGTCAATTGCAGGTGCTCAAAGAGTCGTGTTGTTTCCCTGTCACCGCTATGAGACCTGTATAGGCAGGCGTATACTCGGGTGTGGCCTACGTAATCTGCGCGCACCCATAATACCGACAGGTCCCTGGCTTCCAAATGTTGAAGACGATGACAGCAGATATCCTCCCGGACGAACATGCATACACCGGCTCGCCTGTTGAACTTTTGTTCCAGCTTATATCCGGGGTATGATAAGTATGACGTATCGGCCGGGCAGGATATCTGCGTCTCCGTGAGAAATAACAGGGTCAGCTGCGCAGTCTCGAGGTGTTGATGGATTGCGCATAGATTGGCGTGAAGTCCCCTGATGTTGCAAAAGTCCACATCCGTGGAAAGAGGTGCCGCTGAGAAACGTTTATTATTTTTCTTTTTTCTTCTCATTGTGTAAGGTTTTGACAGGTTTTTTAAGAGGATTCACTGTGCTAATAGGTAAGAGAGCAAATTTGCAATGCGAATCTGCCAATGGCCAGCATAGGTAGTGTGTTTTGTCGGCGCAGCGTACGAAAGGGCCCCCGGTCCGGGTGTGTAATGTTTGGCATAATAACAAATGCTCTAATTTCACTTGAACTAACGTTCATATGACATAATTTTCATATGACATAATATCAAATGACATAAATTCATATGACCTAATGTTTCATATCATATAATGTTCATTTAACATAATAACATTTAGTATAACGTTCATTTTATATAATTTTCAATAAGCATAATATTTTTTTTAATATAACGTTCAGTTGACCTAATTTTCATATTTACTCATTTTCTGCCCAAATTCTGTAGTGAATAAGTAAATATCAGAAAACATCATACTGTAATAACCTCATCTAACCTAAATGATTCACCAACAATAGAAGAGATCTGGCGCTCGGCGGCCGCTGCCGAGGCACGCTCACTTCGCTCGCTCGCCTTTGCGCGCTAATGGTCATGGTTCTAACCTAACCTAACCCACATGATTCTCCAACAATAGAAGGGATCTGGCGCTTGGCGGCCGCTGCCGCGGCACGCTCGCTTCGCTCGCTCGCCTTCGCGCGCTAATGGTCATGGTTCTAACCTAACCTAACCCACATGATTCTCCAACAATAGAAGGGATCTGGCGCTTGGCGGCCGCTGCCGCGGCACGCTCGCTTCGCTCGCTCGCCTTTGCGCGCTAATGGTCATGGTTCTAACCTAACCTAACCCACATGATTCTCCAACAATAGAAGGGATCTGGCGCTTGGCGGCCGCTGCCGCGGTGTAACTACCGGTGTACCTATAAAGTGAAGAAAAAAAAATTTACTTAGAGATTATGAATATTATAGTAAATGAATAATATGCTAAATGAATATTATGTGAAATGTGTATTATAGGAAATGTTAATTATGTCATATGAAATTAGGTAAAATGAAATTATATCAACAATTCATTATGTCAACTGATCGTTATGTTAAACAAAATTATGTTAACTGAAGTTATGTCAAATGAACGTTAGACATTTTGCTATTATGTCAATCGTTACACACCCCCCCGGTCCCCCCCTACTGTAGCAACCGGGTCCACTACGGTCTCCTCCTCCGGCACGACCACTACAGCAGGGATTTTGCGCGGGTTGGCAGTTCAGCCTTCCAAGGCGGAGATTATGTGAACCCTGGGTTCGGGAACTCTACTGACCCGCGGGCGGCCAGCGACAAACCGTTTCACCGGGTCTTCCTGACCGCTGCGCCCACACCAGTCAGTCGCAGTATTACGTACATCGCGGCCCTCCCTTTATCAACACACCGAATCCTCAGGAGCACTGGATACTTTACTCACCGCAGGAACACAACACCACAAAAGAGCGGTGCTATTTGGCTGCGATCTTCTGTAAGGCGGAGGTACTTCCCCAGTCGGGCTGCTCCAAATTTGAGCGGGATGAATCCCACTGTGCCCTACCTCTCTCACTATACAGTGATCTAACCACCTGTTAGCGATGATGGACGGCTCAATACTGTCTCATAAATTTAAGTTTTTGCAAAATGATCTGTCGTACATGATTGTAATATTTTAGTTACCTAACTTACTTTAAACGCATAATTTATGTTACCAAAACAATGTCATTGTAACGTTTTTTGAATATTCTAATAAAAGGCGGGGTGGTTGCGTTACGAACGTCGCGAATCGCATACCTACATCTAATACCAATAAAAATGCGCGAGGTGGCGCGACGGAGCAGAATCGTTGGCAATCCCGCGCGCCCCCGCCACCGACAGTCGCCGGAGAGTCGCCCGTTAGACGCGACGCCGTTAGGACGGCCGCGTATGCGCGACAGAATCGTCTGCGCAGCTACCCCGATCAGTATTTAATTTTCGAAGTTTCCTTTCACAACCAACCCAGCAACGATCCGCTACAAAAGTGGTCCTTGCGAGCCGGATCAGCAGTGTACAGTGGCAGTGTAAGGAAGCACAAAACCTGTGTGGCAGGATGCCGTTATTTCAAACGCCGCGTTCCGGGAGAACGCGTGCACAATCGAGAGAAATAATGGCTAACGAAACGAAAATGAAGCTAGAAGCGGGTTCAGACGTTCAGTACAACAGGAAAAGCGCTGGAAAGATCCTGTCCGACATCGTTGCGACTCAAGATGGCGGCGCGCACAGCCGCGAACAAGCCGCCACGTGTACAAGTCACGCGTCTTCCTCATCGGCCACGCGTCAAAAGCGGCTTGAATACAAAGCAGCTCAAGCCAGAGCTATCATCGAGTTGAAAGAGGCTCAAGCCGAAATGACTATGACTAAAGCTAAAGCTCGCATAGAAAAGGAATTATTAGAAAAGAAACTTGCCGCCGATTTGGCACACCTAGAAGATTCCAGATGTTCAAAGCAATCGTCCTCTATATCATGCAAAAGTAGAGTAGAAAAGTGGCTGGAGCAATCCGTTAACGCACCTGGGTCGTCGCTTGAACGGAACGTGGCAGGCGAGAATTGTGTAAACGACGCCAGCCGCGCACGGCAACCCACGGATCAGTCGGC
This sequence comes from Euplexia lucipara, assembly GCA_921972225.1. Lineage (NCBI taxonomy): Eukaryota > Metazoa > Arthropoda > Insecta > Lepidoptera > Noctuidae > Euplexia > Euplexia lucipara. The sequence continues at coordinate 18,692,489 of OV179156.1, forward strand.
CGGTACTCAACCTGCAATTGAAGCGCTCACTAACGCTATAAAAGACGCCATCAGTGCTTCTACCTCAAAATCATCAAACCATGAACTTTTGTCAAGGTTAGCTATCTGCAAAGACCTGCCCATATACTCCGGAGACCCGATGGAGTGGCTACATTTCAAAGGAGCCTTCTACGAGTCCACGCGCCTTTGCAACTATAGTGATTCCGAGAATTTATGGCGCCTACGTAAGTGTCTTCGCGGCGAAGCAAAGGAGTCAGCGTCATCTTTACTGATGAGCGCCACATCACCTCAAGAGATACTTGAGACATTGGAACTCCGTTTTGGTCGACCTGAAAACATAATGAGGACAGTTACGCAACAGCTTAGAAAATTACAGCCGCTACCACAAGCATATCATACGGAGATCGTAAACTTCGCCATCAAAGTTAAGAATTATGTTACAGCTACACGCACTGTGCAACAAAGTGATTATCTACGAAGTCCCGAACTAGTAACCATCGTTGTCTCCAAATTGCCCACCGAACTGATTAATAAATGGGCCGATTACCTATATCAGTATGATAATCAAGACGACACACCAAAACTAGAAATATTGTCCAAGTTTCTTCATCAAGAAGCCAAGAAAGTTGCGATAACAGGAGTAAGCTACGTGCACAGTCAAATCGATCCGAAACCGAGATTTAATACCGAGAAATATAAAAATCACAAGCAATCAGTGTTAGTGTGTGCGGAGGTCAACAACCCCTCCACATCTGATAAATGTAAATACTGTAAAAAACCTATTCACAAACTAACAGAGTGCAGCAGATTCAAACACGCTATGCGCAAAGACCGATGGCGCTATGTTCGCATAAACAAACTGTGCTTCAAGTGTCTCGGAGATCGACATGAAAATCACTCGGAGTGCACCGCCGAGAACTGCGACGTCGAAGCCTGTGGTGGGCCGCATCATCGTTTGCTTCACTGGGTGAAACCGCAGGCAGCGCGCCAGGCCGCAACCGAGCCGCTGAGCCAGTCTCAGCAGCCCGACGCGGACGCAGCGGTGGCGCCGCGCGCCTGCACTAGCAGCGGCGAACTCGTAGCCCACACGATCGAAACGCGGTGTTCCGAAGTGTCCGTCTTAAATAATAGCCCTGAAAAGTGTAAAGTACTAAATGTGTCAAAAATAGTGCTTAAAATAGTGCCGGTTACCATACATGGACCCAAACAAAGTGTTCACGCGCACGCGCTGTTAGACGACGGCGCGACGGTGAGCCTTATCGCAGCTGATATCGCGGATAAGGCTGGGTTACACGGTGAGTGCGTCACGATGCGCGCTACAAGTGCATGGGACTCCAGCGAGTTGGTATGTAAAACTGAAATATTAAATTTGGACATTAGTAACAGTGACGGTAATAAGTTTAAATTACGTGCTCGCAAATTAAAAGAATTGAACTTACCTGTGCAATTGACTTCTTGTATGGACTCTAGTGAATATGAAAACTTGTATAACTTTAAATTTAATTCTTGCAATTGTGATATCATAAAACCTACATTGTTAATAGGTCAAGATAACTATGATTTGATTGCGCCAATTGTTTGTAAAAAGTTTGAACCTCATGGGCCGTTTATTACACAAACGTTGCTCGGGTGGTGTGTGCACGGAGCCTTATTTTATCAAAATGGTAAACAACGTGCGCGCGCACGCTTCTCAAGCGGCGCGAGCGACTCGCATTTACTTACCATCCCCGCGTGCACAACTTACCCCCAGCGTCAGCCGGCAACATTCAAACCGCTAGATACCTACAATAAAGATCTTCCTATCTTCAAACAAAATAACGATAATATAGATTTACACGAACTAATACGTCGTTCTTTCTCGCTTGACTCTATCGGAATTTGTAATAATCCGCGTCAAAATATCGAAGAAACAAGAGCTCTAAACATACTTAACGAATCAGCTGAGTTAATCGGGGGTCAATGGACAGTGGGACTTCCCTGGAAATCAGATGTTTGTGTTATGCCCGATTCGTATTCCGTCGCCTTGAAAAGACTAAAATCAGTCGAACGGAAGATGTTATCCGACTCTGAATATGAATCGCGATATCGAGAACGGATGACACATTTGTTTGAAAATAATTACGCTAGAAGACTTAGCGAGTCTGAGTGTAGGGACATGCTCACTAATCGTACGTGGTACTTACCTCACTTTGGGGTCGATAACCCAAATAAAAAGAAGTTGAGGTTGGTATTTGACGCCGCTGCTAAATCTAATGATTTTTCACTTAACGATTTTCTACTGCAGGGACCTGATTTATTAAATTCCTTGTACGGCATAATGTTTAGATTTCGAGAAAATTATATAGGTGTAATTGGCGATATAAAAGATATGTTTTTAAGAATTAAAATTAAAAATGATGATCAAAACGCATTAAGATTTTTATGGAGAGAGAAAGGGAGCGCCGAGGTCAATAAATACGTCATGACGTCACTCATATTTGGTGCTAATTGTTCTCCCTTCATAGCACAATTCATAAACCAAGACAAGAATGCTTCTCTTTTTCAAGAGCAAATGCCTGACGCTGTTAACGCTATTAAACTTAACCAGTATATGGATGATTATATAGATAGTTTCACAGACTTAAATGTAGCTTCAAAAACAATAAAAGACGTTTCCTATATTCACAAACAGGGTGGATTTGAGATGCGTAATTGGTTAAGTAACGTACCAACCGTATTAAGTGAAGTTCCCAAAGAAACCCTTAATGACAAGGCAATAAGGTTCAATATAGATAATCAACCGGAACGAGCACTTGGGCTGTTATGGTTTCCAAGTACCGATACTTTAGCATTTGACTTGTCTTTTAAACGGGTACCGCAAGATGTATTGCTTCTGAAACGGATACCGACAAAACGCGAACTATTATGTATAGTTATGTCCATTTATGACATTCACGGTTACTTATGTCCATTCACAATTAAAGGGAAAATTTTAATGCGTAAAGTTTGGGAAAAGAATCTTAACTGGGATGATAAATTAAGCGATGATTTATATGATTTATTTAGAGAGTGGATTAGTCAAGCTCAGGAAATTAATAATATTCGAATTCCACGATGGTACTTTTCGACTGACCTGACAAGCGATAGTTTAGCGAGTTTGGAAATTCATGTGTTTTGCGATGCATCACCAAGTGCGTACGCCGCGGTCGCTTACTGGCGGCGCGAAACTATCAACGGACGTGTTAGCGTATCCTTCATCGCGAGCAAATGCAAAGTTACTCCCCTGAAACCAGTTTCCGTGCCGCGATTGGAGTTGCAGGGAGCCGTGTTAGCGTGTAAATTAGCTAATAGCATAAAAAAAGAACACCGTTTGCAACCGAATTCAGTGCACTATTGGACGGATTCAACAACAGTTTTGTATTGGATTAAAAATCAATGTCGAACCTACAAAGTTTTCATTGCAAATAGACTCGGGGAAATTGATGAGTTAAGCAAGGTTGACGAGTGGCACTATGTGCCTACTGACTTAAACGTAGCTGACTTGGGAACGAAGAATACCGATTACGTGCTTAGTAGTGATTCCACGTGGTTTTCCGGACCGTCGTTTTTGTACCAACCGCCTTCGTGCTGGCCTCAACAACCTGAAATAAAAATAATTACTAGTGATGATAAAATATTAGAAAGAGTAAACATTGTAGGCGATAATAATCATAAAATAATTTGTGACTTACCTGTACCGGATCCAACTAGATTCTCCCGTTGGCTGCGATTATTACGTGCTACGGCTACAGTCTTATTATTTATCGAAAAATGTAAGAAAAGGTCAATTACCTGTATTACCGTAGATTTAATGCATAAAGCAGAGATGTTGTTACTTTATCATTCACAGTTACAGTCATTTCGTAGTGAAATTAATTTGTTAAAATCAAATAAAGAGATAACGCGTGAAAGTCGTTTACGAACACTTACCCCGATCATCGACGAAAATAATCTTTTACGTGTTGGCGGACGAATCGGAAACGTGAAAGATGTTGATCAGCTGACTAAATTTCCTATTATTTTAGATGGTAAAAACCATATAGCGCGGCTCATAGTGTTGCATTATCACGTGAATGCTGCACACTCGTGTAACGAGATGATTATTAACGAATTAAGACAGAAGTACTGGATCGTACATTTAAGGCCTACTGTTAAAACTGTTGCCAAACATTGTTTGATTTGTCGTTTTAGAAAAACTTTACCTAACCCTCCACGCCTTGGTGACTTACCTGAGTGCAGACTTACCCATCATCAGAGGCCGTTCACAATGTGCGGTGTAGACCTGTTTGGCCCCCTGGAAGTAGTAGTTGGTCGACAAAGGGTACGCAGGTACGGTGTACTGTTTACTTGTCTTACAGTACGTGCTGTGCACTTAGAGTTAGTTTCGTCCCTCACAACCGACTCTATGATAATGGCTTTGCGTCGGATGGCCGCACGCAGAGGTTGGCCACACACAGTGTTCTCTGATAATGGCACCAACTTACGAGGCGCTGATGTAGAATTAAAGAAAGCTTATCAGGAGGTGATTGACCATCAGCCACAACTGGTGACAGAAGCCTTAAATAAAGGAGTCCACTGGCAATTTATTCCCCCTGCTAGCCCCCATATGGGAGGAGCATGGGAACGGCTCATTCGCAGTGTAAAAACTGCCTTAAAAGTTGTTTTGAAAGAACGTACTCCTAGGGAAGAAACGCTCTCCACCTTCTTATGTGAAGTGGAGAACATGGTAAACAGTCGACCATTAACTCACGTGTCCGTTGACCCTCGTGACTCAGAGTCATTGACGCCTAACCATTTCCTCATAGGTTCATCGTCAAACCTACCGCAACCTGGTAGGTTCGACGACAAAGATCTTCTTTTACGAAAGCAGTGGCGTATAGCTCAGCGGTTGGCCGATTTATTCTGGTCTAGGTGGATGAAAGAGGTCTTACCTACCTTAGCTCAGCGTAAAAAGTGGAATCGCGAAGGCGCGCAATTGAAGGTAGGAGATCTTGTTGTAGTGGTAGACCCCGCTTCACCGCGGAACGTATGGCCGAAGGGCATCGTTCAGACAATATATCCCGGGCCTGACGGACGGGTTCGAGTCTTAGATATAAGGACAAAAACCGGTATCATGAAGCGTCCAGCATCGCGTATAGCTTTACTTCAGAGTGATGATGAGTGTCGTAATGACAACACTGAGGGGCAGGATGTTAGCGATGATGGACGGCTCAATACTGTCTCATAAATTTAAGTTTTTGCAAAATGATCTGTCGTACATGATTGTAATATTTTAGTTACCTAACTTACTTTAAACGCATAATTTATGTTACCAAAACAATGTCATTGTAACGTTTTTTGAATATTCTAATAAAAGGCGGGGTGGTTGCGTTACGAACGTCGCGAATCGCATACCTACATCTAATACCAATAAAAATGCGCGAGGTGGCGCGACGGAGCAGAATCGTTGGCAATCCCGCGCGCCCCCGCCACCGACAGTCGCCGGAGAGTCGCCCGTTAGACGCGACGCCGTTAGGACGGCCGCGTATGCGCGACAGAATCGTCTGCGCAGCTACCCCGATCAGTATTTAATTTTCGAAGTTTCCTTTCACAACCAACCCAGCAACGATCCGCTACACCACCTTTCACAACCATGAGCATCACTACGAAAAGTATATGTGTTCGAATTAATTCCTAACATTTGTACATCGGCACAACACCAAGAGTAATCGCAACAGAAATCCGACAGTTCTTTATAAAACACTTCATGGGGGTGGGCATTAAAATCCCCCAAAATAAGTAGGAAGACTAGCTTGTGCCCAAGCTCTATCGTCCAAGGCCACATTTAAAATTGAGGTTAAAGTATTCCTGATAATTTGATCTATTTTGTCCATAAGGTTGGAGTGCTTCCATAAATGGGAAGCACGAAGGCAGTATGTTAATTTAGGGCCGAAACAGCAGTATCGAATTATGGTGATAGCCGAATGCATGTTAATTTGGAACAAACGTTGCGAAACATCATTGAAGTTTTGAATTTTTTCTTCAATAAAATTATAGAATGAATTTTTGAATATTGGGGACCCAAGGAGACGAAGGGAGTTTTTATCAACAGTTTTGATTTCTGAGGCTATTGTATTAAATTTGGAAAGTGTCAGTTCTCTGTCAGTCTGTCGGATATGTATAATTCACATTTGGATAGGTTGAGATCTAGGCCTGTGGAACGGAGTTTATTTGTCAATATCTGAAGGTTATTCAAAACTGTGTCCACATCTTCTCCCAGGGTTCCATCGTCAAGATACCAGAAATTCAATTTAGAATTTAGCTGTCAAATGATTGGGTGAATGGCTAAACTAAAAATCACTGGCCCGAGGGGGTCACCTTGTTGACAGCCAACAGCTGATTCAAAAAGGTTGTCCCGATATCATAATTTATATGGATGTCTGTAACACTGCCAAAGAAAACTAAAGATTTATGGTACTTGTTTTTTAGCTTCTGTCAGAAAGGTGTCCCTGTTTACAGAATTAAAGGCATTCTTTATGTCAACCTTCAAGACGATTTCTCCTTTGCCAGAATTTAGGTAGGTCGACAAGGCATGTACGGCAGCCTCACAGCCCCCTTTAGACCCGTAGCCCAATTGAAGGGGCTGAATTTTTTTCGAAATAACCTCGCCATAGAATTTACAGCAAATCTTGGCTGCCATACGACGATACGTAGTTCCCACGGCAATGGGACGAATGCCGCCATCCCTCTTGCGCAGGGCACACAGATTTGCTCCGGACAAGACGTCGATGACGGCCTCGTTCACCCTGCCGGAGAGCATTAGGTTCGTCAAAGCCGTAAGCTCCTTCACAAGCAACACACCAGCTTCCCCGGCGCCTGAACTGGTAAGGTCCTTAAGGTGCTGAGGACTCAGGCCGTCGAGGCCGCCGGCGGACCCGCTCCGGAAGGAGCAAATGGCTGTGACTACCTCTCGACCTGTAATGGTGAGGGTATGATAATCCGAATCAGGGGGTCGGGAAAAGAAAGATCACCTGGTGGGGCCGGGTGTTTGCTCTTAAGAGCTGCGAGGGTATCCGCAGTACACGGAGCCACCACATCACTATTGAAAAGAATCCTGGCTGCTCCACTAATGTCACCTTCACTTAACTCTGTTTCCACAAGATGAGATATACCTCTTGTAGAAGTACATCTCGCTGTCGGTAATTTTGAATCTAAATTAAAATCCGAAATATTACAATTTTCTTTAATTTGTGTAGTTGAAAGTCATTTTGCCTGCCAAATTCTTTTGTACATGGAGAACTTTGTAAGGGAAGGTGAGTAGTTGTTCCCAGCATTTAGCGAGTTCTCCTGGGCTGCAAGGCGAACTAGCACCACGGGGAACTCGCTTTAAAACGGGAACAGAATTTTTGAATTTTGAAAGGGTTTTCCAAAACGGATCGAAAGTGGATGTTGCCGGTATTAAAGGTGTTGATGTGACAGGGTCTGCTACATGTGCATTTGAGGTCTGTGTACTTTCCCAATGTGCACATTCAAACCCCGCTTACCTTTGAAAAACCGTGCCTGGGAACACTGAGGACATCTTTCCAGTGATGTTGAAAGTTGACCACCACCATCACTCACCGCATCACTGCTGCCACATCACTGTTTGCGAAGTAAGTTATTTCAGATTAAGGCCTCGCGTGGATGAGGGAAGGTGGCATACCTAAAAGTGTAGAAGTCCTGACACAGAACCGCTAGCTACACTTCTCGCGTCCATTGGGGGACTAAAAAACACACACCAGTCAAACTGCATATCATGAGTTTTTGGATTTTTATAAATAACACGTATAACTCTGCGTATGAGCCCATGGCGTCCAAATGCTTTCTGCAAATATTCAAAGAAAGGCTTAGTATCAGTTGAGATTCGTGGATCGTACAACGAATTATTCGCGCAAGTTATATACGCTCCCCAATATTCGTTTGAACCTTCAGTGGCAATAGTCATACTAGTGCAATTCTGTTCTTTCTTAAAGTGTGAGTTAATCACGGCGACAGTGATATCAATATTATCGAATAAAATTTGAGGTATAGATTCCGACATCGTTGCTGGTAGACTTCTACGTCTATAACAACTTTGCGCAACGCGTTGTGACAAAAGAGAGAAAAAATTTACCAATTCTACATAGCTTAGTCTAAAGTAACCTTGTATAATGAGTAAAAATACCTACCCGTAGATTTATTACAATTACACAAATAGTATGTAAGTACCCTAAAATATATTAGTAAAAACTGTTTACCTGTTGATTTTTTTCCGCCTCGCCGAAATTTTTAAAATTTTCAAACAATTCTTTGCATATTTCTACCCATGCTGCTGTTCGTGCATCTCGGTCTTTATACATTCATTCGCCTGGTAATTGTGGAAGCGCAGTGTCACCCTGCCATATGGGGCAGGGTGACACTGCGCTACCACAATTACCCTTTCTGTATCGAAAGACATTGTCCTTGATTTTCTCGGAGCGTGCGTGCGACCCGTATCACCTAGCGTTATTGACTGAAAAAGCCCGTGCATGTTATCGCTGGCGGGCACCGCGCGTGCCCCCGCGACTGGTTCCGTCGCACGGAGGCGGGCCCCGTTGCGTGGGTGCGGGGCGCGCCTCCCGGTGACGGACGCCCGCGCAGATCTCCGCGACGGAGCACTTTGTATGGAACCGCGCGGGCGCCCGTTTAACGCAGTTTCAGGCCTCAATGTTTTCTTTCTAGCAGATACTTTCCTTGTCGAGGTGTGTTTTGAGATGGCTTCGATGACTATTTCAACAAATTTATTTGTAACAATTTCAGCATCGTTTATGGAGAGAACTGGGTTAAAGTCTAAATGAGACATTGTTACATCAAGCTTCTCATAATCAATATTGGTGGCAAGAGTAGCTGAGGTATTTCTTAAACGTCTATTTTCTAAGCAGAGCAGAGAGGGATAGTGATCTGGCACCACGGACTCATAAACGAAAGAATGTGAGGGCAAATTGGTTCTTAACATTATATGATCCAAGCAGTTATCTCCTCTAGTAGGAATGGTATGGGCTGCGAGAAAGCCATGAAAAGTAAATTTGGCAGCAATTTTTCATTCAGCTATTTTACGTAGTTTTCATAACTCATGTTTGAATGGTAGTCCCCAACTGTGGAATTAGCTTTATACAAGGTGTTGTTTTGCATCCTCGTCAAATTTCAGGAGGGTGTCATAAAATACATAAATAATCAATTGAAAGTACGTTAGCGGGCAATAACTAACAAGCGCTGCTTTTTTTTATGTTGAAATTTAACAGTATTTCAGAATTAAACCCTTAATTCAATACAAATAAAACAGAATCACCCGACTTCGCACACAGCGACAATGCAGCTGTGTGCGTGAGTGTTGACGTCTTACCTACGAAAAGCAAGCGCGTGTGAGTGCGACGAAGCAATGACAGCTAAGACCAGTAGCAATAATTTCACCTAATATTATTTCGAAAATCACCTACATTATTGTCATAAATTTTGCTTGATAATTAACTCATTTTTGAGCATTATTGGAATACGGAAATCTTACTAATGACAGTGATACTAGTGCGCCAAAGAAAAGTTCACTGACCTGGGGGCCTAGACAAAATCCAAGCGTTTTCCGCACTTGCGTTTTCCGTTAACGCTAAGGACTTGACGTTAGCGTGACGATAATGGTAGACAAGTTACAAATGGAACGCGGCACGCTCATTCCGCAGCGTTAACCGAAACACTCTATAATTTAGCCTATGGAATAGTGTATAGTAAGTGTCACAGTGACAGTTTAGAGTCCCTGTCAATGTCAATATTAACAAAACGCGCGATAACAAAATTATTCAAAAGTGTTGTGTGTGTTGAACTGTTGGTTGGAAGTTATTGAAGAGTGTTTTATTAAAAAGAAAGTAAGTAACCAGCTTTAAATAATAATTCAAGTTAATGTAAGAGCTGTGATCCAGCTAGTATCTCTGAAAAAAATGATTGTTATTAGAAAAAATAGTTTTATTTCGATCAGTTTAAAATGCATTATGTTTTAAATTTTAGATGGAATCTAGACTTCGTGCGAGTCCCGAGCAATTTAGTTTGCTAATAGAATTTATGGAAAGGTAGATATTTTCCGATATTTTTCATTTATTTCGAGTTTTTATTCCCATTGTAGCTAGTATTGGGCCTACTTGAGATTAGGGAATGTGTAATGTAAACAACCTCACAATGGTGCACTTATGAAATTGTGGCTCTTACATTTGTTATTCCAATAAAGCTTAACTTGATTCTAAACCTTAACACTTGTTTATTAGATGTGGTATTAGAATGCTGGTGGAAAACTTAACACCCTCACCGCCAGTGTATCATTTTTGGACACGCTTGTTAAAACATAGTGTATCAAAAATGATACACACGACCTATTGCGTTCAAAGCGTTGTGTACCAATAATGCACATGCTTTTCATAGATTTTGCATTAGAAATAATATCCTCTGGCCTGGACGATTGGTTTGCTATATTTGGGATTGGGTTATGAGACTTATGCCAAAAAATATTGGTACTGGAAAATTGAAGGTGAAAAAAAAAGTAATGAATTAGTTTCTACATAATTATAATAAGAAAAAAACTACAAAGAAAGACACAAAATAAGATTAATAAAATTGCTAATGAGTTTTGTTGAAACATTGACGACATAAAAAAAAATTACACACTGAACATTTTGTGTATATTTGGGGTGCTTTTTTATTTTTTCCTGCAATTTGTATTCCTGTCCTCCCATAAATTTTATAGCACTCCAAACAACGACCTCGAACTTTCTTATCGTTTACAATGTTTTGGACCAAATAATGCTTGTCGTCTGGTCTCGATCGTGAAGGTCTGTCAACATTCGTTGAAGAAATTCTCTCCAGCAACGCATCGATCACTTGTTCACGAAATTCCGTGATTGTGAGTTTCTTTTGAAGTGAATATTCGTTGTACAGGAAATGGGCATTTACTACACTTGTTCCCCAAATTATTTCAAATGCTAATTTGCGGTACCATTTGGTGCAGCGTCGTAAGGCTGTACCATACGTGGCCATTTGGTCGCTAATATCTATAGATGATTTACCTTTATTGTAGTCAGCTATACATTTGGGTTTTGTATGCATTGCGTTCGTATTTCTGCTATTATTTGGCACCATTTCAAGAGCAGACGTTTTCGTGGTAAGCATCCGTACGTCGCGTTTATCACGCCAGTTTAGAACAACTATGCCTTCATTGCTCTGCTTTGCAGCCATTTCTCCTCTCTTCAATTTGGCCTGTACCACTTCCTTTGGTAAATATTTTCTATTAGCCCTTAGAGTTCCTACTAGATGGGTTTTTCTATTACGCAAACGTAAGGCGAGAGGAACACTGGTATAATAATTGTCTGTGTACAATGTTCTTCCTTCATCTAAGAGTTCTTCTGCCAAAGACATAACTGTTTTTTCTGAGACTTCAGTTTGCGGGTCTCTAGATTTGCCACAGTAAACAGACAAGTTCCAAGTATATCCTTTTTCGGTACATAGCTTGAATACTTTGATACCGTATTTTGCACTCTTATTGGGTATATATTGCCTAAACAAAAGTCGTCCGCGCCAAGGTATCAGCGATTCGTCTACACATATTTTTTCTCCCGGTGTGTATGTTTTTTTGTAGTTATTTATAAACTTGTCAAGTATATCTCTCAACTTGTAAAGCCGGTCATTTGGGTCAGCTAACGTATTATCTGAGAAGTGAATAAATTTGAGAATCAACTCGAATCTGTTCCTAGGCATTACAGTTCGTGCTAATGGAATATTGTAGAGCTTATGAACGCGCCAGTAGTCTTTTATCGATGGCAGCTTCACCAATCCCATCCAACCAATGAGTGCGAGAAATTGTTTCATTTCATCCAAGGTAACAGGAACCCAGGCATGTTGCCTAGAACCTGAAGGAATATCATTTGACAGTAGTTGCTGCGTGGCGTATAAATTCGTTTGGTCTACAATATGCTGAATAATGTCGTTAGTCATGAACAAATCGAAATAGTCTATTGGCGAAGCATTAGCAAGAATGCCTGAGTATATTTCTTTGAAGCCTGAAATAGGCCCCGTATATTCAATGGGCGTTGGACCTTCTTGAGTAGGCATGTGCCACTCTATTGAGTCGAGTTTTTGTTTTAGCCACTCGGATATTGTACCAGAGAGACTTGGCTCATTATTACCAGTAGTAATAGTAGTTGCAGATGTACTTGACATACTAATTGTAGCAGATGATGTACTTGGCATATTATAAGCGTCCAAAACTGTATTACCTATTCTTCTTGCAGAAATCCTCCTCTGAACTTCAGGTAAAGGGGGCAGGTCACTCTCAGTGAAGGTCGATGCTCGCCTAAAACATGAAGGTGGATTCCAACTTTCATTAGCACTGTCACTCTCCGAACTAGCCGTCACATTACCGTCACTTGGATAATAATCCGGATCATACAAAGAGTCGTCACTTTCGTAGTCCATTTTGATTCACTTTTCTCACTCACGTTATTTACGTTTCATAGAATATCCTATAACAAAACAAAAAAGGAGTTTTAGAAAAACACAACAGTCGTTGTTTTTCTAAAGCTCCTTCTTTGTGATTTCTTCGTGTTTGATCTGAAACAAATATAAAATAATCAAATAAACTAAAACATACCGTGTATCCAAAATGATACACATGGCCCACGAGATTGGTTAACAGAGAAATATCTTTCATAGGCCAGTGTATCATTTTTGATACACATTCCTGAAATCCTGAAAAATGAAAGGGGTGACAGCTGGATAAAATATAACAGTAAAAAATATAAAAAAATGCATATTTAAGTAAAAAAAATACATTATTAAAAAAATGAAATTTTAATAGATTGGGCTTGGCGGTGAGGGTGTTAATGTTTACTGGCTCTTATTCTCACTAGACCCTAATCTTATGAATTCTATTTTTAGCCATGGTGATCTTTCAAGACCTCAAACTGGACTTCAAGGAAAGGTAAAGAGTGAACGATTGTGGCAGGAATTGTCAGAAATTTTAAACTCGGTGGGTGGTGGTGTTAACAAAACAGCTGACAAATGGAAAAGGGTAATAAGCTTTTAATTAATGAAACAAGTATGAATTGCTGTTGCACATGTAGACAACATATAAAATAATACATTAAAATAAATATTTTAATGTATTATTTTATATGTTATGCTAAAGGTATGGTCTGACTGGAAGACTAAAACCGAAAAGAAAGCCTCCCTTATAAATCAGGACATTCATGGCACTGGTGGTGGGCCCGGTAGGGGAAAACCATTGAGTCAACTTGAGGAGAGGGTGTTGAGAATTATAGGGGTCAGCTCAATTACCGGTAGTCAAGCTATACAAGAAGCAGGCTTTCAAGTAAGTGAGCCTTTCATACATTGCTTTTTCTTGTTAAAATTTATTTTCTGATTTCATAAAACTTCATACATAGTTTTGATCAATAACAGGTGTTTGTACTTAGGAACAACCTCATCCTCAAGTGAGAAATGCAGCTGATATAGCAGAGAGGGTACCATCACCAGTGGATGAAGTAGACTTTTGTGAAATTCTACTTGATCCAGAAGGTACACCCACATCAGCGCCAGTGCCAGATATTTGTGCTCCACCTGATCGCCCCGTCAGTCCTGTGCCAGGCCCTTCAAGCAGTAGAACTGTACAAAGAGGTAATAATTACAACAATAAGGTTATGTAATAATTAAAACAAATAATGATTGATACTAATTTAGCAACATAACATTGACTAATAACTTCACTTCCAAAGTTACCACTTATTTAGTTTGTTTAATGTAATTATATTTTTATTTGTTTTTGTACAGACTTATTAGAGCAGAAGTATTAGTGTAATTTAAATAATAAAACATATTGTAAAGAAAATAACATTTAATTTTGATATGTTCCTTATTTCAATTTGACCGTTAAGAGGCACTTTAGAATGTCATAGTTAAAAGTAAAAATAATAATAATAAAATGATTCTAGTTGCCCCTTCCAAAAAGCAGTTTTGTATGGAGGAGCATGGGCAAGAAACTCATACTGTCATCAGCAAATAACACCAGCTTCGGTTAATTCTGAACTGGGGCAAATTAATTAAAGTCTGGACAAAAGATTATTCAGTGCTGCCCTGCCTTGGAGTAGCTCACTTTGACTACTAGCAGCACCAACACTATCAGATGTATTATCATGCTGAGTATCATCTTCTACTTCCATAACAGATGGAGGAGGTAAATTAGCCTCTAAAGCCATGTTATGTAACACACAACAGGCAAGTACAATTTTCCCAGCAACCACAGGGTGGTAATGCAAGGTCCTGTGTCGTAATAAACACCTCCAACGTGACTTCAGCAATCCATAACAGCGCTCTATACAGTTCCTTGTTTGTACATGTCTCTGAGTATATGTATCTTCAACAGAGCCAGAAACTGCATTTAATATAGGAGTCATCAGCCACGGCCGCTGTGGATATCCAGAATCACCTAAAAAATACATAAATAAATATTAGCACTATGTAACAATTATTTACCACACAACAACAAATTATTTTTTTTTCATATTTTTTGTGAATAAAATGTTTTCATTAATACAAAAAAAATAGCTGCCCTATAATTATAATTGATAGGTTAATTGACATATTTTTTGTTTTAATTTAAAGGTGTAAAAATTGTAGTCATCAAGATTGTTAGCAGGGTACAGCAGTTACAGTACTTAAATATAATAACAAAGTTATTCTTAAAAAATATACTAAGTATATTATTTATTAACCCACCTAACAACCACACTTGTTCTCCATTTTGATGCAACTCTCGCATAAATGTTTCCATTCTACTAGATGCCCATATGAATGAGTCATGGGTGGCCCCTCCAAACTTAGAATTAACATTTAGAATTTTTAAATTACTGTCGCATACCTGTAAACAAAGGAAAAATATAAGAAACATATAAATATATTTCTGTAAGTACTATTTAAAGCATTAATATTATTATAAGCCATAAACAAATGTAAACTTACCATTTGTACATTCAATGAATGATAACCCTCCGATTAAAAAATAAATGTTCATCTTCTGATGGCTTGACAATTGCCACGTGGGTACAGTCTATGCATCCGACTATACCCGGGAGTCTAAACCGCCTCTGAAACCTATAGTTATGGAAAACATAATATATAGTTAATAGAAGGACAGGTTTTTAAAATACTTATTTAACATTATGTGCATACATGGCTCCATGAGGCATTTTTATCTAATACCTGTTTGTCTTATGGTAGATATAATGTTTAGTGTCATAATCATAACTTACTCAAGTCTTATTTGGGCTCGTTGTTGTGGCGACCCCGGAAACACAATCCATTTATTTATAATGGCTGGGTGGCTCAATGCATCAACAACTTGACGTATACACCTACTAGTCGTTCTTTGCACCAAATGCTGCGATAGTCCAACAATGCGTTGATATGAACCCGTAGCTAAAAAGCTAAGAGTACACAAAACCTGAAATAATGTTTTCATTGAGATTATTTGAGATATGACAAAGGCACTTAATAATGTTTTGAAGGAAAGGTTAGAAGTACAAAACGTACCTTGAGTTGTAAACTAATTTCCCGGGTGCCTTTTAATGAGGTTAAACGCCGAAGATCATCACAAAGACTCCAAAAACTTTGTTTATCTAACCTAAAACGATGAATAAATTCCAAATCCGGTATGTCCACAATTTGCTCCAGTTTACGACGATTTATTCTCGTTTGGCGTCTTTGCAATGCTGCTTCATTATTTGCTTCCCAAAACAATCTCAAAGAATGCATTTTCACAGATGGTCGTCCGCGCTAGTACTTGTTACCGTGACCGTTTCTGGAGGAGGATAACATTTCTTTTTGGCTTCTTGAATTACGCTATAACACGGAAAAAACTTCTTGTTCGTGTTTCTTATTACCTCATATTACAGTCCTCGTGTTAAATCTGCATCTATAAACATTTTTAAAGCTTCCATGGGAGTAAGACGCGATGATTTCCCACACTTAGAGGCATCAAAAGCTTTTTTGTACTTCGTTGCACGGGTCGGAGAGCTTGTTAAATCTTGGAGTACGCGGGAAGCATCACGTTTACCCGATTTTCTTAATTCAACTTGAGCTGCGTGAACTATAACACCATTTTCTACATTAGAACGGATCTCTTCAGTTTTTCTTCTTTTGCTCCTTTCGCTAGATTCACCAAATAATTTACGAGGGCGACCTTGACGATTTGTAGTTGTGACTGGAATTTCGAAATTACCTTTTAGCCAAATATGGTTGTTTTTTAAGAAAACCTTCTTTTTTGTGCGATTTAATCCACTTTTGCTTCATTTCTGATTTGAAATGTGCAAAATTGTGTTTCAGTTTATTTAACTGACTTTCAGTAAGGTTGTCTTGAGTGAAAAGGTGATCTCTCAAAAAACATAGCTTTTCTTCTAAATTGCGTAAATTTTCATTCTTCATCTTATCGAACAGTGAATTTCGAGTCACTATTCTCACTCCAGAGGTACCCCCTGAACCTAAAACAAATTTTAAACATAAATTAATATTTCACTAATTTCGACTGTAAAAGTTCAAAGTACTCTGCTTAGTGTATCCGCGCTATTCCGCGGCTAATTTATATAGCATTCGTTACTTAAGAATCTACATTTTAAACATGAATGACAAATAAAGCCGGATCTACCCCGATACTAAAACAAATACATCTTTAAAGATAAATTTCTTTAAAAAAATCTTCTCATTTTAGACATTACTACTCGATCACTAAAAATATATTAAACGGGATCAAATTTTAGTAAATATATTACATTTAGATTGCCACATACCTGTAGTCTCCGAATCCATTGCTTAGCTCACGATGTTAACGCTTTCTAAAAATCGCCGATAACTGACACGTACACAAAGTTCGATGATCAAGTACCGAGTGAGTTTGCCGGGTAACGCGCAACAAGAGAGGGGCGGGGGCGGCGCGGCGGTGTTCGTTGGAGTGTCCCCTGCCTCAGGTAGTCGAATGCAGTAGCATTTCTTTAACTTTGTTATTCTGACTTTTGGCCGCGTAGATGATTAAAAAACCCGTATGTGCGCCGGCTTGCAATTTCGAGTGGTCTGATGCAGGAATTCAAAAAATCACGGTGTCTTTCTATGCTGCCTAGCTCCAATAAGAGTTGAAAATTTGAGTTCTTTTTTCTTGGCTAAAATAAGATGAGCAAGCCAGCCGACACTTATCTAAACAAGAGGGACCAATTTGTCTAGCCTGAACTGTTTTGCCAGTTTTAATTGATCGATATTCATTACTTTTTTGCTATATTTTTTTTCCAACTATTAGGATTACGAGTACGTTTTCTACCCCTTTTCTTAGGTGATGATGTTGGTTCTTGGTCATCAACAGCCTCATTCTCAGAACTACTATCACTAGATGAACTACTTGAACTAGACGAACTATTTGGGGATGAAGACGAACTTGTGAATAAATGAAAACCTTCGTTCCTGCATGTAATGGCACTACACTGATTCAGTTACAAATTATTTTTTTAAAGATTTTTGGAGGTATGAGGAACAGGGTGTAAAGTTCCTCATCCACCATTGAAAAGGGAGGATCTTCCGACCAGACGGGTGTTGTGTCTGGTGGGCTAACTACTGCCCTGCCTGAAGCCTGAAGACGAACTAGATGAAGGCTTGAAACGATATGTTGTTGTGTTTGAACGATATGTTTCAATTGGATGAGATGTGTGAAAATAGAAAATTCTTTGAGGAAGAACTCGGCCTTTGAAAGTTAAAACAATTGTTTGAGTAGGAAGCCTGCAGGTGATCTTCCTCTCCTCTTTACTTTTGCGTGAATCGCCTGCGAGCTTTTAGAACTATACCGCATCCGTCTGGAGGGGGACCGATGCAACGAATTCGTCCATGGACATATTGGACATCTCTATTGGCACCTGACGAACGATACCCATTTTAGTGATATTATAAGTCGGGATAGAGGCTGTCTAGCTTTGGCTCTCCAAAACCAGGTGGTCAAGAAAGTTATTAGCCGCGACAGCAGAGGAAAACTTAACAGAAATTTTACTTCTGCCCACTCTTTTGATGACGTCATTACAATTTCTTCCCACTTTATTTTTTGATTAAAACTGGCCAAACTTAATAGGGCGTGCATGTAACAACATGATGGGTCTGGTTTAGATTTGGAAACATGGACAATAAAATTCATGCCCACCACGAGAGTCGGGTGGGGCCCATATAGTGATTTGATCGATGGAACAATCATGTCATTGTCCATTTTTTTTTCTTTGTAGCGACTACCATTGGTTCATTCTGCATTCTATGACGCTTACTTGCATTATGTGATTGGTATGAGAGCCCGTCTGGAGGGTCGGGAGGATCAGGCAGTGGCAAGGGGTCCGTGGCGGACACTCGGCAGTAAATTCCGTGAAAAAATAAGGTTAAATTAACCAGGGTAGAAGATGTGGTCACCGTTTTCCGGCACAAAGAGAAGATTGGTTTTGACTTGGTTTTGAATTCCTTTTGAATTCACTAAAACACGTAGCGTTGACTTCCAAAAAGATATCACCCTTGTCTTGCACAAAAACAGGACAATAAAATACACATGTCGAGGTTACAACAAATATATTTTCCCTGAACATATCATTAATTTCTGCGGTGACTGTATTGACAATGAGGATTCCAATCAGATCAATCATACTTTTTTTCAAAGATATTTTAGTTAGCTATTGTTTAAGTGCCATAAGTAACAAAAAATACCGTTATAAGTGTGAGAAAGTGATAAAAAACCGAAGGGATCTCAATATTGTCAAAAAAATTGTAAGTTTATGTGAAAGCTTTAAAAATTTTCCTTTAAATTTAAAGATCTAAGTGTAGATATGCAATAAAGTAACACAGATTGCGTGTTAAATCAAAACCATAGAAGTATCATTTATTACATATTTGGGTAATATTGACCCACCTCAAGGTCCGTGTAACAATTTCTTACCACAATGACTACGGGTTAATGTAACTAGTGATACTTGCAAGTTTATGACGAATCGATGGACGTAAGAATCATCAAAATCGACTTACGGGTTTGGTCTCTAGAACGCTACAGAGGAACAAACATAAATACACACAAAATACATACGTATAGGTACTGATAAACCCACTACCCTCCTTGGGCAGTCGGTTAAAAAATAACAATCGCAAAAATTAGCTGTTATATAAATTGTTACGTAACCTCACTTTTCCTAAATCTCTTTTATTTCGGCTCTCAGATTGCCAAAATCTGCAAAATTGTTTTTTATTAAAGTAGCTATCAATTGACACCAATTTCATTTTTTTACATCCAGGCCCAAAATTGTATAAAAGCATATCCGGCTCCTTTCGCTTTTTCGTTCCATCCGTTCCGAATATTTCGTCCGAACGAAAATTGTTTGACATTTAGTTTCTCTAAACCTACTCAAATTCATATTTAATACGAACGAAACAATTAATAACGTCAGTATGTGACGAACTGATGGACAACTCTAATTGAATTGAATAGGAAGTATACAGACAATCACCACATACAACCGTAACATACTCACACACCCACTCGCAACTCCTCATGCACCTTCAAAATAATTCTAATTGACAAATGCACACTAGACGAGTTTTTAAACGATAAATTATAACAATACAATATATTTTAATTGAACAATATTTTAACTTAATAAAAGCGACATTTAATTTTTTCACAGTAATGATACGTTTAGAATATTAAAGCTTCTTAGTGCTCTGAACCTTAGAGAATATAACTCGTTAGATAATATTTGTATGTCATACTGGCAAAACATAGAGATCTAATTAACCCTGCATATGTGACCATCAACCTGTATACCTATGTTGTACAAATAAACTATTTGATTTGATTTGATTGTATGGGTCGAACCGGCGACTCGGTTGAGTCGGTCAATATCAACGACTAGTGTGTGATCGGGCACGCCCGAACTGCAGTCGTAAATCTGGGTTTTCATCTAGAACAGCGGGTGTTGCTGGGGTGTTTCCGAAAACCGAAGGGATCTCAATATTGTCAAAAAAATTGTAAGTTTATGTGAAAGCTTTAAAAATTTTCCTTTAAATTTAAAGATCTAAGTGTAGATATGCAATAAAGTAACACAGATTGCGTGTTAAATCAAAACCATAGAAATATCATTTATTACATATTTGGGTAATATTGACCCACCTCAAGGTCCGTGTAACAATTTCTTACCACAATGACGCCGGGTTAATGTAACTAGTGATACTTGCAAGTTTATGACGAATCGATGGACGTAAGAATCATCAAAATCGACTTACGGGTTTGGTCTCTAGAACGCTACAGAGGAACAAACATAAATACACACAAAATACATACGTATAGGTACTGATAAACCCACTACCCTCCTTGGGCAGTCGGTTAAAAAATAACAATCGCAAAAATTAGCTGTTATATAAATTGTTACGTAACCTCACTTTTCCTAAATCTCTTTTATTTCGGCTCTCAGATTGCCAAAATCTGCAAAATTGTTTTTTATTAAAGTAGCTATCAATTGACACCAATTTCATTTTTTTACATCCAGGCCCAAAATTGTATAAAAGCATATCCGGCTCCTTTCGCTTTTTCGTTCCATCCGTTCCGAATATTTCGTCCGAACGAAAATTGTTTGACATTTAGTTTCTCTAAACCTACTCAAATTCATATTTAATACGAACGAAACAATTAATAACGTCAGTATGTGACGAACTGATGGACAACTCTAATTGAATTGAATAGGAAGTATACAGACAATCACCACATACAACCGTAACATACTCACACACCCACTCGCAACTCCTCATGCACCTTCAAAATAATTCTAATTGACAAATGCACACTAGACGAGTTTTTAAACGATAAATTATAACAATACAATATATTTTAATTGAACAATATTTTAACTTAATAAAAGCGACATTTAATTTTTTCACAGTAATGATACGTTTAGAATATTAAAGCTTCTTAGTGCTCTGAACCTTAGAGAATATAACTCGTTAGATAATATTTGTATGTCATACTGGCAAAACATAGAGATCTAATTAACCCTGCATATGTGACCATCAACCTGTATACCTATGTTGTACAAATAAACTATTTGATTTGATTTGATTGTATGGGTCGAACCGGCGACTCGGTTGAGTCGGTCAATATCAACGACTAGTGTGTGATCGGGCACGCCCGAACTGCAGTCGTAAATCTGGGTTTTCATCTAGAACAGCGGGTGTTGCTGGGGTGTTTCCGTCGTGAATGGTTCGCTCCGTTGGAGCCGGCGTGTTACGGCCGGGACTGGGTCTTGAGGTGGTGTGGTGGTCCATCCTTCCACTTCTTGGATTGGCTACGGGTAAGGGGCCGATCACAACGTCTCAGTTCGTTCTGAACGTGAGCAGTCTTTAAGTCGCAGAGTGAGACATTAGTTTGTACTCGCTTTTCGCCGTCAGGTCTATTTGACGAGAGAGTTTCGGTGGCAGATTGTGAAATCTGCAATCCGAGGGTCGTCTTAAGGTTGAGATTATCAACCAGATAATGTTCGTTGTCTATAATTATTCAACGCTTAAAAAGGTTTTCGTCCATTCCACGTCCTGGTCAACAAATAAATTTGGACTCGGTGGTAATGTCGAGGAACAGGGGTATCTACTCAAAAACAATTATTGCCTATCACTTTATCAACACGTGGTCGAGAAAATCTCAGCTGTTTGCACTCGCAAAATCGTCTTATGGGACACTCAGAGGTTAAAAAGTTCAATGTACTTTTAACCATGTGACCATGCAATTAGTAATGAAAGATGAGAAAGCATTGTTACTTGTAGGATGGAATTATTTTCAGCTTGTAATCGCTGAAAACACTCATCAGCCCGTTCCTTGACCTTCTACTTCCTCTTGCTGGTAGAAGGAGTTGGTGGAATATTTTCCACCTCATCAGAGAAGGTGGGAGAAGGGACGCTTAAGCCACTTAAATTTAAAATATCTGTCACCTCTATTTCAATCATTTCCTGTTAAATTAACACGAACATTAGCTTGACATGCTTGCATGCATTGCATGCAAAATACACTAGATGCACACACACTTAATACCCAATAATATTTAATATGTGCTGGTTTCCGACACACTTGGTACATGTTGAGCATTGCCAGTGGCATTGAGCCCCCGTGATGCAGCTGCATTTTCAGCACGGGCACCCTTTTTAATGTCCTACCAAGTCTGCAAGCATAATTAAAATAAAAGATGATAACAATAGATGATATTATTCATAACTTAAAAACTATTTTAAAAACTAATGCAACATGTTTGTTTATTTTTACCTTGCTCTACTTAAGACAGCTGTGTTTTCGCGCGTCAGCAGAAATAAAAATAAATAAAAGTCAAACGTCGTATAAACGGGTATAGATAGGTAGTAATTGAACGTTATTTTTGCAGCTAGTGACTAAATACTTAGAAATCAACAAAATCGGGGCTTGTAGGCCGGCGAAGTGCAATGTTCATGTTGAGTCAGCAACTGGCGTTAAACACGGAAGTCTGGGCTTGAGCGTGACGTCCTACACGCCCTCATAGTCAATGGAGTTTATATATCTATATTCTGCCATTTTCCTAGCAGGGCACTCAGAGTCTCCCGTTTTATGATTGTTGGGCTTTTTAAAACGTGAGCAAGTTGCACATTTCGGTGTGTCAGCTTTTTTCTCGCACACAGACAGCGAGTGTCCAGCTTCACCACAATGACCACACGTTGAATTGACTTCTCTGCATGTTTTAGCTGCATGACCAAATTGTTGGCATTTATAACATCTGGTTACCAAGGTAAAGTCCCTGACAGGACATGATGTCCAATTTATAAAAAGCCTTGCTTGAGAAATGATGGGTTTGCGTATATGGGCTGGAACTTCAATTATGTAGTTGCAGGTTGAGGAGTCCTTCTTTCCAGATTTGTGGCTCAGTTTGATGGAGGTCAAAAAGGATCCCATTTTGAAGCTGGTAACTTGTCGGCTAAATTCTGTTCGAAGATGCACCTGAATACCTCATTTTCACTCATATTATTTGGCACTCCTATAACAACAATTCGAGGATTGCGCTTATTGGGTTCGTCGGCGGTGAGACCAGATGTAGAGAGCTGGACTGCACGTTTAAGTTTATCAGTATCGTGTTTGGTCTCTGTATTGATTATAACTCCTCCGTTTTTGGTCTTGCGAACACCACGTACGTGTAGCTTCATTTCTTCCGGGCGTATGATCTTTTGAACAAGGTCTTTCGTTTCTTCACTTGTTTTCAATTGATCATTAGGATAAATGACTAAAGAGCTAAAATTGCCAGGACGAACAAAATTCGAGCCCTTCTTCACCATATCAGCAAAAGAAACGCTTCCCGCCGAACCAGAGTCCTTTATCGTTTGTTTCAATTCAGAGATGTGTTCCGTTAGGTCGCGTTTTTCTCGGAGGTCTTCAACCATATTGAAGGCTTGAATAGCCTTCGACTTTAGGGACTGGTATACAACTGCCATTTGTGAAGTGTTGGATCCAATTTTACGGCACAAGTTCGATATTTTCAGTTTCTGCTCAGAGTTCAGTTTGCCTTCCGCGGCTATAGAGCAAACTTCATTTAATTGTAGGTCAATAGCAGACATCCATTTCTGGATCTCTGGTGTTGGTACAATGTCATCGTCTGGGCTTTGTGTTCTCTTCGTCGGTGAGGCTGATGACTGCACTGTTCCTCTTGTATTAGAGGGGCTGATTTCCATTATGTGTTAACTTAAATCACTGTGTCCATTATAATTACTTAACTACTAGCAAAATAAAAGATGCATTACAACACTAATGCACTAAACGAGGTCACTATTATTAATGTATGTCAATTAAATATTGCTCATGAGCACGTCTGCTCGCGACAAGGTTCAATCGAGGTAGTGATGATGGTTCCACCACTATAAGGATGGACTTCCAGGCAGGATTTTAATCGCTGTTGGCGTCCAGGGGTTCTCCAGTGTCGTATACGTCTTGTATCCGGTCTCATACCAAAACGAGACTCACCAGAAAAGCACACGAAACGCCATTGTTCTTCTGCCCAATTTCTGTGTTCAAGAGCCCATTGATATCGAATCCTACGATTGTGCATTGCTATAGGTGGTACCCGTAGCGGTCTTCGGGAATGAAGGTTCACTTCATGCAAGCGGTTTCTGACTGTTTGGTCGCTAATTAAGTTCCCTGAAGAGTGATGAAGCCTCACGGCTAACATCATGGCGGTTATTGTTGGAGCTCTTCGAGTTAAGATTTGAATGTATCGGTCTTGTCTCCGTGTGGTGCAGCGATACCGTCCTCCATGGCGCTCAGCCACGGTACCAGTGCTTCGGTAACGTGTCCAAAGTCGACTGATAACACTCTGACTTGTATTCAGAGCTAAAGCCACAGTACGTTGCCGGGAACCAGCTTCTATCATTCCCACGGCTCTGAGCATTTCTTCCCTGCTTAAATGACGTCACCGCTCCATAATAACGTTGGTTTTAATCCGTAGTAGGGAAACAGTAGCACTAATAATGTCTTCAATGCGTTGTATGTTTTTATAGGGAAAATATTGACAGCTGATTTTCATCGTTTACTCGAATTTGATTCACAGTTCCTGATTCAAATTATGAAATGCACCAAAAAAAATCCATATAAATTTATAAAATCATAAATTTATTACAAAGCCACATCTCAATCTCAAGAAATCCGTATAAAAATGCTTGATCCCTAGGTATTTAGTTGTAGCATTTAACGCAGTACCTCATTAAAGATGATTGTACTTTGGTTAGTCTGAAAGCTGGTTGAGCTATTTTATCTTTATTTCTAGTGTTAAAATTATGCCTATCACTTATTTTGCTAAAAAGATGCAGATTCTTTCTAACATACATTATATTTTCATAAATAAATTGACAAGGCACTGTCATAATATTAATTTTCTTAAAAAATTCCCTAAGAGATTCGCGATTCGGTAAACCGTAAATGGCTCTGACAGCTCTCTTTTGCAAAATAAAAATGGATTCGATATCAGCAGCCCTACCCCACAGTAAAATGCCATAAGACATTATGCTGTGGAAGTAGCTAAAATATACCAAACGCGCGGTTTGTACATCTGTCAACTATCTTATTTTTCTAACCGCATAAGCAGCTGAGCTTAACCGCCCTGCAAGAGATGTTAAGTGAGGTCCCCATTGTAATTATTCATCCAGTGTTATGCCTAGGAAAACTGTTTGATTAATAAATTACAGTTTTTCTCCATTCAATATGATATCACATTCGCTACTTCTAACATTTGGTAACGTAAATCTAATACATTTCGTTTTTTTTCATTTAGTACCAAATTATTTACAGTAAACCAATTTTGGACCTGAATAATTGAATTATTTACGCCGTCAAGATTTTGTGACCGACGGTCTATTTTAAATATTAATGATGTGTCATCTGCAAATAACACCATCTTTGGTTGGTTCTGAACTAATTGGGGCAAATCATTTACGTAAACTAAGAAGAGGAACGGCCCTAGAATGGATGGACGGCTTTTGAGTACTACCTACCTAATTAGAACTCCTTGGGTTCTATCAAAAAAGTTTGTATATATTTCAAAACGCGTGTGTTGCGTTCTAAACTCGTCATAATCATTTTACTTTTACGACGACACCAAGCAAACCTTTAATTTTTATTTTAAAGAATTATTTAAATTACTATTACATTAATGAGTAGTAAAATTAGGCTTAATGGTATATAATTTGACTCATAAGCGCAATTTTAAAATATATTTGTTGAAATTTTATACACAAATAAAACCGCTAAAATCATAACTACTAGGTTTCGGAGCGCAACGCATAGGTTGGAGTAAAAGAGACAAACTTATGCAACAATTGTCTAGCGTCATCTCTTTCTCACCCCGCGGACCTCCGACAAATTTCGTTCTTTCATTACTTTATGAGCGAATCAAACGCCACTCAGTTATAGGCACTTCATGGTATGAATATTAGCGAATCAGTTTAGGAACCTAAACTGGTTTGTATCGGAATTGAATGGCTAACTAAAAGTTGATGGTAGGCCTACTGTATTCAGGTAAGTACTTACTTGTTCCACTGGTCGACAGACCTATCTGGACCATGCTCTTTTAAAATTTCTTTTATAACTAGCCACTGGGAATCCGCCCTTTTGGCTCCCAAGGGCCCTGTAAATTCCCCAGTGGCTAGGTGGTTGTGGGTCGACATAAAGTCGACCAACACACTGATTTGTTTTTTGTTGCTTCTGGATCTGAAATAACAGAAAAAAAAAAAAAAATAGTCAATAGAATATTCAATTATTCAATAGTAAAAACACAATAATAAATAAGTACTTACTTTTTAGCACTGGTCGACAGACCTATCTGGACCATGCTCTTTTAAAATTTCTTTTATAACTAGCCACTGGGAATCCGCCCTTTTGGCTCCCAAGGGCCCTGTAAATTCCCCAGTGCCTAGGTGGTAGTGGGTCGACATAAAGTCGACCAACACACTGATTTGGTTTTTGTTGCTTCTGGATCTGAAATAACAGAAAAAAAATAATAGTCAATAGAATATTCAATTATTCAATAGTAAAAACACAATAATAAATAAGTACTTACTTTTTAGCACTCATAATAATATTATTTACGTGTTAGAAGACTGGTAATAAATTATTATTTGGTTTGATTTGAGGTTATACTCAGAGACATTGACAATAAAACAAAATAAATATCCAGCACAGATGAAATAAAACGATGAAAGTACTTTGGTTTAGGACGACATTCTCGACTATTTTGTAATTTCATAAAAGTTTTCTTATTATGGCAATAATTTCATAAAAGTTTTCTTATAATGGCAATAATTTCGGGGACAACCGTTTCCCCTGGTTTATCCACCGTGAATAGTTTATCCACCCATGTCGCCATGCTCGGACGGTGGATAAAAATGACAGAGGGGAATAGTATTTTATCCTCTCCCCGTGGAAAGAATATCTCCGGCCATGCTAGCCCTGCTGGACGAGAACTGCTTCGAGTGCAAAACCACTTGCGTCTGTCTTCAGGATGTAGGGCTTGGTTCCATCTGCTTGTTTTAAGATATGCGCAGTTGTAAGACGTTGTTTCAGCGTGTTGTATGCTTCTTCTTGTTCCGTATTCCATTCCCAACTTGCCTTTTTAGGGTTCCGTAGTCGACTAGTAACCCTTATAGTTTCGCCATGTCTGTCTGTCCGTCCGTCCGTCCTCGCTTAATCTCTGTGACCGTTAGCACTAGAAAGCTGAAATTTGGTACCAATATGTGTATCAATCACGCCAACAAAGTGGTAAAATAAAAATTGGAAAAAATGTTTTATTAGGGTAGCCCCCCCATATGTAAAGTGGGAAGTGATTTTTTTTAATTTCAACCCTAACGTGTGATATATTGTTTGAAAGGTATTTAAAAATGAATAGGGACTTAAATCATTTTTTGATAATGTCAATAATATCGGAAATAATCGCTATAATCGCCTCTAGCTTTTGAACCATAAGTTTAGAAAATATGAAAAAAATCTAAAATGTAGAACTTTATAAGGACTTTCTAGGAAAATTATTTTGAACTTGGATGGAAACAACAGTTTTTATACAAAAAAGACAAAAAGTTGTACAAAATAATTTCTGGACTAAGTTTGTAGTATAATCGTATATGCAAGCATTTTGAACACTTATTGTGACGGACGGGAAACTACGGAACCCTACACTGAGCGTGGCCCGACACGCTCTTGGCCGATTTTTTTCTTCGTAAGATTAGTAAGAGTTTGAGTTATCGCATTCAAACGGCGCGGCGGTAATCAATACACACTCGTGCTTCTCCATTAGGTTTTGACTCCAATACTACAGGCGAGGCCCAAGGTGAGGTTGCATGGCACAATAACGCCTTTTTGTAGCATTTTATATAAGGACCTCGGTCTTAAGGACTTCAGTTTTGACTTGGGATAGTCTATAAGGAGGCATCTATGTAGGGATATCATTCGTTGTTATGATAGTGTGACACTTGGAGATAGTGTGCTTTCCAAGTGTCGACGGGTTACCATTATTAAAGATAGCTCTTCGTACTGGGCCAGAACTTTATTAAGGTCATTCTTTTGTTGATCGTCAATGCCAATAAAACACAAGTCGAATGAGTTGATATTGGTACAGTTATTGTTTCTGGTTCTATGCCAGGGAATAGATCTCTTTTGCGCGATGTTAGAGTGTCTTCCGCTTCTTGAACATTGCGTTCGGCGTCCACCATCATAAAATCAGCAAAGCGGGGTGAATATTCATGCGTTAACGTGCCATTAAACAGAACTGATTAATCCACTTGTATCAGTATTTCTATGTAGAGATATTAAATGTGATGAGAAAAGTAAATCCTGGTTGCTTACCTGGTGACTTAAATATGAGTTTCACGATCTCAATCACAAGTAGGTATTAAAAATAAAACATACGAGCTATGCTTGATATCAATGTGAAAAAATATGTCACAAATCACAATAATCGTAAAAAATAAGCGACGCGGCGATGTGCCTGAAGAAGTCATTTAAAAAAGTATCAAATAAATATATAAGTTTGGAGTAAGTATCAAACATAAAATAAACAGTCTAAATCGCCTTATTGGCAAACATAAAAGTAAATAGGTATTCAAAAAAAAAATAATTTCAATACCTAGCTTAAATTGACTAAAGCCTTTGAATATTAAGAGCAGCTGTAGATACAGCTCTTTAGTTGTCTTCGTCGTTAACATCAGAATTTTCATTTGAGTATTTTTTTACCTTTGTGATTACCTAATAACTGGAAAAGAAAATGAAGTTGTTTAAGTATAGTTATTAATGATAAAAAAAAATAAAGGGACATCATTTGTTTACCTAGCGAACATTTTATTCAAAAGTGCCCCATAGATTTTATTCAAATCTGCCCCAATACCATCCTTCAGAAATCAAAGTTCCTAGACGACCAATTTCAATGACCTTTATATTGATAATATACTGGCTATAATACAAATAACACTATGAAATAATCATAACTCGAAAATAATACTTACGTTTTCAGTAATACGCTTACAATAAAAAAAATGAATGTTTGTTTTTGTCTCCGCGAAGTAACCGACCAATTTTTTTCTAATTGACACTGACATTGCCGTAAATTGAGAACTGACAGACTTGTAGTTCGGTCTAACCAGTAATAAAAAGGTTATAGAGGTAAGAAAAGTCAAATGGCGCATTCATAAATCCAATAATTCAAAACTGTCTATGTTCTAAGCTGCCCCCCTCTCCTCTACTAGTACTTTTAATATCTTCTCTTGCGTAAATAGGAGCATTTGCGGTCGATTACGGAAAATAAATCAAAATTCAAAGACGCCGCGCACGCGCTCTTTGTAACCGATCGTCTCGCTCCGGTGTGTCGAGAAATAAACAAAGTGTCGCGTGGCAAATAAATCATAATTTATTTAAGTAAATTCAATTAATTATATTATTTAATCTTTACATTAACATCAGTCAGTACGTGAACCATACAGCAGTGGTTCACCCCAAGAGCACCCTGAACGCGTTATTGTATTGGACACGTAGAGCGCTGTTCTGTTTCTGTTTGTAATCCAGTCGAAGACTGCTATTATCAAAGGACGCACAAAATGCCCTAAGTAGGGCTATTTTTACGTCCTAAGAACACCGAGCAAATATGCGGGCTATCATATTCGCACGAACAGACAGCGCCTTACGTTCCAAATGCAAATTATTTATTTGTTATCTATAAAATGTCTGAGTTAGTTAGGAATTGGTTAATTTTCGCCCTTATTTAGTGATTTTTCACTCAGTTCTAAGTTATTGAAAAAAAAACAACTCAAGGTAAATTGGAAATTACTGCTAGATGTACAAAATTTGCATTGTAAATAATACCTATCTTAAGATTCGATGGCTAGGGAAAGTTCAGTTTTTATTATAATGAATACAATAGAATAGAATAGAATACTCTTCATTGTACACCAATTTACAAATTATAACTTTAAGGGCTACATAGGGTGTTACAATGGGCGGCCTTATCGCTAAAAGCGATCTCTTACAGACAACCTTTGCATGGACTTGATAGGGGAGGAAAAAAGATGAGTAGGCAGTTTGCGATGTTTATTATATATACCTTATAGACGATAAATATATACCTAGCTGTGCTTCATTCTTCCTTGTGATATGTGAATCATATTCTTCCTTCAGATGTGCTGGACGTCCAGAACTGTCGTAACGAGAACATGTTAGGCATAAGTTTTTTTTGGGGTAAAAATGACAAACTGAACTTAGAGCCAAATACTGTTTGATATACATACAAAGAACATGGTTCTTCATTAGCTGTCGTGAGCTGGTCTTTATACAAATCGTAAATTTTGGCAATTGTGAGTTTGCTATCCAGATACTGTCTCTTACTTTTTTTTTCTGCAGTAGTGCGATTCGAGCCAAGGAAAAGAAGTAATGTGATCAATAACCTTTCATTCCACCTCCAAACTAGTTTTATTAATTTGTACTCGAGAACCACGTCCATCTTTCCATGTGTTAATACCCAACTCATCTTTGTATTTCAAAGGTTCGTTCACTGGTCCATTTGAAATACATGAAGTTTTTAGAAAAAAACGTTTGTATACTCGTATTTAATATCATTTTTGTCAAAAAAATTCATAGGCAGCAGATCGGTTTTTTCGGCGAAGAATCCCAATTTTCATTGTTTTTAAAGGCTGTGCTACGAGTTTTTGGAGTAATAATTGTTTTTGGCCATTTTCCAGTACGCATTACTAATTTTGAGCCATTCATCATCAGAAAAATGAGGGTGACATTGATTCCGGCATTTGATGTAGCATTAGACGGGTTTAGGTTGCTTTGCACGGTTACTCGTCTGCAAAGATTATTTTCTTCCTCTGGCGATAGATAAAATAAAAATAAAGTTTTAATTTATCCAATTAATAATTTGTTGACAGATATGTTTTAAATTAAAACAATCGAATTTAAAAAAAAACTTGTATTTTAATGTCTTGTTTTGCTAGTAAATAAATAAGTGTAAAAAAGTATCGATAAACTACAATTGCACTGATTACCCTATTTATTACTTTAAAATTATTTGCTATTTTTGAGTGTCCGTTACCTACTTCATTTGTCAGTTCGCTGCCGTCTTCCGGAAAACGCGCGCGTTAGTCAAGTTATTTGGTCGAATTAAAATAAAACGATAATTTTTTGGTTTAGTTACGGTGTAATGGAAACATACAGGGTGGCAGGGACATCGACGCGCAAACGTCGTGAAAAGGTTGCACCTGATGCCATAAATGAAATTACGAAGGTCATTCATCTCGGAAATGGCTGGTTAAAAAAATTGTCATTTTTGAGTGCGCAATGTATTGCAAACAACGCGATCAAAACGCTCAGCGAAAGACGCGCGCGCGTGTGCTACCTAACCTACACACACACATACGTCGACAGCGCGGCCCCCCACTAAACCGCGCGCTGCCGCCGCCGCGCGCCTCTGCTGCTGGACGAACGTGAACGTTCCTACGAAATATCGCCGAACGACAACATTGATAGTTACTTAACACATGAAATCTTGTTTAATTAGTCTCGATAACTGATGGTAGTTACTTAAAAAGAAATAAAACTAACAATACCTAAGCTTATTCTCACAAAATAGCGATAGGTACCTACCGATGAGGATTGATAACAAAAAAGATTATTGATAAGAACTTAGCGATACAGTACCTAATGTTCAATTAATTAACTTACCTACCTTTATCTCGCTCATTCCTAATGAGATAGGGTTCGAAGTGGTCGCTCGCAGATCTGAGCGCGGCGCAGAGTTTCTGCGTGGACACGGGGTAAAATAGTGGGATCCTGGACACACTCCTCACACAGCGTCGCAAACACATTCACATTTCACAACGCGATCTCTCATTTCTGCTGCGGTATTGCACGCGGTCACAGACACCTTATACTTGACATAACCCCACATAAACAAATCTAATGGGGTCAAGTCCTGTGAGCGAGCTGGCCATGGTTGCGGACCAAATCTTCCAATTGACGCTCTCAAACACACACACACACACACACGCAACAAATTCGCGACAAACAACACGCCCGCTTGCGATCAACAAAATCTAGGAACTGACAAAAATCGGAGAATTGCAAAAGAAATGTAGGTTTAATAGTCTTCTTTCAATTTGCCGCACTTTATTATTTATTATTTTTTCTGTGCCTACAGTGCGTCGGTGTACGTACAGATCAACAAAATGATAGAGTGTACAAACACATTAAGTTGTACCTAGTTACCTCCTCATGAAATTAATTGCGATAATGGATGTGTTTTTTTTATGAAACAATAAATTACATTGTTGAATTGCATTCAAAACTAAAATTAATGTTGTTAACAAAAAATTGTCGAACAATTACGTGACTATCAATACGCGTCTACTCGTTTTTTTTTAATCTTCTTTACGTAACACGACAAAGCTCGAAAAAAAAAAATATTATCCTCCATAATGAATCTAAAATAAAAGTAGTAAATGCGGGTCATTCATTTATGTAGATGATTAAAATGTCTCAAGTGACGCGTCTGTTATGGCCGGTACACACGACAACGATTTATCGTAGCGATTTGACTGCGCAGTCCGTTTGATCAGTTTATCGAACGTCCATAGTGTGTCTACACGTCTACGATATCTGCGTCGATCGTCAGTTCTCGGCAGAAACTCTGAAGAAAAACACGTCATTCGTGATGGAAGACGATGACGCGCTTGCGCTAGCCTGGCTTGTTTTGTGCAAAAAGAAAAGAAAATCACGTAGTGTGTGGTGTAAGGATTGGCTTCTTAAAAGAAAGTCATACTCTCACATAAATTTATTAAACGAGTTGAAATTTTCCCCGAAAGACTGGCACAATTATTTGAGGATGAATGAAGAGACTTACTTGCACCTCCTGTTTTTAGTTACACCGCTAATACAAAAAAGCAATACCGTGATGAGAGAAGCAATAAGTCCTCATGAAAAATTGTCTGCAACTCTGAGGTTTTTAGCTACTGGTCGCTCGTACGAATGTATGAAGTTTTCTACGTTGATATCAAAACAGGCTCTCAGTCAAATCATTCCTGAAACTTGTGATGCTTTGTACAAAGTTCTACAGAAAGATTACTTAAAGGTAAGTTTTGCATAATATATAAAAATATTATAAGTAATATAGAAATCTGTTTATTTTACAAATTTTTTGGGTTTTTGCTTATATCTTTTGAAGAAAGCTAAAAATATCCCGCAGTTCCCTAAATAAAATGGTAAAGATTTTTTTAAAGAGAAAAAAAAACTCGCTACAAAAGCTTTTCTTCAATTTAACGAAAAAGTAACAAGGAGTTTCACTTTTGTAAGAAATTCTTCACTATCTTATCTACAGAACTACATACCTATTAGAAAACATTTTTGATGATGTTGATGGTATGAAGAAAACACAATTGTGATCGGTAGTTTTTATTAATTAAATCATAAGAATGAAATAGTGATTGAAAATGATGATTTAAGAATGAAGAAATGGAATCTTAATAATAAAATACAAATCAATCACCACCAAAAGTATTTATAAATGAAGCAGCCGTAGAGAATCGTGAGCCTGGACATGTGGTTGATACGGTGTGTGGCTGAGTGGAGACAGTTTGAACGTTTGGTTGATTAGATGATGCTTGAATATGTGGCTGAGTGGAAAAGGTTTCGGCGTATAGTTGATTAGATGATACTGTGTGTGGCTGAGTGGATACACTGTGAATCAATTGAATGTGTGGCTGAGTTGAAAAGGTTTCAGGGTATAGTTGATTAGATGATACGGTGTGTGGCTGAGTGGAGACAGTTTGAATGCTTGGTTGATTAGGTGATGCTTGAACGTGTGGCTGAATGGAAAAGGTTTCAGTGCATAGTTGATTTGATGGTGTTTGAATGTCTGGCTGAGAGGAAAAAAATGTATTAATAAAGTCTCTGGTTTTGACAGTATGTGAGGTAGTTAATTCACCCATTTCGGCTAAAAACAATGTCTCATTAATAATTTTCTCTGCAATAATTCTCTGCTGTCTTGGTAATTCTTGTAATTTCATGCCTACACTTCGCCCATATACTTCAAAACGCTTTTCCGGAAACCTCGGACGTTTAAAATGCTCATTCACACTTCGAAGTGCCTCTTCATACGCATTCTTCGTGGATTTTGAACGATTTGGTCGTAGCGTGCCTCTTTCAGAATCAGATCGGCCTGGTGTTGGTGTATCTCTTTCGACATCAGACCGGCCTGGGGTTGGTGTATCTCTTTCAACATCAGATCGGCCTGGGGTTGGTGTATCTCTTTCAACATCAGATCGGCCGGGGGTTGGTGTATCTCTTTCGACATCAGATCGGCCTGGGGTTGGTGGGTCTTGTTCGAAGTTAGAATCGTTGTAATGCGATGAGAAGTGTTCCTGTAAAAAAGAAATACAGGGTTTGGTATTCTCTTAGTCAATAGGCAAGGCAATAGTCAATAAATTATTCATTTTATAGATTAAATAATTAACACTTGAACATATAACACTAGGCCGCCTTTCGTACATTATTTATTTATTTATGTTCTCTCTCTATCTTTGTCTTTTTCTTATGAGCAATAAAGAATATTGTATTGTATTGTATATATTATATATATTATGTATAAATAAAAGTTTATAATAAATCTACTATTTTTGTTTCAGGTACCACAAACAGAAGGTGAATGGAAAACAATAGCACGGGAATTCCATGATCGATGGAACTTCCCTCACTGTTTAGGTGCCATTGATGGCAAGCACGTTGAAATCGTGCCTCCGCCTAACAGTGGTTCTTATTATTACAACTACAAAAATAGACATAGTATGGTCCTCATGGCAATTGTTGATGCTAAATACAAATTCTTGCTGTTTGATTTTGGTACAAATGGCAGAGTATCAGATGGAGGAGTGTTCTTGAATACGAAGTTTTACGAAAAATTGGAAAATAATGATTTAAACATTCCTGAACAAGAGACATTGAGTGATAGTTCACGAACGCTGCCGTATGTTTTCGTAGCTGACGACGCATTTCCTCTTAGAAAAGATATGATGAAACCATTTCGACAAAATGATTTGGATAGTAGAGCGAAGAAGATTTACAATTACCGAACATCACGAGCACGTCGCATAGTTGAAAACGCATTTGGCATACTAGCAGCAAGGTTTAGAATTTACAGAACACAAATTAATATGTCAACTAAAAACATAGAGTCAGTTGTTAGAGCAACTTGTGTTTTGCACAACTATTTGATGACAACATCATTGTCTTCATATGCTTCGTCAGATTCTTTTGATAGAGAAAACTTTGAAGAGGGTAGAACGTCGTCAGGACTTACAACAAGAAGATCAACACTTGAACCATTACAACGTAATCGTCAAGGAGATTCTGAGAGAACAGCAAAACAAATAAGAAATGAATTTATGAGTTATTTTGTGAACGAGGGAAAAGTCTCCTGGCAAGATAATTTTATACATTAATTAATAATAAGCTGGCAACTCTGACTGTCATAAGACTCATCTGAAAAAAATCTTCAATAATATTTGATATAACTGTTTTACACGCAAAATTACCACAAACAAACCAAAACTCAAAATTTACAAAAAAAATAATATTCAGAGAAAGTATATTTAGAACTCCGCGATCAACAAAATATACAAGATGCAAAATATTGGAAAAACCAGAAGGAAAAGTGACACATGTCACATAATACAACAAATTTACAGGAAAAATGAGTGATTTAAAATGATAACCAGAGCTGCTTCACGACGTGCACGCCTACCAACCCCGGACTCGTCGCTTAGCTCCGCCTCGCCGCCGCCGGACACCGGATCATCTGTGCCACCGGCGGTTGCAGCCGCGTCGAGCTCCAGCGACGAGTATTTTTCCCCGCCGACGTCACCAACACCTACACGTCGACGAAGAGGACACCGGCCGCCGGACGGTTTAGGACCTCGAGGCCCACCGGCCTCTGACAGGGTCCCAGCTCCCGGCGGAAGTGTGCAGCGCATGAGATGGACGCAATCCATTAACGAAAATGTCATGCGCTCATACTATGGGGCTACAGAGGGAGGAAGTAATCTGACCGCGTACCGTGTCCGGATGCTCGCTCTGTTTCAGGTGCTTGAACCAGCTGTCAACGTATCGGCACAACGACTGTCGGATCAGGTGCGGGTCATACAACGTAATCGTATGTTGGATGACGTTGCGCTTGATCGCCTCCGCACGGAAATGCAAGGTAACCGTGTCATTGCTCCTCCGTCACAGACTGTGGTACCACCACAGTCCATTTTAACATCCAATAGTGTTGACGAAGGATGTGATGACAGGGTTACAAATGTAAGTACGCAATGCAGTGAGGAATTGAGGAGCGCTTTGGAGAGTGCGCTTCGGGAATATCGCTTCATGCCGCTCGACCTTAGACCACGCTTACCTCGTTTGCCCATGCATAATAAAAATAGGGCGCTGGTGGCTGCTCTGGATTCGCAGTTGTCAAAGTATTTTGATGACTGTGATGACCTCGCTGATGCCCATTCAATCTTGTACTGCGCAGCCGTAGCGGCATGTCGCGTAGCTCACGTCAAATTCTCTAATGACAGAACTACGCGACCAAAGCCAGCTGTAGCGGCTTGGCAGTGCAGGATTGAGCGTCGTATCGGTGAGGCCAGAGCAGTAATCGGCAAACTAATCTGCTTCAGAGAAGGTAACACTCGCCCAAGAGTAATGCGCTTTGTGAGGCGGGCATTTTCGGGGACTAATGTCAGTCCCCAAGACTACATGTCCCGTGTCACGGAGCGCATTGACCTCCTGAAGCAGAAGGTGTATGCATGGGCAAGCCGTATTCGTAGGTATAAACGGCGAGTGGAGCGGTATACTCAGAATCGCACATTCCAGAGCAATGAAAGGTGGGTTTATAGGGCTTGGGAGCAACCAGAGCAAAGTGTGACTGATACGCGCCTACCTGATGACAGCGCCATGTTTTCGTTCTGGCGTGATATCTGGTCGGTGCCTGTCAGTCACACTGAGGGTGATTGGACTCGGGAGGTCGAGCAAGCGTGTGATCCAATACCAGAAATGGAGGCAGTTATCATCAGCCCCCAAGATGTGGCCCGTGCAGTTCGTCCGTTGCCCAATTGGAAATCTCCAGGGCCGGACGGACTGCACAATTTTTGGATAAAATGGCTGCAAAGGTCCCACGCTTGTTTGGCATCTCGATTCCAGTCAGCCTTAGAGACAGGGTCGTTGCCCCAGTTTCTAACGACAGGAATAACCCACCTGCTCCACAAATCAGGTAGTACTGCGGAACCCAAAAACTATAGACCAATAACTTGTTTACCGACGGTCTATAAGGTTCTTACATCCATTCTGAGAACTAAAATTAATCAACATATAGACAACAACTCTGTCATGTCTGCCTCTCAGAATGGATGTAGGAACGGGTCCCGTGGTACTAAGGAGCTGCTCCTCATTGATATGACCATTAGCCAACAGGTACGCCGTTCCCGAAGGGATCTGTCAACATGTTGGATAGACTATAAGAAGGCCTATGACTCCGTGCCGCATACATGGCTCACGAGGGTGCTGGAATTGTATAAAGTTGATGCAACTCTACGCACCTTCCTGAAAACGTGTATGGGGCAGTGGAGGACGGTTCTTCGCTATCCAGGATGTCGACAGATCCAGGGGAACAGCGAACCGATTAGGATTGAGCGAGGCATATTCCAGGGTGACAGTTTGAGTCCACTTTGGTTCTGCCTAGCCTTGAATCCTCTAAGCACACTGCTGGAGAATTCAGGTCTAGGCTATCGATTGAAGAGAGGTGGTCAGGTTATATCCCACCTTCTTTACATGGATGACCTAAAGCTCTTTGCCCCCAACAATTTACAACTGATGGAGCTACTAAAGGTAACTGAAACCTTTAGTAGCGCCATCAGGATGGATTTTGGTGTGGACAAATGTGTGGTTATGCATGTAAAGAAAGGGGAGATTGTGGAATCCGTGGGTTCCCAACTCTCGGATTCCATAAACCTTAGAGCCCTCTCTCCGATCGAAACCTATAAGTATTTGGGTATGTCGGAGGCGTTAGGCATTAACACTGCTGATATGAAGCAATCGTTGAGGGAGCGTTTCTTTGGCCGCCTGAAAAAAGTATTTAATAGTCTTTTGTCGGGCGGGAACAAGGTGCGCGCCTTCAACGGTTGGGTCATGCCAGTCTTGATGTACTCCTTCGGCATACTCAAATGGACTCAAACAGAGCTTGACACCCTGGATAGGAGGGTTCGCACAATGCTGACCGCATATCGAATGCATCATCCACGATCGTCGGTTATGAGACTGTATATCCCGCGAAAATGTGGAGGTCGAGGCTTTTTAAGAGAGAAAGCAGGTCTCTTTGCATCTCTCTTCGCCCATAATTCTCGTCTGGACACTGGCAGTGCTACTCCACCGACTCTGCCTCATTGTGACTCGTCAATGCCCGAGGTTCACATAAGGAACAGAGAAGTTCTGAGAGAGCTGCGTCGTCTAGACGTGAATAAAGCTAGTGGACCAGATGGCATACCAGCGATTGTTCTCAAGGCTTGTGCGCCCGAGTTGTCTCCTGTACTGATGCGCTTGTATCGCCTCTCATTTAGGACTGGTATAGTGCCCAAGTCCTGGAAGCTTGCCAACGTGCAACCCGTGCCCAAAAAGGGCAGTCGTGCCGATCCTGCCAACTATCGGCCGATTTCAGTAACCTCCATACTCTGCAAGATTATGGAGCGTGTATTGAACTCGCGCCTCATGGCATACCTAGAAGGTAACGATCTCCTCAGTGACCGACAGTACGGATTTCGCCGCAATCGGTCTACTGGGGACCTACTAGTGTATGCCACCCACTTGTGGGGCGAGGCCCTCGAGAAGAATGGGGAAGCGATTGCTGTTTCCTTAGACGTCTCGAAGGCCTTCGACAGGGTATGGCACGCTAGCCTTTTGAGTAAGCTTCCAGCGTACGGCATTTCCCCTGGTCTGATTAACTGGGTAAAAGACTTCCTGAGTGAACGGTCTCTCCGAGTAGTTGTCGACGGGTGCTCATCAGAGCCCATGACGACTAATGCCGGAGTTCCTCAGGGGTCTGTTCTCTCTGCAACCCTATTCCTACTGCATATCAACGATCTGCTGGTGCCCGGTATCTATGGGTATGCAGATGATAGCACAGTTGTAGAGAGATACCTGCCCGGTGCTCGGGCTAGTAAGGAGCTAATCCGGTCCGAAAGAGAGGCTATGGTGGAGCGTACGAATAGCTCACTGCAGGCAGTCTCCAAGTGGGGTGAAGCCAATCTGGTGGGATTCAACGCCGCCAAAACACAAGCGTGTCTGTTCACCGCCAAAAGGAGCCCGTTTACCTTAGCTCCTGCTTTTCGTGATGTCTCCCTGGAATGCACCGATCGTCTTCAGCTTTTAGGAGTCGAAATCTCCTCAGACCTGAATTTTGGGCGGTTCATTGAGTCCAAAGCCAAGGTAGCAGCTAGAAAACTTGGCGTTCTTGCAAAGGTCCGGCGGTACTTCACACCGGGACAGCTTTTAATGCTATACAAAGCACAGGTCCGTTCGTGTGTGGAGTACTGCAGCCACATATGGGCCGGTGCTGCAAAATGCCACCTGGCAGCTTTGGACTCGGTGGAAAGGCGTGCGAAGAGACTAATTGGTGATCCAGATCTGGTTGAGTCCAATCTACAGAGTCTTGAGCACAGGCGAAGGATAGCCAGCCTTTCGGTGTTTTACAGGATGCATTTTGGAGAGTGTGCGCAGGAATTACATGATTCGATTCCACCATCTCACTTCTACCATCGGACAAGCCGACGTACGGCGAGTATCCACCCTTATGTTGTTGAAACCTCTACGACCCGGACCAAGCGGTTCGCCTCGTCGTTTATACCACGTACATCAAGGGACTGGAACAATTTGCCTGCTGCGGTCTTCCCGTCCGATTATAATTTGGGTGTCTTCAAGGCAAGAGTGAATAGGCTCCTAATAAACTAGTGCGCCTCACCATCAACGATTGCATCACTGCTTACCATCAGGTGGGATTGCAGTCAAGTACTAGTTTATAATATTAAAAAAAAAAAAAAAAAAAAAAAAAAAAAAAAAAAAAAAAAAAAAAAAAAAAAAAAATCGCCAAGACTCTCCACAATCGCGAGATATACAGTCTCAGGGAATATTTCCTAAAAGCCGAAGTGGGGATGCATCGAGATGTGGTCGCGGTAGACAAGGGCCTCACACCGCTCTCCTTGGCGAAAGAGAACTGGCGCAAACCTGTAGTGCTTGACACTAACGATCGCAGGGAAGTGTGGCAGAGCAAGGAGCTTCACGGACGTTTTTTCCGGGCCCTTCATGGGCCTGATGTAGACCAATTAGCGTCCGTGTCCTGGCTGCGTTTCGGTGACCTCTTTGGGGAAACCGAAGGTTTTGTCTGTGCAATTATGGATGAAGTTATTATGACGAGAAACTACCGGAGGTTTATTGTGAAAGATGGCACGGTTGACATCTGTCGGGCATGCCACCGTCCAGGAGAATCAATCCGACACATTATCTCTGGGTGTTCTCGCTTAGCTAACGAAGAGTACTTGCATAGACACAACCTTGTCGCCAGGATTATCCATCAGCAACTAGCTCTGAAATACAACCTCGTGGATTCGGAAGTGCCGTACTACAAGTATGTGCCCGACCCAGTTCTCGAAAATGGTCATATCACACTGTATTGGGATCGATCCATCATCACTGATAGGACTATCATGGCTAATAAGCCCGATATAGTGGTGATGGATCGAACCGAGAGGCGCGCAATGCTTGTTGACATAACGGTCCCACATGACGGGAACCTCGTGAAAGCCGAACAAGATAAAAAAATCAAGTATATTGATTTGGCTCGCGAGGTTGTCGACATGTGGGATGTGGACTCGGCAATCATTGTGCCGATAGTCGTGTCTGCCAATGGCTTAATAGCAAAGAGCCTCGACCAATACCTGAAGAGGCTCTCGTTGGGCGGCTGGATCAAGCGTTTGATTCAGAAAGCAGTGCTTCTGGACACGGCTCGCATTGTTAGGCGATTCCTCTCCCTGGAGCCCTGACCGCCGGTAGCTTGGACCCTGTTCCCGATACCGGTGGGCTACTATTTTTTATATTTTTAAATGTTTTTTTTTATATTTAAATATTTAAAAATGTATTAAATAAGAAATCACAATAAATAAACGGAATAATAATAATGTTGCAAAAAATGTCGTTCCATTTATTTATTTTACTTAATCATACTCAAAAAATAATTATTAAAAAATAAATGCGAAAGTGTGTCTATCTGTCTGTCTGTTACCTAAAAATACATACACTCGAAAAATAAACAACTAATTACCAAAAATAAAAAATAAATTAAATAAATTTATTAAAAATATTAAAAAAAATACCTATATGTGGTAGGTACCTACTTAACATACCTACACATAACATAATGCAGACATACTTTCGTATAAATAAATTAAAATTTTAATAATTTATAAATCAATAAAGTTGTAAACAATGTATTTCTTGGAAATAAACATTTTGATTTTGAATAAAGTCTTACCTCATTTTCATCCTCCATATTTGATATAGACCGCCTTGGTATTTCCTCATCATATAAAAAATTCATCAAGTCGAAGTACCACAAACGAGGAACATAGACTTCATCGGTTCCAGCTCCGGATTTTAAGGACTTTTTGGCTTTGTTGAGTTCCTTCTTGTAAGAAGTCCGCATGTTGTTTATTTTCTTTACTACCGTCTCCCTATTGGCATTAGGATCAATAGGTTTATATTTAATAATTAGCCTATCGTACGCAGCATTTTTCTTGTTGCGGTCGTGATAATCTTTACTTTTCTTATTCCACAAGCAAACTTCATTTTTATAGCACTGGATAAACTCTTCCAATAACTCACGGATTCCGCTACAATCTTCTAGCGACATGTTTTAACGTGCGCGGGCGCGTCCGCCTACACCAAGCCTTGCGAAGGAACTGAATGATTGGCCCGACTTCCGTACACACACTACGATAAAACTGTGCAAGCGCGATCGACAACGATTTATCGAATAGATTTTAAACCTTGCTCCG
Organism: Euplexia lucipara; assembly: GCA_921972225.1. Lineage (NCBI taxonomy): Eukaryota > Metazoa > Arthropoda > Insecta > Lepidoptera > Noctuidae > Euplexia > Euplexia lucipara. Next base: position 18,734,729 of record OV179156.1, read on the forward strand.
ATGGCTTGCACCAATCAAAAAATCTGCGCCGATTTTTGTACATACGTTCGATAAAACTGCGCAAATGAACTGTGCAGTTCGTTTGCGCAGTTTTATCGTTGCCGTGTATACGATGCTTTAGATTCTTTGGGATATATCGTACAGACTAGGCGGCGCCCTTTGTCGGCTTTTCGCCGAAATGCCGACAATAGGATGTCGGCATTAGAAAGGGAAAAGCGAAGGCACCTACTATGCTAGTGTTGACCTCGCATATGAACTTTAGAAAAACAGCTGATCAGGTAGCCCTTTCGAGTTTTACTTTCATTGCTGTTTTAAGTGAAACAAGTGAATTTACTATTTCATAATTAAAAAATCTCATTGGAATAGGTAAAAATAATGTTTTTATACAGTTTACAGTAAAAAAAATTGCAGAAAAAAACGTAAAATTTAAGGAAAAGCCGACGAAAAATTTCAACGCAGGGGGAATCATGTACTGAATCCATGGTAAGCTGATGTGCGTCGATGTCCCTGCCACCCTGTATTAAGTTATTAGCAATTTTACATAGTGTGTATGCGTAAATTGTGTTTTTAAATTAATTATTATTTATTTTTGTTGAGTGATATTATTAACCTTTGTGTATGCCGCGTGTGGTTTTATCTAATTTATCAATTTATCGGGAGCCGTGAGCATGTGCCTTGCGAGAAGTGGCGAAACTTACGTTTGCCCAACTAGTAGGGTGGGTCACAAATGTATGGAGAAAAATAAATTACTGTTTTTTTTTCGGGCACAGTGATTAAACGGTGCTAAATTATGCCAGTAAACACACTGCGAAGTTTGGTAGTAATCGGAATTAATCATCTGCCTCCGGTTTCATTTGGGAATATTCAAAAAATGTAGTTAGAAAAGTCTTAATATTAATAGCAAGGCAGAAAAAGTTACACTGATCAAAGTTATTTAAGATTAAAGGTATTAAATCAATAGTAATTATGTTTATTTTAGAGAAACTAGCATGGCAAATTATTATTGCAACATATAAAAAATTATCACAGTCAAGGAATTAATTAGTGGAATTTTTTTTAGCTGTCGAATTTTGGCATTGGTTTTATTGCAACTATTTGGGTTATGATGAATCCCTTCTCTTGCCATTTTGTTACATAAAGTAGCAGAACCTTTAGACACTGCTTTGACTGCTTGTGTATGACAAAGGAGGCGTAATAAATTTAGTTTTCCTTCACCTTTTTAATCAATCAATAATCGGAGATTATCTTCGGTTACAGATGTTAAAAATCGGTTTGCCTGGTGATTTTTTTGCTAAGTCCTTAGGGAACGTGCCTGTTGAACTATTGTGTACAAGTATTTTTGGTCTGTACTAATATCTTCAGAGGAAAGCTCAGGTAAGCTCTTCGGAATGGGTTGAAACTGGGTTTTAGGGTGTTTTTACAGTTTACAAGTTCTTTGCCAATTGTCCCTGAAAATGTATGTGGTCCAGACGAGCTGCCATCAATATATTGAAATAGGTGTCTAAATGGAAGCTCAATAAAATTATGGCTGAAACCATTAAATTACGACGAAGTAGAAAATCTATTCCGAATTCTTATATAAAAATAAAGCAGTAAAACACAAAACCCACTATCACAGTGTCACATACACACACACACTAACACACACGCATACCCACAAACACACACACGCACACGACACACACACATTTTTTTTTAGGTCGCAGATTGTAAACTTATGGTTGTAAACTTAATTAAAATAGACAAATTTTATTATAGGTAGGTATATTGTATTGTAACACTTTGGCTCGACATATTTATCTGGAAGGAACTGATTCCCAACATACAGCTCACGCTAGTTTGGGAAACAGGGCTTGCACATTAAATGAAAATACTTGTTGTTGCAATAAAGATTTTGTATTTGTATTTGTATTTATATGCAATAAACAATTAATCCACTGTAAGGGTCGATCCAATCTTTTTTCTAACATTTACGAATGTTAGTAAAAAGATTGGATTAATTAAGCCACATTTACCAACATTTACACTGATGCCATCACATCCAATTGCAATCAAATGATCTATCATAATATTCGCATTCAAAAATTAGTTGAATATTTCATGTTCTACACATTTTGCAGTACCTGAAGCAGGTGTAACGTAACCTAAAAGCATCGAGTCACGTTCTTTGATCAAAGAAATATGCTCTTCTAGTATGGGCAAAATATTGTGTTTTAAATCACATAAATCACCAAACAAGAGACACTTCCAAATATTTCAAGCGCGTTCCATTCTTTTAATAACGAAAAGCAGTTTTATACTGCACTCTATAACGCAATTTGCGACACTACATTTTACAGGTCAATCACGCGTCACTTGTCTCATCGAACACTCTGCCTCCACCCCTTTACTTACTCGTGTACTTGAACCCAACCAAAAAAACGTCTTTGTTTATCGTTCTGAGAACTATTACGTATAAAATCAGCGTGTCAATAACTTGAAAAAAGTATCGGAAACATGACGTCAAAAATCTACTTTTTCAGAAATTTCTTTTGCAATCCGGAGGTAATTAAACTTAAAATAAGTAAATAAAAAAATAAGTATAAATTAAGTAAACCATTTGTGCACCTTTTTGTCGCTGAGCCTTTTTAAAAAACGACAAAAAAAAAATTTGACCCACCCTACCAACTAGTGTCTGTACAAACCTGGGAAAGGTTTAAATACAACCAGTGCAAATTAGGGAAGAAAAATAGTGCTTTTCACTAATCAAGGTATCGTTCCGCGTCATATTCCATCTTCTTTTGAACAACGACTTTTGGAACTAACGTGCAACATTGAATTTATTTAGTTCAGTTGAGTTATTGCGAAATAAAAATATGGTGATAAATACAAACTTACTAAGTGAACTTAATTTCATCGCACATTCTTAAACGAATCAAATCGTTGGCGCCGACACGTGACAGTCCTTAGCTAAGTAGTTAACGGCACGTGTCGGTAGTACTACCAACATGCTGAATCCGCTTCGCGTCGTTGCCGTTCTTCCCGGGTCAAGGTACGTTTTCTAAACATATTGTAGAGTTTTACTGATGTTATTTTGATATTTATTTTGCTCGAAAATTTCACTTTTTTATTTTACGGTTTTTAATGAAATATTTAATTTTGCCGTACTTTTGTGGACCACTATTACTCGTGGTTTGAATTATTGTATATAATTAAAAAGTAGCAATAATTATTATTCAATTCGAATTCAAAATATTCGAAATTATCGATTATTGATTGATTAATAAAATTATATTTGTTATTTTATTATTATTCGACATTAGCTAAGGTTGTCGATTCCCATACAAACTGAATCTTACCAAATATGGGCCGTTTTTTTAGATTTTTTATTAATATTTCTGTTATTCTACAGTTTTCTTCAACTTTCTAAAGTAGTTAAAGGCTATTTCAGTGTACAAGAATACTTTAACCGCCTATAATTGGTAAAATTCAGTTTGTATGGGAATCGTACCCCCCTAACAGCCACAATTTATTTATTAAACTGACTAAGTGTGGGTCAGACCAGTATGCCGAGGGTTCCACACCATTACATAAAGTGTTCTTGTTATACTGGGTGTGACAGATTAACAATCAAAAAGTGACAATGGCCTTCTACACATCGCTGCCGGCCAAAAAACAATGTGAAACTTATTTTTAGGGTTCCGTACCCAAAGGGTAAAACGGGAACCTATTACTAACTGTCTTCACTGTCCATCTGTCACCAGGCTGTATCTCATGAACGGTGATAGTAAGATAGTTGAATCTTTCACAGATTGTTTCTGTAGCCGCTAATATCAGCAAATACTTACAAACTGAATAAAATAACAACAACGTAACAAAAATTACAACGTACAACGTATATACAACGTAATAAAAATTTAAGGGGGCTCCCATGTACAACAAATGTGATTTTTTTGCTCCTCGTCCGATTCCGAAGTTAAGTAATGTCGGGCGCAGTCAGTACTTGGACGGGTGACCGCCTGTCAACAAGCTTTTTGCATTATATTTTTTTTAGGTTATTTTGAAAAAAGCCCACCCCATGGGAAAAAGGCGTGAGTTTATGTATGTTTGAAAAAAGATGATGGTACGCAACCCTTTGTGCGAGTCCGACTCGCACTTAGCCGGCTTTTACTTTTATCTAAATAGGAAGTGAGCATTTCTCAAAAAAAATGTACCATTGATCAGAAATGCACTAAAATTTTAATGTTGTAATAAAATGGTTTTTATATTTTAAATTATACAACGTGGCGCTACAATGGTGACATTAATTTAACACACGGGTAGGGCTAGTGGCCATTAACCACATAAATTATGATTGGTTAAAATAATTGGTCATTTGAACAAAAACATTTTTCAAACAAACTAAATAATAAAAAAGAGACTACAATTGGGATCACTCTGTGCAAACATTTATTCATGAAATTACTTACCTAGATGCACGTTACTCGTTTACGTTTACTCAGAGCGGCAACGCGTCGCGTCGCGCTGGCGCCTTGTACTCCTGCGATCCTTTGACGGCATTCTATCAAAGAATCCGTCCGACACAAAAGTACCTACCTACCTACAGCGGAGCTGTTTAGTCAAACACTTATCATATCACGCTCTCTTATTACTATGAGTTATTACCACTATCATCACTAATCACTAGGTACTTTTATTTAATTGTCTTTATTTTAAATTTTCTTATTTTCAATGAGTCCACCTTGTTGACGAATACAAAGGGCCGAACGGCGTTTCATATTTTCCCGCACATTTGAAAATAAATTGTCACTTACAGCCATTCCTCTCAATTCGGATGTGTATTTGCCATCACAAATTCACAAATAATAACGTCCTTAATCGTAGAACACGTAGGTACTATGTAGATCGGAAAACTAACGAAAACAAAGCAAAGCGTCTTTATCGCAGTACTATAATCTATTTACTATTCTAATTACACAAAACTAAATAAATAAAACAATAAGTAAACGTCTTTTTCGCGAAACATTCACAAAACAACGACGAAATTATGCGCACGACACGAGCGTAAAGATGTGTGTCAAGGTAACGGGTCCGGCTAGCACTAGATAAGAAAAGAGAAGGATTCGGGTGCGGCGGGGGTGGAAGGGAGAGGGCGCGCGCCGACAAAAGGATAGAGGTATTGCTTATTCGTTTCAATTTCTTTGACGCGATGTTATGATCCGTGACCCCGGCAAATGACCGCTGCACTATGATTATTTTTGTACAGGATGCACCAAAATGCTTATTTCTATATTTTTTTATTTTTTTAAATTAATCAGTAAATAATGACGTTTTATGGAAATAAAATTACTTCTTAAAACGAAACTGGGATAACGTATACGTGTGTTAAGTTAATGTCACCATTGTAGCGCCACGTTGTAGGTAAATGTCTAAAGATTTAGAATATAAGGTTTATTTTGAGACTTAATTTGTAAAAAAGCAGTGAAATGTATAAAACTAATCCCAAGTCTGAAAAAAATCTAATTTTGTTACTTTCAATCTATCACGTAAATTATATCACCAAATCAATTTCAACAAGTTTTAATGAGTTAAAAAGGGTGTCATAGTAAAACTTGACGTGTTTTTATGAAAATCAGTGTAATAATAAGAGTAAAAAGTTACATTTAAAGCGCTAACGGATCCTTTACGTTACCTGTTGGCCACACCTCTGTTTTAAAATTACAGTAACGCAGCTATGGTGTTGTTTATTGATATGTTATTAATACATATGCGAAAACAAAGCACATATCTGTGTTTTTATTATAAAAAACATCTAAAAGATTAAACAATATAACAATATTGAAAAGAAATACTCGTTCTCTTTTACGGGACAGTAACAAAAAAAGAATTCTGGTAATAAACTAGGATCTTTTAAGCCTAGTGTTCACAGCAGTTCAAATCATTATTAATTATTTTTTTTAAATAGAACGTCATTATTTGAACTGCTGTCATGGGACATTTATACTTAAAAATAATTAAAAACAATATCCTATTGATAATATTTAGGAACATTTTATATGACTGAAATACAACGTAGGTACATTGAAGTAGCTTAAAAATAAGTTTAACAGTTTTTAACAATTAATGAGTATCATACAAGTTGCCTCTTAAAATAACAGTTTGATTCGGTACACACGGCTACACATCAAGCTATACATTTCCAGTATAAACTCACCTCTCATTGTATTCTATACAATGCGAGATCAGCTTATACTGGAAATGTATAGCTTGATGTGTAGCCGTGTATACACGGTACACAACTTTTAATAAAAAAAAATTGTAACACAAATAACGTATCGCACCGATTCTTAATTTAATAATTATGAAAAAGGAGACTTAACTATAGACTTAAGTAGACTTAACTAATAAGCAGTAAAAACAATTAATTGCAATAATCACACTCATCCGCTGGATAGTGGTCGTACATAGTGTAGTTACATCTTTGGCACCAGAAAAATGGACTACGCAATAACATTTTTATTTGTTCAGCACTCATAGTGGATACAAAATGCAGCAAATTATTAGAAGAAACTGGAATAAACCCACAGCCATAACATTTCGGTGCCGCAATAAAATGTGTCGAAGACCAAGGCCATGATAGACCAAGGTTTAAACACAAAATGAAGTCGTCTTTACGCAGAAAATCCGTTCTATCAAGGAGTATCATTATTCGAGATTACTTTTGTGTTTTATTCCTTAAAATATCTGAAACAAATTATTTTACCATCATCAGTCCATAGTAAAAATGGCGAAGCTGCTCAAAATTACAGTTTAAAACAAGACGAACAAATGATTAAATCCTTTAAAGTTTGACCACCGCCACACGCTTGACAGTAGTAATAATTGCATATCATGCACTTGGTTACTTCATGCATCAACATGGAATGGTTACATTGGTTACATGTTATTTGCCGGCTTACAATAGTACGCAGTGATTTAAATTTTAAATCTGGTATTTTTTTGTGGTAATCAACAACTTGCGGTGGTTTTAAAAGTATATTTGAAACAATTTTTATTCCTAAGCAACTTTTTGAAGAGGATGTGTGTGGATCTCCAATCTTTAATTTATTGTTACATTCACCCGTATTTTCTTTATCTATATGAATTGATAAATTATCTTCTACTGTCTTCGAATTACTAGCTTTAGGGGTTTGAGGACTAGAAATAGGAATCTGGAATAATTTATCGTACACCTTTGAACCAACAGAAGTAGAAGGTCCTGGACCTGCAGGTGTAGTCAAAATGTTAGAGTAAGCGGGAGTTCTAGGTACGTCTTTAATTGCAACTCTATTAGCTTCTTTCCACATTGATTCCAAAGATTAAATGTTTTTGTTTACACTTTGTTTTGGATTTTTTTTACACTTTCTTCAAACTAAGACTGGATGGTATTTTACACCGAGTTCTTTGTCTCTGTTTACAACATTACTTTTTCACTTTAATCTTGCATTAAGTCCTGTTCTTCTGCTACACTTCGCGTATTGTTTGTTTTTATCACTAGGTAGAGATAATTGGGCCGAAAAATACTTTGTAGACACTTTTACGAATTTATTAACACGGAGCGATGTAAATCAGCTGTTAACGGCACGACGGTTACGGCTACCTCCAAAAGACTGACTTCAAGTCAAAACATTGACTTGCATTTTGGGTATTGTTGTTCTTAACTTTTTTTTTGTTATATTATACATAAAGCATAGTCTAAAGGTTTAACGATATTTTCAACCTCAAGGTGGATCCTGTAAATTTGAAGAAATGGTTTGGGTGCGCATTTAAAAGTTCCGTCACAGTATATATGATCGGAGCTTTCAAGTTCCTGTCTACTCTTCTGTGTAGCAAATAAAAGTATTCTCGTTTTTCCATCATTATAGTCAGCAAGAACAAAATCTTGAAACGGTTGAAGTACCTGCATATCAAATAAATACTTCTCTCAAATCATTTGTACTAAAATAAATAATAATAAGGTAATTGTTAATTGTGTCAAATATTTACATATGAATATACAGGTGTGCACATATTGAAGAAAGTAAGGTAAAACAAATGACCTTGCCATGTTACATAGTTACTACACAAAATCGTTCAATATCTGCGACTGAAAAACTGGTCACGACATTAACAAAACAAAAGTCTTTCCAAAATGAAATCAAATATTATTATCAACCTTATCCCATTAAAATAGAATTGAAAATGGCATGCACGAATTTCTTTGTTAAGATATTAGCAAACTCTTATATGAGTTTTATTTTATCACAATAACGTTCAAATTAAAAAAAATACATAGATTCCATGATTTCCATTTCTCAATATTTTCATAATATTCTAAGGAAATATTAACAGACTCTACTTACTTGTACATGTATAGGTGACTTCGCAAACAATCTATTTACATCGAGAGATTTTTTTCTCTTATTGTAGAGGCCGGACTTAACATTTTTAAATTGACATCACTGACTACACACTCTATCGCGCGTGCTTTGGAACGTAAATTATTGCGCGCGGGAAAGACTGCACGCTCATTCGCACGCGGTTATATTAGGTCTTTACCTATGAAATGGCCGTTCTGCAGTACCGGCCATTTTAAATCAAAATAATTTTTGTTTGGCTAAGAATTCCTCTAACGTCCGGTCTTCGGTCCAACAGTAGGCGAATACATTTTGTGTTTTCAGAGGAGCCTTTGATGAACTTTCTACTATAGTACAGTTATATAGATAAAGCTGTCTGGAATAATAAGTTATCTGATCAGGTGTTTTTGGTAATGGTAGATTTTTTTCACAATCAAATGAGAATGTTTTCAAATCGGGTCTTTCTTTTCTCCCTAAATTAAAAAATGCTTTAGCTTTAAGTTTGTGAACCCTATGTTCTACCATAAGTCGTTGCTTTTGTGCCTCATCTGATTCTCTTTTGATTTTTTCTAGAAGTAGAATACATGTCGAGCATACATCTGTTCTAGGACTGCCAAAACCGAGGTACCGAGGTGTTATTGAATTTTTTTCTGAACAGACCTTTTTGACCTTTAAATTTGCTTCAAGATTTAGCTGTTTGTTGTACATTTTCCACATTTTGTTAATTGAAAGTTCTGCAGGTAAATGTCTCCGTTCAGAATGTCCCCTACAGTAATGTGCTTCGTCAACGTGAAACATATTTATAAAAAGCATTACAGCATTTTTTTTCTCTGTGAATAAATGGGACTTGTGGTCACCGCCTCTTTTTTCTTTTACTGCTTGTCCACCCGATTCCACAAACTTTTTAGCAATATACTGTACTCGATGTTTAGTAATGTTTAAAATTCCGAGGAACGCTTTCTAACATATTGTTAATTTTTTTTTCTGTGAGACACTGTAAGGCCTCTTTTCCATTACACGGTTGTTCAAACGTACGGTGTGTAAGCCGTACGGTTGAAAAAACGTGCTAGCTTGTACATGATACGGCAAAATCACCGCGCGAGACATTGGTAAGTACTGGCTAGTAGCGCTTTTTACTCGGGCTGTGTAGGACGTGCTGCGTCATGAATTTTCTTACGAAAAAAAAGATTATAGTTGCTTATTACATATATAGGAAAAAGAAAATAGAAAAAAAAAGGGAAGTAAGGTTTTGGATACATCCGATTTTAGAAAAAAGGGAGGAATATGGCGCGTTTCATACACTTGTCAAGAATCAATTGAGAGAAGATGAAGACAAGTTTTACAATTATTTTAGAATGCAGAAAACTACATTCGACAACTTGCTCCAAAAATTATCCCAGGAACTAAAACATCAAGATACTTTTATGCGAGAGAGTATATCGCCCGCAGAAAGATTGGCTGTAACTCTGAGGTAAGTAGGTACAAAATTAAATGACATATTTTAGTTTAAATTTGTTTATTGCACACAAACAAAATTATTACATGTAATTGAATTTTAATAATTATTAATTTAAGAACAAGTAAATCAAAAAATACACTACGCTGAAAATGCTACTCAAGTGCGGTACTAAAATCGAATTCGTCTTCAATAGAAACTTGAGAATCTGCCGAGATACTTTCCGCATTTACACTATGTACAGATAATTGTGATTCGGGTCGGTAGTGGATTGGCTCTAAACCAGAACCGTGTCCAAAATCATGAGAAGACGTCTGTGGACGACTTATTCCATAGCCCGATCTAGCAGCTGTAGAATATCCATATGTTGACGATTGCGCATTTGAGGATGCTGTACCACTTAAATATCCTTGATGGCCTTGATCCCATTGGTTTCTTGATGTAGGTATATACTGAGTACACTGTCTTTGTTGAATATTTTTAATTATTGAAATTACTTGAAACTGAAAGTCTATCATATTTTCATCACTGAACTTGTCAACTGTATCAGCGATTCCCATAAAAAAGTTCATACTACGGCTTTTCTTTTTCTCATCTCGTTCTGCTGAATCCATAAACTTCATAAACCTAATGTCAACTTCACTTAGTTCATTTTTTCTTTTTTTTTTAGCCCTTTGCGTCTCACTCCGTTCAGTGTATCCCGAGCTTGATTGATTCGGGACTGCACTATCAAAATTTTCATTACTGAGGCTAGAATCATGAACATGTTCAGTCATGTTAGAATCGGTCTTGCGATGCTCAACATTTTTTTTTAGGAACATCATTTCATCATAGAACATATATTTTCTTATTTTTTTTGCTGAAGAACCAGACTTACATTCATTAATTTTTTTGTCATATTTTATCCAGCTATCTTTCATATTGGTCCACTTCTTCATCACCATTTGCCCTGAAAATAAATAAATAATAATTATTAAATTCAAAATTTATAAAAACCCCCGACCTAAACTGAATCGACCCCGACCTAAAATGGGGTTTTAGTATTTGAACCTGAACCGTTTTGTTTTATATTTCAGGTATCTAGCAACAGGAGATACCTTTACTGACCTATACTACAGCTATAGAATTGGAATAAAAACCATAAGTTGCATCGTACGTGAAGTATGCCACTACATTTGGTTAGAACTGTATAAAGAATATATGAAAATGCCATCTAAAGAAGACTGGCTACACATTGCAAGCAAATTTCAAGAATCTTCCAACTTCCCGCTGTGCTTAGGAGCGGTCGATGGAAAACACATCAGACTTATTAAGCCAATTGATAGTGGCTCGATGTTTTTAAATTACAAACATTTTTTTTCTATAGTTTTGATGGCAGTAGTAGATAGCGATTACAACTTTATATTTGTTGACGTTGGCGCCTACGGAAAGGAGTGTGATTCCAGTGTGTTTAAAGAGACCCCATTTTGGAAAAATTTAACAAACAACGGATTAAATCTACCCGATGCAACACGTTTGCCTAGAATTGACTACGATTTGCCATATGTGTTCGTTGCGGACGAAGCCTTTGCTTTGCATTATCACTTGCTTCGTCCATTTGGTGGTCATCAGCTTGATCAATTAAAACGTACATTTAACTACAGACTCACCAGAGCGCGAAGATTTGTTGAATGTGCGTTTGGCATTTTATCCAATAAATGGCGAATTTTTCACCGGCCAATGAATGTGTCCATCGATTTGGCAGTTGATATTGTGAAAACATGTTGTGTTTTGCAAAATTTTATACATAAGCAGGAAAACTTTCAGTTTCACAATGCGAGTGAAAATGAGTCCACCCTTGATTCAGAATCGGAACTAATCCAGTTACCTATCACGAATGCAGTTCGCGGAAGTTTGGCGGCTAATGAAGTTCGCAACAGATTTGCACAATATTTTGTATCTAACGAAGGTCGCCTCTCCTATCAAAACAACTATGCATAAGTAAAAAGTTAATAATTAAATATCTGTAACTTACCAAACTTGTTTTTCTCATCACCACTTAAATCTTCAAATGTGGGCTGGAAATGAATAAATATTTCTTTCCAGGAATCATATTTAAGCCGCTTATTTTTATAATCGTCGATGGTCTTATCCCATATTACAGGCCTTTCTTGAATCAACGTAATTAATAATTCTTGATTTATGTTCATTTTATAATAAAATCGCGAAACAGCGTATATAAGCGGTCACGAATCCGTGCGTACGTCCGGCACCGTCGACACACCCCGATAGACTGCCATACAACACTGGTGAAAATCACGCCGTGCGTAGACGCGGTGCGCCGAGGGGCAGTCACGGCGCACGCGGCCGCGGCGCCGTGCCTTGGCGCCACCGTGCATGTCGACAAGCTCATATAGTGATCCATACCACACTGACGACCGTGCCTACACGCGGCGAATTAACCGTAGATTTTCACGGCGAGAAACCGTGTAATGGAAAAGAGGCCTAAATGCTATAGTTTGTATGAATGGTTTTCGGATGATGTTTCTTGTTTTTGGGTCTTTTTCTCTTTGGAATTACAGGGACGCAGTATTTTAGAAGAAAAGCATCTTGTGTTTCCTTTTTGTGATATTTATAAAATGCCGCATGAAAGTTCATCACATAAATGCGAGTCAAACCTATGTTAGACACATAGAAAGAAAGAAACAAAGAAAATATGTTTATTTGGGACACGCACAGAAATTTAACAGTATAACACTTAAACTAAATTTAGCATATTAAAGGAATAACAAAAAGACCTGTGCGAGGCCAAAAAGGCCCCTATCTCAGCACGATGCCACGGTATTGAAAGAAAAACAATAAATACCGCAGCGCTGTTATTCTGATAGGGCCTACTATAATGCCATGAATACATGCACGTACAACAGCCTACAAAGAGGCTTAAAATGAATATATATAAATAAATAAGTAGATGAAAAAACAAAATATAATAAGAATATGTAATGTTAAAAATAGGGACACAAGTGAAATCAATGATATATTTAAAAACAAAATTAAACACACGCATCTCCCACGTTCCAGCGACTAGTTTTACCACTAACACAGCATGAAATTGTGCTTACATAGTCTGTGGTCTGTGACGAAGGACGCGGGCGCAACCGGAGAACCGGCTGTCATTTATAAAACTAATACTTCGTAAACTTTTGAAAACAGAAACAAAACAAAATATCTACAGATTACAATAGATTTGTAAATATCAAGAACTACAATAGAAAAAAAAAAAATAGTACTTCTAAATAAAAAGAAATGAGTAAGTATTCAAATGAGACTACTTGTGAAAAGCGGGTGTACAGAATGTTGTTGTGTATGGCTGTTTAGTGTATATTTGTGAAGCGTTTATCTTGTTTATTGAGAAAAAAATAAATAAAACAGAAAGTGTAATGCTTCTGGCCCGCTTGCTGAGACATCAGATATCGCCTTAGTCAACATGCAGCGTGCAAAACCCGGGGTAAGTTTTAATCAGATTCCTTTTGAATACGCAGCAAATGTTGCTTGTATTTCATACTAAAAGTACGAACTGTTCTAACAGCACGAAGTGGCGGTGGCAGGTCGTTCCAGCATTTAGTAGCAGCGAATTTGAAACTACCACGGAATGCAGCAGTTTTATGAGACGACGCCAACAGAAGGTAAGCAGAAGCACATAGGTATTGACTCGCATTTATAAACACCCTTCCGGAGGTGTTGACATCTGGGTCTATTTGGACTTTCCTTAGGGGAATATCTGTAACAAAAGCACATACATTAAATAACTTGGCATAACTTGGTACAACGTGGTACAATTTGGCACTGCGGCACTGTTTACTACGCTCGTGATTCTATTTAGATTGTCTATATCGTACTAAAAAGGTATCTATTCGAACTGTAACAAATAACTATTGGAACAAAACTTGACAAAAATAGATTTTAAAAGAAAATATCTGGCCGCAAAACATTTGAACGCAATGAAATTCCATACAACTTTGCCGGCGCTTATTAGAATATCGGGATAATGCAGACTTCGTTCAAAGAAAGTTTTAAAATTATGACCAAATTACATGCAATTTTGAATAAAACTGATTTCAAAAAAATAATCATGCTAATAAAATCAAGTACCAAATCTGTGCCATCTGTGTTACATACTTACCGCTGCCGTTTAGCTATGTTTTGTTTCCAGTTTTCTGGATGAGTTTTCTCCATAATTGCAATTTTAACCTAAGTTTTTAGAAAAAAGTACAGTATTCATTATAAAACAATAAAAACACTACCACTATTTCACGAGCGCTAACCGCCTCAACGCTTATGAAATTCTGCGCTCTGATTGGTCCACATGGATGTTGCCATCTTTGATTTGGACGGTACAGGATGATGCCGGGTTTGTTACGTGCTCCAAACTTTGAGTTCCATTTTCTATGCGATAATGCCGTAATTGATGCGTAATGTAGATTTCCTTACACAACTACGTCCACAGACAATAAAACTACATTCATAGTTAAATTTTGACCTTGAGTGGATATTGCCGCCTTTGTTATTAGATGACTTTTAAATCATAAAAAAAAATAAGTTACAAAGTGTACCGACTTATTGGGTTTTAGGTCTAGAGAAATTAAACATTTCGAAGGCTGTTGGTTTGGTGAACGTTTTCATATTAGGAATCCATGCTTGAAGTTCATCTGGTATGATGAGTTTTTCACACATATTTAGGAGGTCCTTCTTTTTAGCAACGCTAATCGGTAATTGACTGGAGTATAAGTGCTCTATTTCACTTGGTAATTGAATATTAACTGAAGGCGGGTTTGAATTTCTTTTAGCTCTAGTTTTAGGTGTATTAACGGACATGTTACAGACATCTATGCTACGAAAGTTCTCGGACATGTTGTAATTAATAGTAGATTATTGCATTGTGCACAGAGTAATTTATTATTGCACCGAGTGCCTGATTTAGAGCCCGAGCGTTAGCGAGGCACGAGGGCAATATAAATTACTTAAGGCGAGGTGCATTATCTATGATAAATGATGTTTATTTTGCAAATAGGTTTTCACAAACACTTTTACACGTCATTTTTTAATTGATAGATGAAATCGGAATCTGCTTTTCTTTCAACTATTACCTATAGGAATAGTAAATAAAAGAAACTCATATCAAACAGTTAAAATAGAAGTTTAATTATTGAAATTAAAAGTTATACTTGAGCAATTATTAAACGTAAGGTTAAGAGTTTTCTATAACACTGTCGGCTTCGTTTAGAATGTTTTCCGGAAATAAAGTGTCTGGTGTAAGTTGGAAAAGCGGTTTGCTCGAAGGACCTTGGCGGGAAAATAACTTAATATGCTGAACCTAATCTTGTCAACACTTATTGAGAGTGTGGATAGGAAAGAGGGACTTACTTGGTGGATGATCGCCTGGACAGGTGATCAATGCGACTGTAGGGCGCCGTGCAGAGGTCTTGCTCGAGGTTTGTCATGCACTGCACTTGTTTTAATTGTCCCACTGGTGTTGGGCAACACGTTTGAATATTCAGCTTGTCTTGGATGCTGCAGCGGTTATTTCTTACAATCGGTAAGAGAGCGAAGCGGTTAGATTGACGGTTAAAGACGAACAGGGTTAGCGGCGCGATGTGGCGCAATGCGCTTAAATATGAAGCGGTGCGGACTGCGGTTACTGCTGCCAATATTGGACAACAGATATAGTACTGCTATAGAAGCAGAGCGGTTTTTTATTCTTAGCGTGTTATCGCTGTCGCGAAAAGTAACGAACAGAACATTCAACGTGGCTCGATTTCTGTCAAAACCACGGCGGAAACGTGCCTTCTTGGGCACGCGCAACGGTGCTCCTTCTCTTTCTGTCGCATGGGAGCGTAGTAGGAAGGAAGGAGATGGATGATTCAAATTAGTAGTTGACAACATTAGAGAAAAAATATACTCAGAGACGTGTTTTGGATACATGGTCCAAACAACATAATTATCACGTTCGGATAATTTATAGAAACTTGCGTAAGCAGTGTTGTTAGATGATTCCATTTTAATTCGAAGCCGAAGCACTCAAATTCAGATAGTATCACACTTTATCGTTACCAAAAATATTGTCAAGCAAAATTAACAAAGTTCCCGCCAAATCACTTTTTTAAATTTCTTTCATTTGTAAATCAGAGTTAGCAGCAATCATTTTTTTGGAACAAGTAGGATAGAAACGAATAATACGCACGTAAAAAAAGAAGTATTGATATCGGCTGGCTATATAGAGCTAATCCACTGAGATTGGCACCTTTTGGTGCAAATAAAAAATAAACTGTGCAATAATGAAATTACATTTTTATAGAGTCATATAAAATCAAACCTGGCAATCTCCACTGCGTCAAATTGTTGGGGAAATAGAAAAATGTAATAAAAAGTAGAATCAAGCTATTTTTAATGTAATTTTTACTTATTTATATGGACAGGTCTAATGTAGACTATTATTGACCACTATTTGTAGACAATTACTTGAAAAACCTGTCTTAACCCTTAATTTGGCAACGCAAAAAAAGTTAAAAATGAATAAATTTTATTATTGTAGGGCTTTAGGATTGTTATGAAAGACCTTATAAAAATGTAAAAAAAAATCCTGAGTTTCCCACTACTGGGATAACTCGTGTCCGCTACAGCGGACAATGCCAATAACTTAGTAATCAACTAGTAATTTTGTATGTCCGCCACAGCGGCCTTTGCCAAATTATAGGAAATAAAAAGAGCACTTCTATATTTATTAATTTTATTAAAAAACAAGTACAAAGAAAGTAATAAATGACAAATTTAATTCAAAATAAACATTCATTTGGTGTGGAAATTTAAAAAACAGTTTCTTGAGTTTTTTCCCGTTACAAAGCATAATCGTATTTTGCATTTTATGCAATACACGACGGTCTTCTTTTGGCAATATCTACAACGACCTTCTTCTATTGTTGAAGGGAAATGACCTATATTGTCATATTTGACAGGACTCGATGAACGCGCCACATGAGGTTTAGTTACTTTTGCGACCTCAGTTTTATTTCTTTTAGAAAATCTATTTTCTTTCAACAATGATTCATAAATGTCATATCTGAATGCTTTTAGTGGTATTTTAGCTTTTGCATTGTTTGAATGTTTACGGCGATGCAGTAGCCAAGCATTATTTATACATATATCCACCATCTGCGCAAATATAGCTAAATACCATCTCCTGCTTTTAAATGGTGTTTTATAAAGGGAAATGAGCATATCAGCAAGATCAACGCCCCCCATATGTTTATTATATTGGCGCACAATCTGTGGACATTGAACGTCGACCCTTTCTTTTTGTTCTTTTGAATACCTGCGGATTTTTTCTACAGGCTCACTTGCCACAAAAGAACTAATCAATGTGACAGCTTTATTGTCATTCCAACGGACAATTGCTAGGCGATTTTGGTTACAAACAACCTCTGCAAAATGACCTCTAGGCTTCTTTTTCATAACCTTTTCAGCAGGTAAAATAGTTTCTGCTCCTCTAAGACGATTCCCTCGGATAGTGCCTAGAGCAAAGATACCATAATTTTCTCTAAGAACGAAAAATAGTTCAGGAGATGAAAAAAAGTTATCGCAAAATACAAATGCTGGTTTATATTCAATACTTTTGCACAAAGCTATGACCACCTGTGCGCCAAAACCAAGAGACGATTCCTCTTCGCTAAATGTATGGTAACGGAAAGTATCATCACCTCCATAAAGAACAAAGTCATAAATTATGCCTGAAATGCCAGCCCGTACATAATTTTTGAAACCCCATTTATTTGGCTTGTCTTTCATATACTGTTTTCTTTTACCTGCCTTTGACCCTTTGTAAGCTATCATCATCTCATCAATACTATATTTTGTCTCTTTTTTTTTGTAGTTTTAAACAATTTTGTCTTATTTGCTCTACAAATGGCCGTACTTTATAATACTTGTCACCATCATCCATGTTATTATCGACAAAATGCAAATAACGTCGTATTTGCTGATATCTTTTCACTGACATAATGTCGGAAATTTTGGCGTACCTGAATTTTTCTGACCAATAATCTAGGTATGACGGCATCACAACAATGCCCATAAGTATATGAATGGCCAAAAAGTCTTTAAATTCATCTTCAGACAGCTGGATTGACTTGCTAGTTTGCTGAACTGCGTATAAATTTGTCTGTTCTACGATGCTGGATATAACAGTATCAGAAAAAAAGAGGTAAAAGAAATTTAGAGGCGATTCAACATCTTCAGGTAAGTCCATGTCCCCACCTTCTTCATCTTCTATCGTCGCTCTGTGGCGGAACTTTGCTGCTTTCCATTAGTAAATTAATTTAATTTTTTTGGTCTTCTTTGCCTTTTTTGATGTAACAGCGAACGGCTTCCTGGACCTGGTCTTTCTAGATGTAAATGAGGAAGAAGCTATTGGTGTTATCGGGGTTGATGGCAGTGAGGGAATAGCAGATAGTGATGGAACATTTTCATAATTAGATTCTCCAATTTCGCGGACGATAGCATCGAGTATAGGGTTTGGTTCATCGTCTTCAGAGGTACTTATAGTTAAATCAGCAAGAGAAGCAGCTATTGATGGTGCAGGAGAAGAGAACGGAGAGGAAGTGTTAGAATGGTCATGCATTTCTGCTTCAGAATCGGATATTTCGCTAGCATCGGAGGGTGCATGTTCATTTGGGACTAAAGCTATTATTTTACTTGCACGATTAGGCTGTTAACAAACAAAAAAAAAACAAACTCAGCATCAACCACAAAAGCATCACATTCAAAAAAATAAACCCCCAATTTGGCATTGGCCGCCACAGCGGACATGTTTATTAGTCACTATATCCTTATAAAATTAGCAATGTTCGCTGTGACGGACAAAGCACTTTGGCATCAAAAAACACCACGAAAATGAAAAGGAGCGTATTTATTTTTAGACTATATTTACTAAATGCATTATTTTCTAATAGATGAGTCAAGTTTTCAAAGAAATTACAACTCAAAAGCAAACAAAATAGATAAAAATACCTTGAGAAAAACAGATGACCGCCTCTGCGCCGACATTTTGTCTCACAACTGACATAATTATGCAATGTTGCAAGCGTTCAAAAAACATTGTATACTATTAGTGTACGAAATAAAGACATTTTTAGTCGATTTTAATTCGATAAAAATCGAATGAATACTTTGCAGGATTTTTTTTTATTTTATGTCCGTCACCACGGACCTTGCTAAATTAAGGGTTAAAATGCACAAAATATTTAGAGATTGCCGTATTTGTTTTGCTTACAAGGACATTGCCGTTTTTGATCCGATTACCTATGGGGAAAGCCTACTTTGTTATGATTAATTACCTACACTACATTGGCAAACAATTTTGATACTTTTAAGATTGGGAATAAAAAATATACAATTTAAAGTTTGAAATTATTTTATTTAATCCAAAGCTCACTTATA
Source organism: Euplexia lucipara (assembly GCA_921972225.1). Classification (NCBI taxonomy): domain Eukaryota; kingdom Metazoa; phylum Arthropoda; class Insecta; order Lepidoptera; family Noctuidae; genus Euplexia; species Euplexia lucipara. The sequence continues at coordinate 18,754,010 of OV179156.1, forward strand.
TTCTAAGATTATGGTCTTCTTCTTGGGGTTCACAAACGATGTCATCCGATAAACTTTCTGCACCTTCAGAGTTTTGAGCAAATACGGTTTTATAAAAATTCAACCCCTCCACTTGTTGCCATTCGTCACCATAATGAGTACTAAGGAGTTTTTTGACGTCATTAATTTTGTTTATGTTTGTTTTTATCTGACACTTAGCAATAACATTTAGGTTTATGTCTTTGGCCAGCTTATTTTTTCGTGTCACCTTTTTATACACTCCTTCTCTGATACTGTAATTCACGTCCCCTTTAATGATGACGTTGCCATCATTTTTGGACCGCGCTATATAAAACCTTTGCATTTTTTGAATTGAAAATGCCATGTTCCAACGTCTTTCATAATAGAAGACATAGCACTTTTAAAGTCATATACTTGACATTCAGTACTACCCAATGGGACAACTGTACTCCACTGGCTTATAATGTCTAAGTACTCTTCAGGCCGCACTATAGTGTCACGTTTTCGAACTTCTTTCTCGATTTGGGCAAAGACTCGATCTGGAGGGATAAAAGAATGTGTGTGTGAATAGGGAATACAAGTTCCAGAATTTTCACATTGCTAGGTGCAGATTCTACCAGCCATTTGGAGCACATTGCTAACATAATTGAATTCTAATTTTGCCCTCCGCATCCATCTGCTATTAATCTTACTGTTTGAACTCCAGTTAAGTCAGTGTTCATAAGTCTATGATAGACAATTGATGATATTTCATTAGCACCTTTGTTAAACTCGTTTTCTGTCCAGCAATATGCAAAAACGTTGTTCTGCGTAAGTTGGGACTTAGAACTCCCTTCAACGACTGTACAGTTATACAAGTATATCTGACGGGAGTAATAAGTGCTCTGGTCGGGTATCTTGGGTAAGGGCATATTTTTCTCGCAATCAAATGCCAGAGTTTTTAAATATGGACTTTCCTCAAAAAATGCTTTTGCCTTAAGGCTGTGTACTCTTTTTTCGATTATGTATGAGTGACTGCCTTTTTGTTTTATCTGTCTCTAATTTATTTTTTTCTAGAAGTTGTAGACATGTTGAACAGACATCTGTTCTAGGACTTCCAAATCCAAGCGAATAGTTTCTGTTAAAAACTCTTCTAAAAAAACCACGTTTAACTTTTAAACTTTCTTCTATTTGTTGGGATAATGCCCATAGATAATGCTCCTTAGATTGTTTGAACATTTTGTTTATGCTTAGTTCAGCCGCCAGGTAATGTCTTTGAGATTTGCCGCGAAAATAGTGTGCTTCATGTTAATAAAAGTCATGACTGCTTCTTTTTTACGCATAAATAAGTGTGATTTATGATTTCCTCCTCTATTTTCCTTTACTGGTTCTCCTGTTTCTAAAAACTTCCTCATAACATACTGAATTCTATGTTTAGTTATGTCCAGAATATGTAAAAAGGCTTTTTGACATACCCGTGCACGGGTCTTCGTTGATTTACTGTATATGGTATATTCATCAATCTATTGCTTGCCTGCTACCCGAGCACCTAACCAGATATTAGGGATGTATCGGTCATACGTTTTAGGGTAAACCGGAGTCTTATCTTTAGAGGAGTAGGGTTCATTTAAAAAAAATAACACTTGATGTTTCGATATTTTGTCCAGCTAGCTTGTTCTACAGGGCATTCTGTGGGTAGGTATAATTAAAAAATGACCATTGAAAAATATTGATCTATTTTATTACCCATAGGTTACTGGTATATAGAAACAAATGAAAATTCCTTTCTAAAATTAACAGGTTACTTAAATAGTTCAGATACAAATCCGCAAAACTAAAACTATAATAATATATAAATCTGTCATTCCTGCACTAATTTTAAAGTTAAATGTTACAAAAACATACCAAAATCTGTTGACTATATTAGAAAACATGGGGGATTGGAAAATCTCAATATAATTCCACAAGCCGAAACCAAAACTACGCGTCACCAACATGCGTCTTGGAGATTTCCTCCTGGATCCACATTGCATTCCAAGTAATATTGGTGGAGCGAGCGTCCAAAATTTAAAGTTGTAAGAAAAAGACAAAGGTCATGTCACTCTCATGACAATTATGGGCACAGCACCCAACAGTATGACGGAGCACAATGCAGTTAAAGCAATACCGCTTTATCGCCTAACGACCGGCTTCGGTAATACTAACTAATATATACACGAAGTATACCTACTTTGCGACTGATATGCCTACTTGCAATTTTTGCTCTAATCAAGTAGCAATTCGATCCAAATATGACTTCTTCCATCATTCTATACCTAGAGTCTCTAGATACTTCTATAACGTAAGATCCATTAAATATAATGTGCTCCCCATAGTAAGAGCGGGCTTGTTTTTACTGATATATCCCGCAGTGAATCAATATTAACTCGCTGTAATTTAATCTTGGGAAGTCCCTTATATTTTCTCTGTTTACATTTATATTGTGAAAATCTGCACTAGTTCTATTGAGTTATGCACCCTAACATAGTCTGCGAGCTCATTGATTTTGTTCATGTTTCTATTAACTATATGGATTACTTCAGGGGCATCATCCCTTTACCTTAATTTGATGTGGTATTTATTTATAAAAGCTGCTTGGAAGCCCTATTAAAAAAGTTTTGTCTAAATATTTTAAACTTGCTTTTAAAAATACCGTTCACCACATCCACAAACCAACGACATAATGTAACAGCTCTGGACTTGTTGGCTTGGGTTGTTGTTAGTTGTGGCTCATTATCTTCTAGGGATAACGGTATATGTAAGCCACAACTTCTTAATAATGTTAAGGAGTCCCTGAAACCTCTATCCAAAATAAAGGTGGCGTTCTAGTAGCTGCTAAGGCGGGGATCGTGCCTGTTCGAATAAACGAGTTTGAAACTGCCGATGGAGAAGATCTCTGGGTTAAGTTTTGCATTAGAGGAATTAGCGTATATATCTGTGCCGTTTATATTCCTCCAAGTGCTGTGGATTCTGTGTATTTTGACTGGTTCCGTAGGGTGGAATCCTTTGTAAATGATTTGAAGGGAAATATATTTATAATTGGTGATAAAACCTGAACAGTGCATCGAAATCTGTAAACAGCTATTTTGCATATTTCCTTTCATTTTGTTCAATGATGGAGATTAATCATATTTTTAATGTTTTTGGCGGCAAGTTGGATGTCGTCCTTTCAAGGGATACTGATTGCGCTGTGCAAGTCCAAGCCGCTGAGGCTAGTGGCATTGTGAATGTTGACTCATATCATCCTCCCCTAGACATTGAAACTAGACTTCGTACGACATTAAGCGAGGAGAAGACTTGCCCTAGTAATCTCGACTCGACGACTGACTGGAATTTTTCTAAAGCTGACTTTTATTTACTTTATGAACATATGTCACAGGCTGACTGGAGCTGTGTCACTAATGCCACGGATGTACTGTCGGCTACTGGTGAGTTTTACAGAATGCTTTATAGAATATTCGATATTTGTGTACCAAAAAAAAAGAGAACAATATCGAATAGAAAACGCTATCCTGTTTGGTTCTCCTCAGATATTATTAGAGATTTGAATCATAAAATTAAGCTTCACGGGCAATGGAAACGTTGCGCTGAACCTTTCACGTATTTTGCCTTTAGTAGAATTCGATCTGAGCTAAAGAAGCGTATTGATTGTGCATACAAAACTTACACCGCATCGATCGAAAATTGCATTAGAAGTAACCCACTTCAGTTCTGGCAGTACATCAAAAGTCTTCGGTCTAAAGGTGGCTTTGAGCCCACCCTCCTCCTCCTTGCGTCGTACTCCTCAATGCTGAGGGTCGTGACCTCCCTGCTTCATCACCTTTCTCTTCACTATGTTCCCACACCACTTTGAGCCCACCATGAGCTACAAAAACAAAACCTTTACTGGCAGTGACGCAGCGAATGCCTTTGCTGAGTATTTTTCTAGTGTATTTTTGCCGCAGAACCCTAAGTTGGATGCTGATAATATATTACCTGTCGCAGCTACGACTGACGGGGGCTACATACACATTGAACATTTCACCTTATATCAAATTAAGAACGGAATTCGTAAGCTAAAGTCGCGTAGCTCAGTCGGTCCAGACATAGTTCCACCATGATTTAATTGGCTGTAGGGAAATTCTTGCTCCTCCACTGACCTACATAATGAACTTAGCACTTCAAAGTGGCATATATCCCGACCAATGGAAGGTATCTCGAGTTACGCCGATACCAAAAACCAATAATAAATCGTCAGTCGAGGAGCATCGCCCTATTGCCATATTGTCATGTCCTGCCAAGGTGTTTGAAACAATTGCACATACGGAAATTTATCACCAACTAAAATCCCACTTATGTGATGAACAACATGGCTTCCGACCAGGTCGCTCAGTCGAAACAAATTTATTGTCACTCGTTGATTACATCTCGAGGGCTCTAGATAGGGGGCATGACGTGGATGTTCTCTATTTTGATTTCAGAAAGGCATTCGATGCAGTGGACAACGACATTTTACTGAGCAAATTACAAGCCATAGGATTCACACCAAAGCTTCTGCATTTTTTCGCTAACTATCTCTTGAACCGGAAACAATTTGTTGCTCATGGGTGCTTTCTTTCGGGATCTTACCATACGCGATCTGGGGTGAGTCAAGGATCAGTTATTAGCCCATTACTTTTTCTTTTAATGATCAATGATCTCGTCAGGGTGGTATAACATGCTAAGTGTCTGCTATATGCGGATGATTTAAAGTGAGTACTCGAAATTACCGAGAATTGCACTCATGAGGATCTTCAAAGCGACATTGACCGAGTCTTACAGTGGAGCCGAACTAATAAATTGTATTTTAACACCAGTAAGTGTTATGTTATGACGTTAAGTCGTAAATCACGGCCTAGTCAAGCCGTTTACACATTAGGTGATACAGAGGTAACCCGCGTATCATCCGTGATCTTAGTATAACATTCGATTGTCGCCTGACATTTCACGAGCACATCTCCTTGGTGGCCGCCGAGTCATACAGACGACTGGGCTCCGTCTTGCGTAATGCACGTGACTTCCGTAACCCTAACATCACTAAAATATTGTATAATTCTCTTGTCAGAAGTAAACTGGAATTTGCAGCTTGCGTTTGGAGTCCATATGAATCAACATACTCCCGAATAATCGAAAAAATTCAAAAGGCCTTCCTACGATACCTATATAAGAGAAACTACGGGTACTATCCATTTATGTACCCCACAGATTATTTGCTAGGTACTCTGGGATATAACTCCCTAGCTGTGCGGCGGTCTCAAACGCAGATCATCACTGCTCTGAAAATTTTACGGAACGTAATTGACTCCCCAGAATTGCACAACATACTATGCACATTTTATGTCCCTGATAATTACCTATGCCACCGGCCCAGCCGCCGGCACAGACTATTCGCGACTGCGCAGAGCCACACAGTGTCCCGTGCGCATTCCCCGCTGTGTCGCATGCGCAGCGCAATCAATGCCCTTATTTTTGACCTACCCGATTGTGACGTGTTGAATGACAGATTCAACCAAATCATGTTATAGTGCTCGAGATTTTGTGAAAGATATTGTACGTGAATATTATTGTATGTCTTAATGATTTGTAACCCAACAAAATGTATTTTATAATGTAATGTATATTAATGCTGTACCTATCCAGATGAAATTTTAATTTATATAATACATATGAAATTAATTAATTACTGTAACTGGTGTATAACCGTTGTAATTAATAATCTATATATATAAAAGAAAGTCGTGTTAGTTACACCACTTATAACTCAAGAACAGCTGGATCAATTTGAATGATTTTGGTCTTTTTGGATTTCTCTTTGTCCGGAATAGCATAATAATTAATAAAAAACATGAAAAGTCCTCGAAAAAATAAATATCAAGAATATTCGTTGTCTCAAACATTTTTCAAACGCAGCGCCATATTGGATGACATGACATGACAGGTGGTCAATTTATACGTACCTACGTTCTGAAATTTATTTTGTTACTAAACTTAGAGGTTTTATGTAGCATAAAAAAGTCTTATATTTCAGAAATCAATTTACGTAATTAATAATGACGACAGAGACCTTAATAATTCTTTGCAAATAGAACTTATTCTACTGTTAAGACTTTAATTAAAGTAGATCGGGAAACTATAAGTATAAATTGTATGTAACATAGAGGCTATATTTCAGATTAAAATTATGAATTTAGTATTTTTTAAATCAATGCATTTTAGTAAGCTAGTTAGGTTAGGTAGTTAGGTTAGCTATAGGATAGGTATGGTCAATTAGGTTAGGTTATATATACATGTTGTAATTTTAATTCTATCGAACACAAAGTGTTTAAATAAGATCACAGTAGAGACTCGCTACATAAAAAGTAGTAGTAGTTAATATTGGTTTGGATTTATTTTTTGTCGTCTTATTAAACGTATGTATTAGATATACATACGTTTAATAAGACGACATGTAAAAAAAAAATGATAAGAGCAATAAATTGACTCTAAGGCACAACGAAGTTTGCCGGGGCAGTTAGTAATAAATAAATAAAGACATCTCCTGCTTGGAAAAATTGACGGAATGGACTGTTTTCATTTTCAAACTCTTGTATCATAATATCTGCAACTGTGGTCATTTCATTTCATTTATTTTTTGTGGTTGTAGCAGGATAGGGGTCCAGTGTATCCCATGATATAACCATCAGTGCATACAAATAAGAATGGCTTTACCAGATTGCGGTATTTATGTAACGAATAGGTTTGTTTCTGGTACAATTAATGAGAACTCTTTTCTATACTTACACCACTATTTTTTAATTAGTATAAAAAAATGGGCTGTATCCGTACCTGTTACTGATTATATTTGCGTAATCAAAAGTAAAAAAACTAAATTTATGTTTTAAATATGACACTATTTATTTACACTTTAATAACGAAAACAGCTGTTGGAGGCGGGGCATGCTTGAGTGAGATCACGCGAACGTGAGCGAGAGATTTATTAATGAATACTACTATATCATGAATAGCCTGTATAATATTTCCATAAATTGGGTGACTTTTTGGGATTTAAACAAACGCTAATAACTTTGCTGTTTATGAATATTTTTTATCGATACTTTACAAAAATAATAAGACCGTCTAGAATAAGCCCTTTAAGTATTTGCACTAATTAAAAATTTGTGGTGTATATATGTACCATCAGCAATTATAATAGGTGTTCTGTCTGGCTCTCCATATAAAGAATTAGGAATCAGGAGATTCCTTTGTGCGATTTCTGCTCTTGTCATGTGATATATGCCAAGATTTCTTTTTCATAAGACCTTCTAACGTACTCATTGGGACTAGCAATAGAGACGAAATACGCTCATTACTGTCACCTGTCCGCAATTTCATTAAGTATGCAGCTAGTGCAAAAGCACCCCTATGTCTATTTGATCGTCTAGGAATTTCCAAAAGCATATGCTGAAATTGTTCCTTTGAAAAGCTCAAGTAATAATGAACAATGTGCTCTGGCATACTTAGTATGTTATCAAAATCTAAATGCATTAGCATATTATTTTTTCATAAAGAAATTAATTCTTCCATATGCTCTGCCCTGAATGTCCTGAGGATTATAAATTGAGTCCAGAAGTAAATCCCATGAATTGCTTCTCAAGTGATAAGAACGTGTTCTACAATCTGCAGGCACATAATAATTGTAGTCCCAAAGTAAACTTACACGCAATGACGATTGTACTAAAAGATATAATTAGACAACTACATGCTATTAGAAGTATTTTGTGCTTCAGTTTGCGTTCTAGAAGAGTGTGTGTCCAATGACGGAAGACTTGGTACTGATGACTTCCTTTCTGAAGTCAGTAAAAATTAGCAAATACTTTATTAAGTTTATTAAAACGTCTAGTAACGTTCACAGAGTAGAGAGGAATATTATTATTATTGTTATTTTTCGGAACCCTTGGGTTCCGGATCTTTGGAAGGTGTACGAGGGGCCGAAGCCAACACGCAGATGCCCTTTGTCGTTTTTAAAGAATTGAGGCACCAATCGCAGATTTTCCCTGTATGCACTAGACAAGTGCACCCAACGAAAACCTACGACTGGAGTATGACTATTGCAGAATATGGTAACAAAAGTACTAGACTATAGGTTAGAGTAGCTAAAATGGACTGAATACCTAGAACTATGAAAGACTATGGCCCCTGCCTTATCAATGTTACATATACACAGATTAAATGACAGGGGGTGACTTGCACACTCAATAATGGGCCCTCTAAATCGGCCGCTAGCACATAGTGACGTAGCGACAAGAGGGCAACATGGCCTGAGGTGCTAAAGGAGTGGAGCGGCATTCCACGGCTATCAGGACAATCCCGGAAGTACGGTCAAGATCCCTTCCAGCACCTTACTGGAATGCTTCCTTCCTCCGAGCACGTTTACTCTTGCGAATTTCCACTCTAGCCAGCCAACTAAGGCAAGAAAGAGGTGGGAGCTCCGTTCCTCGTCAGAGTTCACTCTGTTATTATTAAAAAACCGGCCAAGAGCGTGTCGGGCCACGCTCAGTGTAGGGTTCCGTAGAATATGTGAACGAAGTTAAAAAATGCTTGCATATACGATTATACTACAAACTTAGTCCAAAAAGGCGGTGGTCACTTCGAACACCTACAAAAGTAAATTAAAGTGTGTGGAAACAATGCATTTTATTCATTTTAGACATCATGTTTCATACAGACATTTACTGCTTAAGACCAACACAATCGATATCTAAATAGAAATAGTGTAGGTTTTTTTTTTCAAAATAACCGGGTTCGATTCCCGAACGGAGTACAGATGTTTTTTAAAAAGTATGAATGCAGTTTCTCTTTTTATTAAAATCGATGACATGGTTCCTCAGAACAGATCTTCGTTTGTCTTATAGTTTCAGACTTTCCCATACTGACCCATTTGAATGAGACACCCTGTATACCAGCAACCTTCGGGTAGTAAAATAGATCAATATTTTTCAATGGTTTATTCTTATTTATACCTACCACTTGAAGATTAATTGTTCAGGCTCCCGCAGGTGAGTTTATCCTTGGCATTAATTTGTGTGTGCTCCTGGCGCCCGAATTTACACTATTTCTTTTGTTTATTTGGAACACACCACACATTTTTTATTTCTTAACATAACCCAATAATAATATTTTTATATTATTAGGTACACCATCCGTCTGGGACAAAAATGTTAATCTTTCTACCCCTTGATTCAATAGCAGAGTGAACACTGTCACATTCCATTTCGGAATGTCCAGATTCCATTTACTTTTGATTGATAACACTGCTATACAGTCATTTCGCGGAAGGCATACTTGAAGTCGATTTTGTATAAGACGAGTGTGCTGATAACGGGAAAAATACCAGAATGGTCAAATTGACTCCAGTTTTTGAGATAAACGCTTCTAACATTTTCCATAAAATGCTTCAATAAATGGGCCAAAAGATGTATTTAAAATTTATTTTTATTGTTTACCTTTACAAAAATACACAAAAATAATAATAGTTTGGGGTACCTTTAACTAGAATAAATAAATGAAGATCATGAAAAACTTTTCCTTTGGGATTTTCTCTTATTTACTTTGTCAGGACAATCTCTTTTCAAGGTCCAACAATAGTCAGCCATCATATGGCTGTCCCATCGACCTTGATATCTTTCTTCCATTATCCTGATATCCTGATGGAACCTTTCTCCTTGTTCCTCACTGTAATCACCCAGGTTCTGCGGGAATCGGTCCAAATGGCTGTGTAAGAAATGCAATTTTATGCTCATGTTGACTCCTAATCTGTTAAAATTTTGTAGCATTTTTGCAACTAGTTCTTGATATTCCGGCGCTTTGTGATTCCCCAAAAAGTTTTTTACTACCAACACAAAGCTTAACCATGCTTCATATTCAATCTGTGTCATATGGGCTACAAACTCAGTGTCTTTTATCAGTGTACGTATTTGCGGTCCATCAAAGATGCCTGCTTTTAATTTTTCCATGCTAAGGGCTGGAAATTTTTGGCACACATATTTGAAACAGACACCATTTTTATCAAGGGCTTTAATAAACTGCTTCATTAGCCCAAGCTTAATGTGAAGGGGTGGAAGAAGGATGTTTTCTCGGCTTATCAACGGTTCATTTATCACATTTGCTTTTCCAACCTCCATATTTTCTCTCAAAGGCCAGATCTTTGTAATCCAGTGTTGGTTTCTTGCACGGCTATCCCATAAACATATGAAACAAGGGTACTTAGTATACCCTCCTTGCTGGCCTAGTAAAAAATTTACCATTTTCAAGTCCACGCAAACTAGCCACTGATGTTGTGCGTACGAAATCTTTTCTAAAACCATTTTAATATTTTGGTATTCTTCTTTTAGTTTTGTAGTATGACCAATCGGAACGCAAGCATACTTATTTCCATTGTGCAGTAATACACATTTTAGACTTCTTTTTGAGCTATCTATAAAAAGCCTCCAATCTTTAGCCTCATATTCAGGAAGACCCATAGATCTTAGGAGCCCAGGAATGTCATTACAAAAAACAAAGTTATCTTCTTCTGAAAAGTAAGGAAGAAGTTCACTCTCTCTGGTTCTAAAGGATGTAATGATAACACCAGGTTGAAGACATTGTTTTTCCTTTAACCTTGAAGCAAGAAGTTCGGCCGAAAGTTTCGGTAAATTCAAATCACGAACCAAATCATTGAGTTCGTCTTGAGAAAATCCAGGTTTCTTATAAACATCTTCTTCGAACTCACTTCCACTACTGCTCGACTGACCGCTTGATCCCTCTAACATTTCAAAATCATCACAATTTGATGTAGATGGTCTTGAAAACACTGGAATTGGCAAATCATCACTGTGAGATACTGGAGTTGTAACCGATTTCACACTCGGGTAAACCCAAGTACGTTTTTTGTACCGGTTCATACCTTTGACATTTACGGCACAAAAGTAACAGTCGTTTAAGTGATTACTTGGCTCATTCCACATCATCGGCACTCCAAATTGTAACCCTTTACGTCCTCCTTGGCTCCAGTAACGCAAAGATTCTACGCACGACTTGCACACGATGTTTGGCACCCAATATTTATTCCTTTTCACTAGTGGTATCCCGAAATATTCTCGGTAGACTGTTTTTACAAACTCTGTGATCTCTTTTCTTTGCTTTTGTAAACTAAACTTGCCGCAAATAAAGCAAAAACTGTTAGGATCGTTTAAACAAGGTTTACGTGGAAAACTCATGTTTTTGAAAGGAAAAATGCACTTTAACACAAAACAACCGATTTATAACTGATAACTTCAGGGTCTGATAGCTATAAAGTTAAGTTGTTGCAAATAAATCCCTGAAAAAATAACAAACGTAAGTGAAAACAAATCAATGAACTACAATGTTTGTAGGGTAGTTTGAAATTTTCAATTATTTCTTAGTTCCGTTTATCTCAATAACCAGAGTGAATCAAAAATAAATAAGCATGCAGCGTGAAGGTCTAATATGAGTATTAACAAAAACCATTAACAAAATCCCTGCCGCAGATTTTTTTATTTTTTTTGTATAGCAGTGTAATCTTCAAATTTGGAAATGATGAGAGTGCTCTAATGAACATAGCAGACATTATATGGTTTCTGTTTTGTCCTGAAAAAGTATCAGAGTAAAATGTTACCTCTGTCACCTCCGGTGGTAGTTCAGAAGTGTCCCTTCGTCCAGCATACTCACCATGGAATCCTGATATTTCATGAATGTCAAAAAACTGTTCTGAAATAGTGCTAAATAGTGCCCAAAGGAAAAAAATAGTGCTCTTGTACTTGCGAAGTTATAGCCATAGTTCGATGAGTATGCTGGACGAAGGTTTCGCCCAGCATACTCACCTCCGTCCGGAGAATCTGTATACGCTTCAAACATAATTCATACTTCAAAAAATAGTTCCCAAATAGTGCCAAACGGTGCCCAAAAAGAAAAAACAGTGCTCGAATAACTTCGGAGTTATAGGCTTCGTTCAGTGAGTATGCTGGGCGTAGGTTCTACGCCCAGCATACTCACCTCAGTGCGCGAATATCGAACGAGCTATAGGTATAATTTACGTCTCAAAAAATTGTGCTTGAAATAGTGCCCAATATCAGTCCAATTTTTGCTTGACTTTTGACTTAGAAAACCATTAAATTTTAATGTAAACTTCTACATACTAACGTAAAATGGGGTACAGTCGTCGACACATGTTTTTGGACAAAAATATTAAACTTTCTAATTGTAGACTTCATGTTATTGGAAATAATTATGGTATTTTCTCACATGTCAAAAACTTTCGATTAAATGCATTATTATATATTTTATAAATAATAATAAATGAATGAAACTTTAAGCGTAAATGAAGTCTATTACTTCATTGCATTGTGTGTTTGTCTGAATAAAAACAGTAATTTGCAGCCAATAAAATTAATATCTTGAAAAATTGTAAAAAGGAAATTATACAGTTTCTTTTTGTATATATGTTGCAGGCAAAACTTATAACCAGTCAAAACTAGTACTGTGACATAGTTATACAAATTTTTAAAACTCTTTCCAATAGTTTCATCAATGAAAGGTTTAGCAATAAAAAACATTTTTAATTACTTACGTTATTTATTACTATTTAAAGGGCCAAAGTAATCAGAATTCTAGTTAACTAGTTCACAGCTTTTGTTAACATTCATAATATAATCAATGTAAATAGAAAAAATTGTAGTTTTAATATTGTATATAATATACATATAAAAAAATGTTTAGCCAAATATTGGTAAAACTTTCTAAAATATAACACGTAGGTACTTGTACTTTGTTTTACTGCTACAACGTTTTAATCACAATAAAATTATCTTACAAATAAGTATAAATTGAGCAATCACAGTTTATAATCACGTTTTTTTTATTAATATTAAATACCCTATAGTAATTACAAATTAACAATCACAGTTTATAATCACATTTCTGTAAGTTATTAATAAAATAACTTTTACAAGAACAAAAAAAAAACAAACAAACAATAACAAAATAGGAACTAACAAGTTAGGACCGATCTTCATCTTACATTCGCGTATAAATAATGCAGTGTGGTACAGTATATTGGGAATTACTACAAACTTTTTTACTAAGGTCATCATAGCAGTTCCAAGTTCTCTTTAGCAATCGATAGCACTTTGACTTGTAATGCCCCATGCGTCCTGATTCACCATTTGTAAAATCTATTACCGACAGAATTTTAAAGGTGTCACCGTTTATTATGATCTCTTTAGGAATTTCATCAATTTCTATTTCAATTGAAGTATTAATTTCAATAAATACGAAGTCTAGTACTTCATATTTGTATGCGTTTTTACCGTTACATAATTGGTATTTACATTTCCTTTCAGTATCATTTACTAATAGAGCTTCATTAAGGGCTCCAATACCTTGAGTCGTCAATATGTTTACATTTATTGGAATCCAACTACATTTTGTGCCAGAACCTTTATTGATTTCACAGTTCTGGTTTGTACAATTTAAGTATCTATTAGCACTATAAAAACCATAACTTTGTATGTTATCTATTATAAAAGTTACATTACACTCACAATTTTTGCAACTACTAAAATCGGATTCCACAGTATCATATATTTTAGCCAATACCTTAGAACGAGTAGTGTAAATATCTTTTGGTTTTCTAGCCTTCTTAGTGATTTTCTTTAGATTGTCATACGTGATCAAACTTCTGGTCAGTTGTGAAAGATCGTTTTTTTTATCATTGATATATTTTCTAATATTAGGTCTATCTAAATATGCAATTGAAAAACTTTGGACCACGGAATCAAAAGCACACGTATTAATAAACGTGAATCTGTATGTTCCTGAAGTAGAAACACTGCCGTTTTGTAAAATATGTAATTTTGTACGACGATTGATTCGTTTTTTATTTTTCTTCTGTTTAGACACCAGTCCCCGCCAGTCTTCAATATAATTTGGTTCGCTCCTAAAAATTGAGTTTTCATAAAATGATTCATCATTGACGAGAGTATTTATTTGTGGTGTGTTATGGTCACTTATTTCATTTTTTTCATCGACAATATTTTCAGTTCCTTCTTGAACATCAATCAAGTCACTTTTGGCTAAGCGTATGGAACCGGTTATCAAAGGCTCGTGTTTAATAATAAACTCATCTACGCGGTACTTATTTGAATTTGTTTTAAAAAATAACTTTTTTACGTCTTTCATATAACTTTCTACATTTGAACTGGTTGGAGTACAATAATTACTGTTAAAATAAGTCATCATTATATTTCCCCATAGTGGAAGTTTTTTAAGAATCCTAATCAAAGTGTCCTTTATTTCCGGCAAGTAATAAATATTTTCGATTTCAGTTTCTTGATCACACAATTGTTTAATTAAATCTTCTTTCTCCTCAAGATCTTTATACATTTTCAGAAGCGGGTTTTCTTCTTTATCTAATCCCTCCCATAAAGAATGTTTAATTGGAACGTGATTTTCCGAATCTACATTTTGTATTTCACATTCCTGCAAATTAGTTTTGATCCGGTTTTTTAATTCTAAAATCGCCGTTTCACACCGTGTTAAATTTCCATTTCTACTGCCGCGGTGTTTATTATTTGCTATAATATAAACATTTTCTATAATTTTCTTTACCTCTCCGTATGAAACACATTTTTTAATCAGAATCATACAATCAACAAAAAATTTTGTTACTCTAGTGTCTATATTTTTGAAAATACTTTGATTGTACAATGTTTTTATGAAATGCGAAGTATCAAGGCGAACATAACAGGTTGGAATTTTTTTGGTTCTATTTTCTAAAATATTAAAACATGTATTTAAGTAGTCAGAGGTGGATTTATAACCACAAAATACTTTTACCACCGCACCTACTAAAGCTGCGGAATCATCAGTTACTACTTCATTTGGAGGTTTTCCATTAGCCAACCAAGATTGTAACCAGCTAGCAATAGTATCTAAAGAGTGACTTTCTGATATACACTGTGAAATTGGCACACTACTTTTAACGGTTGTATCTGTCATCATAACATACAAAAATATAGGACTTTGCGACTCTTGAGATAGTTGTGTGTGTTCATTGACGACAGGCCGAAGATTTTTATTAAATATAGAACCTGTTGCGTCTATAGAAACTCTAATATAATTAAACTCTTTTTGGCATTTTTTATAATAATTCTTTTGATCGTCCGTCCAGTAAAATGTATAAAATGGAAAAGCAGAAACATATCTAACACATTTATCAAAAGGTGGTGAAACACACATACAAGTAAGTGACAATATTGGGTTGGGATGGAAAACATCAACTTTTTTATTTTCATGTTTAATTCGATGTAGTGTTTGTAATTTTGGCAATACTGGAGGTTCCTTGTCATTTTTCTTCATTAAAGTTGAGGCTAATTTATATCTTATAGAAGCTGCTGCTTCGTGTTGTAATTTTTCACCTAATTCCCTTATTTGGTAATACCGTAATCGGTTTTTTTTACTGGTGTTATGAGAGTACTTTTTATTTTCATTAATTATGCAACATTCTAGTTTAATTAAATTTTCCGTTTCTAAGTTAGTTGTTATAATTATTTTTGCGTGACATTGATTACAATATCCTGTGCATTTGATTTCGTAATTGTCTTTCACAATATTATTTTTAAAACACCAAGTGCATAAAGATCTTATTTCTTTCCATAGATGCATTTGAATTACATTAGTCCATTGGTTTGGTTTTAATTTACGTCTGACATTATACAGACTACCAGGGGCGATTTTGCTATTTCGGTGATAAAAATACCTTTGAGGCTTAATACTATCCCAAGTTATTGTATCCATATAAAATGTATGCGTACTGGTGTTCTCCGAAACACTATTAATGCTTTCGTTTGATGACGATGTAGACTTTTGATTTATCAAATTAGAATCATTATTACGAATTATTTCTTTTTTATCAACACCAAAAAAGTATTCGTAATTTCGTTTTATGCTTAATATGATTGATTTAATACTCATTTTGTAATTTAACCGTGTTTGAATTTGTTTATAAATTGAGTCATTTGCGGAAGGAATATTTTTAAAAAAGTCATCTTTGAATTCTGAAATTACTAATTTTTGCGTTTCTAATGAAACCTTTGGTTTAGGCCCTCGTTTTCCTTGCTGATCCATGTCGTTAGATTCACAAGAATTATCACAAATTATTATGCCATTTGTTTTCAATATTAACATAATATGAAATAACAACTAACTAACTAACATATAAATCAACATCAATAACATTATTAACACTTGTGTACTTATACTACCTATATTACCTGAAAATACCAACTATAGATGTAAAAAACATAACGGGCCCCACCGCTCACGCAGTACGAGTCAGAAAAAGTTGTCTTCTAACGTGGTAAACATTGTGTCTTCAAGATAATCTGAAAATAACACGTATTTAAATAATTTAATATAGGTATGACAGGCTCCAGCCTTCCTCTAAAGGTACTTAAGCACTTACGTGTTTTCCATTATTTTAGCGTGATTTCTATTATAAATAGCGAAGGGGCAAAACACGAGGCTGAAGACGATTTCCCGAAGTCACAACTCCCATAGAAAATGTGATGAATAGGTTGACGACACTTAAAAGTTTAAGTGCATTCGCCGGATGACAATCGGTAATAGTCTTCACTTCACGTCATATTATCTAAAAAATACATCTGTGTTAATTCTATAGTTACGTTTATACTTACTACCGACGCTCGCGCTGACTGATTCTACCTATTTCGATATTGAAATGTAACTAACGTGAACTTAAGACGAGAACAGATCCTGACGGGTAACGAGGACAAGCTTGTAATAAAAAAATTGAAGAAAAGTAAATTATATCCTAGCAAATAAGACAGTGTTTCATTTCCAGTAGAATTGGAGGATAAAACCAGGCCTCCGCAGAAGTAGGTATATAAATAGGTATTTGAGATCCAATTAGATAAACAAACAAGTTACATTACGTTATTATGTGTGTACCTACCTACATCAAACCTTTAAAAAAGTAACTAAGTAGGTACCCATTTTTAAAACTTCTTAAGCATGTCCTTAATTTTAAGTGTACAGTGTCATATTCAACGAAAAAATGAACGTGTTTTTGTAAAAAACAACTCGCTTGCTACCTAGTTTTACAGTGCAATTAATGAATGAGTGTAAAATCAATTTAGTTAAATGCCACTATTATAAATTGAAATATACTTACTGATTTGGGTGCAGCTCCTATATTGATTACGTACTAGATACACAATTTTATATAGGTAAATAATGACATCACCAACACATTGTTTGGTTTTGCAACCCACTATGTAGTCAAACTCAAAAGCCGGCGTTATTATAATGATGTGCGACGAAGTAAACAAACAAAGAAACTGAGAAGCGCTTGTTCGTTTCGATTGCTTTGTGACACAAAATGGACCCTTATCACCTTCAAAATACAGATCAGTCTTGTCTAATAATCGTAAGATGTTAGGGCAGCGCCATCTAGTATTTAAACATAAACATATTCATTTGCGTCGCGGGCGCCGCGCGTCGCTTTGTGACACAAAATGGACCCTTATCACCTTCAAAATACAGATCAGTCTTGTCTAATAATCGTAAGATGTTAGGGCAGCGCCATCTAGTATTTAAACATAAACATATTCATTTGCGTCGCGGGCGCCGCGCGTCGTAAGCCCCATACCTATTGACCGTACGTGCATCCATTACTGCCACACTATATTGAACTTTATCACATGAGGAATACAGTTCAATTCCGTAAACGTTGTGGTACCGTCCTTGATCCGGAAAATGATTATTTTGAATAATTTTGTCAGTTGTAATGTAAGCATTAATAACAGCAACTTTATTTTTCATGCATGATTTACTTCATTTGATATCTTAATCCTTCAAGCGCCGTGATCTAGACAAAATATATAAAATCATTGTTCCTAGCTACCGGGGTCCCATGCGACGCGCGAAGGCTTAATCATATTATTATAAAGTATTATTAAAATAATGTGTAATTAATAATATTGCGATTCTAAAGTAAATACTCCCTTACATAGACAATTAATAATTTACACAAGACAAAAATTGTTAGAAAGAAAGTTAATAATATTGTATTCGACTGTACTCAATGTAATGTATGTAGAAGTTTACAATCAAATTTAATGGTTTTCTAGGTCAAAAGTCAAGCAAAAATTGGACTGATATTGGGCACTATTTCAAGCACAATTTTTTGAGACGTAAATTGTACCTATAGCTCGTTCGATATTCGCGCACTGAGGTGAGTATGCTGGGCGTAGAACCTACGCCCAGCATACTCACTGAACGAAGCCTATAACTCCGAAGTTATTCGAGCACTGTTTTTTCTTTTTGGGCACCGTTTGGCACTATTTGGGAACTATTTTTTGAAGTATGAATTATGTTTGAAGCGTATACAGATTCTCCGGACGGAGGTGAGTATGCTGGGCGAAACCTTCGTCCAGCATACTCATCGAACTATGGCTATAACTTCGCAAGTACAAGAGCACTATTTTTTTCCTTTGGGCACTATTTAGCACTATTTCAGAACAGTTTTTTGACATTCATGAAATATCAGGATTCCATGGTGAGTATGCTGGACGAAGGGACACGTTCAGAAAGCAGTTTCCAAATACATGTAGCTATCTCAGATGTTCCTTTTGTACCATTGGTTACATGCCACATGTAGTTAATTGTGGTACCTTTGGCAAGATCATAAATGGTAAAGTTATAAGTTTTTAATTTTCTCTTATAATACAATTGACCAATCTCTAACTGTGGGGTAAGTAAGATTTTTTCTAAATCCATAGTGTAAACACAAAACGTTGGATCAGTCTTTGCTCTTGCCTTATCTTCTCTTTTCTGTTCTCCAGCTTCTGTTTTTCTGATTAAATATAAGTCATAATTACTTTGTTCTTGGAGTTTCTCTTCTGCAGGGCTAGCATGGGCTGGGGATATAACTTTTATCCACCGGTTATTTCCACTGACAAGGGATACAATTATCTTATCCACCTGCCAAAGCACGCCAACAGGGGGAAAGAGAATTATATCACTTTTTGACATTAGACGTGGATACTCATCCACGGCTTATAGCATGGCGACTAGTGAAAGATTTCGCGATTCGAGCAATCCCAATTGACAACAAAACAAAATAAATATCCAGTACAGATGTAATAAAACGATGAAAGTACTTTGGTTTACATGACATTCTCGACTATTGTGTAATTTCATAAAAGTTTTCTTATAATGGCAATAATTTCGAGGACAAGCGTTTCCCCTGGTTTATCCCCGTGAATAGTTTATCCACCCATGTCGCCATGCTCGGAGGGTGGATAAAAATGACAGAGGGGAATAGTATTTTATCCTCTCCCCGTGGAAAGAATATCTCCGGCCATGCTAGCCCTGCTGGTGATATGTTTTTACATTGAGCGCAATCCTAGCATAGCTCTTTTTTTAGTCTATGGAAGCAATATTTGAACTTAGTAGTAAAAATATGTTTATAATAATAAGATGATACTGGTAATGCTCGCAGATGCGTCTCTAGCCCTTGTGGCGCCCTCTAGTCTAGTAGAAGCGGGGTCAAAATGGAATACTAACAGTTATATTTTCAAACGGAAATTCGGATGCAAATAGTGCAATTTTAAATGATGTCGGGAGGCAAAAAGTTTTTTTTAGGAAGGAAGGGGTTATAAGAATAAAAAAACACAACTTTCTAGTTCTTTCAAAAATATTTAATTGAAAAACTATTATAGTTACATAAAAAACAGGACGCTCGTACACACAAATATATATATATACACACAAATGTATTTACAAAAAAGTTACTTTGCGAGCTTTTGCATTAGCAAAATCTATGACAATGTCACTAACTTCAATTTTGATTTCAAGTTCAATACTTCTTAATGATAAATTTGTTAATCTATTTTGCGACAATGTTGATCTAAGGTAGTTTTTAATTATTTTTAGTTTAGAAAATGACCTTTCGTTATGTGCGACCGTGACGGGAAGTGTCAGGTATATCCTCAGTGCTGTGGACAGATTTGGGAGCACTGAAATTAGTCTATTCGTAAACAAGTAATTTAAAATATCCAACGGCGTAGTGGAATCATCAATAAACATCGGTAATGATTCGATTTCATTATAGAGCTCGAACTGATCCACATCTGAAGAGCCAGCATGGCAAAGTTATTTTCTAAATTAGAGCAATGTGTTTTTTTTGTATCAGAGTCCAAATCTTTCCAGTGTTTAAATTTTTGAAGAAATGAAAAAAATACATTATTTTCATTCAAAAGTTCGAACCATTCGTCGAACTTAGTAATTGCGGTGTCTAACAAATAGTAGTAAAAATTTACTTTAAAATGTATTTTCGCGTCTGTTATCGGTTCATCCGCCACCTCATAAATAAAAAACCTTTTACGAGCGCGAGGTCGTGCAGGTGTGGGAAATTCTACTATTGCCTCGACTTTTTCCGCTACAGTTTTCCCCCGGTTAAGGAGCTCCTCAAAAGCGGATTCATTACGGAATTCAGACAAACTTATTTTTACATTATCAATCATTTTCACCGCTTCTGACAATACAACGTCTGACTTTTGAAGGGCCTTGCTAACTATATTTATCTTGCTTAAAATTTCAAACCAAATAAGCAGAGAGCAGATGAATTTAAACGACTTAATTTTTGCCAATAATGAATTTGCTACATTTTTTGACTCTGCATCTTTGCTCCTATCGGAATATATAGTAAACAAGGCATTAAGGTTCAAAACGTAGAGCTTTTACTGCTTCAACCCTGCTCTCCCATCGAGTATTTGGGAGTGGTTTTAGGCTTAAAGTTGGCACTTCTTTAGCAAGTATTTGCCAACGTTCTGTTGACGCAGAAAAAAAAACATAAATTTCCTGCACAATTGAAAAGAAATTGTCAATTTCTAATGAACTTTTAGCAGCGTCATTCACTACCAAATTTAGGGTGTGGCACACACCCTAAATTTTTAAATACGCGGATTTAAATCTAAAATTATTTTTTGTAGACCATGCACCATTATCATAACCTTGACCACGCATTATCTTGTATGTCAATTTCGTTTGAGATTAAAAAATCTAACAAAAATTGAGTTAAGCCCAGGCCAGTAGTGTCTGTAATAGGAAAAAAAAACCCAGAAAGTGTTCTTTTACTTCGGCCGTGTTGTTGTTTGCATTTAAAAGAACGTACCGTATGACGGGTCAGAGCCCATTCGTCCCCTAAGATTCGCACCCTGTGCCCACTTGTCCCCTGGAACTTTTGAGGGGCCCATTCGTCCCCCGAAAAATATTTATGTTTATTCATTCTTCTAATATAAGTACATGTGTATGTGTATACTGCAGCTTGGTAGTCCTGTTACAGTCGCGCAGAAAATGCTAAAATAAAAAATATAGTAATTCGTGTTTTAGATATCATGTTTATTTCAAATAAGAAAGATTAACACATACAAAATCACAATGTCCTAGAAACTAACAAAATACAACTCTTTTACAAAAATCTGCCTTGATTGACCATCATATAAATCAACATTAAATATAAAATACGCAAAAAAAAATAGAACACATATCAACAGTAAATAATCACTTCTTATTTTTTTGTATATTTACCAACTACATACTTGCAAAATCATAATAACTTAAATCTAAAAAATTAAAAAAGTACAAAAAAAAATACCAAAATCACAGTAATTATTGAAGACTAAATAAATCAACATATATTTTTATTGTATATTAACCAACTACATGCAAAATCGTAATAACTTAAATCTAATAAATTGTAACTAGAAGTGCCTACATAAAAATTGGCTAAAATCACCGTATTTTTTGTATATTTACCAACTACATGCAAAATCATAATAACTTAAATCTAACAAACTATAACTACAATAACAAAAAATGACTAAAATCACAAAATTATTGAAGATTAAACAAATCAACATTATTTTAGTATAAAACTAATCTTATATTAGTTTTTTCATTTTACATTAATAATATATGCATAGCTTTTCCATACAGTGGCCTAGTGAAATCTGATTTTCAAAAAATTGGCTAATGATGCGATTTATTCTCGCTTCATTTTCAATCGATTCAGGAGTCCGATTATTTGTTTGGACACACCTTTGCACCTGATCCATTTTATTTTTTGATAAATTCGCTTCTTTATGTAGAGTGTCTAAACATTGCAAAATATTTGGTTTATTTCTACCATTAATTTTACGATTAATTTTGGAATGCCAACTTTCTACAAGGTTAGTCGTCCGATGACGTTGTCCATATACATATACAGTCCTCCATGATATAAAGCAAACCGTGATCTATACATATATTGTTCTGGTATTAAAGCTAGTGAGGCGCAAAGGGCAACGTGTCAAAATCAAAAATCAAAATCAAAAGTCATTTGTTCAAATTAGGCTGAGGATCAGCACTTTTTGAACGTTTTATTTACGAACGAATTACATAACACAGTCCTCCAAAACGCCTGCCCTTCGCCACTTCCTAGTGTTTTTGCTGGGAAGAAGAAGTGGCGGAACAAACTCCCCAGCAACACGTCTGTCTGATATGTTAGAAGAACAGTTAAGTCCTATGGCATTGGTTGTTAGTAGTCCTATGGCATTAAGTCCGCCTCTGTACATTAGTGTGCTTGAAGTATTAAATAAATAAATAGTAAATAAACAGTTTAAACAGCAAAAAATAAAATATAACTAACTGGATAAATATAAGCCTTCAAGTAAAAAGGGCGTGCCCGCTTACATGTACAAAACTGGAATACATGACTAGGTCTACGACATTACCTACATCAAAAATAAATAAAAAACGATACAATAAAAAAATGATACACTAGGACCATCGAAGCTAAATAAAAAATCAGTTAATAATTAAACCATAACAAAACCAAGGTCAGCAAGACGACCAGTCACCACAAGCAGCACCCGTTCACGAGCATAACGCACGCTTATGTAGTCTAGATTTGAGTTCCAAGTGTTTTGCTTTCTTCCACAGGGATTTCAAAAAATGGAAATAACATCCAGAAATTAGCGTATTTGGGAAAACTTTTTGTGCCGCGTTTTGTATTGCTATCTCAAAATCCATGGTAATCTGACGTGGACACCAATTGGGAAAACGGGCCTTAAGCATATGAAATAGAATTTCGTAAGTAGCTTGCTTTTTATTTAAAAGCTCTAACGTATTTTTTACTAGTAACCTAGGTAGGACAGAAATACATGCACCCGAGTCTATTAGAAATTTGAGGTGTGATTTTTGGTCACTTACAATTAGACGGTGGTCCGTGGCTGCACAACTTCCCGTCACCGGTTGCACTTCATCTAGTTTTCCGAATTAGTGGGCGTCTTGGTTTTCCAGTTGCAGGGAGCGACGCAGTTCCGAGCTCTATTTTTATATCTTAGGTGGTACCGGCACAACCAGTTTGGACTGTCTGGTGTTATTCGTGGCCTTGATCCTGAACGTGAACGTGATGATTTTCTGTATCCACTTCTGCTTCTGTTTCTCCATCTTCCTCTATCCATCTCGTTTATTTTCAGGTTTATCTTCGCAATCTCTGCCATAATTGTTGCTACGTCGAATGCTGTTGGCGTTTCCGGAGGAGGACGGGCGACTTCGCTGATTTGGTTAGGCTGATGGGTCTCCATGACTATGGTCAGCTATCACCGCTAGTTCTTCCAGGTCCTTTGCAGATGTAACGGTAAGTACTGCTCTGACGGATGCAGGTAGGTGTCCTTGCCATAGTATTTTTAGTGTATCATTCTCTATTTTTCCTCTAGCTAGTTCTTTCATTCTGCGCAGTAGTTGGCTAGGTTTTTGATCACCTAATTCTATTTCGGATATTAATTTTTGAACTTGCCTTGTTTCTGATTCTTCGTAAATTTGCAGTAGTCGATTTTTTAGGGTTTCGAATTTGTTGTTCTCCGGAGGGCTCGCGACTATGTCTGCTACTTGTTGAATTACTTCTTTATTCAATTTTGCCACAACCATGAAGTATTTGTTTGCGTCTGATGATTTCTGGGGTGCTCGAATCGCTTCTACCTGTATGAACCATAGTCGTGGGTTTTCTGGACAAAAATCTGGTATCCTGCTTGCTACCGATAAGGTGGAGATGATTGTAGACGACTCTTCTGTCTTCGGTGTAATGGTGGGCGAAGTTGGCGGTGCGTATTGTGGATTCATTTTTGTCACTTGGTATTGTCTTTTTACACTGATACTATTTGTTTAAACTTATTTGTTACAGCTCGCGACGCGTGTAATGCGATACCGAGAGCGCTTGTGTTCTACGTCGGGTCACCACTGTACTGCTACTATGTGTGTCTAGGTATAGGTAGTGTGTGGAGACAAGTGAAACACTCGAATTTCTAATGCCAACTGAACGTTTATTTATTGCAATGCTATTTAAGTACACGCCAAAGTGTGTGGGGTCCTACATGTAAATTTAAATAGAGTAAGAAAAGGAGTAACCTTGCTTTGCTACCGCGCGCCCGGCGTCGACGGGGTGCGGCGGCGGGTGTGCGGCGCAGACGAGCGCAGGGTCTTTGAGAGCGCCGGCATTGACGCATCTTTGGAGGTGTCGCATTAGAGGGCGCAGGAGCCTTGGCGCCCCCTTAGACCCGGCGCCCGTGAGCGCCGCACACCCTGCACCACAGATAAAGACGCCTCTTATGCTCCGTTCTAATTGAAGTTAAAGGTTACGTGGATCTTCAATAATAACAGCAACTCCAGGATCAACTTTTATTGAGCACAATAATTATAATATAGGATACACATGCGTGGCAAAAATCAGTGTAAGTAAGTAAGGTGGACTTGCCACAGACTAAAAATAGCACACACCCAAGGATTACGAAAAGAACCACAGACTATAATTTTGATTGACACTACAACACCCTCCCCTCAATCAAAATTTCTCAACAAAATAACATTACTCACACTAGCTTCAACTTAAAAACACTTACTTAATTACCCCACTATCCCTTAATAGCAACAACATTGCTCAAAACAAAAAAAAAACACTATCTCTAAATAATGACAGAAAAAAACAACTTAATTAAACATCTTACTCCTCAAATACATAAACACAGAACCACACAATGGTTTGGTTAACACGTTCATCGCCATGGTGGGTCAAAATGACCGGCACGCCAGACCTACCTTTGCGAAGCCCGTTCGCGCCGCAGAATGCAAAAGCTGTGTATTCAACCATACAATGTGACCGGCGCGGCCCCAATGAACACCTGTAACTACTTGGTTTTTTGATTTTTTGATGGCATACCTGTTTTTAGGACTTAGAGAAAAAAGTTAATGAAAAACATAGGATTTCGAATCATATATTTTTATTTCTGTTATAAGTTGCATTTATGCATAAAAATGAAAAGACAACAGAATATTATTAATTTTAGGCATGTTTTTATCAAAATTTAAGAAAAAAAGAAAGACAATAGAACAAAAAATATTAGGAACGTTTTTTATCAAACCACAATTACAAATCGTCATACGAACAACAATCAAACTAAAGATTAATTCAACTCTAAATGGATATTCAAACATTTTAGTGGCATTTGTCAAAACATTGACGACATAAATGGGGATTGCCGGGACAAATAGTGCAAGACCAAGAAACCTTCTTTGTTTTGTTCTTGGCCACATTTCTTCCATGCAACTCAACATTTGATTTGTAACAATCACGACAAAATTTTCTTGTTGATACTGCTGCACCTTCTTTTTTCTTAAGCTCGTGTTTTTGTCTTCTGGGTCGTGGTGTGGTCAATCCCGTATTTTCTTGACTACCCTCAATCAACTGCTTTGCCAACAGTCGCCTAAAATCGACGACAGATATCTTCTTCTTCGTTGTACTTTCATATAGTACTCTTGCATTTACTACAGCAGTATTGAGTAATAATTCGATACCGAGCTTCTTATACCACTTTAACGTCTTTCGCAATGGACTCGAATAAGCACTCATTTGGTCAGACAAGTCAACGGCTGCTTTGGCTTTATTATAATCAATCACAATTTTCGGTTTAATTGTTTCAACCCCTCTTTTGTTCTTTTTTTTTGTAAAACCAATTGAATGTTTGGTTGACAACAAACACACGTCCCTCTTATCCTTCCACTTCATAACCGTGACTCCGTTTTTGTTTTCTTTTGCCATAAACTCACCCGGTTTCAGATTTCCAGTCATGACGTCCTTTGGTAAGTTCTTCCTGTTTTTTCGTAGGGTCCCTACTAAATGAGTATCGTGTTGAACTAACTTCTCAGCTAGATCTAAGCTTGTATACCAATTATCTACGAACATGGTATGACCTTTTCCAAAGTAGTTACGTGCTAAATTCAAGACAACGTTGGTTGGAGTATTATCCTGTGAATCTAATGTCTTTCCTCCATATACCTCCACCTTTGTCGTATAGCCAGGAGTAGTACACAATTTAAATAGCTTGATGCCATATTTATGTCTTTTCGACTTATTATATTGACGGAAAATGATACGCCCACGAAATGGTATCATACTTTCATCGACGCATAAACATTCATCGGGAGTATAATGAATTGAAAATGTTTGGTTCAATATTTCAACCAATCTTCGTATTTTACCCAGCCGGTCATTTTTTGGAACTTCTTCGTTGTTGGAAAAGTGGAGCATTCTAAGCAAAACTTCGAAGCGGTTGCGACTCATAGTCTTTTTTGCAAAAGATTGACCCAACATTTCATCATTAGACCAATAGTCTACGATTTTTGGTAACTTCACTATACCCATCCAAATAATCACGCCTAAAAATCGTTTTATTTCTTCTTTGTCGGTTGGCGTCCAGAGCCGTAGTCTCGACTTATCTTTAATGCCACCTTTATCGATACTTTGTTGGGCAAATATATTCGTCTGATGTGCTATATTTTCAAATAACTGGTCAGTGACTAAGAGGGAATAGAAATCAACAGGTGTAGCATTGGCTAGTTGATTTCGAAGTGAGTAAGGTTTCAGTCCCGGTATTTCGGTAAAAGGAATTAAACGAGGCTGCTTACCACGTGGCTGGTACCACTCACATTCAGGTGTATGGCCGGATAAAGCTGGAGATAAGTCACGGTCATCTTCTTCACTGTCCGACAAAATAACTCGACGTTTTCTGGTACGTGGAATATTTATCACTTCATCACCCTCACTTATGACATGGTCAGTACTGCAATGTGACCTCTCTAAACTGTCAATTACATGTAATTGTTCTTGTGTAAACTCAAAGTCAAAAAAAGTGTCCATTTTAACAATAAAACTATTTTTTCTGCTAAACAAAATCTTAGCGTGCATTTGATGACCAAAACAAATGCGAACTAACGAAAACAATCCGTGATTGGCTTGAGTCATAGGGAGAGGTGAAAGGGGTGAAGGGAGGCGGGAACAACAACCGCACGCACGGTGTACTCCCGCGCTAGCATCCATTAGGCGCGCGGTACCCGTGCGTAGTAGACGTGTCTATAACGTTTGTAAGTACGCTGACCGGCATTGTGACCGGCAAGGCCTGAATGTAATAATTATTCCGTTTAGGCCGCGCCGGGTCGTAATGACCGGCACTTAAAAAAACCCTAAAATAAAGCCAAAATAAACAAATATCACTGTAAAACTTTTATATATGAACAAATAAACCTATAAATAATCATAAAAACCAATGACATTTTTTTATGATTTTGTAAAATAATAGTCGGCGATGAACGTGTTAATAAGTCAGCAATCTGATCAGCTGTTCTTACATATTCAAACTCCACCACTCCAGACTTGATTTTATCTTTCACAAAATGAAACTTTATATCTAAATGTTTGACTCTCTTTAACTGCTGATTCGGACTGCAGACTTTGATTGTTGACTGATTATCCTCATATATCAAGATAACAAAATTAAACTCCTTAATATTTAACTCTAACAACATATTATTAATCCAACATGTCTCACTTATACATGAACTCAAAGCAATATATTCACTCTCAGTAGTTGACATAGCTACAGTACTTTGTTTCTTGGATGCCCAACTAACTAAACAGCCATAAATATAACAACAATAACCAGTTGTTGATTTCCTATCCTCTGTATCTCCTCCCCAATCCGCGTCAGCATGAGCAGTAACTCTATTCTTGTTTAAATTCTTTGAAAACACTAATTTTATATCCAATGTCCCTTTT
The DNA here is from genome assembly GCA_921972225.1 of Euplexia lucipara. Lineage (NCBI taxonomy): Eukaryota > Metazoa > Arthropoda > Insecta > Lepidoptera > Noctuidae > Euplexia > Euplexia lucipara. The sequence continues at coordinate 18,782,253 of OV179156.1, forward strand.
ATATATCTCAGGATACGTTTTAACAAATCATACAACTGTTGACTTGCACAATTCTGATATCTAGATAAGAATGTAATACTACAACATAGATCTGGCCTTGTACACAACATTGAATACATAATACAACCAATTATCTGTCGACACCTATTTTCTATCTCATAGCTCTCAGACTTTTCTCTTTTCAATGTTGTGAAATCAAACTTAGGATCAATAGGTACATTTACAGGATTACAGTTATACATTCCAAATCTCTTTAAAACTCTCTCTAAATAATGTTTCTGGCTCATAGTTATTGTACCATTTTTAACATCTTGTGTTATACTAATACCCAAGTATTCACTAAGTAATCCCAAGTCCTTCATTCTAAAACTATTCTTAAGATACTCTTTCAACTTATTTATCTCAATTACACATGAACCAGTAATTTGTATGTCATCTACATAAATTAAACAGTATGTTCTCTTATCCCTTTCTACCTTGTAATATAAACATAAATCTGTTTTGCTTCTTATATAACCCTGTGAACACATAACATTATCAAATTTGTCATACCAACAGATAGGAGCATTTTTCAACCCGTAAATAGCCTTATTAAGTTTACACACATAATTCTTAGGAACATTACAATTTTTTGGTAAACTCATATATATATCACCTTTAACATCTCCATGAAGGAATGCATTACATACATCTAGTTGGTACACAGACCACCCCATATTAACACTGACTGCTAACAAGATTCTTATAGTACTAAGTTTTACAACAGGTGAGTATATATCTTCATAGATATCTTGTTTAAAACCTCTAGCCACTAAACGACACTTGAACTTAGAGATATTTCCTTCATTATCACGCTTAATCCTAAATACCCACTTGCTATCAATTATAACACAATTTTGTGGCTTTTCTACTATTGACCAAGTATCATTATCTTGTAATGCTTTTAATTCTTCATCAATTGCCTCTTGCCAACTTGATGAATGAGGTCCAGCAATGGCCTCTTCATAAGTAGTGGGTTCCTCTAACAGACTCAAATACAAGGTCTCATAATCCTCAAACTTTTTAGGTTGTTTGATCACTCTCTTAGGCCTTCCTACACTATCAACTCTCTTATCTTTACTCATACTGCCTGCCTGTTCTTCCTCATCCCTACTTTCATCACACACACTCTCTTCAATACAACCTTCTTCTTCAGGTGTTGCACTACTGTTTTCTCTAAATTGGTTAATGTTCTCATATTGCCCATTACTTCCCATAACTCTTCTTTCTCCCACTCTTTTATTCAATCCACACTCACTATCTGACACTACATCTTGTTCTTCTACCTCATTCGTTTGTATGTCCAAACTCACAACTCTCTCAACCTCCTCCTCCTTCCTATATGGTGCAACTTTAATCTCTCTCTCTACATGTACCTTATCATCTTCCTCATAATAAACTCTATACCCTTTAGTCTCCTCTGAGTACCCCATTAATAAGCCACACCTACTTTTCATGTCTAACTTCACTCTCTTTTCTTTGGGTATATAAGCCCATACTTCACTGCCAAATCCTCCTTTCAAATAACTGATATCAAAACCTTTCTTATCATAATACACCTCATAAGGAGTCTTACCTTCTACAGTACTTTGTCCAGTCCTATTTAAAATGTACACTGCTGTATTAGCAGCCTCTGCCCAGAAACGTTTCCCTAACTTGCTCTCTGCTAACATTGTTCTGGTGGTTTCCATAATGGTCCTGAACTCTCTCTCAGCCCTACCATTTTGCTGAGGCGTGTATGGCACTGTAACCTGGTGTCTAATCCCTAGCTCTTTAAATAAGTCTTTTAACTTGTTATTAATAAATTCTTTACCATTATCACTTCTAAAACATTTAATAATTTTTTCTTTTTGTGTTTGAAACTCTCTAATGTAATTTTTAATTTTATAATAAACCTCATCTTTACTACTAATAAAATAAACTGTTCTGTAGTTAGACCTGTCATCCTTTAATAACAAAATATATTTACTACCCCCTAAAGATGTTTCCTCAATAGGGCCGCACAGATCCATGTGCACTAAGTCACCAACATCAGTAGCTCTTGACTCACTAGCTGGAAATGGATCCCTGTGTTGTTTGCCCTTGAAACATGATGTACAGAAAGTGGAATTATCCTTTTCATTAAAATTTATATTGTATCGCTGCAAAAAACTTTTAACATATCTGAAATTTTGATGTGCTAATGCACAGTGCCACCAAAAAATGTCATGTGAATTAACCTGGTTAACTAAGCAATTATCATTGATTTTACAGTAACAATTTTTGTCATATTTAAATATCATTTTATATAGATGTTGTGTTCTAACAGCTACTACATGAATGTTATTTTTAGAAAATACAGCTTTCTCTGAACTAGAGGTAAGTTTAAAACCTTTATCTAAGGTTGTTCCTTGAGAGAATAAATTAATTTTAAGTTTGGGCACAAACAATACATCATATAAAGTTACCTTTTGATAGCATTCGTCATTGTAGGCAAGTAGACAGATGTTACCGATGCCAACAGCCTCCATCATGGAGCCATCGCCCATCTTGATATTCCTCTTAAGGGACAGATTGATGAAGCTACAAAATAAATCTTTGTTGTTGCACATATGTTGAGACGCACCACTGTCCAGGTACCAGTCGGACTCAACCTCGCTAGCAATTAATGCTACGCTGCCACTTTGGGGATTAGAACCACCATCACCATTACCTCCACTTCTAGGATTGCTTCGTTTCTGTTGCTGCCACGGGCCTGCTGCTTTCTGTTTACAATCCCTCTTGAAATGACCTTTCTTCTGACAGTTATAACAAGTAATTTCTTTACACTGATTCTTCAAGTGTCCCAGCTTTCCACACGAATAACACTTCCTTGTATTGTCAACACTGGCCAAAGCTACTACTTCTTCATTTGAGGTTACTCGTTCCTACTCCAACAATAATCGGGATGTCAACTCTTCCATATTTTGCTTCTCAGATGGTACAGACTCCCATGCAGATCTGAAGTGCTTATACTTTTCCGGCAAACTCATTAATATTTTGGTAATTTTCATCTTTTCAGATACGGGTTCACCTGTCTGTTTGAGCTTGTTAACAATTTCCTCAAGTTTTGATAAACACACCGACATTGAACTGTCTGTGAATTGCAGCATGAAGAACTTTTGCTGCAGTAGATGTACGCTTACTGCCGACTCCTTGTCATAAACGGCCTTAAGCTTATTCCACATCTCCTTGGCGGTGCTACACGACAATATATGTGTTAATGGCCCCTGCTCCATCCTTATCACAATAAGCTCTTGGGCTTTTGCATCGTTGCTCACCCATTCCTTTTTCGCCTTCTCATCCTCGGGCTTCTCACCATTGCCCACAACTACTTCGAACAAGTTTTTGCTCCGAAGAATTATCTCTGTCTGGAACCGCCATATTTGCCAATTTTCAGCACCCTTCAATTTTAAACCGCTATGTAGATGACTCTCCATATTAATCTCACTTGATATAGCGTTCCAGCCACCGAATTTCCAACTCAACTCAGTCAGCTCTAAGAATTAACTCCGCGCCGGCCTTTTTCATAACCTCTTAGCGTACTTGCCACGCCTGATCCTTCTCACCTTATCCAGGGCGCTCTGGGCCCATAACCAATTGAAGTTAAAGGTTACGTGGATCTTCAATAATAACAGCAACTCCAGGATCAACTTTTATTGAGCACAATAATTATAATATAGGATACACATGCGTGGCAAAAATCAGTGTAAGTAAGTAAGGTGGACTTGCCACAGACTAAAAATAGCACACACCCAAGGATTACGAAAAGAACCACAGACTATAATTTTGATTGACACTACAACAGTTCTCTTCACAATATTTGAAGTAGGCTTGATGCAAGCGGTTTTCAATCAGGACAGATGGCAGATATTTTCGCTTAGATGAACTTCGGCAGTAGTGAGACTCCACTACAGGCAACGACTTGATGTTGTTATGTTCTGTAGGCTTGTTAAATGTGACACTGTTGAGGTTGACTTGATTTATTATCACGGCAAACAGTATATTCCATAATATAAGGTGTTAAAAAATTTGCTCTAAGAAATTTAAGGAGTTACTTAAAATTGTATTTAATAAACTAGCTGTGCCCGCGACTTCGTTCACGTGTACGACGAAAACCAATTGTGTCTCATTAGCGGTGATTAAGAGGCTATATGGTATCTTTGCTCGCGGTTTCGCACGCGTTCTGTAAGTTTTTTGTAGTAGATTCTACTTTGGAGTCTGTTTATCAGGATAACCGATAGCTAAGACCGGTAACGACAAATAGTTACCGTACGACATCAATTGCGAGCTTCAGCATACACGACATTGTCAGTAAGCCCGTTTGAAATATAAACATAAAGGTTTCTTGGACTACTCACACGGGAAAGAGCGACGTAAACCTGACCATGTGAACAAGATCGACGCCAGCAACGCCTAAAGTCTGACTTTGGGCATTATTTATTGTCAAAGCGTAACATAAAGCTACTGTAAACTGTACTCTCTTGAACTGAAATGGGAAATTGTTCGGAATCAAAGGAAGTCTAGGAATCAAAACACTTTCCCCGGCACCACAACCGGTTAACATTTCTGCCTCAATTATGCTAGGTTGTAGATTTATGACCTTTAATCGAGTACAATTGCACAGTTTAGGAGGACTTAAATTACGAAGAAGAATTATAGGAACACCGATTTTTAACTAAATTGTATGTGAGGGAAGTCCAGAAACATTTATTGAATTCAATAATTTATCGGATACTTAGTAAATTCTTTTTGATCCATCATTCTATTGATAGAGATAGAGTATATCTCTATCAATAGAATGACTTCGACTTTTTCCTTGAATACATGACAGTATTTCATTATTTATTGCATATGCTTGATCATTTCGAGGAGTTAAAATAGACATTTTACATAACCAAGTATTGTTCTGATGTGTAATATTACTTAAGTCGTCGTACACTGAAAATATTAGCTCCTGCACGGACAAAACAGTACAATATAACCTATCATTATTTTAAAACCACTTTTCCTTGATCATGTGGATAAGTTCCGTCGCCTATTTTTAATAATAAATCAGAAAAATGCTGCGCGTGTGGGTCATCTCCAAGTCTCACCCGCATATTTGTTGTTAAATGCATGGATACAATATGAGGCCATAAAACTGACCTTTTTAGGCAAGCTCTGATTTCGTCAGCTCGTATTCCCCGTGGTATAACTGGTAAAATTTGCCTAAAATCACCACAAAATACCACTGTAATACCACCCATCGTGTACTGCGAACGGTACAAATTCAACCTTCAGCACTACGTTTAGGCTGGGTATCCATTTGCGCAGCCTCGTGACGAGCTGCCTCATCCTGAGCGTGCCGCGGGCTGCGGAAAGTACATGTGTCTCCACTTGAGCACACATAATATCGTATCGAGCGGCAAGCCTCAACCCAAGCCACGATTTTCTCAATTCCTCATTAACCACCATGGTTGACGCACGTAAAGTCGCTGCAGCATTAGTAATAATTAGTCACTACATGGTGGACTAAGGAAATAAATCGTCAGCGAAATGTTCATGCAATAAAATTGTTGTCAGATATGACCTTTGAAGGCGTAGAAGAAACTATTAAAAATTTTACCAGAATTAACTCTGAAATCTTTAAAGATCTATGTATCAAGCTTGAACCAATAATTGGAAAAAAAGATACATCGTTTCGCAAAGCAATCGCAACAAAAGAACGACTGGCCATTACCCTGAGGTTTTTAGCAAGTGGTGATTCGTTTGTTAGTTTGCAATACCTTTTTAGAGTGTCAAAGCAATCTATTTCAAAAATTGTTCGCGAAACATGTGATGCCTTGGTAAAAGTGCTCAAAGAATATGTTCAGGTATGTTAAAAATGCATTATTAATAAAAAAAATAGTAAAGTACAAAGTTACAATAATGACAGAGTAGTAAATTGTTCAGTATTTCCAGTAGAATCTTGTGAGTTCACAGAAGTTTGCCCATATTGTTGGGAATTTTGTGTGTTGGCAGAAGTTTGGCCGTATTGTTGCGTGTAGTATCCTTGTTGTCGTGTACCTGGTAACATCCCGGTATCAGCTTGAAATAAGATATCCATCATAGCTCTTTTAACGTGTGCTAAAGTAATTGGATCATATTTTCTAAGTTCTGCAGTAATTTGTTTACCAAACGTATCATAACTATCATCTGTATAATTTAACACTTCCATAGCTTTATCTAGATCTATATTATCTCCACAAGCATCAGGCATTTTTCTTTTATTTGATCTTGAAGTTTCGGGCTGCGTCTGTTGTTGATCATCGCGGGGCAAAGATGATCGCTCGGAAGAAGCAGTTTCACGCATCGATTCATTTTCTTCGAATAATTCAAATCATTCTGTAAATTAAAGTAGATAAAATCATCATGTTTTAGCAGTACGATAGCCTAATAGTAAAATATGTGACATAATTTTCAGATACCATCACCAGAAGAAGAATGGTTAAAAGCAGCACAAGATTTTGAAAACCAGTGGCATTTTCCTCATTGTGTGCGGGCCCTCGATGGCAAACATATTATTCTTCAATCACCTATTAATAGTCACGGAGAATACATAAATTATAAAAAAAATCCCAGCATCGTATTCCTTGGCTTGGTGGATGCTAATTATAATTTTATGTATGTAGACGTTGGATGTCAAGGACGCATATCCGATGGTGGAGTCTTTAAAAACAGTGCATTGTATAAATCATTGGAAAATAATGAATTAAAGTTACCAGCACCCTGTATATTACAGACACCATATTTGATTAAAGTGCCCTATGTTATATTAGCTGACAAGGCATTTGCTTTAAACAATTATACTATGAAACCGTTTGAAGGAACCCTAGACAATGGTTCTCCGGAAAGAATATTCAATTACCGTCTATCTAGAGCACGAAGGGTAGTAGAAAATGCTTTTGGCATCATGAGTTCTGTATTTAGAGTGTTAAGAAAACCAATGTTATTGGAACCAGAAATTGCTACGAAAGTGGTACTGGCTACTGTTTATTTGCATAACTTTTTACGAAAAACAAGGGCAAATATTTATACACCACCAGGAAGTTTGGACTCTGAAATCGATGGAAATTTCGTACAAGGGTCGTGGAGGAATGAACCAGATTCGACTTCTTTTGTGCCTTTACGTGCAATTCCTCGAAGGTCTGCAAATGACGCAAAAGCAATTCGGTCACACTTGGCTACACACTTCGTTACAAATGGACAAATAACATGGCAACATAGATATTAAATATAAAATATAATTAGCACTTATCACTATCCGAATCAGAAGAAAACATTATGTACGTTTAAACACTGCGAGGTTCTGTTCAGAAATGAAAGAAATAACGCCAGAGCACGCCACGACACGTAACGGCCTGGCCACGGAACATTCGCCATAGCGAATATTCGCGCGGTGCGAACGGTGGGGCGTCTTGAAAAAAACGCATAGAAATATACTTATCAAGCCACGCGGAGCGACGACCGGCGAAGCGACCGGCGAAATGTTACCCGGCGCGATCCTTTTTACCTGATCCCGTGACGAGACTTTTTTTATGCCGAGATTTTTCCCTCCGAAAAGATCCACAAAGCGAAGTAATTTTTTTTTTTTACTTCGGAAATGGGTAGTTTCATTTCCTTGCTTATTATTTTCCAAGAATCTTCTTTCAATTGTTTATTATAATGATGCGGTGAAGTTGGATCCCACAAATGTCGGTGGTTTTCATATAACTTAATTAATTTGATACGTTTCTCATTATCTATTTTGCTGCGTGCCGAGCACACGTACGTCCGTCTCCACTGAACGCACGCCTCACACTGAGGCGTCTTTGAGCATGGCCATTTACCGACACGATTTGGCTCGCTGCGCGGCCGCCTCGTTTGGTTCAAGTCGCGGCAAGCCTCGACTTGCGGCACGGTCTCCACTAGATCTGCCTCGGGTCGAGACAACCGCTCGGCCCGAGGCTGCCTCAAATGGATACCCAGCTTTACGGCATAACTTAGGGGCGCTGCACACGGCTAAGATATTATAATATTTTATCTTAAGATACAATATTGTTCGCTTTACAAATTCATTTTAAGATACGAAAATATGAAACATATTTATTATCTTCGTAGTGTGTGATAGTCCATTGATTGTATGGCGAGCGATGTTAAAATATTGTAGTATCTTAGCCGTGTGCAACGCCCCTTAGTGAACTCCACTGCGGGTGACGTAACCTACGACAAACTTATTATTTGCGGTTGGTACAGTAATTGGGTCTAGTGATCGAGCCGCAAAATTAAGATAAAAAAACAACCATTCTAAAGATATGCTAGTATTTGCATTACGCGTAAATTGTATAATATGCGCATCGTACATTGCACTCAGGCGTCGCGCCTTCGAGCGGGCCTTCGCCCGCTTGCCGCGGGAGGCAAGCCGGACTGCGGCCGCACTCTACGCGAGTACGCACTATTTACCCTACATACTTAAAGTTTTTTGCGGTAAATGATGGTCGATAATAATTAGGTTACATTTCAATTTCTAATTAATAAAATGACGAATCAATAACGAAACACTAGGTACGTAGGTACCGGACATTTTTTACGAAGAGTTTTCGTTACTTATGTGGAGTGAAGAAAGAAAAGTAGCCGTAGTACCTGGTTTTCATAGGCTGCTAATTACATTATTGTATAATTAATCCTGGTAAACAAACTGCTAGTGCCAATAGTAATTGTCCCATCACATTTCTCAGACTTTGGACAGGCAATTTATTGAACTTAAAAAACTCTCATTTTATTGAAGATAATTAATTAATAGTTTTAATTTAAAACTATTAATTAATGAAAACTTTTAAATAACACTAATTCAATAAATAGGTATGCTTAAAAAAATAAATCAGCCTATTTACAATGATTAAAAACACAAGTATTTACAATAGTCTTCACCTTGTTTACAAAAGAGGCTGGAAATGCTTACCACCTTGTTTGATGGACAAGTTTGCACGACGTATCACATTGTTTTTCACTGATATTAATGTGTCTCTGTCACTTTTAATGTCGAATGCACTTATGACACGAGTTTTTAATTCGTTCACGTTTCTAATATTACTCCCACTACATACACCAAGTCTTTGATACGACCCAAAGATAAAAATCTAGTCATCATCTTTTTCTTATTTTCTAAATGTCTACGTACTTGATCCATGGTTTTGATAATAGTTATTTTTTTCTTATCACAGCATGGCCGGAGATATTCTTTCCACGGGGAGAGGATAAAATACTATTCCCGTCTGTCATTTTTATCCACCCTCCGAGCATGGCGACATGGGTGGATAAACTATTCACGGGGATAAACCAGGGGAAACGCTTGTCCTCGACATTATTGCCACTATAAGAAAACTTTTATGAAATTACACAACAGTCGAGAATGTCATGTAAACCAAAGTACTTTCATCGTTTTATTACATCTGTACTGGATATTTATTTTGTTTTGTTGTCAATTGGGATTGCTCGAATCGCGAAATCTTTCACTAGTCGCCATGCTATAAGCCGTGGATGAGTATCCACGTCTAATGTCAAAAAGTGATATAATTCTCTTTCCCCCTGTTGGCGTGCTTTGGCAGGTGGATAAGATAATTGTATCCCTTGTCAGTGGAAATAACCGGTGGATAAAAGTTATATCCCCAGCCCATGCTAGCCCTGCTGTAATCTAAAAGATAATTTTTAGATATTTTTTGTATAAAGTGAATAAAACAATATTGTTTTATAAGATAATTTATATAATACCTGTGCTATTTTATTCATCTTTAATTTGGGGGTCATTCACTTCATTTATTTCATTAGTTTAAAAAATGGTTGTCAACTCTTGTTATGTAAATTTAATTTTGTAATCAACACCTAAAATACCTGAAAAAAACAATATGATTTATAAACATGATTTAAGTATAGCATTTATTTATTGATTTTTACTGCACAATTTAAACATTCATCTCACAGAATTTCAAAAATGCTGACATGATGTTCTTCCATTAATCCGCAAATACATACACAGTCAGGATTCAGGATAGAAGGTTTGATAAGGTTAGCTTAGGTTTGATAAGGTGCTTGGGAGGAGCCGCGCCGTGCTCTTGTCTCTGGAGTAGGCAGTGACCTGTCGCTGCCGGCCGTGGTCGAGAGGATGGTCGGCAGCGTCGAGTCCTGGGACGCGGTGGTGTCCTTCTGCGAAACGGTCATCTCGCAGAAGGAGGCTGCGGAAAGGGAGAGGGAGATCACCTCCACTCACCCTGCCCGCAGCAGACGCACCGGGCGCAGGCGGAGGGCGGACAACGCCCTCTTCCAGCCCCCCTGAATGGGTCCAGGGCGACGGACGCGGGGATGTCCGCCGCCCCCACGTACATGGACCCGAGGTGGCGGCGCGTCGTGTTCACGCGCGCCCCTCTTAGACGTCGCGAGGGGAGTCTAACACCTCACTCCCCTCGCAGACTTGGCGAAGCCCGCGGGGCCGACACCAGTCGGGGGTCGCGGAAGTATCTTCCGTTCCCGTGACCCCCGGCGCAGGTGTGAGAAGGAACACGGGGTGGTTTTTAGTCAGTAAGAGTCTGACAGACCCCTCCGCCTCCCCGGGCGGGGGACATCCATGAGGATTTTCCACCCCTAAAAAAAAAAAAAAAAAAAAGGTTTGATAAGGTATAATCATTGTTCGTAATTACTTACCCAAGTCATCTATTGATACCGAAGCGATAGTTGGGGTATCATTATTTTTTGCTATAAAGTCCTATTCTTGACTGTTGGCAATAGCATGTAAAATGGCACCTCACTATCAAAAGATTTTTTTATTTCAGTAATCACCACAGGTGCAGCCTGATAAATAAAAATTGTAAATTAGAAGAGAGTAGGGACACAATTAAAATGAGACAATGTACCCATACAGTGGTCACCAAGGAATTCAGAGGATATTAATAAACCAACCTCTTCAACCATGCTTATGATGGCCCCTTGTTGTGGTGATAGAGGAGGTGCATGTGGTCCACCTCCAGTCCTGATTAAATTTCCTCTCTCTGTAGCACGTGCTTTACGTGTGACAGCTTTCATGTTGTCCCACGCCCTTTTTAATGTTATATTTTGACGCTGAAATTAACAGTAAACAAAAATTATCATAACAAATCATTAACAATCCATTTTTGATCAATAATAGTGGCATCCTACCTTGTGTACATTGGCATTACAATTAAACTTCTGTGGTATCATATTCCATGCTGCTTGTTTTTTGACGACCGTCTTGCCATCTGTGACTTTGGATTCTACAATTGGTCTCTTTTTAATCAATTGTGCCAATAAAGCTTTTTCATCGGCGGTGAAATTAGCACACGCGCGCATTGCTACACGTTTACGTGGGGTTTTTACTCCTGTAGACTCCTAAAATGAAACAAACATGTTGAGTAACAATGTTTAGCTACTGACATAAGATTCATTGAATGTACATGAAACAAAACTTACCATGATATATGTTAAGATAAAGCTATAGTTAAACTTTATGATACGAAATAATCTTTCCTGGCGGTTTAAACGCAACAACACAAACTATAAACATAACCTTAGCACTTACAATTTACGACATTGACAGTTAGTGATACCAGAAACAAAAGGGTCCGTGTGCTTTATTTCATTTACATGAAAATATCCGTTCCGCATTGTTTTTTGGTAAAAAGATCTAGAAATGAACTAATTTTCATTTACATTGTTAATATAAAAGGTTTCAATGAATTTAAATAAAGTTTTTGCTACTTTACAATATCACTTTTTTTAAGTGTGGCTACTCCAATCGTTTATCGATATGCAATCTCAAAGACAATTTGACGTTACTCCGCCCTACGGTTACTTATTGTTGCCGTTAACTAATGAACCCTTAAACATTGTCTCTGGGATCGTACATTAACAGATTTAATGATAATTAGTTAAATACTCATTAGAACTAATTTAATGAACCTTTCTGATTGTGGCAGTTACAGTTCGACCTGACCTAGTTGTTATGCTTGAGGATTTTTGAGATGAAAATTCTTGAAGTCTGGACTCTTGTCGGTCACCTTCCTCTCTCCCCTGTGACGAGTTGGATTGCATAGGAGGGTTCGCAAGGTTATGCGAATACTTATTATACTTTTATCTTAAATTCTTTCTCAAGATGATGATGTACTTTTAACAATTTTTCTTTATCTTTACTTGTAGCTAGTCCATCATCAACATAAATCGCAATTATTATTGTTTTGTCTTCTGTTGAAAATACACATTGGTCTGTTTTAGTAGGCTTAAATCCAAGTTTTAGCATAGTTTCAGACAATTTCTTATTCCATGGAGCTTGTTTTAGTCTGTGGGCTCCTCACTCAACACATAGCACTATTACACATAATCATTTAATATACAATACACAATTACTAAAGTATTTACAAAATCTATTTATCTATCTATCTATCTTTCTATCTACAATACACATAAATAAAAACACGAACACATTGCTAACACAAAATAATCTATTACATTAAAACTCATTCGCGATGTCGTGCATTGGAAACATACGCGGCCAACAGAGTACCGTTAAGCCTGCAATACATGTTGGCCAAGCTTAGACCAACGCGAGCCTAGACAAATGGACACAAGGCAAGCGCTACTGTCTAGACGTTCGGCAAGTTTGAAGGAAGCCAATGCAAATGGCCAATGTAGACGAGTTTTGAGGAGACGCCCACATGTTGGGCGCTGTCATTTTTTATTGTGCATTGAAACAATATGGACGACGACGTGGAAATTATCTCCGCCGCTGCTATTTATTTAAGGTGATACAGAAAAAATAAATCTTAGCTCGAGGGGCGTGGCTTGAACCGGGCGCTCGTCGTGTTCAACCGAAGACGCGGGGAGCGCCCCGCGCCCCGCGCCCCCGCTTGAATACATCGCTAACGCACCGCGACTCCGCGAGCGTGTCTGTTTTGAAATTTTAGAATAGAGAAGCTATGAGTCGCCAGAAATACATTTTTTTTTTCTCAGAATTAAACTAACATAATAATTAAAGTATTATTTAGTATTTTGCTTTATATAAGTAGGTATGACAAACAATAATATAACGCGTGTAAATGAAACCGCGTCAGTAAAAAACCGGCCGAGTGCATGTCGAACCACGCACAATGAAGGGTTCCGTAGTTGGAATGAATTTATCCCTAGAACAAACATAATATTGTAGTTGTTTGTTTTGTACACACGTACGGCTACACATCAAGCTGTACATTTCCAGTTTACACTGACCTCTCATTGTAAGGAAATCCTATACAATGCGAGATCAGCTTATATTGGTACAGTATAGCTTGATCTGTAACCGTGCGTAGTGTGTATTTTGTATGAACAGATTTTTAGGGTTGTGTAGTCAACAAGAAACCCTTGCTATTCGCTATGTCCGTCTGTCTGCGGCTCAGAGACTAGTACTAGAAAGCTGTAATTTGGCATGGTTCACGCCGACAGTGCACAGTGGTATAAAAAGTTGAAAAAAAAAATTGGTTGTGTTCCAATGAGGAATAATAATAGTTCGTAGCGTACGATGCACGTAAAGTGAGGATGATATTTTTTTTCTCATTTTTCCCATGGTAGCGTTATCGTTAATAGGCCGTTCAAAAATATTGCGGGTCTGTGAAAACTTTTTTTTATATTCAGGGATCCGTATGCGAAATATTAAGCTTTAGAGTGCCAATTTTGTTAGAGACAAGTAACCGTTGTGCGTGGTCCGACACGCATGTGGCTGGCTTTTTTTTAGGGTTCCATGCCAAAATAGTAAAAAGGAACCAAAAAGGAAAAAAATCCCCTTATCTCCGAAGTTTGCATAGAGAAAAATTATTCTATGTGGTTTAGTTTATGTAAAGATTATAGGAAAAATAAAACGATGTCTCTAAATAGCACACTTTTTCAGAAATCGGAACTGAACCCTCGGTGCGCGAGTCCGACTCGCTGTTGACCAGTTTTTCTATACGCTTTTGGCCAAGTCTTTTAGTTTTATTCAAATTATTTATTTATTTGCATTTTTTTTTTTTAAAATTTTTATTGTATTTTTATTTTATTTTTTTTTGTGCAGGGCTTGCACATGAAATGTAAATACTTGTTGTTGCAATAAAGATTTTGTATTTGTATTATGTGATAGGTACTGATTTTACTGACAAAGATTTTGTATTTGTATTTGTATTATGTGATAGGTACTGATTTTACTGACATAAACTTTACTGACATTTCTTTTAAAACAGCTTTGTAATTATCTACTAGTGAAGTGAACAATTTCTTACTATTTTATTTCATTCATAAACTTTGTGAGTAACGAAAGTTGTAAAAAGTTGTTCTACTTTTATTTTTAATTAAAGATTATTTTAAAAAATAAATTTTGTGTTGGATATTTTCTTACGAATAAAAGTCAGAGTAGGTATAATAAAATATATAAGATTTATTTAAAAATTACTAATATCTATTACAATTTCACTGTTTTCTTGCAATAGGTCGTCATGTCTCTCGTTTTCATTAAATTTTTCATCAGAGACATTTCCCCCGCATGTTTTATTTTCTTTGTTTGTATCCTTGTCCCTATTTTTATTAATAACATATTCTGGATCACGGATCGTTCGATTTCTTGTGTACCGAGGATCTACCAGTTCAGGTAAGAGGCAGTCAAAATAAAAAGACAATAACTTTGGCTCCATTTTTTCTTTCCAAAATTTGTCGTCCTTGTTAATGATTTGTGTTTTTATTTTGTCTTCACCATACCAAACTGCCACCAAGCATTTGTCTTTTTTACATATGTGCATTTGGCCTTGGGCTTGGAAATACCAGTCGGATTTTTGATTTACTTGAATCTCTCCTGTTTTCTTATCACGGCGCCAAAAATGCATTTTTCCATCCTGAATGGCAGCTTCGATTCCAATTTTGAATGGTGCTATTGGACATTTAATTTCTATCACCATGTCATCCGTGATGCCATCTGGCGTTGCACCAAGAAATGAGTAGGTTTCATCTATGAAAAGCCCACATCTTTGGATTTCTTTATTTATAAGCCTTGCTAATTGTTCTAATGCGACTTTTTCATTTTTCTTTCCGTGGTTTATGGAGGCCACATGGTCAATGTTTGGCCTGTACAGCATGTTTTTTACTATGCTGGCACAACTATTAGTTCTTATTCTTTTCACTACCTTGCCGAAATTAGAAGCAGTTAACAGATTTCGCCGTAGTTCAAGCCATTCTCCACTGTCACTTTGCAATATCGTTCTTTTTTCTATTTCTTTGCGTTCTTCCTCCGTTTTTTCTAAATTTCTTAGAAAGTTTGATTTTGCAAGCTCATAAGTTTCATTATCCATATCAGGCTTATTGACATTCTCTCCGTAGTCGAAATTTATTTTCCTACACACCAAATTACGATTTTTTTTTCTTTTTATAGTCCGGTTATATTCTCTTTTATTCTCCACAGTTTCTTCGTACTTCTTGATCTTTGCTAACGGACTTCGATGGTGAATATTTTTATGGACCGTGGTCGATATTTTGCCAGAGTTAAATGACACAACTGCTCCGGCAACTCTCGCTTGATAAGATCGCTTGAGAGCATAATTAACCCTCTTTCCGCCAACAAATTTCGCCACCACTCCATTGAATCTTTCCACGATATTGCTGTCCACATTTTCAATTAAACTTCTTGCCTGCGACGCAACATTCCCTACCAAGTGTCTAATCCGTTGCCAAAGTTGGCTGTTAAATATATTTTTTACATCGTTTACTGTTTGATCGCTGCATATGTTTTTATTACATTCTTCGTGGGATCCAAATGCATGACAAACAGATATTGTCACATCTTTGTGCAAGTTTGTTGTACCCTCAGATTTATTATCTTGAGAACCGTGATAATCGATGGCATCACAGATGTACTTGCGTGTGCTCATAATTTTTTCAGTTGTCAACAATTTACGTTCTGCTAAGTTATATGCTGTTTCTGTTTTTAACATTTGCATTTTGTTACAAAAATTTCTTAAAATATGGTTTCTGCAGCCTATCTTTTCCACTGTTATGGAAGGATACGGCCTTGTGTCCAAAATTTTTGCGTAAGTGCTACTATCGCCATCTGCGATATATCTTCCATAGATAAGTCCATGCATCTCTATTGATGTTTTAAATCCCTCAGCAATGATCGCAGATTCCATAGACGTGGAAGCTCCACAAAAGTTTTTAAAGCACTCATGTTGCTTAGCTTCCTCTTTCCTTTTTTGTGCTCTGGCACAAATGCAGCAATATTTGTTTTTAACAGCCATATATAAAACTTGGCCAAACCGCCTCCCAATGATGGCTGCAGCACCGGATAATGCTGCATAATTGGTTTTGTACGACCGTTTACACCAGCAACCATCTAAGATGACGTCAATTATAGGTATTCCATCTTTCGTGACCCTTCCTTCTTTCAAAGCTGATTCTTTTTCACGCTCTCCAGCCTTTTTCATCTCCTCCCACGCTGTCACTTCCCATTCATCAAAGACCTCGTCTTGGGCTTTTTTATACCTATAATCTGTCATGGCTGGTAAATCAAGACATGCTGATAATTGATTCAGTTGAGCGTTACCACAGCCTGCCGTTAGCATCCCCGAAACTGCCATTTTATTCAAATCCTCTGATGAATTCTGTACCGTAAATTCTTTCCTACATAGTAAGCAAGAAAATGAAAATACCGATGTTAGGCCAGACTGTTTTTCTGATACTAGTTGTATAGTATGCAAGCCGCACTCAAACAATGATTTGTGTTGTGATATTTCAAGCAGTCTATTAAAAAACACATTTATGTCAATGATTCTATGACCGCTTACACTGCTGTTTATTACATTCTGAAACAAGATAAATAATAACAATTAAATTCAGAAGTCACTGAAAAGCATTACAATTTCAGCTACCATATATTGAAAATTTTGCTTATAATCAGCCTACAATGTTCCCACTGCTGGGACACAGGCCTGTAGTGGGTATTGTTGGAGCCTTTAAAAAAGGTAACTCACATCATTATTGTCAATTTCTACTTCATATGGTAGAGGCTCATCATCTTCGCTGATCTCCAGTGAATGCTCCAAATTATCGTCATGCTGTCTCTTCCTTGAAATATTTATTGTTCTAAAAATAAATATAACTGTTATTACTAAAAGACAAGACATATTTAATTGCAAAACACGTTTGCTTATCAACAGTGGCGACGCATGCGCATTCCATAATCTTGTAACTGCTGGATTAGGTAAAATGAGTTTCACGTTTAGTTTAAACACTTCAGGCTTGTTTGCAATTTGCAGGTCAGAGCACAGATTAATACAAATGAGACAGTCCCGCAGTTTAGGTATGAAGCTACAAGTACGCGGCGGGCCCCGTCCACGGGGCCAATTCAGTAGGTCAGAAGGTATATGAGTTACACGATAGAAAGAGAGGCAACTTGTAGTTGAATAGTTGAATACAACTGTAGGTAATAAGCGTTGTGCGACCTGAATTGCACTTTATTGTGTCGTAGCAAGAGTCGCTTTTGATTTAAATAATTTTGCGGAGTGTCCCATCTGTATTAATCTTTGGTCAGAGTCTGATTGTATCTTGATGAAAGTATGATTCGTGACAATAACAAACATGTATTTACATAATTATAACCATAAACATACAACCTGTGACCTGCAAATTGCGAAAAAGTAAGAAAATTTGAATTTCGCGGGGACCTTAGCGCAGGAAAAAATGTTTTGGTTAGTAGTTAGTATACGAGTGTGTCCTTGAATGCTTACTCTGGTTTATTTGGCGACATAGTTGTTGTCAAATGTTGGTCATGTAAAAGCAACTCCGGTTGCTTCTTTTCTGTCAATCCAACAGCACAGTCCTCTAACTGGGCCGGAGTGATACCATCACTAGTACCTACATACTGTTCCGCCCTGTAAAATTCAAATGAGTGAATATTGTATTTCTTTATAATCATCTCAATAGGTACATAATAAACAATTTGCTTACTCATTTTTTTCCAACAAGTTAGTAGTTCGACATTGTTGATCGTCCAAATTTAAAAATGATAATGGCGACTCTATTCTTTTGTTTTCCGAATCACATTGGTCCGGAGTCTGCACCGACGGTGCTGTGATTTTGTCGCTCGTATTGTGTTTTGAGAATCGGTTTGCTCTGAAAAATGAAACTGGTAC
Source organism: Euplexia lucipara (assembly GCA_921972225.1). Taxonomy (NCBI): domain Eukaryota; kingdom Metazoa; phylum Arthropoda; class Insecta; order Lepidoptera; family Noctuidae; genus Euplexia; species Euplexia lucipara. Next base: position 18,800,498 of record OV179156.1, read on the forward strand.
CTAAATATGAAATGAAATACCTAATATCATAAGCGGCTGTATCTCATGCGGTAAAACGTTGGCTTCTCAATCTTGAGAACTAACCAGGTTCGATCCCTGGTCGAGCATGCAGCAATGAGTTTTTCTGAATTTATGTGTATGTATAGTCTTCTAATTCAAACCTAACGCTTTCCACTTGTTGAATGGTGTAGGAAAAAATCGTAACAAAAATTACATGCCCTAAAAACCATGTTTTTGTGCCCGAAGAATGGCGATAGGGGTTCACCACCCATCACGTTGGGATGAACAAATCCGAACAATGGGTGTACAGTGTACACACGGCTACAGATCAAGCTATAAAATCCAGTATAAGCTGATCTCGCATCGTATAGGATTTCCTTACAATGAGAGCTCAGCGTAAACTGGCTTTATGTGTAGCCGTGCGTTCGAGACTGGTAAGACTTAGACCACTAAATATAAACAATAATTATAAACATGGTCCCCACTCGGATAACACCTGACACCCCGTCGAGAAGTCAACTTGTGACGATTTATAACATCAACCTTATACAAACGTGATAAGGTCTAAGATACTTTGCATTCAGCTATTATTTTATTTACTATTCATTTCATTTTGAATCATATTCCACCGGAAAATTTCTCAGGAAAATTAATTTTCTTTATCGTTTTTTCAATTATGTACGCACGGCTACAGATCAAGCTATACATTTCCAGTATAAGCTGATCTCGCATTGTGTAGGATTTCCTTACAATGAGAGGTCAGTGTAAACTGGAAATGTGTAGCCGTGTGTACTATTCCTATATTTCAATGTAGGTATATACATTCTCTGTACGCAGTACCCTACTCCTTTAAAAAAAAAAAAAAAAACAGCAATGGATGTTGAAATACTATAATAATAAATAGGTAAGTAGGTACTCTTTATATTTATAAAGTACCATCCTCAGACTACTTTTTTTTATTTAGTCTGAGGTACACGCGGCTACAGATCAAGCCATACATATCCAGTTTACACTGACCTCTTTATTGTAAGGAAATCTGATCAATGCGAGATCAGCTTATACTGGTATAAGTACCTATACGAAACATTCTTCTGGGGTTGTCATATTATATCGAAATATGGGGAATTTCATAACCAAATAGACACAATATTGATGCCACAGAATAAAACAACCGACCATCCGACCAAATTGGAGTGTGGGACTTTTCCTTACCATGCGCACAGTAGGTACCTACTACATTTTTTTCTTGGTTAGAAAAAGTCCCAAAACCACTTTACTGCATTTTTGCCTTGGGATTTTTCTAACCATTGCGCATGGTTAGAAAAAGTCCCAAAACCAGTTTAGCGGTAATCTAAATAAATAATAATACTAAACGAACGACGCGTGAAATCAGCTGACGCTTGGCTCGCTTGGCGGCAGAGCATTGAACCCGTGGCGGCCAGCAGGGCGACTGAATGCTCGCTGCGCTGTCGCGACCGACATGTCGCACTAAGCATAGATAATAGATACTACTTGGATCACGATAAATATTGATAGTGTAATACGCCCCAATCGAGTCATGCAATTTACTTATTATTTCATCTAAAAAAAAAAAATAGTAAGTATACACACTTACTCAATATGTAATTATTATAAAGATAGGTACTTACTTTTTATTTTCCGTCATTTTACGAGCATGTTCCCTCAGACGTGCCAACTGTTGAGATTTCTTTACCTTTCGTTGTATATATTTATTCCCCATAATGGCAATGTAATGTTATTTATACCTTGTTCACTTGACAAATATAGCTATAGAAGGTCATGAAACACACTAAACAAAAACTATAGGGATAAAAAAATGTAGTCACGGTTGCGGGAGGAACCGACACAGGTCTGTTACTGACAAAGCCCGCAAGCCAACTGAGCGACAGTGGGCGGCAATAAGAAAGTGACAGAGTCAATTACTTCCACATGCGAAAGAAAGAGATCGCAGCGATGCGCTCGAACCAAAATAAATCAACGTAAGCGCCAAACCAAATTAAAATTATTTAAAAATAAATTAAGCTATCTATCAAAAATATTTTCAGTCAAAATTTTCAATTACGTAATACGCACATTTTGAATCTAATTTTGCAATGAAATTAGTTAGGATTTTAGAATTACAGGCAAAAATATAAAAAAGTAGAGGTCTTTTCGGAATTAAATTCTATCGAGAAAATTTGACGCAATTGTGTTTTCCTTCAGTCAGAATATTAATCAAATAGTCAATAAACATATATCCAAAAATTAAATCCATACATGCTGTAACAGTGAAATAAATGGTTACGAAAAAAACCCCAATTTATTTTGGTATCGCCTTAATGAGCGCTTACAATTATTATGTCAGTGTATACCGCAATAGAGTTGTGAAAAAGAAACGACAAAAAAGAAGGTGGTGGATGTTAAGTATTCACAGAAATAGAACAAGGTATGTATAGTGTTCAACCTTTTGCTTTGTTACCTATATTTTTGTATTAATGTTTGCAATTTTGTCGAATATACATTCCTTTTTACAGGCAAAGTATGGAAAATCAGCTATCTGAGCTTCTTCAAGAACCAGAATCAAAGGAATTTCAAAACTTCGTTCGAATGTCGGATAGCGATTTTGAGTATTTACTCCAGAAAATATCTCCAGTAATCAGCAAACAAGATACCGACTTCAGAGAGAGCATACCCGCTAAGATTCGACTTGCAGTGACACTGAGATATTTAGCAACTGGAGACAGCTACAGAAGTTTACATTACATATTTAAAATATCCAGTCAATTAATATCTCAAATAGTTCCTGAAGTTTGCCAAGCCCTCATTGATGTTTTGAAGGATACTGTTAAGGTACTTAAATGAAACATTCACATATTTTATTAATTTTTAATTACACAAAAATTGGTTATGAAATATAAGAAATCTTATGATAGCAGCATATACCTAAAAAAAAATATGGTTTATCGCCAACTGCTCTAAAAAATGCTTCACGCAAAATTGGATTGAGTTGTGTCGCATCAATGACTTCATCAGATAAAATTTGGACTTGATTAGTTGGTTGGTCAAATGTTGGTTGTTGTTGCTGTTTCTGTTGTGGTGAGGACAATATCATGTTTTGAGTAAATATATTATTTTGCTCTGGCATATTATGTGACATTGGATAACTATGAGACGAACATGGCCGCTGTGGTATTTGTACAGGTGAATCCGGAAGAACATAAAAAGTTAGAGAGGAAGAAGGACGATGCATTTCAGCCGGTGATGTACTATGAAAAGAACCACTAGAGCTCATCAAGCTAAATGATGAAGTGGGACGTTGTTCGAGGCGGTGTCTAATTCTTTTTGTCAAAAATTCATCCAATTCAAACATGACTTCCTGCTGCTCGATATCAGAAAAATATTTCTTCAATTTGGAAGCTAATAATTTTCCATAGAGATCACAAACATCATCCTTTTGAGTAGATTTGTTTGTTAATACGGTATTGATAGTTGTTAATGCGTTTTGCATTTGTTCCCTTGCTTTTTGAAGCTCAGAAGGGTTAGAAGAACGGCGCTTAAATGCAGTTCTATTCGAAGTAGGTGTAAGTCCTTCCTGCATGGTAAGATTTGAAGAGCTTGAATGCTGTCCTTGATCATCTTCGGCCTGCGTAGCGCCACCCTGCCCGTCTGTCGAACTACTTTCGTCTTTTACAGCTAGTGTCTGAAAAAAAAAGATTAAGCTAATATATATTCTTTTGTTTTTTCCAGATTCCTACACCTCCAGAAGAGTGGCTTGCTGTCGCAAGAAGATTCAGATTCCCGCATTGCGTAGGAGCATTAGACGGGAAACATATTAAAATATGTCTGTCTTATGTAATTTCGACGTTCAAAAAGTGCTGATCCTCAGCCTAATTTGAATAAATGACTTTTGATTTTTGATTTGATTTTGATTGAATACAATGCCCCCCTGCAACTGGATCAGAATATTACAATTACAAAGGAGACTTTAGTATTGTTCTATTAGGTCTAGTCGACAGTGATTACTGTTTTCTATTTGCTGATGTAGGTGCTCAAGGCCATATTAGTGATGGTGGTGTTTTAAAGCAGACTGTATTATGGCAAAAAATTATTAATGAAAGTATTAATTTCCCACCACCTTGCCCGCTACCAGAGACCGATATAGAATTTCCATATGTTAAGGTAAAGGCACCTAATTCCGCGCTGTTTTTAACATAACACGAAAGAACATTATAAATTAAGTATTTATCGGACCTTTGTGTACAATTTTATATTTTTATCAGAAGTGTTAGCTATCAAATTTTTGAAAAATATTTGCAGTTTGTCAGTAGAAGGTTATTGAAGCTGATAAAATAAATAAAAATATAAAAAAGTCCGAGGTACCTTATTCCGATTTAAAAATCGTAATTCCGATGCATTTGGTTCCTAATTCCGAGTATAAAAATAGAAAGGGAACTATGTAGGGAGAATTATACATGATGTTTAAAAGTCAAATCTGTTTATTTTTTATATGAAATCAGTTCTTTTTTTTGTTTATTCTAGTTTTATTCTAAACCCTGTTTTTTATTAATATTATTCCTTAATCTTATAAAAATATAAAAATGAATTAACAATATCAACATTAAAATCTAATTGTTGCATTACAAAAATAATTACATTATTTTTGTACTTACAAGTTAAAAGTATAACAATTGCTATAATCATATCAAAATTAGAGCCTATTACGAGATCCAAATTTGTTTATTTTTTATATGAAATCAGTTCTTTCTTTTGTTTATTCTAGTTTTATTCTAAACTCTGTTTTTTATTAATATTATTCCTTAATCTTCTAAAAATGAATTAACAAAATCGACATTAAAATCTAATTGTATCATTACAAAAATAATGTAAAACTTAAAAGTATAACAATTGCTATAATCATTATCAAAATTATATCGTATTACGAGATCAGAAACAATTCTTAGGAACTAAAGTTCAACAATGTAGTAAAATAACATAATTAATAATATCTAAAAAAGGAATACATGGCACATCACATTGAACTATCTGATGTTGATTCACCGAACAACGTTGTGTAAGTTTTCTTAACCCTATTAGCCGTTTTATTTCTCATGGTCAACGTAAAGTCTTCATCGTTGCTGGATGATTCAGAGTTTAATGAAAATGGATTATTTCTTCGATGTCGTAAGTCTATATGTATATTGTCGTCTTCTATATTTCCCTCAGTTTCTTGTCTTTCATTTATTTTGTCCAGGTTATTTGTCTTTCGTACTGTTTTCCTCTTCTGTATGGTTTTATTTTTTTTAGATTTCCTTTCTTCTTGTTTTTTTAATCTATCTGCTCGTCTCTTAAGAATGCCCTCCGCTTTTTCCTCCTTTTCTTTTGCTATTCTACGTTGATATTCTATAAAGTCGTCAGCAGTTGCCACCGTTGGTGTTTGTTTTTTAGTTTTTCTAGTCATTGTTTTCTTTGGAGATTGTGGAAAATAAAACGCTGTTTTGAACGGAGTAGGAAAATTTGGTTTCTTGTTAGGTGTACTTTTAACTGCTATTATATTATTTGTACTTTGGTTGGCGTTATTAGTGTTATCAGCAGGGTGAAAAATATCCAGCGTTGGATCACTGCTTGACTGCCGTGACATTGGTGGTGATGATTGAAAATATTGAGTTCTTGAACAGCAAGGTTGCGGCACATCTTCAGTTATATGCCCAAGTGATTCTATTTGCAAAATAGAATCAGATGAATTTCGTCTTGAATGATTATTTCCTGGTGTCAATGTCTGATCCATATCAAGTTGGGGAATATCATGGCTCATGATTGATCTAGGACTTAGACTCAAAGGAAGTATTTGAGTTCTTGAACAACAAGGTTGAGGCTCATCTTCAGTTATATTATGACCAAGTGAGGTTTCTATTTGCAAAATAGAATCAGAAGAATATCGCCTTAAATGGTTATTTCCTGGTGTCAATGTCTGATCCATATCAAGTTGGGGAATATCGTGGCTCATGATTGATCTAGGACTTAGGCTCAAAGGAAGTATGATACTACCGTTTGGACCTATTTCTATATTCGAAACAACATCTGATATATCACAATCACGTATGTTGTTCGCAATTGTAGTATCGTTGAAGATAGGAGGAGGTTCTTCTTGTTGTATTTTCTTCCAGAACCCAAATAAACATCTATACTTTTCCTCACCTTCCCACTCATTTCCAGATTCGACAAATAGTTGAAGAACTTCTGGGGCCAGTCGTTGCTCAAACTTCTCAAAAAAACTATTCTTTTCCTTTGTATATAACTGGTCCTGTGAATTAATAGCAGTAGCTTCCCGTGAGTCCCGTGGCATTACCTTTGAGAAGTCAATATTATTGGCGTCAAATGGAAAGATTCCAGCGCTTCTAAAGCTATTTTTTATTGTATCTACTTTAATACTTATATCGAAACATTTTTTTACTTCCATGGCGAAATCTGTACGTTTTAATTTGGCATAATTATTATTTACTCTGAAGTCGTGTACTACGTTTTTCCATGTACCCTTAACAGGTCGAAAAACTCCAACGTCAAGTGGTTGAAGAAGGTGTGTCGAATTTGGTAATAACGCAACTAGTATGATTCCCTTTTCTTTGCAGAAAAGACTTAATGGCAACGAAATGTGTGAGGTATGTCCATCCATGAACAGGGCAATTGGCAGTGTTATTTTATTTTCTAGTAACCACTTGTAAAATACATTTGCGACATATTCATAAAAAGCCTCCATATTCATCCACCCTGATTCCGTACATCCTATACCCCACGTTGGTGGCACCGTCAGAGGCAAGTTTTTAGGCAGGCGTTTGTATGGATACAATACCATAGGTGGAGCTATTTTACCTCCAGCAGACACATTGACTAAAACTGTTAGGCACTCTTTCTCATCATTAGCAACTCTATTGTACACACGCTTGCTGCCCTTTTTTACTAAGACATCTTTTTCTTTGGGGCAGAGAAAAAAGGCCGTTTCGTCACAGTTATACACTCTTGATTCATCCTCAAGCACACCTAATAAATGATTAGTTTCAAAATAACTTTTGACTCTATCAAACCAGTTGCGCACATCTTGTTCATTAATTTTGTTTCGATGAGTTGGTAAAGTTTGTGCTACTCTCTTTGCTACAGTTGGGTGTCTTGACAAAAAATTGGCAAGCCAGTGCTTACCAGGCATACCATCTTTGAAAGTATTTGGACGGTTTAAATTTTCAACTAGCTTTGCCACTCCTTGCTTCAACTGCTCTTTAGAAACTGGGAAACCATGTTTTCCTAGATAATGGATCCAGTCAACAATTTTTGTTTCCTCCGATTTTGAGAGTACCGTTTTGCGACCGGCTATATGGCCACTATATTTTTGGTCACGTTTGTCTCTCAATGTCGTTTCTGGAATGTTGTATTCTCGGGAAGCCTTATAGACGCTACTGCCATTATTAATTGCAATAAGCGCACTTTCAAGATCCTCGACCGTATATTTCTTTTTTGCGTTCATTATCCTACAACAACACAAGTAAGTTAATGTAAGTAGTACCACAGGTAATAATTATTTTTACCTGTGCTACGACCCGTAGTAGCACCGGTAAAAAGGGAAAATACCTAATATGAATATTCTTAAGAGTCTTCTAAAGTCATTTTCTTTAATATAATAAAATAAATAAAATACATGCAATTAAAAAAAAACTAAACGTAAAAAAAATAATTTTATTATATTTTTTTACAAACACACACTACAATTTTATGTATTTGTATAGATGATTAGTATTCTTTCAGTTACTAAACGCGTATCTACTAAGCACATAAAATAATGAACACTCTGTATTTAAACAGGGTCTTAACTAACTTCGGAATTAGGTTCTCATGTAATCTTATTCCGACGTAAATACATCGGAATTAGGTACTCATGTAACCTTATTCCGACGTAAATACATCGGAATAGCGTTTTATGATGCTAAATCAAAGTTTCTAATTCCGAGTACTAAAAAGTAAAAGATTTTTTAATATTATGCAAATAAAATAATGTATAGTTACAATATGAAAGGAAAACAAATATAAAGTAATAACAGAACACTTATAAAACCTAATGTCTTCACTAAAATCTTCTATACAACGTATTAATAAAGTACCTGTACAAACAATTTTTGACCTGCTATAATTAGTAAATGCGACGCCACGGTGTACCTCGGAAATAGATTATTAAATGTATGAGTTATTCATTAAGTCAGAACTAACACATTAAAGTTTATAATCATAAAACAGACACCGAAATTTAAAAAAACTAAATGTCTTTAAATTTGTTTTTCCGTGGTATACATCGGCTTTTAGGAACACACTAAAATATTTTGCACCTAATGCCGCGGTATTTTAAACACTTATTTTCTTGCTAATTTGCAAATAAAATACTCAAATCTTAAGTGTTTTCGATAAAAAATATTATCCTTTCAATATTTCAACCTAAACGAAAACTCGCGTTGTATAAAATTATTACGTAAAACACTATTTGGCAAATCGTAATACTCACGTGCATAAGGTCCCAAATGTATGAAGTGTGCTTTCGACGCCGCTCCCCGCGGCAAAATGACCGATTATTTTACAGTGTGACCATACTAAACTCTCTTTTGTATAAATAAATATGAACAGATAATTATTAATTCATTATTTTATCATGCAGACCATAAATAACTAGTAAATTGCTTTAAAAAACTGTTTTTCTAAATACATCGGAATATGATGCCATTTTTAGAACCCCTCGGAATAAGGTGCATTTACCTTATATTGGGGGACGGTGCATTTGCTCTTCATAAAAATATTTTGAAACCATACCCTGGAAATCACGAGATAGGCACCCCTGAAAGAATATTTAAACAAAAACTATCTAGCTCTCGCGTTGTCGTTGAAAACACGTTTGGTATTATGGCTAGCGTATTTAGAGTATTCAAAAAGCCAATAGCACTAGATGTTGAAAAAGCATCTATTGTGACAATGACGTGCGTTCAACTGCATAATTTTCTGAGGAAGAGCAGGCTTTCTCGGAATATCTATACTCCAGGAGGAACGCTGGATACATATGAAAATGACGAGTTAGTTCTACCTGGTTCTTGGAGACAAAGAGATCATTCTGGATTATTTCCCTTACAAGTTTTACCCCGCAGAACCCCTAGAAATGCAATAGAAGTGAGATCAAATTTTGCAAATTATTTTTTTCAAAATAGAAATGGGAACCTTCCTTAATTGTTTTTTTAGTCTATATCGGACACTCACTTCCAATATCCCAAAAACTAAATAGTAAATAAAGTTGAAAAACTTTAGCATAAAATATTTCATTGAGTGCATAACGTACCCACTTAATTATATTATTATGTGTCGTGTTCTCTGTCTAGTTATTGTATGTAGGTCCTATCAATAAATGTTTCATTGTGTTAATATGCAGGCATTTTTATTTTAATACTTACTATAGTGTCTAATTTACTATCACATTCATATACATCTCTCAGAAATGACTCCATGGCATTATAAAATACCCAAATGGGTCGGTATACATCTTCTTCACCACACCCAGAAGATCTTGAGGCCTTTTTTTTCTTTAAATGTTGCCTAAATGTGGCCATTAAAGCCTCCTTCTTTTTTTTGAGCTCAGGAATAGGAATCTCCATTTCATTAGAGATCCTTACCCAAGCATCATGCACCTGAAATTTAAAAATATAACATAAAATAAGCAAGTTGAAAAAGTGTACCTATCTCTTAACACGCTTTTAGGTAAAAATTTTGAATCGTGCTGCACGAAAACGGGGGTTTTGTTGGGAGGGGAGGGGAGGGTGAGTCCCCCATGCCCCCTGGTACCTCTCCCAAGACAAGGTAATGCATGGTTATGGAGATATCCATGATTAAAGTTTTGAGGTTAGAATAGTGATTTAGAACCTACTACGACTCCATGACGCGCGCTCGCTTCGCTCGCATATTAAACAACACTCTTTAACTTCTGTCTCCGAAGTGCCGGGCATACAACATTTTTCATCAATTTCTCGAAAAATATGCATTACCTTGTATTAACTGTGATAGTGTTATGATCGGGGACCCACACCCTACCAGCTTTAACCACTTTTACCCCCATTTTCGTGCAGCACGATTCTAAAGCTAACCCCTAGTATTCATTGAATATGCTGCCAACTGTTTCCATCATGTCAAACATGGTTCCAAATTGTATGATAATTACAAAACAGTTCGATAAATTGCGAATATTTAAAAAAAAAAAACGAAAATAGATCGTAAGTGACACACCACCAAGATTGAAAGATTAAATTTCTTGTTATGAGTAGGTAGCTAGGTACTTACTTTTTTTTTATCTTTGAGCTGTATGTTTTTGGGATTCCAAATAACTGGTTCATTCTGGTAAAACTCCAAAAACTTAAATACATCGTCATTCGTAGAAAGCGACATTTTGTACGTACGCCTACGATGGACGTCAACCGCATACTAGCGCGCGGACAAACATGTGAACACCATTGGCCGAGCGCGCGCGAGCGCCCTTGATTCGTGCAGAAAAACCGACACCGCTCCGAAGTGAGGCAAGTGATCGCGAGCGGCTGCAAGTCGTGACAAGCTACGTCAAATGAGGTCTATACACGTTGGCGCTTGTCATACTCAACCAACTTATGCAAGTGACACCGAGCGATAGCAAGACAAGGCAAATATACCGTCTACATGTTTGTATTGGCCTTCACTCGACAACGCTCGGCCAACGTGTATTGCAGGCTTTAGATTTGGCCACGAAGCGCGAGCGCAGACCACACCTCATGTTTCACCAGTTGGCTCACAGTGCTTGTCCGCGAAGCCCGCTTCGCCTATCGGCTGATTAAGTACTTACGTGTACCCCGCGAATGTCTTCTACTTGCTTTCCTACTGTATGCTATCACTGTTATTCTTCCTACTCCTTCATTTCTGTGGCTAAGACTTTCCTACGTAGTGTTGTGTTGAACTATTTCTTCCGTGTGACATGTGAACAATAAACTATCTTTGTGTTACATACTTGTGACTAAGTTATTTACCCTGGACTCAACAAATCCACCACCAACACACCTGCAGCCATAAGTCCATACAATGCCTTCTTCAAGTGACAAACTTTATGAGGCTGGTTTTTATAACCCTCAGGAATATTCATAAAAAGGTCTTCATTCAATTCTCCATACAAAAATGCTGTTTTCACATCAAGTGTAATCATCTCATAATTCTTTGAAGCAGCAATTGCTAATAATGATTTGAATGCTGATTGACTTACTACTGGACTATGAATTTCTTGCTAGGAGTCTTGCTTTGTATGTACCATTTTCTTTTATACAAAATACCCATTTATTTGTCAGTATTTTATGTCCCTTTTCTATATCAACTATTTCCCATGTATTGTTGCTTTCCAATGAATCCTTCTCAGCTTTGTATGTACCATTTTCTTTTATACAAAATACCCATTTATTTGACAGTATTTTATGTCCCTTTTCTATATCAACTACACACATCAAAAGTGTCTAGGGATCAACATATATTTTTGCAATAACTTTTCTCCTGATTGATATTAATTAAAATTTTCTTTAAGGATTCATCAAATAAAGTGTTTTCGTTTGTCACAGTAACGATAAACCAAGTCACCTTTGCATTCATAAAGAAATTTGCCATTTTCCTAATAAAGGGATTTTTGACATTTGAACCACTAACATTAAAGTTCGAAAAAAAGACTGAAATAACAGTTTTCTTTAAAATTTTATTGGGTAACTTAAACAATTAATAATCCGTGTTTCTACCGCGAACACTAACAACACAAGAACATCGGTTTGGCATACTCAAAATGAGTTCATCCAAATCACGCTGTGGAATGGCCGCCCATGTTCGTTGCAACAACAAAAAAAGGTCTTCTTGCGACTGGATACCCTCCATATTCGGCAGAGCTCTTCTCTGTAGCATATCCCATGCATGCTCAATCGGGTTCAAGTCTGGCGACTGAGCAGGCCAGGGCAGGACATTGATGTTAGCTGCGGCGAGAGTCTGTCTTACAACTCTTGCGGTGTGCGGTCGTGCATTATCATGCATTAACTGAAATAAGGGACCGATTTGCACTTGTAGAGGAACGATGACGTCTGATACAATCGTCTCAGCATACATTTGAGCGTTGAGGTTGCCTCTGATCCAAATCAACTCAGTTCTTCCGCCGATCCAAATACCCGCCCATACCATGATGGTTCCACCACTATAAGGATGGACTTCCTGGCAGGATTTTAATCGCTGTTGGCGTCCAGGGGTTCTCCAGTGTCGTATACGTCTTGTATCCGGTCTCATACCAAAACGAGACTCATCAGAAAAGCACACGAAACGCCATTGTTCTTCTGCCCAATTTCTGTGTTCAAGAGCCCATTGATATCGAATCCTACGATTGTGCATTGCTATAGGTGGTACCCGTAGCGGTCTTTGGGAATGAAGGTTCACTTCATGCAAGCGGTTTCTGACTGTTTGGTCGCTAATTAAGTTCCCTGAAGAGTGATGAAGCCTCACGAGTTGTAAGACAGACTCTCGCCGCAGCTAACATCAATATCCTGCCCTGGCCTGCTCAGTCGCCAGACTTGAACCCGATTGAGCATGCATGGGATATGCTACAGAGAAGAGCTCTGCCGAATATGGAGGGTATCCAGTCGCAAGAAGACCTTTTTTTGTTGTTGCAACGAACATGGGCGGCCATTCCACAGCGTGATTTGGATGAACTCATTTTGAGTATGCCAAACCGATGTTCTTGTGTTGTTAGTGTTCGCGGTAGAAACACGGATTATTAATTGTTTAAGTTACCCAATAAAATTTTAAAGAAAACTGTTATTTCAGTCTTTTTTTCGAACTTTAATGTTAGTGGTTCAAATGTCAAAAATCCCTTTATTAGAAAAATGGCAAATTTCTTTATGAATGCAAAGGTGACTTGGTTTATCGTTACTGTGACAAACGAAAACACTTTATTTGATGAATCCTTAAAGAAAATTTTAATTAATATCAATCAGGAGAAAAGTTATTGCAAAAATATATGTTGATCCCTAGACACTTTTGATGTGTGTATTTCCCATGTATTGTTGCTTTCCAATGAATCCTTCTCAGACTTCATGACTTCACTGTAGGTAAGTAATACATAATCTTGCAGGTAAGTTGGTTTCTTTCTTTGTCTTTTTGTTCTTATAGTTCCTTAAACATTTTCTTCTTCACTATTTTGAATTCGTAATTCTTGTATTTCATTATAGCTCTCATTATTTTCTTGTTCATTGATAGTTCTGTTCTGTCTCTTCATCACTATCTAATAATAATTCTGTAGTAACATGTCTTCTAAATATATTACTGTATTCTTTTTCTTTACTTTTAACCCTCCGTGTACCAGGTGACTAAAAGACTCATCCCATACTAGGTGGGGTTTGACAAACCCCAAAATAGAAAAGTGATAAAATTACATATTTTTTGTTTTTTGGTGGAATTAAATATTCGGTATTTATAAATACACAATAATTATCAGGTTCAAGTAAAACTCAGAGTAGAAAGTATGTATTAAAATATTTTTTTATTATAAAAGAACAAAAAACACAACTTCTGTAGTTTATGTAACTTAACAGTAATTTCTTATGTACTAATTTCAAATGGCACTTTTAATTATCACAATCATTTTAATTTTACAAACTACAATATATATTCTATTATCTAAACAAAAATTTAACACAGGAAAGATTAATTTTAATTGATATCATCGGTGTTCAATGGGGCCGGCAACTGTCAAAGTGGCGCTAGCAGCGCACAGACCAATAACAAAGCAGTTTTTGTACGGTATTCGTAGTGAATTCCTAATTAAAGACAATTACTGAGGAAATGCCTAGTTGTTGTGTACCAAATTGTAAAGAAACTGGAGGCCACCAGTTTCCCCGAGATGAGAAACTTAAAAAAATGTGGATCAAAGCGATAAGGCGAGTAAATTTTGAGCCTAAAAGCGGGGCGAGAGTGTGTCATAAACATTTCAAGGAAAGTGACTATGAAAATATTGGTAAATACTCAGGTACGTGTTAAAAATGATTACTTTCAGTTTGACTAGGTCGTCAAAACGATACGTACGTACGTCTGCCTGAATCACATAACTTATAATGTTAAATAATGCAATATAATAAACCGTAAAATCAAATCAAGTAATTTATAGATAAATCATAGATAAATACCTTACAAACTAAGATATATAAAGTAAATACACACCATTTGTTAGTAAATAAAACACAAACAACAAATTAATGTTGATTTTCTGTCTTAAAATTCTATTAATGTGCTCCCATGTTCTCCACAAGGAATGGTGGACGATAAGCCTCCAGGTTTAGAGATCTTCACCAGATATTTTATCCATTCTATTACACCTACTACACCTTGATATTTAAATACATAAATTATTTGTTTGCTAAAGGCATATCACTCTTTCAGGGATAATAAACCAGCGCAAAATTTTGAAAAAATCTGCTTTACCTTCAATGTTTCCATGGAATGTAAAGCCAGCCTCTACAGTGAGAGAAGAACGCCTAAGAACACGTAATTATAGAAAGAGCTTGTTTCAAGAAGATACCTCAACTCCTCAGAGCTTCAGTAATATCCAGCCACTTGAAGACTTAGAAGATGCAAATGTCTCTCATAGTGTTGATGTTATGGCAATTCAATCTACAAGCTTAGATCTTGCTTCCGGGTCTGGAGAAAATTGTACAAAAGGGACACAGACTTCTAATATTTTGAGATTATTCTCTACAGACCTATTGTTAACTGACAATGAATCAGTAAATTATTATACAGGTCTCGAAACCTATGCAAAATTTAATTTAGTGCTGTCGACCCTAATGCCAATGGCACACAATATCAAATATAGATGGACTAGAGTTCTTGGTTTATCTATAGAAGATCAGTTTTTAATGCTTCTGATAAAATTGAGAAGAAACAAACCTGATTTTGAAATAGGAAAAATGTTTGGGATAAGTAGAACAGAAGTCGCCAACGTGATTATAACATGGATTAATTTTGTGAATGACCTCTGGAGTTTGATAGACATTTGGCCTAGCCGTGAGCTTGTAAATTTTTACATGCCTGAAAATGTTAAAAATAATTATCCATCTACTAGGATTAGATGGTACTGAAATTCCTATCCAAAAGCCAAGCCAGCCGGATGCTCAAAAAGTGTCTTTTAGCCAGTACAAACACAGAAACACATTGAAATTTCTGGTTGGATCTTCACCAGGTGGACTACTCACTTATTGCTCTGGAGGATTTGCAGGCTCAGTGAGTGATCGCCAAATAGTTGTACGTAGCAACCTTTTAAAAAAATGTGACACAGGAGACAGTATAATGGCAGATCGTGGCTTTAATGTCCAGGATATATTTGCAAATAATTGGGATAAATATTCCAATTTTTTTAAAAGGAAAGTCTCAAATTCCAAGTGTCTTGTTAAAACTTGACAAAAAATTAGCAAGTCAACGAGTTCATATAGAAAGATTAATTGGTCTGACAAAAACCTATAAGATATTATCTAGTGAATTAAATCAATTTTATGTACCTATAGCTTCTAAGATTTTTTTTATATGCCTTATGCTTTGTAATTTCAGAGAGGGTATAGTACGCAAATAAAATATTTCAGTAATGATTAAAACTTTTATTTATTAATGTAGCTATCATAGTTATAATACAGATATTTTTTTAAAAGTTCTGCTTTAAAATAATCATTATAGAACTCATCAAGTTTTGGCAACATATAATTGATGAAATTTTCATCTCTGTATACATATATCACTTTTAAGTCTTTAAATGTGTACACTATTAAATTACAATACTTTCTACCACTGCAGTACAACTGCCCTTGTATTTGATAGTAATATGGTGTACTGGGTTTCAAACTTAAAACATTATTACCATTTAATATTAAATAAGGTACAGTGATAGGGTCAATAAGTTTAAATCTGCTTGTATAATAATAATAATAATAATAATAAATAATAATAAAGCCTTTTATTTCCTTAATAAAAAAAAACAATTAACAATTAAATTTACAATTAGCATGCAATAATTTCGAAAAAACAATATCTTTGTTAAACTTTATTAAGGACCTCACTGTAGAGTAAAGGCCTCCTCCATCCCTCTCCAAAGAACTCTGTCCTTCGCCTTACTCATCCATTCCCTTCCCGCCGCCTTCAGAACCTCGTCGAGCCATCTTTCTGCTGGTCTACCTCTGGTTCTCTTGCCTAAAGGCCCTTTCCATGAAGTTATCTTTTTGGCCCATCTGTCTTCTTTCATGCGTGCAATATGGCCGGCCCACTTCCATTTCAGTCTTTTACAATGTTCCAGAGCATCAATTACATTTGTTGTTTTTCTTATCTCCGTGCTTCTCTTTTTGTGTCTCAACTTCAGGTTTAGTATGCTCCGTTCCATGGCTCTTTGTGTTGTTATTATTTTGTTTATGGTATTTTTGTTGAAAATCCATGTTTGGGATGCGTAAGTAAGGGAAGGCAAGATGCAGGAGTCCAACACAATTTTCTTCAGTTTCATCGACATACTTGATTTGAGAATTTCTTTCTGGCTCCAGAATTTATTCCAGGCCATGTTTACTCTTCTCTTTAACTCATCTTGGTGTCTTGATTTTTTAAATGACACTTGTTTGCCCAGGTACGTATATTCTTGGACATATTCTAGTAACACATTGTTAACATGTAATGGTGTTTTTATGCTGTTTGTCATAATTTTTGTTTTCGTTGTGTTTAGTTCTAGGCCAATTTCATTGCTGACTTTGTGAATTTCATTTATCATGGCCTCTAATTGTGGTGAACTTTCCGCGAAGATTATGATGTCGTCGGCGAATCTGAGATTGCTTAGAAAATGACCATCGATATCTATACCCTTGTTTTTCCACTTAAGTTTGCTCATGATGTTTTGCAGAACGGTAATAAAAATTCTGGGAGAGAGGGGGTCGCCTTGACGCACGCCTCTTCGAATATCTATTTCTGTACCTGTTTTGTCTAATACTACTCTACTTGTGCTTTTCTTATATATGTCTTGTATGAGCTCTATAGTTTCTGATGGTACATTACATTCCTGTAGGGCTCTCCACATGCTGATATGGGATATAGAGTCAAATGCTTTAGCATAGTCGATGAACGCTAGGTAGAGCGGGCGTTTCATTTCTTCGAACTTCTCTATGGTTAGTTCTAGTGCGTGGATGTGGTCTACAGTTGAGTACGTGCTTCTAAATCCTGCTTGCTCTACTGGTTGATACTTTTCGGTATATTCAGCTAGGCGTTTCTCGAGGCATGAAGCAAACAGCTTGTAGAGATTAGATTGTAGGCTGATTGGTCTATAGTTACTTATGTCAGTAGGGTTTCCCTTTTTGTAAAGCAGCACTATATCTGATTTCGCCCATTCAATAGGTATTTTTCTTTCGTTTAGTATTTTATTGAACAGGGTGGTTAAAGGTTGTACTAGGAGGAATTTTCCCGTTAAAATGACTTCGTTTGGTATGCCGTCTGGACCGTTGCTTTTTTCTCTCTTTAAGGACTTTATCTTTGTCAAAATTTCTTGAGCAGAAAATCTTTGTATTGTAGTATCGTTTTCCTGTACAGGTTGAACCTCCACACTCGATGGTATTTTGCAAGCGTAGAGATTTCTAAAAAAATCAGTAGCAATCTTTATTATTCCTGTTCTGGTTAGTGTTTCCTTGTTACAAGTAGAGTTCTTTTTCAGGCTAGGAATCCATTTTTTAGACGTTGTTAATTCTTTCAAACCTTTTTTCAAACTTCCTGAATTCTTCAAATATTTTTCAATTGTGGAGAGTCTGTGATCTTGGTATTCTTTTCTGATAATTTTGTGAATGATTAGGGTTATTTATTTCTGTAAAACCTTAACCCTTTACCGCATGGATTTTTTAAATCCTTTGGAAAAAATATATGTCGGTATAGGGCATTTATAGGTCCCCAAAAAAATATAAAAAAAAATATAGAAGACCATGTAAAAAAGATACATAGGTAAAAGTAATTGTTCCAAATATGGAACGCCATGCGTTCTAGTTCTAAAACTCAGACGTTCCAAATTTGGTACAACATGCGGTGTGATCGAATTATGTATAACATTGAAAAACAGGAATTAAAAGAAACAACGTGAAACTATGCTATTTAATTAAAGAAATTATGTGTGAAAGTTTTTAAAACAGTTGCGATCTTTGTTGAAACAAAGATAACAACCACACTTTTCGCACATCACTTGGGATTTCTGTTTGCATCCTTCCAGTTTACACCGTTGGCGATCGGTTTTCCAATCAGGCCAGTGGTTGAACCCATCTCCAGCTACTTCCATTGGAGGTAGTTCTATGCGTCGCCTTGATCGCCCCTTTTTAATTGCCTCAACATCTTGATTCAGTGGTCGTCCTCGTTTGCGTGTAGTCGGAGTATATACTTTTGAATCTTTGTGCATCAATACGTCTGCTATGGCTAACTTGAAGTCAAGCAATGGAATGTAAATATCTTCACCTTTCTGTTTCATGACTCTTCGCCATAGTAACCAGCTATTCACGCAACAGAGATCAATGAAATGGAAGAACAGCCGGTGGTACCATTTTTTACTGCGGATTTTGATCCTATAGAAGCCTAACATGGCATCTAGTAAATCAACACCACCCATGTATTTGTTATAAATAGTTACTGCTTTTGGGCAAGGAATATCAACTCTACACTTTTGTTTTTTGGAATATCTTTTCACAACTCCCATTGGTTCCTTGCCTACGTAGGATGAACACAAACTGACTGCTTTATTGTCGACCCAATTGGTAACTGATAGCTGAACGTCATCAACAGTAACACTTTTTTCGGAGCAATAACCTCGTTCTTTCTTTCCTAAAGTTTTTTTAGATATATTTATATTTGGAGCTCTTCTTAGTTGTATTGTGCCTAATGGCAGAAAACCTCTTTTGTGCAAGTTTGCCATTAGCTGCAAACTAGTGTACCAGTTATCTACAAAAATCTTATGATTCAAATTGTCTGAGACAGTCTCCATTAGTCTTTGTACCACATTTCCTGGCACTCCAAGATCGGGGCAGTTTTCTGGCTGATCAGGGTATTTTCCACCGAATAATTCAAAATCATAGCTGAATCCACTGACTCCGCTTAATACATAATTTAGATAACCCCATTTATGGGGTTTCTTCGCATTGTACTGTCTGATCCCCGAAGTTCGGGCCTTGGTAGGGATCATCTGTTCGTCGATTGACAAAAATTCCTCTTTCGGAACTTTTAGTAGCCTTTCGCGAAGGATTTTCATAAGTGGGCGTATTTT
Source organism: Euplexia lucipara (assembly GCA_921972225.1). NCBI lineage: Eukaryota > Metazoa > Arthropoda > Insecta > Lepidoptera > Noctuidae > Euplexia > Euplexia lucipara. The sequence goes on from OV179156.1 coordinate 18,819,858, forward strand.
CTGAAGCCTGTCAAACTGTGGGTCATTTGGTTTTAGTTCGTTTGTTTTGTCGAAAAAATGCAAAAATCTTTTAATCTCTTCGAATTTGTTGCACGTCATTACATTTGCAACTTTTTCAATATACGTGCCTTCCTTCCAGTAATGCCGAGTAGTTGGCAGGTGTACTACCGACATGTATATAATAATACCTATAAATTTATAGATGTCTTCATGTTTCACTGAATGCAAGTTTTCAGGTGAAATTTGTGCTGCGTATACGTTGCTTTCTTCCTCAATTAAATTTACAGCAGATGACGGAAAAAGAAATTTGAAAAACTCCATTGGAGTATTTAGCTGCATAATTTCATCCGGAAGAGTTTCAGATCCCAAAAAAGCAATATTGGATTCATCATACTGAATATTGTCATTCGACCACACCAACTTATCTTTCTTTTTTTTCTTACGTGAAGAAGCTGCCTGAGAAGTAGAAGGTTGATTGTCTGTAAAATTTTCAAACATCTCCACATGCTCTTCAGTACACTCAAGAAACTCAGTCAGTTCCTCTTCTCCTTCTCCATCTTCTTCTCCTTCATCTTCTCCGTCTGAGGAAGACGTTTCTTTTTCTTCATTTATGTGTAAAGGATCTTGAGTATTGTAATCGTCTTCATCTGATACATTTTCATCCTCACTGCTCTCTGGAATTACGACGATTGTTTGTCGAGGACGCATCTCCATTTTTTCTACAATAAAATAATTAAGCAAATTTACTAAAAATAATTACGTACCTATACACATAATTTTATATTATATATACTCAGGGCTGGGAGATCATACAGCCCATAAAATACAATTATTATAAACTTGTTATGCGCTACTTTTAATTATCCTACTTAAAAATTACATTAGCTGCAGGGTTTAATAATACCCTGAAAGTATAAAAGATCTTACGCTGCATAATGTTCCCGATTCGGAAATTGTAAATGATTGATTGGAGCGCATATTGTTCCATATTTAGTGATAAAGTATTGTGGTCTAACACTGCATAATGTTCCGGATTTGGAACTTTCAAACTATTGACTGGAGTGCATAAAGTTCCATATTTGGTACTTCAAAAAACATAACAACTGCATGGTGTTCCAAATTCGGAACATTTAAAAAATGATAATATTCACTACATATTATGGTTTGAACTTACTTCTTTTGCCGTAAAAAGCCTGTGGGTCCATTGTTGTATCAGGTGAATCACTAATTTTCTTCAGATATTAACAAAAAACCAATAAAAAATCGTATTGAAAACCAGCGAATTGACAATCTGTCAAATTTTGGAAACCAACTGACGAAATAGTCGATTTTAGTTCCTAGGCACCTCTGTAGAGGCGCCACTGGCGCATATTAGGTGAGTTACACTCCCTACATACGAATTAGTTCCAAGAAAAGATCATAGATGTCACAGGAATAAATATATTATACCAAAAGCTGAATGTTCCAAATTTGTGACGATATGCGGTAAAGGGTTAACTATATTATACAAACACTAAAAAAAAAAAACAATAACTAAACCTAACAAAAAATATTTACAAAGCATCAAAAAATTCCTCTGCATCGCTGCCAGCTGGTAAAGTGCCCAAAAGACTGGCTGCATTGCCACGTTGAATGGCAATGCTTAGCCTCTGGCCAAAGTAGAGGCCAGCCCTTGGGTCACGGGAAGCGTCAACCAAACGTTTGGAGATGTCTTTAAACAGAAGACGAGCACTCGGACCCCACGGCCCAAGAGTTTCAACCCCAAACGGCTCGAAAGTATAACTACAAACAAGGTTACTATATTTACGCCGCTTGAGGTTCTCAGCAGCCGCAGCAGCAGCACCAGCACAGGATGTAGACCCAGGAAGATGGGATGGCGCAAGAGTATCGACACAAGTAGCATCCCATACTAAAGGCCTACCCATCTTCCAAGGGAATAAAGACATACCGTCCGGTCTTTTGCCATCGTCGCGTGCCAAGCCATTGGGTTCTAAAACAGCTGGAACGCCGACGGAAACAAGAGCACGTCGGATGATGTCATTAATGTGTGCATGCCGTGCTATGCGACCCGCACTACGACTGCAAGATAGACCGTGATGCCCGAGGCTGTTGACAACTTCCCCACAGTGACAGCGATGAGGAGAAACACATGGAGCTCCTAGACGAAGGGAAGCAGCGAGGCGGAAAGTAGTGTCATCGAAAACCGTACCTATGTTCGACGACGGTAGTGCAAGTGTAGTACATTTTGTGAATGTTTTTATATAAATATTTTCTTTCATTTTTCTCTTCTGATGTTAGTCGTTTTTTATTAGTTAATTCATTTCTTCTTTTGATGAGGTTTTTGGTGCTGTCCGAGATAGTGTAGCGTCGTTTCATATTTGGATTGTTGTTATGCATAGATTTTAAACTTTTATCGATAGCTTGCTTAATTTTATCGTAATACGACTCTGCATCATCCTTTTTATCTAGTACTACGTTTGAGATGTGCAACATTAAAGCTTCAATGTATTTCTCTTGCTCATCTATGGTTTTCAGTGAAAAATTTTTACTTTTATAATTGGCTCTAGATTTTCTGGTGTTGGTTAACAATATAGTGCTTCTCACAAGTCGGTGGTCGCTTGGAAACGATAGATTGCTTATCACTTCGATATTAGTGATTTTATTTTTAAGGTTTGACAGTATATAATCTATTTGGCTTTTATTTTTATTTGGGGAAAGCCATGTCCAAATATTCTTGTTTTTCTTCTTAAATAGGCTGTTGATGACGAATAAATTGTTTGCCCAGCAAAACTGAAGTAGGGTTTCGCCTCTCTTGTCTCTTCTTCCAAAGCATGAGTTTCCCAGTATTCTGTCTTCTCCTTGAATTTTCTGGCCAACTCGGGCATTAAAGTCACCCATGATTATAACATTTTTACTGCAATGTTTAAGAGATTCCTGTATTTGATCATAGAATTCTTTAATTGCCAGTTCGGTGGCGTCACATGTCGGTGCATGAACCTGGACGATGGATAGATTGATATTTCCTAAATTCAAGTGTAGTATACAGATTCGTTCGTTGATTGCAGTGAAACTCTCTATGTTGTTTTTGAGGTGCTTTTTAATTAGAAAACCTACTCCATATTGGCCTTTAGTCTCACCAAAATTACAGAAAATATGGTTTTGGCTTTCTTCTATATTATAACCTGTACGTCTGATTTCTGATAGACCTATGATATCGTATTTAATAGTTGCTAATGATTGTTTGAACTCTAGTAGCCGTTCGTCTGATAGTAATGACCGAGCATTGTATGTGCATATGTATATAGGGTGGGGTGGAGGGTTTTGGTCTTCTTCCCCCACGGTGACCAGCCGGCTTGGGGGTTGTTTTTCCTTAGTTGGTTTGTATAAAGTTGTAGCTTGTATTTTGGTTTGATTTCGGGTGCCGGCGGTCATCACAGATTTTTTGGAGTATCAGATAATGATGCTGATCTGCAACGTTCAACATAGTTTAGGATGTTGGGTTTAATAACTTCTTTTGAAGTACCCTTGTTGGTTTGTGTTGTCTGAATAACTTTAGTGTTTATTCTTTTCTGGGTTGACGAGTTTGGTGAGCCTGACTCTTCCCTTTTCCTTTTGTCTCTCGATTTGTCTGTTGGTTTCTTCACTATTATTTTATCATATTTTAGGTAGGCTACATTTCCTTTCCTTTTTTCTTCCAACACTTGGGTCTGAAGCTGCTTCCTCTTTTCAAGAATTTCTTTAGGAAAATCTTCATTCACGAATATTCCTGGCGGAAATCTGTTCTTGTTTTTCAATATGTTGTGTTTTTTCCACATAGATGTAATTGACACTATAACTGGCCGATTTTTGTTGGTTACTTTCTTGCCAATTCTGTAGATGTTACTGATTTCTTGGCTATCGAGATGTGTCCCTGTCTCTATTACCGTTTCCTTAATGTAATCAACCAGCTCAGCTTCTGATTTTCCTATCTCTTCTAATCCAAAGAACACTAGGTTATATTTCCTTTTCTCTTTATCCATGACACTGATTTTCTGTTCTAGTGTAGATATTTTTGTCTTAAGTTGAGAATTTTCTTCCGTTATTGCTTTGAGTTTTTCGTCTAACGCTTCCATAACGCATTTTGTCACCGATGCAGTAATTACTTTTGTTTGTTCGTTTAATTTATCGTCTAGTTTTGACAACAATAACTCCATGCTTTTTTCCATTTTTCGCTAGTGGTAACACTGTATTTGTCTCTTGACGTATAGTCTATGGCTGTTAGTGTCAAAATGACGTTGAGGTGACAGCTGACACTTTTTTGGTTAGGTTGGTCGCACTGTTGAACACCGTGAAATCACTTTTAGGTTATGTCTTTGAATTGACAATATTACGGGTTTTACGACAAACGAATATGTTTTGCGCTGTAATCACTTTCTAATACTGCTCTCTGATGGTTAATCTAGTGAATCTGGTGTCGTAAGACAGTTAAAACGCACTGTTTTTACTGATATGAATTATTAATTGCGGAGGACGATAACGTATGTATTCACTCTGTGATTGCCGGAACCGGAATCTGCTTGTATATGGGCATTTAATTTCAATTATTGTCTCAGAGCCTAACAACGCATCTGGTGAAGCAGCAAGATATGGTCGCTCCTGACTTACAAAGAGCCCACATGGTGTAGCAATAAGGTCGTATGTCTGACAATATTTTTGCAGAGCAATTTTTTCATTTATGATACCGTGGCTGGTGGTTCTGGAATAAAATTCTTTCCAATGCTGGATTTGACTGGCATAGCTCTTCATTGAGGTCAGCCTTAAATGGCATATTGTGTGAAAGTTGCTAGCTGTTAATCTTTTTCTTCTTTCCGTTAGCCATTCCGCACTAGCCGTCTGTTCTCTAGTAGCCTCTTCTATCTGCTGAATTTGTTCTACTGTGATTACCGAGAGCTTCAGATTTAGTAGAACTTGAGTTTTCGGATCAGTTGCCAAATAATCATGGTCTATTTCAACACCGTATGGGTTTGCCGGTTCATACATTTGTTTTAATGGCATTGAAGTATTGGGAAAATTAAGTACCAAGTTTCTAACCCTGAAGTTGTAGTTCTTTTTATCAATTTCCTCAATAGGATAAGGTTCAAATAAAACTGACATATTTTGTCTCCTTCTTGGTAATTTCTCTGCACGCACTGGTGTGCCAATATAGGGGTTTTTAGGTACATGAAAACTTTGTAGTCTTTGGGTGCAAGTCTCAAAGAGTAATAAACATTTTTTACTGACCATGCTTTCAACACCTAAAAGCAAAACAGCCACATGTTTACATGTTGCATCATTACCAGTACCTGCTGGACATTCACAGTGTGTTTCTTTAATACTAAAGATAAATAATAAAAGTATATTTTCTATATTACAGATTAGAGTCTTATGACCAAAACTTCAATTTTGGGCAGGCTGTAGTTGTGGACGATGAGCCTTCACTGGAGCTTCCACCCACTGAGTCTTACAGAGACATAAACAGCAACACTAAGCTACCTCCACTGAACAAAACTCAAATAAGGCATTACTTATCTATGTAAGTTTACTTCTGTTTTTAAGTACCTAGTTATCTACTAGGCATTATTTATTTCTGTATGTAAAATAACTACAAGTTGGGAAGTCAGAATTGATTAGCAGATACCTGCTTTTGTTTCACATTATGATTGTCAGCCCACCTTGAGGAGGACCCCGCCTTGAGGAGTTGCCAGTGGTCGACCTGTTTTACCATGAACTACATATAAGTCATTTATTAACAGGCATTCTGTTTCAAATCAAATTTATTTGTAAATATAGGTTTCATTTCTATTCCTTCTCTTACAGCTCTGACAAGAAAATGGACAAAGTAGTGCAGCTTTATGAATCACGCCATTTAGTAACAGCCCGCTCTTTTATTGATGCCATCAAGAATACTTACATAAAAGCTACGTGTAGAAAAACAATGAAGAATCTTCATTATGAAGTTAATATAAAATTAGATGAATATGGCAGTATTAAAGAAACACACTGTGAATGTCCAGCAGGTACTGGTAATGATGCAACATATAAACATGTGGCTGTTTTGCTTTTAGGTGTTGAAAGCATGGTCAATAAAAAATGTTTATTACTCTTTGAGACTTGCACCCAAAGACTACAAAGTTTTCATGTACCTAAAAACCCCTATATTGGCACACCAGTGCGTGCAGAGAAATTACCAAGAAGGAGACAAAATATGTCAGTTTTATTTGAACCTTATCCTATTGAGGAAATTGATAAAAAGAACTACAACTTCAGGGTTAGAAACTTGGTACTTAATTTTCCCAATACTTCAATGTAGTTATTGGACATTGTCACAAAATGTGTGGTACGGATATACAATAAGTCTATAACGCAAACGCAGAGGAATTCGAGAAGAAAATAAACATTCACCGACAACAACCCCGATAACAATACAAGATGTGTGAATGTCAGTTTAAGCGCGCGCGATCTTGACAGCAGGGTTGCTATTACAAGGCGATTAAGTTATCGAATACAAATAAAAAAAATCGATTTATTGTAATTCTTTTTTTATGATATTCTTTATAAAATACTAAATGTATTTAAAATAATAACGATAAACGTTTTATTTAAGTAAAAAATAAATAATAAAAGACAATAATGCGGTGGTAATTTAAAAGTAGAGTGTTTTTCATTATTTAGACATATCGATTACTGTGGCAGGACTGTATCGATTACAGTAGCAAGACTGGCAACTTTTTTATTTAATTCTGGAAGTCAAGAACCTGAATAGTAAATTAATTACTTATTAAAATGATTTTCCTTTCGAGCAGTTCTCGAAAAGCACAAAATATATGTTATAAGTTTTAATTTTATATTTAAATTGTTGAAGGTAAAAACTTTGTGTCCGCGTGAATTTAGTTTTAAAAGTTGTGTTGGCAGAAAGCTGGCATTGTTCTTTATTAACTGTTATTAATTGTGACTCAACAAATTCCCGCTTTGTCAACTGCTCATCCTCACTTGGTGAGAGTAATTCTAACTCCGATTGAATTTCGTTGAACTCTGATAACAATTCTTGAAATTTGTCAACCCGTAACGATAATTCTCTCACTTGAATACTAGTCAATTTATTCGGGCCTACCTGCGTTAAAACATTAACATAGTCTTTACATTTTGTTAGTCAGCCCTTTATTATGCTACGCTTTTAAACAAGATCCTTCATAGTTCCTTCCATAACTTACTTAAAGAAACAACAAAACTGAACAATGAATTAGGCAAGAAAATGAAATGATCAAACCAGTTACAACGGTTCCGTCGATCTTCGAACCAGCCGCCCTCCCGCAGTCGGCACTCAAGCGCTTGATGGGCTTGTCAGCCACAAACCAAGCTCTGGGCCTAGCGAAAACAGCTAGCTGCGACGTTAGGCAGTAACCTTAGCGCTTATCTGGAATTTGCATAAATGAGTAACTGTTAACAACAAATCTTACGATTATCTTATGTGGGGGTATATGGGAAAAAAACGCTAACGGAAAAATGACTAGGCAATATTGTGATAAATGGATTTATGCTTTGAAATGCAATGGATAGCTAAATGACTATAGGCAATGCCACCAACTGCAGTAAGATATAGAAATACTTTATAAAATAATATAGTAGGTAGGAAATAGGCAAGCTCTCGCAATAGCCGAAGCGTATAATAGAAAAAATATAGATAGTACGTGTACACGAAATGCTATCTTATAACGCTATCGGAGCGGCAAGCTGCACACAAGTTTGAAGAGGCAAAATAGTGGATAGGAATACAGGCCTTCTTCCCTTGAGTACCCAGCCAGACGTCCAGCACGGTCTTCAGCAAAGTTGTTCACTCCACCAGGGCAGAAGGCAGCATTAGCAGCAATCCCTTCCAATCTCTTCAGCTTATATTGAAGCTATGGTCGCCAAATGACCAGAATAATTTTGGATTTTGTTCACGGTCGCCAAATGTTGGATATATTTAAATAAAATGTGACTCCCCTTGAATATAGATTGTATTTGGTACAGAAATCGGTTACAATATAAATTATAAAATTGCACGGTAGATACTAGGCGTGCGTTGCTGTCCGAATCTGTCGGCGAGTGCGCGGCGCGGCCGCCGACCCGATCAGTTGAGACCTCTCCTGCCGCGTCCCCCGCCGCTGCTTGTTCACGCGTATGATGCGTGAACAATGTATTTTTATCTTTTGATGTAGATTTCCAAGCAGTGATGAAATAATTTAGTTTATTTGGTAAACAGGTTAGAATTTTTGACATCACCATTTCTTCATTTATGTTTTTCCCCATTTGAGTTAAGCGAAACTGTAGATTTTCTATATCAGTAATCATTAAGAGTAAGTGACTTATTATCCTGTTTGTAATTAAAGAACTCTTGTAACAATGATGACTTATTTCTTTCTCCTTGTCCCTTAGATATCTTACAAAGTTTTTCATACATTTCCTGAGCATTTAGACATCCTGAAATATGACTTTTCAGCTTTCTATCTATAGTATTTATTATTATTTTTAGTACGTTGTCTCTAGTACTGAATTCTTCGGATTTTCTTATGTCTTCCTGTGTAAGTTTTGATAATACATCACATAGTTTTGCCGCCTTGACATATATTAGTGTATAAAATAAGAGAATTGTTTATGGACAAAGGCCTCGAGGACTTAAGATAAAAAGGGAAGAATGGAAATTGGGCGAAAGTGACAAGGAACACTAAGATTGGAAATCTTAGACAAGGGACGTACATGTGCTTTTCGCCATAAGTTAGGGAAAACACCAGAGTAAAGGGAGAAGTTAATGATGTGGGAAATTGCAGGTAGGAGTTGATCAAGAGCCATCACAATCATATGGCGGCTGATGTTATCACAACTGACGGCTTTAGATTTGAGGATAATCTTTTTGATGTCATCCGGGTCGACTGGAGCGAAGACAAAGGGGGCAATGTTGGGACGCATCAGACCTGCAAGATAGTCGAGAGTTTAACATTTGGTTAGATAATCTAGAACGGAAACAGTAGAGAAATGGCGATTTAAATCATCCCAACCAATTGTGCTAGGAAGGTCTGAATGTCGCGTCCTACCGATACCTAAAGTTCCAAGGAATTTCCAGGTATCAGCAGGAGAAGAAGAAGTGATATTATCAAGAATAAGGCGGCGTTTAGCGTTGCGCATCATCTGATTCCTAGCAGCCTTAAAAATAGCCCAGTTATCATCCGACCGCGGTCGCGGGTACGCGGTCTCGGCGTCGCATTGCCATCCGAACTCCCCTATTCATCTATGGCGCAGGTAGGCGCTTTAACTTAATTCTTTTAAAAGGAGCATGGGTGTCGTTAAGCTTGATCACAACACTATTAAAGCAGTCCACTTTACCGTCAACTGTCGCTGCTTCTTCCAGGGTAGTCATCAGAGTAGGCATCTTTTTGTACTTTCTCGGTATCCATGCGAGCAAAGGCACGCTTGTACTGGTAAATAGGTATAGGTTTGAGAGGTTTTATGATGGGAAAAGCCAGGAGCAACACATTGACCATGTGAAACGTTAAAGGAAGGATTAGAGGAGAGGATCAGGTCGAGCCAAGTATCATCACCAACTATGTTACGGTGAGTAGGTTATGGAGGCAAAACCTGGAGGCTAGCTGTCTCGACCAGATGTAGGAGTTTACGAGACCGAGGGGAGTCGTAGGCAAGGAGGTTGGTGTTGATATCCGCCATGACAATATGATGTGCATACTCCGAACCCAAAGATTCAAGGACTGATTCGAATTCAGCGAAGTAATCAAGAGAAAGGGGGCAATAGACGACACCGAGAACGGCTTTGACTCCTTTGACACCTTTATGAAAAGAAACTCGGCAGAACCCGGAGGAGAAGAATTTGTAAAAATTTTAAATGGTAACTCACCACGAAGGTATATAGCCACACCACCTTCTCTCTTACCCATTCTGTCATTGCTAAGAAGTACAAAACCAGGGAGAGGGTAACTCCAAGTCGCAGAGATCAGGACAGCATGGACGTTATTCGACATAGAAAACGTGTCGTAAAATTCGTTGTAGTGACTGATACTTGGCATTGATATGACAAACGTTCAACAGCCGACCAGAATTTTGGTTGAACTTATGGCATAAAAAATCACCCAGTGTGGTTGTTATGGAACCAAAACTATCATCATCAGAAGTGGCAGGAGATTCATTGGCAGAATAAAATGATTCATCCGAAATTGACATAAATAAAATATAAAACACGGTTACAATAAAAATATAAATTAAAAGAATACGAATATACGGTAACAATAAAAGTATAAATTTAAAGAATAGGTACACTAAAAAAAACAACAAAACAATATATATGTGACGCTTGCATCTCTGCGCCACCCGCCAGCTAACATCATAATAATTTGGGATAAAACACAGAATGGACCAATAACAAAAAAAAAAATATGTATATTCAATTCTCTCTCTTTATTTATTTCGTTTATGTTTCTCTCTGTCCGCTCCACTGATGTAGCAATCTCGACTGCCTTAGTCAAATTTATTCCCTGCTGCAGTTCATTTAACACGTTGACTGCGTTAGTCAAATTTGATGACTTTCAGTTGGTGCGGCATCGGGTCGATTATATCCGAAGTTCTACTTGACCCTGGTGCGGTGCTGGGTCGAAAAGACCTGTTCGACTTCGGTCTGTTTAAAAGGACTTATCTGAATAGGGATAATGATAAAAAGCATTTTTCTTTATACCAATATATTGACAAATAAATAAAAGGCTGAAGTCGTAGGAAGATGCACAGAATGGTTGCTTGTAAATAAAGGTATTGTCTGTCGGATCTTTCCGACCCCATATACGCAATAGTTAGCTAAGTGTCGACATATTTATAGTGTTGTACATGACTAAAAAAAACATCTATATCGATAAAATGTACTCATTTATTTTTGAGAACTATTTAATACAAATTTAAAAAAAATACAGTTATATATTAGTAGTATGGTTTTCATTAAAACACTCTCAACATAGTGTCTTTCTGCATGCGCGACACATTGTTTTAACTTTTTTAACTTTATTGCCGGCTTCTTTGCTACTCAGTGTGTAGCATAAATTAGTCGATTCACTAAAAACCGACTAATTCTAAATAGTAGTCACCAAACTAAATTATCGGTACAACCCTAAATGTTCTGATATGTCACAATGGAGGGAGAACGTCACTCAGGACCTCCTATAAAAACGGCTGCACGCATAGGCTCTGTCCTTTTTACATCAAGCGAGCAGCCTACTAAGTCCCCAGTTATTGGGTAAGTGAACTCCGCCATTGTGTTCTTTTGCTGCTAAATTTATGTCCCGGCAAGCCATAACTATTTGTAATCTCCGTGTCTATTTAACATGGCTGCCGGCAATGTATTCTGTATCTAATATTAATTAGCACCTAGCTATTCACTATGCACATGTACTCTAAATGGTTATATGGTTCTCCGCATGGCGTGCATCCTATTCTATTCTCTATAAACTAAATCATGCTCATCCATGCTGTATCATAAACCGGCGACGCTAGTCGACGGTCAATGAGAACCACGTAGCGATGTGACGCCACGCCTTGCCTTTAGTCTGTCAGCCTATTCACCTATCATCTAATCACTGTAAACCACTGCGATGTGTGAGTACCCATCTTCCATTTTCTTCACTGCCTTGAGCTTGCCGCATCTAACGCATGGCAGGGACACGCACATCGTGGGGGCTTACAGGAACATCTTGAAGCTCAAGCGCCCCCCCTTGGCGCTGTTTCAGGGTTCCTAGCGCTGGCTAACCTATCGCTGCTTCGCCCACGCTGCACTGCTCTGCTGCTTAGCGGTGCTCCCGCGTTCTACCAACGCGGTGAAGCACGCACCTGCACGGCCGCCCTACCGCGGGCTACTTTTAAGCCGTGGCCGTGTAGTCAGTGGCCTGCCGCCGCTACCTGCTGGCCGTCTGCGCTGCCGCTGCCAGCCACCACCAACGCTGCCTAGGGCTGGTTGCCCTGAGCCCGCTGCCCACCTGGTCGACCGCCCTGCCGCGCGTCCCTACCGACGCGTGAGGCCGCCTACCCGGCCTACCTACCGTGCGTGGCGATCGACGTCTTCTGGTCGCTCAGGGCAGTACCGTTTTCCTACCTTCAGTGACAGTGCGTGACTTTAGAGACACTAGAACCCTAGACCCTAGAAACTATTATGTATGTGTAGTGATAAAATAAATGTAGAACTAAGTCTTCCGTGTCTCATTTAACTACCAAGAAATCCACTACGCTACAAGTGTTTGGCGTAATATTTCGTAACATCCTGAACAATTCCGTTTTTTGTCACCCATGATTAAGTTATGTACTGTTGATGATGAATCTATTTCTGGAATTATTCGTGGTTGTTTTAGCGAAGCCTTTGAAAACGTTTGAATTATGTGTTCAACGAACTCTTTTTTCGTCATTTTTTTTTTCATTTTTCATGTTGTACACTATCAAGGCATTTATGACAGTCGTTCCGAAAAGCAACTCTAACATTACTTTGCGGTACCATTTAAGGCCACGCCAAATGTAATATGAAGACATCTGATCGCTATAATCAATACCTTTCTTATAACTGTTATAAGTCAGTACACATTCAGGTTTCAAAACGTCCTCATTTGTTTTTCTTCCCTTTTTCCAGTATTTTTTAGTGATGTATCATGACTTTTACACGTAGACATCATAAAAACGGGACGTTTATCAAACCACTTAATTACTTTAATCCTTCTATTATTCATTTTACCTATAATGCCACCTTTCTTCAATTTAGTGCTGACAACAGATTTAGGTAACCCTTTCCTATTACTTCGCAAAGTCCCACAATAGAAAGTTTTCTTGTCGATCAGAGCCTCAGTTAGTCCAACAGAAGAATAAAAGTTGTCTGCTACGACAATACGCCCTTCATTTTCTAAATCTTTTATAAGGTTTAGTACTACATTCTGAGCATGGTTTACTTCTCGGATTATTCCGATCTGTCATCCCGCTTTGTCCCCTTAGGGGGACAGATCGGAAAAAAAAGTTTGATCTGTCCTCCTGTTAGCTATGAGGGGACAGTTCGAACTTTATTCACTCCTTAACGGTTTTATCTGTCCCCCTATCAAGTAGGGGGACAGATAAAACTTTTTATTCCTGTTTGTCCCCCATAGAATTTAAGTTAATTCTTAAAAGTAACGCTACACGTTATAAGCCTAATTTCAAGAATTAAATAAAAAATTAGTGGTTTGGATTATTATAACGACCTGTATTTAAATAAATTATAAATATTTCTTTTGTTTCTGTATCGATCAGTCAGAGTCCCATAAATCACGTAGTAGGTATTCCAGGTATAATAAGTATAATAACAATCAGTACTCCGATTTGACTTCATATTACAAATGTTAATTTTTACTAACAATATGTTAACTTCTAAATGAGGAAATGTTCCTAATAAGAAATTTTACGTGTTTGGATAAAATTTCAGCTTCTATTAAGGTAATTAATTCTGTAATGTGTGTGTGTGTTAATTGTGTGTGTGTTTGTTCAGGAATGAAGTAAAAAGAAATTTTACGTGTTTGGATAAAATTTCAGCTTCTATTAAGGTAATTAATTCTGTAATGTGTGTGTGTGTTAATTGTGTGTGTGTTTGTTCAGGAATGAAGTAAAAAGAAATTTTACGTGTTTGGATAAAATTTCAGCTTCTATTAAGGTAATTAATTCTGTAATGTGTGTGTGTGTTAATTGTGTGTGTGTTTGTTCAGGAATGAAGTAAATAAATTCAAGCTTTGACGTTTTCATTCCTGTAAGAGTTATCAAAAAAAAAACTGATGTGCTCTGTATGTCAGTACTATATTTATCAAAACTTATTTTGCGGATAACAACTTAAACATTTATAAAATATGGTTGAGAATTACTTGTACTCTATTCTTGTTTCCAAAAAGCCGGCTCTTCCGGGAATTTGCTAGGTGCAAATAAACTATAAATTTCAAAACAAGCAAACAAAGGAGACAGTTTTTTTTGGGCCCGCTATTAAACGGTAACGTTTATTAATCATATTACACACGAAGAAAGTGAACATCTTATTACTATTAACAGACCAAAAATTATATATAAATGTAACCGGAATACTGAAATAATAGTAAAAAAGTGTTACGGCAAAAAATGCTTGTTTAGGAGCGTAATACATATTTGTTTTCACATTAAAATAAACCTATTATTTTAATGTGAAAACAAATATGTTACCCCGGTGCGCAGCGGTAATGACATCGGCGTTATATGCGTTTAAAGAGATAATTATTAATTGGTACAGTGAACTTGTTTTTAATTCTTTTACTAACGGAATATCAAGTAACGTACTTTAAAAACACAGTGGAACGAAACGTTATTAATAGCCCGTTGCAGATGCTCTGTGGTCCAATTTCAATCAGTTTGACACTGACAAACAACATTATTATTTCCGTTATTATTGTTTCCGATTACTAGATAATTGCATGTTTCTTCTGTTCTTTTCGTATTTTTATTCTAAAGATTTTATGAAAATGGCATCTGTAGATACAGTGCATAATCTTGGAAGCAATTGTGCAGCACCATTTCAACGGAATTGGGGCTGCTCTTGCTGGATGCTGTTGTAATTGTTTAGTGGGCAGAGGCACTGTTGGCTGCTGTGCACATGTGAAGTGTATAGTGTGGTTTTTATCTTGGGCGCGGCATCAAGTTAAAGTTGATCCATCTGCATCTTTTTTAGATGAAATACTGCTTTTACGAGAAGATTTTGAAAATTATGACGAACAGTAAAAAATACTTCTTGTGACATACTATAATGTGTTTTTTTTATCTCCTGACACAACCAGCTTATAACACATCACCTTATTATTTTAGATCTCCAGTCCAGTATACTACTTTAGGTATTGAATATCTTTATCTACAGTCTATGGCCGGAAAAAGTGTGTTTCGAAATGAATACATCTAATCTATTTTCGTGAATATCTCTGTCTATCAAAACGTTTAAATCACATCAAAATCAGAACAGACGTGTCTTTGTTTTATACTTTATATTATTGAACACTGAACAGCGTACTATTTTATCTTAAAATACCAAGGAGACCTATCCACTTATTCAACAATCGCTCGTCTGAAATTTTAGGTTACTATGAGAGTCATGTTTTGACTATCGTATTTCACAGTATTCCGGTTACATACAGTTTTGCTAATATTACCACTGTAATCTACAGATTATAAGGAATAAACTAACGTACATTTCATTCCTAAACGCCACAATTTGTGGTGGGCCCATTCCCCAAACAAAAAAAACTGTCTCCTTTCTGTTCTTTCGCTCTCTTTCTTACTCATGGGGCCTTATGGGCTGCCGCAATGATGCGCATTACTAAGAGAACTAGTGCAGAGGAAATTGCTCTCCGCCCATACATTGTTGGCCCTGGAAGCCAAGAGCATTGGAAAATTATGTATTGAATTCTCTATCATGAACTTATTTTTATAGCGGACTAGCTGCAGAATAGATAAATTTAAAAAAAAAGTTGAGGTTATAATTGAATCATAACAACGACTATTAGGTATAATTTTTCATTGAAAGTGATTTTTAAGAAACTGAAAGCCGATATCATAATACATTTAGCTATTTTTACCTACCTTGATGATTGGGGACCTATGCAGTTTATTTTCTTTCATAATAAAAAAGACAATTAATTATCGTATCCAAATTCTGGAAAAAGTAGTTCCAGAATTTGGATAACTTCTTGGCGGGAAAAAAATTTAATACCCGAGAGGCAGTACAAAATGCCTTTGAAGAATTTGTTGTCTCCCGTCCAGCTGATTTCTTTAAGAAGGTCATCAATAAACTGCCATTGCGTTGGCAAAGATGCATTGATTGCATGGGTGATTACTTCGATTAATACAAATAAAAAATACATGAAAAAAAATCGTTTAAATTTTTTCATATAAAACGGCAATGTTAGCGCAGTAATTTTTACCCCGCACCAGTGAAAAGATAAGCATCGGATATAATAGACCCGATAGCGCACCGAACGTGTTAATGATCTCATTTTAATTTTAGTATCGTAGATGCCCGATATAAATCGGTCATCATTCAATTTGTCCCAAAATCTGCAGCAATTGATAGCTTTTTCAGCTCCATAATGAATCGGCGATTCACCACCCTGCTGCGATCTTTGATTAAATTTATATCTCTCCACAATCACCGAGGTTTCCAGTTCCAAGTGCTGAAGGAGGATCTCCTTCAGTTCCTTAAAAGTTTTATCCTTTGGTTTTTTCGGTACATAATTTTTTTAGTGTTCCGTACAGCTTCGGCCCAATAACCGTTAAAAAGTTGTCTTCTTTTTCTCTTCCCTAATATCGTTACACTCTACGAAATTTTCGAAACGCTCCAAATACACGGAGAACCTTTCTTCTGGTTTGTGTGTGTATCAGTGTGAACATTTGTGACGTAGTGGGTAGGTAGTAGTAATTAGAAGAAGCTACGTTATAAAAAAAAATATATTTGGATAGCAATTTTTAGTTCGGTTGAGCTGGGAGTGAGTAACGATATCGAGCGCACGAGAAGTTTAAGTTTGCCGAAAGAAACACCACTATCCTGCGTTAGCAGTCGGTAGTCGCAGGGAACCGCAATCTCCTTCCCGGTTAGTCGGTGCCCGTCAGAGTCGCAGGGTAGACCGACGGCTGCAGCGGGTACGCTCCGGTTCCGGTTCTTGAGGGTAGTGTATATAGTAGGTACGTAGGAAACCTGGAATCCGGTTATAGCTTGCATTAGAAAATGCCTGATTCCATTCTGCGACTGCAGCATCCCGATAGCGACTCAACATACTAAAACGGAAAGCGGTGATCAAGCACTAAGTAGCTATCAAGATGAGGCAGTCTAGGCAGCGTGGTACAATAAAACAGAAGCTAAATATAATGGTTTTATGAGTATTAGCGAAGGAAGTATTACTACTATAAATAATTAATAGTTGTCGGAAGGACATTTCTAATATAAAAAGGAACAAAGTAAAAATATGTGACCTTCATGACACAGTCAAGGTTAACCGGTCAATCGGTCACCTTGAGTAAGAATATACTATAGAATGGAGAAATCTAGTGATTACATTTATTACACAACAACAGTAGTTAATATACTGCAGTGATAGGATAGTAAAAGTCTTAAGCTGAAGAAATGTAATGAACAATGAGCGTGGCTCCATGATAACTTTCGCAAATCATGCAACCACTATTAATATTTGATGTTTTGCAACACTCACCCGATTTGGGGTAACATTGAATTTAAATAATGAAGATCAAACTTTAAAAACTGTTATTTGTTAGATTTAAATTGAATCGAGTGGTTGATTTGATTCGCGTTAAGTAGTTAGCGATCAGCTGTTCGCGGGAGGTCGTCGACGTCCGGCTAGTGTCCTTCTATCATGTTCCATTCGCTTCGAGGCTCGCGACAACTCACAGTTCATCGGTAGTAGGGATAGACCAACGGAACAGGTTTCCACGACGCGAGCAGTGATGGTCCGCGCGCACACGTTAATTACTTTGGTTTTATGTTCCTAGTTTTGTGTTTACTTTATGTAGCTAAAGGCGTACAACGTCAGTAGGATGTTATTGGGCATTCTATTCCACCTTTCGCTGTGTCGCTCGCTTCGCTTGCTCGTCGCGGTGGAATAGAATGCCCAATAACATTTTTTGAAAACATTGGTTCAGGGTCTATTCTACTTTAAAATCTAATTTACAAAATACTATCTTTTATTGAAGGACAGCCATGGTGAGCAAACTTCTATCAAATTATATGTACTAGTCGTACTGAGCAACGAGCAATCGTTTAAATGTTCGAGTTAGCGATGACTTATAAATGTGTATGTTATACATTATTTGAATCATTAACAAAATAACCTTTCTAAGCACTCGTCATGAAAGGACCATGCAAAAAATCGTCCCATACCACCAACAGATTTCAAACGTATCTCAATCAATTCATCTTGGCATCATGATCATTTTTTATTATGACGACATCTTCGTAAGTCATAGGGGTATCGCACAAAAAAATATTTTTTATACACACTTTTTGGTACAGTAAATTGTAAAACGTACAGGAACACTATTTACCTATTAAAAAACTATTGATAGTGAACACCCGTGAGATGCACAGGATAAAAAACCAGTCTGGCGGTGCGCATAATATACAGGGTGTCTCATTCAAATCGGTCAGTATGGGAAAGTCTGAAACTATAAAACATATGAAGATCTGTTCTGAGGAACCATGTCATCGATTTTAATAACAAGAAAAACTGCATTCATACATTTTAAGAAACATCTGTACTATTGTAGTAATGTTGTAAACATGGTCACTTCGAGCACCTACTAAAATAAATTAAAGTATGTGGAAACAATGCATTTTCTTTCATTTTAGACATAATGTTTCATACAGACATTTACTGCTTAAGACCTACACAATCGATATCTAAATAGAAATAGTGTAGGTTTTTTTTTTCAAAATAATCGGTTTCGATTCCCGAACGGAGTACTTACAGATGTTTTTTTTTTAAATGTATGAATGCAGTTTTTCTTGTTATTAAAATCGATGACATGGTTCCTCAGAACAGATCTTCGTATGTCTTATAGTTTCAGACTTTCCCATACTGACCGATTTGAATGAGACCCCTGTATAGTCTAATTTTTTTTGTATATGGAGAAAGGTCGTCACACTGAATTTAATCTGCCGGCAGAAATGCTATCTACTATAATGATAGACGAATGATTACTAACTTACAAAACTGGATAACAGTTCTGTTGACATAAATATATTTGTACATGAACAATAACAAAAAATGTGATTAATACTAACCCAAAATGTTGTTATTTCATTAATATGTATATACTTATACATGTTATAAAAACCTAAAGTGTTTAGTTGATCAATTGTTTATTGTAAAATGTCTAAAACAAGGTTATTTAAAAAAAGATAAGTACACCCTTCTTAAGTAAACACTTTTTTTTTAATTAGGTACCCCATATATTTACGGACTAAAAATTGTTATTTGTGTTTTTATGAGACTTCATAATAATATTGAAACAAGTCCCATGTCTGTTGGTGGGTTGGGACAGCGCCCATACAATCTTTTGCATGGTCCTTTGTAAAACAACCACAATCATTACAAGTAAAAACACTTTGTGTGAATTCTCAGGAGACTGGTTTTCGCCATGGAGAATTATTACCTAACTCGGTACGATGCATCATTTTTCATTTGTTGTTGCCCGATCCACCGCAGCTGAGCAGCGACTGGTTATGCCCGGAATGCAGGAAGAAGTTGCCCAGGGGTGATAACAGCGCCACACCTGTTAGGGACCTAGGTAGTGGTCCACCTGCTCCTGCAGCAGCGACGGTTGTTGAGTCGGCACCGGTTGTGGCAGCAGCACCGGCGGTACTGGCAGTGACATCAGCTCCGGGTGGGGCAGCGGCTTCTGCGGCAGCCCAGGGCGCTGTGATAAGGTCATCGGGCGCGAGAACTCAGGTTCAGGGCACTTTGGTCAGGCAGCCTGTATCGGTGGCCAGGGTGCTGTCTCGGGCTGCGAGTGAACAGGGAACAGATGGAGAACCTTCCCCAGACACTCAACTTACCCTCCGTGAGGAGATACACCTCTTCAGATCAGAGCTTCGAGAGATTAGAGACGAACTGAGGGAATTCCGTCAGGAGATGGGCAGTCTTCATGCGTCGTTGGGCTTGTGCACCGAGCGGGTAGACAGCCTGGAGGTAAGGATGGAGGCTCTTGAGAGTAGACAAACTGCTGCTTTGCCGGATGCCAAAGTATCCCAGCTCGAAAACATAGTGACGCAGTTAAGATCCGAGCTAAACGACCGAGAGCAGGAGTTGCTAGGTGCTGACCTGGAGATAGCCAACATACCGGAGATCTCAGGCGAGAATGTGGTGCATACGGTCAGTCAGGTGGCGGCGAAGCTGGGAGTGGCTCTTGATGAGCGTGATATCGTGTTCGCTCAACGAGTCGGCTTGCGGGCTGGACGCGAGATGCAGGCGACTTCATCGGGTGCGGCGAGTACGGCCGGCGGGGCGAGCCCGGTGGGTGCAGCAGTGTTGGCGTGCGGGCGGCGCATTGTGGTGCGACTCACGCGGCGCGCACTACGCGATGATCTTCTCAAGAGCGCGCGCGTACGACGGGGAGCCACTACAGCTGAACTAGGTTTTCCCGCGCCCCCACGTCGCTTTTACCTTAATGAGAGGCTTACAAAAACGAACAGGCAACTGTTTTACCTGGTGCGTGAAGCTGGCAGCCGCCTTGGTTGGAGGTATACGTGGACGAAGTTTGGCCGCATTCTGGCCAAGCAGAATGACGGTAAGCCTACCCACTGCATTCGTTCGGTGGAGGATCTCGAGCGTGTTTTTGCGACGGAAGTGTCTTCTGGAAAAGTCGCATAACTTTCTGGCCTCTTTAAAAATCTATTGTTTAGGTTATGTTGATTTTCATTCTCTCCCTTTTATATCTGTTTTTTGTATGTTTAGATTTTTTAGTTTGGTTAGTGCGTGGTTGGTTTGTCTCCTGTCTCAGTACAATTCTGTCTCTTATAGCGGCCTGTCTGCTTTGCCATTGACTATCTTTGTACTTTGTTTAATTTTCTTGCGTCTCTGTCTGAGTACTTACAATTCTACACTATTCACAATTTTATATTTATTATTATTGACATTTGTCACACATTTTACACTGCAGCAGGTTATTTATAATTCTACAATATTTACAAAACTTATTTTATACTATCACGATTTACACGTGTTTTTTGTTTTTACTGAATATATACAATTTACTAAACGACATTACACACTACTTTCTAATTTTTTACAAAACATATATCGTTTACACTATTACTTTATAAATGAAAAATAGGAAAAACTTAACAGTTGGGTTATTTAATGCGGGGTCACTGGGTTCGCGCCACGAAGAGTTCCTTGTTGCCATGGATACCCTTGCGGTAGACATCATGGCAATAAATGAGACTTGGCTAAGACAGGGAGAAGAGGGTCGTGCGCCGACTGTGCCGGGCTACCGGCTGCGGCACGTGCCGCGCCCGGCCGGCGTGCGCGGCGGCCGCGGGGGCGGCGTGGGGTTCTACGTGCGCCGCGGGCTGCGGGCGTGCGCCGTGCCGCACCCGGCTGCGCCGCAGGTCGAGCAGATGTGGCTCAGACTGAGTATAAACTCGCAATCCGTGATCGTAGGTACGGCATACAGGCCGCCGTGGCTCGACGTAAATGTCTTCCTGGATGCGGTCACTGACTCTCTGTCGTCTTTCTCTAGCGCAGATAAGGTCATCTTGCTTGGTGACTTCAACATTAACGTGCTACATCAGTCTGATAATAAGACAAAATTATTTAATAATTTTCTACATTGCTGTAAGCTATTGCAAATAGTTACTGAGCCTACCCATTTCACTGATCACAGTGAAACGCTCATTGATGTGGTATGTACTGATGCCCGTGTATGTGGGGTCACTGTATCTCACATACCTGAGCTTGGCCAACATGCAGTTGTTTCAGTACAATTAAATTTAAAACATGACAAACCTTCTCCAAAATGGATCATCTACAGGCCACTTAAAGATATTTTACTTGACCAATTTAATGTTGACCTAAATAGTATAGACTGGGAATACATTGAAAGCCTAGAGGATGTTAACTCTATGGTAGAAACATTTAATTGCTTTGTTGTGAATTTATTTAACTTACATGCACCTCATAGGAAAAAGCTAATCAGAGAGAAGCCATGCCCTTGGATAACATACACTGTTAAGGAAATGATGAAGCTGCGTAACAACTGCCATATTAAATCCAAAGACACTAAATCTATTCATCATATTAACTGCTACAAAGACCTTAAATACCTTGTTAGAGCTGCATTGGAAAGTGAAAAGTCTGCATATTTTAAAACATACATAAATAACAACATTAAACAGCCTAAGAAGTTATGGAATCATATAAAATCTGCTGTTTCTATTTCTAAAAAGCCAGAGCACAGTTTACCACATTTTTGCACTGATCCGGATAGAATTAATGAACACTTTTTGGATGTGCCTGGCAGTGGCTCGGTCGCCACCGCCGACTTAACTTATTTTGAACACCATAGATTCGGTAATGGTCATTTCCAGCTTGAGCCTGTTTCAGAAGATATGGTACTACAACTGCTGCGAAGTCTGAAGTCCAATGCTCAGGGTTGTGACAGTATCTCCCTTGAGATGCTATTGATGACTATTCCTCGAACACTTGCAGCTATTACAGCAATTATCAACCGATCAATAGTAACTTCCATCTTTCCGGATCTGTGGAAATCTGCCGTGGTCAGTCCTATCCCAAAGGTATCTAATCCCACCAGTATTAAAGATCTTCGCCCAATTAGTCTATTGCCGTGTCTTTCCAAGGTTCTTGAGAAGGTTGTCTCAAACCAGTTTCGGGCTTATCTTGAGCAGTTTAGTATTTTGCCACTTGCTCAATCTGGATTTCGCAAAGGGCACAGCACGGCCACAGCCCTTCTTGATGTGGTAGGGAATATCTTGGAGGCCAGAGACCAGGGCATGGGTACTATGCTTGTCCTCCTGGATTTTTCACGTGCTTTTGACTCAATTAATACTTCCCTTCTTCTTTCTAAGTTGTCTTTTTATGGGTGCCAGCCTGAAACAGTGCTTTGGTTCAAAAGTTATCTAAGTAACCGGTCTCAGTTTGTCCAGGTAACTAGCGACATTGATGGTGCTGTCTCTGCATCTTGTCCTAAGCATGTGACCAGGGGCGTACCGCAGGGATCGATTCTAGGCCCGCTCCTCTTTATCCTGTACAGTGCGGATATTACCAACTGCCTGATCAATGCCAAATTCCACCTATATGCTGATGATCTGCAGTTGTATCTGTCTTTTCACCCTCAGCAAGCTGCTGACGCTGTAAACAGAATTAATGAGGATTTAGAGAGAATCTCAGCCTGGTCTCGGAGGAACTCCCTGGTTTTGAATCCTGTAAAATCAAAATATTTGTTGTTAGGTTCAAGAGTCTTTCTAAATAAAATGCTGGGCCAAAATCTAGATTTGAGGGTTGATGGGTGTTCCATTGAGAAGGTAAAAGAAGCCCGTAACCTTGGGGTAGTGTTTGATGAGCACCTACATTTTGAGACTCACATCTTGGAGGCTGTTCGCAATTGTTTTTACCGCCTGAAACTTCTATACCGTATTCGTCCCTACATAAGTGTGGATATGCGTGTCATGCTTTGTGAGTCGCTAGTTTTATCCAAGCTGAATTACGCTGACACTGTGTATGGGTCGTGCATTCTGGGGAGAAGTGACAGGCTAATTCAGCGAGTGCAGAATGCATGTGCGAGATTCTGTTTTAACATTCCTCCACGATCGCATGTAACACCATTTTTAAATAAGGGTAATTTGATGAGAATGTCAGATCGCAGAAAGCTACATCTGGCTACCCTACTCTTTGGCACCATTCTCACAAAAAAACCAGTTTATCTATTTAATAAGTTGACTTGGTCACGAAACATAAACAAAATCAAGACAAGAGCTTCTGCTTACCTTCTGTTGGCGTCGTCTCATAAAACTGCTGCATTCCGTGGTAGTTTCAAATTCGCTGCTACTAAATGCTGGAACGACCTGCCACCGCCACTTCGTGCTGTTAGAACAGTGCGTACTTTTAGTATGAAATACAAGCAACATTTGCTGCATATTCAAAAAAACTGACTCATATTTTACCCGGGGATTGCACGCATGTTGATTATGGCGATTTCTGATGTCTCAGCAAGCGAGCCAGCAGCTTTTCAATTTCTGTTTTCTTTCTCGACAACACATTTTAAACACTTCACTAATCACACAATATACTATACACAAGTAACACAATTACATTCTGTACACCCGCACTTCACAAGTACATAGTCTCATAATACACATTTCTATAAAGTAGTATTATTGCTTTTTTAACCATGATATTGCCAATCAACTTTTAATCTGAAATATTTTAATAATTCTAATAATATTGTGACAATTAATACAAAGTTATTATTACAAGTTTAACTGTCAAGTGTCAGCCAGCCGGCTCTCCGGTTGGTTGCGCCCGCGTCCTTCGTCACAGACCACAGACTATGTAAGTAAGCATAGTTTCATGCTCTGTGATGGTTACATACCTATCCAGTAGCTGGAACGTGAGGGATGCGTAGGAGAATTAATTTCGTTTTTTTTTAATTTTGGATATTTTCATCTGTTGCATCTGTCATTTTATATTCTTATTATTTATATTCTTATTTATTTATATATAATTTATGCCTCTTTGTGGGCTATTGTACATTAATGTATTCATGGCATTGCAGTAGGCCCTATCAGAATAACAGCGCTGCGGTATTTATTGCTTTTCTTTAAATATCGTGGCATCGTGCTGAGATAGGGGCCTTTTTGGCCTCGCACAGGTCTTTTGTTTTAATTTTTATTTAATATGTTATTTTTAGTTTTTTAATGTTAAATTCCTGTGCGTGTCCCAAATAAATATATTTTCTTTCTTTCTTTCTATTTGCGAACCGTCAAATTGTGGAAAAACTAATTTATTAATTGGTCTTCTTATTCATGAGAACGGTTTAAGATTTTAAAATGTGTATGTTTATTCGAAAACATTGCAACAACCAAAGTACGTTTTTTTGGAAAAAGTCTTACAACAAGTACCGAGCATTTCATTTCAGAAATATCGTGAAAATGAGCAAGTACTGAGTGTTCAGAACGCAAAACCGAATTCTGTAATTGTATTTGATGATGTTGCTTGTGAAAATCAAAATAACATTCGCGATTATTTTGCTATGGGCACTGGGCAGGCACAAGTTCATCGATTGTTTTTATCTAAATCAGACTTATAGCAAAATCCCTAAGCAGTTAGTACGAGACAACGCTAATCTAATCGTTCTGTTTAAACAAGATGAAAGAAATATGAGGCATATTTATGAAGAACATGTCAACACTGACATGACATGGGTTGAATTTCGTGAAATGTGTTCAAGAATACGGAGTATTCCTTTCAGTTATGTTGTAATTAATAAAGATTGTTCTAAAAACAAAGGATGTTATAGAAGTAAAGGAGAATGGGAATTTTGGTACTCGCTCCAATAGCAATAATTGTGGTCTCATTGGATAGGTCTTTTAATCAGGAATAATATTTACAATGGCGACTTGTCCCAAATCCTTGTCCGAAAACCACGGGAAGCCCCCAAAGTTCCAGTTTTAGTTGATATCATAATTGCAATTATACGATAATATTACATACCTATCATAGTTGAAAATACGAAATAACTATGTGAAAGACACAGCTAACTACTGAGCTAGGTAATGAAGCTCGATCAGTTACAATATGCCGGTGGGTAGTGGAAGTGGTGAACAGGAGCTTCAAACGAGATTTCAAGCTTTTGCGGCAAAAACATTTGAATAAAACACTACCAAAAATGATGATTGATTTCAAAATCGCCGCAGCTATGTTAAATAACTTCCACATACCCATTGAAGATAACATTCACGCAGAAGCCTTTCTAAACATAATCAGGGAGAAAATAGATTCTCCGAATCTGCTTTACGTTTATGTAGAAAGAAAACATTTGAATAGCCGAAGGGCGGATTTTCAAAGAATAGAAAGTCACGAAATACAGAACTTCCCACTACTGACGGAAGAACAGATTATTTTACTTTCTTTGGGCACCTATCAACTGAAGCTAGCCCGATCCTACTGCATGGAGCATTTATCAAATGGACTATACATTTTGGAAATATATAGAGAAAGCGCACTCCAAGATTGAAATGAATATGGCATAAACGAAGATGCTTGGATTTTACGCGGACGCATACAGTCGCGTCACGTACGGTCAAGAACATATTATTGTTATGTATTGGTAAAAGACAATGTTGATGAAAACGAAACCAATATCCATAACATTTTATGCATTATATAAGGTAAATGTTTGACCGGACGACGAACAGTCGGCACTTGTGCTCATATAGTTTCAATCGTGTGGTATCTAGGATATGCCAGACATGAAGGCTTCACTACTCCTGCAGCGTTCCTTAACGATGTCATCATTGATAATAATGTTTAAAAAATAAATGATGTTTCTTACTTATTCTATTTTTTTTCTCTTTTATTCCTGAATTCTTATTCATTTAAGTACCTATTAATCAAGACACACATGATTCTATAAAAGAAAACGATATAATATTACCATTATCTTAACAAAATCAAACAAAAACAAAACTAAAAAATATATTAAATATTTAACACAAAATAACTCCGTTCCGACAGCAAATGGAAACATGCGACTCGGTTACCATAAATCCTTGTAAAAAGACCTTTCCAATCATGTATATATTATGGCTATTGGACCAAGTACCAGGCTTCATACATTTTTGCCCATGATCCTTTGACACGTTTGTAGTCTTTGACTAAGGACACAAATACATTATATAAGACTATTACCGGGCTGTCATTATTATTCGCCTTGCGACGCTGATTCGATTACGAAAAACTTACCAATATGGAAAAATCATTAAAACGACAAATTGTTGACGCAGCTGAAGCTGTTAAGGTAAAAGTACGTAAAATGAGAGATGCTGAGATTAATAATAAACAAACACTGGAATCAGTTTTCATACTTGTAACTGAGCCTCTCAACCTAATTGCTAATGCTAATAAGCAAACTCCTCTCCTGCAAGCAAATGATAATTTTGCTGATGTTCCGTTTATTAAGAAAACTTTGGAGAAAGAAAAAACTGATAGCGCAGAAAGTAATAACAACAACAGTGATGAGGACGAAAAATATGAATCCGACGTCAACAGTGACTCTTCCTATGAATCAGTAGTTGAAACTAATCCAGATTGTGATACGTCATCTTGGTCAGTATCTTCGGAAGCATTGGCAGATATTCCATTTGGGGTTAGAGCAGAACGCGGGAAACTGATGTTAGGTTCTGCTTCCATAACCATCAACGATCAGTTCATCACTGTAGCTGGACATAAATATCGTAATACGCCTGGTTTAAAACAGTTGTTGCTCAAGAAGGATGTAAACTTAAACTTGGTGACAGATAATGACATGCAAAATTATAAGTCTATGTTACTTGATACAAATGCACATCGTCGTGACTACGAACCAAGTAAGCCAATAAAAAGTAATAAAGGACAAAAATATTTGCAAGTTATTAAACCTCTTTTAAAAACTGAAGAATGCAGTTCACGGAAAGGGTCTACCGTTACTAAAAAAGTGGAGAAAAAACGTTGATTTAGTATACTGGGATGATCCTAATGAATTAGTAGAAAGGTTGAAATTATTAATTGCGTCAAGAGATGCTGGCAACACAGGATTAGATAATGAAATTATATGTATCATTGAAGAATTGCGTGAAAGTAAAATTATAAATATGTCGGATCCGGTAAATAGTACGGACACAACGAATCGCAAGCGCGCCAAAAGGCTATAGCACGTGATCTACCGACACCATGGCGTGCTTCTACAGAGTCGTGATATTTTAAGCCTGCAGCGAGGACGCCATTCAGTGCCCGACCGCAGTGGAGCTAAGACGTCCCGGAACTGTCATTCGTTTCGTTGTAAAGTGTTAAAATGTAACGTTTAAGTTATCCTGAAGAAACATTTCTGCTTGTAACCCATAACGCTGTGATAATCATGTTCGACGATGTGCTAACTTATCAGACAGATGTGTTGCTGGGGAGTTTGTTCCGCCACTTCTTCTTCCCAGCAAAAACACTAGGAAGTGGCGAAGGGTGGGCTTTTTGGGGGACTGTCTTATGTAATTTTGACATTCAAAAAGTGCTGATCCTCAGCCTAAAGTGAATAAACGACTTTTGATTTTGAGCGAATTTGATTTTTGATGAAGATTCAACCCCAACCGTAAGCTATCTCCGACATCAGAAGTGGCATAAAGAACTTGCTTCCCACTTGACTGGCGTGCTTCACCGAGTCTTCGAGGTGCAGCAGAACAAGATGCAGTGAAACCCGGAGCCTCGCTTGACCTACCCTCAAAAAGAAAAACTAAGTACATCGGGCTCCAGCAAGAAAGTTTGTTAGGTGCAAGATGCGAAACGAACGAGCAGCGTGGCGCGGCAGCCATGGCACGGCGGCGGCGCGGGCGGCTCGATATGGCATGCGCGACATGGCACGGCGCAGCGGCGACGGCGGCGCGGCACGGCACGGCGCGGTGGCGCGCGGTGGCGCGGCATGGTGGCGGTGGCGCGGCTTGGCAGCGCGTCTCGGGCGGCAGTGCGGCCTACAAATGCGCGCGAAATAGCTGGCACTTGCAGACAACAATCCGGTGAGTCGTGTAATTTTTGTTTGAATTTGGAAACAAAATGTTTTTCTTTCCAAGCAGTACTAATCGCAATTTTGAAGGTCAATGCGAACGTTTGTGTAAAAATCATACCTAGATAGTACTGCAAACATAGACCTAGTACCGAACGAATTATTTGCGAAGTTTTAAATAGTGCTAATAGTTTATTTTACATGCGGGTAGCGCGTACAATAAGATAATAAATCATTTCAAATAGGTGTGATGATCGTTCGCGAAATATTTTAAACAGCGTACTTATCACAATCAACCGTGACAAAATGTTCGTTAGTTATTACTAAACAAAAATGTTCTTTTTTTAAACAGCGTCGATACCGCGGGTATGTTTAGAGAACTTAACGTCATGAATATTCTTTTAGCATGGCGTGGATTGGCTACTGGAAGTTAAATTAGCAGAGGGCTATTTTAATGCGTTAAATTGACAATAATGCGATCGAAGTATTGTTTAGCGTTTTTTCTGGGGTCTGTTAACGTAGGCATATTTTGTTACTTCGTGAGAACAATAGAAGTCGTGACAATTGAAACTCGGTAGGTAAATAAACGTTACCAACGTGACGCGTTTGGAAAATTGAGCGGTAAACAAGATTTAAGGGAATGCATTTCGTATTAACAGACTCATTAACCAAATAAGTTCCTTTGTTTGTTCCAGTTTATCGATACTGGTAGTCTACTAGTAGTACTATGAGGGCGATTAAAGATATCTTAGCTTAATTTGGTACACGGACGCGTACATTGTACACGGAAACCTAAACCTGTTATTTGCGAGTCAACCCATCATATCGAACGTGGATCCATGCGAGACAATAGCTTTTGTGGTTAAGCGTTTAAAGAAAGGTTTTGTCATTCTAGTAACATTGATTTACACACGTTACTGGTTCACTTAGGGCCAACAAACAGGTTCAACGTATTTTGATAGTTCAATCAAAACAGATGATAGTAGTTTTTAGCAAGACTCATTAATCGAAATTCAGTTAGCAATAAACTGTAGGTGCAGTCATAACGAAACATACTAAACTAGGCCCCAAATATAAGGGATCTTTCATAACGTTTTTGCAAGTACGCACATGAAAGGTTAAGGCGGATGCCTAAGGGCCAAGTACTAAGTAAAATAGAAAAGGTTGAATCGAGTGATAGTGGGGAATCTTAGGTCGGCTGGTCAGACCGTACCAGTAGCCCCTCGTAGCCGTAGTCCAGTAGAAATCGGTATCTGCTTTAAGTAGTCCGTGGATACGCGGTATTGCGAGTGGCACTGGCGGAGGTCGGGGTCTTGTAAAGACTATAGAGTCCGTGGGACTCGGCATTGATGAGAATGCATAGTGACAAACTGGAGGTTTGTTGGGGCTTAGTGAAAAGCCACAGGCCACGGATAAGATTCCTGCTTAGCGATTTGTGACGTTCTTAGGATGTTTTAGTGGCTGCTAGCATGTGTATACTTGACAAAGTCGTTTATTAATTCAAACTGAAGAATGAGAATTAGTGAGTTTCGATTTTTGAGGTATAACTTTAGGCAAACGTAAAACTGAGGTTGAATCGTGCAAATGCAAAACTTAATAGATTTACGGTCGATTTAGTCTGATCTTGTTGATTTTGAGACCGTTCAAGGTCATAAGGGTGCTTATTTAGTAAGGCTCCGCGCAAGCAATGGTCATTTAATTGTCTAGGTTGCGGTAGTTGACGAGGTAAGTTGACTTACTGTAACTGTATTTCTAACGCACATGCTCAGAGTATAACTGACAAGATTTTAGTAAAGTAGTTGTGGAAATGAAATCTTTAAGCTTACGTGATGGATGAGACCGTACCAGAGGTTGTCGTGCAACCGTAGCTCTGTAGAAATCGGTGTGTAGTCCGAGAGTACGTGGTGGGCAGTGAACTCTGGCGGAGGTCGGGTTTCAGTGGAAACCATGAGTAAGATGGTAACTGGAGGTTACTAGGAGGAGGGCCATGCGTAGCCAAACATCACGCGTAGTGCTTAAGTATTTTGGTTTATCTGTTCTGATTGTGTCTCTTCTGAGATAGTGCGGTGATTGCGTCAGTGGTGCTTTGAGTTTTCTAATATTTTTAACGTGTAGTTGAACCTTTTGTAATGACTAATGTGGTGCGCAGTGCGCTGTGACCAACTTGATGAGGATGATGTAAAGTACCAATAAGATAATTACCTCGTTAATTAATGACAGGAATTCTTTTTATTCAACTTAAAATCGATGTTCCACTAGGGTTAGGAAAACGCCAGAAGCTAAAGTAATTATTAAATTGAATGACAACTGTGATTTACCGAAATGTGATACTGAAGGCGTTTCAGAACCTTCACCTGACATTGCTGCGGGTACTCTAGGTAATTAGTTCAATTATTGTTCATTTTGTGTGCGATGGTCAGGTCACAGGGATGACTGAATCATTGAGTTCGCATGGTCACAGGGTTGACATGTGTGTGTGCGCACATCTGTTGCGCTTCAGTCACAGGGTTGACTGACTGTTAATTTGGTGTCACAGGGATGTCTACCATAGAACACTTGTAGTCACAGGGTTGACTTAGTGTGTGTCGCATTACATGGTCACAGGGATGATTTTTTTACTGTTTACATGTGTTGTACATAGAGAATTAGCAGCAATTGTCAGTCACTTATGTTTTGTTTCTGTAATTTCAATGGTGTTACAGAATTTTGGAGTTACATTCTTGCATTTAGAATAAAAATGTTCAAAGACATGATACTTTTATTGAGTCAGAGTTATTTAGGTCAGATCTGGCCGAGCGTGAATGATACTGTGTGGTATTTTCTTTTGCTTCAGATTAACACACGAGGACGTGTGAAACGCAGGATGGCCGTGTCGGATCCGGTAAATAGTACGGACACAACGAATCGCAAGCGCGCCAAAAGGCTATAGCACGTGATCTACCGACACCATGGCGTGCTTCTACAGAGTCGTGATATTTTAAGCCTGCAGCGAGGACGCCATTCAGTGCCCGACCGCAGTGGAGCTAAGACGTCCCGGAACTGTCATTCGTTTCGTTGTAAAGTGTTAAAATGTAACGTTTAAGTTATCCTGAAGAAACATTTCTGCTTGTAACCCATAACGCTGTGATAATCATGTTCGACGATGTGCTAACTTATCAGACAGATGTGTTGCTGGGGAGTTTGTTCCGCCACTTCTTCTTCCCAGCAAAAACACTAGGAAGTGGCGAAGGGTGGGCTTTTTGGGGGACTGTCTTATGTAATTTTGACATTCAAAAAGTGCTGATCCTCAGCCTAAAGTGAATAAACGACTTTTGATTTTGAGCGAATTTGATTTTTGATGAAGATTCAACCCCAACCGTAAGCTATCTCCGACAAATAAATAAATTTTGTAAAACTTGGTTATCAGCCTCTCGATACAATACACCTGAAAATGAATGTAGACAAATTTGGCCACTACATTCATAAAAGAATGCGTTTGTCAGAGTTATTTGAGTTTAATGAGAATGCATTGCTAAAATCAGAAAACGGAGATTTCGATTTAAAAACATCAAGACTGAGAGGAATTAGATCTCCAGTAGAAGCAGATGATGCTGTAAACAAGGATTATGTAGATCAATTGAATGCTACCACATTAAGAGAAGTAAATAATTTGATTGGTAAATTGCGAACTCAAATCGTAAAAGATGTAAAGGGCATATAGTTCAAGCTACTTTAAAAGCAAGTATACCTGAGGTTATAACTCATTTGCAAGATAAGATTCATACTAAAGCAGAGGTAGACAAATGACTTCAAAAAACTCTTCAATGGTTAAACAGCAAATTGTAAATGAAATCCACAAAGCGGCACGAAGAAACTTTCCGCGACGTTCTGTTATTCTGAAAGGAATCCATGATTTATGGCAAGCAGACTTGATGGATATGCAAAATCTAAAAAAGTACAATAAAAACTATAAATTCATCTTAGTGGTAATTGACTGCTTCTCAAAGTATGCTTGGGCTGAACCGAAAAGTCGAAAAATAAATTTGATGTTACTCGTGCTTTTGAACATGTACTGCTTAGTAGTCATAATAAACCTATTAACTTACAAACTGATAAAGGGACAGAATTTTATAACATCACTTTTCAAAACCTTATGAAAAAGCATAATATTAACCATTACTCTTCGTTTTCTACTAAAAAAGCATCAATTGTAGAGAGAATAATAAGGACTTTAAAAAATAAATTATACAAACATTTTAGTCTCAATGGAAACTATAAGTGGGTGGGTCAACCATTGGTGGCTACAATGCAGAGATATAACAACACAAAACACGCACTATTCAATTTAAACCGGCTAATGTGAATAAAAGTAATGAAAAAGTAGTTAAAGAAAATATAAACAAAATGAACAAACATGATTTAGTTCAGTGGAGACCTAAATTTAAAGTAGGTGACTGTGTTCGTATAAGCAAATATAAACATAATTTTGACAAAGGTTACACTCCTAATTGGTCGACAGAATTATTTATTATAAAAAAGGTGAATAAATCCTTGCCAGTGACATATCATATAGAAGATCAAAGAAAGCAAAAAATATTAGGAGCTTTTTACGAACAAGAACTACTAAAATCGAATTATCCTGATGTTTATTTAATATAGAAAAGGTTTTGAAAAAGAAAGGAAATAAATTGTATGATCGGTGGTGAATGTTGGGAAATAACTTTTTTGCGGTTAAGTAAGCTGCTTTTATTAAAGTTTTATTATCCTTATGTTTGAGTTTCTTAATTTTTGATTTTATTTTTGAAACTAAGGTTTTAAATGTTTTAATGCCAGATCCAGACTTTAGTTTCGCTTTCATAACTTTGCTCACAAGCCAAGAGCTTAGTTTTTCACCTTTTCCTGCATCTTTTGCCTTAATAATGTGAAACTTGCCCTCAAATGTAACGGGTAAATAAATGAAACTTAAGGTCTTTAATGATTGACCGCCAGCAGCAATCATTTTAGTGTGGTCGTCCTAGTTTAAAGTGCAGTCTGTTAGTTGTAAGTGACAATTATTTCCAAGAATCGAAACTGCAGCTCCAGAATCAAGTAATCCAACAGCATCAATGTTATTAATTTTAATATTAACGTAAGGCCTAGAATCGTTTAGTGGTTTTGATAGCAGAATTGTAGCAACTCTGTAAGAAGAAGAAAATGTTCTAATAAAATCAAGCCAAGTATCCCAATCTTGCTTGCTGAAATTGTTACAACTCTGCTTAATTAGTTTTTTGAGATTGCATTAGTTTTACGACAGTTAGGCCTTTACATCCTTCATGTCATGCCACACTTAAAACAGACAATATCCCGTGGAGCCTTGCATTGGCGAATGTGATGGGTGTTGTTACGACACCTGGGACAGTAAGGTTCCTTTTTAGCCGCGTTTATTGAATGTACATATTTATTGTTATTATTATAATTATTATTTCCATATTGATTGTTATTATTTAAACTATTATTATTATACCTATTGTAACTAGTATTAGCCTTATTTATAGGTTTATTGACATCCTTAGTGTACGCAAATTCAGGGGCTAACGTATCGGAAGTAACCTTAGGAGGTTCTTGAAATTTTGACAGTCGAGTTTGAAATGTCTCGTAGTTACGACATAATGAACGCAAGGTGTCTATGGTCGGGATCTGAGGAGCTGCTGCTAACGTACTAGCATAGCACGGTCTAATATTATGCAAGAGAATTTCCAATTGGTCCACTTCAGAAAGAGGAGTGGATAGACGCGAGAACAATCCATTCATAACCGCAAGATAAATTGTTATATTCTCACGTTCTCCTTGAGTACGAGAACGAATTTCAGAAATAAGTCTGTAATCGTAGTCAGTTTGACTAAAATCCTCTTTTAATAAACGCGCCAACTCAGCCCAAGAACTGACTTTGTCCTTTACTGCACGATACCAGTGAAGGGCATCGTCTTGAAAAATTTCTGATGCAAAACTCAGAACCTTTTGCTGTGGAATATTTTTAGCCAGCATAAATTCATCAACACGCTGTATAAAAGAGCGAACACAAGTTTTCCCAGTAAATTTTAGTTTACTTAAATCAGATGAGGTACATTCGCATGACGCGGAAACCACGTTCTGTAGTTCCGGCACAGTAGATGCTGATTCTTTGACAGAACTAGCACTAGCCACATTAAAGGAAGTACTAGCAGAAGGTTTATTGGCTAGCAAAGTAGAAAGTTTTTTCGAGAATATTTTATAACCGCTAACAATGTCGTCATATTCCTTTTTAATGTCGTCACTACGCGTTATCCTCTCGACACGATTGTATAAATGATTTAACATATTCTGTGTTCGCAATAGTAAAGCAACGCTAGGATCACTTGCATCAAGACTTAATTGAATTTTCATTAGAACATTCTAAACAACCCTTAAGATCCTGTCTTACATCGAGGGGACTCTAAAATGTGTTCCGAAGGCAAATCAGGGGATAATTTTATGATTTGTTTACGTAACTCCTCAACAGAAGGTGCAGGAGTCGCCCCTCTAATACGAACTTATACTCCAACTCAGACTTCTGAAGAATAAAAAAAAAAAAAAAATAAAAAACAAAAATGGTAAGTGTCACACTTAGTACGCTACTACTCACTACACAGGTAAAAGAAAAAAACAACACGTTCTCCGTTCTGTTACAATTCAAAAAATTAAGAACGTCTGGGTTTTTTTTTATAAACCGAAACAAAATAATAGCAAAAAAATAAAAACAACAAGCAAAACATAAAAGAAAAAAAGGAAAAAAAATGCTACTAATGTGTACTATACGACAGAAAAGAACAATATTACTTTTTAAAATAATTAATGTGAACAAAAAATAAAATTATTAAACACAATTTTATGAAAGCGTCGTTTTAGGTGCCCGAGACGAAACAAGTATAACAATATTTGAACAAAGTACTTATGCAACTAAACGACTTTAAATGATTAATTAATAATGTAGGGTAGGTTAATTATGAGCATGATTAAATTGTACAAAAGAAAAAAAATTGTAAGCTCGTGTACACATTAGTAACGGAAAAAAACCAAAAAATAAAGACGTTTACACAGACAACCAACAACGTACACAACACACAACCATAGAGTAGAAATTAATCAGCTGTATTTCTACCACGATTAAGGGCGCCAGTGTCCCGGTTCTAAAGTTACCTCTACACTACTTTATCCTACCTAGGAGGATATGAAATAAAAAGGTATGTAGGCAGTAAATAGGAACATTTATTACTATAGCTCGGTAGAAGGGGGTCGATACGTAGGTGGGTTAGGACCTATACAGCGATTAACCTCCTCACTGGTCTAGCACTCCCCTGACGTCACTGGCCGCTGCCGAAGACGGGTGCTCGCGCGTCGATCGCCAGATGATGGTGTACGGTTCAGGGTAGTCCTGCTACTCCCGCCGCGGCAAGCAGGAAAATAAACTTGAAACGTGAACTGGAAACCCTGTAATGCGCAACAAGTGAAAGCATTACACACTGGCCGGGAACGATGAGCACCCACAGGAACACTTAATAGGGAAGCACTAAGTATGTAGATGTGTTGCTGTGGATGTTCACTATCAGATACGGAGATGACAATAATTTCGGTTAATTTAAAAGTTTAAACATTTGAAAATTATAACGGAACACAATCATAATTTATTAAAATGATATAATTACAAGAAGGTGGGGTAGAACTACAGAAAAAAGAGGGTAATGGCGTCTAATAGGAATAAAGATTAGCTATAACACAAATGAAGAGATTACCAAGGTGAAAGCGGAGCGAAGGAAACCGTTACGGTTTACTAAGCTACTGGCTAATTTAAATTTGTGCAACACTTACCCAATCGGGGTTCAATTCACACACACAGAATGTTTAGACGTAATAATTAAGGCCGATATTCTAAGACGTGTCCTCGAAACTTCCTCGACTCCACTCAACCTCATTCAAGGAAATCGGTATTCATAGTTACAAAAAATCTCCTCCACTTTGCGTCACTCGACATTTTCCCTCAGTCGAGGTAAGGAAACAACTGTCAAACTCAAGGTACGTCGGGATGTACCTTAAGGAACACTCAAGGAAGATTTACTACATTAAGCGCATTGTTTACTCTACTCTTTCACCCCCGCTCGATAAACAAAGTACCAAAGCTGATTATTCTATTTGAATAGTGTGTTCAATGGATCTCCAAAGGTTTCTGAATTATCTGTATGATAATCCGTACGATTATCCCGAAAGACGTTATTTACGAGATGCAGAAAACCCCATAGAATTTTATGACATTGTAGAATTCCAAAGACGCTATCGATTTAGGAAAGAAACTGTGTTGAATATGTTGTTACCACTTGTGTTCGATAACAGAGCTATGTCCAGTAACAGAGGACTGCCCATTCCACCTTTAATTCAGTTGTTAATTGCGTTAAGATTTTATGCTACTGGAAATTTTCAAGTAAGTAAAACCTTGTTGTTTGCCTATAAACGTTTAGAAAACCATTATTTCTTTATTTTTCAATTATGATTATTTAAGTAACTTTTGATTTTACTTTGCAGATTGTATGTGGAGATTTGCACAAAATAAGTCAATCCGTAACGTCGAAAATTGTGGCTAAAATATCAGAGACCATTGCTCTTAAAATAAGACAATTTATAAAATTCCCCACATCTATTGAGCAACCAGAAGTGAAACAAAAATTCTGTCGGGTAGCAGGATTTCCGGGTGTATTAGGGTGCATAGATTGTACACACATTCCCATCAAAAACCCCGATAGACGGAATGGCGAAGTATTTCGTAATCGAAAAGGTTGGTTTTCAATTAATGTGCAATTAATTTGTGGACCTGACATGGAAATTTATGATATTGTAGCACGTTGGCCGGGATCAGTACACGACTCACGTATATTTATTAACAGCAGATGTTGCATGAGATTTGAAGATGGTGAAGTCTCAGGCATATTAATAGGGGACAGTGGATATGCGCAGACTTCATATATGTTTACACCAGTTATAAATCCACAAACCCAGTCAGAAATAAGATATAATAGAGCTCACATAAGGACTAGAAATATTATAGAAAGAGTGAATGGAGTTGGGAAGAGGCGGTTTGCTTGTTTAAGCAGAAAGCTTCAGAATAATTTAGTTAACACTTGCAATATAATTGTTGCCTGTGCAGTCCTCCACAATGTCTCTTTGCTAACCCATGAAGATGTCATAGCTGAGCCTATTGAAGATGTACAAGAGGTACCAGTACCACCTGTAAATGCCACTGAACGAGGTAGTTTAATAAGGGCTGCGTTTATTGGAAGACATTTCTAAAAGAAAAATTATGCTTTTTAATTTTATTTTTCGATATAATAGGTGCTTACATTTTGTCTTTAGATTAAAATTAAAAGATTCAATATTATTTATGCTATCATCCATACTTCATAATAAAAGTTCATCATACTTGTTACGTGCGCTGCCTACACCAAAACGGCTGAATAGCGACATGATAGCTATTTACGTACAATGGATGTTTCCACGCAAAATTGCAACATGCCGACTCTGCTGACTCGACGCCTCGTGCATCGTCGGCCACCTACTTCCATTCTGATGACAGCGCATCCGCAAATTCGCAATAGTTT
The DNA here is from genome assembly GCA_921972225.1 of Euplexia lucipara. Taxonomy (NCBI): domain Eukaryota; kingdom Metazoa; phylum Arthropoda; class Insecta; order Lepidoptera; family Noctuidae; genus Euplexia; species Euplexia lucipara. The sequence continues at coordinate 18,857,813 of OV179156.1, forward strand.
AGAATTATATTTTTGGTAACAATTAGTTAGGCACTTTTGAACTAGCATCGTCAAAGTCTAGACGTAAGATTAACTATAAGTCAAATATTGTAATTTTACATAATTAAACTTTTCTTTAAATTATTTTCGGTTTTTTTTAAGTCCTCCGGCTGTCACCTTCGTAATTGGCGCAGTCGGTAGGATTTTCGAGGCAGTGCGCGGCGCGGTATAGATTTCCAAAAATCGTTAATCTGCTGACTCCGATAGTCGCTGTCGGTATTTCCAAGTACCTCGTCGAAAATCCGAACTTAAGAAGAAGACGCAGCTGAGGACGTATCCAGCCATCGATACAACGAAAAAACCATGTATATGTAAGTCCTTGAAACTTTCTTTAAGTGTTGCTTCCTTGTCCTTCCTTATACCCAAATATTAATATAAAGTCAAAATTTTTCACCCAAGGGAAACTAGGAATAAATCTGTCTCCTCCAGGCAGATAAATAGGAGCAGAGAAGTAGATTTAAATAGGTTTACGGAATCCGATAATTTAGGCCTAGATTTATTATTCGATAGTGACAATATGGCACTGAACCCCGATACTATCTACAACGCTTTGCGTGCGGTCCCAAATTTTGATGGCAATCCGAATGTTCTAACACGATTCATTAAAATATGTGATCAGCTTGTAATACAATATGTTAGAAATGACCCTACTTACGAGTTAACCAATTTATGTCTCATAAACGGCATCCTAAATAAAATCACCGGGCCAGCAGCTTCAACTATTAATTCCAATGGTATAGCAGACAATTGGCAAGGGATACGTGACGCATTAATTAATAATTTTTCCGACCAAAGGGATGAGACCGCCCTTTATAATGACATGTCTTTACTGACACAAGGAAGTAGCACCCCGCAGGAGTATTATGACAAATGCCAGACCCTTTTTAGCACCATAATGACTTATGTCACATTGCACGAAAACGTAGAAACAACCGTTATAGCTAAACGCGATCTTTATAAAAAGTTAACTTTACAATCTTACGTTAGAGGTCTTAAGGAACCTCTAGGGTCCCGTATCCGCTGTATGAGACCCGAAACTATTGAAAAGGCTCTGGAATTTGTACAACAAGAAATGAATGTCATGTACCTACAGCAACGCAACGAGAGTATCCCCGAGCGGCGTAACCAGACACATCAAATGCAGTCAACCCATAAAATGCCACCCGCGGTCCCTATGACCACACCAAAAGTTTTTAGCTTTCCTAGCCCAGGCCCCAGTTGGCATAAGCCTATGCCTATGCCGCCGCAGCAGCATCAGCAGCAATGGAGACCACCTTTCCAGCAAAATCAGGTACCTCAACGGAACCCTAATATGTTTAGCCGTACTCAACAGATGTTTCGTGCACCCCCGCCGAATTACAACCCCCAGACTGACGCATTTAGATTTCCAAATAGGAACCCCCAACCGCAAAATACTGGTCCGAAACCGATGAGCGGTGTTAGTCATTTTGTACCAAGACCATTACCAATAAATGACTGGCGTAGGTTTGGAAATCCACCACCTAGTAATTACTTCAAAACCCGCGAAATGAATTTTAACGAAATGACTGATTATTATGACGCTAACAATTACCCTGACTATTACTACGAATTTCCTGACTATTACTATGCCTGTGAGCCTTATGTCTATTCTGACTTCTATGACTATCAGCAGACCGATCCCGAAATTCAATTAAATGTGGATCAATTGAATAACGTAAAATGCTTAGAAGCACAGCCGTCCTCTACTTCTAAAGCAGACCAGGATTTTCGCAAGGAGAAGGATCAAAAAGGATTAAAATAGAATTAAATGTTCAGTCTAAAAGGGAATTACGTTACATACAGATATCAGACCCACCACTTAAACTACTAGTAGATACCGGAGCTAATCAGTCTTTTATTAGTCCCGAGGCAGTCGAACAATATTTTAAACATATCCCTTTAAACTTTGACCCCTTCGAAGTAACGAACGCTCGTGTTACTAGTGTGCATGAACATTCTATTACGATTCCGAACTTTGGTGAATTTAATAATCCCACTAACGTAAAATTTTTTATCTATAAATTTCATAACTACTTTGATGGTTTATTAGGATTAGATCTACTTGATGGAGCACAGATTGATTTAAAAAAAAATTATTTAATTACAGACTTTACAACTATGCCTATACATTTTTATCAATGTAAAAGATCAAATAGTCAAGAAACCATTCCCGCTAACTCGTCAAAACTAGTGAATATTCCTATCTATTGTCCAGACGGTGACGTTTCGATAGATCAGCAAGTTTATTGTAACTGCATTATTCATGAGTGCATTACTCGCGTCACTGATTACACTGGAATTGTAGAAATTGAAAACCCGACGGAAGATGACCTGACTATTGTGTTTGACCGACCTTTGCAAGCCGAGCTTTTTAATACTGAGTGCATTAGCACCGAACAAGACTCTATGCGCGTTAAGCAGGTTTTATCTCGTTTGCGTACAGAACATTTAAATATTGAGGAAAAAACTAATTTAGAGACATTGTGTGCCCGTTTTGCTGACGTATTCTATGTTGAGGGAGAGCCTTTAACTTTTACAAATAAAATCAAGCACCATATTAGAACGACTGACGAACTTCCTGTGTACACTAAAAGCTACCGCTACCCTTTTGTGCATCGACAAGAAGTTAGAGACCAGATAACCAAAATGCTGGACCAAGGTATTATACGACCTTCTGAATCAGCCTGGAGCTCACCTATTTGGGTAGTTCCTAAGAAAGCCGACGCATCAGGCAAGCAAAAGTGGCGCATTGTAGTAGACTTTCGCAAACTAAATGACAAGACTATAGACGACAAATACCCGATTCCTAACATCAATGACATACTTGACAAGCTTGGTAAGTGCCAGTATTTTAGCACGTTAGACCTGGCATCAGGTTTTTATCAATGTGAGATGCACCCAGACGACATTCCTAAGACAGCGTTCAATGTAGAGCATGGACACTTTGAATTCTTGCGTATGCCCATGGGTTTGAAGAACTCTCCATCTACTTTTCAAAGAGTAATGGACAACGTTCTCAGGGGCTTGCAAAATGAGATCTGTCTCGTATATCTCGATGACGTCATCATATTTAGTACATCTTTACAAGAGCATTTGGTAAACCTAGAGAAAGTGTTCAAAAGATTGCAAGAATCTAACTTCAAAATCCAGATGGATAAATCAGAGTTTTTGAAATTAGAAACCGCGTTTTTAGGACATATAATCAGTGGCGAAGGTGTTAAACCTAACCCAGATAAAATAGCAGCAATTGAAAAATACCCATTACCAAAGACGCCTAAGGAAATAAAACAATTCCTAGGACTATTAGGATACTATAGGAAATTTATCCCAGACTTTGCTCGCATCACTAAGCCTATGACAAAATGCCTTAAAAAGACTAGTAAAATTATCTTCGACTCTGAATATATTGACTGTTTTAACAAATGTAAGAACTTACTGACGAACGACCCAATTTTACAGTATCCCGACTTCACTAAAGAGTTTATATTAACAACAGACGCTTCAAACGTAGCTTTAGGCGCTGTACTCTCACAAGGAACAATCGGCTCAGATAAACCTATCTGTTATGCCTCGAGAACTTTGAATGACAGTGAAACCAATTATAGCACTATTGAAAAAGAGCTCTTAGCCATAGTTTGGGCTACAAGGTATTTCAGACCTTACCTGTTTGGTCGCAAATTCAAAATATTCACCGACCACAAGCCGTTACAGTGGATAATGAACCTGAAGGAACCCAACCAAAGGTTGACTAGGTGGAGACTTAAACTAAGTGAATACGATTACACTATAGTCTATAAAAAGGGAAAGTATAACACTAATGCAGACGCATTATCCCGCGTAGAAATTAATAATGAGGAGACAGAGTCAATGTTAGCCAACCCTTCAGAGCGACCACCTTCTCAAACAGGTTCTACAACAGCCACTGCCCACACTAGCACTGAAAACCCTATTCTAGAAGTTCCTATTACAGATGAACCCTTAAACAAATTTCACCGACAAATATGCATAACTATAGTCAGTAACGTCCCCTACATTAAACGAACGACAGCAACTAAACCTTTTGACACACATACTCGCACACATATACAGGTCTCAGAATGTAACTTAGAACAGGACGTAGTAAACGCCATAAAAGAATATGTGAAACCTAAAGTTAAAACTGCATTAAAGATAACTCCGCCTTTAGGTATGTACTCAATCATACCTATTATACAAAACAACTTTAAAAGCTCAGCTATGAACCTAGTGCTAACAAAAACTGAACTAGAAGATGTAAAAGAATATTTAAGGCAGCAACAGATCATAAAGAGTTATCATGAAGGAAAAACCAATCACAGAGGGATAAACGAATGCTATCTTGCTCTTTCTCGGAAATATTATTGGCCCAAGATGAAGGATGACATAGCTAAATATATAAATGAATGTATAATTTGCGGGCAATCTAAATATGATAGGAACCCAATCAGACCTCTACTAAATCTAGTGCCTCCGGCTACCAAGCCATTCGAATTGGTACATATGGACCTCTTTACAGCCCAGAGTGAAAAATATCTCACAATAGTAGACGTTTTCTCAAAATACGGACAGGCATACTATTTAAGAGATGGCACAGCAATTAGTATACTTCAGGCAGTTTTAAACTATTGTACACATCACGGTCTTCCACTTACTATCGTAACCGATAACGGCACTGAATTCACAAATCAATTATTTTCCGAATTTACTAAAACGCATAAAATTAACCATCACAGAACTCTAGCTCACTCCCCTAATGACAATGGAATTGTTGAACGATTTCACTCTACGTTACTAGAACATCTACGAATTCTAAGACTACGTCAGAAAGATGAACCTGTTGTCAACCTCATGCCCTACGCTATATTAGCTTATAATAGCACAATTCATAGTTTCACAAAGTGCAGACCACATGACATAATTAGAGGACATTTTGACCCAAGGGACCCACTTGATATTAACATGACCGAACATCTTATGCAACAGTACATCTTAAATCACCGTGACCAGATGAAAACCGTATATGACCTTATCAACGACTTCACACTTACAGACCGAACGAATATCATACAAAATAGGAATAAGGACAGAGAGCCCGAAATAGAGTACCAACCAGAACAGCAAGTCTTCATTAGTAACCCATTAGCTAGTCGCCAAAAATTAGCTCCGCGTTATACTCATGACACTGTGCTGGCTGACCTCCCAATCCACATATACACATCTAAGAAGAAAGGTCCCGTAGCAAAGTCCCGACTCAAGCGTATCCCTAAGACCTCAAATTTGTTGCAGGATACTACTGGCGACGATAGTTCACACAACACTGGCGCTCGAGATAAAACTTGAGAACTTAGACGATGGACCCGGACTCCTACCTTTCAACCTTGGACAATCCAGACTCATAACACACTATCATTCCTTCCTACAATACATAGACTTAAATGACATTGAACAAAGACTTAACTCTGTAATTAATCAAGTAGACTATTTCAAAACTAAATTAGATAACCAAAGTTTTGTTTTATATGAAATTCAAATTAACCATTTATCTAATAAATTGGACAAAATTAATTCCCAGTTAAAAACGTTAGAACCCGGTCGCAGCAAAAGGGGTCTCATAGACGGTTTAGGTTCAGTTGTAAAAAGCATAACCGGTAACTTAGATCAATCGGATGCCCATACTTACAATAATGCCATTAAACTTTTAGAAAATAACGATGACAAGATACTATCGGAGGTAAATGACCATATAAGTCTTAATAAAGTCTGGATGAATAAATACAGTGAGATATTATCAAAAATTGTAAGTAATCAAGAGAGAATCAATAGTACTTTAGAATTAATTTTAGACGAAAAAGCTACTGCTACAAACGATCTTATAAGATTCGCAAAGTTTGCTCAGTTGTTAACTATCATTAGCGATAATACAGATGATTTATTTCTAGAGATAACTAGGATAGAAGATACCTTAGCTTTTATACGTGCATCGAGCACTCACCATAGTACTTTAAGCATAGACACTTTAAGTAATATGACTAAGCGATTAAGATCTATATACGGTTCAGACCAATTGCTAGAGGCAGATCTAAGAGAATTCTATTCAGTTATAAAACCTGGTTATTATTTTACAGATAAAAAAATAGTTATCATATTTAAAATCCCAATAATCTCCCCTGATAAGTTCGAATTATATAGATTAGCAATAGTTCCCAATAAATTTATGTACACCTTTATTCCTCCTTACCCTTTCATTGCAACCAATGGGAAAGCTTTCAAGTACATAGAGGCTGAATGCCCGAAGTTTAACCAGCTCCATCTCTGCGAAGAGGAAGTCAACCATCAACCGACGAGAGGACATCTGGACTGCATCCAAGGGCTCATCTATAATCAATCTCTACAGAAGTCATGCCTGCCCACTAAACTCACGCTGACCAAAGAAGCTATGGAGCAATTGGACGACAGACGCTATACACTTACCTTTCCACAATCAACCCGAACCGAGCTACAATGCGAACGTCAAGAATTCATCTCTCTACACGGAAGCTATCTCGCCACCATTCCGCAAAAATGCTTACTACGCACTGAACAGTTTACTATCATCAACACGAATGACCGTATCAAAGGACAACCGATGAAAATCACCGAAATACCCATGAACCTGAACATTGCCAACGAATCTATCCCACATCTGAAGTTAAATTCGCTACACCTGAAAAGTCTGCATTTAATCGAAGATAAAATCTTAATGCAGCAACCAGTACAAATCGATCGCACTCACCTGGAACAATCGATTTACCATACGACCATCCCACTATATGTCGTAATATTTGGTGCAATTATACTGATCGTTACCCTCACTATACGTCGGTATAATGTTTGCACAAAGCTCAGAAAGCCACAATCACCAAATGTAAGCGATGAACATCATCAATACGAAGACGTAGAATCTCCCGAAATCAAGAAAAATGTACCAGCAACATTCTCGCTGAAATTGCTCAAATAGTTGCTGTTCTGAGGGGGAAGGTGTTACGTGCGCTGCCTACACCAAAACGGCTGAATAGCGACATGATAGCTATTTACGTACAATGGATGTTTCCACGCAAAATTGCAACATGCCGACTCTGCTGACTCGACGCCTCGTGCATCGTCGGCCACCTACTTCCATTCTGATGACAGCGCATCCGCAAATTCGCAATAGTTTAGAATTATATTTTTGGTAACAATTAGTTAGGCACTTTTGAACTAGCATCGTCAAAGTCTAGACGTAAGATTAACTATAAGTCAAATATTGTAATTTTACATAATTAAACTTTTCTTTAAATTATTTTCGGTTTTTTTTAAGTCCTCCGGCTGTCACCTTCGTAATTTACTCTATCTTGTTTGTTTAATTGTGTGGTTTTACAACAAACAAATACAATACTTCTCTTTTATATAGTAAATAGGGAGTTTTAAGTCCAATGAAAACAAATGATTGATTGATTATTGTATATTAACACCAAAAACAACAATTATTTTCATTTTTTTAATAATAACTCTGCTTCCTCTCTTTTAATTTGGTTGCAGCGCAGAACCTCTTCTGCACTTTTTCGCTCTATTACTGTTTTTTTATAAATTTCCTCAGCTGCTTTTAACAGCCACTGCTTTTCCTCAACTATTTGTCTGTGCAGTTCTTCTTCCCTCTCTTGTATCCGTGCATAATTATTTTTCCTTATTTCAAATTCTTCGGTAATAACCTTTGTTCGTATATTTTTTGCTGCCCCTAGACAAAATAAAATATATATAGTAGGTACAGTCAACAGCTCATCAGGATATACCAAACTGCCAAATTTTTCCATATTACATTTTAATAATTTGAAGTTAAAAGTTAGACTAGGTAAGAACATGATTTTTAAGGGAATGAGATGTTGTATTTTATTATAACATCTCATTCCTTTAAAAATCAAGTTCTTACCTAGTCTAACTATTAACTTCATTCATTCATTATGGATCTATCAAGTGAAAAACATTTCTGCATTATAATACCTCATATATAAAGATGTCAATTTTACATATGAGGTAGATTAAAAATGTAGCGATAAAATTCTTGACCCATAGCATACATAAGTAGCTCACTACTTGTGTATGCTATGGGTGGTAATAGCTTTTTTGTTATAAATGTATAGCATACATTTATAACAAGAAAGCCTAACATGATTCAGTTCAAAATATGTATACTATTTCAATATGGCAATATATGGCCCTATTGGGACTTGTGGCATACGCCATACCTCTGCCTAACCCTTTAGAGTAAAAACAGGTGTGATTTTATGTCATTCATCTTCTCAATCTTTGACAGTCGTTATGGATCATCAGAAGCCTGAAAGTCTGACAACCAAGGGGTCTGGTTTACCAAGGGGTATCGTATTATGCAGTTACTGGGTTGTGGAGGTGTGATAGGCAGTCTCTTCATGTAAAATACTGGTATTCAGCTGCATCTGGTTAGACTGGAAGCCGACCCCAACATAATTGGGAAAAGGCTAGGCAGATGATGTATTTACATTATGTACCATAATAATGTAAGTCATAATAATATAATCACTGTGTATTGTATAAAAAACATTGGTCAGGCAGGGGCTATAGTCTTTCCATAGTTCTAGTAACCATCCCACAGTCACTTCAAACCAATAGCCCAATATGTTTTGTGTCCATGTTCTGCAATAGTTCTGCACCAACCGGGGGTTGTCCTTGGGTGCACTTGCATAGTGCATACAGGGATAATCGTCGGTTGGTGACTCCTTATCAGTTAAAAATTATCTAAGGGGCCTCTGAGAGTTGGCTTCAACCCCTGGTATGCCTTTCAAAGGCCCCAGGGTACCGAGATAGGTTAAAAAAAATAATCACTGTCAGAGCCTGCTAATATAGAGGATAATCATTCAATTACCTCTTGGAGTTTTTGGTTCAGGTTCAGGTTCTGGGTATGTTTCTACTACAGTATGTGATTGTGGACCAGGTTCACTTTCGGGCAAAGTCTGCGATGAGGTATGATCGTTTTCATTGAATGCCGCCTCGAAATGGAGTATCTCTAAAAAACAACATTTAAAATTTACTCATTTATTAAGGAGTTTGTGATTACTGCAATATTAATATATTGCATAATATATATTATCAGTAATTTACCTTGAGAAGTAGCTGCTGGCAAATTGTCACTATCAATCACATATTGTAGTTCCACATCTGTCTGTTCAATCAAAGCCTCATCAATAAGCATAGGGAATTCATCCTTTGAAGGCCCTGGCTTGGGATGGAATGGCCCTCCGCCTGTCCTCATGCGTTCTTTTTTTTCTTGCGCTAGGAGAGCTTTTTTGCGGGTTTTTAGGTTGTCCCAGCATTTCTTTAATTGTGGTTGAGTTCTCTGAAATTTTGAAATAAAGTATTTTAATAAAAGTAATTTTTCGACACAATTAAGTTTAAAGTAAAAGGCAAAACCATGATGAAATTTGTCAATAATACTCAATAATGTCCACTTATCTACTGCTCAAAAAAAAAACACCATGCTTAACTAGAAACCAACGTCTGCGATCATCAAATTCGTCCGTTTAGCATGGTATTTATAAAAGTGAACTATAATCGGCTAAATTATGAGTTATGCGTACCTAAGTAGTTTATAATTAGGTTAGTATACCATTACTTACCTTAGAATTAGATTCAATTGAGTTATACTCCTCCAATAAGCGTGCCCAAGCCTCTTTCTTAACAGCTGGATTACCAGCGGCTATAGTTGACGCCAAATTTAATTTATATTTAATAATTAATTCTTGTAGACACAGCTTCTCCGACTCACTGAATATTTGTCTCCCCGACATATTTTAGTACCATCAAATAGTGTGAAATAATAACTGAAGTACTGAACATAGAACAAACAAATCAAAGCTCAAAATGCATTTGTAAACATTACAAGTATTACAACAAGACCGGCGGCGCGACGCGACACAGATAAAAAAAACCACAGAGCATGTAAAAAAACAGCAATCTGACAGCTTTTGAGTGACCATAGACAAAAAAAAAACATGAATCTATGATTCAATGACGTATTTAATGACGTTTTCCCTCGACTCAACCTTGACTCAACCTTACTCGAGGACCCTCAAGATTACCTCACGACAAGACCGAGTTTTGACTAAGAATACCAATTTCGAGGTTTCGTCGAGGAAATCCTTAAGGTAACTTCAGTTGAGTCGAGGTCGAGGAAGTTTCGAGGCTAGGACTTAGAATATCGGCCTATGTGTTTCTTACAAGTTAAGAAAAAACTCGAGGGAACGGTAGTGACGCCTTAAAAAGTCTAAATCACGATTACGACGGAGTTAGTTCGTATTAGGGACCGTGAAAAGACTTGCGTGCGTTCGCTTCGACAACAGGAATCGTTCTCCCGGCGACGTGGTCTGCTATGAACCTCGCGCCCGCGCGCGCGCCGAGAACAAAGGAACTCGTTTCTGGGTGCCTAATATGACGCTTGTTTTAATACGAACGTGGTGATAAATTGTAGCTGGCAGAAAATCTGATTTGATGCGTTCATTATTAATTTATTTAAATTGTAAATAATTTTCTTACATTTATATTATTAATTACGACATGAACAATTAATGTTACAGTAGCTTCAATGGTGGATAAAAAACCTACAACAAGGAAAACTAAGAGCTCCAATTCAAGACGAAGTGATACCAAAATTTACTATTTGAAAGTTAATGATAAAAAGGAAAGAGTGTGTTTAAAAACATTTTTAGAAACATTGGGAATAAGAGAGTGGACCGTACGTTATTGGCTAGGAGAGAAGACTTATAATATTATTAGTAACGAATCTGAGGCAAGAGAAAATGTCCAATTGAAAGAATCCAAAAAAGAGATGGTTAAGAAATATTTAACTGCCCTGCCAAAACTACCATCGCATTACTGCAGAGAATCTACTTCGAAGTTGTATTTAGAGCCTATAATACAATCAAAATCGCAATTGTACCGGCTGTATGTAGACTATTCAGTGTTAAGAAATGATTCTGTGGCTTCGAGAAGATTATTTGAAAGCGTTTTATTTGAAGAGAATATTGGACTGTTCCAACCAAAAAAGGATGCATGCGACCTGTGTTGCGCACACAAAGCAGGCAATATATCGGATGAACAGTATACTAAACATATTGAACTAAAAGACATGGCTAGAGCTGAAAAAAACTCAGACAAAGAAGCAGCAAAGAAAGGAATTATACATGCATTAACTGCAGATCTTCAGGCTGTAAAACTGTGTCCGTTCCTCAACGCCAGTGCTCTTTATTTCAAAACAAAACTCGCTGTGCACAATTTTTCATTCTACAATCTAGGAAATAATAGAGTCACGTGTTACTGGTTCGACGAGACTGTGTGTGACTTAAAATTCACAACATACGCGTCATTTTTTATTGATTATTATTTAACAAAATTAATAAATGACGACCCCAAGGATGTTGTTATATTTACAGATGGCTCTACAGCCCAAAACCGAAACAATGTTGTTTCGAATGCATTGTTGCGATTGGCTATGACGAAGAACATAATAATAACTCAAAAATATTTGGAAAAAGGCCACACGTAAATGGAGGTGGATTCCGTTCACTCCGTCATTGAGAGGAAGTTGAAGAACCGGGAAATATTTTTACCGTCACAGTACGCCACTATCACAAAGGAGGCCAGAAGTATACCATGTCCTTACGAAGTTATTACACCTGATTACACGTTTTTTAAAGACTTCAGTGTTAAAGATTACCAGATCTATGAATCAATAAGACCTGGTCGTGGATCGGGTGATCATTGTGTGGTTGATATAAGAACACTGAGGTATAATTCAAATGGCACAATAGACTATAAGCTCCGCTTTGCAGATGACTTTATTCCTTTGCCTAGATGACCAAAAAAAGTATCGTCTTTGATTGACAGCGTGCCTTCACTTTATGACTCAAGACAATCAATATCAAAAACAAAGTACGATCATTTACAGGAGCTTAAGCGTGTCATACCAGGAGATTGTCATAGTTTTTATGACAATTTAGCTTACCTAGATTGTTAATTGACTCATTGCTGTGATATTAATAAGAAACTAGGAGACTTTTCTTTTTTTGTTGTGTTTAATTTTACTAACATTGTCATACTTAATATAAATTTATTAATGAAGACGTTAGCAATATCTCTAAGTAGGTAGGTATCACTAAGATGTTCATTTTTTTGAAGTTTTTTTTTGTTATTTTGTCTTAATAAATTCAATACTTTATGAAAATGTTTAATTTCAAATCCGCGTACCTACTAAAAGTCTACCAAATTTTCTATTATTTATCGCTACAAAACCGCGTAAATGACTTTACATGGAATCTAAACAAGCTATTGGTAAATTTACGTTATTTTCCTATAAAATAAGTCGCAAATAAAAAGTGAACAAGTTCAGTCAGAAAAATGCATTTAAATGACCAAGACATTAACGACAGCCAGTCGGAGCTATCGGACATTTTCTCAGACGACTTCTGGACACAAATTTCAGAGGTTCTCACGTGCCTTAAGCCTATCAAATGGGGCAACAGAAGCTTTACAGCGAGAACAGCTAACAATTGGCAATTTCTACATAACATGGCTAAATTACAAAGCCAAGCTTGAATCGATTCCAAGCGTATTTGCTAATGAATTAGTAACTAATATGAAATTACGGGGAAGAACATTATTAAATACAGATTTAGTCTTGGAAAACTTGTATATAGATGGTCGTCTAAATGTATTGTTATCAGACCAAGATAGCCTAAAAGCTCAAAAATTAGTATCATGTTTCAACATATAAACAGTTACAAAGCCTACAATCGCTTGACGCGGAAACTCGAGAAGTGATATGTACTACAGTTTACACTAGCCGGCATGATAGTGATAATTCTAGTCATGACAATGATGTTTTGGAAAAACGTTCACAAGAAGCTGAGGCATTTCGTGGTCTGCCCGGAAGAACTGCACTCGATAGTTTTGAAGGAATGCTTCAAACATTGAGATTTGAACCGAGACTGCCCCTGGATAAAAATATATTAGCTTACTGGTCCAGTAAAGTTGTGCCTATAATCCCTACTTTGTTAAATGTCGCTAATTGCGTATTAGCTGCTCCAGCCACACAAGTATCCGTGGAAAGGCTTTTTTCTTCCGTCTAATTTATCCTTAATCCATTAAGGAGCAATATTAGCAGCAGCTTATTACAAGACATCATGTTAATCCGTTCCAATCATGACTTATTTACTTAATTAATATATTGTTTATTATACTTACATAATATAATTATAATCAGCTGTGAATGGCTGTGATTCGCTATAATTCATTCACCATTATTGGCAAATGTGATTTCAAAATTATTGTAAGACTGATTTGTGATTATGTAACAAATTTTAATAATTGTTTAAATGCTGACAAAATAAATGAAAGACTGATTAATGATTATTAAACAAATTTTAATAATTATGTAAAAGCTGACAGAATAAATGCAAGACAGATTAGTGATTATACTGATTATGTAACAAAGTTTAATCATTTTTTAAATGCTAATGTCGATGTAGCTCAGTATGTTAATGTAGGCGTGTGATCTCATACATGGAGCTCTCAAAAACTGAAGCTCTCCTATAAGTTTTTGTTTTGTAATACTAACACCATATGGATTCTTTTGTCCGAAATAAAACTATTATTATTATTAATATTATAAGTAAATTTCCAAAATAATTTATTTTATCCAGCTCCGTGTCAAAAAAAACGTGAATACATTTTTCATCATTATCTGTAACGTTCTCACGTGATTCTTCGACTTTTTTCCTCTTTTAATTACTGTTTTCACTACAATCATTCTGAAATTCGCAAGTTTCTTTGTTTTCATTTATTGTCGCCTCGGGTATATGTTTCCTTTTATTTGTGTTAATTGTACTTTTTATTCAAGATTGTGATTCGTTATCTGTGCCATTACTGCCGTACTCAGCGAAACACGCACCTGAAAAATAGTATCTATGTTTTTTTTTAATACTTACTTAATACAAGACATCGGGAAAGTGCGCAGAGTTATATCAACTTTTTGCAACTGGCACCCTCACGAGCCATGTATGTGGCACCGAGTCAAAGGCCTTCTTACAATATATCCAGCATGTCCTTCTTCCTTTCGTTAACGGCGAACCTGTTGGATATTGGCCATATCAATGAGGAGCAGCTCCTTAGTATCGCGGGACCCGTTTTTTTCATCTATTTTGAGAAGCGGACATGATGGTGGCTTCTTTGCTTATTTTTGATAATGGAGTTTCTTGCCCATTCTTCTCCATACGAGCCTACCTTTCCGAATGGGAGTAGAATCACTTGTATTTACTTATTTTTAATAAATAAAATAACGTTTTCACCGTTATGTCTTGGAAAGCAAAAGGGAAGAGACCAAAGACAACTTTATTTTTAATAGACAAGCCAATACTAAACAGCCAGTAATAATTACCATACTACTTAATATTATTTTTATAACTAACACCCCTACTTAAAAATAATACTGGTTATTTATTTTTCAAATAAGCCAATAGCATTTACAAACACTTTATGCTTAATTATACTTAAACTTTTAGTTAGCAAATCAGCTGGCATATCAGCTGTACATAGATATTTTACATTTACTAACTTCTGAGCAATTATTTCTTTACAAAAATGGAATCTTATATCTATGTGTTTAGATCTGTTGTGGAAAACAGGATTAATCAACAATTTTTGTGCACTTAGGTTGTCATTAAACATTTCTATGGTGTAAATACTGTCAGTAATCTCACACTGTAAGTTTCGCAAGTATGTAGCTTCTTTACAACATTCAGAAATGGCAATGTATTCCGCCTCTGTACTAGAAAGTGCTTACCCTTTGCTTTCTGCTTCCGCATGATATTGCAGCTCCAGATAATTTGAAAACATAACCTGTATCTTCTACTAATAATATCACTACCCCAATCAGCATCAACATAACCAATTATTTCAGAATTTAGTTTAGAGACATATTTTAAAGCATAATGTTTTGTCTTCTTTAAATATCTCAAAATTCTCTTAGCATGAGTTCAATGTTCTTTTGTGAAACAATTATTAAATTGACTCATATAACTAACTGAATGTGATATGTCAGGACGACTTAACACTCTCCCTGCCGACAATATATAAAGCTTTTGAAGTTCAGGAGGCCATGGAGGTCGCCGGCGGGTCCCAAATTTGTTGACTGTGAACGCCGTGAGTCAAAAGTTAAAATTATTACAAGAGGCCGTGGGAGCCGCCGGCGGGTCAAAAAAAAATCTTTTAAGACGCCGTGGGATCCGCCCTGACCTCCCGAATTCAAATAATTTTTACAACTATTGGCGTGCTGTTATGAAAAATGTGAAACTTCTCGTGCGTGAACACGAAACTTAGCTAAAAAATAAAAAAAGAAGCAAGTCAATAGGACCAATAATTGAGTTGCTATGAGACTTGAAAGTGAGGTAAAAAAAATAATCATAATTATGAATATTTACGTATTTATTTAAAGTTTTTATGACAAAAAGTAATTATAATGTCGTAAAAATTACTTTTTTGTTTGAATAGTCGCAAAACACGAGGCACAAACGCTGGGATTCGATGGGCAAGTAAGGCAGACGGTGTTAGTTTTTTTAGTTTGTTTCTTGGCGTCAACACTTGTTTTACCTTGCAATCTTAGTTGTACGTAACAGTGTATGCACTTACGACGCACAATCCGATTACGATGGTCAGCTAAAGGATTTTTCCCGAACTTATGCTCACCGGGTTCTCTTATCTCTGCCCCACTGGAGCGTTCCTGACATAAACCTAGTAACTGGGTGCATAACTGTTCCCTGAATTTTGTAATGGTATAGCGTTTGGAATTAATTTTTTTATGTGTCTTATAGACAAGGTAAGCATTTATGACAGTGGTGTTCAGTAACAATTCTATTGCAAGTTTTTGAAACCAACGAATGTTACGACGTGATGGGTTAGAGTAACCACCCAGTTGATCGGAAAGATCAATTGAACATTTGTGCCTATTATAGTCCGCAATTGCTGTAGGTTTCAAAGCTGATTTATTTTTGTTTCGTTTGCTTGTTACAGTGACGAATCCCACTTTATGTTTGGTAGACAATCCAAGGACGTCTCGTTTATCTTTCCATTTAAAGACCAAAACCCCGTTGTTATTTTCCATAGCAACCATCTCCCCCTTCTTCAACTTTTCTCCTATGACATTTATGGGCAAACCTTTCCGGTTTTTTCGGACTGTGCCAATCAAGTGCGTAGAACGTTGTAATAGAGTCTCGGCTAAGTCAACGCTAGTATAATAGTTGTCGGTGACTATGGTTCTTCCTACGTCTAAGTATTCCTTGCTCAGTTCTAATACCACATTTTTTGACAAATTTTGTTCACGTGTTTCATTTTTCTTTCCCTCGTAAACTATCAAATCATACGTATAGCCATTATCACCACATATTTTGAAGAGCTTGATCCCATATTTATGCCTTTTGCCGGGGATATATTGCATAAAAGCTATACGACCGCGGAAGGCAACCATGGTTTCATCGACTGTCAGGTATTCGCCAGGAGACATATAGTTTTGAAATTTGGTAGTGATCAATTGAACAAAACGTCGTATCTTGACCAGTTTATCTGTCCGTGATGTACCTGGAAAAAGTGTATCCTCAAAGTGCCAACAACGAAGTAATAACTCGAAGCGGTTTCGGCTCATAGTCGATCCAGCCAATTTACTTTTATAAAGTGGGTTTCGTGACCAGTAATCGGAGATTTTAGGCAATTTTTTTAGTCCCATCCACATAAATAAGCCAATAAACTTCTTCATATCCTGTTCATCACAATCTTTCCATTCTTTTAGTCTACAGGAACGTCGCATAGTTGTCATTAGTGTAGTTTTATTTGCATAACAGTTGGTCATATTTACCATTAGGTTCATAATTTCTTCGTCAATAAACATTAAATAATAATCCAACTCACTGTGGCACGATTCGGGAATATTTTTCAAACCAGCAGTGGCAGTAAACGGGTATTGCTTCTGATGGGTGCCGGTAGGTAGGTACCAATTGTTCGCGCCTCTTGACTGCGCAGGACGGTTTGGTCGCTGACGCGAGCGCGGTGGCGGTAAAACATCGGTGTCAGAGCTTGAATCACTACCAGCCGACGATTCGTTGCTATCAGTACTCAGGTGACTACCGTCTGACTCGGGTATGAAGTTAGGATCTAAGTCAGAGTCGTCCGACATATTGAAAAAGCGATTTAGATTTGTTATCGATGAAAAAGCGCGGGAAAAATGACAATCGCCTGGCCGTGGGGGTCGCCGGCGTCTAACTGCTTATTATTATGATTGGCGTGGAGAATAAAACTATAGGTACATAGATGCAGCGTACCGAACAAAAAAAAAGTGGGGGCTGCCGGCGGACCCTATGGCCTGCAAATAAAAGTATTAAAAAATGTGCTTTGGCCTGCTGGACAAAATTTTTTGGGGGTCGCCGGCGGTTCCCATGGCAGGGAGAGTGTTAAAACTGACAAATACATGAAACTTCCTATCAGTTGTTGATACGGTATACTACTATCACATTTGTTATCCACGTTGAGACTCAGTTTACATTCCATAGGTGTATCAGATGTGTGACAGTCTAACATATTAAACTTAATTAACAATTGGTTGATATAACTCTCCTGGTCTAATTTTACATAGTTAATTTTACACTCAACTTGTATACCTAAACATTGTTTTATAGTACCAAGGTCTTCAATTTTAAAATTGTTTCCTAAGACCTTTTTCAAGTTGTTTACTTCATCACAATCATTGGAAAATATGAAAAAATCATCAACATATAATGCTACTACAGTTATTTAATTCTTATTTCTTTTTATAAACAGACTAGGTTCATATTTAGACTTAACATAACCACTGTCACATAAACAATCATCAACCTTCTTATACCACATCCTAGAAGACTGCTTTAACCCATAAATGGCTTTCTTTAAATTTTAAGACTTTACCAACATTTAAATCACCAAGGCAATCTGGTTTTTGCATATAGATATTTTCTTCAAGATGTCCATTTAAAAAGGCTGTTTTAACATCTAAATGAGTTGTTTTAAAACTAAGTTTTACAGTTAAAGCAAATAATAATCTTAAGATAGAATATCTAACCACTGGAGAAAAAGTTTCAGTATAGTCCACACCGTGTCTCTGTGTAAAACTTTTTGCTACTAATCTAGCACGATATAGAACTTTACCATTCACATCACACCTTTTCTTTAAGACCCGCGTTTCTGAGCTACACTACCACTATTAGGTGCATCAACCAGCTCCCAAGCCTGGTTGTCTTCAAAACACTGAAGTTCATCTTTTACAGCTTGTAACCAAAGCTCCTTTTCATGTCCTGTCAATGCCTCCTGCAGTGTTAAATGTCCAGATTCCTGAAAGCTGACATGTTGGCTATTGTACCCATACCAACAAATAGGTTCATTTTTCCAATCGGGAGGTTCCCTATTAAAAATATTGGAAAATAATTCATCAGACTTTACTGAAGATGATGAAAGGTCTTCAAATTGAGAGTTTTGGTCATCAGCCGCTGATGTAGAGGGGCCAGTCGCTGATTTAGAGGGGCCAGTCGCTGATGCAGAGGTAGAGGGGCCAGTATTATAACCATATTGTCCACGGTAATCATAAGGTGAATTCTGTGATGAATATCCCCTGTTCGCAGGATATATGTGATTTGTCATCCCTTTAAAGTATTTAATTACGTTAAGTATTTCTGTCTTAGCATCTAATTTATACTGCTCATTATCTTCAGACGTAATTTCAGCGTGCTCACTTTCTTCTAAACTGTTTGTTTTATCGGGTCTATCTTCTATTAGTACCTTTAAAAAGACATCTGCTGATAATATGCATATGGCCGAATGTTTAGGGCTGCTGATATATAATATGCTGAATAGCATATCTGGTGTACCCATCTCTTACATATGGACAAATTGCCATTTGTTCTTGAATCTGGGGTAAAACATTGCAGCAACTGCTGCATTTTGAGCTACTTTTGAGAAGAAATCAAAAAACTCTGCAAATCGCGTTTCTACGCTCTCCAAATATTTCTTTACCAACATTTGACAAAAAGTAAGAGATTCTCTATTCAGTTTTTGCACCTTTTTGCGCAAAGATACTAAACATGGCAATAATATACTGTAATACATGTCTTGTTCGCCTTGTAATATATCCAGGGCCTCTGCTATTGGTTTTGAACAACGCAAGTATTGCTTTATGTAATGGAAATCATTATCACGTAAAACATTTGTCATTCCTAATGCCACGTGCAGCTGTACACTCTTCTCCTGTATTGATGCAATTTGTTTCAGTGAATCATAAAGGCTGTTCCATCTAGTGATTCCCGGTTTGGAAAGGGTATGACCAACAATGTCAAGTACACACATCAAAAGTGTCTAGGTATCAACATATATTTTTGCAATAACTTTTCTCCTGATTGATATTAATTAAAATTTTCTTTAAGGATTCATCAAATAAAGTGTTTTCGTTTGTCACAGTAACGATAAACCAAGTCACCTTTGCATTAATAAAGAAATTTGCCATTTTCCTAATAAAGGGATTTTTGACATTTGAACCACTAACATTAAAGTTCGAAAAAAAGACTGAAATAACAGTTTTCTTTAAATTTTTATTGGGTAACTTAAACAATTAATAATCCGTGTTTCTACCGCGAACACTAACAACACAAGAACATCGGTTTGGCATACTCAAAATGAGTTCATCCAAATCACGCTGTGGAATGGCCGCCCATGTTCGTTGCAACAACAAAAAAAGGTCTTCCTGCGACTGGATACCCTCCATATTCGGCAGAGCTCTTCTCTGTAGCATATCCCATGCATGCTCAATCGGGTTCAAGTCTGGCGACTGAGCAGGCCAGGGCAGGACATTGATGTTAGCTGCGGCGAGAGTCTGTCTTACAACTCTTGCGGTGTGCGGTCGTGCATTATCATGCATTAACTGAAATAAGGGACCGATTTGCACTTGTAGAGGAACGATGACGTCTGATACAATCGTCTCAGCATAAATTTGAGCGTTGAGGTTGCCTCTGATCCAAATCAACTCAGTTCTTCCGCCGATCCAAATACCCGCCCAACCATGATGGTTCCACCACTATAAGGATGGACTTCCTGGCAGGATTTTAATCGCTGTTGGCGTCCAGGGGTTCTCCAGTGTCGTATACGTCTTGTATCCGGTCTCATACCAAAACGAGACTCATCAGAAAAGCACACGAAACGCCATTGTTCTTCTGCCCAATTTCTGTGTTCAAGAGCCCATTGATATCGAATCCTACGATTGTGCATTGCTATAGGTGGTACCCGTAGCGGTCTTCGGGAATGAAGGTTCACTTCATGCAAGCGGTTTCTGACTGTTTGGTCGCTAATTAAGTTCCCTGAAGAGTGATGAAGCCTCACGGCTAACATCATGGCGGTTATTGTTGGAGCTCTTCGAGTTAAGATTTGAATGTATCGGTCTTGTCTCCGTGTGGTGCAGCGATACCGTCCTCCATGGCGCTCAACCACGGTACCAGTGCTTCGGTAACGTGTCCAAAGTCGACTGATAACACTCTGACTTGTATTCAGAGCTAAAGCCACAGTACGTTGCCGGGAACCAGCTTCTATCATTCCCACGGCTCTGAGCATTTCTTCCCTGCTTAAATGACGTCGCCGCTCCATAATAACGTTGGTTTTAATCAGTAGTAGGGAAACAGTAGCACTAATAATGTCTTCAATGCGTTGTATGTTTTTATAGGGAAAATATTGACAGCTGATTTTCATCTTTTACTCGAATTTGATTCACAGTTCCTGATTCAAATTATGAAATGCACCAAAAAGGATCCATATAAATTTATAAAATCATAAATTTATTACAAAGCCACATCTCAATCTCAAGAAATCCGCATAAAAATGCTTGATCCCTAGGCACTTTTGATGTGTGTATTTACAACTTTCAGACAAGTATTTTTTCTCTTCACACATCAAATATAACAAAATGGCGATTTGCTAGACGAAAATTAAAATAACTCAACACACACAAGGAGTCAAGGATATAGAACGCGATTTTTCAATAACTTCAACTTCAGATCGATGCCAATTGCCGCTTCGTGATTGGCTGAAGCGCTGCCGCGTAGAAAATTGTCTCTGCCGACCGCGTTCGGAGTTCGGTTACACAATGTTAGCACCAAATGGTCTCACGTTCCAGCTCTCGGCTTGAGGTTGTTTCGTGTCCTCTTCTTCCTTGTAGAGTAAACTTTTCCGTCTCGCTCGCACGCTCAGGAATGCGTAAAAGATGCTTGCCGAATGACTGACAAAATGCCACGTGGAAAATAAATATATTTTTCACCTTCTTGATGCCCGAAGTCCTGAAGTACCGCGAACGTGGGATAGCCCCCTCACGCCACAGTAATATTTCTCCAGGTCCAGGTGGTAAATCTTTCACAGCCAGAACACTTGTTTACTGAAGCCTTTTCTTCTTGATGCCCGAGGTACCGCGTACGTGGGATAGCCCCCTCACGCCACAGTAATATTTCCCCAGGTCTAGGTGGTGAATATTTCACGGCCAGAACACTTGTTTACTGAAGCCTTTTTAATCTGCTTGATACCCGAAGTCCCGAAGTACCGCGTACGTGGGATAGCCTCACGCCACAGTAATATTTCTCCGGCGGGAAAATATTTCACGACCGGAACACTTTCACCAAATTTCTTCTTATGCTCGAAGGACCATTTTCTCTGTATAATACAGAAGAAAGAGTTTGTTCTATTTAAGAATTTATTTTATTTGAGCTCGGATTTAATAGCACGCCGTTACATTTATAAGTTTATCCAGAGACTAAAAACTACTTTTTGTGTGTCATGGAAACCACAGACAAAATACAGTTTTTTATGTATGTTCGGATATGTTGCATATTATTGTTTGTATTGAACAGTGATTGTATCTGTAAATGGAAAGACAACTATGTGTGTGTTATGTGCTCACTATTTCCACTGAGTATTCACCCCAACTGATGCCAGTGGAAAATAGGCGTGGTCGTGTGGTCAACAAAACAATTATGGTAACAAAATATAATAAATTCATGAAAGGTGTCGCCACGGCCAAATGTTATAATATCATAAAAGTGAGCACAAATCGATAAGATGGTACAAGAAAATAGGGATACACATTTTACAAATGTTATTACCGTAAAACGGGGTGAATAGCAATGATTTTCAACCTTTTTTCAACTTTGTCCTAAGAATTTGTTGTCTATTACTTTTTTTTTTAACCACAGGTTATTTTAATATCATGTCCGGTACCACAAAGAAACAGCTGAAACAATATTTGTTTAACTATAAGCAAATGTTTTTCAGATTTTTAATAAAATATGTATCATTTCTATTCACCCGACGACTGGGGTCAATAGAAATGCATAAAGGGGTGAATGGAAAAACTGTTAGGGCTGCCAAAAATTACTTAACCAACATGCAAAAATGGAAGGTCGTGTATTTAAAAATTGTTTTGGTATGTAAATGGTAAATGAAATTCAAAATTTGTGATTTAAAATATTTATGTGTATTTGTTAACATAAATAATTAGGTATGTTTGTATTTTAAACGACTTTATTTTTACGGTATGTTATCTCTTTTCAATAAATTAAACAATGTATACTTCTTATCCGTATTTTATTTGAATTAAATAAAATAACAATAAAGCTCTTTGGCCTCCATGTTGCTTCATATCCCGCGTACAATGACGATATAACACCGATTTGTGTATACCATATTTTTTTGCAACTTCTTCTAATTTAACATTTCGGGAAGATGCATACTCTTCCACAGCTTTTTTTATGATCTCCATTTTATATTTTTTATACCTTTTTTTTGTAGGATCGGGTTTATATACACGCGGTATGTTGAATACGGCGGTATGTATCTGTAAATGAAAATAATCACGTTAAAAATATTATTTATTTATCAATCACTAAATCTACAGCTCCATACATTATTAGTAGTATTAAGTTCTATTAACAGTTTTTGACAACCCTATTTATTTATCTCTATTGACCCCTCATTAGTTGCTATTCAAACATTAGTCGTTTCTATTATTCCCTACTAGGTTTCCATTAAACCCATACTAGAGTTCTATTCACCCTTCAATAGATTCTATTGACCCCTTTTATACAATAAATTTACATATACTGTGATTTTAACAATTTTTTGAAGTTTAATAACGGATTCTCACTTACCTTCACTGTATTTTTATAATTTATCGTACACCTAATGAGATAAACACATTAAACAGCACAAATCACAACTTTTTCAGACCTAAAATCAAGAGTTTCGGCAGTTGAATAAAACACGTTCACAGATGGTCGACTTTGAATTTAATTTGAAGGATAAATGTCAATTTTGACAATTAAAAATTGTTGCCAACGCAAAGAAAAAATGTTGCTGTATTCAAATTTAAAATTCTACTAAAATTCTTCAACGAAAACTACTGAAATATTAACATTGAAAACTTTCCTGATTTTTTTTCTATTCACCCCGCAATTTCTATACACCCCGTTTTACGGTATTGAATTCCTTTTTTTTTGTAATAAAAAGGTACCTACAAGCAGTACTCTTTCCCTAGAGTCATATAGGGAAAAAGTGCTGCTTGATCTTCTTCCCACCACAGCTGATACATTTGCGCCTCAAAAAACAAGACACATGCCAAATAATAATACGCAAATACGCGCTTTGACGTGGAGTTGCGGATATTAGCCCGGTTTCTTTATCCTAAGACACATGCCAAAAGAACTAGACAGACGAACGGTAATGGATGTCTTAAAGGCGCAAATGTGTCAGGTACTGGGTATGAGACAAAAAAAGGAAAGACACAAATATAATGTGCCCAGATTTTCATGTCGGTCTCTGTATTTCATGCTACGGGGCACACCATGATGAAATGTCTATGCCATAATTTGAAATAATTTAAAAATGTAAATAAATGTTTTTATTGATATTTAGTTGTTTTATTTTCCTACATACTGTTACATTTAAGATTTTGTCCCTCTAGTAGTAGGCGAACAAAAGCCCAAACTCAAGGTGGGTTGGTATGGATTCAAGGAAACAACAAACTTCTAAACAAACTTAGTTTATTACATAATAACTATTAAAATAAAAACACAAGGTTATTGCCAGCCAGCTTAAGTTGGTAGAACTACGGTGGTGGGGGGTTGGAGATAACCCAGGTACTATCTCTTATGTTTAAATTAACTTATAACAAAAATCAAGGTACAACCTTCCAGTAATATATTATATTTAATGGGCGCCAGGGACTTTAAGAGTCCCAGATCCCGGAGCCGACTGGGATGTTAGATGTTCGTCCAGTTAAGTTTAGGCGTCGACCCGAGGTCCGTAAATTAAATTGGGTAGAAGACCGGCTTCCAGCTTGAAGACCGGACCGGTGATAAACTGGTTCTTATAGGAACCAGCCAATAGTAAAGAAATAAATGGGGTAAAATAATATTAAAAAAAAACCGTCCCGCCTGCGCTACAACGCTCGGCGGACTCTGCCACCGCGCAGTCGTCTCCACAGGAGGCTTTGAGTGGACTCGAGGAACGGGTCTCGCGTCCAGGTCCCAGAGGCACCTCTAGACCCTGGCGGCGAGACGAATCACTCGAGTTGCCTCACCTGGAATTGACAACACGGGGACCCTATTATAAAAGGTAGAACTAAGGGACTTTCCTCGAGAACGAATCGAGGGGACGAGCTAGCAAATCTAAAGGCTAAAACTTTAGCCGCTTAACATGGCCTTTTGCCAACACAATATAATGAACTACGACTTCTGTTTGCCTAACCCTGCGTGAAGGGACAATAAGAAAGAGGATTACCCACGAGGGCGTGTAATACTTACGGTTGATCAATGGTGGAAACACTTGACTGCAAGACTCGGCTGGAGATGCGTCCTAGGTCATTCGCATATCCTTTCGACACGTGCTTGGTCTGTAATAAATATCCACGATCACTACAATATCCTTTTAACGACCTGGGAAGGACTCGGAGATCACTCCCAAACACTAATACAACAAGAACCTTACCTTTAAAAACCTGGGATAAAGTTTTTAACTTATCTCAAGCGAGGTCAAATGCAAATGAACGCCCTTGATCTTCTCCTGTCCTGTCAAGTGTACTAACCGGAATTTCCCCGGTTCTAGGTAAAAAGCACCGATTACAGAATCACCATACCAAAATATTTAATTTTAGAAAATCCCTAACAACTGTCAAACGTGTCCCTAATAACCTCCATACTCTGAAACAATAACAATCTCCAGGATCCAAGCTAACAAACTCATTATTGCTAATTTTCAACACTAAAGTTGGTCTTCAGTAGGGAAAGTTTTCGTTTATTTCCTTTGGCGAATTTAGAATGCACAACCTGGTCACACTAAGACATATCGACAAACCATAGATTAAAACTGGATTAGGTTTTTTTAAATTTCTAGAATAATGCTCATAATGAAAAAATCGTCATAGATAAAATAAATAGACAGTCGTGTATTTTAACCAAAAGCAGAAAATTATTAATGATTAGTCTACCCGATATTAGTTCGATGGATTCCAATCAATTTGTTAAAAAAAAACCAATATCGATTAAAACTTCAACAGGTAATCGGCAACCGCTAGATGTCGCCTCCAACTGTCAAAGACTGACGTTTAACTTAATGTCATTTGTAGTGTCAACAATCGCGATAAATACGATTTATGAAGGATCTAATTATTGTAAAAACTGTTTATTAGGGTTTTGAAAGGTGATTTATCGTCACAAAATGTTACTAAAGAATCCAGTGGCAAAGTACAGGTGAAGGGGTGACTCTTTCCATAGATCGTAAGCCTAAGTCATTTGCAAAAACTACAATGAAAATTACACTTGGAAACCACTGAGGTTAATATTGGAAACCTCACTATTTACAACGTATGCTCTCAGGTAAACGTTAGGTACATAAAAAAAACAACGTAACAATACCGACGAAATGTCTAAGCAATAATGAGTTAAATAAATTAAGTGTAACTGAGACGAATTCTATGACCCCCTCGTATGTCGAAATCCGTTAAACGGTTTAGGCTGTAGAGCGTGATAAAGGACGAGACATACATACATACCCACATACATACATGCGCTCGAAAAACATAACCCTTCTCACGGCAGTCGGGTAATAATTCTGTTCTGCTGCTCTCAACTACTAAAAGTAGGCCAGTCAACTATGCTACGAACTGGCGCGGAAAGAACGAGACGTTACCGGGAAAAATTAAAACTAGAACACTCTCAGGACTAGAACAATAAACAAAGAAAAATTTGGAAAAAATAACAATATATGTGTAAATAATCACAACTTACGCCAGAAGAAGTCGAAAAAAGGAGGACAGAGTGGAGAAAAAATAAAAGGATTAGCAGGCTGCAACAAAGAAGAAACAAAGATGACCGCACAAATTAGTGACCTCCCATTTTGCAGCAACAATACAAGAAAGAAAATCTTCAGAATCAGAGAATCTTTAGAATTCCTCGGGAATATAGAAACTTTAGGAATAAAAGATCCTTATAACACAGAACCATGGGCCATTCTGGAACTCAAATATTGAATTGTCTTCACTCAGAAATTCACTCTGGATCATAGGCATCAAAAGATTGACAAAGAAGATTGTGGCGGATGGCCTTAATATGGTGGTACCTGACAGGTACCTGGCATACATGTTTTTTTTTTAATTCTTAGATGAAGATCTATTATTGTCTTTCTTAAAATTAATATTTTGTTTGAATGAATATCGCTGAATCTTTTCTTCAGAGATTGCATAGTTGACAGCCTCGTTCAACTTTTTTGGATCTCTACATCTTACAATGTTAGCAATACGAGGGTGTAACCCTATGTTGAATGTATGACGCGCTAAGTCCTCCATCGCAGCCACTCTACCAACAATTTCACTTTTCTTGGTATTGGAAATTGTTACTTCTGTAAGTAATCTAGACAAGCAAGTTTCGACTCGCAGTGGAATTGGCTGACTGTTTTCTGGTTAGTCTCATGACACTCTTGTAGCTCGGTAAGTAAATGAGCGTAATGCTTTCTCTCACCAAATTTTTTAAAAATTCTTTGAAAGATGGCAAATTGTCAAAGTCTTTAATGGTACACGCGCTTGTCTCTTTAACTTCTAGTTGGCTAATAATATATTTGAAAACAATATCTCCCTGAGATGATGACAATAAGGATATCGCATTGTAGCAGTTGACTATGAAAGCATTTAATTTTTCCCTAGAACCATCGAATGGTTTAATAAATTTTAGGATGACGTTGAGTGATATTTCCTCATCCTTTACCTCCTTAAGGTCTTTTTTTTAATCTAATTTTGTCATTTTTGTTATGGAATAAAATACAATACCGAGCTATGATCACGATAATAAAACTATTGACGACTGGTTCTAGACGGCTTATCAGTATTCCGAGTACTAAGTAACCGAAAACGTGGGCAAAGGATGTCTGGATTCCTGTTATGTTATATGACAAAGATATTCATCAAATCTATAAATAGGATTACAATTAGGAACACTGAACTGACTCACAGGACAAAATAACACTTCATTTTGCGGGAAAACGGTGGACGTCTGATCCTGGTCGGTGCTGGATACTAGCAGGTCCGTAGAATGCGCCTGCAGCGCGCTGCCCAATACCGCTGCACAGTAAACAGGTGACGACTTGGATGAGCTTCAAAAGGGCCCTAGATTTGGCCTCTTTTGAGCTGGAGTTAACCTTTCGTAGGCTACTGGAGTTGGCCTATTTCAGCCAGGGTTGACCTTTCTTAGACCGCAAATAGGTCTCGTTGAGTTCGGTTCGTAGGTTTTGAAGCACACAAGATGTTAAAATAAATTATATTTATTTTTAACAAGTAACAAGACTCACAGTGTTAGTAACAAATTAACAATACACTTACAAACTACGTTAGTAACACACGAAGACAAAACAGATTTAGATTGTGACATCATTGCTGCAAGGTGACAGGCCCAGCCGAAACCTTGCAGCAATGGTTCACAAACACGCAATCATGCCTGCTAGCTATCATAGACTGTTGTACCATCAGATCATTTGATTAAACTTCTGTTCAGTTATAGGTACTACTTAACTTAATAGACAATAATGGCCTATGGCCTGTAGCAAAAACTAAAAGAGTTACAGTCTTTTTTCAACACACTTCTAACTTATCAGAAGATATTTATTTGTTTTCCATGAAATTTAATACCTTAGACACATCCAATGTGTAATCATATTTAGGCTGACTTGTCATTAACTTAATGAAACCTCTAAACAGTCTTTTGATATTGCAATCAGTGCCAACATGAGAACTTAATAGTAGTGACAGTGCTGACCGGTTCAAGCTACCATATGATAAACCTTCTTTAAATTTACTAGCAAGATATGATATAACCTCTGGTATACTAGGTTTTAATGTACTTTCTTTTATGTAAGGAGAATATTGCTTTAGAGTATTGTTTGAGATTGAGTTAAGCATTATGGCAGTAGCTTCCTGCTCTTAGAACATGCTTCAAGAAAGCTGCGGCGCAGAGCTATCCTACCATCAATGTTTGGCTTCCATGTAGTGGATGAAATAACCTGGAATTACATAGCTTTAGTAAACTTTTGTTCGGTTTAAATAACAATGGCTTACTTATTAACAGTTTATGAAAAAAACAACCGCCTTCTTGAAAAAACACTAACAGGTGAAAAATAACTCCAGTTTCTCCATTTGGTGGTTTTGTTTCTTCATTAGTGGCCACCGACTTCGTAAACTGGAAATATTTTTCACCTGTTAGTGTTTTTTCAAAAAGTCGGTTGTTTTTTTGTAAAAAGGTTTTTATTTTGCAATTTTTAGTTTCTTCTTTCAAAATTTGAAAGAATCATTGAAATCGGTTAACAATTGCAAAAGAAGTTCTTTCTAAACAATAATCAGAACATCTCTGTCGCGCCCTTTTTAAAATAGACAGGCGTAATGTTATGTTATGGAAATACAAAAACTCTGCACAGACATGTGACTGTAGCAATCGCGAGTAATTTGCTGTTATGCGTTGGAGAGTTCCGTCGCCTGTCTTCTTCATCAGTTTTTCTTCACCAAATGATACTTGCTAAATGAAAATGCTTGATCTGTTACCAAAAATGTAAAAATCGGCATATGTGTACCTATATTATTTGAGGAGTTCCGTCAATTCCTCAAGGATCCCATCATCAGATTTGAGGTTTTATACAAATGGGACCAACATGGTAGTACACCCTATCAAATAAAAAAAGAATTTTGAAAATCGGTCCATAAATGGCGGAGTAATCGCGTAACAAACACACACAAAAAAAAACATACCGTCGAATAGAGAAACTCCTCCTTTTTTTAAGTCGGTTAAAAATAGGGTACCATGGTTGTGTATGCCAATCTGGAACTACCATGATGATACCTTTTCCTTTATCTACTACATTTTAAAAAGGGGGAAAAGCATAAAAATACATGTTTGACCAAGAAAATGTGTATGCATCAACTTTGAATGCATCAGTTTCAATTTCTAAACAAAATGCATTATTCCTCATAGGACTCAAAGCTGTTTTTAATTTTTTTTTTTATTATTATTTTTAAATATAAAAAACCATTACACTTATAGTAACCTTACCTAATAGTTATTAGGTAAGGTTTATTTATTTATTTAATACTTCAAGCACACAAATGCACATAGGCGGACTTAATGCCTTAGGCATTTTCTTCCAGTCAATCTTTACGTAAGGCTATTATAAGTGTAGAATTATCGTTACTTGACAGTAGTGATAAATATTTAATTCTTTCTAAATGTTTGGTATCCTCCTAACTCCCGACGTCTACAAAGTCCAAGTGTAAAATTGAACCTTATTGACGTCGAGTTACAATATTTAGGAGATTACGATGCTCCACTTGTGGAACATACTGGCCTGCAGAGGGCGGACCTTGTATAGTTGATCAGTATGTTCTTCGCAGCGTTAGCGTCACGATCAAACTCGCTGTTGCAGTTACGGCAAACCCCCCAGCGTAGCCTATGATTCATCACGATCTTCAGAAATTCTCCAGTTTTTGCGTTGCACGAAGAACTAGCTTGAGAAGTGTTCTATTCGTCTACGACTTCGACGTCGATGTTGCGCTTGCTCATCAATCGCTTGATTAGCGAGTCGTGCTTGAATTTTCGGCCACTGAACGACGCCGTATTCATGAATTTACTTCCAGCTCCGTACAGGACCAACGTGGATTCGACGCCGCTCCGCCAAAAACTTCCTTGATTATTTTTTCCTCGCATTTCGCAGTGCGTAGATACTTGTCGAGTCTGATCCTAGTAAGTTTCGCGTGTTTTTCATATGGCTCCTGACGCACATCAAACCACATCATGCGGAAAACAGTGTACTCTACGACATGACTCGTGTTTTTCGATGAAACTGGAAAGTCTAGTTTTTCTCGAGCCTTTTTTTCGGCTTCCTCGCTGACTCGACACAGTTTGTTTCGAATTCGTTCACGCTTCCACTCGAGCGTGTGTGATTCACATAATTTTTAGTGATGCGCCGAAACTGTAATCGTTTGGATTCAACCGCAGCGACGGGGATCCGAGAGCCGGGGTCGACCGCGATTATGCGATCGTAACTTTTCTTTGAGCGTTTGATTGGATTTGAATTTTTCTTGATTCGATTCATAGATAGGCTGACGCTGATTCCGTTGGTTTGAATACTGCATCCGAATTTCTTCAAATCTAAATCTAACCACGGCGACCAGAGTTCTCGTCTATGATCTACGATACGAGTCCAGTAGCTCGTAATAGATTTCGGATCTACGCGTCGCAACAATTCGTGCCAGCCCCTAGACGTGTAGGTGATGTGCTTGAGTCCATGCGATGGCTGAGGAAAGAGTGTTCGAATCTCACATAGATTTATTTACTGTGTAAGGTAGAAGTGTATTTTTGGTGCGTTGTCACTTGTCATCGAGCTGTCTTACCATGTAGACGTGAATTAAATACAGTCCTTGAAATTTCTTCATGTTCATTCTTTATTCTACACCAGCACCCGAACATGAAAACGGTCCTTCGAGCCTAAACAAACGTTGATTCTTCGAAAGTGAAGTGACAGTGCCTCCAGGCGGAATCACAAGAGGATTACGTGCGATAGCAGCCATATCTGTTAAAAGCCGAAACTTTTGCCGTCGAGCCATCAATCCGGTATTGTTGGAAACACCGGCCAATTGGATTGTGGAGACTCATCAAGCCCTTGTTGCTGTGTCTGAGGAGTGTGTGGCAAGAGGATTTGCAATAATCAACTACGGTACAATCTACGATATTGGTATTGTACCTACCTACGTTTTAAAGAAAAAAATATTTAACTCAATCAAGCTATAGTTGGTGAGTCAAATCATTTACAATCTTTTATTGGCGTCTATATACGCCGAGGTGGAGCCATCCAGAGGAGAATTTCATAAATTAAGAAGAAAATATGCATGTATATGTTTTTCAACGAGTCATCATCGGGTAGAAAACTGCATACCCTACATGCTAAATTGTGTTACTTATAGTGACATTGTTATTGGCTAAACTTTCCTTTACGTGGCAACGAGTTCGACTTTCATTTTTTTTTTGTAGATAGTACTCATAAAATTAAAGCTTTTCGCAAAATAAAAAGTTGCGGAGACTCACGGTTTACGAGATATACATTTTTAAAGTTTCCATATAAAGTGATAATAACACGCCATTTAGGTTGGATATTGTCATAGTAGATGTCAAATTTGACGTTTCACGTTTCGTTGAAGGTGGAGGGTGCGTTTCATTCTATTTATTTTTATCAATTTTACGTGGTTGGAGTGTAGCCTTGGAGTTAAGTGTCTTGGTGTTTTTTTTGTCTACGACTAACAGTTTGTCGTAAAAATGATGTGGAAGGGATCCATAGGTTAGGTTAGGTTAGAACTGTGACCTACTACGCGCGAGCCGAGCGAGCGAAGCGAGCGGTGCCGCGGCAGCGGCCGGCGAGCGCTACCTCGAAATTTTTTGTCAAAGATCGAAAGTATTTTTTTCATAGTGCCCCCAAGACGACACTCGGACCGGTAGTGTATAAGAATAATAATATTCCTTGTGGTTTATTCAACCTATCCGAAAAATACAAGAACCTAACCTCAAAATTTTAAACACGTAAATCTCCGTAACCTTGGGGTTCCGCGGTGTGGAGATGGTACAGGAGGTAGGCCCTTGCCACCCTCGCCCCCCCCCCCCCATTAATATATGGAAATTAGAGTGAAAATAATGGAAATTAGTGTTTCAACCAAACCTAACCTCAAAACTTTAACCGTGGATATCTCCATAACCATAGGGCTCCGCAGGTCGGGGATGGTACAGGAGGGTATTCCTCCTCTCCCCCCTCCCCACTTCCCCCCTTCCAACCCATAAATCGTTGACACGTAAAGGAAAGTTTTACCGAAACGTCACTGCGAGCAACGTCGTTTGACATTGTCATTTTGACATACGAGTTTAACCGAGTTGAGCCGAGCGCTGCACCGAACGTTTACGGAAGTTTTCAAGTTTGGTTTATGGTTTGATTACGAACATTTAACCGGTCTGCGGCGTGGCCATAGACGAAAGTAATCTATTACTTACTATACTCTATGGCGCAAGTGCATTGAGTGAGTGGCGGCGTCCTCCATCGTTTTTCGTTTTGTGCCAGCTGCAAGTGCGTGGAACATTATTTGTTCAGTTAATTTGCGTACACTGTGTTTGTGAAATAATTACCGTCGTCAAAATGCTAGACGAAAATGCGGAGCTTAAGCGATATATCGCGGCCAGAGGTCATTGCAAAGGTACGATCACAAAAAAAAAAAAATTCATGGCAGATGAGGCTAAACCAAAGTCTTTACATCTTTTGATAGTTAAAAAAGACCTATTGATAAAGGCTTTTTCAGAATATAAAGAACATAATATTGATATTTTGGCTTTGGTACTATCTGACAGTGAAAACTTTGATGACTTTGAGGAAAAATATTGTGCAGCCTTAGAGAGCAGCGGTGGCCCAGTGGTGGCGGCCCCGACTTACGAACAGTAAGTCGTGGGTTCAAACCCAGGCAGGCGCATTACTTTGTGTAATTTATTTCACCACTGCTCTCCAAAACGGTGAAGGAAAACATCGTGAGGAAACCGGCATGTCCTAGAACCAAAAAGTTCGAAGACATGTGACATCTACCAATTCGCACTGGGCCCGCGTGGTAGATTATAGCCCATACGCAAAATACGCGCTTAGACGTGGAGTTGCGGATACCAGCCCGGTATCTTTAATCTTTAATTGTGCAGCCTTGTCTCAGATCAATAAATGTATTGCATTGACCTCAGGTGCAGGATGTGACACGGGATCTAGTGGATTCAATGATGGAAGTGGAAGTAAATTCCAACGCCTTCCACGAATAAATATAAAAACCTTCTCTGGAGATCTAAGTGAGTTCCATCCCTTTATGAATCTATTTACATCAGTGGTAGATAAAAACACTTCTATAAGTGATTGTGACAAGCTTTATTATCTCACCACTTTTCTGAGTGGGGAGGCCCTCGATGTGGTAAAACATTTGCCATTGACAGTAGAAAATTACACTGTGGGATTAAATCTTTTAAAAGATAGATACGATCACAAGCTAAAAATTATTGCTTATCATGTCAATACTATTTTAGATATTGAGGTTTTAAAAAAGCCTAATTCGGAGAGCCTACGTGCAGTAGTGTCTCAAGTTAAGCAACATCTATGTGCTTTAAAAAACTTAGGGCAGCCGATGGAGCATTGGGATTCTATCTTGGTGTGTATTTTGCAGAAAAAGCTTGATTTCTATACAGGGTGGCAGGGACATCGACGCGCAAACGTCGTGAAAAGGTTACACCTGGTGCCATAAATGAAATTACGAAGGTCATTCATCTCGGAAATGGCTGGTTAAAAAAATTGTCATTTTTGAGTGCGCAATGTATTGCAAACAACGCGATCAAAACGCTTCGCGGAAGGCGCGCGTGCGTGTGCTACCTAACCTACACACACACATACATATGTCTGCAGCGCGGCCCCCCGCCGCCCCGCGCGCCTCCGCTGCCGGACGAACGTGAACGTACCTACGAAATATCGCCGAACGACAACATTGATAGAAAATCATGTTTAATCAGTCTTGATAACTGATGGTAGTTACTTTAAAAGTACCCATAAGGAAATAAAACTAACAATACCTAAACTTTTTCTCATAAAATAGCGATACCGATGAGGATTGATAACAAAAAAAGATTCCTGATTAGAACTTAGCGATCCAATAATGTTCAATAAATTAACGTACCTACCTTAATCTCGCTCATTCCTAATGAGATAGGGTTCGAAGTGGTCGCTCGCAGATCTGAGCGCGGCGCAGAGTTTCAACGTACACACGAGGTAAAATAGTGGGATCCTGGACACACTCCTCACACAGCGTCGCAAACACATTCACAATGCGATCTCATTTCTGCTGCGGTATTGCACTCGGTCACAAACACCTTATACCTACTTGACGTAACCCTACAGAAAAAAATCTAACGGGGTCAAGTCCGGTTAGCGAGCTGGCCATGGTTGTGCATCGACACTCTCAAAGACACCAACACAAACACGCACAGAGAAAATTACTTTTGATATTAAAATCCACCTACGCACGTTATGATCACAAATTCGCGAAAAACAACACGCCCGCTTGCGATCAACGAAATCTAGGAACTGACAAAAATCGGAGAAATGCAAAAGAAATGTAGGTTTACTAATCTTCTTTCAATTTGCCGCACTTTATTATTTTTTCTGTAACTTCCGGACACAGATCAACGAAATGATAGAGTGTACAAACACATTAGGTTGTACCTAGTTACCTCCTCATGAAATTAATTGCGATAATGGATGTGTTCTCTTTTTATCAAACAATAAATTACATTGTTGAATTGCATTCAAAACTAAAATTAATGTTGATAACAAAAAATTGTCGAAAAATTACGTGACTATCAATACGCGTCTACTCGTTTTTTTATTAATCTTCTTTACGTAACACGACAAAGATCTTAAAACATAATTATCCTCCATAATGAATCTAAAATAAAAGTAGAAAATGGTCATTAATTTATGTAGATGAATAAAATGTCTCAAGTGGCGCGTCTGTTAGATGCATTGGGATATATCGCGTTTACCGACAAAGAGGGCGGCGGGCGCGGCGCGACTGACGCGACTGTGCCGCCGCCACGTGCCGCGTTCTCTTTGTAGGCGTTTAGAAGCAAATAGCGACCTACCTACATGTTAGTGTTGACCTCGCATATGAACTTTAGAAAAACAGCTGATCAGGTAGCCCTTTCGAGTTTTACTTTCATTGCTGTTTTAAGTGAAACAAGTGAATTTACTATTTCTTAATTAAAAATCTTATTGGGTTAGGTAAAAATAATGATTTTATACAGTTTACAGTAAAAAAAAATGCTGAAAAAAACGTAAAATTTAAGAAAAAGCCGACGAAAAATTTCAACGCAGGGGGGTCCAGAATCATGTACTGAATCCATGGTAAGCGGTTGTGCGTCGATGTCCCTGCCACCCTGTATAGTCAGGTCATTTTATCAAGAAAGAGAAAATAAGAGAGAGATGCCAACGCTTGAATGTTTATTGTCATTTATATAAAACCGAGCCATAGCCTTAGAAACGGCTTCACCCCAGCAGGTGCCCGTCCAGGGTAAGTCCAGCAGGTACTCCTTGGCTTGCAATGCAGCAAGGTCTGTGTTCACGCTATGTGAACCCCGCGCGCTAGCGCCACCTTGCGGAACGCTGTGGACATCGTGCGGTGCCGACTAGCGCGCCCCGCCGATCGCGTCGCCACGCCAGAGCCATCATAGCACCGGGACCGCGCACATCTTTTTTATTGTACGCGCGCTAGTCCGCCATTTTTAGTTAAAATTATAATTATTGCATTAACAATAAACCTTCGAGCTGCACGTGTGCCTTTTATTGGTGGTTCTCACTTCTCAACAGTCTGGGTCATCTGCATCTCCTTTCAAGATAAAATGTAAGTTTTGCAAATCAGATAAACACCGTCTTTATGCTTGCCAAAGATTCAAACTAGCCCAACCAATAGCCCCTACCAATGATAGGTGTGCTTTTATTAATAATAGTAGATTATTAACCAAGGGCTGTATGACATCAATTGCATACGAGGTTTTTGGCGCCTGAGCGAAGCGAAGGCGCTAATTAACCCGAGTATGCAATTGATGCTTACGCCCGAGATAAATACTCTGCTTTACATATCGATTGAAACTTTTGAAAAAGAACTCAAACAAGAAAATTAATTATTTTCGCGATGCTTTCGCGCCTACTAGTAGACTGCCTTTTTTTTTCACGCACGCAAGCGCGTCAAATCTTGCTGGCCAGTTTGATTTTTAAATCGATTCCATCTAACATACGATGTGGAAACAAATAGTTCCATATTTAAAATAAAATCTTTATAAAATAAATTGTCTAGATTCCGATTCGAGTAATTAATCGATACCGAGAAAAAAAAAATTAACTTTTTAAAAATATTCTTCGTGCAGTATGAGTATGACAGTTCTTTTTTCAAATTCCAAAACCTATGCTGTATTGATAGTCATACACCCCGGCATTCAGGGGTGTAAGGGTGTACTTACAGAGCAAGAGATATGTAAAAACAATTATTGCAAGATCTGTCTCAATGAGCACAGTGATGAATGCAAATTTAAATTTAAATGCACAGTGTGCAAAAAAGATCATAACACATTGTTGCATGTTGATGAAACAAAGAACTCAAGTAATAACATACCTTCTGATCCTCCTCAGGTATCACTCTTCTGTAAAAAGCCAGCAGAGATCCTGCTCCCTACTGCTCAAGTTAGAGTTAGCACAAAAAATAATAGGGAGTTAGTAGTGCGTGCATTGCTAGACTCTGGTAGTCAAGTTTGTCTTGTTAGATCAGATTTAATTGATAAACTCAATGTACAGGTTTATGAGGAAAAAGGCAACATTTTAGGTATTTGTGAAGGCTTAAATAAAATAAATAAAAGAGCTAAATTTTCAATTTCTTCCTGTATCAAAAACTATCAGGTAGATGTTGATTGTTGTATAGTGGAAACAATAACAGGAAACTTGCCACAGTTTCAAATTTGTAAAGAAAAATTAAATCTAAAAAATATTGACCAGTTTGCAGATAGGCAATTTGACAGACCAGGCCAAATTGATATTTTATTGGGATGTAATACATTTTTCCAGGCACTACTGCATAAGGCTACTCCGATTGATGGATTTGGACCCTATTTAATTTCTACCCAATTCGGTGAAGTTATTGCGGGATCAGTGCCTAAGGAGTGTGTGAGGCCCCCTAGATCTAATAACTCAACTGCTGTCTGCAATCAGGTATGCCATTCTGTTAATGATTTGGATAAAAATATTACAAATTTCTGGCAAGCTGAAAAGGTCCCTGAAGTTTTTCCTGAAACTACCTCTGAACAGGAGCAAGCTGAATGTATTTTCCAGCAGTCAGTTATTCTAAAGAATAATAGATTTCAAGTAGCTTTGCCTCTAAAACAGCCCATTGGTGCTTTACAGCTGGGGGATTCATTTTCTGCTGCATTGCAGCGGTTTAATAATCTTGAGTGTAGATTGTCTAAAGATAATAAACTCTATCAAATGTATAGGGAATTTATAAATGAATATATTGCTTTAGGCCATGGAGAGTTCTATGACATCTCTAATTATAACCTTGATAATGATGCAGTATTCTTCTTACCCCATCATCCAGTTTTCAATGAGAACAGTCAAACCACAAAAATGAGAACAGTTTTTGATGGCAGTTTAAAAACAAAAAACCGGCTGTCATTAAATGATGTTTTATTAAATGGACCTATAGTTCAAAACGAATTGTTTGATATTTTAGTGTTGTTTCGTTTACCTAAGTGCATTTTTATTGCTGACATCAAACAAATGTTTCGGCAAATATTGGTAGATCCGCGATATCGGTGTCTACAAAATATATTATGGAGAAATTCAAAAGATGATCCCATACGTTGTATCCAACTAAAAACTGTCACCTACGGGTTGAAAAGCTCCTCATACTTGGCCACAAGGTGTTTATTAGAGCTTGCAGAGAGGTTTAAGGATCAATACAGCTTAGCTTCTTCTGTTCTGAGGTACAACACTTATGTCGATGACATTCAAGCTGGCCATGATAATATTGAAATCTTAATGGAGACAAAAAGACAGTTGTTAGAGTTGTTAAGTCTGGGTGGTTTCCAGTTACACAAATAGGGTTCCAATGATCTTAGATTATTGAGTGATATTCCTATAGAAAAAAGGTGTCTCAATGACATTGATCTTAGCAAAGATGATGCCTTTATTAAAACTTTAGGTCTGCGTTATAACATAGGCTCAGATAATTTCTGTATTAAATGCCCAGAAAAGGAAGTAAAAGAAAAATACACAAAAAGACAGGTCTTGTCATTTATCAGTAAAATTTTCGATCCATTTTTTTTTTTTTAATTTTTTTTTTAATTTTTTTTTTAATTTTTGACAGGAGTGGGAAATCCTCATGGTCGCCCACACTGACCCACTGGGAGTCAGTCTGGGCAGTGCCGGACTCTTACCGGCTAAAACCCACTCCTGCCTTTGCTAGTGTTGTCCTCTAACGTGATCAGAGACCTTTTGTTCCGTTTTAGATTTATGATTCCGTTTTATTTTAATTTTTATTTGTCGAGAGATGTGGCTTTTTGTTTTGTTTCTTCTTATTTTTTCAATCTATCTGTGCATCATTTCGTTTTATATTTTCTTGCATATATATTTTTGAAGTTGCTAAGTTTTTAAGATCTAATGTTGCACTGTTCGAACGAAGGGATAACACAAATAGGCGAAAAGCTGCACATTTAGATTATGAGATACCTGTCCCTAAACTGGAACACTTTCGAAAGAGCTGTATCTACATGGCTCCCCTAATTTATAACGGTCTACCAAAATCGATTACCCAGCTACCCTTCAATAAATTTTGTTCGGAACTACGGAAATAGTTGTTGCGGGAATGTTTTTATTCAATTAACGAATTTTTTGTAAAGTGTCCCTGTAAATTCTTTTCGATTGGACTGGCATCAAAATACAGGAATAAATGATTATTTAAGTTATAAGTTATTGCTTGGTGATAGGATGAATCTATAATCTGTAGTATTTTTGTTTTTTTTTTTCTTTTGGCAACATTTCAATTGATATAAATCTTATTTTGCATGCTGCTGTGTCAGCGAGACATGAAGAACTGTTTTAAACTTAATTTTACAACCTTGTACCGTGTTTCTGGCAAATAAATAAATTATTATTATTATTATTCTCATTTATTATTTGTACATACATATAAATTACATTTTTAAATATTGATAAAAAAATATAAAAACATTTAAAAATATAAAAAATAGTGAACCACCGATGGCGGGAGCAGGGTCCAAGCTACCGGTGGTTAGGGCTCCAGAGACAGGAACCTCCTCACGATGCGGGCCGTATCAAGAAGTACTGCCTTCTGGATCAGGTTCCTGACCCAACCGTGCAACGAAAGCCTCGAAAGATGCTCATCGAGGCTTTTAGCTATAAGGCCATTGGCTGTAACGACTATCGGCACAATGACAGCCGAGTCCACATCCCACATGTCGACAACCTCGCGTGCTAAGTCGAGATATTTGATTTTTTTCTCTTTCTCAGCTTTCACAAGGTTCTCGTCATGAGGGATGGTAACGTCGATTATCATTGTGCGGCGCGCTAATCGATCTATCACCACTATATCAGGCTTATTGGCAACAACAGTCCTGTCAGTGATGATAGATCGATCCCAGTACAGTGTAACATGGTCATTCTCGAGAACTGGGTCGGGCACATACCTGTAATACGGTACTTCAGAATCCACAAGCAAGTATTTCAAAGCAAGTTGCTGATGGATAATCCTGGCCACTTGGTTATGTCTGTGCAAGTACTCACTGTTAGCCAGACGAGAACAACCGGAGATGATATGTCTGATAGACTCGCCCGGACAGTGACATGCCCGACACACGTCAACTGTCCCGTCCTTCATAATATATCTCCGATAGTTATTCGTCAAGATAACTTCGTCCATAATTGCACAGACGAACCCTTCAGTTTCTCCGAAGAGGTTACTGAATCGTAGCCAGGATACGGACGCTAAGAAGTCTACATCGGGCCCATGAAGAGCCCGGTAGAAGCGCCCGTGAAGCTCTTTGCTTTGCCATACCTGTCTGCGGTCATCAGTACTCAGTACTATAGGTTTGCGCCAGTTCTCGTTAGCCATGGATAGCGGGGTAAGGCCCTTGTCCACTGCGACCACATCCCGATGCATCCCCACGTCGGCTTTCAGAAAGTATTCTCAGAGGCTGTACACCTCACGGTTGTGGAGGGTCTTAGCATTTAGGAAGCCTCGACCCCCGCACTTCCGCGGGATGTACAGTCTCATAACCGAGGATCGTGGGTGATGCATCCGGTTTGCGGTCATCAGTGTACGAACTCTCCTATCCAGGGCGTCAAGTTCCGTTTGAGTCCATTTGAGTATGCCGAAAGAGTACATCAACACTGGCATGACCCAACCATTGAAGGCGCGCACCTTGTTTCCGCCCGACAAAAGGCTATTTAAAACCTTCTTCAGGCGGCCAAAGAAGCGCTCCTTCAACGATTGTCTCATGTCAGCAGCATCGATGCCTAACGCTTCCGACATACCCAAATATTTATAGTTTTCGGATAAGGAGAGGGATCTAAGGTGTATGGAATCCGAGAGTTGAATTCCCTCGGATTCCACAATCTCCCCTCTCTGTACATGCATGACTGCACATTTGTCCACACCAAATTCCATCCTGATGGCACTACTGAAAGTTTCAGTTACCTTCAGTAGCTCCATCAGTCGCAAATTGTTGGGGGCAAAGAGTTTCAGATCATCCATGTATAGGAGGTGAGATATGACCTGACCACCTCTCCTTAACCGATAGCCTAGACCTGAATCCTCCAGCAGTGTGCTAAGCGGATTCAAGGCTAGGCAGAACCAAAGCGGACTCAAACTGTCACCCTGGAATATACCCCGCTCAATCCTGATAGGTTCACTGTTTCCCCGGATCTGTCGACATCCTGGATAGCGTAAGACTGTACTCCACTGCCGCATACACGATATCAAGAAGGTGCGAAGAGTTGCATCTATTTTGTACAACTCCAGCACCCTAATGAGCCATGTATGCGGCACCGAGTCATAGGCCTTCTTGTAATCTATCCAACATGTCGACAGATCCTTGCGGGATCGGCGAACCTGCTGGCTTATGGCCATGTCAATGAGGAGTAGCTCCTTAGTACCGCGGGACCCGTTCCTACATCCATTTTGAGAGGTGGACATGATAGAATTGCTGTCAATGTGATCGTTTATTTTAGCTCTCAAAATGGATGTAAGAACTTTATAGACCGTCGGTAAACAAGTGATCGGTCTATAATTTTTGGGTTCCGCAGTACTACCTGTTTTATGGAGCAGGTGGGTTATTCCTGTTGTAAGAAACTGGGGTAGCGACCCTGACTCTAAAGCTGACTGAAACTGGGAAGCCAAGCAAGCATGCGATCCCTGGATCCATTTGATCCAAAAGTTGTGCAGTCCGTCCGGTCCCGGAGATTTCCAGTTAGGTAACGGACGGACTGCACAGGCTACATCTTGGGGGCTGATAACGATTGCCCCCATTTCTGGTATAGAATCACACGCTTGCTCCACCACCCGAGTCCAGTCGCTCTCAGCGTGACTGACAGGCACCGACCAGATGCTGCGCCAGAATGAACACATGGCGTCATCATCCGGTAGGCGCGTATCAGCCACACCTTGGTCTGGTCGCTCCCAAGCCCTATAAACCCTCCTTTCGTCGCTCTGGAACATGCGATTCTGCGTATACCGGTCAACATTATTCATTATTAGTCATTATTATTATTATTATTATTATTATTTTTGTTTTATATTTTTTTATCTCCGGCTAACCGGGTATTCCTGATTGCACGGGCCTAAGCCAAGTGTTCATCAGTTGGGCTAAAAGCAGAATTGTAAAGACCTTATTGATTTGCGCCTGTGCGCACACTAATTATTGGAAGGGGTTGTATTTGGTCTAGTTTATTGGTTTATGTTGTCCATCTCACACTGAAGAAACTTCCTTACCAGCCTGCATGTGTTAAGAATAACTGCCTTCTGCAGTAGATGGTAAGTGTTAGGAGGAAGGTTCAGGGACCTAAGGGATTGATGGAGCTGTTTAGGGACAACCCCTGTTGTGGATATAACTATCGGGATTATTATAACTTTTTGCAGGCGCCAGAGGCGGGTTATTTCATCCTTTAATTCGATATATTTCGATAGTTTTTCGGCTATTGTAGTCTGTAAGTTGTGAGTGTTCGGTACTGCTATGTCTATTAAGAATCCAGTTTTGTTAATTTTGTCTATCAATGTAATGTCTGGTCTATTGAAATGAATTGTGCGGTCAGTGAGGATGGCTCTGTCGAAGTATAATTTTGTTGTAGGGTTCTCTAGTACAGTTTGGGGGTTGTATTTATAGTATGGTACTGTGGTCTCTATGAATTTAAATTTGTGCGCTAGTTTCTGGTGAATTACATTGGCTACCTGGTCATGTCTATGTTTGTAATCTGTTTGAGCTATTGATTTGCAGGCCCCGGTTATATGTTGAATTGTTTCAGGCGAACTATTGCATTTTCTACATGTGTCATTTATTTGGTTTTTAATTATGTGCTTTCTGTAGTTTTTGGTCTCTATTACTTGGTCCTGTATAGCTATCATGAAGCCTTCAGTCTCTGGGAAGAGTTCACCTCGATTTAGCCACGCGTTCGACGCTTCTTTGTCGACATTAGGTAGGCATAAATCTTGCCGGTGTCTTCCGTGTAGTGA
This sequence comes from Euplexia lucipara, assembly GCA_921972225.1. Taxonomy (NCBI): domain Eukaryota; kingdom Metazoa; phylum Arthropoda; class Insecta; order Lepidoptera; family Noctuidae; genus Euplexia; species Euplexia lucipara. Next base: position 18,900,915 of record OV179156.1, read on the forward strand.
CTTTTGGATCCACTCTAGGCATTTGGTTTTATCATCAATTACGGTTTCGTTTCTTTGTTCAGTTGTGTCTTTGAGATTCAGAGGTGTAAAGTGTTGGTCGTTTTGAGTTATTAGTTTGTGAAGTGTTGAAGATGTAGTTTTAGTGAAGAAATATTTTCTAAGGTTTGAAATTTGTCGGTTATGTAGATTTAAAATATCTATAAGTCCTCTGCCTCCTTCTTTACGGGGTAGTGTTAACCTTTGCAGGCATGATCTTGGGTGGTGTTTACGGAATTTAGTCATCGTAGTGTTCATTTTGCGTTGTAGGTTTATCAGGTCGGTTTTGGTCCAGTTGATTATACCGAACGAATAGGTGAGGACCGGGATGGCAAAGGTGTTTATTGCTTTTGCTGTGTTTCGAGAATAGAGTTGTGTTTTTAATATTGTATTTAATCTATGTTGAAATTGTTGTTGTAGTTTCTGTTTGGTCTCTTTATAGTGTATCTGTTTTGATTGTATGTATCCCAGATATTTGTAAGTATCCTGTTCATCTAGTGGTTCTATTTGTTCGCCTGTTTCTAAAGTGTACTGGTGTAAATAGTTCTGTCCTGCTCTAACTGAATTGATTTTACATTTATCTATTCCAAATTCCATTTTAATATCTTTTGTGAAATTTTCTGTCAAGTTAGCTAGTTCGTCCAGTTCACTCTCTGTTTTCGCGTATAGTTTAATGTCATCCATGTATAGTAAATGATTCAAAATGTTATCCTGAGGCTCATCGCGTCTGGCTCTTACAGTAGGATTCAAAAGGATTCCTAATGAGGTTGCATTTAAAATTTTAGATAGGGGATTTAAAGCGAGGCAAAACCACAATGGGCTTAGTGCATCTCCCTGGAAGATTCCCCTCTGTATTTTAATTGGGATAGTGTCTATTGTGTCCGTTGGGGAAGTAAATTTTAGTGCTGTAGTCCAGGTTTTCATAATGGTTTTAAGGAATGTTACTATAGACGGATGGATTTTATATATTTCTAATACTTGCACTAGCCATGAATGAGGAACCGAGTCATAAGCTTTTTTGTAATCGATATACATGGTAAATAGATCCGATTTGGATTTCTGAACTTTTTTTAAAACGATAGAGTCTATAATCAGTTGTTCCTTGCAGCCTTGGCTATACTTTCGACACCCTTTTTGTTGTTCGGTTAAGATGTTATTGGCGTCAATGTGTTTGTATATCAGTTCAGATATACACGATGTGATGATCTTATACAAGGTCTGCAAGCATGTAATTGGCCTATATTTCGCTGGGTTTGAGAGGTCATTATGGTCTTTTGGTATCATATAAGTCGTTCCGGATGTAATTTAAGAAGGGATTGATTTGGGGTCTTGAATGAATGTATTAATAAAATTATATAGATGATAATGGATTGATGTGAATTTTTTGTACCAGTAACTATGAATGTGGTCTGATCCGGGAGCTTTCCAGTTGTGTAACTTAGATAGAACTTTATGAAATATTTCTGGGGGTATTTGTTCAAATGCCATTGGCCGAGTGTTTATGTTGTTAGTTGATACTTCAGATTGTATCCAATCAGCTTCAGAATTATGTTCTACAGGTTGTTCCCATATTCTGGCCCAGAACTGTTGTAATATTGCCGGGTCAGGGGAGTCATTTACGCTGCCATTAGGTACGATATCTTGTATATTTTTTGTAGTATGTCTAATATTGCGATAGAAGAGTTTTTCATTGTGTGTGAATTGAGTGTTTTGTTGCTTTCGCAAAGTGCATGCTTTATATCTTGCAAGTCGGCCTGCTACGACTGCGAGTTTTTGTTTCAGTGTGTCGAGAGTGTGAGCTGCTTGCGTGTTTGGTTCTTCGTGTACGGTATGAATTTGATATAGTTTTATGATTTTGTTTACGTGTTTCCTTAATTTTCTGCTCCTACTACCGTTAATGAATTGTGTCATTCTGCCTATTTTTGTTCGAAGATCTTTAACTTTGTGTTCTAATCGTTTTTGCCATTTTGGTTTGTATTCTGTTTTTTTAGCTCTTATGATTTCTCTCGGTTCCAGTGTTATCCTTGCTCCATTTGTTTTAGCGACTGTCCATGCCGCACAGTATATGACGGTTTGGAGTGTGTTGAAGTCACTGTCTCTGGTAATATTTTCTGGAAGAATTGTTTTATCTACATAGCTTATTAATTTAGCAAGATTTTTGGATGGTTTCTGTTTCGGAATGTACATTCTGTTTGTGGGCAAAGATTCTTTATAAAATTGAAGTGCCTGTTGGAAGGTATCATCTATTACTGGGTCCCTTTCCAGATTAATTTGTGGGTCAGGTGAAGTGTCTATTATACTATGTAATTCTGTGTTATTCAGTGTTTGTTCGGTAGGTGCTTCCGTGGAATATAAGTCAGTATTTTGTGTCAATTGAGTGATATTATTGGTGTTAATATTAGTTGCTATCGTTTCTCTATCGCGTGGGTTAACGTTATCTAGCCCTATTTCTTTAGAGACCTCTGACTTTAATCGTTTTAATTTGTCATTGCTGATGTACTGATTGTTTATTATTGCCCTTCTCTGATCAGCTATTCGTTGTTCGCTTAAGTGAGCAAGTGAAGGGAAACTTCTAATAAAATCTTCATACATGCGTCTTCTATACACCGTTTCATTTTTGCCTAAATCTGTTACCCTATAATAAGATCGCATTATGGCTTCATTTTGCTCACTTGTCCATCTCATTCGAGTCTGTGTTCCGTTTTGTGTATTGTGTGTTTCATAGTTTGTAATTTGTGTATGCTGTGTGTGATCGATAGTGTTTTGTGGTTGTAAGCTAAAATGGTTAAGTTCTAGTTGGTGTAAGTCTTCTTTTACTTCTTTTGTTATCTCTTCTATTGTTTCTTGTGCTAGTAATTTGTTATTTACTATAGCTCTACGCTGGTCTCCTATTCTTTGACGGCTGACTTGCATGTGCGGATATTTTTCTATAAATTTAAGATGGAGAGGTTCTAGGTAAGTTTTCTTGTCTGTATCTAACGCAGTCAATTGCAAATAAGTGCGCAGTATGAACTTATTCATATCAGATGTCCATCGTCTGCGCTTAGTGGGGGCACTCGTAGTGGGTGCAATCTCTAAGTCAAGGTTGGCTTCTTGCACAACACTATCAAGCGTGTTTGTGGTGGACAAGCTAGTTGTTCTTCTTGTCATGTAGGAGGGGCGAGTTGAAGGGATGGATGAGAATAAAGAAGTAGTATCATCGCCCGTGGATTCGGCTGTAGCTCCTACGCAGTGAGCCCGCCTGTTCAGCTTACTACGACCAGCTGTAATAGTTTTTTCGGTGGGAGCCCGCTTGCTCAACTCCTCACCGCCGATGGATTGCATGCTGTGGCACCCAGCATCGGCTCCAGATGCGCCCCGGCGCTCCCCGGGAAGCGACCGCAAATTATAAACTCTTTTACTCATCTCCATGAAGGGTTACCCTGCCTTGTTAGCCGCGTAAGTTTTTTGTACAGTTGTACAGTACGCGTGTCCGCCCCCCACGTAGCTAGGTGTTCAGCTCGGACGTAAGGTTGGATTTTAGGGGGCTTATTATTATTATTATTATATAATTCTTAGTGCTGTTTAAATACTTTCACTTTAATATTAATTATGTTAATTTACTTACATTTAGGACAATTTTTATTTATCTTTTTAATTTTTTCTAGGTATGTTTATCGTAGATTAGCAATATTTCGAATACTTATAAATGTTACCGGTTTTTTATTTAATGACATTGGTCAAATATACTTATTATATCTTAAATATCATAACCCATTTTATAAATAATTTACTAACATAGATAATATATAATTTTTTAGCTTTTATTACTCTTTTCCCATTCAATAGTTTTTTATGCAATGAAACAAATAATTGTTGATTTACGATTAATTTTTGTTTAATTTTTGATTAGCTACATCTTTTGATTTTCACGGAAGTGGGGATAGTTTAAGTGGTGTTTTTATTTTTAGAGCTTGTTTTCAAGGTAGGGTGTGTCCTGGTCTGAATAGTTGCATTATCTATTACTTACCGGTTAATGCGATGTTTAACATCCCAAGCCGGTAAGCTTTCGACCCCGAACTTTCTTTGTTTCGGCCATTTACCCGTCAGCAGTACGCCACACTAGACCTGGCGAGGCTGTCCTACTTTACACGCATTGGGCAGTCACTGCTGAATGCACTGTGGTCACATCTGCTGCTTTTTGCCACGTGGCAATTCCGGCAGACTGGCGCAACGCTATTTGCATGCGCCGGGCAATCAGCTCGCAGATGTGGGTCTCCGCAGTGACTGCACAATGGTATGGGGTCCTGGCAGTGCTTTTTTCCATGTCCATATCCAAGGCATATGGAGCACTGGATAAGCGGCGACTGGTCCGCTACTCGCAGCCTCTGCAGGTCCACGTGTGCCCGACCAGCCGCCGTCAGCCTCTGCCATATCACAGACGACACCTGTAGGATGATGTGGCCCATGTGTGGGTTCCTAGTACGACGGCGGTATTTCACCGCCATCCTTAGGTACGCCGCGGCCACATCTCCCAGCAGATGGGCGTTTTGCACCTTGAGTGCCTCGACAACCTCGCTGTCTGTGTGGCAGGAAAGGACGTCCTTGAGGATGATGAGGGGGTCCTTGTTGACGACCTCCTCAACCCGGAGACCTACTGACATCCGGATCCTTTCCTTGACTGCTGCCATCTCCGCTCTGGTGGTGAAGCCCACTATAACCTTTTGGTCCCTCGCCTTCCGCAGCCGCTCGACCCTCGTACCCTCGGCTGTGGCATTGACTACCGTGAAGAGGCTTGTGGGGGAGCTGTCTTGGGGCGGCATCAACTTCAGCAAAGGTCGGTTCCTGGCTCGCGGTGGGGCGAGGGGCCTCCTTCAGCTGTTCCGACAGCGCTCGCGTTTGCTGTTTAACCTCGTCCAACGCTTGGTTGGTCTGCTGGAGGTTCTCTACCAGTTGTTTCGCGATCGCTGTCGGAAAATCTGTGGTCTCCTTCGAATGGATGTCTTGGCGTTCCGAACTGTCTGCTACGAATCCTCTGGCTTTCTCAGCCTCTTTCACCAGTTCGTAAAGCCGGTTGATGGCGTCAAGCACCCCCGTCTTGATTTCAGTTTTCAGGTTGCGAGAGTTGCCCAAATGGAGCTTTGCTTTATTTAGGCAAGCTCTCGCCTCCGCTGTGAGATTGGGGTACTTGGCTCCCCCTCCGGCTTTTTAATGGGTCTTGCGGGCTCTACGGTCACCCGGCGGGTCTCCGGAGTGACAGGGCTCTCCTGGTAGTTATGTGCCGTGGTATCGCGCTTTAAGTTGGCTGGGGACTTTGCCTGGGGTTCGGTTTTCCCGGCTTCCCTTTCCCCAATGCTGCGCGTCACATTCAGAAGCGAAGGCCCTGCCCTCTCCGCAGACCGCGGCGAGTCTCCGGAACTCTGCGTGTTTGCAGCCTTTTGTGCTGGTGTGTGGAACATCCTGTAGGGGATTCGTAGCACGTCAGAGGGCATCAACTATAGCAATGCTGTATCCCTGTAAAGGGGGGATCAGCTAGTAGTATTGGGCAATAGGACCCAAAATAAAACAAAACAAACAAAACTGAATCCCTGTAAAGGGGGGATCAGAGTAAATTTAAAACTGTAAATTAAGAACCGTCAATTAAAAACAATAGTTGTAGTCAAGTAAATTAGTGGTCATACAAAAAAGTGTAGACGAGTCTATTTCTTATCAATTTAAATTATTTAAAATGTATAAAACAGCTGTTTTAGACGCGAGATTTCAAAAATTTCTAGATTTCCTGGTACAGAATTGCCAAAAAATTGTATGTTAGAAAATAAAAATTTTTCGCCACAAGTATACTGTTACCCTACCTTACCGCTATAGGGTGGGTGGGAGGGCAAAATTTTCAAATTCAAATACTATAACCTGAAGAAAAATTTTGAGTTTTGGCCGAAAAACGTGTTTTTTTACAGGAAATTTAGTGAAAACAACACCGAACCACTACCGACTCCCGGGTCGCGAAACGAGCACCAGGGTGAAGGTACGGCTGGTATGTATTAATTTTGAAAATAATTTGAATTGAAGAAAAATTTTGAGTTTTGGCCGAAAAACGTGTTTTTTTACAGGAAATTTAGTGAAAACAACACCGAACCACTACCGACTCCCGGGTCGCGAAAAGAGCACCAGGGTGAAGGTACGGCTGGTATGTATTAATTTTGAAAATAATTTGAATTTAATAACTAGTGGATTTCAGGATAAAAAATAAATTAATAAAAATTAATAAAAACTTTTTGTAAAAAATTACAAGTGTCTGAAATGAAAAACTTTTTCGCGTCTATGTCAATTTTGTCGAGTTTTTCGATCCATTGGGTCTGGTTGGGCCTATTGTCGTATCTGCAAAGCTTATAATGCAGCAAGTTTATCAATTAAAGTCACTGTGGGATGATGAGCTGCCAAAAGAGCTCAATGATCAATGGAAATGTTTTGCCACAGGATTAATTGAAATGTCTTCCATTCAAACTAAGAGGCACATAAATACACATGGTGCTCGGAGGGTCGAGTTGATCGGGTTTGCTGACGCTTTAAATAAGGCGTACGGCTGCTGTTTGTATCTCAGAGTTATACAAGCTAATGGCTCTGTAGAAGTCAGTTTAATTTGTTCGAAATCTAGGGCAAATTCGATCAATAACGAGCTCACGACTCCCAGAAAAGAATTAAACAGTGCACTTTTGTTGTCTATGTTGTCAAACAAAGTTTATAATATTTTGAGTTTGGAATGTAAAAATAAAATAAATGTATATTTGTATTTGGATTCACAGATTGTTCTTGCGTGGCTTAACACAGAACCAATGAAGCTGTTGCCGTACGTAGCCAATCGGGTAATCAAGATTAAAGATCTTGCTACAGACTGGCGTTGGTTCTATGTCAAGACCACAAGAGAGAGAATCCAGCGGATCTGATTTCAAGAGGGGTAGAACCTCATAATTTGCAATCAAATGTTCTTTGGTGGTCTGGTCCACAATTTTTAAATGATGCCAATTTTGTGCATAAGATGCAAAAGAAATGACTCTTGACGTACAGAAGCTTCCTGAGTTAAAGAAAATGGTCAACACATGTAATTTGACCAAAAGTAGCACTGATGAGAACCAATTTTTTTCTCACTATTCGGATATCAATAAATTAAAAAGGTTGGTAGCTTATTTGCTTAGATTTGTTCACAATTCCAATCCAAAGAATAAAGATTGCAGAAGCCTTGATGTCTTTGCAGCCTGCTGAGTTGGATAATGCATTATTGAAAATAATAAAATGCGATCAGCAAAAGCATTATGCAGTAGAGATTAGTTGTGTAAAACAAAGCAAACCAATAAAGGGTTCTCTTTCATCTTTAAATCCATTTATTGATGGGGATGGCTTGCTACGAGTGGGAGGTAGATTGGACAACTCTCAATTGCCTTATGCACAAAAGCACCCCATAATACTTGCAAAAGGATCACATATAACTAAGCTGCTAATATGGAATGAACATGATAATTTATTCCATGCAGGTCCAAAACTTCTACTCTCTTCTTTAAATCAACGGTTCTGGCTCATCAGTGCTATCAGAGAAATAAAATGTGTAATATATAAATGTTTAAAATGTTTCAGACTGAAGGCAAAGACTGCATCGCAGCTGATGGGCTCCTTGCCTTCGGATAGAGTACAGGCGGCGAGACCATTTGAGAAGGTGGGAATAGATTACGCTGGCCCTTTTAATATTAAATTTGCACGCGTCAGGAAGCCAGTGATTGTAAATGCATATGTTTTAATTTTTGTGTGCTTCGTAACCAAGGCGATTCACGTCGAACTGGCCTCGGATTTAAAGACAGAAACATTTTTAAACTGTTTTAAGCGATTTATAGCGCGAAGAAATAAACCTTCTCAAGTGTTCTGCGACAATGCAAGTACTTTTAAGTGTGCTAGTTCTCAATTACATAACTTGTATGAATTACAGTCTTCCTCAGCACATCAAAGCGCGGTGAAGATTTTCTCTTCCGCACAAGGAATTACTTTCAATTTTATACCTGCATACAGCCCCGTCTTTGCTGGACTTTGGGAGGCTGGTGTTAAGAGTTTAAAATACCACCTAAAAAGGGTTGTAGGTAGTTCTGTTCTTACCTACGAGGAGTTTAATACTATAATTATCCAAATAGAGGGAATTTTGAACTCACGGCCGTTGACTTGCATGTCTTCGGACCCCTCAGATATGACCTACTTAACCCCAGGTCACTTCTTAACCGGAGCTCCTATCACATCTTTCCCTGAGCAAGATCTTACCACCAATAGGTTGCACTTTTGGAGACAATGTACACAAATTCAACAAAATTTCTTCAAACAGTGGTCAAAGCAGTACTTAACAATGCTCCAAAATAGGCCAAAGTGGAAAAATGAGACTCCTAATATTAATATTGGAACTTTAGTTATTTTGAGGGACAAAAATATTACTCCTTTTAATTGGCCCATGGCTAGAGTGGTAAAATTATATCCTGGTAATGATGGGAAGGTTCGTGCATTTGAGGTTAAAACTCCAACTGGGCATATACTTCGTACCAGTATTACAAAGATTTGTGTTCTGCCTATAAATGATTAAAATTTATAAGTACAGATTGCTCAGAAGGTTAATAGTGTATAAGAGTAAATAAGTCAATCTGGTTTAGATTAAATTTAGTTTTTAGTTCTTGGCTCAATGCCTACTTACTGTTTGTCATTACAAATCGTATTGTTAGTCTATGTATTGCTAATTAGGAATTATTCATGATACATTTGTTTTTTCTTGGCTAATGAGTGTTTGTAGCTTTATAAATAAGCACTTAGTCATTATTGTAAGTGTAGTTTCTTTAGAAGATAGCTTTCAAAAGGTTATGATTCTTTTTATGTTATGTACCAATCTTTGGATTTACTTGTAAGTAAGCATAAATAATAACTTGCCAATATTACTTAGATACATAAGAATGTTTTTCTTGTTAATTTTGTTATAAGATATCTAGAAGATTTCTTTGGCCAAGGGCCCCAATATGTTCGAATCTCACATAAATTTATTTACTGTGTAAGGTAGAAGTGTATTTTTGGTGCGTTGTCACTTGTCATCGAGCTGTCTTACCATGTAGACGTGAATTAAATACAGTCCTTGAAATTTCTTCATGTTCATTCTTTATTCTACACCAGCACCCGAACAAAGAGCTTGAAATCTTCCAGTTTCGCTTGAATCTTGAGCCATTCGGGTATCGTAGACCACCACTTTGCGCCTCCAACAGTGTCTACGTTGATGATGGCGCAGACGCGGCGCATCTCTTCATTGTCGGTAGGAAATTCTTTCTTCAAAAACGCAGCGTATAAAACTGGACCGTTGCGCTTCACTTGAAAATAACGAGCAAGTCTAGCGTATGCGTGCGTGCTGATATTCGTATGGAGCACCGTCTCGTACTGCTTGGCCATCTCTTGGACCACAAACGAACGAAGTTTATCGTCGTATTTTCTATCACCAAAAATCACACGATATGAGTCAGCGTAGGGTCCCTTTCCTTTCATTGCGTAGATGAAATTCAATACATCCGGCTTTGAAGGTAGTTGAATCGCTGTTTTCATGTAATAATTGATCCACACGCCGAGCGAAAATTCTTTATTTCGGACGTACTTTAGATAGGACATTGGGATTTAGGAGGGTATGTAACAGGCCATATTTAATGGCAGGACAAACAAACTAACCTTCAACTTAGCTAAAAATCTAATTGAGATTCTTGACATCATTTTTATATTCTGAATAAGATTCTGCAATGATACAGATATCATCAAAGTATTGTACCATTCTTATTCCTCTTTTTGTAATCACAGAGAGTATAGGTTTCAATATTTTTGTAAATAGAAAAGGGCTGTACAGAGGCCAAATGATAAAACTGTCAACTGGTAGAATTTGCCATCAAAATAAAATCGGAGGTACTTTTAACCGACTTCAGGAGGAGGTTCTCAATTATGTATGTACACCGATTACTCCGAGAATAATAATCCGATTTACGTGATTCTTTTTTAGTTTGATGTGGGATAGTTGCATTTTGGTCTCATAAACATTTTTGTTCATAAATTTTTCTTTTTGATTTCATCAAAATCTCTTTATTTGTTTGATTGTAATATTAAAAGAAATGGAAAATAAAGAAGCATCTATAAAAAATAAACAGAAATAAAAAATTGTAAAATTAAAACTTTTTTATCAAAAATACAACCGACTTAAAAAAAACACTAACCGGTGTAAAGAAAGGAGGAACTCTTAATTCGGAAGTCGGTGGCCATCATGAATGGGACAAACCTACTAAAGCCACAGACTTACTAATCTAGAGTTATCTACGGTTAGTGTTTTTTTTTTAAGTCGGTTGTATTTTTTGTAAAAAAGTTTTCTATAATGAATGTCTATACAGGGTGGCAGGGACATCGACGCGCAAACGTCGTGAAAAGGTTGCACCTGATGCCATAAATGAAATTACGAAGGTCATTCATCTCGGAAATGGCTGGTTAAAAAAATTGACATTTTTGAGTGCGCAATGTATTGCAAACAACGCGATCAAAACGCTCTGCGGAAGGCGCGCGCGCGTGTGCTGCCTAACCTACACACACACATACATAGTACGTCGACAGCGCGGCCCCCCGCTACACCGCGCACCGCCGCCGCCGCGCGCCTCTGCTGCCGGACGAACGTGAACGTACCTACGAAATATCGCCGAACGACAACATTGATAGTTACTTAACACATGAAATCTTGTTTAATTAGTCTCGATAACTGATGGTAGTTACTTAAAAAGAAATAAAACTAACAATACCTAAGCTTATTCTCACAAAATAGCGATAGGTACCTACCGATGAGGATTGATAACAAAAAAGATTCTTGATAAGAACTTAGCGATACAGTACCTAATGTTCAATTAATTAACTTACCTACCTTTATCTCGCTCATTCCTAATGAGATAGGGTTCGAAGTGGTCGCTCGCAGATCTGAGCGCGGCGCAGAGTTTCTGCGTGGACACGGGGTAAAATAGTGGGATCCTGGACACACTCCTCACACAGCGTCGCAAACACATTCACATTTCACAACGCGATCTCTCATTTCTGCTGCGGTATTGCACTCGGTCACAGACACCTTATACCTACTTGACGTAACCCCACATAAAAAAATCTAATGGGGTCAAGTCCTGTGAGCGAGCTGGCCATGGTTGCGGACCGAATCTTCCAATTGACGCACTCAAACACACACACACACGCAAAGAGAAAATTACTTTTGATTTTAAAATCTAGGTACTACGTTATGATCACAAATTCGCGACAAACAACACGCCCGCTTGCGATCAACAAAATCTAGGAACTGACAATAATAATTTTATCAGTTTTGATAAAATTAAGCATGTATCCAGAAACACAAGTCAGAATTACAGGGTCATCTGTAATTATTTCCCTTTTTTTTAAATAGGGTAATCTTTTTGCGCAGGTTCATTTGCGTAGGTGGTGAATCCGTTCGCGCTGATGCTGGGGTGGTCTGATTTTCTTTTGAGGATGAACTTTCTTCCCCCATCCCCCTTGTTGATTCTCGCACTTCATTCTGATTAAATCCGAGCGTTTGTATCCTGGTTGCGGAATGACCCGCGAGTTTAAAGGTCGTTGATTAGGTCGAACATTATTTTGTTTAATAAAGTAGTACCCAGATTCGTGCAGATCTCTGGACCGCCTTGGCTAACACTTAATCCTTTCTGTGAGGCATGTGCCGAAAAGGAATTCATCGGGAATTCATTGTTAAGAGTCTTTCAATTCTTTATTTATTACGCTTAAGTTAAGAGCTCTTCTGCTCTGAGTTTTGTTGTGAATACTCAAAATATAATAGCACCTCTTTGATTAGGTTTTACTAGTAATGCCATTTTGCCATGAGAAAATGAACGTTCATTGGATAGCTTGTTCTGCCATTCTGTGAGATAAGCACGTTGTTTCATTTCTCTCTAAATATACAATATACACTTCTGGACACATCTATTGGCCCACCTTAGAGTTTAGGTTTCGATGACCGAAATATGATAGCTAGATTGAACAAAAACTGTGGATGCAGTTTTAAACCTGATACATTTTGCCATCTTTTTCGATCGTATTGTTTTAAATTTGAATTCAGAATACCATACGACATGGAGCTACGCCTAACAAGTCGGATATGCGCCTTGTTAAAGGCAATTGATTTTTGAATAAAAAACATGTTTTATCAAATAAAGGTTTAACTTAATAACGCGTGTTGCCTCCATGGGCATCTACCACAGCTCTCTTATGATTAGGCATAGAGTTTATCAACCGCTCTATGAAATTTTGAGGGATCATCTCCCATTCCTCTTCTATGGAAGTTTTCAACTCCTGCATCGTCTGGGCAACTGGCTGACGAGCCGTAACACGTCTTTTTAGCTCGTCCCACATGTGCTCAATGGGGTTCATGTCTGGGCTTCTGGCTGGCCAGTCCATAACTGTGATGTTCACATCCCGAAGATATTCCCTGACGATGCCGGCCGCGTGGGCTCTTGCATTATCATGCATAAAAAGCAAATTTGGGCCCACATAGTCCGCGTATGGTATCACGTGAGGTTATGGTATCACCTAAGCACTCACGAATGTACCTTTCAGCATTTAGTGTTGGCAGCCGTGGTTCTGTAACAACCTCAAGTTGAGTTTTGCCGCTCGCGGATATACCGCCCTAGACAGTCCATGAGCCACCGCCATAAGCAACCCTCTCTTCAAAGCAGCATTGTGCGAAACGCTCTCCCTTACGTCGGTAGACCTTCTTCCTTCCATCATTGCCATGTAACACAATTTTAGACTCATCAGAAAAGAGTACACGGCTCCAATCTTGCTGTGTCCAATTTAAATGACTGCGTGCGAAATGAAAGCGCGCTGTTCGGTGGGCTCGCGTTAGTTTGGGCCCATTAGCTGGCTTGTGTGGTACCATATCGCGTTCTTATAACCTTCTCCGAACAGTTCGAGCGCTCACAGATACTCCGTGGAAGTCGCGAAGTTGGTTTTGTATCTCAATGGAGGTAAGGTGACGATTTCTCAAGCTGGTCGTCACGATGAATCGATCCTGCCTTTCAGTTGTGACCCGAGATCGTGGCCTTTCTTGGCGACGAACAAAGCCGCCGTATCTAGGTACCGCCGATAAACATTTCGGACCGCAGATCGACTTAAATTAAGTTGAGCACTCACGTTTCTTTGGCTGTGTCTGGCCTGTATAAGTGATACAGCTTGGGCGGCGACTTCAGCTGAAGTATCCATAGATTATTGATAGAACCTCACCTTAATGTTAAGAATAAGTAATGTTTGTTGCAAAACCAAAGATATCAATCACTTTTTCAAGAATGAAATCCAAGTAAACCAATAAAACCAAGTTTTCTTAGTATTCGATTGTTTGATATCAACAAACAGGCTCCAAATTGTCTTTTGTTTCTTTAAATTCTGTGATCGAAATTAAAAAAAAGACTATTGAATGAAATTGTGAATGTGCCAGGTTCAAAACTGCATAAAAACTTTTTGCTCGACCTAATATAAAATTTTAGGTAGGACCAAACGAAACTGAAAATACAAGGTGGGCCAATAGATGTGTCCAGAAGTGTATAACAAAAACCCTGTTGTTTCTTCTACCCACGTTTTAAGAACCGGTATACGTACTGTGAAATATGCCAACATTGCGCCCCAAGGGAAACTTTGCCCGAAAAACATTGTACAAGCATAACTCTGATGTGCAAAAATATCTTAATATTATGGCAACATTGATTGACTTTGGTGGAAAATAGGTTATGTGTATGGCAATACTCACTATCGTGTTTGTTGCTAAATTCGCTTAGTGACTTGTTGGAACTTGTCAAGTGAGGTGCGTGTTTTTGCGGGCAATTTTAGTGCAAATTTCAACGTACATTTTGCGAGATGGCGAAAACACAGGTTAGTTTACTTTACGACATGTCATAGGAAATCATTTGTAGAATACAGGGTGTCTCATTCAAATCGGTCAGTATGGGAAAGTCTGAAACTATAAGACATACGAAGATCTGTTCTGAGGAACCATGTCATCGATTTTAATAACAAGAAAAACTGCATTGTTACATTTTTAAAATCATCTGTAAGTACTCCGTTCAGGAATCGAACCTGGTTATTTTGAAAAAAAAACCTATACTATTTCTATTTAGATATCGATTGTGTAGGTCTTAAGCAGTAAATGTCTGTATGAAACATGATGTCTAAAATGAATAAAATGCATTGCTTCCACATACTTTAATTTATTTTAGTAGGTGCTTGAAGAGACCAGGTTCGATTCCCGAACGGAGTACAGATGATTTTTAAAATGTATGAATGCAGTTTTTCTTGTTATTCAAAACCGATGACATGGTTCCTCAGAACAGATCTTCGTATGTCTTATAGTTTCAGACTTTCCCATACTGGCTTTTCCCAGGCTTAGCGCAGGCTTGGCTTAGCACTTTTCTTAATTCAGTATGAGGCGTCGTAGGAACACTTAATTCTTCAGTTAACAAAGGTTGTGATGACCCTAAAACACATAAAAATAGTACAAATATATAATTTTCTTTTAACTAAAAATAACACCCAACAGTCACACACATTGTCCCCAACCCACACACTACAAATTTTGAGTATTTATTTGTTACCCAATTATAGCAAGACAAAAACAATTCAGTGAAAAATAAGGCAGAATGTAATGCAATGTAATAGCGATAATATTTGTTTTGAGATCAGGCAAACGGGTGGCTGAACTAGCAACCACCACCAGTCACCTTTCCCATAATGACAGGTAAATATTACTTTACCTCTATGAGTAGATGTGATGCTTGTTGTATCACCATCAGTAGACAGAGATGGTTGGACTGAACCTTAAAAAAACAAAGTAAAATAATAATGTAAATTTTTCAAAAGATGTCTATCATTCTAATTAGGTATATGAAATAAGAAATAAACAATTTGCTATAGTAATGACAGGTGTTTGTAAGTTTTCATTAGATACCTAACCTACTTAAGTACCTATACTTAATTTAGCTATTTTATTTATTGCAAATATTAATGGAACATGCAAGTTATATTGCATGTATATTATGCATACCTATATAACATAAAACAATGTACAGTCGCCCACATTAATATTACACTTTATTATGTACTTACACTTTAAAGTGTATTTTATGTGTTGAAATGTCATATAATGTAATTTAAAATACAATTCAATGACAATTGTTTGTGAATAGAAAATGGTTTTGTCACATCTGGTAATCTGTCATTACTTAGTATCATGCCTGGTAGATGCAAAAGTAATGAGGTAATTTACCAGATGTGAAATCAAAAGTAATGGTTTAATTTTGAAAATTTACATATTATTGCAGACAACTGAACATCTTTTACAACCAGACTACACCTAGTGGTTAAACTGTACCATTAAAAATAAAAAATAGGCAGGCTAAGTTTCTGAAAGTTATTTAGTTAGTAAGTTTTACCTGGATTTTCAAATATTTTGACCAATTTGTGAGTATGACTTAGTGATTTATGAACATTAAATATATCATCATCCTCTTCATCGCTAGATAATATCCGTTTTGACGGCCTTGTTTTACGTTTTTCAATTCTTTCCTCTCCATCAGTCACATCGCTGTTAATCTCTGCTTCCTTTGCTTTTTTTCGTGCTAGTAGAATATCATCTAAAATTTAATTAAATAAGGTAAGTATTGTAGAAAAGTTACTTAAGGATGCCCATTAGTGGCCTTAAGAACTGTGAGCATCCTTGCTATATATAGCTATTTTTAAGCCATGTTAGATGCCTTAGAGCAGCTTAAAAACCCCAACACCAGAGTTCATCACGAGTCCACCAGCACATACAAACTTGCAGTTTTAAGCTATGGTAGATGCCTTAATAGCAGTCTGAAAAAACCAACACCAGAGTCACAAGTTCACCAGCACATGCTAACTTGCTTGCTTGCCATGCAGTATTATGTGTATTATGTATATTGTGTACACAGCAGGTAGCAGGATAAGTGAGGAAAGTGAGAAGATAGGTGCAATCATATGGGAACCAATGGCCATGCTCACAATACTAGCGCCTTGCAAGGCTAGTATCTTATAACTAGTAAATCACCTTTCCGAAACAGCCCCACTAACCTTTCATGTAGTTGGACGGCCTGCCATCCATAATATAATATTATACCTTGCCGTCTGCTGACAGTTGACATGCAGGCTTGCTGCAGTTAAAACTGTTAGGCAGGGCCAACTGCCCTGTACAACCTGCAGTTTGTACACATAACGTCTGCGGACACTAGGTCAAAGTGGATGACACTTTTTAGGGGCACTATGGAAAAAATACTAAGAAAAATTTTGCGACCAATATCGAGTTAGCGCTCGCCTGCCAACCGGACACTAGAAACACTATTGTGAAGATATACCATTTTACAAAGATAAACATAACCCAACAAATATTTACTGTTCTAACCTAAAATATTTCAGGTGCCAGAAACTGGTGATGGTGAAAAATAAATATGTACCTACCTACGTAAATAACTCGATCATAGGTACTTACCAGTCTCGAAAAAATTCCGCCTCAATTGTATAAGAGGCCAATCGTCGGCTGGATTTTCGTGTTTGAGAAGAAGTTTGTTATACTGTGAAGAAAGCTTCGACTTGGGCCAGAAACTTTCTAGCTTTCTTGGCGTAAGCCATGCTGATGATACTATGACCACGTTGCCACCAATCCCCTCATCCTTAGGTTCTTCTTCAGCAACCACGTACATATTAACCCCTAGGATTAAGAAAAACATTTCACTTTACTGACCAATGTGAAAAAAAATGTCCACCCCGAAATTTGCTGCTCTCGTCGGCGTCGTACTCTTTAACACACACACAGAACAAACAAAACAGGACACAGTTGGCCCAAAACTCAAAAACTAGGCCTCTTTGATTATGGTTCATACCTTTTATTTAAAATTGTAATCCGTCTCAGCCGCCGACAGAGTTAGCTTTAGCTTTAGCTTGGCCAGCCGGTAGCTGGTCGGTCGTTCGTTTGACGTTTCATAAAAGTGCCCGCCTTAAAAAATGTCAAAAGCTTTTTTTTTTAATTTTCTTTCGGCGAATTTGGTAGATGCTATGATTAAAATAAATTATTTCGTTTGAGCCATGCAATGCATGCGAAAAATTACCTCAATTTTTATTTTTATGTTCTAACTTATTTTATAAACCTAATCAACATTAGTGAATGATTTGACAACAGCCAGACGTAGTTATTATTCTGAGGCTAGACGTGACGTCATACTTTAGTATTTCATACAAAAATGTACCGAACATGCCGTTTTGTCGTAAGTATAATAAAAAGTAAAAAGGCACTGATTTGTCGTGAGTCACCATCCCCATTGCGATAAAGCAAATACCTACGTCTTTTGTTGAAGTTATTTACGGCGAATGACGACACACAGCGCGGGTTAACGTCATGTGATGACGTTTTATAAGGCGAAAGACGATGTATAGCTCCGAATCACGTTACTTGATGACGTCTTAAAAAGCAAACGACGACTTATAGCTCCGAATCACGTTACTTGATGACGTCTTAAAAAGCAAACGACGACTTATAGCTCCGAATCACGTTACTTGATGACGTCTTAAAAAGCAAACGACGACTTATAGCTCCGAATCACGTTACTTGATGACGTCTTAAAAAGCAAACGACGACTTATAGCTCCGAATCACGTTACTTTATGACGTCTTAAAAAGCAAACGACGACTTATAGCTCCGAATCACGTTACTTAATGACGTCTTAAAAAGCAAACGACGACTTATAGCTCCGAATCACGTTACTTGATGACGTCTTAAAAAGCAAACGATGACTTAAAGCTCCGAATCACGTTACTTGATGACGTCTTAAAAATCAAACGACGACATGTAGCTCCGAATCACGTCATTTTATTACGTCATATATGGCGAAGGACGTCATTGTTTCAAAGATGGCGTCAGTTTGTCGTCATTTATCACGTGAGCATGTTGCTTGGGAATAGAAGAACTCAATTACTAGAAATTGTGCATACAGATGTATGCGGACCAATGGAGAGTATTTCACTTGGCGGATCAAGGTACTTTATTATTTTTATTGACGATTATAGTCGCATGACTTACTTCATGAAAAATAAAAGTGAAGCATTTCAATGTTTTAAGAATTATACAGTCAGAGTTGAAACCTTGCTTTCAAGAAAAATCAAGGTGCTTCGTAGCGACACTGGTGGTGAATTTGGCAGCAATGTTTTTTTTCTCTCATAGCAATAAACATAGGTTGTAGGCTAAGAGGATTTTAAACTATTTAAAAGGAACAAAAAGTTTATGTTTAAAATATGGTTAAACTGGGGATGTTAATATTGAAGGATATTGTGATGCAGATTGGGCAAATAGTGCAGTAGATAGAAGGTCATATACAGGTTTCTGTTTTACGTTGTCTGGTGCTGGCATATCATGGAGTTGTAAAAGGCAAAAAACTGTAGCACTTTCCAGTACTGAAGCCGAATACATGGCTTAACTGAAAGTTGTAGGAAAGCTGTACATCTATCTATCTTGAAGACGAAATTACTGGACATATGTATACAATTAATATATATAATGACAGTCAAAGTGCCTTGAAGTTGTCAGAAAATGCTGTATTTCACAATAGAACAAAACACATACATGTGAAATATCATAATTGTAGGGAAGTAATATCTAATACAACTGTTAAAGTATAGTACATTATGATATAAGTGCGGTAGGTTGTAATCATCAAAGCGCACGTATGTCATACGACGTTTTATAACTTATTTGCGAGGAAATAAATAAAACTCGGACTGAAATTTTCAAATAAAAACAATACACCGAAAAGAAAAAGCGCGCGGAATAATTTTAACTTGATCACGAATTGGCGATGAATTAAATGTTTATTTTTTATAATTTATCTGTCAAAGTTAATTTTATTCATAAAATTGACCACTTTTCTGACATAAAAACTCTTTGCTAAGATTTTTAAAAAGGAACCGTTCGTTTTAAGTCGGAGCATCTTGCAAACCGTGCGTTTTACATTACCATTACGCACTAGTGCGTTATGAGATACATTTCGATACTGAATTTGGCGGAATAAGAGACCCTTTACGAGCAAGTCTATACTAATATTAAAAAGAGGTAAAATTTGTTTGTTTGTAAATTTGTGTGTTTGTAAGTTTGTATGTAGGGGGTAATCTTCGGAACTAATGATTCAATTTAAAAAAATATTGTACTGGTGGAAAGCTACACAATTCCCGGATGACAAAGGCTACTTTTTATCCCCATATTCCCACAGGAACGGGAACTACGCGGGTGGAACTGCGTGACGTCTGCTAGTGTGTTATAGAATTATTTACCGACAGGAGATATGCCAGCTGACATGTTGACAAAAAGTTAAATTCAGTGAAGCATCACAAATTTCTTAGAATTTTAGGTTTAGTTAATGTGAACTTGTAAGTTGAACTGTAGACTATATTTTGTTGTGAATACTCAAAATGTAATAGCCACTCTTTGATTAGGTTATACTAGTAATGCCATTTATGTATTCTTATGAGAAAATAAACTTTCTTTTGATAGTTTGTTCTGCCATTCTGTGAGATAAACACGTTGTTTTATTTCTCTCTAAATATATATAAAATAATAAGTAGTTTCACGATGTAATGATTTACATAAAATCTTAGCAGCATCACTATCTTTTTTTAATTCATCAACTTTATTATAAAACATAAAACATTCCAGTCCGCGGCCAATAGCTGCTAGGGCAGCAGCCACATTTTTCTGTCTGTGTTCAATAATTATATCTCTCTTCCTTACCGGTTCAGATACAGCAGCTGATAGCTCCGGATTCAATTTTGGGGAAACCATAAAGGGTATGTTATTAAAAGGAAAACACTACATTATTTAGTAGGAGCACCTTATCCTCTTTTTTGAGGCCTTATTTAAAATAGGTGCCCAGCGTAGAGCAATCTCGTTGTGAGCCGGATGGCCGTTTACAAGCAAGAGCCTGCTGCAGCTCCACAGCACCCATGGCAAATAAAATGTCAATGTCAATTATTTCAATGAGTTTAGTCTCCTGTTGTTGCACATCCTGCTCTATCGTGTCATTTGGAGCTGTTTCAGGGGCTTTATCCTCTACCGCCTGAGAAATATCCATGTTTTGGATATTTGATGGCTCACTAATAATATTGTCAGGTTGTTTTATTGTGGTATGCGCACTAGGAGACCGGTGTCGCGATCGGGCACGGGCACTTGGTGACCGGGTGTGGCGACGGGCAATTGGTGATCGGGTGTGGCGAGCATAATGCAGGATTGGTGGCTTTTGTTTTTGCATCATGCGTCATAGATTGCCTGAGAATTTTTTTTCAGAAAAACCTTTGCCAATCATCCTATTTTCTGATGGATGTACATCCCAAAACAGAAACGTTGTTTTAGCGAATGCTCTTTTAGATTTAGCCATGGAATATAATGTCGTACTAACACAGAAAATCCTTGAAAAAGGTCATACCCAAATGGAGAGTGAGAGAGACCTTCCCTGTATGCCAACATTTTCAAAGAAGCTCGGCCGACACATCCTTTCATGGTACTTAAACTTTTTTTCGTACGACTTTTTTGACTACTCAAACAAAGCAGATTTTTTGTACGAGTCCATCCGGCCTGGCCGAGTCACGGCACTATTAACTACAAGTTAAGCTTTCAGGATGACTATAAAAATTTGCCCAGAAAAGCCAAAAATAATAGGACAAGACCGGGCCCAAGGACTAAGCTTTATAATAATCATCAAAAATAAATGAATCCAAATGGAAACATCTGCAAGAACTAAAGTCAGTTATTCCGCCTGACTGTCATAGTTTTTTCGATACTTTTACTTCATTAAGATTTTATAATGACTGATATTGTATTTTTGTTATTTTGATATAATATGTTTAAGTAATACTTGTCATTATTCCATTTTCATGTAAGATATTTTATACCAAATAATTATCCAGGATAACAAACAGTGCAATAAAGTAAAATTGTTAATCATTTGTAATGAAAATGTTTTCAAAATGTTAAAAGAAGACAACCGTAAAATAAAGATCCTTAGTTTTGATTGCCAGAAAAACATGCCGCTGCCCAAAATACCAGACCAGTGTACCTACTATTCCCGTCAACTGTAGATACTTTTACAATTTCACAATAATTGTGGAAGGTAACTCCAAATCAGCATTAACAAAAGAAAATGTGTTCAGTTACTGCTGGACAGAAGATAAATTGCAAAAGATGCAAATCTCAGTGTCTTCGGTTTACCATCGGCTTTGCAATACAGATTTTCCACCAGAATGTAATCAAGTTCGACTTATGGCCGACGGGTGCACCGGTCAAAATAAAAATTCTATGCTTATAGCAATGCTCTCACGTTGGCTAACAAAAGATGCACCAGCCCAAATACATCTGGTTGAAGTAGTTTTCCCAGTTGTGGGACACTCATTTCTTCCGCCGTACAGAGTTTGCTCGTATTGGGAAAAAAAAGTAAAAGGAGTTACGTAAACTTGAAAATATAATCAAACCGAAAGAATACTTTGATGTAGCGGAAAAACATTCTACCGCCATAAACGTTGCTACTACGGTTCAAATATGCAACTGGAAAGCCGTCGTTAAAGATATATTATTGATAACTACAAAATGGCATGTACCTTTTTCTAAATGCAAAAAGTTTTATTTAAAACGATCCAGTAAAAGCAATGACATGGTTGGGGTAAGAGGAGAACTCCACTACAGATTTGAATCAGGTCAGTATAAAAGCGTGTGCAAAAAAGGTAAAAACATGGCTATGATTTCTCCAACCGCTATTCTACAGGGCGCACAAGTAAAACCGTTAAAATTTAGGGACGTTAATAAATTGTTATGTACTCATTTCGGAGACAAATGGCGCGATTTAGAGGTTCTGGAGTACTATAACAGGGTAGTACCATCAACCCAAGAAATACCGGACGAAAATATGGTTGACGATATCGATTTCCTTGAAGACTCGGTATGTGAAGAACAAGAAGAGTCACCATTACTTATAATTTAATATCGGTTTTGTATAACTAATAAAGTTCTCATAAAACAATCATAGTTTTATTTCAAGTAAAAAGTATCAATATGGTTCAATCATTCTAGGCCAGGATAGTTATGTTTCAAAGCCAACAAAGTCCATGTTGTTTTTGCAACAAAAACCGCAAAATCCATCCGAGTGTTACAAAGTCAGCAAAGTCCATAATGTTTTTCTGGTTATTGTTCAACTTCGTAAATATTTTGCGTGATTAAGTTTAGTATTTGATTAACTACATTATTTTTAATCAAACTACTATAGTTCCACTAAAACTCACAGGGCCAATAATGCCTAATACGAAAATCATAAATTACACGCAATGTGTTACAACGGACATTGCGGTTTTTGTAAATAATATCTATATAACTCAATTCTCATTAGTTATAACAAAATTGAACTTTCAAATATGCATTTGAAATCAATCAATCATATTTTTTATATAAAGTAAATTCTCCTTGCCTTTCTCAGAAAATAACAGTTGCATGTTCTTAAAATAATTATAATAATTTAAACTTTGGAAAAAGAGATAAAAAATAACACACATATAAACTTACAAAAAAGTTAAATAATTGGAAACTTATCCTAAAATTACAATCAGTACTCGTTATTCATTAGTCTTTTAGAAAATATTCATGTCATCTTCATCAGAGTCACTCGGAACCTCAACCAGTCTTTTTTGCTTTATCTCCTTTTTACCTCATTTCACTTTCACCTTTAACAAATTCTTCAAAATCTGTTTGATACGTGTTATTACTAGTGTTCAGTTATACGATCCTTTTCATTAATATAAAACTTTCTATTTACCGAATCAGTCACATTAATATCTGAAAGTATTTTAACTTTCGGTGAGTATTAAGCTCAAACAGGCCTTCTGTTTGAGCTTATTGAATGGTCAGAATGAATTTGGAAACCTGTCTCATTCAATTCTTGGATAAGTTCTGGTGTAGTATTATCATCGATGAAACTCTGAAATTGGTTAGTAATAACCTCGTCGTAATATGGGATATCATAATACCCAATATGTTTTCCGTGAGTGCAAATTGCTTGGCTATTACATATGAAACAGCTTAGTTTCCTTAAAGTTATTTTAGAACACCCATAAGACCAAAGAGCTTGGTGCTCCATCATTGTTCCTTTAGGGAAGTTGTAAAAGTTTTTGCCTCTAAATCACTTCTTGTGACAACGCGAATTTCAATTTTCACTCTACTTTTAAGATAAGTTAAAAATGTGTCCACGTCATTGTCAAAACGGACAACTGGTCTGCTGTTCGTTTAAGGACCGCACCATATCCGTCTGGTGCCCCTTTGCCATGCCCAGCTTCTAAGTAGTTCCAGATTACTGATTTCAGTTACGGAAAATCACGATACAGTTGGCTGATCATATACAATATGAAGCGGTTTCGATACTGGCTTGTTGGACTATCGGAAATAAAATGGATTGTATCAATTTGGGTCGAAATTTTCAACACGTACCCAATAGTCGGTATCAAATGGGCCCACATAGCTGCAGCATCGTGTTGAGTACATTCACTTAGTGCAAAAACTATATTGCTTTTGAATCCCAACGTCTGGGTCTATCAAGTAGATGACACATGTATGCAGTGACAACTGCATTCTGCTGCCACCAAAGTGATAACTCTGTATTTCTTCATTATATCACAGTAATTTGCGCTAAAGTCAACATGAATTATTAGAAATAAAAAGGTTTAACTCTATGATAATAAGTGGCAACACTATCTATGGCCACAATCTATGTTTTCTGGACTTCCGGTAGTTATAATAATTTAAGGTCTTCTCTGTCTTCATGCTATGTGTCGCTTTTATAGAAGAAAATAAAATTAGTTTTCTACAAGTTGTAAGAATTATTTTCACTCAGAAACCCATAACCCCAATAGGTTATGGGCCCAGGATACTCTGGACATAGAAGTACAGAAGAAATTGTTTATATGCTCTTTGGAAGAAATAAAGTATTATAAGAAAAAACTCAAAATGGATTCCACGCGGTCAATGAATTTAGAAAAATTTGATGGAAACAACTTTCGTCAGTGGAAATTTCAAATCAAATGTGCTCTAAAAGCTAAAGGAATAGATATTTTGAAATCAAAACCACATGGAGAATGTGCAGATTGGTTAAAAAGTGACGGCATGGCAATGTACATCATAACTTCTTCAATGGACTTCAAACAAATTACACTAATAGAAAATTGCGAAACTGCCCAGGAAATTATGTCCAAACTAGAATCAATTTATGAACAAAAAAGTGAACTGTGTAAAATGTTGATCCATGAAAAATTCTATCAATACAAGATGGCGCCGGCTGACAGTGTAGCTCAACACATCTCAAAAGTGGAAACTTTAGCTAAACAATTGAAAGAAAGTGGTGAAGCTATCAGTGAAATGGCAATTATAACTAAAATATTAGGAACTTTGCCTTCCAAGTATAGACCGCTAAGACAAGCATGGATGTCATTAGACTCCAAACACCAAACTATAATAAATTTAACTGCACGTTTGTTGGATGAAGAAGCGAGTTTGGCAGGCGAAGGGGAGCAAGAGACAGCTCTTCTAGTTTCCAATAAGAAATGGAATACAAAACCAAAACAAAACAAACATGTAGCTAGTGAGAGCAATGCGGAACAAAATAATAAAACTAGTAAACATAGGTTTGAATGTTATAATTGTGGCAAGCGCGGGCATTTTGCTAGAGAATGCCGTTTTCCAAACAAATCCAAGACCAGAAAACCTCAGAAAGAAGGTGCAGATGCGTTAGCTTTTTATGTGGAAAATAATTTATGTAATGCTGAAGAAAATACTTGGATTTTAGATAGTGGTGCCTCTGCCCATATGACATTTAGAAAGGATTTCTTTATGGAACTATTTGAATGTAACCAGAAATCATTGACACTAGGAAATAAACAATCTGTGGAAGTATCTGGTATCGGTAATGTATTGATACAGAGATATGTCAATGAACAGTGGGAGACCAGTGAACTAAATGATGTGTTATATGTTCCAAGTTTAAGAAGAAACTTATTCTCTGAAGGTGTGATAGTACGAAAATCCTATTCTATTGTGAAGAAAAACACAAGTGCCCTGATTTATAAAAACAATAAAGTGGTGATGAGTGCAAATATTAAAGAAAACAACCTATATGAGTTGAATATAAAAACAGTGGTTCCAGATACATGTAACTTGGTTCAAAATAGTCAAAGTGATATAAAAATGTGGCATGAAAGGTTAGGACATATTAATTTAAAACAAATTAAAAATATGAGTGCAAATAGTGTTGTGAAAGGACTAAAAATGATTGACAATGGACAAAGCAATTTTGTATGTGAAGCATGTGCATATGGGAAGCAGTGCAAGTTTCCATTTCACAAATCTGAGCGAGGAGAACTACAGCCAGGTGACCTAGTTTATAGCGATGTTTGTGGACCTATGAGTACCTCATCTGTTCAAGGTATGAGATATTTCTTACTTTTCAAAGATGCTGCGACAAGTTACAGGCATGTATATTTTATTAAGCATAAAAGTGATGTCATGGAAGCCTTCAAAAAGTACAATGCTATAATTAAGAATAAGTTCATGCACAATGTTAGAATATTACACACTGACAATGGAACAGAGTATGTAAATAACATCTTTAAAGAATATTTAGAAAGAGAGGGGACAGTTCATGAGCGTACTGCACCATATACACCAGAACAAAATGGCCGAGTAGAAAGGGAAAATCGTACCATAGTGGAGAGTGCACGTTCAATGTTGTATGCGCGAGATGTACCATTGCAGCTGTGGGCAGAAGCTGTACAATGTGCTACATATATATTAAATAGAACATCCTCTACTCAGACTCCAAATACAACAGCTTTTGAATTGTGGAACGGCATCAAGCCCGAATTAGGACATATTAAGGTGTTTGGTAGTATTGGCTATGTTTATGTTCCAGATCAATTAAGAACTAAATTAGAGAAGAAAAGTAAGAAGATGATACTTGTTGGCTATGACAACATCAACTACAGAATGTTTGATTTAGATACAAAGAAAATAACCATTTCAAGAAATGTAGTGTTTAATGAGCAGCATGTGCCAAGCACAAGGAAAAATATTGCACAAATTAGTATTGTTGATGATGAAGTTGCATATACAAAAGAGACTGAAACACAAGATTCCAATGTGGATGTTACTCTAGTTGACAGTCCGTCAGCAGAGAGTGAAGATAGCATGCTGAGTTGTACTGGTGGTAACAGTGATGACCCAGACTATGAACCGTCTCGAGAATTAGAAGACTCAACCATACGTACAATTAATTTGAGACCTAGAATTAATAGAAATTATGAAGCAAATCTGGTAGAGCTGTCATTGCCTCAATCATATGCAGAGGCACTAAACAGTCCACAAAAAGAAGAATGGTCTCGAGCAATTAAAGAAGAATTTTCTGCACATAAAGAAAACAACACCTGGACAGCTGTTAAAAAGTCAGGTCAACGAACCCTTACTACAAAGTGGGTTTTTACCATAAAGAAGAATGAGAATAATCAAATTGAACGCTATAAGGCTCGTTTGTGTGCACGAGGTTTCAATCAGATTGAGAATATTGATTACCAGGAAATATTTTCTCCAACTACCCGTTATGATTCTATTAGAATTTTACTTTCTATTGCTGCAAAGTATAACCTAGAAATTCAACAGTTTGATGTAAAGACTGCTTTCCTGAATGGGTACCTTGAAGAGGATATTTTTCTGGATATACCTGAGGGTTTATCAATTAAAGGTGATTTTGTGCTAAAATTAAATAAATCACTGTACGGTTTAAAACAGGCATCTAGATGCTGGAACAAAACATTTACAGATTTTTTACTTAAATATAGTTTTGTTCAATCTCAGGCTGATAATTGTGTTTACATAGGTTTATTTAATGGGACTAAAATATTCCTAATAATTTATGTTGATGATGCTCTTGTAATATCTTCAAATAAACAACTTATAAGGGAGATATTAGAATATTTAAAACAGGCTTTTAAAATTAAAGAATTAGATTTCAAGTATTTTGTGGGCATGCAAATAGAGTGTATAAATAACAGTATATACATTCATCAGGAAAATTATATTAATCAGATTATTGAGAAATTTTGTATGAGTGCTGCAAATCCTGTTAACACTCCAGCTGATGTGAATGTTATTATTTCAAAGAACTCTGATGAAATTGTTATTGATTTTCCTTATAGAGAAGTTATAGGTTGCTTATTGTTTTTGAGTTCTGTCTCAAGGCCAGATATTTCATTTGCGGTTAATGTATTAAGTAGATATGTAAACAATCCAGGTCCACAACATGTAAATGCTGTAAAACGCATAATTAAATATTTAATGAAGAGTAAAAGTTTGTGTATAAAGTACAATGGAGAAAGCAAAGATCTTGTTGGATATTCAGATTCAGATTTTGCAAGTGATATTGATACACGTAAATCCACAACAGGATATTTGTTTATGATGAATGGAGGACCTATCACATGGTCCAGTCAGAAACAGAAGACCATTGCTCTTTCCACCACAGAGGCTGAGTTTGTAGCCGCTAGTGAATCTGCTAAAGAGATATTATGGTTGCAGCAGCTATTGTCTGATTTAGGTGAAAGTTACGATTGTATTGTATTAAATGTAGACAATCAGAGTGCAATCAGATTAATTAACAATCCTGTTTACCATAAACGAACAAAGCATATTGATGTTAAGTATAACTTTATAAGGGAAAAGGTTGAATTGGGTTTAGTTAAAATTAATTATGTTCCAAGCAAATGTCAATTAGCAGACATTTTAACTAAAGCATTACCCACTCAAACTTTTGCATATCTGAGAGATCAGATTTTATATGATGTTTATTGAACTTTTTGTTTGTTATTAGTTTATAAATAGAGTTAAATTTTTTAGTGGGAGTATTAGAAATAAAAAGGTTTAACTCTATGATAATAAGTGGCAACACTATCTATGGCCACAATCTATGTTTTCTGGACTTCCGGTAGTTATAATAATTTAAGGTCTTCTCTGTCTTCATGCTATGTGTCGCTTTTATAGAAGAAAATAAAATTAGTTTTCTACAAGTTGTAAGAATTATTTTCACTCAGAAACCCATAACCCCAATATGAATCACTCCCTCTTGTGGAGCAAGATTACTTTTAAGTTCTTTAATGTTTTTATACTGATTCAAAGTATTAGTTTCATATAGCTTTCAAGAGAGTTTTCTAATTTGAGTATAATATTTCGTGGAAAATCATAGAATGTCTTTTTTTTGTTATTAATTTTGTTTTCTCCTCATCTTCCACATAATACTTTTCAGAGCACCACTGATAATATTTATTCTGAAATTCGGCGTAATCTAAGTTTTTTAACTAACATTTTTCACATGTTCGATTCAAACAATTTTCAATATTAACATTGCAGCATAAGCTTTCTAAAATACCTGTCCCGTTAAATTCTTTATGTACTTTGTTAACATTAAGACATTTTATTAACAAATCTACATTAACGTGAACTTTGCAAGCACACGTGTTACTTTTGCCTTCTTTTGGGTATAAAACCCAGAATGGGCGGTATTTACAAAAAGTTTGATACGTTACCTTTACATTTGAATCATGCATAAACTTTCTGCACATATCAGTCAATGTATCCGTTAAGTATCTTTTCTGCTTTCTTATTTTGTTTCTAATCAGGTGCTATTCTCGTCACTGCTTCATCGTCGGAAATATCCAGAATGAGTTGATTAGTCAAGTTTTCAGTCTTAGTCGTTTTATTTATTTTATTATTTCTTACAGTGAATATTTTTGTTTGTGTCTAGAGCTTATATTTTTTAAATCTTTCTTTTTCAGTCATAATTACATCAGAGAACTCTTTCTTATCTTTCTTTCTTTCTGTAACTTTTGTATCCCTCCTCGACACTTCTTGAAAGAATTTCACCAAATAATAACTTCTTTTCAATTTCTTCACGCTTCTCTATGTTTACATTTTCTACCAAATGTTAAACTTTTTCAGTCGATATATTATAATCATATTTCTTCTTACTGCTTATGACTCTATACATCATTTTTCTTATAGAATCTTTCTGTTTCTTCAATTTTTCTATTTCTTTATTCAAACCGCCGATTAGTTCTGCCGGTAACGAAGTTTTCTTATGAGAACATCTTTAAGTGGACACCGTTGACAAGAAATAATATTACCGTAGTTTAGAGATGAACTAGGTACGGGGCTTAGGTCTGGTCGGCTGTGAGGATCTAGTACAGCCGGGACTACTTCAGTGTCAGTATTTGGTGTAGAATTATCTAAAACTAGCTGTTGAACAGCTTTTTCTTTCTTTTTTCTTTCATAATGACGTTTTGAATTAACTCAGTTCTGTTTTTCTCTGAACTCTTAATTGTCTGGGTGTCACATTTTCTGCACTTTTAATTTTTTTCTGTTCTTTTTTTAAGGTATCTTGCTCTTTCATTTGCCTTTAGTTCTTCCTTTTTTCTCAGGATCTTTCTTAATTTCTGCATACTTTCTTTGTTTCTGCAGTGGATTGAGCTCTCGTTTCTGCTCTAATGTTTGTTTTGTTATCTTTGGCATTTCTTATTCTTAATAGTCTGTAAAAATACAATACCGACTGTTAATCCCCATTTTTAGTAAACAGTAGTAATAGAGCAATCTCAAAATACACTTACAGGCATGTTTTAATAAGAACAAAAACAAATTCACTGGCGGGAAAAGACCCCACGACATTCAATCATGCCAAATATACCTAATTAATTTAAAACATTTGCACAATAAATAATATTAATGAATTGTCTTTTTCATTCTTATTGCCTTCGTTTTGACGTCATTACCTTCGCTCAAAACGACGGTAAACGAAGGCAGTGAGGAGGAAGGTAATGAGGTTTGAAAACTTTGTTACCTTTTTCTCAAATAATATCGACATTATGAATTTCATGCATATTCTCAACTACGAAAGTGAAAAGAAATTAGTTAAAATAATAATAAGCAATAAAATGAACTCATAAATACTCACTTAATAAATGCCTAAGGCATTAAGTCCGCCTATGTACAGACGCCAGCACGTCAAGTTTCCCCAATGTGTCAAATTTCTTTGATCGTTTTTCAATTTTATGTCAAACAGAATAAGGTTCATGTTCAATTGGGATAATTTGACACATTGGGGTAACCTGATGTGCTGGCGTCTATACATTTGTGTGCTTGAAGTATTAAATAAATAAATAAATAATACAGGCGATAGAAAAGAGAACGATTCCAAAATATTCACCGGCCGCGAAACTATACACATCACTATTTTTTTTACCACGAACAAGCGCGCACCCACTTAGATGTTCGCTGGTCAACTGAGCCGTGTGCGGGGGAACAGACGACAGTAGCGCCGAATTTAAGGGCAATATGCACACCATATCTTAAATTTTCTTTAACACGTTGAACGCCCAATAAAAAATACGCCTTCGCCCTATGGGCCATGGCAGACACCGTATGGCTGACAATGAGCCGGGTCCATCGGGCCGCGGCAGACACGGTTTGACTGCCAGTACGATCTGCGTTAAAATGTCTTTACTGGGCTGGCAGACATAAATAAGTTTGTGAACGCTATTCGCAGTGACCCGCGGGGCGCTGTAGAACAAACCTCGCGCCTTAGCGCGGCAAAAATCTTACAAGTCTTTGAGATATTTGGGACCTGACGGACCCGACACATTTTTTCTCTGACATTTCTGGTTTAACATTTATACGGATGACTTTTAGTTAAATAAATTGTGTCATACAGTTATGATTTTAATTATTTACATCATTGGGGTATAAAATTAAGCATGCCAAATATTAGAAAAATACCTTTATTATAAAATAAAAAATACAGTACTCTACGCTATGACTTAAAATTGGAGATCAAACAAATTAAATGACTTCTTTCTTAATTATACATAATAAAAATGAAAAAAAAAACAATCAAAACACATGGACGGCTTATAAGGGCAGGTTTCACAAAATATACTGACTTTCTTGGTTTTATTTCTAGCATATTGTCGGCCCATGAAATAGACATAAGTTCTAAACTTTATGTAATCTATTAAAACAATCAAAACACATGAACGGCTTACAAGGGCAGGTTTCACAAAATGTGTTGACTTTCTTGGTTTTATTTCTAGCATATTGTCGGCCCATCAAAATGACATTTTGCTTATAGCATCCAGAGCACAAACGTCGGGTACTTTTAGATTTGCCATCTTTTTTAGACAATTGATGCTTCAACCGTTTAGGCACCTCACGAAGTCGATACTCCTCGCTCTCTGTTTGGCAGAATTGTTGTACAATTTCCTTTCTAAAATCTACTATTTGAATAGTTTTCTTTGTGACTGACTGATACAAAATTAGAGCATTTATCACTGTAGTGTTTAGTAGTAAATTAATGGCAAGCTTCTTATACCATTTGACAGATTTTCGTAGTGGAGTCGAATAAGACGCTAATTGATCAGAGAGGTCTACCGCACCCTTTGCCATATTGTAATCAACAATTATTTTTGGCTTCCGTATAGTTTTCCCACGCTGTTGAATATTAACAAATCGATCAGTATGTTTAGTGGATAGAACATACACATCCCTCTTGTCCTTCCATTTTAAACACGTTATTCCGTCGTTACTCTCTGCAGCTTTATACTCTCCACGCTTAAGTTTGGCATCAATGACCTCTTTTGGTAAACCTTTACGATTTTTTCTTACGGTGCCGACGAGATGCATTTCTCTTTGTAATAATTGTCTGGCTAATGTAATGCTTGTGTACCAGTTGTCCGTAAATAATGTATGCCCTCTTTCAAAACGATCTTCACATAAAGACATCACAACATTTGTGGGTGTGTTATGAACATCATCATTTTTCCCCGCGTATACTTTTACTTTATAAGTATAGCCCGGTATGGTACATAGTTTAAATTCTTTAATCCCGTATTTATGCCTCTTTTGTTTATTGTATTGTCTGAAAATAATTCTCCCACGGAAAGGGACCATGCTTTCGTCTATACACAGGTTTTCTGTTGGCGAAAAGTTTTCCTGAAATACTTTATTTACTTCATCATACAGCTTGCGGACACGATGCAGTCGGTCTGATTTATATTCATTGTCATTTTCTGAAAAGTGTAACATTTGCAGCAACAGCTCGAAACGATTACGAGACATAATGGTCTTTGGAAATGGATGGCTAATCATGTCGTCCTTACACCAATAATCAGCTAATTTAGGTAGCCTCACCAAGCCCATAAATAAAATCAAGCCAAAAAAACATTTCAACTCAGCAGGGTTAGTGGGTGTCCATCTACGAACCCGTGCAAATTTAGAAGCTTCAGGTAATTGTGTTATTTCTTTAATTGCATATTCATTAGTGGCATCGACTATTAGTTGCAATATGTTATCAGTCAAAAAAAGCGAAAAACATTGCGCAGGAGTCATTCCATGCATACACTTTATATGGGGTGCGGGACCAGAAATGTCTGTAAACGGAATAATACGGCGTTGATTACCTTGAACCTCTGTCCAGATGTTCGAAGGGCTTGTATTATTACTGGGGCAGGGCGGAACGTTTTCGGCATCGCTGTCTTCGCTAGTTGATAATATAATTCGGCGGCACTTTCGTCTTAGGGGTTGAATTATATCACTACACTCGTCATCTGAACTCGGCATTATAAAACTATTATTTGGTAATGATATTTCAATATTGTCCAGTTGCATCAGATGTTCAGCGGTTATATCAAAATCCAAGTCTTCCATGTTTATTAGTAATAGTAGGAGTATTAGTAACGAATACTGAATACGTATGTAGGTATAATTACAAATTACAGAGCGCGCGAAACGGTCCGCACTTTAGCGTACGACTTTTGCCACTGAGTAGTAGCGAGAGCAAGCGCAGCGCTTACGCGCGGGTGCGGGGGGTGGTTGACAAGGTGACCCGCGTGGCCCCCTCCACTGAAATAACGAATAGTGCTTTGGCTGGGCCATGGCAGATAATGGTGACTGCCAGCTATTTTTTCTCTATATTTACTATTTTTCGCTATTGTATTTATTTCATATTAGATTATACCCATTTTTCATACAATTAAACCGGAAAAATATGTTAACAAATTTTGACTGTTTTTTAATATTTCATGAAGCCCACTGAGAATACACACTGGCAGATAAATGGTGTCTGCCATGGCGTTCAACGTGTTAAAAAAATATCAGAAAAAAAAATGTTATTTATTTACATACCAATTTTCATTAATTATCGAGTTATTTTTACTTATTAAAGGTGTAAACGTTGTATTATTTAATGTAGTTTTTAATTATGGTTACTTAATTTATTGTTAGCATTAATTGACTGGCCTGTTGGTCTAGTAGTTAGTGACCCTGACTGCTATGCCGGAGGTCGTGGGTTCGATTCCTACCTAGGACAAATGTTTGTGTGATGAGCACGATGATTTGTTCTGTGTCTGGGTGTAATTTATATATAATATGTATGTATTTAGAAATATATAAGTATGTTTATCAGCTGTTTAGTACCCATAACACAAGCTCTCCAAGCTTAACTTGGGACTATATGGCGTTGTGTGAAAAGTTGTGGAATATTAATTTATTTATTTACTAGCGACCCGCCCCGGCTTCGCACGGGTGCAATGCTGATACTAAATTAAATACACTACAGAAAAACTATGAACGTTGTATATAAAAACATAGCGGCCCGCTCCGACTTTGCACGGGCATAAAATATATATGCCTATGTCACTCAATGAAAACATGATTAAAATCGATCCAGTATTTTTGATTCATTCATTACTGCCCTTGGCCTGCACGCATTAAATTTGGAGTAAAACAATTCCTCTTTCCCTATACTTACTATGAAGATTTCCTGCTATCTTTGGAATATCTAAATTCATACAATTTTTATTACATTACACATTTTTACTTATTTACTTTTTACATTTTTACCTAGGTATTTATTTTATTTTTACAACAATTAATATATTACAGGATGTCTTTATACACAACGTTCACAGCTTTCTTGTCATTAGACAATACAAACATGTTTTCTCTTGAGGTTACTCTTGAAAGAGCGACATACAGTTGGCCATGTGAAAAACAGTCAACGCTCAAATCTAAGCCTGCAACGTTGAAGGTTTGACCTTGCGATTTATTAATGGTCATTGCAAAAGATGTCTTTACCGGAAACTGTAAACGTTTAAATTGGAAGGGTAAATCCGATGGTATCAGAGGGATTCGGGGAATCAATACATCTTCTCCGGTACCACATCCTGTGAGTATTGTGCACTCTATTATGAAAGTTTTCAGTGATTTTATCAGCAAACGCGTGCCATTGCAAAGTTTAGGTGGATTCAGGTTTCTTATAAAAATAACAGGACAACCTACTTCCAACACCATTTTGTGAGGAGGGAGTCCAGACGAGTTCAAAGAGTTTAGAAACTCTGTAGGAAAATGAACAGCTTCTTCCAAATCGAGAACAGTATCCACCGAGTAGTATATTTTCGTCGGCGCATCAATCTTTGAAAGAATCAAGTTATTTACCTTATCTACTTGTTCATTAGTTGGTGACAGAATCGCTCTTTCTTTAAACCAAGATATTGTCTTGTAACTTATGTCATCAATGTCAGGATAGACTTTGTTGACTAACTCTTGGATGTTGTCTATCAAAACACAAAGGTTTTCAAGGTTAATCCTTCCCTCACTTTGTGTTAATTCTCCATTGCCAACTTTTAGCAGCATCTCTGGAAATAGCCTGTTGTTGACGAAACCCTCATATTAGTTTTAAGCTCTAATTTATTGACATGTGGCCAAAGGTGATTTTAATGAAATCAACTTAAAATACGATTTTAAATTAAATTAAAAACACCTAAAAAATAATTTGCCATGCGTGCGACTAAAAACAGAAGATAATCTACAATCATCAAGAACAAAAGATAGCTATATTCTATTAAGTTTTTTTTCTGAACTTACTTAAGATTTTTGAAAATAATTTCCTTATTATTAAATTAATTGATTATTATTTATCGTAACTTATAATTATTAACTGATACGTTGTCGCGCTGAAAAGCACGTTTATATCAAGTACCGTTATTTTCCTCGCTAGAGAGCTCCGATAATAAACGCGTCCGATTGCTGCTAAATTCAAAATGATATAGAAAGAACCGCGGCCTCCGACGCGCTATTTATAGGCATGCCTCCCCCCGCACTGCCTTGTCCGACCGGTACCGCCCGCCGCAAACGCAAATTTTAAATTTGTAATATCTCCGAAAATATTTGTTTAATTTACATGCTGTAAGGAACCATATTGATCTATATTAATTGCACACTGTATTTAAGGTACTTAATTCGATAAGGATTAATGCCGTATTGCTTAAAATAGCTTCGTAAATAAGCCATTTTTTCACGTAAAAAGTAAACAATAAAAATGGTTAATGTGGGTTATCCCTAAAATATAAACATATACCAACGCGGACTTTTTTGTAGACCTTTTTATGGTGTACAATACTGTAGTACATTAATTAATTTGATCTAACTCGTAGGGTTTAGGCAGCGTTTTTGCTAAATTGCTAAATTAGCCCAAAAAAATAGGTTAATTTACGACATCACGTTAGAAACCTCTAAAATTAGCAATGTTGCCTTAGTATATGATGCATGTATTATACGTATAAACCTTCCTCTTGAATCACTCTATCTATTGGATCGCATCAAAATCCGTAGCGTAATTTTAAAGATATAAGCGCACATAGGGATATAGGGACAGAAAAGGCGACTTTGTTTTATACTATGTAGTGATTAAATATTTTGGTAAAAATGGATACCGAAGGAAATGACAATTAGTAAAGTTTTTTATTTATAATTAAATTTTGATTTGTAAATGTTCGATGCATGTAAGCAACACTTAATTATGTTTGGTTTCCCTTTTATAGAATATAGTTATTGAACTGTCTTATGAAGATTTTTGACCTGGATGTGTAATATGCACGAAAAATGAGAAACACCCGTAAAATTGTACATTTCGTTTTTTTTTGTCCGAAGATTGTATTTGTCAGTAACTCGTTAAATACTGTGCTGATATTGATAATATAGTGGCAACTGATGATATGAATCATGATTTAATAGTGATCATCGTTAATTTTACCTTGCCTTGCAATTTACTATTCCTTTTTGTATTTTAAAAATTTATCATTTTTTCTTTCTTTCGTGATGTCCCTCGTCCTTTCGTTCCTAGCACCATTTCGTACAGCCAGCATAGATACCTCGAGAACTGCTAACGTACAACCTCCATCTCACGACAAACCTATAGAGCAGGTCAACCAAGAGATCCTCGCGATAACCCTCTCATCTTTCATGACGCTTGCAAAACCGGTCACATCCCAAAACGTGCCCGCCTTCACTAAGCGGTGGAAGGCGGCCATAGCCTTGCAGAATATCAACGACTTGATCCCCGTCCCTGCATGGAGTGTCATAACCGCCTTGGCAGGGGAATTCACCAAGATTGTCTCAGGAAAACCCGATCTAAGGGTCGAGATAGTAAGTAGAATGTTGGAGTTGAAGAAAACGGCAACTGAGGGAGCCGTCCTCTCACAAATCAAATTAGTATGGGAGTATTCATCGCTCAAGGGGGTCCAGTACATGGATCTTTTTATCAAATCGCACAGCCGGGCGCTTGAGATTCCCCTTTGTACTGGACCAAGCCCTGTCACTTCATGAGAAGTGGGAGGCGACGAAGGTGGAGGACCCTGATTTCGCGTATAGTAGGGTTCACGATCCTAACAGCCACACAGGGCTTAACCAAGCCAAGCATTATCCCGATCTCTACTATGCAGCCATCAGTTACGCGAAAGCTCACACGTTGCTGGGCGACAACTTTCAAATGTCGAGCTCGCACATCTCGTCCAACACCGTCATGATAGATAAGTATATCCGTAAAATGGTAACCGCTGAGCTAGGGGAGCTCTCGGAAGAGGCAAAACTATAATTAACCAAGTTAGGATACCCTGTACCCTCAGCAGGAAGACGGAGAACCCGAAATCTCGAATCAGATGATGAAGAAGAGGACACCCTGCTCGCCAGGAAACGTAGAGGCCGTGATTAGTCCTAGAGGCCCAACCTACACCTCGGAGGGGGACCACCTCCCTCCCTGTTCAGAGAGGTGCTCGTCACGATAAGGATAAAAGAATCACAGGATATCTTCCCATACAAAAATAGCATGTCCGAAATACATCTCTTGGGACAAAATGTTGAACAAAATGTGTTTTAGCGCCAAGAAGTAGCTTTTAAGTGTAATGTGTGTGTGTAGTGTGTTTTAGTGTGTTTTGTGTGTGTGTGTGTGTGTGTGTGTGTGTGTAGTGTAGTGTAATAGCTTTTAAGTGTATACCTGTTACTAACAATTTTATGGATCCTGCAGTTGTCCGAAATAAAATGATTTTAATGATTTTATTATTATCTAATGATTTTATTAGAAAATTTCCTCTATAGTTCTCGTGTTTTGTTAATATACGAGTATCTTGTACATGTGTAACATGTGTCCCAAAATTTCATGTCGCAAGCGTTACGCTAAGAGAGTTACTAAAATACTGGCTCAATAAAGGTGTATGCAAAGCAAAGCAGCAAATGATTTTTAGCGCGGCAACACTGATGCTCATAATGTCAAAATATAAAATATAAAAAAAAATTGCAAATGTCCACTATGGTATACTTGGAAATAGTCATTATCTGTGGCATTTGCATGCTGTCTTTGGCAACACTGTTTCCGCTCTCTTCTATGTAGAATGTCTTCATGCCATGTCGTTCGTATAGCGAGCAAAGATTGTTATAATACTTTTCTATTCTTAATAAATCGTATTTACTGAAATTATGAGTATCTCGTGGCGAACGATATTTAGAAATATTAAATATAATATATAATGAAGTTGATTACATTAGCCGTGACGTCAGCTGTCATTGCAAATGGCGCAAACGATGTCACGTGGATGGAGTCGTGTTGGGAAGTGGAAGCTAGGCAGAGCTGAGTTGAATTTGAGACACTAACGAAGACACTAGTCCAGTGCGAAACTGTCTGTTTACCTATCTGAGTTATGTTATGTGATTACTTTTATTAAATAGGTTATGGGCCCAGAGCTCATATTTTTCAGTCAGATCGACAAAGAGAAAGTAGAAAAGTGATAGGGGCCGCCATCACCAAGGCAGGCACGGACAGGTCGGTTTTCTTTTAGCAAAGATATTTCTAAAGCAAGTAAATAATAGAGATGGCGATGCAGGCATTGCATATCCCACAATTAGAAAGGGACAATTTCTCAAACTGGCTTTTTCGCGTTGAGATGACGATGGATGAAAAAGGATAAAGGATGCCGAGACACGCTAAAAGAAATGGCAGACAAGGAAGACATTGATTTTAAAAGTAAAGACGCAAAGGCTCGCAATATATTATCCAAGAACTGCCAGACAAACATCTGGAATATGTTAAAACATCCAGTACAGCCTACGACATGATACAAAACCTTAGAAGAGTTTTCGAAAGAAAAAGTACGCTTTCAAACTTGTATTTGAGAAGACAATTGATGAGTTTCAAACGCTAACGCTCATCTTCTACGTTAGGTATACGTAAGTATGAGATGCTACAACTCGATGCAGAGCTAAAAGTGAAAAAATGAGAAAAGTCAAATATCTTCTAAAGATTATGCTTTTCAAAGCAACTCTCTAAAATGTTATAGCTGTGGAGAACCAAACCACTTTGCTAGAAATTGCCCTCGTAATGCTAGAACAGGTCATCAGCAACATCAAAGAGATCGAGGAATTTAGAGGCAAAAGAAATTATGTATAATGGTAGAGAAAATTACAAAGAGGAGAAAATTAATAATAACAGTAGCTCAAGCTCTAATATTGGAGAAGAAATAGATAATGATAGCAAGGTTGTATCCTTTATTGCTGAACAAGCTCACTCTGCAACAAATATGAAAGATTGGGAGAACAAAGCAGAGTTTTTAATTGACTCTGAAGCAACACATCATATGATAAATTATAAATTTTAATATGTAAATTGGATGTCAGAAATACAAGAAATACCTGAAATTAAAATTCAGACAGCAAATGGAAATATGATATCAGCAAAAAAGAAAGGTAATGTTAGAGGATTATCAAAAGAAGGAAATACTAATCATATGAAAGAGTGCCATTAATAGAGAAGCTATCAAATAATCTCATATCTGTGGTAAAGCTAAATGAAAAAAGGTTAAAAGTAATATTCGATAGAAAAGTGACAAAATTAACAACAAAAATATTGTAAATTTATAAAGTTGAAGCTCCAAACAATGGAAAATTATTCACTCTAAGTCTGAATGTCAATAAAGAAAAAGCATTAATTACAAACAAGACAGATACCAATTTGTGGCACAGGAGAATGGGGCATGTAAATTATGGTGCAATGAGAATACTTGGTTTACCATTATCTAATGAACGTTGCTCCACATGCATGGAAGCTAAAGGAACCCGCTGCTCATTCACTCCCACACCGAAACCAAGAACAAGACAAATTGGAGAGTTGATTTACTGTGACATTGGTGGTCCTGTAACACAAACAACCATGAACGATGAAATTTTTTTTTTGAATATAATAGACGACTATTCACATTTTACAGAAGTGCATCTAATGAAAACCAAAAAATGAAGCGAAGTATTACATTACACGATACATAAGAAGAATGAAAAATAATGGTACATATGTGTAAAGAATACGAACTGATAGAAGAGGCGAATTTATAAATGAAGAGCCGAGAACATTTTATACAGAAAATGGTATAAAACAAGAAACTACTTGTGTATATACACCACAGCAAAATAGTGTTTGTGAAAGAATGAACCGGACTCGAGTTGAGTCAGAGCAATGTTGCTTGAAACAAACTTACCAAAGTATCTTTATACACCACAGCAAAATAGTGTTTGTGAAAGAATGAACCGGCCTCTAGTTGAGTCAGAGCAATGTTGCTTGAAACAAACTTACCAAAGTATCTTTGGGGAGAGGCAATCAGAGTTGTAGCATATACAATCAATAGATCCCCTACAAGAGCACTTAATGGAGACCAGCTTGTTCCCTGGAAAGAATCTATTGAAAGGAAAAAGTTGAAAGTTTTTGGTTCAAGTGCATTGTGTATGATTTTGCCAAGACAAAACAACTGGAACCTAGAGCAAAACCAATGGTTATGATTGGATACTGTGGATCAGGGTACAGACGCAAAGACAAATGAAATAATGAAATCAAGAGATGTGCGCTTTGATGAGACCAAATATTAGGTCTTTATCTATGAAATTGCCGTTCTGCAGTACTGGCCATTTCAAATCAAAATATTTTTTCTTGGCGGGAAAAAAATTCAACACCCGAGAGGCAGTACAATATGCCTTTGAAGAATTTGTTGCCTCCCGTCCAGCTGATTTCTTTAAGAGGAAATCAGAATGCACCCTTAAATGCCTTATCAGCGCCATATCATCATTTCTCTATAGACTAGGTGCATGAGTCAGGCAGTGAGGCCAGTTCGGGTTGAGACTCCTATCGGATGGGTCGCAAGGCAGAATATTGACCAAGTTTCCCTACTAATTTTATGTTAACCGTGTTTTTACTCATTATAATAATTAACTTGAGATAATCGTTTTTTTTAAAAGGAATTCCTAAATCGTGTCCTAACAGAACGATTGTCAAATTGTATGGATTTGCTTGTTTAGTTTTCACATGTTTATAGTTACGTGGTATGGAGTGTGGTATGAATAAATAAATAACTCACGTTGAAGAGGATTTATTGTCCACAAGTCCTTACACGGTTAACACTTAGTTCAGAAGGCACAATAGGTACAAAGTTCACAAGCACAAGCTCAAGCACAGCGAGAGTAGCGGAAGGATGAAAGTAAAAGAATGATAGACGGATGAAGTATAGTTAAGACTAATATAGGAACAACAAACTAAATCGCGATACCGCGTGTTTATAAGATTGAAGCGACAAGCATGCGCTCTGCGTCGAGGTGTGATCCTGACTGGTTTGACCTTGCGCGGTGAAAAGACACGCGCCCGCGCATCCGTGGCCGGCCGTATATGGCTATTGATAGTTGTACAGATATTGGTAATTAGTGAGGACGGTTCGATCGATAGTTTAATGACCATCGACTATCGATAGTAAATTTATCGATCAACTGGTAAGGAAGTATGTATGTCAGTGTTCAGTGATTGTGTGTTTGTATATGTTAGTTTAAAGTATGATATAGATAAATATAATATGTTAATAATTTTAATAAAGTGTACAGTTGCCTACACCACTACCCTCCAGAGACCGTCAAGGGCGATAGAAGTCAGTAAATTTAACTCGCCTCCCAGAACGTGTTGTGTAACTTGGCGGCACTACTGGTGAGGGTTCCTCCACCTGCTCGTATAGAATGAAGGCAGGCTTCAGTCGGTCGATGGATACTGTCTGTTCTTTGTTTTTTACGAGTATTTTAAATATCTTGTCTCCTCGTGTGATGACTTTATATGGCCCAGAATAAGCAGGCTGGAGAGCACCTCGCAATGCGTCTTCACGGAGGAAAACGTGACCGCAAGTTTCTAGCTCTTTATAAACGAACACCTTGGGGTTGCAGTGGCGGGAAGCTGGTACCGGTCGCAGTTTCTCGGCAAAATTTCTGAGCCTGGCAGTAAATTCAGCGGTGTCTACTGTACCGTTGACAGTTGGCTCAAAGAATTCTCCGGGTAACCTTAGCGGCTCCCCGTACAGCAGTTCCGCAGAAGAGGCTTGGAGGTCTTCCTTAAAGGCAGATCTTACCCCTAATAAGACCCATGGCAAAGATTCCGTCCACCTATCGTTTGCATGGCAGACGATCGCGGCCTTCAGCTGGCGGTGAAAACGTTCAACCAAACCATTGCATGCCGGATGGTAGGCTGTCGTCCGCTTATGTTCGAATCCGGCTATCCTCGACAGACACTGAAACAAGGCCGATTCGAACTGTCGACCACGGTCGGTTACAATATCTGTCGGGCAACCGAACCGAGATATCCAAATGGACAGCAAAGCCTTAGCCACCGTTTCCGCTGTATGCTAGAACCGTTAGCTGCACACAAACTATAGTCCGTACGAGCACGACGATCATGAAGCGCTGACCGTGGGAACACGCAGAGGTCGCTCCCTGTGTCGACCAGGAACTACGTCTTCGAAGATCGGTCAGTGACAAACAGGCGACCAGAAGCGGGCAAAGGGCAATCGTCGGTCGCCATTACCGACCGCCCTTGGAGTTTTCCGCCTTGTAGTCGCAGGGCCGGATACACTTGTTGGCCTTTTCTCCGAACTTGTCGTGGTACCAACAATTGGGGTACTTTTTGTAGTTCGATAGAGAGCGCTGCCTCGAACTGCTGCGAGTGTTTCTGGTGGAACGGGAGCGTGAACGGCTGTTTCGACTTGACATCTGCTGGAACTGTCGACGAAGCTCAGCTATCTCTCTAGTTAGTTCGTTCAGACCTGAACTAGGGACAGTGTCGCTCACAACGGCGACCTTCGGAGTTGTTGTTGCCAGGTCGTTCACTCTATCGGCTAAGTCAGCAAGATCCTCGAGAGAAGCTGCCCCTGGTTGACCTGCGAGCACCGTGTGGATGCCATACGGTAGGCGACTAACCCATATCGTCTTCAAGAAATCGTCTGGAACGTTTGAGCCTGCCAGGCTTTTCAAGTGGCGAAGAAATTGTGATGGCCTGCGGTCGCCAAGCTCCTCATGCATCAATAACTGTTTGATCTTTTTCTCATTAGATGCGGTGAGTCGTTTGATTAGCTCGGTCTTCAGCCTTTCATACTTGTTAGTGGCAGGCGGGCTAATAATTATATCCTTTATCTCTCTAGAGTGTTGATTATCCAGATGTCCGATGACATAATGATATATATGATATGATGATAGTAAATTTATCGATCAACTGGTAAGGAAGTATGTATGTCAGTGTTCAGTGATTGTGTGTTTGTATATGTTAGTTTAAAGTATGATATAGATAAATATAATATGTTAATAATTTTAATAAAGTGTACAGTTGCCTACATGTTGTTTATTTTAGATTAAAATGCCTAAAGGTTCTGCTTTATACTGCTAAAATAAAGGAATTCATCATCTGTTCCCTAAGGATGCTACACGAAGAAAACAATGGGAATCTGCTTTACGAATACAAAACTTTAAAGCAAACGTATGGTTTGCTTTAAAGTTTTGTATTTGTAAAGCACGATTGTGTGCAGCACATTTCAAACAGTAGTATATTTCAATGCATTTTTTTCGTTTATCAATGTTACGTGAAATCTTACGTTTTTTGAGTAATTAAAGTGTAAATTTTAATTAATAGCTCAAAATTGTACGGATTAAAACACATCAACGAATTTGAGTTTCTTTTCCATTTTTTTGCATTTTCTGAGAATATTTACTATAGTAATGTGTATTTTTTTAGACCATCAGAAAGTAGAGATTTTAACGAACAAAACGCCTCCAGACTTTTTGGAAAAAGCTGATATTTTAACGCGAGAATTTTCGAT
The DNA here is from genome assembly GCA_921972225.1 of Euplexia lucipara. NCBI lineage: Eukaryota > Metazoa > Arthropoda > Insecta > Lepidoptera > Noctuidae > Euplexia > Euplexia lucipara. The sequence continues at coordinate 18,944,625 of OV179156.1, forward strand.
TGCAAATTAGGGTGCTTTTTTGATATTAAGTTAACACTTTGACAGCCGAAGATTTTAAAACGCGGATTCCATGGTTCGCCGGCGATTTTCGCCGATATTGCAACATTTATAAAATGAGAACTATCAATGATAAATCTATAATTATTTTTTTATTTATACTATTGACTTGTTTATTTCTAGGATAAAAATAAAAAATAGACGTAAATTAGTTTTTTTTTATTTAAAAATGTAGAATAAAAAAGAGGTTTTATGGGAAAAAAAAAAGTCGAACATGGACTTTTGCGTGTTCAAGTCGTGTAATTTTTGCGTGTATGAAAAATTTTGAAGCAAGGATGGTAGCATAAAGGCACGTTGCAGTCTGGGCAGTAAAATATGGTTTCTTTGCGTCCTCGTTTGCCAGTGTTTTTCTTAGAAATGTCTGCACAAACTTTACAGACTCTTGCCACCTTCTCTTTTTTTTCGGTGCTCGGTATCCTTTCGAGAAAGTGCCTTCCCACTAGTCTGGTACTGCTGCCTACATGGTGTGGGCCACGTGAGGGTCCTGGTTCAGCCTCTGGTGCAGTTTGCAGCAGCTGGTCACCACACTCCATCAGGAACTGTGAGAATCGCGGGCGGCGCCTTTGAGACCTTGATTTATTGTAAATGACGTAAGCATTTACCATTGCTCTTGCTACCAGGTTGAAAAACATCTTTTTCCACCACTTCATGCTCTTTCTATTCAAGGAGTAGTAAGACACATACTGGTCATTCAGATCTACACCAAATTTGTGGTGGTTGTAATCTAGTACACAATCTGGTTTCAGCCTTTTGGTCACACCGACACCTTTGACTTTTGCATCCACCTCTGTCCAGCTAGCTCCGTGTTTCGTAGTAAGCATGAGTACATCACGCTTGTCCTTCCATTTACAAGCGGTTAGATTGGCCCGGTGACAAAAGGCCATTTCGCCTTTTTCCAACGGTTGATGACGCCAATCCTGTGGCAGACCACGACGATTCGCCATTACAGTGCCAACAAGGCGAGTGTCCTTTATCCACAATAAGTCTGCGATTGTCGGACTTGTAAAGAAACGGTCCATGTATATGGTGTGCCACTTACCGAAGTATGGTTCACTCAATTCCGTGATAATCGTTTCCACCGATTTCGAGTCGCCTATGTAGGGAACCATGCGCAGTATGTATCCTGTTTCCGCGTCGCAGAGCATGTACACTTTCATGCCATATTTATCGGGCTTATCTTTGTTATACACTTTGAAGTGCACTCGTCCCCTAAACCCACAAGTACCCTCATCGATAGTCAAGTGCTCATTGGGATAATAACACTCTTGACACAACCGACACATGTCATCAAAAAAAGGTCGGAGTTTGAAAAAAGCGTCGTACTCGGGATCACCACGCGGTTTGTAGTTTGCGTTATCATTCAGATGGAGACAGCTATAAATGGCTCGGAATCTGTTTCTATTCATGTGCTTCCCGGCGAATGTAGTGGCTATTATTTCCCGTGTAGACCAGTATGAATCAAAACTCTCCTTGTGTACAAGCGTAATATGAATCACGATAGAAAAAAATGTCTTTAGTTCCGATTTTTTGACAGCTTTCCATTCGTACAACATAGTGCAAGGTTTCAGAATGCCTTTTCTTGCTTGTTTGGTTTTCATTTGAGCTGCGTAACGGTTAGTTTCCGTCTTTAGAGTGTTCCAAAAAGAATCGGGGAAAAAAATTGAAAAACAATCCAACTCTGACGAACTTTCATCTACTGGAGCCAATACTTGAGATACTTCTTGAAATACTGGATTTTCTGGGGGTTCTTGCAGTGCTTGGTATGACCATCCATTACCTTCATCCATTTCTCTGAGGGTAAGTGCTGCTGCTGATCTGCGGGTAACGCCGCGCCCGCGTGTAGCCGAACGCACCGCCGAGCGACCGCGACCGAGGCGGGATCTCGTATTTCTTCGAGGTGTACGACCCCGGCCCCGTACATGTTCCCCCCGTACAGGTTCAGATAAGTCGTCTGACATGTCAGCATCAACATCTTGTCGATCATGAACCGATACAACCTCTTGCAAGTCTTGAATAAGGTCTGGAAAGAGAAAAAAACAATAAAAATATGTACGACGCAAAAAGGCTACATTTCTACAATAATAACCCAACAAAATACAATAATTTACCTTGAATTTTAATATCTGGGGCTTCTTCAATATCCGAATCATCATCAGCAACCAAGAAGTCAATAATTTCGTTCGAATCGAGCCGATAACTTCGCCGTGAACTCGCCATTTCGCGCCAAAATTCGTGTACGTGCACTCGCAATAGCGGCGCGGGAACACTGGCGCAGCGCGACACTCGATAGCTTGTTCCGCTCACACCAAGCGCCCCACCACGGTTATTCTTACATGTGTGCGTAGCTAAAGCACTACACTATTATATCAATGCACGCCAAACACGGACTACGGACGTCGTTTTAAAACAAACACTAAGAAAGTCAGTCACGTACTGAGAACGTGATCAGCGTCACAATACAATCAACCTGGGACGTACTCTGCACGTGATCGGCTGTGAAAGTGTAATAAACTACAGTGTATATGGGACATAATAAGGTAAGTTTTCACCAAATTTCGTAAATAAAATTACATTTTGGTAAAAGATAAAAATAAAAAAACCAAAAACTTGGTTATTAAAATTTTTCACCTAAATTTTGAGGTTATGTGAAAAAACAATTGTAAATACAAAAGTTGTAGATCTTTTTATTACCTACAACTTTGCCATTTAACTTTTTTCCATAGGACTTGTAGTTTTGCCGGAAATCAAGATGAACCATTTTTTACCCTTAAACCCTACCTCCCTCCCACTTCCCGAACTCGGATCGACCGTAATTTATTTTTAATACAGTTGCTCAAAAAGTGGCGTATTGCAGGGACGTATAGCGTTCGGGATGTGGGCTATTACATACTCGTGCTTTTTTTACCTTTCCCGAACTCGTGCGTTCTCTTTCCCAGCTGTCAAAATAATGTCTATTAAAAAGAAAAACCAACCATGATTTTTTTACTTTAAAAATTCGTAGAAGTTTATTTCTAAAAAGAAGCTACTAATTTGTTTCAATATTAGATTTAATGATTTGATTGAATGAGTTAGGTTAGGTTTCATTTCATTTTCATGTCATATCAATAAAAAAAATCTTGAGTCCTCTCTTCCAGCTCTGAATCAAATCAATCTTTGCTACATTCCCTTCAGGAGGTGATTCGACTGAAGTAGGATCTGTCATCAAGCAATCTTGTAAGCTCAGGAAATCCGCTGGTCGCAACGTGTGTTCCAGTTCTGTTCCAGTTTGAGTAATCGGCCTAGAATTAACAACTGCCTCAATCTCGTTCAACAGGTGTTTTTCTAATGTTCTTAAACGGCAGTGTTTCACAAGAGCTACCAACCGTTCATAAAATCCTCCATGCCATGTATCCAATATCTATGAGGTATCCAATATCTATCCCGAATAATACTAAGAGTGTGTGCAGCGCCTACATGATCATTTTTTTCATAAGAGTCAGTTATGATCCTTTTGGATACTTTTTGTCGTAGGTCCAGGTGGTGTTGGCCATACGCCCCCGACATCTGATAACACCATCCACGTCTAGAAAGAGATCCAGGTTTCTTGAAAGATGTGTTCTTCGACCAGCTAATTCCTTAGGATAATATTTTCTCTGAATATTTTTGATATCCTCAGGTATGCATCCAGTTATGGGCAATACGGTTAACCGGTCTAAACCTTTTTCTGTTGGGTCATTCCTCTCTCCCGGACAAACCTCAACCTGGGCCTCCCCGAGAGAAAACAATGCATGGTGGGTCACATAGTGTCGATTCTCAGGCCAAGTTGTTTTTGGTACTCTCAGAAAGTCTGGGCCACTAAACCAAAGCGTCTGCTTCTCTTTCCAGAGTTCAGGTCTACTGGCGAGTGGCGACATCAGCTGGATTGGATTTCGTATTGATGTAACACATTTCTGTTTTTGGATGTCTCTTCTTGATCTCATTTACTCTGTTAGCTACAAACGGAGGAAGTAGTTTGTAAGAATTCATCCAGCCAAGCACCACAAGACTATCAGTCCATAAATATTCATTTTCGATCGGATGATCTATATTAGACTTTACATACGCCAGCATCTTACTGCCAATCAAAAAACCTAAGAGTTCTAACCTTGGTATTTTCAGCTCATTTTTGTCTTCTATCCTTGATATGCGGCATTTTCCCATAATGAAGGATACCGTAATATTTTGTCCACTCTGACCTCGCAGGTACACAACGCAAGAGCATGCATTTTTTGATGCATCTGTGAAAGCATGGGCCTGATATGTCGCATCAGGGGGGTCGATTCCTACATGTCTCGAAAGCTCTACGTCCTGAATTTGTTTCAGACAGTCCAGATCTTCTTTCAGCATCTGTTTCAGGTCATCAGGTAGTTCTGTATCCCACTTTAGTTTCATTTTGCAGATTCTTTGAAACAGCAGCTTCATGGGTAAGATTAATGGACACACAAATCCAAGAGGCTCATATATCCGAGCCATATCCCTAAGAACAGTCCTCTTAGTGTTGGTTGATGGGACTTGATTAAGGTTATCTGTTGATACTTTTAGTTTCAGTGCAGTGGTCCATGACAGACCAAGTACTTTAACATTTTCCTGTTGTTCTGCCTGATGAGCCTGCGGGATCACACTCATAAGTTGTCATTAGATACCCAGTCTTGGACACTGTCCACACTGGTGACGAGATTATCCACATAACATTTGTTAGCTACGTTCTTTAGGTCTCCCGATGATGACAACATCATGTGATGCCTTATTGTCGCTGTTAGTAACATAGGTCTGCTTATGATTCCAAAGGGTACACGGCAGAATCGTAAGTACATCAGGTTATCGTTTCGGGGCTCTTTATTGGGGTCTTTGATCCATAAGAACCGTGTCACGTCTCGATCCTCTTCCTGTAGTCCAACTTTTAAGAATGCTTTCTCAACATCAGCCATCATACCTATCTTCTTCATTCTGAACTTGTGTAGCAGTGCTGTCAGATCTTTCAGAAATGAGGGTCCACTGTAAAGACATTCATTAGGACTCTTTTGACCTGATGTCTTAGCCGAAGCATCATAAACAAGTCTCCCCCGTTTCCCTTTCTGTTTAACCATGTGATGCGGAAGGTAGTGAACAGGCCGGTCGGATGTTTAGTGTAATTTTGGGTTGATCTCTTCAATTATTCCAGACTTCAGTCATCTGCTGTTCTTTTAAAATACTATCATATTCTAGGAGTGCATCCTTGTCTACTCTTTTTAACAAACTCCTTAGTCTACCTATTGCTAAACCAAAATTGGAAGATAGTTCCGGAAGGTACTGAATCCGTGGCCACTTCACATAGTATCTACCATTTTGATATTGAACAGTGTCTGTGAAATGTTTTACTGCTTCCTCTTGCCTCGTGGACTTAGGATTATCTGTTATACCAATACTCACAAGTGACCACAGAAAGTTTACATCAATATTTCTCAGAGGTTAGTAGTAGTTTTCTCATCCCTCATGAAGGAACAGTAATAGTCATTACCTATTAGGAGGTCAATGCCCTCCCCAGTAGATTCATCATCAGCAGGTATATCTACAGATTTATTAAAAAAATTAGCAACAGGAATCTTACTTGTTATACGATCAACAATATTTACTTACAGTCTTCTGGTAATTCTTCTCTTCGTTTCAAAGCAGCCGAATGATCATAAGCTTTGATGTCTTACTGGGGTTTTTTATTTTTCCCACTGCGGTCTGTAAATATGTACAATAAGATAAATTACAAATAACCTTTGAGAACTCATTATTATTGCAACTTTCCTCACCTTTGGTTGCAGGTTTTGGGCAGAACATCACTATGTGGTCCTCATTGCAGCGGAAGCAAGATATCTTTTTGATAGAGAGATTGAGGATAGATCATTTTCAGTTGGCTCCTTAATTCCCACAGCTGAAGACAAGTTTTTCTGGCCTAAGTATTGCCGACCTCTCCATGGCCAAAATGATCCTGTCCAGATTTGCCCTTATTGTGGCCATATTATCGTCAGTCACGATCAGATGAAGCTCGTGATTGACCTATTCTGGGAATTTGCTTAAAACTAAGGCTCTCAGATGGTTGCCTGGCTCTCGTAATTGCTCCAAGATCCGCAAATGGTGTTCGATGTTGTCCAGCGTAGTTTTGCAGTCCCCGCTAGACTGTTGAGCTTTTGGAATATTGTTTAAGGCCAAGTAGTGTGATTCAATCTGGATTGTTGTGGATCCGAAGCGTCTTTTAAGCGTGTCTAGAGCAATCCGGTAATTATCCTCTGTTGTAGGCAAGCCTGCCACTGCTTGCAAGGCAACCCCTTCTAGACAGCTTACTATATATGATAGCTTATCGACATCTGGTATCTGTTTCTGATCCACATTACCGCGAAATTTGACTCAGTTGACTCAGTTTACTCATTGTAATTTGTCATGTTTGTGCACCTATAATCAGTATCGTCATAGGCCTAGTAGCTTGTGGTCGTATAACGTAAACCTATCGACTCAAATAATAATTTGACCAGTGTTTCTGAAACTTTGTGCGGTTGTATATTGCAAGATGGAATCACAGAAGTGCGGTTCCTGCAATGAGCAGCTGACGGAGGGTGCAAATTGCACTGTTTGTAACCAATCACTACACTATCACTGTGCTGGTATTACCGAGGGTGGCTATCGTAAGCTGGGTGACAGGAAGCTCTCGAGGCGTTGTCATAAGTGCAGACAGTTAAGCGTTGGTGCCACTATCCCAGCACACGATCCTACTGGTCCGCAAAGTTTGGTTTCAGCCCTATCAAAGACGCAATGCTGGTAAACAAATTTGAGAAAATTAGAAAGATTCTGCATTTCAACAACAATGAAAATCACTTACCTGTGAATCATCCTCACCATGACAAACTTCACAAACTTAGACCAATAATTAAACATCTCAATGCAAAATTTTCAAGTATTACAATAGAACAAAGATTATCCATAGATGAGCAAATGTGCGCAACCAAAATAGGCCATTTCCTCAAACAGTACCTTTCCATCAAACCCCTCAAATGGGGGTTCAAATTATTTGTCCTCTGTAATTTGATGGGCTATGCATACGAATTTCAAATTTATGCTGGAAAAGAGGCTGATGGTAGATTGCCAAATGAACCCTATGTTGGAGTGGTTGGGCAAACAGTACTGAATCTTCTCAGAGTAGTTCCAAGGCAACAAAACCACATTATCTATTTTGACAATTTTTATACGTCCTTGCCTTTGATGTGCGTATTAGCTAAAGAGGGAATTCACTCCTTGGGAACTATACAACGAAACCGCTTGAGTAAGTCATGCAAGCTTCCATCAAAACAGGATGTTATGAAAAATACAGTAGCCCGAGGTTCATACGATGAATATGTCAAAAATTTCGAAGGCGTAGATATAACCACCGTAGGCTGAAAGAATAACAAGCAAGTTATATTAGCGTCAACATATGAAGGAGCCGAGCCTGTAGAGAATATTGATAGGTTCGATAAAAAAGAGATACAGCGGATTGCCATTAGATGTCCCAAATTGATAAAAGAATATAATGCTCACATGGGGGGCGTCGATTTGATGGACTCCTTTCCAGGAAGATATAAAATCCGAATGAAGAGCAGAAAATGGTACATGCGCATATTTTATCATCTGCTGGATTTATCCGTTATCAATGCCTGGATCCTATACAAAAAAGTTTCCACTAAAAATGGTGTACCACAGAAAACTTTACTGAATCTAGCTGATTTTAGGTCGGAACTGGCCGATACGCTGTGCAAGTATGCTCCAGCTGCTGCCAGAGGGCGCCCGAGCACTAGCAGCCCATCCAGCACATCACAAGGACCACCACCTAAAATCCGAAGGGGTAAACCGTGCCAAACATTGCCTCCACTTGAAGTCAGATTGGATCAAATGGATCACAGCCAGGACAGAAACCCAAAGTAGATGTATGATGCCCTTTTGCCATTTACTCAGCATTATAAAATGTGCTAAATGTAACGTCCATGTGTGTTCAAAAAAGTCAAAACACTGCTACACAGTATTCCACAGCTCTGTCAATATCTAATATGTTTGTCTATATACTAATGCATAGGTACTGTATCGAAAACGATACTTGTTGGATTTTTGAAAATAAAAGGTATTAAAAAAAAATGGTTTTTTTTTATTTTTCCGGTCATCTAGACCACTTTTTATAACACATAGGTATATTTTTTCCGATTGAAAATACGTTGTTACGCATTTAAGGGTTAAAATACACCTCTATGTCTATGCGTCCATATAAAAATGCTCCTTTCACATCCATCTGACTAATATGATAATCATTGTTAGCTACTACTGATAAAAGAGTTCTTAAAGTTTGCATTCTTAATACTGGTGCGTATATACACTGGTCATCAAAAAAATCGGCCCACCTGCGTTTTTACCGCACATCACGTTTTTCTTAGGCAAAACCAAACAAAATGTTCTAGTACTGAAATGTTTTATTTAACTTGTTTATTAACACCAATTTAATCACAATTTAAACTTCAATATGTTTTTTTTTAAAGAATTTTGATTTAAAAATCAAAATCCATAATTTTACACCATTTTTTGATTAATTTTAAAAACGCTGTAGTTTTTTTGCCATAGGTGTTATGTACACAATTGTTTCAAATTAATATTGCGTATTCCCTCCTCTTGCTCGAATGACGGCCTGCATTCGCCGTTTTAACGACCTTATCAAGATTTTGATAGTCTCTTGAGGGATTCGGGACCATTCTTCCGTAATGGCGGTTTCCAGGTCTCCTAATGTTGTCGGGGCTGGATTACGGGCTCTAACCTTTTGTTTTAGGGTGTCCCACATATGCTCTATTGGGTTAAGATCGGGGCTTCTTGCTGGCCAGGACATAACCCGAATGCCGACCTCTTCAAGATAATCGGTGGTGATGTGCGCTACGTGTGGTCGTGCATTATCATGCATTAATTCAAAGTTCTCACCAATATAGCCGGCATATGGCACCACATGGTCTTCTAAGATCTCTGTGATATAGCGTGCGGCAGTTAAAGCACCTCTTCGTATGAAAACCAGCTCCGTGCGTCCAGTCAAAGATATCCCAGCCCAAAACATTACAGAGCCCCCACCATAACTGACAGTTTCTCTTATGCAACACTGAGTATAACGTTCACCTGGCCTTCGCATCACATTACGGCGTCCATCAGAACCGTATAAAGTCATTCGACTCTCAACACTAAAAAGAACTGACTCCCATTGACCTATAGTCCAGTTGATGTGATTACGGGCAAATTGAAGTCTGGCTTGTTGATGAGCTGTGGTCAATTGTGGTCCTGTTGCAGGCTTGTGTGGTCTTAAATTTTGCTCACGAAGTCTTCTTCTTACAGTACTATCACTTATAGCCACACCCCGAACTTCACGTAAGCGTCGCTGGAGATCAACACCCGACTGATGTCGATTTCGTAGAGCTGATACCACTATAAAGCGGTCATCCCTTTGAGATGTCACCCTATGCCTTCCAGATCCAGATCTTCTTCGATACTGCCCAGTTTCCAGGAACCTTTGGTATACTCGCCGCACTGCAGAACGGCTCAGTTGTAACCTCCTGGCCACGACACGTTGACTTAAGCCTTGTTGGAGCAAAGCCACTACTTGGGCCGCCTCAGCCTCAGTAGTGTCCATTATTTTTAAGTAAAGTAATCAAATCTACAGCCTCGGTAAATAAACTTAACGTTATTAACAAGAAATCCCTACAAAAGTCTGTTTCGGACTGAAAGAACGGTTCGAATTTGTTTTGACTTAAAACCACCAAATCAGCACTCGACAGTATTTCTGTCTAAAAAATTGTTAAGTACCTTCAAGTGCAATAAGATTTACGACAAACAAGATGTCAAACATCTTAACCGACCCTCAAAATAAAAAACAAACGTGTGAAACTGCTTATCTGTGAAACAATCGATAAATATTAAACAAAAAGTGGGTGGGTCGATTTTTTTGATGACCAGTGTATTATATACGCACCAGTATTAAGAATGCAAACTATAATCGTATAAAAGCAAAAACAGCAATATCCATTTGCAACAAATCATGGCAAAACAAGAAATTGTTGTATAGTGCAAAATAAAGCTGAATTGCATCGAAACTCTGTTTAATCTAATTAAATACATTACTGGGTATATATTGAAGGAACCAATCTTTATCTTTATCTTCATAATATTTAATAAAAATACAAAACTTATATGGATTTTGCTGTTTATGTACTTGACATTTGGATCTTGCTGTATTTGAATTTCACTTCAAAGGATTTTGCTGTGTTAGCTATAAACGACCTACAAAACGCCATTTTCATTATAGTTCACCTGTACTTATGCAATAATATTTTTGATACTTTGTGTGAGTATGCACAGAAGTAAGGTTTTCAGAAAACAAAACAAAATCCCTCTTATTATTAAACGTGGTCTTAAAAAAGGGGTTTAGTACTAGGTTTAAACCATGAATTCGAATAATCGTTATTACAAAACGAAGTTTATCGCTAGTCCTAGAACTATCTATGGTACTAAAGTTAGACCATCGTGACCCCTAGTTTTACTATGGTACTAAATTGTTAGACGTCAAATTCTTAATTTTGAAGTTAGCTTTCGGAAAGTATTATTTTGTGATTTTAACTAAAAATGGATATGGATATGATTGAATTGGAAGATTTGGAATTGTTGGATACACTTGGTAGTTCCCGGGGACCCAACAGAGTTCGTCAGCGACGAAATCCATTTGATTTACCCGACAAAGATTTTCGGTATAAATATAGATATACGAAACGTTTTGGCGAAAGGATTGTCGATTTACTCCGTGAGGATTTATCCTACGATCCTCGACGATATCCATTAAGTCCAGAAATCCAAGTAGCTTGCGCACTACGCAACTGGGCTCGCCATGAAGTAAGTTTGTACCTTGTAATGCAAATAAGGCTAACCTGTGCGTCATCAATGTATGTATTATTATAAAATTGTTTTTTTTTACAGATTCAAGACGATACCGGTGACTTACATGGCGTATCTCAGCCAGTTATAAGTCAGACCTGCAAGAAAGTGGCAGGAATTTTAGCGCATATGTCGCATAGGTTTATAAAAATGCCAAGTTCATTAAATGAACAAGAAGCAGTGGTAAGGAAGTTTCGCAGTATTGCAGATTTCCCAACCGTAATAGGTGCAATTCATTGCACTCATATTCGTATAAAAAAAATAAGAACTGATGACGGTCAGCTGTATATTAATAGAAAAGGATTTCCATCAATCAATGTGCAGGTAACTTGAGAAATTTTATTTAATGAATACAAACAAAACTATTTTTTTAAATAAATTGTGAAATATAGGAAATTAATGAAAATTCACCTTTCAGGTGGTTTGCGATGCTAATATTAAAATCATGGACATTGTAGCTCGGTGGCGTGGCAGTGTCCATGATTGTAGAATCTTCAGGGAGTGTCGCTTGAAGCAAAGGTTTGAAGCTGGTGCGTTTTCTGGCATCCTCTTAGGAGACAGTGGATATCCTTGTACACCATACTTGTTTACCCCGCTGCTGAACCCAAGTGCAGAAGCAGAACAAAGATACAACCGGAGCCATATCCGTACACGGAACACTGTGGAAAGATGCTTCGGTCTGTGGAAGCAACGTTTCCGCTGCCTACTAATGGGCCTACCACACGTGCAAGTATCACCACAGTTTTGCCTGCGCAGGCTGGCTTGTACACGGAACACCGTGCGTGTAGTTGGTAAAACTGTATCACGCACCAACCCCCTAGCGCGGCTAGGTAATAATAGTAATAGTAACTATTATTTTTAATAACAGGCCAAAATTAGGCTTAAAATACTAATGATTAATATATATACTTTTTTTTATTATTATTGATAGGCACGCGTTTGACCACTATCTCATCTGATGATAAGCGATGATGTGATCGACGATGAAGCACGCTTGCCTAGAAGCAACCTGTTCACTCTTGACTTGAACACCCCTAGGTTGTAGCTATCAGGAAACACCGACTTCGGCAGGGAATTCCACTCTTTAGCTGTTCGCACAATGAATGTGTTTCCAAAGCGTTTAGTACGTATGGTTAGGATATCTACCATGTACCGGTGACGCAGTGCCGTACGTCTGGTGGTCCGATGATGGAAAGGACTTGGTGGAATTAAATCGTGCAATTCCGATGCACACTCTCCGAAATATAACCGATAGAAAACCGACAGGCTAGCAACTCGGCGTCGATGCTCAAGACTTTGAAGTTTTGACTCAACGTGTGCATCATTGCCGAAAAGAAATATATTTAAGCATATGGGGTATCTGAAAAGAATTATGTTATATTGTTATGTGGTTGCCAATTTATTTGAAGTATTTTATAATCTATTGATTATAAAATACTTCTATATATTTATAATGTACTTAAATACCTAATTATTTAACTTCTCATTTTAGTGTGCTATGCTTTATTTATATTTTCGTGTTTCCTTCTTGATCGCAATAAAATATTTTAAGTACCTTTTACCACATATTTTATTTTTACATACATATTTAGGTTGGCTGTTTTCCCTTTTTTCCTGTTTTTTTGTTTATTGTCTTATATTTCTACACTACTTTTTGTTTCCACAGCTTCACTGGTGTAGATCACTGAAAATATATACATATAATAAGACCGGTAAAAAAACTGTGTCTGTACATTGAATATATTTAAAAAAAATAATAACTGAGGGGGGTTTAGAAACAGTAATAGAGCACGAATCCAAAAAAAAAGTCTGTCTGTTTGTCTGTTTGTCTGTTTGTCTGTTTGTTTGCACACGCTAATCTTCGGAACTACTGGACGGATTTGAATGATTTTTTTTTTGTTGTATAGGTATTAAGTCTGGTCAACACATAGGCTATAATTTATCTTGGAAACTGGAACACCTGATGCAGAACCGCAACAGACCAGCTAAACTATAGGCGATACAAAAATGGTCCCATAGCAAAAATTGTTCCACGTGATGAGCATTTTCTGCTGAGAGAATAAATTTGAAGATCCGGAACACCTGATGCAGAACCGCAACAGACCAGCTAAACTATAGGCGATACAAAAATGGCCCCATAGCAAAAACTGTTCCACGTGATGAGCATTTTCTGCTGAGAGAATAAATTTGAAGATCCGGAACACCTGATGCAGAACCGCAACAGACCAGCTAAACTATAGGAGATACAAAAATGGTCCCATAGCAAAAATTATTCCACGTGATGAACATTTTCTGCTGAGAGAATAAATTTGAAGATCCGGAACACCTGATGCAGAACCGCAACAGACCATCTAAACTATAGGAGATACAAAAATGGTACCATAGCAAAAATTGTTCCACGCTATGAGCATTTTCTGCTGAGAGAATAAATTTGAAGATCCGGAACACCTGATGTGGAACTTCAAGAGCCCAGCTACACTATAACATATATTGGAATGACGTCTTAGCAAGAGTTGTTCAGCCTTATGAGCACTCGCTGTTGACGTATAAAAATCGAAGATCTGGAACTGCTGTTGTTGAACTCCAAGAGCCCAGCTACACCATAACTCAAATAGGAATGACGTTTTAGCAAAAGTTGTTCGGTCTGATAGGCATTTCCTGTTGACTTATAAAAATCGAAGATCAGAAACATTTGATATAGAAATTAAAACTATCACTAATTTCATTGCATAATTATAAAATAACATAAGTAGGAGGTACTACGCGGTGAAGGCGGGAACAGTTCAGGACTGATTTTCGATGACGATGGTATATCGTTGAAAATTAGACTCTACTGGCTAAAACTCCCATTTTTTTATCGTATGCCTTCGGGCTTATGTTATTTGAGTGTTTAATTTCCTTTTCCATTTATCTTCGTTACACGGTAGCTTACCCGGTAACGCAGGGGAGCAGCCACTTAGATTTTAATTGATCAGGTATCATCCCAATAAAACTATAACCATGCCTAGAAAGCGGTCAAATTTTTCCCAATGTTCCAAAGGTGCTAAATGATTAAAGACCATAAGATCCCAACAATCTACCGAAGAGCGTTAGGAGAGACTTGATGCTGTTCGAGAACGTGAGGCTGCAACTTGCTCCGTGGAAACTTCTTGGGATCGCGAAGCACGCCTGCATTCTCAGCGTATTTACGCATCTACATCCAGGTCTCTAGAGACCAGTGAAGAATATGTGCGCGACTGACCGCTGATCGTGAACAACATGCACTGTCTCGCGAGTTGGAGACGTTCACGGAAAAAGCATGACGCTTGAGTTTTCAGCGTATATACGCATCGACTCTAGAGATAAGTGGGGGAAGGAGATGCGCGACTGACCGCTGATCGTGAACGTCACGCAACATATTATAGGCTATAATTTATTTTGGAAAATGGAACACCTAAAGTAAAAGAGATATAAAAATGGTGCCATTGCAAAAACTATTCCACGTGAAGAGTGTTTTCTGCTGTGAGACTAAATTTGAAGATCTGGAGCACCTGTAGGGGAACTCCAAAGCCCAGAGACAAAATAACATATACATAATAGAAATGGCGTCTTAGCAAAAGTTGTTAAGTCTGATGGCATTTCCTGTTGACCAACAAAAATAAAAAAATTGAAACATCTTGAATCGTCTCGCGCATCCCATTGTTTTCCCGTCCCCGGGCTTATAGAATTCGACATCAGATGTTTCAGATCTTCGATTTTGACGACCCCGTTGTCGCTGGCATAAGCAAAAGGATCCGCGTACGAAGTCGCGGGCAGAAGCTAGTAATAAATAAAAATATTAACATAAATAAAACCAACTTGTATTTTTTCTTACGAATTGAGTATACCTAGTTTTTCTTAAATACTGCAATCTTCATTTTCTTCACTTATAATCATTACGAATGGATTTTTTGAGCTATGGACGTCAACATTAGGGTCTTCAACTATTGTTGTTGTTCGATTTGTAATCTATAACAAGTAAATGTTTAATAAATGAACATCATAGTAAACTCTCCACTAATGTTAATTTTTACTTACTATTGCATCACTGTCATAATCATTTACGTCTACAACAAAGTCATGAAGAGCAATAGCCATGATTGCTAGGTCCTCTGGAGAAGGTGACGGAGGCTTGTTGCCAGTTGTTATAGACTGCTCACTCCTGTGATGAAACAAGTTTGCCTTGGCTGCCAGCTTCAGTCTTTTCCAAGCCAACTTTATCTCCTCTACAGAACGATTTTTCCAACGATTTCATTTAGTCTGAAAATAAACATATTAATTTGAATAGGTTTTACCGATATCGTATTACAGCAAAAAATAATAAAGTACTTACTTATTAGTTACAATTTTCCATTCTTGTATTTTTAACGTATTTACATTCGTTATACATTATATTTTAGTATCATAACATTACTCGAATGACGCGCGCTGCCAAGTTCACTTCGTTATACGTGTTAGTTATAGTTGTTCCAAACCAGAACAATTTAATTGTGAACATGTATTCAAAAAAATAAAAGTTGGATTATTTAAATACCTTTAAATAGCAAAACTTCATATTTCACCACTACAAATAGCAATTTATTAAATATTTTTTCTTTCAATTACGTAACAATATTTTGTAAAAAGGAACGGCGCGTAGAACGCTGAACGAATGATTGAATAGTTTAAATATTTGTTGCTTATAATCTGTGGATAATATTCAGATCAGGGGGTCTACTCTTATTCAACGAAAAACGAAGTTTCGTTCGAAATTTCGCATGTTTCCTACCACGGTTCCATCCGTTCCGAAAATTTTGTCAGAACGAAAATCATTTGACATTTAGATTCTCTAAACCTACTCTAATTCTTAATGATACGAACGAAAATTTGATTTTGACCGGCGAATATTCGGAATTTTAACCTCAAATTTGACGAAACCAAAAGTGTTACCTTTTGATTTTCGTTTGTATGTTTTGCGATTAAATTGCTGAAAACGGCAACAAGAATACTTTTAATTAATGCTGATCTACGTGAAGAACGTTTAGAACGTAAAAGGAACCGGCATCACTTGCGCAATCAACTTCTATTATTACCTACGCAAATTCCCGTCTTAGCTTGTAGGAAGTTACGGACACAGAAATTATTATTAGAAGAGTTCTGCCACGAAAAAGTACCTTAATTACCTCCAAACAGTGGAGTAGTGAAGGGTGAGCGGTCTGGTGGACAGTCTTTAGTGAGGATGTAAAAAATCATTACATGGATGTAATATATCATTAACATCCATATTCACATAAGACATGTTTGATTATGTACTTAAATCAGTTTTAGTACTTAATCAAACATGACTTTTCCCCGACTCACAATAATAAATATTCCGCTTTTCACACAACACCATTTAGTCCCAAGTTAAGCTTGAGAGCTTGTGTTATGGGTACTAAACAGCATAAAAAAACATACTTATATTTATCTAAATACATACATATTACAGATAAATTACACCCAGACCCAGAACAAATGATCGTGCTCATCACACAAACATTTGTCCTGGGTGGGAATCGAACCCACGACCTCCGGCATAGCAGTCAGGGTCACTAACTACTAGACCAACAGGCCAGTCAATAATAAAACAATGAAATGTACATAAACTTAACATATTTTTATTTTATAATCCTTTATATTAGGTAACAGCATTTTAAACATAAGTATCAATTAAATGTAACAAGGGCTTGATTTCCATGGTCAAACATTTTATTATGCCCTGCGGGGAGTTTAGTATTCCTAACTTGTTGTTGTAAGTTGAAATTTTGCTCCTCAGTTTTTAAATCAGAAAAGTGGTAAAAAGTGGATGTTGCAAAAATAATATACTGTTGACTTAAAGCCAGTGAAGTGACTTGTTGAACTGTGCAACTACCAGGTGTTGGCATCTCCAACATTTTATTAATTATATTTGAACTCTATGTAACCTTTATCTGTCATGTTGTGTCTATGCCTTTATTTTTATAAGTACATGTGTCAACTGTCAGTTTAAATATACAGGGTGGCAGGGACATCGACGCGCAAACGTCGTGAAAAGGTTGCACCTGATGCCATAAATGAAATTACGAAGGTCATTCATCTCGGAAATGGCTGGTTAAAAAAATTGACATTTTTGAGTGCGCAATGTATTGCAAACAACGCGATCAAAACGCTCTGCGGAAGGCGCGCGCGCGTGTGCTACCTAACCTACACACACACATACATAGTACGTCGACAGCGCGGCCCCCCGCTACACCGCGCGCCGCCGCCGCCGCGCGCCTCTTCTGCCGGACGAACGTGAACGTACCTACGAAATATCGCCGAACGACAACATTGATAGTTACTTAACACATGAAATCTTGTTTAATTAGTCTCGATAACTGATGGTAGTTACATCGAAAGAAATAAAACTAACAATACCTAAGCTTATTCTCACAAAATAGCGATAGGTACCTACCGATGAGGATTGATAACAAAAAAGATTCTTGATAAGAACTTAGCGATACAGTACCTAATGTTCAATTAATTAACTTACCTACCTTTATCTCGCTCATTCCTAATGAGATAGGGTTAGAAGTGGTCGCTCGCAGATCTGAGCGCGGCGCAGAGTTTCTGCGTAGACACGGGGTAAAATAGTGGGATCCTGGACACACTCCTCACACAGCGTCGCAAACACATTCACATTTCACAACGCGATCTCTCATTTCTGCTGCGGTATTGCAGTCGGTCACAGACACCTTATACTTGACGTAACCCCACATAAAAAAATCTAATGGGGTCAAGTCCTGTGAGCGAATCTTCCAATTGACGCTCTCAAACACACACACACACACACGCGCAAAGAGAAAATTACTTTTGATTTTAAAATCTACTACGTTATGATCACAAATTCGCGACAAACAACACGCCCGCTTGCGATCAACGAAATCTAGGAACTGACAAAAATCGGAGAAATGCAAAAGAAATGTAGGTTTACTAATCTCTTTCAATTTGCCGCACTTTAATAATTTATTATTTTTTCTTGTGCCTACCGGACACAGATCAACAACATGATAGAGTGTACAAACACATTAAGTTGTACCTAGTTACCTCCTCATGAAATTAATTGCGATAATGGATGTGTTTTTTTTTTATGAAACAATAAATTACATTGTTGGATTGCATTCAAAACTAAAATTAATGTTGATAACAACTAATTGTCGAACAATTACGTGACTTTGACGTTTTTTTTTAAATCTTCTTTACGTAACACGACAAAGCTCAAAAGAAATTATTATCCTCCATAATGAATCTAAAATAAAAGTAGTAAATGCGGGTCATTCATTTATGTAGATGATTAAAATGCCTCAAGTGACGCGTCTGTTTGTGCTTCTTTGGGATATATCGTACAGACTAGACCGCGCGCCGCCCGGTGCGGCGGCGTCCTTTGTGCTAATGCCGACAATAGAATGTCGGCATTAGGTAGAAAGCGAAAAGCGAAGGCACCTACTATGCTAGTGTTGACCTCGCATATGAACTTTAGAAAAACAGCTGATGAGGTAGCCCTTTCGAGTTTTACTTTCATTGCTGGTTTAAGTGAAACAAGTGAATTTACTATTTCTTAATTAAAAATCTCATTGGAATAGGTAAAAATAATGTTTATATACAGTTTAGAGTAAAACAAAATGCAGAAAAAAACGTAAAATTTAAGGAAAAGCCGACGAAAAATTTCAACGCAGGGGGGTCCAGAATCATGTACTGAATCCATGGTAAGCGGATGTGCGTCGATGTCCCTGCCACCCTGTATAGCATCTCGATTGTTTCCCCGAACAAGTCGCATTATTTTTTCTCCACAAACTTCTCTCAATTCTACCAGCCAAAACCGTAGAAATAATACAGTCATACCATCTCAAACATTGGTCCTTCGAAAATAGAGAGGCCTGTGTAAAAATCGTGTACTATAAAGTGTCGTGCAGGAGTGTTGTTGAGCAGTAGTTCGCGAGAAAAAGCGTCGACGCCAACATCTACAGCCGCCGATCGATTGAACAATCCAACATTAAGATTTGCTATCATCAAAATAAAAAAAAGTGGAAGAAGAGTATTAGAAACAAAAAAGGATTACACGTGTTTTCAAAATGACGGGAAGTTGCAGATGAGAACAAAGCCGCCATCATCGCTATTCGGCGTGGTCACGTGGTGACGATATCCGCTATACGAGTCGTCGTACTACCGCTGCTCGCCGCCAGGGGCGCTACTATATTCGCCGTAACAAGTAGCCGTTTGACACTATCGGTAAAGCAACGAGGTTTCAGCCGCTCACCGCCAGAGGCCTCCGTTGTGCTCATCAAGCTGCAACCAATCATCGCGTATTCTCGTCCACTACCAACATAATCCATCGAAGTTTTTCAAGTTTTGCTGCTCGCTACTCGCCGCTTGGGAGCGCTTCTGTGCTTCCGCCCAGTTTTTTTTCTGCTGTGTTGTGTCGCCATTTTGAGACTGTGTTTGATTGACCGTCATGTTCGTTTGTTTTGTGTTTTAAGTAGCTCTAGCTAAGACTAAGCTATTAATATTATTAGTTACTTTAAGTTGATAAGTGCAAAGCATTGTGTGCAAAAATGTCCGACTCCGACTGTGATACTCGTGATGAGAAGTTGGCATTAATGAGGAAGCGTGCTGCCGTGAAAGGCCTGCTAACAAAGTATTTCAACTTGTTCAAAGAACAAAAATCAGATTGCGTACATCAAGCCCTTCTCGTTAAAGAGGAGCGCCTGAAATCGGCTTTTGAAAAATTTGAATATTTGAATTTGGAAAGGAGACAGTTTTTTTTGTTTGGGGAATAGGCCCACCACAAATTGTGGCGTTTAGCAATGAAATGTACGTTAGTTTATTCCTTATAATCTGTAGATTACAGTGGTAATATTAGCAAAACTGTATGTAACCGGAATACTGTGAAATACGATAGTCAAAACATGACTCTCATAATAACCTAAAATCTCAGAAGAGCGATTGTTGAATAAGTGGATAGGTCTCCTTGGTATTTTAAGTTAAAATAGTACACTGTTCAGTGTTCAATAATATAAAGTATAAAACAAAAACACGTCTGTACTGATTTCGATGTGATTTACACGATTTGATAGACAGAGATATTCACGAAAATAGATTAGATGTATTCATTTCGAAACACACTTTTTCTGGTCATAGACTGTAGATTAAGATATTCAATACCTAAAGTAGTATACCTTAGTAGTACCTTTAGTTTTATAGTATTTTAAATCTCTTGGACGGGAGATCTAAAATAATAAGGTGATGTGTTTTAAGCTGGTTGTGTCAGGGGATAAAAAAAAAACATTATAGTATGTCACAAGAAGTATTTTTTACTGTTCGTCATAATTTTCAAAATCTTCTCTTAAAAGCAGTATTTCATCTAAAAAAGATGCAGGTGGCTCAACTTTAACTTGATGCCGCGCCCAAGATAAAAACCACACTATACACATCACATGTGCACTGCAGCCAACAGTGCCTCTGCCCACTAAATAATTACAACAGTATCCAGCAAGAGCAGCCCCAATTCCGTTGAAATGGTGCTGCACAATTGCTTGCAATGGCTTTGTAGATTATGCACTGTATCTACAGATGCCATTTTCATAAAATCTTTAGAATAAAAGTACGAAAAGAACAGAAGAAACATTCAATTATCTAGTAATTGGAAACAATAATAACGGAAATATTAATGTTGTTTGTCAGTGTCAAACTGATTGAAATTGGACAACATAGCATCTGCAACGGGCTATTAATTACGTTTTAAAAACTACGTTACTTGACATTCTATTAGAAAAAGAATTAAAAACAAGTTCACTGTACCAATTAATAATTATCTCTTTAAACGCATATAACGCCGATGTCATTACCGCTGCGCACCGGGGTAACATATTTGTTTTCACATTTAAATAATAGGTTTATTTTAATGTGAAAACAAATATGTAAACGCTCCTAAACAAGCATTTTTTGCCGTAACACTTTTTTACTATTATCTGAGTATTCCGGTTACATTTATATATAATTTTTGGTCTGTTAATAGTAATAAGATGATCACTTTCTTCATGTGAAATATGATTAATAAACGTTACCGTTTAATAGTGGGCCCAAAAAAAAACTGTCTCCTTTGTGCTATTGATCCTTCGGCCGACGATTTTGATGCCGTCGAGTCCAAATATTTAGAAACTCTAACAATTATAAAAACCCTTCTTAATAGTACTTCGCCATCACCACAGCATGCTGCTCATCCTCCAAAACAGCTAACCAAATTGCCTCAAGTCAATGTACCGATATTTACGGGTAAGTACTCAGAGTACAAATCCGTCATAGGATTATTTGATGCATTAATTCATCGCAATCACAGTTTAGAAAGCATTCAAAAATTGTTTTATCGTCGTAACTTTCTGCAAGACGAACCTCTCGATCTCGTCAAAAAATTACCTTTAGTAGCTGAAAGCTATAGCGAGGCTAGGGTCATATTACAGGAACGCTATGACAATAACTATAAAATAACTTGTGATCAGATTAACAGCCTGCTAGACATAACGCCTATAGCTAAGTCAACAGCACACAATATTAGGATGTTTGTATCTACTGTGAAACAGCAGTTAGCTGCTTTAAAAAATTTAAATCACAATATTAATTCATGGGATCCAATTATTCTTTGTATACTGACACGAAAGCTAGATATGTATTGCAGTAAAGATTACCAACTCATTAGAGATAAAGAGCCTAAAGTTTGTGATTTCATCGGATTTTTAGAGAAGCGAGCACTAGCACTTGAGGATGCAGAGAAAACAACGGTAAAGGTCCCCACAGCTAAAGCGACTCACATAGTAACTGTTAAGAAAGGTGATGCAGGAGCTGGATCCATGAATAACACGCCGCCACTAGCAGTCTGCATGCTATTTCTTTGTCCTAAATTTAAATTAATGTCTGTTTCAGATCGTTTAAAATTTGTCTCAGATAATAATCTATGTAATATCTGTTTAAACAATCACAGCAAGAAGTGCAGGTTTTTCTTCAAGTGTGAAGTATGCAAAGAAAAGCATAATACCTTACTTCACCTAGATAAAGCCCAGTCACCTGTGACTTTGTTTACAGAGTCAAATAATAAACATGTTTTGTTGCCTACAGTCCGAGTTAAGCTAATAGCGTCTAATGGAACTGAGGTACATGTTAGGGCCCTCCTTGACAGTGGGTCACAAATATCTTTTATTACAAGTGAACTTGTACAATTATTAAAATTAGAACTCAAGGAAGCCAACACCCCGGTATTGGGTATTGGTAGTGCAATTAATATTGGAAAAAAGGTCAACATTCAGTTACATTCGATTGTATATGTGAATTTAATATCCCTGTAACTTGTTACATATTAAGCAATATTACCACTAAATTGCCTCAGGTGAAAATAAATTTGAAAAATATGGTTATTCCCAAAAATATTAATCTTGCTGACAAAACTTTTAATAAACCAGGTGTTATACATATGTTATTAGGAGCTGATGTGTTTTTCCAGGTGCTGCTACCGCCTGAGCCTGAACTGAATATCCAGGAGGTCACCCATCCTGAACGCAGTGCCACTACACCTACAGTTCCAGTACTACATACTCAATTTGGATATGTTATTGCTGGTTCGGTACCTCTAGCTCCATCTTCAAAACAAGTAACATCTTTATTTTGTCAAAACTGTGATGATTCTTTAAATGATACTCTTTTCAAATTTTGGGAGACTGAAAGTATTCCTGAAGTCTATCCTGAAAAATTACCTGAACATGAGGCATGTGAGAAGCTATTTTGTAGCAATGTAATATTAGATACTAAAAATAATAGGTTTCAAGTTGCGCTACCTCTTAAGTTGCCTTTGGAATCCATAAATAAAACTCTTGGGAACTCGTTTAATTTAGCCTTAAAAAGATTTCATAATTTAGAAATCAGATTGCAAAAAGATAATTTTTTTACAATTTATATAAAGAATTTATAGATGACTATTTGAAACAAGGCCATGGCACAGTCATCGATATCAGGGAATATGACCTTTGCACTGACCCAGTTTATTTTATGCCACATCACCGTGTCCTAAGACTTGATAAAAAGACAACCAAGCGCAGGGTAGTATTTGATGGGTCTATGAAAACCAGTACCAAGATTTCTCTGAATGATGTGTTATTGAATGGACCTGTAGTTCAAAAGGAATTGATAGACATTTTGTTATTATTCAGAGTTGACAAATATATTTTCATAACTGATATAAGAAGTATGTTCAGACAAATATTGTTAGATCCTAAGTTTAGGTCGTTACAAAATATCCTTTGGAGGGACAGCCCCAAGGATAGCATTCAATGCATACAGTTAAATACTGTCACATATGGTTTAAAGTGTTCCTCTTATTTGGCTACACGTTGCTTAAAAGAATTAGCACAAATATATAAGCAAAAATAT
Organism: Euplexia lucipara; assembly: GCA_921972225.1. NCBI lineage: Eukaryota > Metazoa > Arthropoda > Insecta > Lepidoptera > Noctuidae > Euplexia > Euplexia lucipara. Next base: position 18,968,115 of record OV179156.1, read on the forward strand.
CCGTTGGCTTCAGAAATACTTACAAATTACACATATGTCGACGATGCACTTGTGTCTCAAGGTTCTTCAAGTCTTCTAATAGAGTCAAAAAGACAACTTTGTGAGCTTTTGAGAATTGGTGGATTCCAATTACATAAATGGTTTTCAAACTGTCCTGAATTGCTAGCTGACATACCTGAATCACTACAACATTTCGACAATATAGAGTTAGAGAAAAACAATGCTTCTCTTAAGACATTAGGCATTCATTATAACATTAATAGTGACACATTCATGCTTTCATGCCCAAATTCCAACACTTGCATGCCTACCACTAAACGTGAAATATTAAGCTTTATCGGTAAATTTTATGACCCACTAGGATTAGCTGGGCCCATAGTGGTAAGAGCCAAGGTAATTATGCAAAGGATATGGCAAGCCCATATAGCTTGGGACGCACAATTAGTTGATAAGCTGCTTAAAGCATGGAGTGACTTTTATGATAGCATTAATGACATGACGCCTAATAGCTATACCACGTTATATTTCATGCAATGCGCGTTCTATCCAGATCATAGGATTTTGCGATGCTTCCAGCTCTGCCGCATATGGATGTTGTGTTTATTTCAGGGTCGTTGATGTCACTGGCGCAGTCAAAGTCTCATTAATCGGTTCAAAATCACGTGTCAATCCGTTGAAACAAAACCTAACTGTGCCTAGGCTTGAGCTTAATGCTGCTGTATTGCTAGCCAAACTCGTTGCCAGAGTATGTAACACACTGCAACTTAAATTAAAAATTGATAATGTTGTCTTGTATTCTGATTCACAAATCGTTTTAGCATGGATAAAAACCAACATAAATACACTCAATGCATATGTGTCAAATAGGGTAAAAGTTATTGTACACCTTACACATCAATTTCATTGGGCATATATAAGTTCTGAGGAAAACCCTGCTGATTGTCTAAGTAGAGGTATCTTGCCGCACGAGTTGTTTAGTCATCCTTTATGGTGGAGTGGTCCTAGCCTCTTACATTGTGGTGAGTACAACCCCAAAAACCTGTCAGACTTGCCGTTTGATGGTGACTTGCCAGAGACTAGGAGTTGCGCTGCCACCTCAAGTGCATTTGTTTGCACTCTTCCAGAAGAACAAATATGTTTGGACTTTCTTAATAAGTTCTCAGACATAAATAAAATGCAACGTATATTAGCATACATATTACGTTTCGTTCAGTATACAAGGTATAAAAATGTAAAAAATAATGGCTGCTTAACAAGTAAAGAATTAAATGATTCATTATTGATGATTGTAAAAGCTGAGCAACAAAAACATTTAAAAGATGATATTAATGATTTAAAATTCAAAAATAAAATTTTAAAAGGTAATTTAAAGCCACTATGTCCTTTTATTGATGACAGGGGGCTAGTTAGAGTAGGTGGTCGCCTGCAAAATGCTTCGATTCCATATTCTCAGAAACATCCAGCGGTTCTACCTCGAGATTCTCGCGTCACACAATTGATTATCCAAAGCGAACATGTAAAAAATCTCCATGCAGGACAAAGACTGGTTCTGTCAACAATAAATCAAAAGTTTTGGATCGTAAATGGCATTCAAGAAGTTAAAAAAGTCTTTCATAAATGCGTTATTTGCTTTAAATTAAAAGCCGACACTGCTAAGCAATTGATGGGGTCTCTGCCTCATGATAGGGTAAACGCATGTCGACCTTTTCAAAAAATTGGGTTAGATTTTGCTGGACCAATTTTAGTAAAACAATCTAGAATTAGAAAACTAATAGTGAGTAAGGCATATGTTTGTGTATTCGTGTGCTTTGTAACAAAGGCCATACACCTTGAGCTAGCTTCAGATCTTAAAACGGAAACGTTTCTCGCCTGTTTGAAAAGATTCATAGCACGAAGGGGCCTACCCACTGATATCTATAGTGATAATGCATCAACTTTCAAGTGTGCAAATAAACAGTTGCAAGAATTGTATAAATTACACAATTCAAAGGAGCATCAAAAGGAAATTCATGATTTTTCAGCACAGAAAGGCATTAACTTTAATTTTATTCCATGTTACTCCCCTATATTTGCTGGCTTGGCAGAGGCAGGTGTGAAAAGTTTCAAGTTCCATTTAAAAAGGGTGGTTCAAAAGGCTTTACTCACCTATTAAGAATTAAACACTGTACTATGTCAAATTGAATCTGTATTGAATAGTAGACCACTAATGCCACTGTCAACCGACATTAATGTTTTTTCTTGTCTTACTCCTGGTCATTTTTTAGTAGGTTCTGCGTTAAATGCTTATCCAGAACCAGATAGTGATACAAATAGTTTAAAATTTTGGAAAATATGTATAAACATGAAAAATTCTTTTTGGAAAGTATGGCATAAGTATTATTTGAACATACTGCAATCTCGGCCGAAGTGGAGGGATTGTCATCCAAATGTAAAGATAGGATCTTTAGTAATATTAAAAGAAGATAATACTACACCAATGTATTGGCCAATGGCCAGAGTAACGCAAATTTTCCCAGGGCCTGATAATAAGGTCAGAGTTGTGGAAGTTAAAACAGCAAATGGTAAAACCCATAAACGTTCTATTGTAAAAATCTGTGTTTTACCCGTTGAGTGTAGTTCAGTCCAAGTAAATGGTTAAATTACATGTTTAAATCTTAAACAATGTCCATATTAGTTTTTAAGTGTTTAACCTTTTGAACGCCAGAGCAAAAACGCATGAACTTGCCCTCAACGCCAGGCCACAAATTCACCGCAAATACCTACGAAAAAAATAGGGATTCCAAAACTTCATCGATAATCAATTTTATTTTCATTTTCGTCTTTAATTTCGAAATATAATGTCCTTATAACATTGAAATTTAATTCAACATTACATTTCTTCCTATTAAAGTAATAGTTATACACTATTTACAGACTTGTATAATACCGTAATAACAGATATGAGACTACAATATATTTAAATATAATAACTGTAGGTACAACACTATTCTTGATCTGCTGTCTTCATATTGTGACCATGGCGTGGACGGCCCGCCATTTTAATAACTACTTCGCTTCCGAAATAAGGATGTGGCAACGTAATATCTCGTTTATCGATGTTCTAGTACAATATTATTTTATAATAAATGAAACACGTTTTTTAAATCAGATTTATAATTCCGAATGTAACAGGTACTTAAAAATATATGATTGAAATAGGTTAAGAAGGTAAATAAAAACTATGAAAAAATAGAAAATTTTAATAAGTTCTATAAACCTGGCATAAAAAGTAACAAATTAAAACAATTAACGATTATATATAATTATCACAGTTACCAATCAGTCTTATACTAATAAATCTTTAGAATAATAGAACAACATTATACAAAATCTGCATTGTATTATCTTATCATCTAATAGTAAGCCATATGTAAATAAAATCTAATAAAAAACTTCAAGTTACAATAGAAAAATCAGTATCACAGAGACATTAAAATCAATATAAATCTAAATATATTACACAGAGTGGTACTTTTGGAAACACGGCGCAGCACATAAATATACGTTACAAACGTTACATTTAAAACGTGTATTTTTTCTTTGTTTTAAAAGTGCGCATTGCTTGCATCTTTGATATTTTCCCATACGACTCGGCATATGATCCTTTGCATTACTGGGTAATATACGAAGAGGATTACTACTGCTAGTTGTAGCTAACGTGGAGCCTTCTATAATACTACCACTGTGGTACCTCTCTATCAATTGCCGAATCACGCTCAATTGAAAATCGGCAAATTTCAATTTTGGCATATCTTTTAAATGCCGGTAACAATAAAATGCATTTAATAGGTGCATATCTAATAAATGTAAAAATAATTTTTTATACCATTTGACTGTTTTGCGGATACACTGCATTGATGATAATAGCATATCTGCGGTATCAACACTGCCCATGTTTTGTGAGTAGTCCACTACAGCTTTTGGCTTAATTACAGGCAATCCCGTATTTCGATGTATTCGCGATGATAATTCCATAGAATTATCATGGATGGTGGATAACATAAAAATATATTTTTTGTCTTTCCATTTAATGGCCATCAGTGGACCAGAATATTGCACTTCCGTTTCATTCAATTCTAGAATCGTGTTTAATTTTGGCATATACTTTCTATTTTTTTTACCGTACCGCAAGCGTAAATATTATGTTCGTGTAAATATTTAAATAACAATGGGCTCGTGTACCAATTATCCACATATAAATGGCGATTGGATCCTAAAAATGGTTTGACCAACGTGGCAACAACAGCCCCGCCAACACCTAGATTACAGGGATCAACTATCTCTGTGGTTGCTCCACAGTAAACAATAAAATCAACAATAACACCCGTATTTACATCACATAAAACAAATAATTTGACACCGAATCTGTTTCTTTTATTCGGTAAGTATTGTTTTATGGACAAGCGACCCTTAAATGGAACAATGCTTTCGTCAATACAAATAGTTTTATATGGCGTAATAATATTTCTAAACTTTTGTCGTGTATGAGATACACATTTCTGGATTTTCGATAAAATTGTATTTTCTTCTCTTTGCTCAGAAAAATGGAGCATGCCAAGTATCATAGAAAACCTGTTGCGTGTCATTACTTTCGAAAATATCGGAGAATTCAATAAAATATCTGTGGACCAATGTTCTTCTATAGATAAATGTTTATTTCTGGTCATTAACATTATGACTGCAAAAAACATGTACATCTCTGGGACTGTTACGTCGTACCAAGCATGTAAACGAGAATGCATACGCAAGTCTACATTCAGCACAAAGTATCGATGAAATTTATTGGTCATATTGACAATCATCGACACAAAATCTGTGTCCATAAAATATTGAAATATGTCGCATTCAGAAGCAATTTCCGACGGCTCTAAATGGATTCCAGATTGAAAATCATTGAAGTCAGCTACTTCGGGTGTACGTCGTTCCGAGGTCCATTGGAAGGACGGTTCCGGCTCATGACCTCGATGGTGGCCATCTCGAGACGTCGAAGGTGTATCATTTGATGGTTCTTGATGGGCAACAGTTGCTGGCTGTAAAATAAAAACAATAATTCATTGTGGGAAGTTAATTAGCCAGTGCGTGAGAAACAAGTATTTTTCTTTGTTCTAAATTCTGCCCGAAAACAATAGATCTTTACGGCCGACAGATCCGAAGATATTATTGTACTCCAACTCGAGTTATCGGCTTATATTGTGTCTAATTCATCATGAAATTTGAAATTACTACTTGCGCTGTTGCAGATGGGTTATTGCTATACAACAAAACAAAAGCTACAGATTTATGACAGTTAGTTTAAGTTTATTGTTCCATTAGTTAATATTTTTAAGGTAAAACTTTTAAGAATCTCGTTATTGTTAGAATGTTTTACTTTGATCAACAAAACAAAATCTTTAGGTTTATGGCAGAAGCTCAAGCTTTATTGTACTACTGCAAAATATTTTTAGAGCATAATATTTGAAGACTGGTCAATAGCACAATTAGTTTAAACTTCGATAATAAAAAACAGACATAAACATTAGCGATCTTAGAATTTCGTATATTTGGTAATTTGTAAGCCAAGATATCATTTTACAAAAAGAAACTTAATTTGCATTAAATTAAATTCTCATTAATTACGCTACGCTTTACCTATTTGTAAAGAAAATAGAATATAATTAAAATAAGCTAAAGATTAAAAAAACGTCTATGGTTTTTATGTTTCTTCCCAAGCATTATTGGTATTTGCAATTTTTTTAGGTTGGTAATACTGACATGTTGACTAGAAAAGTACGTTTTATTAGACATTCGTACATCGGTTTCGAACATTCGAAATTCTATCATTCATCACCATTCTTCATTCTATCTGAAATATTTTATTTACATAATTAATATGTCTTCTGGTGACGAGAGCAGACATTCATCACCAAGTTTATTACAAAATATACACCGTGCCAAGAGAATTAAGTTCTCAGTTGAACCTGTGAAAGTGACCTGTGTGTGTGAAGGAGTGAAAACAGAAATGATATCAAAGCAAACACAGGTAACGACTGAGGATATTGCAACCTCAAATATGTACCAGCGCAGTATATGGGACAAAGACGAATTAAAATGTGAAGTTTCACATTTACCTAATGTGGGTTTCGAAGAAGAGCCAAAGGACCCACGCAATAAGGCATTCGCAAGATTGGTCGCACATGAATTAGATAGTGTACCAGCGGAGAAGCGTTCGGTAACTTACACCAATATAATTAATATTATACGTAAAGTACGACACCAAAAAGACTTAGATGACATTAGTTTACCGAGCTACCAGGATTCCGATTAAGAAATAATAAATGATTGAAAAGGTTATAAGTTTGATTATTGTCTAATTAATAAATATCCCAAAATAAATCATAAAATCTGTAAATTCGTTCATTTATTTATTTCAAATACTTTTCAGACGTGGCTTAATTCTTTCTTAACCCTGTGCTCTACATAAATTATATCTTAAAAACATTTTCGGAGGGATCATATAGCTTGACGAACACTATAGGAACTATATACCGAATTACCGAAACAAAACTGAAAAGTCGAGTTCTCTGCACACATACACACATCAAAAGTGTCTAGGGATCAACATATATTTTTGCAATAACTTTTCTCCTGATTGATATTAATTAAAATTTTCTTTAAGGATTCATCAAATAAAGTGTTTTCGTTTGTCACAGTAACGATAAACCAAGTCACCTTTGCATTAATAAAGAAATTTGCCATTTTCCTAATAAAGGGATTTTTGACATTTGAACCACTAACATTAAAGTTCGAAAAAAATACTGAAATAACAGTTTTCTTTAAAGTTTTATTGGGTAACTTAAACAATCAATAATCCGTGTTTCTACCGCGAACACTAACAAAACAAGAACATCGGTTTGGCATACTCAAAATGAGTTCATCCAAATCACGCTGTGGAATGGCCGCCCATGTTCGTTGCAACAACAAAAAAAGGTCTTCTTGCGACTGGATACCCTCCATATTCGGCAGAGCTCTTCTCTGTAGCATATCCCATGCATGCTCAATCGGGTTCAAGTCTGGCGACTGAGCAGGCCAGGGCAGGACATTGATGTTAGCTGCGGCGAGAGTCTGTCTTACAACTCGTGAGGCTTCATCACTCTTCAGGGAACTTAATTAGCGACGAAACAGTCAGAAACCGCTTGCATGAAGTGAACCTTCATTCCCGAAGACCGCTACGGGTACCACCTATAGCAATGCACAATCGTAGGATTCGATATCAATGGGCTCTTGAACACAGAAATTGGGCAGAAGAACAATGGCGTTTCGTGTGCTTTTCTGATGAGTCTCGTTTTGGTATGAGACCGGATACAAGACGTATACGACACTGGAGAACCCCTGGACGCCAACAGCGATTAAAATCCTGCCAGGAAGTCCATCCTTATAGTGGTGGAACCATCATGGTATGGGCGGGTATTTGGATCGGTGGAAGAACTGAGTTGATTTGGATCAGAGGCAACCTCAACGCTCAAATTTATGCTGAGACGATTGTATCAGACGTCATCGTTCCTCTACAAGTGCAAATCGGTCCCTTATTTCAGTTAATGCATGATAATGCACGACCGCACACCGCAAGAGTTGTAAGACAGACTCTCGCCGCAGCTAACATCAATGTCCTGCCCTGGCCTGCTCAGTCGCCAGACTTGAACCCGATTGAGCATGCATGGGATATGCTACAGAGAAGAGCTCTGCCGAATATGGAGGGTATCCAGTCGCAAGAAGACCTTTTTTTGTTGTTGCAACGAACATGGGCGGCCATTCCACAGCGTGATTTGGATGAACTCATTTTGAGTATGCCAAACCGATGTTCTTGTGTTGTTAGTGTTCGCGGTAGAAACACGGATTATTAATTGTTTAAGTTACCCAATAAAACTTTAAAGAAATCTGTTATTTCAGTATTTTTTTCGAACTTTAATGTTAGTGGTTCAAATGTCAAAAATCCCTTTATTAGGAAAATGGCAAATTTCTTTATTAATGCAAAGGTGACTTGGTTTATCGTTACTGTGACAAACGAAAACACTTTATTTGATGAATCCTTAAAGAAAATTTTAATTAATATCAATCAGGAGAAAAGTTATTGCAAAAATATATGTTGATCCCTAGACACTTTTGATGTGTGTATATACATAATAATTAATTGAAATAATAGTATACATATATTAGAAACCTATGAGTGCAGGCTTAGGTATAAGGCGCCATTAATATTTCATAAATATATGTAATATTTAAACATATTATATCGCTTAAACATATACACAAGTAAAAATATCAAAATCATTCTTGATTTTTACTTATTTATGTTAGCGATCAATAGGTTAAATAATACAACAAGCATTTAGTAGGTAACTGTATGCTGATTCATATCTTAATTAAATCGTATGGAAACAAACAACGATCTGTTACTAAGCCGACCCCGTTAGTCTTTTTTAAAAAAAAACAATTGTTCTACTGGAACCACTTTAATTCACCACAATAATTAAAAGTACAGACACACAAGTACTTGGGTACTAATATACTGGCAATGTCCCTCTTAATTGCTCCTTTAATTTGGGCAAGTAGTTTACGCGGCAGCGTTCAGAATCTAACTAACTCAATTACCCATATTATTTCTGTACATTGGGTAAAAATGCAACATAAGTGCTTTAGTAATGGAAAAGTACATTATAAACGAGTAAAAACTGACATAGGCTCTATTGCCTTGTAATAAGGGTTATAACAGCTCCCCCTTTTAAACGAAGCTTTATCTCATCAAGATGAAGCGAAGTGAGATTGAAGATGTAGCTATCAAGAGAGACATTTTACAGCTTATAATATATTTAATATAATTAGTTACATAATTTCGAATCAAAATTGACAACATATTGAATAAAAAGAAATTAAAAATAAAGTTTTACATTTAATAGTTTAGATTTCTATTTGACAGAAATTTGACTTTATTAATCTTACTAGTAGATTTATAATTTGAATGATGAATAGGCAAAGACTGAACTGACTTATTGTCTTCTTCAGAAGTTGGAGATACTTCTGTCATCTCAATACTATTTGAAACTTTAGACTTGCGTTTGGTATTTCGATTATAACATTGATTAAATATTTGCACGCAACATCCAGCATTAGAATCATTTTTGTTCTTAAAGTACCTATATAATTTATAAACTAGGTATAAAAATAAACACACAATTAGTATATAAGTAAAAGTAGAATAGTAAGGGCCATATTTAATAAAATGAGATTCCTTTTCCAGATTATTCAGTTCTTGCTCTAAACTATCCATTTGATGAGTTGCATATTTGAGAGAATCTAAGTTTATCTTACTTAAAGAGATTGGCGACAAATGTGGTAAACTCTTATTAAATATGTCCTTTTTACAACAGTCATCAGCTGTAATATCAAAGCTTATATCTAAAGGAGACTTAGTAGGTATAGAATAAGAACTAGTAGTCGGTATCAACTGAACCGTTTTAGAATACCCAATACAATTAGGCGATAGTTTTACAATTCCTGTTCCTGTAATGGAATGGTCATCAATGTTTTCATCACATTTAATAGTCAATTTATTTGTATTTGATTGAACATAAATCCATTTGTTATTTCTTAATTTTTGCCAAATATCAATCTGACCATATAATATTTTGGCATTGCATTCTGTAGGCAATGATAATGTTATCTCAGTTAAGATTTTAGATTCACAATTAGGGTTACTTATACACGAGTATATAGTATTTAATTCACAGATAGAAAAGTTACTATTTACTATCTTACATTTATCAAGAGTGTCCAACATAGCATAATGCATTCTGTCATCACTTAATGCAATATAAGAATTAGAAGGTTTAATTAAAGCAAATGTATTATGTGAGTCATCATGAGGTGTAGGCAGTGGTATGTTTTTATAGGTCATGAACTTATCAGGAGTGATCAAAGGGATCTGTAATATGAAAATGACCTTATTGTTGTAATAATAAGAACTAAATTCGGAAACATCAATAATGGAATGTATATTTTGAATAGTTAAGGCAACCGGAAAATCTAACCTTTTGCTTACTTGACTACTATGCTTAGTTAATTCTAAATAAAGATTTAAGGGACTTATAACACTAGGATGTAGTACATTAACCTTAGAAAATAAAATAGAATTTAGTGTAGTATCTAGTAAATTAGTTATAGCAAGTAAAGAGCCTTCGATAATGTTAAGAAGGTTGTTTAATTTTGAAGTATACAGTAATAGGTTATCGGTCTTTGTAATTTGGGAAACTATTTCATTCATCTGATTAATTTGAGCGTTTAATTTCATCTCATTTTGATTAAGTTTGTAAATGGTAGTGTTAAAATTATTTATAGTAGACTTGACAATGTGAATATTATCTCTCATTAAATGAAATATTTCTGTTTCACTCTTTTTGCATGACTCAATTGCAGCGTCATATTTTCGGGCATCATCTGCATCTAATGTGCCGAAAAAGAACTTTAAGATTTCACCTCCGAATTCTAAAGATCGTTTGACTTTATTTGTCAATTGGTTGGAGATGATATGCGAAAATGATTGCAATTTAATAGAACTAGACTGTATTAAAACTTCGATAGGGCTAGCCATGTCTTTACATGTACCTAACTCTTGTGGTTGAATCTTGTTGCATAAGTTTAGAGTATCGTGTAACAATGATTCGATTTTATTAAGATATGGTTCTAAAGAAACTAAATCTACGTGGGTGATCACTTTCCAATGATCAGTATAAAAATTAATATTAGTAGTAGGTTCAAAATAAATCCCGGGGCTATGGTAGATTGGGATGATGCTTGATTCGGTGCGGCCGAGGCATAAAGTGCCATAGCAGCATATTATTCTGAAAAGAAATATAGTACATAGGTTAAGATGTAGAAGGCTTAATTTCATTGGTATGGTATTTAATAGCCTTGCGACCTACTTGTAGGGTTACATTGTGCTTGTTATGAACTTTAATAATTTTATATGGGCCTTTCCATATAGGCGATAAGGCTTTACGAAGCCTATGATGGTGCTTGAGATAAACCATATCTCCTACCTTGTAAGTAACGTCACGGGAGTTTGCGTCATAGTATTGTTTTGATTTTTCTTTACTGTTCATAATGTTTTGAATGGCTTTCTCGCGACTAAAGCGCATTCTGTATTGTAAAGCTCGAATATACTCGTTGTATGTATTACCAGAGCTTTCATATAACGAGGTTGGAATGGATGGTTTATAACCATATAATAACTCGTGAGGAGTAAAGTTAGTCGTACTATGAGGTGTAGTATTATAAGATAGGATCGCAGTGAATAAATAACAATGCCAGTCGTTCTGGTTTTCATTAACAAAGGATTTTAGATATTCTTTTAAAGTAGCATGTGAGCGTTCAAGAGCTCCATTGGTTTGTGGATGATAAGGAGTAGTAAAAAGAGCCTTGACCTTTAGTATTTCGGTCAATTGTTTAAATAATTCGGATGTAAAACATGTACCTAAATCTGTTAGAATGGTTTTGGGAAAACCGAAAAGTGACATAAAATGAACAAGGTTTCTGGCTATTTCTTCACTAGTAGCCGTAACCATTGGATAAGCGCTAGTAAATTTAGTTAAGTCATCTTGTAGGGTTAAGATGAATCTAAAGTTTTGATAGCCTGCATCGGGTAAGGGACCTACGACGTCAAGGGCTAATCTTTCAAACGGCCTGGTAGATGTGGAAGTTATCTCCATCGGAGCTTTATTTGATTTCCTTAAAGGCTTATTAATTTGGCAAAGCTTGCATTTCTTTACATATTGTTCGATGTCAGACCGCATGCCTTTCCAATAATAGGCAGCTTTAATACGCGAGTACATTCGTTGTGACCCTGGGTGACCAGCTATAACCGAGTCATGGTTTTCTTTTAATATTTTAGGGACTTCTACTGGAGTAGGATAGATTAATTGATTTTTATATATGTGAACTTTTATATTGGTATCGTGGAAAATATAGGAAATCATATTATAGATTTTAGAATACGTAAGCTTTGAGAATGGGTCCGTGAAATCTGGTAATGCAAGGTTGGTAATATTTTGGCAATCAATTAGTAAGTTTCTAAGCTTAATTAATAAGATATAAACATCTCTATAGTGAGTTTCTTCATAGTGATGTACTTTTGTAAATAGAAAATAGTAGGTTTTATTTTTGTCATTAACACATTGTATTGTAAGTGGCTCGCGTTCGGAATTTAGCAGATCAGCAGAATTATCGAGCTGCGATAATATTTCTTCGCAATGAGGCATAGAGTAGTCAAAGTCTAAAGAGACTGGACAAGCAATTGTATTTATCTTAGATAAGTGTAGTCCTTGAATACACTCTTCGATGATGGTATTTGGGACTGATAGTTGATTTGTAAATTGAGCCTTGAAATACTGTTCGTAAGAAAAGTTATTTAAATGATTTACGTCAATAGCATTGATAGGGCAACGGGATAGCGCATCGGCGTTAGAATTGAGACGACCTTGTTTGTAAACGATTTCATAATCGTATTCTTCAAGTTCATCATCCAAAAGAGATGAGTTCTACTAAATTTGCATCTCATCCAAAAGCGATGAGTTCTACTAAATTCGCATCTCATCCAAAAGAGATGAGTCCTACCAAATATTCATCTCAGGCAATTCAACTGAGTTCTACTACGCCTAGTGATAAAACAAAAAGTCACTTATGTACTGAAAAATTACAAACATCCTATACTAATTCTAAACCTATATACGAAATTAATGACTACTCTAAAAAGGTAGCTTTACCTCATATTTACCTACATACTAATCACGCTCGCGAACACTTATGTTTCCTTATAGATACAGGATCGACCATAAGTATTGTTAAAGAGTCCTGTTTACAAAAACTTCCAAGTCTATCTACTGAAACTGTCAAATTAAAGGAGCAATTAAGAGGGACATTGCCAGTATATTAGTACCCAAGTACTTGTGTGTCTGTACTTTTAATTATTGTGGTGAATTAAAGTGGTTCCAGTAGAACAATTGTTTTTTTTTTAAAAAGACTAACGGGGTCGGCTTAGTAACAAATTGGTGTCAGAAGTGGGGTACCAGAGACGAAATCTTACGACGTTGAGTCAAACAGATACTGGTATCCTGAACCTACAGCCCCCGTCAATTGATCGACAGTGAGACTTGACCCAAGGTCAAGCCTGCGTCACTACTTGGACGACGGTCAGCCTCAGCCCTTCGGCTTGAGCCCGCTCCAGCCACATCAGCAATTGGACGACGGTCAGCCTCAACTCTGCAGCTTGATCCCACTTCTGACACCAATTTGTTACTAAGCCGACCCCGTTAGTCTTTTTAAAAAAAAACAATTGTTCTACTGGAACCACTTTAATTCACCACAATAATTAAAAGTACAGACACACAAGTACTTGGGTACTAATATACTGGCAATGTCCCTCTTAATTGCTCCTTTAATTTGGGCAAGTAGTGTACGCGGCAGCGTTCAGAATCTAACTAACTCAATTACCCATATTATTTCTGTACATTGGGTAAAAATGCAACATAAGTGCTTTAGTAATGGAAAAGTACATTATAAACGAGTAAAAACTGACATAGGCTCTATTGCCTTGTAATAAGGGTTATAACAGCTCCCCCTTTTAAACGAAGCTTTATCTCATCAAGATGAAGCGAAGTGAGATTGAAGATGTAGCTATCAAGAGAGACATTTTACAGCTTATAATATATTTAATATAATTAGTTACATAATTTCGAATCAAAATTGACAACATATTGAATAAAAAGAAATTAAAAATAAAGTTTTACATTTAATAGTTTAGATTTCTATTTGACAGAAATTTGACTTTATTAATCTTACTAGTAGATTTATAATTTGAATGATGAATAGGCAAAGACTGAACTGACTTATTGTCTTCTTCAGAAGTTGAAGATACTTTTGTCATCTCAATACTATTTGAAACTTTGGACTTGCGTTTGGTATTTCGATTATAACATTGATTAAATATTTGCACGCAACATCCAGCATTAGAATCATTTTTGTTCTTAAAGTACCTATATAATTTATAAACTAGGTATAAAAATAAACACACAATTAGTATATAAGTAAAAGTAGAATAGTAAGGGCCATATTTAATAAAATGAGATTCCTTTTCCAGATTATTCAGTTCTTGCTCTAAACTATCCATTTGATGAGTTGCATATTTGAGAGAATCTAAGTTTATCTTACTTAAAGAGATTGGCGACAAATGTGGTAAACTCTTATTAAATATGTCCTTTTTACAACAGTCATCAGCTGTAATATCAAAGCTTATATCTAAAGGAGACTTAGTATGTATAGAATAAGAACTAGTAGTCGGTATCAACTGAACCGTTTTAGAATACCCAATACAATTAGGCGATAGTTTTACAATTCCTGTTCCTGTAATGGAATGGTCATCAATGTTTTCATCACATTTAATAGTCAATTTATTTGTATTTGATTGAACATAAATCCATTTGTTATTTCTTAATTTTTGCCAAATATCAATCTGACCATATAATATTTTGGCATTGCATTCTGTAGGCAATGATAATGTTAAATTGGTGTCAGAAGTGGGGTACCAGAGACGAAATCTTACGACGTTGAGTCAAACAGATACTGGTATCCTGAACCTACAGCCCCCGTCAATTGATCGACAGTGAGACTTGACCCAAGGTCAAGCCTGCGTCACTACTTGGACGACGGTCAGCCTCAGCCCTTCGGCTTGAGCCCGCTCCAGCCACATCAGCAATTGGACGACGGTCAGCCTCAGCTCTGCAGCTTGATCCCACTTCTGACACCAATTTGTTACTAAGCCGACCCCGTTAGTCTTTTTTAAAAAAAAACAATTGTTCTACTGGAACCACTTTAATTCACCACAATAATTAAAAGTACAGACACACAAGTACTTGGGTACTAATATACTGGCAATGTCCCTCTTAATTGCTCCTTTAATTTGGGCAAGTAGTTTACGCGGCAGCGTTCAGAATCTAACTAACTCAATTACCCATATTATTTCTGTACATTGGGTAAAAATGCAACATAAGTGCTTTAGTAATGGAAAAGTACATTATAAACGAGTAAAAACTGACATAGGCTCTATTGCCTTGTAATAAGGGTTATAACAGATCGATATATCAACTTAAAATCTCTGTATAACGGCTGTATCTATTTTTTTACAACAATAATATTCTCAAAAGTAACTTATTTCTGTAAAAAATATGTTTCTTTCGGTCTACAAACACCAATACCAGGCCACACTTACAGATTTCATCGTGATTTTTAATAAGATTAATATTTGCTCAAAATTTTTAAAATAAAAGCAGATAAAAATAACTTACCTCTAAATCAAATTCGTCCAAATATTCTGTTTCCAAAAATTCTTCGTCATCTGAGACTCCTTCTAATATGCGAAGAAGTTCTTCCGTAGTCATTAAATTCCCACTCATTATAATAGTCACTTAATATAAATCTTGAACTCGATATCACAAGTAAATTAATCATAAATATTATTCATTCACTTCACTAATTTCTGGTCGCCGCGCTTGTGACGTCACGATATTGTCGTCTAGTCTTGACCATGGCGTACAGGGTACTGATAATTCGGGTTGCGTTAGGGATGCGCTTGAGTTGGGATTAGTGAATATCGAAATTCGACCCAACCAAATTTTATTTTTGACTATGTAGCTTATTGAATGATTTTTAAGACTGGTTTTATAAAATTAATGCTGCTTTATCCTAGTACCAAATTATACCTAAAATAATATATTCCAGAGGAAAGTTTCGAATCGATCTTTGATTTGAAATAATGATATTATCCAACATGCGCTACATCACTAGCGGTCACGCAGTTATGACTCTGGCGTGTGAGGACATTCTTTTTTCAGAGTTTATTTCTTTCTTTTTAACGTAAAATTTCTCAATATTTATAATGCAATTTAATTAGTTTTATGGAAATAAATAAATTTTGGACCTTCTATTTTACAGGTATATAAATAAATAGGCATTAAAGTAATGTTTAAATAGTTTATTTCGTGTTTTAATGTACCGCTGTTTTTGTCACATATTTGTGTCGTTGGCGCTCAGGGACAGTTTTCGCTTGTCACGTATTTGTGACCCTGGCGCTCAAAAGGTAGCATTTGTTTGCGTTCTAGGCATTTCTAAGTATGTTTTTGTTTTTAAGCATAATGTTTTATGGCATTTCTATTTTAGTTATGAAAGTACTAACATCTATCTCAATGTTAATAATATTGTTACTTTGTATTTAATAAAATAAGAACCCTAGTTCCAAGTGAAGTGATTTGTAAAGTATTGTTTAGTTTTTAGTAATACAAATAGGTCTAGTTGACCAAATATTATACATAAAAAAAAAATGTTTTAGCATTGTACTGACTTAAGTTATACATGATTCTTTCTATTGCTGTTGTTTAGTTTACCAGAGCTAGGTTCTTATGTGTATATTTCAAAATTCAAAATACCTCATTGGTTAGCTTATGTTAAGTTTTTGTTGTTTTCACTAAGTTTAAGTAATGTGTTTATCACTTTTATCCCTGATGGGCAGTATGTTGGCATCTCCAACATTTTATTAATTATATTTGAACTGTATGTAACCTTTATCTGTCATGTTGTGTCTATGCCTTTATTTTTATAAGTACATGTGTCAACTGTCAGTTTAAATATATAGCATCTTGTTTCCCCGAACAAGTCGCATTATTTTTTCTCCACAAACCTCTCTCAATTCTACCAGCCAAAACCGTAGAAATAATACAGTCATACCATCTCAAACACCAGGGTGATCGGCTTAAGTAATCCAAAGTTAGATCAAAATTAAGTCTGTGGAAAAAAACTGTAAATTTAAAAAGTGTGATAACGAACTTTATCGTTGACCTACGGCAACCCGCAGAGCGCTCGATACCTCCCGCGCTAACCGCCGCTGTCCCCGTTGTCGCCCGCGCACTATCTGTCTACTTGCGCATAGCGATCACAAATTTCGACTCCACACTTAAAGTGTTGGGTGGTCGAGTGGGTTAAGTAGCTACACGGCATGGTCGTTGTTCGAATACCATTGCAATGAAGAGATCGCACGTTCAAATCTCGGCAGTGTACTAAATCGCTTTTTGTACATTTTTGAGTTAGTTTTGCTCTTTTTGTACATTTTTAAGAATTATATTCTTATATTTAATTTGCTGTTTTGCTAAAAATTAACAACTTTGAAACAGACAATATTACTGTCAGAAAACCTTCAAAGGCCAACTCAATGGATAATATTTTAACAATAACTTAAGTAATAATTCCACATTACTGGACACGACTATGAGGAGTCTGCCAGACACATCAATGAATGACAGCGACACTATTGTTAGGTATACAGATACAATCAGGAGACTAACTGTGGAATTGGAAAGTGCTCATCTCGAGATTGAGAATCTCAACAGTGAAAACTTTCGCTTAAAAATGGATATAGGCCAATACCAAAAAGGTATTGAACCTATAGGAAAGTAAACTTATTAGAAAGAAAGAGTTGTACGCCTAAGTCAGCACGGAAGAAAAATATTCCAAGAACGAGCTGCTTTTCTGTTTTAATTTATTAGTAGCTTAGCATTCTGATATTAATAGCAAAATTTTCGTTCTGAAAAATGGCGAGAGCTTTTTTGATAATAACAGCCATTGAAGAGGCCAACAGAGAAGACGTAATGGAATGCCGTCGCCAGGCTCGTTTAATGAGAAGTTGTTTGTTTGAGAGGAGAGCCGATGATTTTGTATCATCGTATCGGCTCTCGGAAGATTTAATCGGGCAATTGGAGGCCGATTTGGCTCCTTTTATAAAACATTCTACTAGAGGTCTCTCAAGGCGGGTAAAAGTAAGTATATTGTAATTAATTTGAAAGATCAGTCTGATCTTCGGCCGTATTGTTGACAAAAGTGCACAGCCAGCAAAATAATGGTCCTATTTTTTTTTGTTTTCAGATATTGTCATCTCTGTCATTTTTAGCACATGGGGCATACCAGAGGGCTGTGGAATAAGAATAAGAATGTGTGCATGTTCTGTGGGTAGAGAATGTTATACGCGTCTCTCACAGTCCTCAATATCTCGGGCGCTTCACGAATTTTTGCTCGCCATAAATCAACCTACTATTTATAAAAAATATATAAGATTTCCTCAGAACCGGGAAGAAAGGACTTTTTTGAAAACACGGTAGTTAAGAATTTGTGTTTTTTTTGCATTCGCTTTTTCGGGTCGTTATAATTGATTTCGATGATTAATTATTCAGTGCTACTGTAGGCCGCGGCTTTATATTCTGACAATTACTTATCTCAATAGCTTCCACGATGCTGTTAAATTATGTACAAACGAATTACTACAACGGAGTATTATCTTGCAGATTTAATGACAAATTTAAAATGCTGGACCGCATAGGCTGCATTGATGGTACGTACGTGGCTATGATAAGACCCACAGAACATGAGGAAAGATATTTTTGCCGCAAAGGGTATCACGCCAGAAACATACAATTGGTAAATGTCATACTTATAAAAGTTATTAATTTTGTAAATTATTTAGTCTTATTATTTAATCACAATTACCCTTAAAACAGTAAAAGAAAGCATTTTAAATTCATGTCTAAAAATTATCGTAAACATTCAAAGACAAAGTTTTCGCGTGGTGGACTACGGCCCGCTCTCTCACAGAGAGGGCCCATGTCCATGCATGATGCACCTAAGAAGAGAGTTGTTGTTCCTTCACGTTGAATATTTTCATTAGCGTTGTTATTATAGTAAAAACTGTAAAAAAAATTAACAGATAACAGACGCCGACCTCAACATTCTCCATGTGGATGCCTCTTATGGTGGGGCATCTCACGACAGTTTTATTTTCAATAATTCAGAACTAAAGGACCATTTGGAGGGCCTCTGGCGATCCAATGAAAAGGTGTATTTATTGGGTATGCTTGCATTCTTATCTTCTGCAGATACTTTAATTTGTATCAATTATTTTTTATTTGATTTAATACAAAACTTGTTTTAAATAATTTGTTGTGTTGCTAACCAATAATGTGGACCGAAAGTTGTCTTGTTAATAATTAAATAATTTAATATAATTTATGTTGCTAAATTTCTATAGCTAATAAAATTTTCTTAATTACAGGTGATTCTGGCTATGCTCAGCGTGCCTTTTTTATGACGCCTATCACTGATGCCGAAGAACATACACGTGAAGCGTACTTCAACAAGCTCCATTGCACGGCTCAAAACAGCGTCGAGCGTGCGATTGGGCTGCTGAAAGGGCGTTTCAGGTGTTTGTTGGCTCACAGAGTTCTTCATTACAATCCAGACACGGTTGCAAAAATTGTGATAGCATGTTGCGTGCTTCACAATATTTTCAATCGTGCTGGATTGTCGGCTCCTGTGATAGAGCATCGACAGGAAGCGTCGGCGTCGTGGCCAAATCAAGCAGAGCCAGAAAACGATGCTCTTATGGCAGGGCGGCAGGCTCGACGCGACCTAATAAATGTTCTATGGCGTTCCCGTAGCGGGAACATCGTAGAACATTAATTTTTTCTGTTTCGTTTTTTCATATTTTTTTATTTAATTTAGTTTTATTTAACGTTATTTTTTTTATTTACTTTACTTTATTCTATTTTTTTCATTTTTAACATTTCAATAATAAAATATATTCCTTTTTACATAGTCACCTGTATTTTTATTTAAGGAGGACCTACTTTTTCTGTAACCTGAGCCATTCCACTGCCTCATGTCTTCAAAGAATCTTCAGTCTAGAACTTAATACTAGGTATAGCTTTAGGTGCGTTTGTTATGAATACAATCAGATGACTACCAGAACAAACTCTTTGGTTGAATTAAAATTGAATTGGTTAACAATGTGATAATGTGAAACACACATGCATGAAATAGTCATACATAACACGTTCGCTGACAGTGAGCACTTACCCCATTGAGGTATAATACTATGGAGATGGCATATTCTACTATATGAAGAGTAGTTATACAAATATCTGTCATATCGACACACATGTCAAAAATCGTTTTGTCTCTGATTAACTACCCAAGAGTTGCATATGAAAAGAGAGATAGCTAAATGTTTGTCAAGGTCTAAATTTGGCAACACTTTTGTGTGACGTCATAATCTTGCCTATGCGTGACCGGTTGCCATATTTACTGCAGAACGTACTCTGTGGTTTCGTGGTAGTTGTGCTGTCAAACAGTAAATTGCTCATCCTATATTTGTTGTTTTTCGGAAAAATACACCAAGAAACTACATATTTTGATATTCTGCGTTTGCTAAATAATAGGGAAATCATGCCCTCGTGTAGCATAAAACAGTGTGGTGCGAGGAAAAACGAAAACCAGCCTAATTTGACTCTGCACAGGTTAGTAACTAGTTTTCACTAATCCAGTCGAATGTTGTAGAATTTTGTGTAAGGTATTGTTACAAGATATTCTTTTTGAAGATTGTTGAAATCTGTTTCATGTTTGGATGGCATAAAACGGTATATTTTTGTTTTGTTTACATAATAAATGAGAGTATGTAAGGTTAGTGTTGTGTGATGTTTGCTTAAGATAACTATCGATAATATTGATAAAGTGTTTCGAATACATTGGAATGATAAAAGTCACAGGGATTGTTCTGTCAGTAGATCAGATCATGCACACTTGTATTTGTAGTATATCCTAAATCAGCCAATGTCGATCGCAAAGTCATTTGTAATAAAATTCCACAAGTTACATAATATTGACTCATTTCAAAACAAATTATTGAAATAACTGAAAGAACACATGTTTGATGACATAAAAGATTTTTTAAACTGTAAATTATAAACTTCATTGTGGAAATTGTTGAGATATTAGTATTGTATTATTGTACAGACCTTCTAATTTGTCACATTGACCAACAATTAACCAATTATTATACTTTTCCATGCAATTGATACATATTCTGTGTAGCTAAACATTTGGATTTTACATTAATATTGAACTTTATACCGTGTTTAAGGCGTATAAAAACTTATCTTATATTATCTTATCACAGATTTCCTAGAAACGAAATTTTAAAGAAGAAATGGATGGAAGCCATTGGCTCTGAAAATATAAACCCTAGGCATAAAATGTGGCATATCTGCTCATTACACTTTCAAGAATCCTGTTTCAACAGAACCCTCGATGTGATAAGGTTATATGATGGTGCAGTGCCCACATCGACTATCCTGGTACCTATGTTCTTAAATAAAAATTCCATGGCACAGTAATTGCAACAAATCTTATTAAATACTTTTTGTATTGACAATAGTTCAAATTTCACTATGAATTAAATTATGTGTTTTTTTTTACAGCCTAGGCCAACCTGTTCCTCACAACAGCCTATTTCAAGTATAATCGTGAGTATATATATTTCTTAAATATTATTTGTGTTTTTTAAAGAATAAAATCTTTGTTTACAATACTTAATTATAAAACATTTGTATTGTTTTAGATTCCTAATAAAATTAGCAAAGCTGTTTTGCGTGAAAAACAAAATAATCCGGATTCTTTCTGTGCACTAAATTTGGAGTTGCCAGATTTTTCTTTTGCTGAGAATATGTCATCAGTAAAGGTAAACTAATAAGTTTTTTTTTTCAAGAAATGGTTATATTATTATTTTCTCTTAGTCCCATCTGAGTGTTCATCACGATAACCGTACCGGTACTCATGCGGTCGGGTCCTGTTATTGTCTCGGAGCTGATTAATTTATCCTCACCGCGCGAATCGTTGTTTTCGTACTATCACGCGTTATATGTATATACACACCTATCACCATTTACCTCTTTAGTCCACCAAAATAACCCTATGTGAGAGTGTGAGATCTTTATTCAGGATATAGATAAATGTATCAATAGGGTATATGCTTGTATTTTTTTTATATTTTTAATTCACTGTTTACAACGTTTTAACATAGTAAAAAAATATAAATATATTTAAAAATGCAGTAATTAAGCTTAAAAAAATATTTAAAATACAGAATAAATTTGAGCTGTTTAAACGCCGCCATTTTTGCGCGCCATTTCGATTACGTCATTTACTTTGATCCTATTACTATTACTATGGGTGTTTTCGTTCTTCTAACCACTTCACCATGAAAAAAAGCTCAAAAAGCAGATTACCGATATTGTTTGTACCCGAATGCAATGAACATTATCAGATTGTGCTTTTACAAAATTACTTTCAGTAATTTTTCTTAAATGTTTTATAACCTCACTATGAAGCTAAAATTAGACTTGAACATTAAATAAGTTCACAACACACACGGCAATAATTATATTTTCCAAAAAAAAGTCCATTCCAATACTTAAAGTCATATTTACAAAATGTATGTTTTGTAGGCGTTGAGTTGTTGTCGTAGTATTTGACGTCAAGTTTCGTTATAACCAATGGTAATGCGTTTCACAAATTTGAATTTCCCGCGCTTAATTCACACTTTTATTTTTAATTTTAAATAATTATGACGCTATTAAAAAGTAAAATAATGATTTAGTTCATATTTTCTGCCATTAAAGATTCAGAAAAAAAATATTCAAACCATATTTAAATTACATGCATATTCCCTAAAAAATAAAACATGTCCTAAGGGACATGTTTTATTTTTTAATGCTGTTGCATTATATTCTAATATTAAATATATTACTATCTTTGTTCCAGATCCAACAACTGAATGATAAGATAAAGTATCTAACAAAGAAATGTGGTTTATTAAAGCAAAAAGTGAGAAGTTTAAATGAAAAGGTCCGGAGAAGGGATGGAAAGCTTGCTGTTTTTTCTAATATAATTCAAGACCTTAAGAAAAGTAAATTTATCAATAATGAAGAAAGTTTCATCCTGGATGAATGTGCAGGACCAGAAGGTTTTCTTAAAAGGCAAATTGCCAAATCTAAAGGTCTACCTTTAGAAAAAAAATATTCTGAAGAATTAAGAAAATTTGCCCTTACGCTTCATTTTTTTTCTCCGAAAGCGTATGATTTTATAAGAAGTACCTACAACACTTGTTTGCCACATTCTCGCACTTTGAGCAAATGGTACCAACATGTAAATGCCGAACCTAGCTTTACAAAAGGAGCTTTTGAAGCATTACATAGAAAAGCTGTAGATAGTCTTCACCCTGTGATTTGTGCCTTAACACTAGATGAGATGGCCATTAGAAAATGCCTTACCTGGGATCCGAAGGAACAAAAGTTTTATGGTCGAGTTTTTTGCGGTCATGATGTTAACAGTGACAGTATGGAAGAAGCCAGCCAATGTTTGGTATTGCTTTTAACCTGCATAAATGGCTCGTGGAAGTTGCCAATTGGGTACTTCTTTATTGTATCGCTTACCGGAGAGCAGAAGGCTGTCCTTGTGCGGACAGCTTTACAACTATGTCAAGATGCTGGTGTCAAAGTAGTTAGTATCACCTGCGATGGTCTGGCTGGTAACTTTAGCATGTTCACATCTTTGGGGTGTAATGTGCTAAAGGACCAAACAACGACCAAATTTGAAAGTCACGACAACGATATTCATACGTTCATTGACCCGTGTCATGCTATTAAACTGGTCAGAAATGCTTTTGGAGAATTACGGGTTTTTAAAGACTCAATGGGTCGGGAAATTGATTTTAAATATTTGGAACTGCTTCAAAATTTACAAGAACAGAAAGGTCTTCACCTGGCGACTAAAATTGGGAAAGCCCACATTTTGTATGAAAAGCAAAAAATGAAGGTGAAGCTTGCCACACAACTATTCAGCAACTCTATGGCAGATGCCCTTGCATTTTGCTGCAACAAACTAAAAATAAAAGAATTCGAACACTGCAGTGGCACTGTAAATTTTATTAACATCATGAACGATGTTTTTGATGTTCTCAATAGCCACTCGATTCGGCCACCGGGTTGGAAGAAAGCCATGTGTCCACAAAACATTGGCTTTATAAGAGCATTGTTTGAAAGTGCTAGTGATTATATAAATAGTTCAAAGCTTCCTTCAGGAGATTTATTAGTTAAATCACGAAGAAAAACTGGTTTTATGGCTTAATAATCGACAAGAAAAGTGCGTTGGCACTTTACGAACATTTAGTTGAGGGTACATGTATGTTAAAATATGTCCCACTCTATAAAATTAGCCAAGATCACCTGGAACTGTTCTTTTCTGCTATTAGAGCCAGAGGAGGTTTTAATAATAACCCTAATGCCGTTCAGTTTCGGGCAGCGTGTAAAAAACTTTTGATTAGAGCAGAAATTTTCTTTTCCATATTTAACTTTTCCATAGCAATTATGAAAATGCCATTCACACCAGATGTTTAACGCACATATTGTTAAAAAAGGATTACAAAAAATTAATAATGTTGTGTCATATGAGACTAGGCTGTATAGCCTTCTGCCTTTGTCATGTGAAAGAGATGTTTTAAAATAATAAACAGTGTGTCATGGCCTCTTGTGGAAAGTGCATTTTTATTTTATTAATATTTCATAAACCTGGTTAACACATGGTGTCAGGTGTGTCTACGATGGACGGAATAAAACCTCCATCAGGCCTCCAACTATCGGGAGATGGAGCAAACTTTAAACGCTTTGTGCAGCAGTTTAACTTGTATTTACAAGCTGTGAATCTTGATGATGCGGCTGAATCAAGAAAAATTGCATTGTTTTTGAACTGTGCTGGGGAAGATGCATTGGAAGTGTACAATACATTTAGCAAAGACAAAGTTAAAAACTTACAAGCTCTGATTGATCAATTCAAGGAATACGCCGAGCCACGAAAAAATTTGTTGTGGTTGTCATATAACTTGTTCACTATGAAACAGCAAGATGGCGAAGTATTTAATCACTTTTATACCAAAGTTCTCACTCAAGCTAAAAAATGTGATCTTGGAGAGCTTGAGGATCGATTGATCACTATGGTTATTGTTATTGGCATCAGGGACACAAATGTCAAAGAAAGGCTTCTAAGAGAATCGGAGTTGAAGCTCACTGCAGCAATTGATATTTGCAGAGCAGCAGAATTAGGCAAAGAAAAAGTTCAGACATTACAAGGAAATAAAATGGAAGATCAAGTGAGCACCTTAAGTCAGAAAATGATACCATACAACAGAGGGGCAAGGCCCAAAGAAAAATTAATAGACTGTAGCCGATGTGGAAAAAATCACGAGATAAGGAACAGTCCAGCCTACGGCAGAAAATGTATAGTATGTGGATTTTATGGACATTTTGCTAATTTGTGCAAAAACAAGAATAAAAATAACAGAAGTGAAAAACTCAGTGATACTAGGAAAAGTCGAGTTAATGTAATTCAAGAAAATACAGATGACAGTGACGAAGACTTTACAGTTGGAAGCATTTTTACAGTAGATGGAATTAAATTACAGTGGAAAGAAAAAATAATAGTGAATGGATATGAAGTAGAATTTAAATTAGACACTGGTGCTGATTGCAATACACTATCATTGGAATTGTTCAAGAAACTGAGAAAAAAAGAAAGTCTTTTGAATGCTGGGATAATTCTATAGTGTACAATGGCCAACAAGTGGAAACAGCTGGGACAGCTGAACTAGATTGTATCATAAAAAACAAAAACTAAAGTTTACAGTAATAGACTTACCAGTTCAGCCAGTATTAGGACTGCCTGATTGTAACAGGCTTGAATTAGTTAAAAGAGTGGATGTTACACAATCAAGTTCAGAAAAAGAAACTTTTCTCAGAAAAAATATAGAGGTGTTTACAGGATTAGGAAATATAGGAAAATACAGGATTAAAGTAAAAGAAAATGCTGAACCAGTAATCAAGCCCATTAGGAGAATCCCACAGGCATTAAAAGGTAGACTGAAAGAAACTTTAAATAACTATGAAAAGAGAAATATTATTGAAAAAGTAACTTCCCCGACTGACTGGTGTAATAATTTAGTGATAGTAGAGAAACCTGACAAATCACTTAGACTTTGTTTAGATCCACAAGATCTTAATAAAAATATTCTACGTGAAAATTACCCAATCGCTAGTCCCGAAGAAATTTACAATAGTTTATCAGGTAAAGAAGTTTTTACAGTTCTTGATATGAAGGATGGTTTTTTTCAGATTGAACTTGATGATCCTCAGAAATTATGCACATTTGGTACTCCATTTGGAAGATATGCATTTAAAAGAATGCCTTTTGGCATATCATCAGCACCTGAAGTGATGCAGCGCATAAATTGTTCAATCTTTGGGGATATTCAAGGAGTTTATGTATATTTTGATGACTTAATTATTGCAGGTAAAGACCAGTTAGAACATGATATAATACTTAATAAAGTTATTCAGAGATCAAGAGAGTATAATGTAAAATTTAACAGTAAAAAGTTACAGTATAGACTTGATCATGTAAAATATATAGGGCTCATAATATCAAAAAATGGAATACAAATAGACTCTGAACATGTATCAGCCATTCTTCAATTAGATTCACCAAAAAATATCAAACAGCTTCAGAAGTTCCTTGGTATGTGTAATTACTTAAGTAAGTTTATACCTCACTATACAAAAACTACAATGCCCTTGAGACAGTTACTTAAAAAAGATACTTTGTGGGAATGGGATTCTTCTCAGCAAGAAGCATTTTTAGAACTGAAAAGAAAATTGAGTTGCACACCTACTTTAGCAATTCTGAGTGACAAGGGTACAGTTGTGCTACAAACTGACAGCTCTAAATCTGGTATGGGTGCATGCCTGATGCAAGATGGAAAACCAGTGTCATTTTACTCCAGAGTTTACACGGAGTGCCAAAGTAGGTGGGCACCTATAGAAAAAGAATTATTTGCTATTTGTGCTGCTATGGAAAAGTATCATCAATTTGTATATGGTAGAAGGATTGTGGTTGAGACAGACCACAAGCCATTAGTGGCAATAATGTCAAAGGACATCAACAAAATATCAGCCAGACTTCAAAGAATGGTCTTAAAATTGCTAAAATATGAATTTGAAATTCGCTATGTACCAGGTCCTAAAATGTTTATTGCTGATTATTTGTCAAGAAACTACTTGTTAAATAATGGGAAAAATGACTCAGATTTACAAGAGTTAGTTCATTCTTTTGATACTGAAGTTGTGTATGGATATGAGTCTGATTTAGCAATTACTGATGAAAAACTTAAAAAATTACAATTTGAAACTGGGTGTGACAACCATTTAATGCAAATTAAGACATGGTATTTTAGTGAGTGGCCATCCAATGATAAAAATATTTTGAATAAAGAGTTGTAAATATTTTACAAACTGAAAGATTTTTTAAACTTTAAAGATGATGTTTCATACTATAATAACCGGGTAGTGGTACCTTATTGTATGAGAAAAGAAATACTTACTATTTTACATACTGCTCATGCAGGTGTGGTCAAGTCCAAGAAAAGGGGACGTAGATCTTTATTCTGGCCAGGAATGTCCAAGGACATTGAAAATTTTGTTTTGTCATGTAAGGAATGTGAGAAATATAGGTCAAGTAACTGCAAAGAATCCCTCATGAGTCATGATGTGCCAGATATTCCTTTTTATAAAGTAGGTATGGATATTTGTTCCTTTGCTGGCAAAGACTATCTAGTGGTTGTTGATTATTATTCAAAGTGGATTGAGTTGAAACAAGTTCAACAAAAAACAGCAAAAAATGTTATATTGAAATTAAAAATAATATTTGCCACACATGGAATACCTAAGTATGTAGTTTGTGATAATAATCCATTTAATAGCTTTGAACTTAAACAGTTTTCCAGAGATGTTAATATGCAGTTGTTGTTTTCAAGCCCTCACCATCATCAGTCGAATGGCCTGGCAGAAAAAGCTGTAGGTATTGTAAAGAGTTTAATGAAGAAATGCAGGGCAAATGATGAGAACTTGAATATGGCTTTGCTACACTATAGAACAACACCGCTTGCTGGCTTAGACTATAGCCCATCTGAACTTCTGATGTGCAGGCTATTAAGAACTAACTTACCTTGTACTTACACAGATCTTCAACCCAGACTGCCAATCAATATCAATGAAAAAATGCAAATAATGAAAGAAAAATCTAAAAGTAATTATAATAAAACAGCCAAAAATAGAGCTTCTTATTGTAATGGTCAGAGTGTGTTAATACAGAATGGGGATGATAAGGATTGGCAGCCAGGAAGGGTAGTAAGGAAGGATAGTCCTAGATCCTATATTGTAAAAAATGAAAAAGGTAATTGTGTTAGGAGAAATGAAAAACATATGTTACTAAGTAGAAATAAGTTTAATGAGAGACCAGAAGTTGAGTTTGATGCCCCAATTAATGTCAGACCAGTGAATGATTCAAATAATGGGAAGACTGTGAGTACAGATGGCTCTATGCCTAGTCAGCACAGAGTGTTTAGAGATGCTTGTGAAGCAGGCAGTTCATATGTTACTCGTAGTGGAAGGTCTGTGAAACCTCCTTCCCATTTAGTTGATTATGAATGTTAAAGGGGGGGATGTGTCATATGAGACTAGGCTGTATAGCCTTCTGCCTTTGTCATGTGAAAGAGATGTTTTAAAATAATAAACAGTGTGTCATGGCCTCTTGTGGAAAGTGCTTTTTTATTTTATTAATATTTCATAAACCTGGTTAACACAAATGTCGTGTCAGATATATCGAAATTGGTAAATTTTATTAATTTTTCACCAAAAAAAAAACAACTGTTCTTTGATATTTGTGATTTGTTGAAAATATCACGATTAACACTACTTAAAGAAATGCATATAAGATGAAACTCCACATTTTTAATGTTGGAACATGCGTGCTGTTTTGGATCATATGTGCAAAAATTTTGAGGAATTCAAGAAGTATATAATTAAGGATTGGGGACAAATAAAAAAGTTGATTGATTTTTTAAAACGTTATTATGATGCCACCCTTTTACTCTCTAAATCAAAATACCCTAGTTTGGTATACGTCATACCTATAATTGATGTGCTGATGGATCAAATTCCACAGAATTATGACGACGACAATTTATGACGAAACAGACTTAGTAATAAGACGATACAAGCTACAATGTGTCTAGCATCATCATAGATATAGAATTCCGTAGATTGGTGATGTCAACAATCAAACGAGACCAAAAACCATTGATCTAAGTGTGTGTAAAATGTGAGTGTGTGCATAGACAGCGTTGTACTTGTCCTTTCCTCTGTTGATCTCTATCGATAATTTAATGACGTCATGAGTCATTCTGTTACTAATAGTCTGACGCAATAAATTCGGTCGGCATGCTAGCCTCATTTAGCGGTAAAACATGAGATGTACGAACACCAAAGTTCATATAAAAGATAAAAAAACGAGGTACGTGTTCTAAGAACAATACCGATGCCGTCCAATATGTTTTATTACAATGTTTCTTTGTCCGAGTTTCACGCAATTTCTATTGGAAAGATTAAAAAAATATTTACTTACTCAATGACCAATAACATATTCACAATTAGCGCAATAAGACCCGGTAACTCGGGGTATAGGTACCACGAGATCCTAAACTTAACCAGGACTCTCGAGCGTCCCTAGACATTTCTGTCATCCCACGCTGTGCCACTAATTGAGAGGCCTTATAGGGACATTTTACGGAAAATAGTGAAATAAAACCATTTACTTTAAAAAAAAATTGCATTTTTAGGTACCCTTAAAAATAACTACTTTGTTATAGAATTGTCTAATACTATCTTTATTTACATTTCTTAACTTATGTTCATATCTTATTCTAATATTAAAAAACTTTTCTATAATTAACTTAACTAGCAGATATTTATGATTGTTTATCGGATCTTGATCATAAATATGATCATTTAAAGACGGGAAGCAGTGCTCATTTAGATTGGAAAATTTGTGCATGAAATTATATATTGTCCTAGTGACAATCAAATCTAATTTAGTTTTATTAAGATTTTTGGACTTTATATTTTGTCTAAACACTGATAGAATAGAATAGAATAGAATACTCTTAATTGTACACCATAAAAACTTACAAATAATAACTTTAAGGGGTACATAAGGTGTTACAATGGGCGGCCTTATCGCTAAAAGCGATCTCTTACAGACAACCTTTGGATGGACTTGATGGAGGAGGAGAAAAGATGAGTAGGCAGTTTGTGGTGTACTATTTACATAGATAATTAACATACAAATATAAAATAAGTAGATATAAATGAGAAAACAAATAAAAAAGAAAATAAATAAATACAATACATAAATACTAATAATTTACAGAGTAACAGACTGTTATGACGTGTTAGGAGAAAGGTAATAATTTTTAAGCATTCCTTTAAATGATGGTAATGTTTGAGCTTGTCTCACTGACACAGGCAAAGCATTCCATAGCCGAACAGCTTCCAATGTGAACGATTTTCCGTAGAAATTAGTGGTATGCATGGGCATATCTAGACTCAAGTTTTCTGATGACCTTAGATATCTATTATGTGTGTCATGAAGGAACTTGAAACGTTCTTTAAGATAATTGGGGGTTTTGGGATTAAACAGAATACTGTAGAGCAGGGACAGGATATGAGTATTCCGGCGAAGACGTATTGGAAGCCACTTGAGTTTTTTACGAAATTCGGATATGTGATCATATTTACGCAAGCCAAATATAAATCTTATGCAAAAGTTTTGAAGTCGCTCAAGTTTATCAAGTTGTGCCTCGGTGAGATCGAGATAACTGACATCAGCATAATCAAGGAGGGGAAGTAAGAGGGACTGTGCAAGCGCAATTTTAGTGGCAGTAGGCAAGAAATTACGCAGCCGTCTGAGAGACTTTCCAGAAGAAAAAATTTTGCGGCTTACCTCTGTTAACTGAGGTCCCCAAGCAAGATGCTTGTCAATCCAAACCCCAAGATTTTTAACCTTCTCGCTAACAGGAATAATGGTTCCATTAAATAAAACTTGAGGGAGCTGCGTCCAGTTTACCTTAGGGGTTAACCGAGAGCTACCAACTACAATGACCTGAGTCTTCGTAGGGTTAACCTGCAATCCATGCGCCTCACTCCATTCGCAAATTGATACCAAGTCCTGGTTAACAATATTAACGGCATTAGCCAAGTCCGCATAAGCAGCTTGACTATAAATTTGCAAATCGTCAGCATAAAGGTGGTAGGAAGAAAGAAGATTATTAGAAATGGAATTAATAAATGTTGCGAAAAGTAAAGGAGATAAAACGCCACCCTGAGGTACACCGGCAGTGGTATAGCACCAAGAAGAGCGAGACTCTTCTATGCATATACGTTGACGGCGGCCATACAGGTAACTACGAAACCAGCCAATCGCCGTTGGAGATATGTTAAGGGAGCGAAGTATGCCAAGCAGGATATCGAAATCGACGGTATTAAAAGCGTTACTAAAATCCAATAAGCAAAGAACCGTCAGATTTCCTCTCTCCATGCCTAACCGTATGTCATCGGTCACGTTTAGTAAGGCTGTAGTGGTACTGTGTCCAGGGCGGAAACCAGATTGGAAAGGATTTAGGAGGCTATTTTTGCAAAGAAAAGCACTAAGCTGGTCATGTACAAGGCGTTCTAAGACTTTGGAAAGAAAAGGCAAGATGGAAATTGGACGGTACTCTGAAAAGGAGGCAGGATTGGATTTTTTGGGTAAAGGAGTAATTTTGGCTTCTTTCCACATTGAAGGAAAGACACCATAAGAAATGGAGTAGTTAAGGATATAGGATAGGATTGGGAGGATTTGGTCAAGGACAGGGAGTATCATCTTCCGACTGACACAATCACTACCAACTGCGTTAGACGTAATTGAGACTACGCTCTTCCTAACATCACAATCAGAGAATTGACTAAAATTAAATGGAGGGTGATCTGGAGTCGGAAGGTCAGAAAGATGTTTTAATGTGGTTGCTTTCGAAGATCCGTTACAACAGGATGAAGAGGAGAAGTGTTGATTCAGCAGATCAATATCTAAGTCATTAGGAATTGAATCATGCCGAGACTTTCCAACTCCCATAGATTTAAGAAATTTCCAGACTTTAGCTGGATCCCCATTTTGAACTGAATCATGAATATGGTGGCGTTGTGCATCCCTACACACCCTACTGCTGCGATTTCGAGCCTCCACAAAGTTCTCCCAGTTAGACGGTGATGGCCTACATTTATATTTTGTTTTACTTACCGCCTTCTTGTGCATGACAGTTCTTATGTCATCTGTTAACCATGGTGCAGGGAGATGTTTAAGTTTCACTGCACGGATCGGTGCGTGAACATCGTAAAGCTGTACAAGGTTATCCGCGAACAGGTTCACTTTGTCGTCGATCGACTCGGTATTGACCAGAGGAGCCCAGTCAATGCTGTTGACATCCCTATGGAGGTCATCAACATTCATACCACTAAAATTGCGTAGCAGGAGGACTTTAGGTTTTGCTTTAGGAGGCCGAATTTTGTACGAGAGAAATATTAAGTCATGATAGGAAAACATATCAGCTGAGCATTGGCCATGCTTGCTGACAAGCTGAGGAGAGGAAACAATAGGAAGGTCCAAAAGTGAAGGAATACAGTTTGGAAAGTGATGTGTGGCACCTAATGGAAGAATGGATAAATTCGACGAGTGAACTGTAGAACGAAGAGAGGATGAGCGGGAATCGTTTTTCAATAGGCAAGTATTGAAGTCCCCCATGATAATCGTATGACTGTAAGAAGGTGTTAGGTTTTCCAGGATCTGTTCAAAGGAGGAAAAGAAATTGTTACGCAGAGAAGGGCTATAATAGACACCTAGAAGGACTTTCGCATGATGCAGGTTTACTTCCAAGAAGAGATGCTCACCCACGTTCTGCGGAGGAGGCTGTGCAGACATACTTACAATTGAAAAAGGGATATGTCGGCGCAGGTATATGGCAACACCGCCTACTCCGCCATGCGCGCGATCATTCCTTACAAGAAAATAACCTGGCAAGGTATATGAAGCTGAAGGGATACATGGTTTAAGCCATGACTCTGAGACAAGGATAGCGTGGATGTTCTTACAGTCAAAGTTTGCAAGCATGTCAGAGTAATGTGCCGGACTACTGATTCACAAAACAAACATATTTCAATCACGTTTTTTGAAGGATAAATTAATCCTCCTTTGTCCTTGAAAAATATTAAAGAATGTACATCAGTGTGCTGCGAACGCAAAACTGTGATACATTCTTCACACTTAATTTTCTTTTCTAAACCTCTCACGATGAATCCACCTATGTACTGAAGTATTATTTTAATAACTTCTTTATTGTGTGTCATCACGCGGTAAAGAAATTAAAAAGTCGTGTTCCTCATCGCCTCTAGAAACCGAAGATTCCATGAAGCCTTCACCAACAGAATCGTCAGTGTTTCTTTTAGTGGCTGTTAGGTTTAGCCGTCTCATGGTGCTTAAATTACTTAATCCTAAAACAGTTATATTTTCAAGCGGTATACAATTTGTATTTTCGCTTATTTGTACTTCGGCATGGCATAATAACCGTTTATACGCAGACATAAAACTTTTTGCAGACGGGTTATTATTGAAACCACCTCGAGCTCTTATACAACTAAAAAAGGTTTCTAAATGGTCTTGCGATAATTTGTACAGAGGTAGAAACTTTAGCACACCCGAATTTATGAAATCATTATACAACATTTTCAAAGCTTTAATATTGCAAATAAAGCCTAGGAAACCTAACTTTCTATTTGAAGATATAATTTTTCTTTTGTTATCCAGAGTAAAGTTTTTTATTAATTCTGTAAATCTGTCTAGTTCATTTAAAATCACAAGTGAATTATTAGAATTAATAGGTTTTTTAAAACCTGGACTTAATAAATTTCTCGAATTGAAAATATCGAAAGTGTTATTTACGGTTCTAATAAAAAAAAAATGTTTATTTCATCACTTAAGACAATAACTATGTTAGGTTTGGAGTCACCTTTTAAGCAAAGATGTGCTTGTATTAGGTGGTTCCTTCCGCTCCTCCAGTTTACAATCGTTCTACAAATGTGTGAGAAATAAGCAAAAAGCAAAAAGATTACTTTAAACTAATTAACATTTTACAACCTATACAAGGTGTAACGGAAAGGGTATATACATACAAACAGGGTGAATAGAGTATTTAATAACGAGTCTTTCTTCAAAATTTCAGCTCCCAACTAATAACTTTGAAACTTCACGATATTATTTAATATCGACAGTTTATTAAATGCAAAATCATAACAAACGTGTCACCGCACTATGAGGGTCATATCCTGTCCGGCAAGGTTCAAGTATATCTATCTCGGGTTCTGCGCGCCTAGTACAGACCTATCGGGCTCTGCCTAACCGACGAAGGCGCGACGGCGCGGGCGGGCTCAACTTTACAATTATGTATGTATATGTATAAAAACGTTGCCATGTCGTTTCTTGTCACCAAGAGAATCCGTGCCCTTCGGATGTATATACCCTGTATAAGTAAGTATATTAGTAGTATATTGTAGTATGTTTGTTGTGTGCATAAGTGTGTGGGTTCGTGTGAGTGCGCTTGTGTAGGTGTCGGGATGTGTGTAAGATATGTGGTATGTGTAGCGTGGGGTTGTGTGGGGGTGGTGTGTATGTATGTACAAATTATATGTGTTTCTTAGTTATGTGGTCTTGTGTAGAATATCTTCGATTTCTTCGTAACTTTTGTTCTTGAGCCATTCAGTTAGTGTTTTTTTGCAGTCGCGGTATGTCATAGAATAGATGGCACATTGTTCATTGAGAGTGTTGTATACACGTGAAGATTGTTTAATAAATTGCCTTGTAGCGAATGTAGTATTCACTGGACAATCTTCAGCTACTGTATTCTTTCTCTTAGAATGTGTCTTGGAAGTAATGAAGAGAAGACATTTATGTTTTTTAATGCAATCTGCAGTACATAGAGTTTCCTAACAGACAAAAGGTTTGAGGTTAAGTATAAACTTTCCGTGGGGAATCTAATTGGTTTAAAGTACATGACTTTTAGTAAAGCTCTCTGTGCCCTCTCCAGCTCCAAAAACTTTGTTTTAGAAGCACCGCCCCAGATCGGCAAACAGTACGTAAGTATAGATTGACCCAGGGAGACTTATTCTGCTTGATAAGATCCTTAGTAGTTACATGTCGAAGAGTTTTGAACGTCCAAATCAATTTCCTTACTCTGTTCATAATTAGTTCTAGGTGCAAGTGCCACGATAGCCTTTGATCAAGCATGTAATAAAGTTTACAGTAGCTGCAGCTCCTTTAAATTCCGGAATATTTGTGCGCTTGGCACAATATTCAAAGCTCGTAGCTACAGAATTACTAAAGAGTTGAGCTGCAAGTTTAACTTTCATTTTATTTTTGAAATAGTTAACATGTTTGTGCGTTAACTTATTGGCTAAATTTAACTGATTTTTTTCTTGTAAACAGTTTAAATGATTAATGTTATTAAACGATATCATTTCGCCATTTTGTCGGAATGTCTTAAAGTCAGCAAACGTATTTCTTATTAATTTTAATAAATGACATGCATCTAAAATTGTGCAGATTTTATGATTTTTATAAGTAAAAAATGGTTTATATGGTTCATTGTCCAGATTTGCCCCCAAAATTCTGACCATATTAATATTAGATGGGATTCCGTCAAATGTCACAGACATGACTTTTGAGGCAAAAGTCATGTAGCATAATTTTAGAAGAGATGCTTTTTGGACAGCATTAAAACCTCTTCCAAAAAAAGGCAATAGGCAGTTTCCAATATGCATTAACAGCTACTGCCATGAAAACTAAAACCTCCTTGGCTACTTCTACCTTGTCCCCACTTAAGTTGTTACCTACATCTACGAATCCGTAATGTCTACGGCCATCCCATTCCGTAAACTCTCTTATTCCCATCTCATCCATTGTTAAAGAAATAATTAAATTTGGTTTTTCTGT
Source organism: Euplexia lucipara (assembly GCA_921972225.1). NCBI lineage: Eukaryota > Metazoa > Arthropoda > Insecta > Lepidoptera > Noctuidae > Euplexia > Euplexia lucipara. The sequence goes on from OV179156.1 coordinate 19,004,073, forward strand.
TCTAAATTTTTTAATAGCGTTGATAGCTTCTTGAGTAATACCAGGTTCACAATGTACGTTTTGATACCAACCTCTCAGGGTACGTGGATTTGGTAAACAAAGAGAAAGCTTTTTTCGTATAAAATTGTATGCTTGTGGACTGTAAAAATGTAAAGTTAAGGCAAATTTTTCTCAACTCCACCCCATACTTTGCCTTACTTTGTAAAATCTTTTTTTTATTATTGTTCACCCTATCAACCAAGTGTGACAAGAAATCATTTGGGCAAGATTCTATAACAGTCGTCATATCATTTCTCAATGATGGCCGGGACTTTAAGTCCTGAATAACTTGGCTAAGTTGAATGATTTTCTCCTTACGTTTCTTTTGAGCCCGCAAGTTTTTTAGCTTTTTTTCTTCCACCATTATTTTTCTTCTCAATTTGGTTATAGTCTTCACCATTTTCTTTTTTCTAGGAGTCAATTGAATACTACTAGCTGATGGTACACTAGTAGAAGTAGAAGTACTAGATACAGGTTCAATATCTCTGTACTGATATGTAGTTGCTCGGCGTGGATGTTGAAGTTCAACCTGGAATTTAAACAGTTTAAATGAGTAAAGAAGACTTATTTTAAAAGGCATTTAAATTGTATCCAATGGTCTATAAGTGCATAACAAATTATATTAAAAATAATTAATTGCACACTTTAACATACTTATTTAGTTGTTTATCAAATTTTCAACAACAAAAAATATAATTTTGTTAGATGTATTGTGTTACTAGCATTTTTCTAATATTTTTTCAGCATAATCAAACTATTTAATTTAATTTCTAAATAAAGGAACACAACATTAACACACTTTACATACCTAATTTGAGAAGAATATGTAGTTAAAAAAATATTGTTGGATTTACTAAATTTATCAGATAATCTGAGAGTGGTATATAAATAAATATTGTGACATTGTTTTTCTTACTTTAATACAAATTGTTGGAACAGAACCACTTCGTAACTTTCTTCTTTTTTGTCCCAAAGTGACTGAAAAGCAGTGTGCATCAAAATGTTTGCTGCATATTGTTGAATATTTGCATGGAGTCCAATTTGGTCTGTGTAGCTTTCGTAACCACCTTTCTCTTATCACCGGATTTGTAGGAAATCTGCAAACAATATGTGTCTTGTCAAATGAATGCAGTGGAAAAATATTTCATGATTTTCAAATGACATGGCCGAAATTTGTATAGAGCTGTGCCCTCACAAATAATATTCATGTACATTGACATACAATACGTTAAAATAAAGCTTACAGGTGTGTAATCATAATAGTTTAAGTTTAATGATCAGAGAAGATGCGAGATATGCTTTAAATAGGTTACAAAAAAAGTGCCTAAACATTTTGAATAGCAATGATCATGCGAGATATACTTTAAATAGGACATCGTGAGCGTCAGAATCCAAATCGTAGGGAAACAAGTCCTATAAGCACAGCAGCATATTGACATTAGAAGCGTACACAAAAGTCCGATAAACGATAGCGTGGGGTCAAGTGAAAATATCCAATACAATAATAAAAAGACAACACAAGTGTTACGTGATAAGATCAACGCAAGACTGCATAGATAGTTTTGAGCGTAGAAACGTCAAAATAACTCTAGGATGCTTGGATACACTCTTCGAAATAAATATTTGGATATATTCATCAAGAAGCTCGGCAGGTCGAAAAGTGGTGTCTGCGATAATCGTGAAACCGTTAACTTTTTAAGATACCTTAAAAATGCAATTCTGGCAGTCACGGGTGTTTTACATACATTTTAGTCTGACCTTCAGGCGTAATACAGATAGATACAGTATTTGTGTTATGCGTGTATCCAAACGTAGATGCATTTTGTATTGCATTCAATGAAACATAACCACAAAAAAACAATTAACACACATATTATTTTGAGATTTTTTGTCGCCTGTTCTAGAGAAATGTTATTGTTGCGATTAATTTTGATTTATTTTAAAAGTAATTTTAATATTTTAATAATTAGTGTACATTACGAATTATTAATTGATTCTGAGGGCAGGATTCGGCCATGTCTTTTGTTATATAGTCTATCCCTGTCCCCCATGGCTTCACCTATATCTTTTTTGGTTACTGCTCCACTCCCGTGGGTCGAAGCGCTATATTATACAGCCTATAATCGTACTCGATTAACGGACTATCCAACACTTAAAATATTTTTAAATTCGATTCATCAGGTAGTTACTAGTTCCAGAGATCGTGTTAAAATTTAAACAAACAAAAACAAACTCGTGAGCTTTTTTTCATTAACTTTTCTAAGATAGATAGATGCATTAGTAGGTATCAAGCTATCTCAGCTGTCGATATCAACAACAATATTTAGCCATCGCATCACTAAAAAGTGAGGTTATAAGTTCTTCGTATTTCTCGTATTTGTTATTTCTTGAATACATCGGTTTTAGGCATGCTCATTCATCTAAATCGTAAATAAAATAATGTTCTCATCATATTTTGCTTATAGCCGGCTTATTAGTGCATTGTTATTGCAGAAATAACAATGTAAACAACTTGTAAACTTACTGGTGAAACGAGTAATCCTGGGGATTTTTCTTTTTGTAAGATTCACATCCTGGCACTGCACAAGAAACCATCGTATTATGGTTATTTAAAATCAGTTTATCACTCTAGTTCACTTAAATAATCGCCGAAACGCTCGCGTAAACAGTTACCGGGGTCGGTATGGGCCGGTAGCAATGCGTGTTTTGGCCCTGTTAACAGCGTCACTTTCTGTCTCTTTCTAACACACCAAAGTTCCGTTATGTCCTCTCACTCACTCTTAAGCCCAATCTACGGAATTCTATATCTATAGCATCATGGTTAGACTTTTTTGATTAAACGTTTTTATAATAAAAAATATTGGTATATTAAGTAATTAGGTGGTACTTAATGTGATTTGTTTATGTTTAGAATAATTTTTCATGATGAGTAAAATATTTTTTCTTATATTTACCTCTTTTATTTCAATAGGAAAGATTATTCGACACTAGCTATTTCCCGCGACTTCCTATATAATTTTTATTTCGACTTATATTTTATTCCCTATTTATTTATGAAGGAACTCCAAATGGAAAAGAACTTGAGCGCGACTCGTCGCGTGAAACGACTCGAGCTCGAATCAAGACCTGAGCGCCATGTTGCGCTCGAGTCTCTATGTAGACTTAAGTGTTCTAGTCTGGGGGTGTTGTTGTAACGAGTCGAGCTGTGCAATTTGTCAGCTGAGCCTAAAATTAAGGACTCAAAATACTCGAGTTCTTTACATCTCTAGTTGGCACTTTACGAGCATTTAGTTGAGGGTGTACATGCATGTTAAAATACATCTCACTCTATAAAATTAGCCAAGATCACCTGGAACTGTTCTTTTCTGCTATTAGAGCCAGGAAAGGCTTTAATAATAACCCTAATGCCGTTCAGTTTCGGGCAGCGTATAAAAACTTTTGATTGGAGCAGAAATTCGAGATAATGGAGTTGGTAATTGCATTCCCCTAGAGCAAATTAGCATATCAACGTGCTCAAGCAAAAATCCAGTTAATTCGATTAATGAGTTGACATCTAAAAGTGATTTTGTCCAAATATCTGAAGACCACAGTGATCTCTACGATTCATATATTGAATATTTAGGAATGAACGCCGATGAATACACTGAAAGCGTGTTAGAATATATTGCGGGTTTTGTAACTCGAAAGTTGTCGCTGCTAATTGGGAAAGAAAACCATAAAAGCTTGATCTTCCAGAAAACCCGAGGTGGTCCTCAGTAAGCCTCTATCGAAGTCATTAATTATTATTATAAAAAAAAACTGAAAACTAATCAAACCTCATCTCAGGAACCTGGAGAAACCAGAAAATTATTATCTATATATTTTCAAGTTTCTGACGGAGTACTACGACGTAAGTACGACAAAGTTTCTTATAGAAACTATTTTAATAAGTTGATTTGTTTAGAAATGAATAAATGACTTTTTTACGTAAAATGTTGTTTTTATTTTACAATGAAGTTGAACTACCCTGTTGGTCTATGTCCAGTGGCTGCGGTGGAATGATTTGTTTTGATACAAACATAAATACATATTAGTTCCACTACTCAATTTCTTTACTTATTGCTTTCTATGATGTTTCTAATTCTTTCTATATTATGGACCCTGTAGGACACAAAAGTGTAGGAGAGAGGAAACCCTGCTTTTCGAGATCATTTAATTTCTAATAGAAATAATGTACAGACGCCAGCACGTCAAGTTACCCCAATTTGTCAAATTTCTTTGATCGTTTTTCAACTTTATGGTCAAACATACTAAAAGTTCATAGTGAAACCTGCTTACTTTGCCACTTTTTCATGTGTCAAAAATTTTCATTCGCTTTAAAAAAAAAAAATTATATGAAAACATAATGAGTAACCTACACCTAGACATAGCAAATTTCATGAAAATTTATATTATTACCAAATATCTATTTCATTAGTGTAAATTAAAATATTTTAAGCATAAAAACAAATATGGCAAAGTCAGCTGTCACTTCTGGTAAATTTGCCATATGAAAATAAAAATGAATTTTTTGGAGTTTAAGAGGTTAAAAAGTATATTTGCACTCTTCCTATATCCCGTAAAATAAAAGTGAAAACTTTATATTATTTAGCACTGGTGATTTAACTCTCTAAGAAGGTGGCAAATTCACCAACCTTTCCAAAATATTTCACAGTAAGAAGAAGTTAGGGTTAGGGTTGTCAAATAAAAATGTTTTCATAGTAGGAAAAATTTAATAAAAGTAAAAAAAAACATAATCAATTTTAATGAGATCAACACGCACTATTATTCGTTGTGACTAGGTATTTATTAATATAGGTTGTTAAGTACCTACCTGCCTAGCATCACATTTAACTTCTAATTAGTTAAGTGTTTTACATAATAAAACAAAAAAAAAATGAACTATTTATCACGTAGCAAAGTCTTTCAATTTTTTAGTTATTTAGAAGAAGCAACATCAAACATAACTTAGCATAATCAGTCTCTAATGTTCCCATAGCAGTCGGAGATATAAATATGTACCTACCTACCTATAACAAATCAACGACCTAGTAAATTATTCATATAGGAAATTTGAATTACCCAACAATATAAAATATTTAAAAAAAAGGAAAGCTTAAACCTAATACCTAGTAACTATAAAACACTGCTGTACCTTAGTACTGTACTTTGTATGTCGGTACCTAGTTATTCATTGGACATTGTACTTAGAAAAATCAATGTTGTTAAATTTGAATTTCCCTCGACGACCCTCTTGAGGGTTAGTCAATACCAGCTCCACATCTGAGTCTAGTATAAAACTAATATCATTCACGTCTGGCCAGTAAAACAGATCCCCCTTCCTTCTCATAAATTTGACAAGCATTCCGGAACCTTCAGTTAGTTCTAAAAGTTTGCCTACAGAAAACTTATTTGTTTTTAGTCCACGAAATTTAACTAAGAGGAAACTGCCAATTTGATGCATTAAGGTATCAATTTGTTTTGTTTCTTCGAAGTTATTTTGTACAGTATCTTCCTCCACATCACTTGGTTCTGATTCAGAAATTAACGGCCCTTCATCTGAAGAATCTCTTAAAGAATAATCATCATTGCTTTCATCGGTTTCTTCTTCGGTTTCTTGAACCAATTTTCTTTTTCTATTACAAGCTAAAGGCAAGTGAAACATTTCTGCAGAGGTGGATGGTACTGGATTATTAGAATCAATAAATTCTGATGGTTCTGGGCCAATTTTAAGTTTTTTATCAGGCAGTTTACACTGATTAAGTGATGAAAATATATTGTGAGATTTATCTATTTTGTGTAATTTAAGATTACTTTTATCCAAATAGAAAGCGCAATTCAGTGGACTATACTTGATTTCAGATAATATTGTAACTTTTTTTCCACCTGACTTTACAGTAGATTCAGGTCCTGGTGTAGATGTTGTAGCGGCAGTTTCATTTTCAGACGCAAACCAAGGATGATAAGTTTCTGTCTCAGGTCCTGGTGAAGGTAACAATGCAGTAGTAATTTCATTTTCAGGTGTACACTTACGATGCATCGTTTCCGATTCGGGTTCTGGTGTAGACATCAAAATCATAGGCGTTTCAGTTCAGTTGTAGACTTAGGATGATTCAGAGCTTTAAACTCACGCTTTTCCTTGAGAACCGTTTTAGTAGAAAGTTTTTTAGCGTTACTTTTTTTATTCGACATCAACAGTTCTATTTCTTCGGAAGAAACCGAAGCAACGGGTGTAATGTTGACTTTTTTATTTTTTATTTTCCTAATAGGATTTACTGACCGGGTTTCTTTAAAATAGTCTAGAAGCGCGTTGTCAACGGTATATTTGGTTTCTTGTTCGTAGTCAGGAAGTTTCCTTAATATTTTATTAGGGTTAAAAGGTACTATCCCGGTAGCCCTAAATCCAGAGATGATATTTTCTTTACTGGTTATCTCTATTGCCTGTATTAAAGATTTAAGCAACACTGGAAAATGAGATTTATTGAGTTGCGTTTCTGACGGATTCTCATGTTTGTAGGTGGTTAAAATCGTTTAGTCTACATTTGACAGATTCTACTTTTGACATCATAGTCTACATATGACAGATTCTACATTTGACAGATTCTACATTTGAGAGATTCTACATAAGACAGATTCTACATTTGACAGATTCTATATTTGAGAGATTTTGAAAAAAGTGTGTTAACGCAGCGCCATCTTTTATCGCACGAGGACACGACCACAGACGTGCTCCTGATAAATCACCGCTACTCCGGTAGATGGCGCACCTTTTCTGTACAATCTTCCAATATTTTTCTTTATCTGTGACTTTAAATAGACTTTTTTATCTGTGTAACAAAATTCTGATTATTCATTATACCATTGATTCATAACGAGAAGCATTAGACTTTCATTTTCACCACGCCTGCCTTTGTCTTAAATACCCAAGCAATTATCTCCGCCCAGCCGAACTAAAGCTGCTCCGAGTCTCCAGTATATACAGCTGTGCGACGTAACCACAAACCAACAAAGTGAGACAAGGAAGGGATAATATGGAATGAAGATTAACACTGTTATAATCCAAATATTTATTGATGAGTAAAATTTGGTTTCATAACTAGTGTTAAATGTTTGTATTTATAGTATAACTAATATTTATTGAAACAGTCACAATGACCAAATTAACGTCAAAATTATTTTTTGTTAACATAAAATACGTATAAACAATAACTGGAAACAATTATTTGTGTTGGTAATTAATAAAGAATTCACTACTCATAGAAAAACAAACCCAGATAGCTAATCAATAACATCCGCTAAATCGTTCCGTGTTCATTTCTAATGCAAAAATATTATTTTAATTATACATTTTATTATTATTTGGCGGACGTTATTGATTAGCTTTCTGGTTTTGTTGTATTGTTTTATGAAGCCAAAGGTCAAGTTTCCTTTGCCTTGTTATTAGAACAATCAGAGAAAAAAGTGAGTACTTTTAAAAAAAATCGTAACTTTATTTGACTTTTTTCTGTGACTGCTAATCTAGTTCAGTTTTGGTGTTTTCCTAATAGTTCTTAGTTTGATATGTTTTGTTACCTTTCTGTATGTTATTTCATAATATTGTAGCGGTGCAGCCTTTAGTTTTTATTGTAAGTACATTGTCAACCTCTTTTATAACTGAATCTATGATGAAAATTTCTTCTACTTGACTTGACACTTGTAAATTTGATATTCAGATTTTTATTACAGAAAAATTCGCCTTGCTAAAAAGATTTTTATTTAGTGGACTAGCTTCCACAATATGATGGAAGAAAAGGAATTTGTTGTTGAAAAAAACAAAAAAGGTTTTAACACAATCAAACGAGTGAATAAAGACCAAAGTACGTGTTGGCGTTGTGTTAAGAGAAATGAGTGCAGTGCATCTATAACAGTGGATGTTAATTTAACGAATATTCTTCGTAAATCTCGACATACATGTCAGGCTGATCATCTCGGAAACGAGTTATTTATAAAAACTAACGAGGTAAAGAGGGAAGTGTGTAAAAACTTGGGTCCGATAAAAATGATTTTTGAACATATTTTTGACAGTACCGACGCTGCAATGGCTGGACCGAGCAGAGTCCCCACCTTTCACGACAAAAAAGATAGCTTTTATAATGCCAGAAAACGGTATTTGGGCGCAGAACGATTATCGTTTACTAAACTTGAAGATGTAGTAATTCCCAAAGCCCTAGGTGAGAATTTTCTAGTTGCTGAAGAAGGTACAGAAGAGAAAATGTTGGTTTTTATGACTAAATTATCTAAAAAAATTTTGAGCAGAGCGAAGTTGTGCTTCGGTGATGGTACATTTAAAAGTGTTCCCAAGCCATTTTATCAACTTTTTACTCTTCACATAGATCTAAATTCAGATACTAACTCAACAAATATAGTCCCCGTGTTATACGCGTTACTGCCAAATAAATCCCAAGCTACATACATTCGACTATTTGAAATAATTAAAAATTTGAATTTTAATATCCGGTATTTCAAATGCGACTACGAAGTAGGCATTATGAATGCTGTAAGATCAGTTTTTCCGGAATCAAATGTAAGTGGATGCTACTACCACTACCAAAGAGCTGTGTGGAAGAAAGCTAAAGAAATAAAAGTAAATAGGACTAGTGAAGAAAGACGAATCGTAAGAATGGCAGCCATCCTACCTTTACTACCAGCCCAGTACATTCCAGAGGGGCGTCAATTGATTTTAGACAAAATGGAATCAGTTCATAGCGATACAATGCAAGAATTCAGCAATTATTACAAGAGGCAATGGTCCCGTTTGAGTCCTTCAATTTTAAGTTGTGCTAACCAACGTCATCGAACAAACAATGCATTAGAAGGATGGCATCACAGAATTAACGTCTTGATCCCAAAGCAACCAAGCCTGTTCAATTTTATCCAAAAGTTACGTAAAGAAGCTCACCACTGCAATATTAAACTCCGTAATAGCCTTTTCCAATCTGTGCGTAAAAATCGTCGCCGGCACCGCGACATTAATTTTGACAAAAAATACAGCAAAATTGTAAAGAAACTTCGAAACGGTGAAATATCGGTCGACGATTTTTTTAAGAAAATAATTTATTTACAACTGCTGCTGTAATTTTAATTTTTAATCTTTATTTTCTTACTATGAAGTATAATTTTTGTATTTTTTTTAATGTGACCTATGTTAGAAAATAAGACTCATAATATTTGTTGCGATAAAAATTATTGTTGCCTGTTAATTACTAGCTTTTCCGTTGTGATTGTGTACACGTAATTAAGTTAACAATACGTTAACAAACAAAATAATTTTGACGTTAATTTGGTCATTGTGACTGTTTCAGTAAGTATTAGTTATACTATAAATACAAACATTTAACACTAGTTATAAAACCAAATTTTACTCATCAATAAATATTTTGATTATAACAGTGTTAATCTTCATTCCATATTGTCCCTTCCGTGTCTCACTTTTTTCAAAATCTCTCAAATATAGAATCTGTCAAATGTAGAATCTGTCTTATGTAGAATCTCTCAAATGTAGAATCTGTCAAATGTAGAATCTGTCATATGTAGACTATGATGTCAAAAGTAGAATCTGTCAAATGTAGACTAAACGGTTAAAATTTTGCGCCATTGCTTTTTCAGCGGGCCGAAAAATGCGACATCCAAGGGCTGCGAAATGTGTGTGGAATTAGGTGGCAAAAATGCGAACCTTATATTTGTTTTTTCGCATAGACGTATTATATTAATGTTTAAATGGCTTGAAAGGTTGTCGCCAATGATTAATTTCGGCCCTTCAAGCTTTTCAGCCCATGGTATGATAATTTTCTGAAACCAATCTTCGAACACGGTGGCATCAAACCAGCCAGATTTTGTCCGATTATATCGGGCATCGTTTGGTCCATTTTGACACCACGAGGTCCACAAATGCTCTGCCTTAAAAACAGTATAAGTAGGCAAGAGTGTTCCATCTGCCACCGCTGCGAACATTATTGAGATATTGCCTTTGGTGTGATTGAGTACTCTTTCAGGATACTTTACTTCGCGCTTGAAGATGCACTTGGACGATCCAGGATTATCCGATAGATTGGTTTCGTCGTAATTGAGTATATTACTTTTGGGTATGTCTTGTAAAGTATTTCTTAAATTATCGAAATAAATGTGAAATTCATCTGACGTTTTTGCAGCGCGAACCCTTTTTATATTTTGTGCAGCTCTTACTGTTAATTTATCTTTGTGTCGGACCAGAAATTTATTCATCCACCACTTTCCTGGCGGTTTATTATTAAAAATATGTTCTCTATTGTTACCTTTAAGGTAGTTGAACACAACGAGACTTAGATCGAAACGAAATAGAGGAGTTCCGAAATCACCTGCTGCTCTCAGGACATTAACAATATTTTGTTCTCTGATTCAGAAAGTCTTTGCTGTCCGCCTGGTTTCCTACTATGCTTATTTTTTACTTTATTGTCTATAGTTCTGCGTGGTATGTGGAATCGTTTTTCAGCTTCAAGGGACGATATTTCTTTTCTGCTAACTAAGCCCACAGCAACTTCTAACATTTCTGTAGAATATTCCTTATATGCTCTGTTCCCTAACAACGGTCGGCGGCGTCGTTTTTCCATCTTCAAAAAAAGGAAAACTAAATGTTCATTTTGTACACAAGGTACTCATGAAATTAACCCAAAGGTAAACTGGATAGCGACTACAACATTTAATGACTTTTATACGCCCATCAATGTTAAACAGTGTCTAGTTGAATCATTTTGGACCATTTACAGGACTTGTGAAAGTCAAAAGAAGTAATTGCCACGATCTAAAATATTATTTCCAATGGAAACAACATTTTAGATGGAAAAAGAAATAAAAAACATGTAAATAGAAAGTATCGTGAAATTGCAACGCTATACAGTATTTGCGCAAATAACTAAATCACACACATATTTAATTCTTACTGTCCCAAAACAAAAACAAATACTTTTTAAATTACCCACCACCCTGTCTACCTTTTGTAAAACAACCTTCATTTAAGCACATGCACTGTGTATTTCATATCTGGGTACTTACAACGACAATTTAATTAAAATATGAATCATAAGAAATTTTGTGGCAGCCCTAACCTCCTACAAAACATGGCAAAGTCACCATCACGGACGTTGCGGTTGGGGTTGTTGAATTTACCAACACCAATTACGAACTACAGGTAGCTTGTAGCACACTAAATCAGCTTTTATTTAGCTAAAGAACATTATGCTAACATAATATCAAAAAAGTACTTACGTAGGCAATGCTTTTCCCGTTTGTTTTTGTAAAAGTTCCGGAGCACTAAGTTTTACGCCACCAACATTCGAAAAAAGTAACCGCCGAAAATTACATCTCAAAAACAAGCTGGGTTGCCACATCTCATTCAGTGTTGCCATTTAACTCATAAATTTTACCATAAAGGCGTATATACATGACAAAAAACTGTTATTAAGATGTAACTACACTTTTTACTTCAGAAGTTGGCTATGGCAAACTCGGCAACCGTAGGCAAAGCTATCAGGTTTTAGGTATTCAATTGGAAAAATCTGACACATTGGGGTAACTTGATGTGCTGGCGTCTGTACATGAGATGTCATAGGTTTTTAATGGTTTAGGTAGGGATGTCATGGACCTCTACATGGAACTAAAAGAAGAGACGAATAAAATATTTGATGATTTGAATGATTATAGTTTAGAAGAAAGTATGGGATATAATGAAAGATAGTAGTGTATTTATTTTGTTTCAGTATGTATGTATCTGTGTATTTTTTTATGTGTCACTTATTTGTCCTTAATTTTTACTCTGTTGCACCTACCTTGTTTCATCTATTACACGTTAGACAAAATATGCATTTATACCCCAAAAACAGTGACATCCACAATTTTAATACCAGAAATAAGCACAAAATATATGCACCTCACCACCGTCTTCATAAAGTCCATAGTTCATTTGTGGGGCTCAACTACTAAAGGCAAAGAACTACTGAGTGCCATAAAAGAGCTAAAATGTGATGTTATTTCTACTGGAAAGCCCACTTACTGGCCAACAGATCCGAATAAGATCCCAGACTTAATTGATTTTTTCGTAACCAAAGACCTATCAAATAGTTATATAAAAACGGAGCAAAGCTATGACTTGAACTCAGATCACTCTGCAATCTATCTAGGAATTAGTGAGAGCTGTTTATACAACGTGGCGCTACAATGGTGACATTAATTTAACACACGGGTAGGGCTAGTGGCCATTAACCACATAAATTATGATTGATTAAAATAATTGGTAATTTGAACAAAAACATTTTTCAAACAAACTAAATAATAAAAAAGTGACTACAATTGGGATCACTCTGTGCAAAAATTCATTCATGAAATTACTTACCTAGATGCACGTTACTCCTTTACGTTTACTCAGAGCGGCAACGCGTCGCTTCGCGCGCTGGCAACCGCGCAACGCGCCTTGTACTCCTGCGATTCTTTGACGGCATTCTATCAAAGAATCCGTCCGACACAAAAGTACCTACCTACCTACAGCGGAGCTGTTTAGTCAAACACTTATCATATCACGCTCTCTTATTACTATGAGTTATTACCACTATCATCACTAATCACTAGGTACTTTTATTTAATTGTCTTTATTTTAAATTTTCTTATTTTCAATGAGTCCACCTTGTTGACGAATACAAAGGGCCGAACGGCGTTTCATATTTTCCCGCACATTTGAAAATAAATTGTCACTTACAGCCATTCCTCTCAATTCGGATGTGTATTTGCCATCACAAATTCACAAATAATAACGTCCTTAATCGTAGAACACGTAGGTACTATGTAGATCGGAAAACTAACGAAAACAAAGCAAAGCGTCTTTATCGCAGTACTATAATCTATTTACTATTCTAATTACACAAAACTAAATAAATAAAACAATAAGTAAGCGTCTTTTTCGCGAAACATTCATAAAACAACGACGAAATTATGCGCACGACACGAGCGTAAAGATGTGTGTCAAGGTAACGGGTACGGCTAGCACTGAGAAGGATTCGGGTGCGGCGGGGGTGGAACTGTGGAAGGGAGAGCGCGCGCGCCGACAAAAGGATAGAGGTATTGCTTATTCGTTTCAATTTCTTTGACACGATGTTATGATCCGTGACCCCGGCAAATGACCGCTGCACTATGATTATTTTTGTACAGGATGCACCAAAATGCTTATTTCTATATTTTTTTTATTTTTTTAAATTAATCAGTAAATAATGACGTTTTATGGAAATAAAATTACTTCTTAGAACGAAACTGGGATAACGTATACGTGTGTTAAGTTAATGTCACCATTGTAGCGCCACGTTGTATAGAGAAAACAGGCTCACTCTTGTTAATAAGTTTACGGACTGGGAGAGCTTTAAGGCCAGATTGAATGACCAAATAGACCTTAAAGTTCCATTAAAAACTCCAGAACATCTAAACATCGAAGTTGAGAAGTTTATTAATCACATTCAACAAGTAGCGTGGGAAAATACACCGGACTTCAGCAAAAAAACGAAGGGAAACATGTTCCCCTTCAGAATCAAGCAGCTCATTATGGAAAAAAGAAAGCAGAGAAAAATGTGGCATCAAACTAGGTGTCCTGATGACAAAAGAAAACTAAACAAACTTACTAAAAAAGTAAGAAGACTAATCCAGGACTACAAAGACAACTCAACCAAAACCTACCTTCAGAAACTTAGTAACGACCAAAGGACAAATTACTCCCTTTGGAAGGCTACCAAGCATCTAAAGAGGCCGATAGCCCAAATCCCTCCCATCAAGTGTGAAAACGGGCAATGGGCACGTACTAATGAGCAAAAAGCTGTGAGGTTTGCAGAGCACCTAGAAAACATCTTTCAACCAAACGAGGGAGAAACCATTGAAGACCACACTATGGTTAATAATATAGTGATGCCAGATTATATAATAGATTCCATAAAACTAGTAACACCGAGAGAAGTTGCTCAAGAAATAAAGCAAAAAATAAGCCCAAGAAAAGCACCGGGTTACGATTTAATAACAGGGGAAATTCTTCATAACTTACCAAGAAAGGGTCTGGTTAAGTTAACAACCCTTATTAATGCCGCATTGAGACTTAAATATGTACCAGACTTATGGAAAGTTGCTGAAGTAATAATGATAGCAAAGCCTGGGAAACCGGCTCACGAAACAACATCATACAGACCGATTTCCCTGCTACCAATAATGTCAAAGCTGTTTGAAAAGCTACTACTCAAACGCCTTAAACCAATAATTGATAACATGAACATTATACCTGAGCACCAGTTTGGTTTTCGAGAAAAACACTCAACGATCGATCAAGTGCACAGAATCACAAACGTAATAGAAAACGCGTTGGAAAACAAGCAAGTTTGTTCTACCGTTTTTCTAGACGTAGCCCAAGCATTTGACAAAGTTTGGCATGAAGGCCTTATTCATAAACTGAAGAGCCTGCTTCCGAAACCGTTTGCAGATATATTGGAAAATTACATATTAAACAGAGTCTTTAGAATAAGGCAAGAAGATTATTATTCTGAACTTAAACCAATAAAAGCTGGCGTACCGCAAGGAAGTGTGTTAGGTCCGGTCCTGTACCTGCTATACACTTGTGATATACCTGAATCCGAAAACAATACCATTGGGACCTTTGCTGATGATACAGCCATAATGGCCGTTGGAAACAGCCACGAAGAAGCAGTAGAAAAGGTTCAAATGGCTGTTAATCAAGTTTATGACTGGACCAAAAAATGGAGGATTAAATTAAATGAATCCAAATCTGTACATATAGACTTTACCAACAAAAAGCCACAGTATTTTCCAGTTTATATTGATAGCAACCAAATACCTTATGAGAATACAGCCAAGTATCTCGGTATGACCCTTGATGCAAAGCTACGCTGGAAAACTCACGTGAAGAAGAAAAAAGATGAACTCGAGCTACGGTTCAAAAAAATGTATTGGCTGCTTGGAAGAAACTCCGTGTTGTCCGTACAGAACAAACTGTTACTATACAGACAAGTCCTGATGCCAGTTTGGACTTATGGTATTCAGCTGTGGGGCTGCACCAAACAGACAAATACATTAATCATTCAACGATTCCAGAACAAAGTACTACGGGAAATTGTAAATGCACCCTGGTACGTACGAAATGATGACCTCCATCGGGACCTAAATATAGAGTTCATCGATAAAGTGATTCAAAAATCTGCAGAAGCTCACGACAAGAGACTTCATAAGCATGTGAACGTTGAGGCGATCCAGCTTCTCGATCACACAAATATAGTGAGAAGACTTAAAAGAACAAAACCGTTCGAGTTAGTGTTTAGTGCTAGTGTAAGTGAATAGTGTAATGTAGCACAAGTGTTACCAAAAAAACACAAGAAAAAGTGTATTCGCCTTAATAGAGACAATAAGAAAAGTGCCAATGGACACATTCTTAGTACGTAAAGACAATATTTTTAACAGTTTAAGTTAGAATTAAATTACTTATTAGTCTATATACGAGGCTAGATTGTAATAAGATTAGGGTCCATCATTTTGATGTACACTAGGACAAGGAAAAAAAAAAAAAAAAAAAAAATATTGTGGGGCTCGGTATTCCCTTTTACAACAAGTTACCACGTTCTTTCTTGGATTTGCCATTTAATACTTTTAAATCAAAAATTAAATCGAACCTTTGTTCTAGAGCATATTATTCTATTAACGACTACATAAATGATAAGAATAGTTGGTCGCTTTGTTGAACGCAAGACACTTATGTTCTTTCACTGAAATTAATTTATTACTAGTTGAAACTTATTGTTTGTGTGTGCCACTCTTCATTTTCATTTTTATTATATTTTTTTTGTTGACATAATCTTCTCAGTTCATTGTTTTAAATGAGATGTATTTGAATTATGTGGTGAACTAGAGACTCCTATTTATTGGTTAATTTTTACTTAAATAACCGGTAGCAAGTTCGTCATGCTCCCTCAGATGTTACTGCTTGTGGTAGCGTCGAGGGTCGGGTTACCACCTTCCCTCTAATATGGCGAGGGGGGTAATGGCTGATCTTTGCGTTATGCTCATGAACGGGTGCTGCTTGTGGTAACTGGTCGTCTTGCTGGCTTTGGTTTTGCTATTGTTTTAACTATTACCTGTTTTTTTTTTTTTTTGTTTTATTTAACTTCCACAGTTCTAGTTTATCATTTTGTTACATTGTGTTCTGCAGATCTATGGATTTAATCCAACTCTGCACATGCAAGCTGGCACACCCTTTTTACCTGGAGGATTCTTATTAGTCAGTTGCTTTTGCTTGAGTTAAGTTAGTTTTATTGTCAGTAGCTATATATATTACTGGTATTCTGTATGTTGAGTGTACTAGCTAACATGTAGTGAATAACTTATTTTAGTTATTTTGTAATTATAACTAATTGTACTGTGTAAATTCAAGTTCTTCTAACTTATCAGACAGATGTGTTGCTGGGGAGTTTGTTCCGCCACTTCTTCTTCCCAGCAAAAACACTAGGAAGTGGCGAAGGGTGGGCTTTTTGGGGGCTGTCTTATGTAATTTCGACGTTCAAAAAGTGCTGATCCTCAGCCTAATTTGAATAAATGACTTTTGATTTTGATTTTGATTTCTCTGCACCACCTTAAGAAGTCCGCCTTTGTACAGCTTTAATTACTTGTGCATAAAGTTTAAATAAATAAATAGTATGGTGTAAACAGAGCAGCTACGAAAGTATGTGGCCTGCCGCGGAGAAAATGTGGTAGTATGACGAATGATTCTTGGGTAGATGGCGAAGTTAAGCAGGTTGTGAGAAAAAAGAAAGTAGCCTGACTTAATGTTAGCCTGCAAGCCCCAAAAAAGAGACAATCAGGCAACGTATGTATATAGGATAAATGATTTAACAACGAAGAGACTGAAGAAAAGTTACACCGAAATGAAAGCGAGAGTGATAGAAATGGTAAAAAAGAAGGATGAAAAAGATGAAGAGTATAACAGGAAGTTTTTGGTTAACTTCAGGGCTGATATTAACATGTTTTGGAAACAGATAAGATTGGCTCGTGTAGTGACAAAATCTTTGATTATGAATGTTATGAAATGAAAAAAAAAATATATATATTTATTTCTCTAAATAGGTTTTCACGAACACTTTTACACGTCATTTTTTAACTAGTAGATGAGATCGCTTGAGAGAGCGTTAGTGTGTTCTGAAGAGGAAAACATGACGGCATGCATTGAACAATATACCAGTTTACAATCAAGGTTTAACGTCTTTGTAGTACAGAGGCCAGCACATCAAGCCAACCCAATGTGTCATAGGAGACAGTATTTTTTGGGCCCACTATTAAACGGTAACGTTTATTAATCATATTACACATGAAGAAAGTGATCATCTTATTACTATTAATAGACCAAACATTATATATAAATGTAACTGGAATACTGAAATAATAATAAAAAAGTGTTACGGCAAAAAATGCTTGTTTAGGAGCGTTTACATACCTATTTGTTTTCACATTAAAATAAACCTATTATTTTAATGTGAAAACAAATATGTTACCCCGGCGTTCTATGCGTTTAAAGACATAATTAATGTAATTTATAATAATGGTACAGTGAACTTGTTTTTAATTATTTTACTAACGGAATATCAAAACACAGTGGAACGAAACGTAATTAATAGCCCGTTGCAGATGCTCTGTGGTCCAATTTCAATCAGTTTGACACTGCCAAACAACATTATTATTTCCGTTTTTATTGTTTCCGATTTCTAGATAATTGCATGTTTCTTCTGTTCATTTCGTATTTTTATTCTAAAGATTTTATGAAAATGGCTTCTGTAGATACAGTGCATAATCTACAAAGCCATTGCAAGCAAATTGTGCAGCACTATTTCAACGGAATTGGGGCTGCTCTTGCTGGATACTGTTGTAATTGTTTAGTGGGCAGAGGCACACTGTTGGCTGCTGTGCACATGTGATGTGTATAGTGTGGTTTTTATCTTGGGCGCGGCATCAAGTTAAAGTTGAGCCACCTGCATCTTTTTTAGATGAAATACTGCTTTTAAGAGAAGATTTTGAAAATTATGACGAACAGTAAAAAATACTTCTTGTGACATACTATAATGTGTTTTTTTTTATCTCCTGGCACAACCAGCTTATAACACATCACCTTATTATTTTAGATCTCCAGTCCAAGAGATTTAAAATACTAAAGGTACTACTAAGGTATACTACTTTAGATATTGAATATCTATGGCCGGAAAAAGTGTGTTTCGAAATGAATACATGTAATCTATTTTCGTAAATATCTCTGTCTATCAAATAGTGTAAATCACATCAAAATCAGCACAGACGTGTCTTTGTTTAATACTTTATATTATTGAACACTGAACAGTGTACTATTTTAACTTAAAATACCAAGGAGACCTATCCACTTATTCAACAATCGCTCTTCTGAGATTTTAGGTTATTATGAGAGTCATGTTTTGATTATCGTATTTCACAGTATTCCGGTTACATACAGTTTTGCTAATATTACTACTGTAATCTACAGATTATAAGAAATAAACTAACGTACATTTCATTGCTAAACGCCACAATTTGGGGTGGGCCTATTCCCCAAACAAAAAAAACTGTCTCCTTTCTCTAATAGTTTTTCACCTTTATTAAAAAAAATAAGGTTCACGTTTGATTGGGAAAATGTCAATTTTAAATGAGGCTAATTAAAACAAAACATTCATAAAGGCTAATATCGGCTGCGCATGTTGCTCACTGTTACAACCCTGTGAAAGGCAGCATCTTGTGCGCTCGAGCGTAGGTAAGCACGCTAATTTCGTAGGTATGGCCAGTCCATATGTTTCTAAGTCAGTGTCTAAATGCTTCACTGTTACTCGTGCGTTTTATTATAATACCTTCAGTCGTAGGAATGAAGGCATGAATTTTTTTTTAGTTCCTGTTATTGCCGCTGCCAATTCAAACCTGCTCTTTAAAAATAAAGTTTTGTAGGATGTTCTCTTTCCTAGCATATAAAACGTGCGTTTGGGGCATTGATGTTTTCGCCCATTGGTACAAAAGCTCGGGTGTTGTGATAGCTTTGTTTGAAGCCGACTGTAGACTAGCTCGAGTCGCCAGACGTTTCAAATGACCCCCAAGTTCATCACATGGCCCTTTGCCATGAAAAGTGGCAAAATAAAACGTTACAGTGCCACGTTTGAGATCATCCGATATGATAACAGTACTTCCGTGTTTCGACTCGTGTTCCTTTTTGTAATAATACACAGTTGTGGAGAGTAGCCTGGGGGCTTACCATGAACTCTTATAGCAGGTTAATTTTACACGAAAAATAACCTGCCCTGTTATTTTGTACCATGAGTGAGAATAGCAGCAGGCGAGCCAGCAACCACGTGGCCTAAGCCGATGAGTGTCCACGTGACAGCATTCCAGCAGACTGACCTGCAACTTCCTGCCGTGAAGTCTTATCTGACATTTAAACATCAACAATTGAACTGCCCTACCGTCATAATTTACAGCTTTGTGAAACTAACTTTTATTGGCCTGTTTTACTCAATTAAAATGTAAAAACGCAAGATATTTTCAAATATATTGTAGTAGTACATCACTTCTTGAGCGACAGCTTTATTGTCATTCATCCTTTCTGCTAATTGAAAGAAGAGAACGTTGGTTAGTAAAAAATGGTTGCAATTATTGTTTTATTTTACATAAAGCTTTTACAAGGCGCTGCGGCCGAGTTCGAATAACTATCAGCGGAATAATAATTCAGTGATACAATAAATATCATTAATACAAAACATAAGTGGAAGATAATATCTTTGTGCAATAATGGAAAACTTGACGCTACCATCACCGCTTGTAATGGCGGGCAACGTTAGTGAAAAATTGTAAGTTGTGGAAACAAAAGTTTGAGTTCTATTATGAAGCAAGCGGAGCATCAACACCCGAAAAACTATCTAAAGCCCAAAAGAAGTCATTACTTCTACACTGCTTGGGAGAGGAAGCTCTGGTCATTTACAACAATTTTGATAATAAAGAGGAACTCACATTTGAACAAGTGATTGAAAAAATAGAAGCTTATTGTGTTCCATGACCAACGAAACTTATTTGAGATATATTAATATATGTATATATATTCCCGATACCGGTGGGCTACTATTTTTTATATTTTTAAATGTTTTTTTTTATATTTAAATATTTAAAAATGTATTAAGTAAGAAATCACAATAAATAAACGGAATAATAATAATAATGTTTTTTTTTTTTTTTTTTTTTTATTTTTTTTTTTTTACCATTTTCCAGGGTGACAGTCTCAGTCCGTTGTGGTTTTGTTTAGCCCTGAACCCACTAAGCACACTGCTGGAGGGTTCAGGTCTAGGCTATAGGTTGAGAAGAGGTGGTCATGTCATATCCCACCTTCTTTACATGGATGATCTGAAACTCTTTGCCCCCAGCAACTTGCAACTGATGAAGCTACTAAAGTTAACAGAAACCTTTAGTAGTGGCATCAGGATGGATTTTGGTGTGGACAAATGTGCGGTCATGCATGTAAAGCGAGGGGAGATTGTGGAATCCGTAGGAACCCATCTTTCGGATTCCACATGCCTTCGATCCCTCTCCTCAACTGAAACCTACAAATATTTGGGTATGTCGGAAGCGTTGGGTATCAATGCTGCCGACATGAAACAATCATTGAAGGAGCGCTTCTTCGGCCGCCTGAATAAAGTATTAACTAGTCTTTTATCAGGCGCCAACAAGGTGCGCGCCTTTAATGGTTGGGTCATGCCGGTCTTGATGTACTCTTTCGGCATACTCAAATGGACTCAGACTGAGATTGACGCCCTGGATAGGAGGGTCCGCACACTGTTGACTGCAAATCGGATGCATCACTCACGATCATCGGTGATGAGACTATATATCCCGCGGAAGTGTGGAGGTCGAGGTTTCCTTAATGCCAAGACCCTACACAACCGCGAGATATGCAGTCTCAGGGAATACTTCCTAAAAGCCGACGTGGGGATGCATCGGGATGTAGTCGCGGTGGACAAGGGCCTCACACCGCTCTCCTTGGCTAACGAGAACTGGCGCAAACCTGTAGTATTAGATACTGCTGACCGCATGGATGTATGGAAGAGCAAAGAGCTTCATGGACGCTTTTATCGGGCCCTTCATGGACCTGATGTAGACCTATTAGCGTCCATATCCTGGCTGCGCTTCGGTGACCTCTTCGGGGAAACCGAAGGTTTTGTCTGTGCGATAATGGACGAAGTTATCATGACGAATAACTACCGGAAGTATATTGTGAAAGACGGTACGGTTGACATCGGGCATGCCACCGTCCCGGGGAATCAATCCGCCACATTATTTCTGGTTGTTCTTGTCTTGCTAACGGAGACTATTTGCACAGACACAACCTAGTAGCCAGGATTATCCACCAGCAACTTGCTCTTAAATACAACCTTGTGGAATCCGAAGTAACGTACTACAGGTATGTGCCCGACCCAGTTCTCGAAAATGGCAATATCACGTTATACTGGGATCGATCTATCATCACTGACAGGACTATTATCGCGAATAAACCTGATACAGTGGTGATAGATCGATTGGAACGTCACACGATGATTGTTGATATAACCGTCCCGCATGACGAGAATCTGGTGAAGGCAGAGAAAGATAAACAACTTAAGTATCTTGATCTAGCTCGCGAGGTTGTCGACATGTGGGATGTGGATACAGCAATCGTCGTGCCGATAGTCGTGACGGCCAATGGCATAATAGCCAAGAGCCTCGACCAACACCTTAAGAGGCTCTCGTTAGGCGGCTGGATCAAGGGCTTGATCCAGAAGGCAGTACTCCTGGACACGGCGCGCATTGTTAGGCGTTTCCTCTCTCAGTAGCCCTGACCACCGGTAGCTTGGACCCTGTTCCCGATACCGGTGGGCTACTATTTTTTATATTTTTAAATGTTTTTTTTTTTTTGTATTTAAATATTTAAAAATATAATTTATATGTAAAATAATGAAATAAAGGAAATAATAATAACCGACCTAAAGAAAATTGCCAAGCAATGCAATTTCAACGACTTGAGAGATGGATTAATTAGAGATCAAATTATCACGGGCATCAGAGATAAAAACCTAAAGGAGAGGTTGCTCAAAGAAAGTGAACTGACACTGGAGATGTATATCATTATGCAAAGCGAGTGATGCAGCTGCAAATCAGGTAAAGGAAATGGTTCAAGAAATGGGGGCGATAGATTTAAAAGAGAACTCAAGTACATGTGGCAGAGCAAACAAAAATAAAAGGAAGGCAAGAGTGCAACATGAATAGGAAGGAACAAATAAGAAACACAGATGTAAACGTAAGAAAATGTTATAGATGTGGCGAGCAGCATGGGAAGTTTTGTCCAGCAAATGGTAAAAAATGTGCATGCTGTGGCATCTACGGACATTATGCATCAATTTGCCGCAGAAACAAAAACAAGAAAGTATCCGTTTTAGAGTGTGATGAAGAAGATGAAGATGAGCTTTTAGTGGGGACGCTAACAATGATACTTAAATTAAATAGAACATTGAATATTAAATTTAAAATAGATACAGGTTTACAAGCTAACATTTTAACTTTAGAGATTGTAAAAAGATTACAATTAACTTTACAAAATTGCAAAACAAAATTTTAAAAAATTGATGGTTCCGAAATAAATTATGAAGGTATTTGTGTAGGAAAACTATCAAATTGTGATAAAACTATTAAATGTCAATTTCATATAGTGAATTTTAACACATCATGTATCATTGGATTAGAGTCAGCAATAAAAATAGGCCCAATAAACAAAGTCAATGTCATCGAGAAGAAATCAGAAGTAGATTTAATTGTTCAGTCATTTCCTTATTTCGTGGATTGGGAAAAATTGATTATACATATAACATACAATTAGTAAAAAATGCTATAACTGTTGCAGAAAGACCAAGAATATTACCATTCAGCCTACAAGACAAAATTAAACAAGAACTAGAACGACTTGAAAGTCTAGGTTTTGTGCGAAGGGTGTGTGAGCCGACTCAATGGGTATCATCTAAGGTGGTGGTAAACCAAAATGAAAATAAAGTACGAGTATGTTTAGACCCTCAGAATTTGAATAAGGCCATAATTAGAGAAAGACATATGATGCTAACATTTGAGGAGCTAGTTTCTAAAATGCCTAAAGCAAAATATTTTTCTGTTCTTGATGCTCATAAAGGATTTTATCAGATATCTTTGTCTCCAGAAAGTCAACCTCTCATTACTTTTGATTCAGGTCATCTAGGACGTTATTGTTATTTAAGATTACCTTTTGGTCTTAGTTCAGCACCGTGATGGATTAGGGGCGGAAATGCAAACACCATAGGAGATTCCAAGAGATATATTTGTAACACGTCCGAGTACAAATTTCGCAGTAGTGAAGAGAGACTTAATTTATTTGACAGCTAGTACATTATTACATACCCAATTACTTAAAACATTTACAAGGTTTTTTATTTACTCTCATTCCAAGAATGTGGTGTGCAGATCCAAAATCCTTCATTTCAAATGTGTACGTAAGTCATGTTTCACCTTTTCTTTCAAAGTTGAATTGCTTGAAAACAATAGAATGTCATCGACATAGAGTGCAATTATTATTAATTCACTATTAGTTTTCAAGTAAAATACACATGGTCCTGAAGTCATCCTTTTGAAGTGCATTTTCTGTAATAATACTTCGTTTATTCTCTCATACCACATTTTGGAAGCTTGCTTTATACCATAAATAGCTTTATGTAGTTTGTACACAATTTTTTCTTTACCTTTTACTATGAAACCTTCTGGTTGTTCCATATATACATTTTCATTTAGGTTGCCATTCAAAAAGGCAGTCTTACACATCAAGATGATCAATATCCATATTACTCAATATTACTCCGCAATATTAAATTCAGCAGCAATGGCAAGTAAAGTTCTAATAGTTGAGTGTCTCACCACCGGAGAGAATGTCTCTTCATAATCAACTCCATACTTCTGTGAGTAACCTTTAGCCACCAGCCGTGCTTTGTAATTCAAGAGTTCACCATTGAGACCTTTCTTCTTTTTAAAAACCCATCTGCACTTAATTGGTTTCTGATCCTTTGGTTTCTCTACTAGAGTCCAACATTTGTTGTTATTAAAAGATTTATACTCATCTGTCATGGCTGCTGTCCACTCTACTGATTCCGTGCCTGCCAAAGCTTCTTGTACCGTTCCTGGTACGTCATCGTCGTTGCATAGTTCTTTAACCAACAGGATAGACATTCCAGTCTCATTGACATCTTCATATACTGATGAATCTGATGTCGCCTCATCCAGTGTTGAGCAACCTGGAAAGTATGTGGGATCCGCAGACAAATTTGATTCTAAAGTGGTGTCAACCTCACTGTCTGAATCATACACTGTAATTGTGCTCGACCGTGTTCTTATTGTTCTTATTTGGTCATCAGAAAACTCTGGTCTTACGGTGGGTGATTCAGACTTCCTTGGCTCAGGTCGTTCAATATGCTGTAAGCATTGGTCACAATCCAGGATAGATTCTGGGTCATGAACAACATTCACAGGTTTCCCCGTAGCATCATTTTGAGGAAATTCGATGAACACAGAGTCAAAATTATCATGATGTGACCTATTATTGAAAAATTCATTCTCCAAGAAAATCACATCTCTTGCTTTGACACACTTGTGCCATTTATCAGGATCCAACAGACGAAAACCTTTAGTGCTTTCACAGTACCCAACAAAAATATGCCGCTTGGATTTCGAATCCAATTTGTTTCTAATTGGGGTAACAGCATAGGCAACGCAGCCAAAAATACGTAAATGACTAACATCTACCTTTTTATTCCTCCATTTTTCCTCAGGTACTTGCCCAATTAAAGCCTTAGTTGGTGTCCGGTTTTTGAGATACACATCAGTATTAACAGCTTCTGCCCAGAATTTGTTGTCCAGGCCAGCATCCCTTAGCATACACCTGGCTTTCTCAACAATGGTCCTGTTCGCTCTCTCTGCCACACCATTTTGTTGTGGAGAATACGGGACCGTTGTGTGATGTTTGATTCCATTCTCTTTCAGATAAGTCTGTAATTTAGAGTTAATAAATTCACCACCATTGTCACTGCGTATAATTTTAATCCTGTGGTTAGTTTCATTTTCAACTAAAACTTTAAAATTCCTGAAATGTTCAAAAACTTCATTTTTGTTATGCAAAAAATAAACAAATGTTTTTCTACTAAAATCATCTATGAAGATCCGAAAATATCTAGCACCACCAATAGACTTCATTGGCATTGGTCCACATAAGTCAGTGTGTACTATTCCTAGTAACTGAGTTGCTCGTGTGTATGACTTTTTAGGAAAGGGAGCACGAGTTTGTTTACCTTCAATACAAGCAACACAAGGATTAAAATTATCTGAATTATATTTAATACCTGTGACCATACCTTTATTCAGCAGTGCCATACTCCTTGAGTTCAAATGGCCAAGTCTACGGTGCCATATTTCCTACGACTCCTCTTTCACTGTACCTTTTGATAAGAAGGAGCTTTTGATAAGAAGGAGCTTGAGGAAGAAAACATAACGTTCTCATCACTAGACTGTTCCTCTTTGGCAAATGTACTGTAAGAAGCAAAACTGGTATTACCTTCCCCCCCACACAAAGGCAGATCAATGTCAAGTTGATATATACCATTCCTATGAGTGGCTGTTGCCAATGTCCGAAATGAGATTCTCCACGTAGATCTCAAAATCCCTACGATTCAGCAGTTCATGAAACGCCTCACCAAGCGCCCGATACACTCCGTCCCGCATCTCTATGGGAGGGGCGGATTTGCTTGATCAACTTATGAGTTATTATAGAACCTTTATAAAATCGAAGAAGTGGACGTTGCGAATGATCTTTCACGCTTCGGATCTGGCGGTGGTTCAAGCCTTTCGAGAATACGACATCGGCAATGATTTGCTCGCAATCCCCAAGAATAAACGGCTGACTCTTCTTCAGTTTCGTCGACGATTGTCTGAAAGTCTGGTTATGCGCAAGAAGATGACGGTTGCAAAAAGAGGTCGTCCAAGTAGCATTAGCCCTTTGCCAGAGATAATTCCGAGAAAACCAGGAGAAGTGCGTCCCGTTGCTGAAATAGCTCGCGATGGTGTGGGTCATTTCCCTGCCCATGAGGGGACTGGAACGCGATGTAAGCTGCCAGGATGCACGGGAAAGTCACGCATAATGCGCATAAAATGTATAGTGCATCTATGCCTAACTTAAAGATAAAAATTGCTTTCTCTCTTTTCACACATAAATGTTCCTATTATGTACTAGTGAAAGATTTCATATTTCGTTGAATTGGAAACATAGTTTGATTTGTTATTAGTGCGTACTTTATTTCTTAAAGTTATTCTATGATTTTTGTTCAAATTTCATATTTTTTAAAAATAAATATTTCACTTTAAATACTGCTTTTTATTGATTCGATCAATACCCCATATATTGCTATTTACAATCAGGATGTCCAGTTTTGTGCACATAAACAAAAACTCGATTTTCGCGAAAACTTTTCCACTAAATGCCATTTTTTCAGGTTTTTTGTATTATAGTAAGCCCAAATAAGAATGGCATTCTGCGCTGGTGTTATTTATTGTTCTTTTTTTTTTCATTATTAATTATTTTGTTAAAATTTCGCCCGTCATTTCCGTTATCTTGTAACTTCTAACTCCAATATTATTCCGTGGACAATAGTGTGAGTTATGCGTTTTTACTTTTATATACCACTATATTTTAAAAATGCTGTATCGTATAACTGTTTTTTGTCCCAAATAAATAAAATAAAAAATAAAAATAAAATTGAAACTCTTGGGCCGTGGTGTCCGAGTGCTCGTCTTCTTTCAAAGCAAACGTTTATAGTTGACGCTTTCCGTGACCCAAGGGCTGCCCTCTACTTTGGCCAGAGGCTAAGCATTGCCATTTAACGTGGCAATGCCGCCAGTCTTTTGCGCACTTTAACAGCTAGCAGTGATGCCTAAGAATTATTCGACGATTTGTTCCTTTCATTTTAGTCGTTGTTTGTGGAGAAAGGCGGAAAAATTAGATATAAAAAAATGTTTAGATCTCACATTGAACGTTGTGTAGCATTATGCCACCTTCTCGAGGAAATGGTGATAGATGGTTGGTTGTACATTAAGGGTGAGAATGCACAAATTGGTAATGTTAACGAGTTTACAATTTTGAAAACACATGGCTGGGCAAGAAGTCTCTTTTTTTCTAATAAATGGTGCTTCTATAATGTTGAACATAGAACAAATAACTCGGTCGAATCCTGGCATGAAACATTTAATAAAAAAATACCCAAAACCAAATTTAGCTACATTGTGTAAGATACATTACAAAAGGACTCAAACTAAATAATATTTTGGGCTCTATGGAAAAAATGGATTCATCAGCAAAAAAAAAGAAGTCACTGAATTAACGAACACTCGGATAACGACAATTTTAAAAGAATAAGTGGTCCAAGAAATAAGCGTAGGACACGGCATTGAAAAAAACTTATGTAATTTGTGAACTAATTACATATTTTAAAAATTATACAATTGTACTTGTACATCATTAATATCTGCACCAAGATATTGTATGAAACTAGTTAATGTACTTATGTGCTTTGCTCTGTATTTTGATTGTCATTTGTAGTGTTTGTACAGTATCACTAACACTAGTATTGTACTTGGCTCGCCTACGCACCACCACGTGTTTCCGCACTGACGGTCGGACAGCGACTGACTCCCACTCAGTGTGCTCCATTCTATATAGACTATTGTCGCATTTACATTCAGCCGTAGTGAGCAGGGAAGTGGGCAGGGAAATGGGCAGGACGGGTGTGTAAACGCGATACTTCTCATGACACTGCCATTGCCACTCGCGCTGCCCGGCGCTCCCCAAAATGGCGGTTTTTTGTGCGGAAGTCAAAGGACCGGCAGCGCGAGCGGCAGTGCGTATTTACATTCTGCTCCGACGCTCAGTACTCGCCGAGCGCCTGGAGGAGAAAGACATTCGTTTAGATGAAAGACAGGCATGATAATAACTCATACTTACTAGTAGAATTAGTATATGCATTAAACAATTAGTTAAGTAGGTAGGTTGATAATTAGGTACTTACAAAGTTCTATTTCGATGAATAGATATCATCCACTATCGTCTACGACGAACATTCTTTTTTTATTGTTCGATATCTTTTTAAATGTCGAACATAATTATGTATCGCAAAAAGAGACAGCGCGGCCGCTGTAATTATTTCGACGTCTACCATTGCCGAAACTTGAAAGCGAAGTGAGTGGTAGGGCAGTATGTAAACACACACTCCTCTCGATCCTGCTGCAGCATTATTTAGGGAATTATCGCAGGCAGCGCGAGGGGCAGCGGCAGGGGCTGAATGTAAATAACCGCCGTCCGCACCTCGTGATAATTGTGATGGCGGCTGTACACACTCGCCGAGACACACCAAGACAGGCCGTGAAAGGGGATTTTGACGGTGCATTCGCCTTGTCTCGCTTTCTCGTGACTCGCCTCGGTCGGTCTCGGTCACTGGTCGGTTTTTTGCGCCCGAGTCGAAGGGTCTCGTTGAGTCTCGCGAGGAAAATGAGAGCGAGCATGTACACATTTGTTCAGTTAGTTTATCGCTGACTGTGTCCGCGTAAAGACGGGCTTCGCCATGTGGTCTAAGGAACGTGAATTATAATTTCTAGAGTACTATCCAATGGAACCAATATTATGGGATTTTAAACATAAGGACACGGGCCAATGGAAATTTCTGTAGCAGAGTTAACCCTTTACCGCATGGTTTTTTTTCTTTTTCAAAAAAATATATGTTATTTTACAGATTAAATACAATTTCAGAAACTTAGTACAAAAAAAAAATTAGGTACTTTCAGAAAAGTTACAGTCGAAAAACCGTTAGTTCCAAATATGGAACAACATGCAACACTGCATAAATAAATAATAGTTCCAGATTCGGAACATCGTGCAGTATGATTTGGAATTGGTAAGATAAGTACTACACAAAAAAAAAACAAATCACATAATTTTAATAAAAAGTAACAAAATAGGTGTAGTTCTTATTTAAGTATGAAACTGCGTAAAACAATTACGTTCTTTGTTTAAGCACAAATAACATTTGCACTTTTGGCAACATATTTGGGATTTCTGATTGCATCCCAGTATCTTACACCTTTGTCGATCAGACTTCCACTCGGGCCAGTGGTTAAACCCATCCACGGCAACTTCGGTTGGAGGCATTTCTAGGCGTCGTCGTCGTCTTTTTCCTTTCATGATGTTCTCAACATCTTGGTTCAAAGGACGTCCTCGTTTACGTGTAGTTGGTGTAAAAACTCTTACATCTTCATGCATTAAAATATCCGCCAAGATTAATTTGAAATCTAATAAAGGCAAATAAGTTTGGTCGTCTTTCTGTTTCATGCGTCTTCTCCACAATAACCAACTGTTAACACGGACGAGGTCAATAAAATGGAAAAATAATCGGTGATACCATTTCTTGCTCCTAACCTTTATTCTATAAAACCCTAACATTGAATCAAGCAAATCGGCACCACCCATGTATTTGTTGTAAATTAATTTAGACTTGGGGCAAGGAACATCAATTCTAGTCTTATCTTTTCTTACAAATCTTTTGTCTGTCGCCATTGGTTCTTTGCCGACGTATGAAGAACATAAGCTAACTACCTTGTTGTCGACCCAAGTAGTAACCGATAGTTGAACGTCATCTACGATTGTAGATTTTTCCACACAATGACCACGTTCATTTTTCATCAGGGCTTTTTTTTTGCAAACCAATACCCGGTGCTCTATTCAGCTGTATAGTTCCTAAAGGAAGGAAACCTTTTCGATGTAATGTAGCCATAAGTGGCAAACTTGTGTACCAGTTATCCACATTTTTTTTATAATTTAAGTTATTTGGAACGGTCTAGCCTTGGAACAATATTTCCTGGAACTCCTAGATCTGTTCAGATCTAGGAGTTCCAGGGTTTAAACTGTTCAGAGTGTTCACTCTGAACAGTTTTCTGGTGGCCCAGGATGCTTTCCCGAGTACACTTCGAAGTCATAACTAAATCTACTAGCCCCGCTCAACACGTAATTCAAGTAACCCCACTTATGTGGTTTTTTGGCATTGTACTGTCTTATTTTCAGGAATAGGGTACGAGCTTTAGTGAGGATCATCTGCTCATCAATAGCTAAGAATTCTTCCTTCGGCACTTTTAAAGGCCTATCGCGTAATATGTTTAAGAACGGGCGTATTTTTTGTAGCTTGTCTAAGTTGGGATCATCAGGCTTCCGCTCTTCATTTTTGTCAAAAAAATGTAAAAATCTTTTTATCTCCTCGAATTTATTGCATATCATTACGGACGCCACCTTTTCAATCAATGTCCCTTCTTTCCAATAATGACGCGTCGAAGGAAGGTGTACTACTGACATATAAATTAATATTCCAATAAATTTGCGGATGTCGTCTTTCGGATCTTTTGATGCAATTTCAGCTGCATATACATTACTCTGAGTTTCCATTAAGTTTACTACTGACGATGGAAAAAGAAACTTGAAAAAATCCATGGGTGTTTCTAGCCGCATAATTTCGTCGATGCCTTCATCACACACACACACACACTGCCTTAACCTTTTCAGTTTTTTTTACCGTCGAAGATGTTTTAGAAGAAGAAGGCTGATTCCTTATAACATGTTCCTCTGTCTCGCTTTCAGCATCAGAATCAATATCGCTACTGGTAACGTCACTTTCTGGTAAATAAACTCGTTCTAATGGCTTAGGAATTACATACTCATCATCATCTGACATATCTTCATCCTCACTACTGTCTGGGACGAAGATAACACCACGAGGTCGAGTAGACATTTTGTCTGTAAATAAATCACTATTCCTCTGCAACGAATTTATGTTAGTGTGCCAAATTTGGCACGGTATGCGGTAAAGGGAAAAGAAAAGAGATTCGCTAATGGCCACGTACAGGAGCCATAAAAGAAAGATTCTAGCATCTATGCAGTCTGGAGCTGCTGCTGAATCGGTTTATAAGCCCTCCTTCGCCATGGCTAAATAATTTTCTGTCTATGGTGAATGGATAAGAAATTATAATAGCTCACAGCACAAAGGCAAACAGCAGCTGCAATTTCCACGTCCATTGTCACAGAAATCTTCCGTACAAATGAATAAACGAGTGTGTACACGTATGCTCTCGCCGAGAACATCATCGGCCGATACTCTCGACGAGTGTGTACAGCCGCCATGACGTATGCGCCCGAGACAAATAATAAGTATATTTGCATAAGCTACAGTTATGATTTACAGATTTATCAGATATTTTAATACTTTTTAATAGGAGACATCTGGCCCGTTCTACTAAACTGGTCCAGGCGAATCTACCTATGCATATTTTAAAAAGTTGACATCTGGCCCGCAGGCTAGTTTTTGCATGGGCGATATGTCCCATAACCCAACTTGATAACCCGCAATCTCAGAAATTACTCATAATTATAGAAACCCCTTAATAATCCTGCCGGGTCATAGAAATAATTGATATTTTTTGACGTAATTTTTTAGTAAAAATTACGTCATAAGTTACCCGAATGAAAGTGCTGGCAGCAGTTAACCATTGATTAGTTACATAAAAAAAAGTGGGTCTGCCATTGCGCACCCTCCGGAAGTACTTGGCAGACCCCTTAAATATTCCCTTGCCCTTCTGACACACTAAACATACCTCATCGAGTACCCGGATGGGACCAACGCTAAATAATAAACAAGATGCCCCTGATAATGGATCAAAAGGTCTGCCAGTTCTAAGCTTGCCGGAACTTAGTATTAAAAGCATTTGAAGTTGATAGGGAGCATAATTTAACCTAAAGTCAAAACAACATTATTTTGTTTCTAAACTTATACAATTTATGAATTATAACTGCTTTTCTTATCACAACATGAAATAATAATAAATAGAACAAGAAAACCAAACAGGTACATAAAAGCGATCGTGCGAAAACGAGAGAGTTATAGTTTGTTTTGTTATGAAACACGTTGGAGGCCGATTCCGTGGGAAGGCTCAAGGAAGGGCGCGGGCGGGGCGTAGGCGCAGGTAATAAGTTCCCTTTTTTTCATACAACGACGCGCTAGTTGAGCCTCTTGTCTCGTTTAATTTGCTGCAAAAATTGTTGTTGGTGAAATATTTTTCATATTGATGTGTGTATTTGTACTCAAGACTAAAACATGAATATTAGTTATATAGAGAAATTTTAATAAAAGCGGGTTTACAATGAAAAAGTGTTTTGTGTGCGGTAAAACAAACGTTACAGACGATGTGTTCCAAAAGTGTAAGTATAGTGATTTAAGCCTTGCACCAGAAGAAAAATCAGATTTAGGGTATCATTTACGCTGTTATAAGAAATTTATTCCTGTAAAGAGAAAATACTTCGATGCCTTTGGCGAAAGTTCTGCAGTTGAGGTAAGTTTCCTACAGGCTCACTTTTCAGATAACATACTCAATATTTTATTGTAAGTATCTATCAGTAACATCGTGATGATGAGATGAACCTTTGCCAACAATGACATGAATGTGAGGATAAGTTGTTGCAACCTTTTCTTTTGTGAACTCAAAATGATTTAGGTAGGTAGGCGCCCTTTTTTATTAAAAGTTAATATTACTACTCCCCAGTTGTCACGGAAAAGAACACAACAAAAAGCGGATTGGAAATGCATCAAATTGAAGAAGGAAAGGTATGCGTGTATTGCTTTGATTACTTACGCTTAGGGAATGCAATCTCGTCTCGCCGAGATCCCGATCTCGCGAGATCCCGGCCATATTTTACGAGATTGTATCTCGTCAAATTTCGTACGAGATCTCGCGAGATAACGAGATCGACAAATGCAGCGTGACGACGTGTATTTCATAGCGCGGCTGCGCGCGAACTGAATCCTGGCCGTTGCCTAAATATAGATAATTATTGTTTTGTTACCAATATTGTAAGAATTTGAACTGATTAACTACAGTAGGTATAATAATTATAGACATAAACAGATGTCATTAGAGTTAGAGACAAAATATGAAGTACTCTGTTGATCTTTAAAATAAAACTTACATTATTTTTATAACTAAGCAACGCAGTTTCTATTTAATTACATTTCATGTCAATTACTAGTTCTTAAAACAAGCATTTGCATATGTTTTAATTGCGATTCTTCCAATCTCGCGAGATCCCGTAATTTGCGAGATCTCGCGAGGCTGGGTTTTGAGTCTCGCGAGATCTCGCTAGGCGGAAATCTCGTACGAGATTGCATTCCCTACTTACGCTGTCTTTGGTGGTCAGCGGTGCTAAACACGTGGTGGTTTTATTTTGGAACAGCTACTGAATAATTTACTATTTTCTTGCAATTTGTTTGCCTTTTTTACGTAAAAGGCATTAAGTATTTTTTATCTGACTACGGTGAAGCACAAAAAGAGGGTTTTGTGTAGTCAGAATAATAATTTTATGTACGTCCATTCCCAACTTCCCTCCTAACTATTAAACGGCTGAACTGCACCTAAGAGGGAAGCTGTCAAAGACTTTACCAAAAAGCTTGAGCCCTTAGAAATACATTACTGTAGAAGTAAAATAAAAAGCAGACAGTATTTGTCATCGGAGCCCAGCATCAGTAAAAACTTTACAAAGTGTTTATCGCTGACACTGCGGATGAACCTAAAAATATTAAGGCATCTTACTTCAGAGAAATTTTCAAAACCGAATTTAATATAAGTTTTAGATCCCCTCGCACAGACATGTGCTCCACTTGCATAGTTTTACAAGAACAACTAATACATGAAAAAACTAAAGAGGTAAAAAAACAATTAATAATTGAGAGTTGAATTCACAAATTGAGAGCCAAATCATTTTATGGTTTATTAAAAGGTCGGTGCTGTACCGAAAATATTTTAATTCTAAGTTTTGACTGCCAAAAGAACCAACCGTGTCCCAAAGTTCCCGATCAAAGTGCATATTACTCGAGGCAGTTCTATGTGTACTATTTTACGGTGGTAATTGGAAATTCAAAATCACCATTAACTATTAACTTCATCTACACCTGGACTGAAGATATTTTGCCGAGAGCATCGAATGAAATTGCTAGCGCTGTTTTTCATTGCTTGAACACCATTTCTCTGAGTCCCGGATTAGACCATATCACAAAGGTTCTGAAGTCTTAAAAGCTACAACCAATATACACTTTTCAATAAAAAAAAATCGAAAAGATTTTTTCTTAAAAGGACTTGTGACAAACAAAATGTGTATATTCGAGTGGAAGAGTCTTAACAAAATATTAGACTTCTGCTCGAGAAGAAGGTTTCTGCTATAAACCCAGATATGATTAAATTATACTTTGACGTTAAGCAAGAAAAATTAAATGATGTGAAGAAATTATTAATCACACATTTTGGAGAGAAGTCTGATCTAGCGCTGTACAGGGTGAAATAATTTTAAGGACAAATTGAAACTATACTTACAAGAAAAAACTTTTTTTTTTTTCATTGAATTTATGTTTTGTAAGTGAAACCAAACGATAACGGTGTTTATACTTACAGCCTGTATGGGCAATTTTTAAAAAAGATGTACATTTCGAATTTTGGGTGTCCCCTGACTTTAGCAATTTTTTATATTTTTTTTATGCACCGTACTCAATTAAACTGCATATTTATTAAATAGTTACATATTCAAGTTATAAAAATGACTATAATGTACTACCAAACTATCACTGATATTAAAACACATAAAATCATATTAAAAAAAGTGCTAAATATGCATGTCCCAACCTGCATGCTTGGAACTTTGAAGTCTCAGGTAACATTAGTGTCGGCGCCATTCGCATTACTTTATGTATAAGTACTTATTTTATCTATACCTAATTATGAAATCATAAACGCATACTTATTAACTCATTCGAGAAGGATTTTCCATTCAAATCAATTCCTTTCTTACTCCCACTCTTTCCTGTTCCGTTCATTCAACAACCCCCCGCTCTCTCCCACTCGTAAATCCGCTCGCTTACTGGTGACAATTATCTCCGTGCGCCCACCGCTCCCGCCAAAAACTCTTAAAGTGACAATGAATGGTGCTGTGTGGTGAATTCTCAAACTCTCTCTCCTCTCGTATAATTTGGTGGAAATATCGCCTAAACCAGCGCGCTGGAGGCTGCTATCGAAGGAACGCATCATTTACACCCTCCTGTAAGTTCCTTTCCTTTCCAATTGGTTAAATTAAATGGAGTCACTGTTCTAGACACTGTAGACGTATGTTGAACTCATAAATACAATTTAGAGGTTTTTATTTCGAACTTGGGCTTTAATAGTTTAAAATACACACATCAAAAGTGTCTAGGGATCAAGCATTTTTATGCGGATTTCTTGAGATTGAGATGTGGCTTTGTAATAAATTTATGATTTTATAAATTTATATGGATCCTTTTTGGTGCATTTCATAATTTGAATCAGGAACTGTGAATCAAATTCGAGTAAAAGATAAAAATCAGCTGTCAATATTTTCCCTATAAAAACATACAACGCATTAAAGACATTATTAGTGCTACTGTTTCCCTACTACTGATTAAAACCAACGTTATTATGGAGCGGCGACGTCATTTAAGCAGGGAAGAAATGCTCAGAGCCGTGGGAATGATAGAAGCTGGTTCCCGGCAACGTACTGTGGCTTTAGCTCTGAATACAAGTCAGAGTGTTATCAGTCGACTTTGGACACGTTACCGAAGCACTAGTACCGTGGCTGAGCGCCATGGAGGACGGTATCGCTGCACCACACGGAGACAAGACCGATACATTCAAATCTTAACTCGAAGAGCTCCAACAATAACCGCCATGATGTTAGCCGTGAGGCTTCATCACTCTTCAGGGAACTTAATTAGCGACCAAACAGTCAGAAACCGCTTGCATGAAGTGAAGCTTCATTCCCGAAGACCGCTACGGGTACCATCTATAGCAATGCACAATCGTAGGATTCGATATCAATGGGCTCTTGAACACAGAAATTGGGCAGAAGAACAATGGCGTTTCGTGTGCTTTTCTGATGAGTCTCGTTTTGGTATGAGACCGGATACAAGACGTATACGACACTGGAGAACCCCTGGACGCCAACAGCGATTAAAATCCTGCCAGGAAGTCCATCCTTATAGTGGTGGAACCATCATGGTATGGGCGAGTATTTGGATAGGCGAAAGAACTGAGTTGATTTGGATCAGAGGCAACCTCAACGCTCAAATTTATGCTGAGACGATTGTATCAGACGTCATCGTTCCTCTACAAGTGCAAATCGGTCCCTTATTTCAGTTAATGCATGATAATGCACGACCGCACACCGCAAGAGTTGTAAGACAGACTCTCGCCGCAGCTAACATCAATGTCCTGCCCTGGCCTGCTCAGTCGCCAGACTTGAACCCGATTGAGCATGCATGGAATATGCTACAGAGAAGAGCTCTGCCGAATATGGAGGGTATCCAGTCGCAAGAAGACCTTTTTTTGTTGTTGCAACGAACATGGGCGGCCATTCCACAGCGTGATTTGGATGAACTCATTTTGAGTATGCCAAACCGATGTTCTTGTGTTGTTAGTGTTCGCGGTAGAAACACGGATTATTAATTGTTTAAGTTACCCAATAAAATTTTAAAGAAAACTGTTGTTTCAGTCTTTTTTTCGAACTTTAATGTTAGTGGTTCAAATGTCAAAAATCCCTTTATTAGGAAAATGGCAAATTTCTTTATTAATGCAAAGGTGTCTTGGTTTATCGTTACTGTGACAAACGAAAACACTTTATTTGATGAATCCTTAAAGAAATTTTTAATTAATATTAATCAGGAGAAAAGTTATTGCAAAAATATATGTTGATCGCTAGACACTTTTGATGTGTGTACTATACAGGGTGGCCAAAAAGTCGTGGATCAAACGCAACCAGGGGTTAGATGGGGTCGTCAGCTGCAAAAAATTGATCTACGGTAGGTCCTTAAGATCAACCCCTGCAGATTTATAATTTATCTTGTGTTTTTATGAGAAAATTGACTTTTTTTTACTAATTCTTATCAAAATTCGAAAAAATCTACATCCTGTATCTTTTTATCATTTTCACTAGATTGGTACTGATGATTCCTTGCATTAGACATGCTATTTATGGTTGTTTATTGGGTGTGTTGAAGATAATATTAAGTTTTACGAAATTTGTTTTTCTCAAAACATAACTTTTTATTTACTTCGGACCCCACTGTGAAAAAAAAATACTCTACCGAAAAGTGACCCTGTATTACAAGTTTTGGCGCATTTAATAGGGATTCTGAAAAGATATTACACATGGCTATGCGTAGCTTTGATATCTTTCGAGGACGATCATTCGTAGCAAGGCCAAAGTGAACCCAACCATAAAACTCGGTTAGGACTATTTAAAAATAAACTGGAACTAATACAATTAATGACAAAAACTCTCTGCCTCTCTTTTACACTAACCATTTCATCCTTTGTCAATAAAAGGCCAGTTTGCCCGTCACTTCAGGTAGCGATATCTTTTCTAGGAAACAAAAGGCCGGGCCAGTCGGGGCGGTGGCGGGGGATGCGCGTGATCATCTTTCTTTAGAATGTTTAGTGTGCTTTAGTGACTCGCTTCCTGCCTGTGACTACGCACGTGTTCTGTTTCTCGGTTTTACGACGACTTGTGATCAGTTTCTTTCCTTTGACCTACGCTTTGTTTTTCGGACTTGTGATCAGTTTCTTTCCTTTGACCTACGCTTTGTTTTTCGGACTTGTGATAGATTGCCTACCTGTGACCAGTGCTGTGTGAATCTGACGGATTGGCTACAAAAGTGGACAGATGGCTGCTGCGAGGAGAGAATACACCCAACGGGAGTATGCAGAAATGCATTACCTGTATGGCTTTTGCGACGGTAATGCCCGGGCTGCTGCCAGGGAATATCGTCAACGCTACCCTAACCGTGATCGTTTTCCGGACTACAGGGTCTTTATGCGCGTACATAATTCGTACATGGAGGGAGTCTTACCCGGTCAGCATGCTCCGAGATCAGGCAGACCAGTGGTGCGATTTGAAAATGAAGATGAAGTGCTGAGAGAATTAAGATTGGATCCTGGTATAAGTCAACGCCAAATATCCCGTAATCTCGGGATTCCAAGATCGACGGTGCAACATATCATTAAAAGAAACCAATATCACGCCTACCACGTGCAAAGGGTGCAAGCTTTGCTGCCCGGTGACTATGAACCTAGAGTGAGGTTTTGCAGAGAGATGCTAAGATACCACAGAGAGGATTCGCAGTTCTTCGAAAAGGTATTATGGACGGATGAGTCAAGTTTTAGAAGAATGGGAGTATTCAATATCCACAACCTACATTTTTACTCCAGAGTGAACCCCCATATCATAAGAAATGATCGATTCCAGCATCTGTTTGGTGTAAACATGTGGGCTGGTATAATTGGCCAACAGTTGGTGCTCCATGAAATGCCAGCAAGGCTGAATGGTGCTCTGTATTTAAATTTTTTACAAAATAATTTAAACCAAATTCTTAACGAAGCTGAGGTTCCAGAAGCAAGAATAGCAGAAATGTGGCTGCAACACGACGGCGCCCCGCCTCACTACGCTCGAGCAGTGAGAGATCATTTGAACGAGCGCTTCCCCAATCGGTGGATTGGTCGAGGCGGACCTATTGCGTGGCCACCCCGGTCACCCGATTTAAATCCATTAGATTTTTTTCTTTGGGGCTACTTTAAAGAAATAGTCTATCAAGGAGAGAACAATAGCGAACAAGAACTACGACAAAAGCTCGAATTTGCTAGGGTACAAGTTATCAACAACAGAGGTGCATTCCGTAGGTTACGTAGGAATTTCATTAGACGGTGCAGATTATGTATTATGGTCAGAGGCAGGAATTTTGAGCATTTATTGTAAAATGTTTTGTTTTATTAAAACAATTATTTCACAATCGTTGTTTTGTTTTTTCGTCCTAGAAAGATATTAAAGCCACTCATGGTCATGTGTAATACCTTTTCAGAATCCCTATTAAATGCGCCAAAACTTGTAATACAGGGTCACTTTTCGGTAGAGTATTTTTTTTTCACAGTGGGGTCCGAAGTAAATAAAAAGTTATGATTTGAGAAAAACAAATTTCGTAAAACTTAATATTATCGTCAACACACCCAATAAACAACCATAAACAGCATGTCTAACGCAAGGACTCATCAGTACCAATCTAGTGAAAATGATAAAAAGATACAGGATGTAGATTTTTTCGAATTTTGATAAGAATTAGTAAAAAAAAGACAATTTTCTCATAAAAACACAAGATAAATTATAAATCTGCAGGGGTTGACCTTAAGGACCTCCCGTAGATATTTTTTTTGCAGCTGACGACCCCATCTAACCCCTAGTTGTGTTTGATCCACGACTTTTTGGCCACCCTGTATTTATTGTTGTCCCAGTAATATGACACAACCGGAATTCCGGCAAACGTCACGGTAAACTTTTCAATACTTCAACGCAATATTAACCTAAAACATGGTTGTTTTTCATTTCTAGCAACATTTATCTTGACTGTGGTGGTAGCCGCCAATTTGAAGCAAACCTCAGTGTCAACAAAATCTGTGACTAAAGTGGGCGCGTTACGGTGTTGCCGAATTGTAGTTCCAGAGAGTAACAGGATTTTATGAGGTATGTACCTTTCCAAGTATTAGCCGTAAAACAATTACATTTTTGTTTTTAGATGATTGTAAAACGAGTCGAAAGTAATCATACAATGGACAATTCCAAGAGATCTTAAAGCTGTCCCGCAGACCATGAAACTCCACCAGATCATGTCTGTCGATGTCGGTCAAATTATGCATCGGCAATTAACCCTTAAATTGATTTTGTCCGTTTTAAAGGACGCAGTACATACACGCACACTGAGACTGTTTTAACACTCCTAAACGCTGCGAGCGGGTGGAACGGCATGGAACTAGCTATCTCTTTCGCGCGCGTGCATGTTTCATTCACGAAGCGATGAGCGGTCGCAAGTTGCGACCATTTGAAAAAGTGCAACGGTCAGATTTATTCACGCACCTGATAAATTTGATAATAACTGTAAGTATTTGTGTTGTTTTGTTTATAATGTTATGTTATTAGTTAGAATATGATTATAAGTATTGTATTCTGATATATTTTATATTAATATTAGTGTATTAAGAGTAAAAAACTTGGCTTATTTACAGTGTCCCACAAAACGGACCTTGCCAACTTGAAGTATAAACTAGGGTATTCTTTGACTGTCCCATGTAACGGACATTGCCATTGAAGCCTAACAGTAAGTGTTTCTTTTGATTGTCCTATGAAACGGACGTCGCCAGTTAGTTGCCACTTGAAACTTCGTCGATATAATATATTTTTTTTAAAAATTTATTTTATTTTACAGGAACATGGCTTGGCGATCTAAGAAAATCTTCTCACTCCTACCTCCGGCGGAATCTGAGGAGTCTGACATTGAGTCTGATGACGATTTAGAGAGCAACCTTGAGCGACGTGAGTATTTTCATAATGACGACAGTGATTCATCTTCACCCCGTACCATATCTCCGGTATTATACGACATATTGGCTGATCTCAGTGACAGTGAAGACACAAACAGTCAGAATTATATCGACGAACATATTATTGCTGCAGAACAGCGATTACAGACGGCGCGAGATGAATCCTCTCCACTCCCTGGTAGGTCTTCAGTTCCAAGATCCTGTTACATACCAGAAACACCTTCACCAATAGCTGCTGCATCACCATCTTCCAGTTTTTCTAGACCTACAGTACTGTCAAACTTGGCAACACGTCGTACCAGACAAACTGTAACCATAGACTCGTCACCTATGCCTCCACCAGCGACAACGACACCTCTGGCTAAGAAGAAGCATAAAATGAAGCAGTTAGATTTTGTTTTTAAAAAAAGATTATATACCGGATCCGTACACACATTAGACTCCCCCAACTTCAAGGAACGTCATGACATCCTTAGCCCTAAGCAATATTTCCAAAAATTCTTCACCAATGAGTTACTTGATATCATAGTTGAAATGACAAATTTATATTCGGTACAAACTACCGGGAAATCCATATGTGTGACCCGAAAAGATATAGAAATATTATTAGGCATAGAAATACTTATGGGTATTGTAGACTTACCGGCAGTTGAAGATTACTGGAGTGCTGATCTGAAGTATGAACAGATTTCATCCGCTATGTCTCTTAAACGATATAGATCGATAAAACGATACTTGCACTTTTGTGATAATACAAATGTCGACAAAAACGATCGCTATAATAAAATTGCCCCTGTCATGGAATATGTTCGTAAGCAGTGTTTGAAGATAGAAGAAGAACGTTCATTCGCCATCGATGAAATGATAATACCTTACAAAGGTAAAAAAGCTGGTAGCAGAAGGCAATACATGCCAAAGAAACCCAACAAATGGGGATTTAAATTTCTGGTTCGCGCTGGTACTTCAGGCATGGTGTATGATTTCTTTGCTTACGATGGCGCAAACACATTTCGAGGTGTCCAATTTAGTGAATGGGAAGAAGACTATCTTGGGGTTGGAGGTAAAACAGTTCTCCGGCTATGCAGAACCATTTCTAATCCAATTTTAAGCACGGTATACTTTGATAACTGGTTCACATCACTTGAACTCGTTTATTATTTACGTAATGAAATGGGCGTTTTGTCTTTAGGGACTTTACGAAAAGACAGATTGCGAAATTGTAAGCTGATGACTGACAAAGCTATGATGAAAAAGGGACGAGGAACATTTGAGGTTGCATGTGACAATTCTAAGAAAATAGCCGTGACGAAATGGGTGGACAATAAATGTATTCATATAGCAAGTTCGTTTTGTGCCCAAGACCCAGTGACTACTATAGAAAGATATGATAAGAAGCAAAAAAAGAGAGTGCTTGTACCATGTCCCAATGTTATAAAAGTGTACAACACACATATGGGTGGTGTCGACATCGCTGACATGTTGACTGCTTTGTACAGAATTCGCATGAAAACAAGACGTTGGTACATGTCAATATTTGCCCAACTTTTAGACATTGCACTTAACAAC
The DNA here is from genome assembly GCA_921972225.1 of Euplexia lucipara. NCBI lineage: Eukaryota > Metazoa > Arthropoda > Insecta > Lepidoptera > Noctuidae > Euplexia > Euplexia lucipara. The sequence continues at coordinate 19,046,367 of OV179156.1, forward strand.
AGCTGGCTACTACATCGTAGAGACTGTGTTCAACTAGGTGAAAATAAATTAAGCCTAAAAAAGTTTCGTGTGCAGTGTGCTCTTGCGCTTATGAATACCTGTACAAAATCTAGATTCAATGTAATGTCTAATACACCTAAACCGGCCATAATTACCAAACCGGTCCAGCCGAGACCTGTAGATGATGCACGGCTAGACTGTTACGATCATTTTCCAATATTTACGTCACAAGGCCGGTGTCGTCTTTGCAGAAATGGTAAAACCATGATTATGTGTACAAAATGTCAACAAAGACTTTGGTCTAACCGCCAAAAAATCTTGTTACCTAAGATTCCACAAGGAAAAGTAATTAAGTAACTATTTTATGTTTATCGTTACAATTTTAGATTTTGTTATTTTATTCGAGAAGTTGATTATTTGTTTTATTTTTTAAATTTTACTTCAATTTTTTTTAACTATGTTGCTCTAAGCTAGGAGTTTTCGTTAGCAAACAAGTTTTTTTAAACTTATTTAAAGTTTTAACTAATATTCTGAGACTGATGTTTAAAGGGTGATTCTAGAATGTTCCTTATTATAATTTGAGATTAATTTTTAATCATACAGTTGGCAATGTTCATTGTATTCATGTATCACAACTATGTCCGTTTTATGTGACATTTGAAAAAAATAAAAAAATTACAAAATTTTAATTTTTTTTTTCTTTATCCTCTTTTCCGTCCTAATTTCAATCCATATACGAAATTTGAACATAATACATACAAGAAATCTAGGGGTGACAATTTAAGGGTTAAGCTGCTGCTGTTGCGATAAACGCGGGCTTTGCAACTGTCTAAATTCCGAATCTCATTTATTTGATTCTGAACGGAGTCGAACTGTGTCTGTTTTTGGGCTCGATATGGCACCTTGCAATAAAAGTCGAGATGTTACAACCAACTTCGTAAACGACATTGTTCTTTGCGATAAAACTGTCATGATGCTTAAATATTAATGATAACGCAGCTTTTATTGCTGAAAACGATCTGAGTAACCCCGACGTTCAAATAGCCTCGATCATTGTCTCGAAAAAGGATCTCGCGATGAAAGTGGTGGAGGAATCGCCACCGTAACTGATATTGCGCCCTGCAGTAAAACAGACCAGAGTGACCTTAATATTGTTGACCTTACTGCTTCGCCCAGCCAGAATGATAATCAGACTGATTCCATTATGGAAATTTACTTGAAAGTGGATGATGTTCGTTTGAAAAATATAGAGGTTTTGACAGTATCATAGAATACCCTCAACCGGGGTTTGATTTAGATTTAGGTAACGTAGACTGCTTGACCAAATACGACGCCGTAGGCTGTTTGACAGAAGAAAAAGGGAATGAAAATAAGAATAAAAGAATAATAATACATTGGGTCAGATTTAGGTCCGTCAAAGAAAAAACTAAGTACTTTTACCCATAAAAAAAGAAAAATACAGGAATACGTCACTAAAAACTATAATTAATAGAAACTTTATATGTCATATGTGTAAACTACGTAAACTCTATGTGATCACTGACAAATTCCACAAAGCGCCGGGCTCTAGACAGTCGATAGTTAAAAAAATTCTTAGGCGTGTCTATGTTTCGTGAAGAAAATGGTCTCATAACATTTTTATTTAAACCGAATGCAGCATCACCTACAAATACAAAAGGCACACGAGGATTTCCTATATTGTTAGGAAGATGAATTGGCTCCGGTAAATCCAATTGAGAACGAGTTAACTTTTGCCCAAAATTTGAACTTTTAAAAATTAAAGAGTCACTTTCTCGACCTGGAGCACCAATAATGAATATAAAACAGTAGTCTGCGTCAACCACTGCCAATAAAATAATCGAATGATATTTTTTATAATTATAATATTTAGATCCAGCATTCGGAGGGCAAACAATTCTAATGGGGTCCCTAGACGATCAAAATTGCTTGACAAGCACGTTAAATTAACGTGCTTGTCAAGCAATTTTGACCGTCTAGAACGAAGCTTGATGTGCTTGACAAGCAAACTCGATGCTTGATGAAGCTTGATGAAAAATTATATTTTTGCAATGCTTGTCAAGCATGCTTGATCGTTTAGAACATGCTTGTCAAGCAACACATTCAGTGTACTACGGAACGTTATGGAGAGACCACGCGACACGAACAGCGCCGGCGCCAGCGGTGATGATGGCGGCAGCGGCGCAATTAGTGATCGTGATTTTACTTTGTTGTTGATATCATTATACAAAGATGCGACGATATTGTGGGACATTAAGGCTCGGGACTATAAAGACAAAAATAAAAAGAATATGGCTCTCATGAATATGGTGGATATTTTAAAAAGATATAAGAGTAATTTCAGCATTGAGGAATTGAAGAAAAAAATTAATTTGTTACGAACAAATTTTAATCGAGAACATACAAAATATAAAAATTCTATTAAGTCTGGAATGGGAGCAAGTGAAGTTTATAGCCCAAAATTGTTTTATTACAACGACTTAATGTTCATAGCAGACGGAACGGAAATCTCGCCAACAATCAGTTCGGAAGGATCACAAGTAAGTTCCCCTTCTTATCATGTTACACTATTTTGTACTACGCAGTATTCAAGCATCTATTTTGCCATGGAACTGCTCCTGTTGTATTAAAATATTCGCAAAACTCATCTCGGACTGCTTTGGCTTCAATAGTAGGATTTCCCCTTAACCTTGGTGTAGGGATCAACTCTTGTGATTCTGTTCTCCACGAGCCTGGCCTAATTTCTCCTGTATTAATATTTTCAAAATCAACGTCATTATTTCGAATGTATTTTTCTGACTTTGACAGATAATTATGTAAGTGACAACATGCTAAAACTATTTTACTGACTTTTTGTGGATCTAAATTAACAGATCGCTTAAATATCTTAAAACGTGATGATAAAATCCCGAAGGCATTCTCCACAACGTTGCGGGCACGTGATAATCGATAGTTAAAAATTCTGCGTTCATTGTTTAAAACAGTTTTATTGTAGGGCTTCATGAAATTGGGAGTTAATTGAAATGCTTCATCGCCTATTAAAACGTATGGCTTTTTTTTATTTGTTGATGGTAACTCTGACTGTTCAGGTAGATTCAAACAATTGTCACTGCTGGTGAATTTTGACCAAAATTCTGTATTTTTTAAAACACCTCCGTCAGATATTCTGCCATTTGCTCCAACATCCACCATTATAAACTCGTATTTAGCATTTACAATAGCCATTAAAACAATACTATGTGTTTGTTTATAATTAAAATAGTATGATCCGGAGTTATAAGGTTTCTGTATTCGAACATGTTTTCCATCCACAGCCCCGATCACATTAGGGAAATTCCATCGAGTTTCAAATTCCTTTGCAATCTTTTTCCATCCTTCTGCAGGGCTAGCATGGGCTGGGGATAAAACGTTTATCCACCGGTTATTTCCACTGACAAGGGATACAATTATCTTATCCACCTGCCAAAGCACGGCAACAGGGGGAAAGAGAATTATATCACTTTCTGACATTAGACGTGGATACTCATCCCCCGCCTATAGCATGGCGACTAGTGAAAGATAAAAATAACAGATATTTTGACACAACAAAGGGGGAAATTTATCCTCGTCTTTAGATGGTGGGTCTATGTACATCTCGTGGAGAAAATATAATTAATTATAAACTAAAAATGTCTAGTGCTCACTGGAGCTTGAGTGTTGTCGTCGGAAAGGGAGAAAATCGAGCGAAAATTACACCGGCGTTCAATTCGCGATTTGAGCAATCCCTTCGAATTACCCGACACAGAATTCCGTCGGATTTATCGAATGCACAAGGATTGCGTCCATTATTTGTGCCAAGAACTGTATCAGGCTTTGAAACCATCGAATACAGCAGATGGACTACCAGTGCATATCAAAGTAAGCACCTTTACTTAATCGTATTGTGTATTGAACATAATTATCTAGCAGGTAATACTTACACCTCATAATCTACATTTGTACTTACTATTGTGTTTTAGGTACTCACATCCATCAGAATACTGGCTGATGGTGGCTACCAAAGAGGTACGGGTCAAGACCATGGGTTAGCAATTGCTCAAACAACTGTCAGCAAGTACTTGACCCAAGTTTCTGAGGCCATCATCAGAATGTGAGCAGCAGCAGCAATGTTTGATTCATCTCAAGTGAAAAAGAACATATTCTCAATGTTTTTTTTAATTTTGGACTGATGCCTAAGTGGATAGCTTTCCCAGGAACAGAGCAAGCCAGGCAAAGGGTGTCCACGGGATTCTGTGAGAAGCATGGTTTGCCTGATATTCTAGGAGCTGTAGACTGCACCCATGTCGATATATTTCCTCCACCATTCCCGACTGGAGTTCAATATAAAAACAGGAAAGGGCGAACTACAATAAACGTGCAATTGGTAAGCACAAACAGAATTTAGTTAATTACCCAATATAAAACTTTGTTATTATAGTAAAGTATTGTAACAGGTTGTGGATGTCGACTGCCGCATCATCAACATTAATGCGAGATACCCAGGAAGAATCCATGACCAGTTCATATTCAACAATTCCAAATTAAAAGCTGAAATGAAGCGCCTACATGACAATGGAATCGGGCAATACTACCTCTTAGGTATGTTTGTTTTATTTTCTTTTTACTTAAAACTTTTGTAATAGTGGGTAGGTAGTATGTATAGTGAACTAGTATTTACTTAATAAAAAACACTATGTGGTTTAAAAATTATATTTATTATGAACTAAATTATGTACAAATTTTTTTTCTGTTCATCTTCGAGTCAATCTGAAAATTGAAAATAAAAATTACTACATATTGAACACAACTAGAAACTTTATATTTTACAGGGGATTCAGGCTATGCATTAGAGCCTTGGCTCATGACTCCAGACTTAGAAGCCACTCCAAACAGTCCTGCAGAAAAATACTCAAAATGGCATTGTCAAGTGCGGAACTGTGTGGAGCGAACAAATGGCTACCTTAAGGGCACATTCCGATGTCTGGGCATTGATAGGGTGCTGCATTACAGCCCGGAAAAAGCTTCTCAGCTAATATATGCTTGTGCCACATTATATAATATCATGCTTCACTATCGGTGAGTAATATACTTATTTAGTAGTTACTGAAGTTTATTTAACAACCAGACAAAGAATCTGTTTTTAGGAGGTAATTTTATTTGTGTTTTTCAGAATTCCTATGGAACCCACGGAGAGTTTTGAGGTGACCAATGAAGAAAGGCATGACTCACCTATGCTTCATCACACCAGACTTTTAACTGTTGCAAGACAAAAAAGAGAAAATTTAATAAATACTTATTTTAATTGAAATATATTTCTATAATCATTACCTTTTCAGTCTCTTTAATTTATTTGCGAGAGCAAGGTGCGCATTTTGCTCACGGAGCAATACATTTTGCTCGCGCAGTATATTATTTCGTTCTATAAGGCTGTTATCGATGCTCTGAAAGATATTGACAACAATAAAGATCACCACAAAGTCATTATAATATTATAGTGACCATGCAATTAGTAATGAAAGATGAGAAAGCATTGTTACTTGTAGGATGGAATTGTTTTCAACTTGTAATCGCTGAAAACACTCATCAGCCCGTTCCTTGACCTTCTCCTTCCTCTTGCTGGTAGAAGGAATTGGTGGAATATTTTCCATCTCATCAGCAAAGAAGGTGGGAGGAGGGAGGTTTAAGCCACTTAAATTTAAATTTTCTGTCACCTCTATTTCAATCATTTCCTGTTAAATAAACACAAACATTAGCTTGACATGCTTGCATGCATGCATGCATGCAAAATACACTAGATGCACACACACTTAATACAATTATCTTAATTAGTACACACATCGGCAACACCTATCGCTGACTCCTCAGGCCCAATCCAATGCCGGTGGAGCAGTCATATCCAATAATATTTAATATTTTTGTGCTGGTTTCCGACACACTTATTATTTATATATTTGTGGAATGAATTATGAGTAGAAGGGAACGTATGAAGAGGTGCGAGTGAAAGGTGTATAAGAGTGAACGGGAGAGGAATAGAAAAAAGGAATATGGCGGGACATGAAGAAAAGACGTACGACGAGACGATGTGTTAAGAGTTTAGTTTTTGTTTTCTTGTGTTTTAAAAAAATTTAGAAGTTTTGATCGAGACAGCTCTCTTATTTCACCACACGATCCCACAAACCTGGGGGCTCGTCCGGGATTGGGGTGAAATAAGTGGAATTAGAAACGCCGAACGACTCAGACGCAAGTACGACCACGACGACGCACACGCCAATTGATTTTCGAAGATCCTGATCCTACGGACGACGAGAAGACGTTTACGACGACAATTCCTAGTTACGACGACTACGAGGAATTACGATGTCGACGGAGAAAACCGACCAGGATTTTCACGATGCGGCAATGATGGCTTCGGCACAGACGACACAGATGGCATACGGCGACATGCTGCACCTTACGGAACAGCTCATACGAAAATTCAGTGCACAAGATGAAACGCATACAGTATCTATGTGGATACGGGATATCGAAGAAAATGGCGAAATATTTAAATGGAGTCCGACCCAACTATTGTTAGTGGCGCGACGTTCGCTAACCGGCACCGCAGCGCTATGGCTACGCAGCGAGAAAGTATATAAATCATGGGATTCTATCGGTAAAGAATTTGCGGATACCATCGATGCGAAGAAGATACATGAATTAATGAGTTCAAGACGTAAGAAGAAAGACGAATCATGTATTGACTACATGTTAATAATGAAGGAATTAGGAAAACGTGGACGAATGCCGGACTACGTAGCTATCAAATATATTGTGGACGGCATCATAGATGACGACGTGAATAAGATTATGTTGTATGGTGTTACAACTTACACGGAACTGAAAGAGAAACTAAAGTTGTACGCGATGTTCAAGAAAAATTCTGCTAAGGAAATTCGGCGTAATAGGCCGCCTAATGACGCACAGAACAACAGTAATAGGAGAAACGCGGCTGCAATGATGCGATGTTTCAACTGTGGAGAGAAGAGTCATGCGTCAGAAAATTGTCCTCATCGGTCGCAAGGAAAAAAGTGCTTCCATTGTAATGATTTTGGTCATATTTCTCCAAATTGCCCAAAAAAGATGGCGAGTGCGAGTTCCGATTTGAAGCAAACAGCGCATACGTCAACATCGGACATTCGGCAGACTTCGGGTACGATCGGAGGACACGCACAGTTTCCAAAGGTTGGCACTTCTACTGAACGAGAACGAAGACCAACCAATCAGATGTCGAAAAATGCATTCTTCAACTTGATGCAAGAGGGCGCCACCAGCAGCGCGAACGACGATGTTCAGGGTGATGTTTACATAGCGACGACCGGTGTGAACTCAGGAGTGAATGATTCGTGTTACGATGTTGGTAATAAACCACGGAGCAGGGCAGCGATTGGCTTAGACAGCAGCCATGTTGTTGAGTTTGACAATTACAATGAATGTAAACAAATAAAGGAACCTGATGATAAAATACCGGTTGTACGACTTATAAGTCTTAAAAGACCAATAAAAACAGTGTTTGTGTGCGGTAAAACGGGCAGTGCATTAATTGATTCGGGCTGTGACGTGAATTTGATATCAAAGGATTTTTGCAACGAACTTAACAGGTATGAGGTAGACTATGTAGTACAGTGTAACGAAAAGAACATTACGTTAACCGGTTTAGGTCATTCACCAGTAAAGTCATGTGGTGTTGTTAAGTTAGACATAACAATTGATAATTGTTTATACCGTGACACTACTTTCTATGTAATGCCTAACGACTCTGTGCCATTCCAAATGATAATTGGTAATGATTTCTTACGAAATGTTATGATGTTTATGAAAGATTGTATGGTTTGGTTACTGCCGAAAGATGATTGGATGAACCCAAACTATGAATGGTTAAAAGATGTTGCATGCTTCTCTAGTTCTGTTGATTGTTTGGCTCATGTCAGTGATCCTGCTGTAAAAGAAGAAGTAATAAGGTTAGTAACGAGTTATGTGCCACAGAAAAATAAAGAAGCGCCAATAGAATTGAAAATTGTTCTCAAAGATGACTTACCTGTATCTCAGAGGCCACGACGAATCTCATTCAAGGAACAGGAGGATGTGGATCGCCAAATCCAAGAATGGCTTGATGATGGAATTATCAGGGTGAGCTACTCAGAATATTCTAGTCCATTAGTATTAGTGCGAAAAAAGGATGGTGGTTTAAGAATATGCGTTGATTATAGAAAGATTAACAGTAAAATGGTTAAAGACGAGTACCCACTTCCTATAATAGATGATCATATTGACAAGCTGTCCTCAGCTAGAATATTTAGTGCGTTAGACTTAAAAAATGGTTACTTTCATTTACGCATCCACGAAGATTCGATTAAGTATACTTCCTTTGTAACGACAACCGGACAATATGAATTTTTACGTGCACCTTTTGGTTTAGCGACTTGCCCCAAGGTTCTTACAAGATTTATCACAATTATATTCAGAGAATTGATTGCCAGAGGTGTTGTTATTGTTTTTATTCACTAGTCACAAACTTGTAGTATGAACCAGCCGAACAACAATACACCAATTGCAAAACAGAAAAACCAAAATGAAACATATCACGTACATAATAATAATAAACAACCCAAAAATATACTGGGCCAAAGAAAATTATGCATTCTGAGTACAAATAGTAAAAATAAAATACTAAGGATTGCAGAAAACACATTCTTAGATTACAAAATTTGTCACTACTTAACACCGGGTTATGGACTAGAGAAGCTTATTAAGAATTTGGATGTTAAGTTGAAGGATTACACTATGGACGATTTCTGTCTAATCTTCATCGGCGAGGAAGACTTTCGCCGTACTAACAACTATGTCGACCTCATAATTAATTTACGTGAAACACTTTTAAAAATAAACTATACTAATATTGTAATATGTGCACCAACATTTAAAATCAATGACTATTCTATGATGTTTAACGGAAGAATAGAAACATTTAACAGTCTCTTATACTTGGATGCCTGTAGCCATCACTATGCATATTTGTTCGATACTAACTTTTATTTGTCATACGATTATAAAATGTTTTTACCAAAAACTGGATCAGTCAATGAATATGGCATGGTAAATATATTCAAAAATATTAATTTAATGCTTGATGAGATCAATAGTGGTCAAGATTTTCATTCAGATATTCAAGATTATGGTGAGTTACCCCCTGTTTCGCCCTCAACCACAAAAGATATAACTAACGATCAGTTTTTTCTGTAATCAATATTTTAAAATTTTACATCAAAACATTGCTGGTTTAGTAAACAAAGCTAATAACTTAACTGTTTGCTTAGAAGAATTGTCTGAGAAAAATATAGACGTAGATGTTTTATGCATAACGGAACACTTCATTATGGAGGGTACCCAACATCAATTGTATGTACCTAATTACAGCTTAGCTGCCTCTTTCTGTAGAGAAGGGAGTAAAAGAGGAGGGGCATGTATTCTTGTGAAAAATGGTCTTAAATATAAAGAAATACCAAAAGTTTCTAAATTGTCTTCATCAGGTATATTCGAATGCTGTGCTATTGAGCTTACCGATCCTAAGATAATAGTTGTCTGTATCTATAGAGTACCAAATAAAAATAATGTTAACTACTGTTTTGATAAAATGGAAATGCTTTTGCAAGAAATATCACGCACACGGTATAACAACATTGTACTAGCTGGGGACTTTAATATAGACATGCTTAAACCTAATAGCCACTCAAATGCATTTGAATGTCTTTTAATGAGCTATAATTTAAAACTAGCATTAAAACAACCGACTCGCATGGCCAGTAAGACATGCATAGACAATTTTGCTCATAATTTCAATAAAGTGTGTAAAACTGACGTAATAGAACTAGCATTGTCCGATCATACGGCACAGCTGCTTCATTGTCCAGTGCAATCTAAATGTCTCATTAATTATTGGTACACGGCTAAAAGAGATTATAGTGTAGAAAATATTATGAAGTTTAAAAATTACATAAAAAGTCTATCCTTCGCAGGGATTTATGATACAGTAGATCCAAATGAAGCATATAATAAATTTCTCGATTTATTTAAATTAATATATGGTTTGTGTTTTCCAATTAAACTAGTGAAAGTAGATGTCTTGAAAAAACCTAAATGGTTGTCTAAGGGAATCAAATTAGGCAGTAAAAAAAAAAGAAGTCTTTTGTGGAAATATCGGTTAAACCCAGTAAAATGAATAAACATGCTTTCACTGCTTACTCTCGCTTGCATAAAAAAATTATCCATCTAACACAAAAGGTGCAAAATAATCATAAAATAAATTTATCTAAAAATAAATCTAAAACTACTTGGCAAATCATTAATCGTGCTAAATATAACCTACCCAAAACTAACATTACTAAAATTATTCATAATAACAAAATTTTCTCTAAACCTAAAGACATTGCTGAAGCTTTTAATAATTATTTTATCGACAAAGTACAAGGGAAACTCGACGTGACTAGCAAACCCAAAAGAAATAACAAAATTGATAACAATAATAACTCAATGTTTATGGCTCCTAGTATACCACTAGATATAGAGAAGATCATCATTTCATTAAACAATACAAATAGTGTAGGATACGACGGTATTGCTACAAAAATACTGAAACATGTGTCGAGAGAAATAAGCGGTCATTTAAGTCATATAATTAACCTAAGCATTAGCGCAGGTGTTTACCCTGATGCATTAAAAAAATCAATAATCAAGCCTCTTTTTAAAAAAGAGAATAGGCAAAGTATGGAATACTACCGACCAATATCATTAATTCCAGTATTTTCTAAAATATTTGAAAAGTATATTTATAGGGAACTTTATAAATTCATAAATAAACATAATATTTTGTGTGAAGAACAGAAAGGATTTCGTTTGCATAAGACTATTAATATGGCGATATATGATTTTATTTACAATATAATTAAAAATGTAGATCGCCGGAACCCTGTATGTGGTATATTTTGCGACATGACCCAGGCATTCGATTATGTCCATTATGCTACTCTTTTAGACAAGCTCGAAGCATACGGGATCAGAGGTAATGTCCTTAAGTTACTTAGTTCATATCTACAAAATAGAAAACAGATAACTGAAGTCTTAAAAATTAATATAGCTACTAGACATGAAGAGAGATTTTGGTCTTCAGAGCGTAATGTATTATTTGGAGTACCGCAAGGCAGTGTCTTGGGTCCCTTTTTATTCATTTTATACATTAATGATCTACCGAAATCTATTGAGCGCCCAATTACACTTTTTGCAGATGACAGCACAATTACAATACCTTGTAAAAGCATTATTACGTATGAGAGTGACATAAATAATAGTTTAAAACAGACGGTAAATTGGCTAGATTCAAATAATTTGAAAATAAATTTGAGTAAAACGAAACTTATCCAATTTAGACAACAGACCTCTAGTATTAACTTAAATATACACTACAGTAATAATTCCGTAGAAGAAGTTGAAAGTACAAAATTTTTAGGTCTACAAATTGATCAAAAATTAAGTTGGAAATCCCAAATTGATATTTTATGTAAGAAATTGAGTAAGTCTGCATACGCTCTATACGCATTATCAACTATAATCAACACGGATGCACTTCTTACTGCCTATTATGGAATAGCGGAATCACATTTAAGGTATGGGATTATATTTTGGGGAAACTCTACCGAAAGAGAAACCGCCTTCAAAACACAAAAAAGATGTATCCGAGCGATGTTTAGGCTAAAACCTACGGATAGTTGTAAACCATATTTTCAAAAGCATAACATATTAACATTGCCGTGTTTGTATGTACTGGAAGTAGCTGTGTTTGTGAAGACAAATCCTAGTCGTTTTAAGCGCATAGCTGATGTATTTCCCCGCAACAGACGCGATAATAGCCTCTTATGTCAGGAACCAGCTAAGACAGCACTTATGCGCAAAAGTGTCTACTGCATGGCTCCAGTCATCTATAATAAAATACCTAAAAGTTGGAAAGAGCTCCCTTTAACAATGTTTAAAAAGAAACTCAGACGGTTTCTAGTAGAGAAAGCATATTATAATGTAACAGAATACCTCACTGAGAAAGATTTTTAAGATAGTGTTTTATATAATTTTGTATTGTTTTACTATTTTGTGATATTTTAAAATTGTAATTGTATTGTATGTCTTTTGCATGCCTGCATGGTAAAATATGGCTGTACTATTTCTTTATTTTCTCTGTCATCTTTTGTTACCCATATTTGCAAAATAAAAGTATCTTTATCTTTATCTTTATCTTTATCTTTATTGATGATATTTTAATTCCAGCAGACAACGAGTATCAGGCTTTGGAGCGCCTAAAGGAAGTTCTGAATACTGCATCGGAATATGGGTTACATATCAACTGGAAGAAGTCTCAGCTGTTAACCAGAAAGGTGGAATACCTTGGCCACGTTATCGAAGGTGGAGCAGTAATGCCATCGCCGGGGAAGACAGATGCTGTTACAAAATTCCCTGAGCCTCAGAACTTGAAGCAACTGCACAGTTTTTTGGGACTTTGTTCCTACTTCAGGAAATTTATACCTAAATATGCTCAGATAGCACAACCGCTCACAGATATGTTAAGGAAAGAACGCAAGTTTGAATTCAATGATGAACATAGAACTGTTTTTAACGAATTGAAGATGAAGTTGGCCACTAAACCAGTGTTGAAGATCTATGACCAAAGAGCAGAAACGCAGCTCCATACTGACGCATCAAGTATTGCTTATTCGGCTATTTTATTGCAAAAAGGTGATGATGGGAATTTATCGTGATGGGAATGTCGTCCCCTCGGCTCTTCAATCTATATGTTGATGACCTCATTGTCGAGCTCAGCAGCATGCGTGTCGGATGCAGGGTAAATGGTGTTAGTTGTAACAACATCAGTTATGCGGATGACATGGTGCTGCTGGGACCGTCACCGGGGGCGATCGTGGAGTTACTTCATGTATGCGAGACCTTCGCTGCTTCACATGGACTTGTCTATAATGCCAATAAGTGTGAATACATGGTCTTTGGGGTCGCTGGTAAGTGTCGGGAAAGTACATTTGAACTCGTTATAAATGGAACGTCAATTCGTAGAGTGAAAATGTTTAAGTATCTTGGGCATTTTCTTACCGACGACCTCAGTGACCATGTTGACATTGAACGGGAGCGTAGGGCTCTGGCGGTCAGGGGTAATATGTTGGCACGAAGATTTGCTCGGTGTACTGACCAAGTAAAGGTAACGCTTTTCAAAGCGTATTGTCAGAGCTTTTACACCGGTAATCTTTGGGTCAGCTATTCGAAAAGATCGCTGGATGTCCTGCGCGTCCAATACAATAACGTTTTTAGGATGCTGTTGCGATTGCCTCGTTTTTGCAGTGCCTCTGGAATGTTCGCGGTAAACCATACTGATGGGTTTCATGCAATCATCCGTAAGAAAACGGCCTCACTCCTGAGCAGAATAAGGGGCAGTCGCAATAGTATCCTGAAAGCGATAGCGTCTGATTCTTCTTCCACCATAATAAGGCAATTAGTGAGAAGACTAATACCTTAGCATTTTATTGCTTAGTAGTTATGTGTGTGTGTAGCTGTGGGTGGTCTTCTCATTAACTCGTCTTTAGTTAAGTTACTAACAATAGTTTTTTAAGTGCAAACCTGTTACTAACAAATTATGGATCTCTTAGTTGTCCGAAATAAAATGATTTATTATTATTATTATATTATTTACACCCGAAGATATGAGCCGAAGGACTACAGACGCGCAGGCCAAGTACACAAGCTACGAGCTTGAAGCACTAGCTATAATTGAAGGTGTGAAGAAGTACAGACACTACTTATATGGAAAGTTCTTCAAGATTGTCACCGATTGTAAAGCTTTTCAAATGACACTCAACAAGAAAGATTTAGCATCATCAACAAGAGTTGCTCGATGGATTTTATTCTTACAGGATTACGATTTTACAGTAGAACACCGTGACGGTACTGGAATGAGGCATGTTGACGCATTGAGTCGAAACCCGTATGTAGCAGCTATAACATCTAGCTTACACCAGGATATAAGACGTGCACAGGAGTGTGATGAGGGCCTTAGTGCAATAATAAAAATTTTGGAAGAAGGAAAATCATTTAAAGATTACAATCTGAATCAAGGATTACTTTATAAAGGATTAGAGCAACAACTTGTTATACCTAGTACGATGGAAAATGAAATTATACAGAGGGCACATGGTAACGGTCATTTTGCGAAGAAGAAAACTTTGGATTTGATTAGTAAGGATTACTACATTGACAAAATAGGAAAAAAAGTTGAAGATTATATAGCATCATGTTTACCATGTCTACTGACAAATAGAAAAGAAGGAAAGCAGGAAGGTTACCTTAATCCAATTGAGAAGGGAGACACTCCACTGCATACGCTGCATCTAGATCATGTTGGACCTCTGACAGAAACTCATAAGCAGTATAATCATATACTTACCGTTATTGACGCTTTTACGAAGTTCGTATGGTTGTTTCCATGTAAAAGTACCACAACGAGGGAAGTGTTGAATAAATTGGAGACATTGCAGGAAACTTTTGGAAGTCCAGAAAGGTTCATCACAGATAGAGGTACTGCTTTTACTAGCAACGAGTTTCAACAGTATTGCATGAAAGAGGGAATAGAGTTATGTCATATTACTACTGGAGTACCTAGAGGTAATGGTCAGGTGGAAAGGGTTCACAGAACTATTATACCAGTACTTACCAAGCTATGTATTGAGAAACCAGGACTGTGGTACCGGCATGTAGGAAGAGTGCAGATGGCACTAAACAGTACTTACCAGAGAAGTGTGAACACTACTCCATTTGAGATGTTAATAGGGAAGAAAATGAAGAGACAAGACGATGTAGAGATATATGAACTACTACAACAAGAAGGACGGGACAACTACATAGGAAATAGAGAAGATTTGAGGAAGAGAGCAAAACTACAAATACTGGAAGTTCAACAGGAGAACAGGAAGAACTATGATAAGCATAGAAAGGATAGTAGGAAATATCAAGAGGGGGAGTTAGTTGCTATAAAGCGAACACAGTTAGGACCAGGACTTAAACTCAAACCAAAGTATTTGGGACCTTATCAGGTTACAAAAACCAAACGACACGACAGATATGACGTAGAAAAAGTAGATATGATGGCAGAAGGTCCAGTCAAGACCACAACATCTGCAGATCATATGAAGAAATGGCCAGATGACAAGGAATAAAGTCAAGTAAGTATGTGAGGTTTATGAAGTATGTATGTTGTGTGTTAACTGTATGAAAGTGATAAGAATTAAGAAATATTCTTTTTGTGTTTTCTCTATTTTGTTATGTTCTAGATTCATAATTACACAGAGTTGTTAAGGATAGGTAAGCATTATAAGTAAATTGTAACTGATGATCATATTGTGTAACTAACGTGTTTTATATTTCTTTGTTATGCAAAGATGTAATAAGATGAAGCCTAAACTATAAATTAATGTTTGTAAGTAACTATAACTAGAGTCATGATGTTTTCTTTTCCTTTTATCTCTTCTTCTGTGAAAAGAAATAATAAGTTGTTAAATAGGTTGCTATGTAATAAAAATTCAGTAAATGTGTTTCTACAAAAAAAAAATGTTGTTTGTGAATTTGTTTGCTTGAAAAATAATATTGTTTAAGATTACAATTTCATTAAGTAAGTTTCTGTAACTCATGTAATGTTTCTTAACCTAAAGTGTTAATCAAGATTGTTTATGTAAGGTGTGATGATTGTATGAGGATTACAGTGTTTGAAATGTTGTGTCTGAGGGCAGACAGTGTGTAGGATGACCGAGTGTGGAATGAATTATGAGTAGAAGGGAACGTATGAAGAGGTGCGAGTGAAAGGTGTATAAGAGTGAACGGGAGAGGAATAGAAAAAAGGAATATGGCGGGACATGAAGAAAAGACGTACGACGAGACGATGTGTTAAGAGTTTAGTTTTTGTTTTCTTGTGTTTTAAAAAAATATAGAAGTTTTGATCGAGACAGCTCTCTTATTTCACCACACGATCCCACATATTTATTTATTTAATACTTCAAGCACACTAATGTACAGAGGCGGACTTGGTACATGCTGAGCATTGCCAGTGGCATTGAGCCCCCGTGATGCAGCTGCATTTTCAGCACGGGCACCCTTTTTAATATCCTTCCAAGTCTGCAAGCATAATTTTATAAGTAAACGTTAGTATCTACCTACATTTTATTATACCAGTGTCATAACTGTATTTAGGTAAGTACTTACTTGCTTCCACTGGTCGACAGACCTATCTGGACCATGCTCTTTTAAAATTTCTTTTATAACTAGCCACTGGGATTCCGCCCTTTTGGCTCCCAAGGGCCCTGTAAATTCCCCAGTGGCTAGATGGTTGTGGGTCGACATAAAGTCGACCAACACACCGATTTGTTTTTTGTTGCTTCTGGATCTGAATTAACAGAACAAAATGAAATAATAGTCGATAGAATATTCAATTATTCAATAGTAAAAACACAATAATAAATAAGTACTTACTTTTTAGCACTCATTATTATACTATTTACGTGATAAAGGACTAGTAATAAATTATTACTTGGTTTAAGGTTATACTCTATACTGACTTACTGAGAGACATTGACAACAAAACAAAATAAATATCCAGCACAGATGTAATAAAACGATGATTTGTAATTTGGTTTACGACGATATTCTCGACTTTTTTGTAATTTGAATAAAGTTTTCTTTTAATGGCAATAATTTCATAAAAGTTTTCTTATAATGGCAATAATTTCGGGGACAAGCGTTTCCCCTGGTTTATCCACCGTTAATAGTTTATCCACCCATGTCGCCATGCTCGGGGGGTGGATAAAAATGACAGAGGGGAATAGTATTTTATCCTTTCCCCGTGGAAAGAATATCTCCGGCCTTGCTAGCCCTGCTGAAGATCTGGGTACCTTTAAATAAAAAATATGTTTCAGAAAATGCCACCACCAACCACATCAAGGAAGAAAAAAAAAGAAGATAGTTGTGAAACATCAGAATTATTTTCTGCTGCTACTTCCTATTTCAAGAATCGTACTGAAGATGACGCTGTTGTCATCGCAAAAGGTTGGGCTGTCAAGATTAGAAGATTAGCTGCAGATCAACGCCGATATGCTGAGAAGATAATTAACGATGTTTTATTTGAAGGAGAAATGGGCACATTAACTAGACATGGTGTTACTTTTTTACAAAATCCTTTGCCTAGTCCACTTTCATCTCAATCGCGAATGTTCAGATATAACTCACCTAGTTCCAACCATTCTTATATTTCCGAGGATCTCCCGCTCCCATTCAATCACCTCTGCCATATCAATCACCATCTCATCAATCTCACAATATTCAGCAATCTCCCGCTCCCATTCAATCACCTCTGCCATATCAATCACCATCTCATCAATCTCACAATATTCAGCAATTTCCCGCTCTCATTCAATCACCTCTGCCCTATCAGTCGCCCTCTTCTCAGTCCTACAATGTCCAACAATCTTCCGCTTCCAATAAAATTCAATTCCTTTCTAATCAGTCCAATATATTGGAGGAATACAACAACGAAGATACAACAGCAGCCGATTTTCTTAGAACATATTCATCTTTTTAATAAAATTCCTTAATACTTTTGTTAATTAAGATAACTACCTAAATAAAGTGTTAATTTCTACTTACCGCAATGTGTTCTTTTAATTTCTCTATGATAGCCTCACAAGTTTCCATTATTATACCTTCTAATGTGTAAGGAGCAATAGCACAAGTAAATTTTAAATCTTCCAAATCCATGCCAGTAGCCAAGAATCTTAAAGTCACAGATAATCGCTGACTAGCTGGAATCGCCTGTCGCATGTTAGAGTCCTGTTTTTCAATGTTTGGCCTAACCATTTCCAATAATGTCTCAAATGCTTCATTATCCATCCTCAAAAAATTTTTGAAATCATTGGGCTCCGTCACATGTAGAATCTTTTGCAAATGCTCATGGGTAAATCTATCTCTTAACAAATACCACTGCTTAGACCATCGTCTTGTTCGTTTCTTTTTTGTTTTCTTCAACAAAGCAATTGTGAGAGCAAGAAAAGCCATATCTGCATCTAGAGACATTCTACTACTTTGCAAATGTTTCTGTTTTAAGCGCAAGTTCAACACTGGGTCACACTATCCGACAAAATGATGCGAATGCTTGACAAGAATGTTTTTTGATGTCGTGACCTCGTCAAGCATGCTTGTCAAGCACGTAAATGCTTGTCAAGCAATTTTGATCGTCTAGGGACCCCATAATATGTTTGCCGTCAATGGCGCCAACGCAATTAGGAAAGCTCGCTTCTTTATAAAATTTCTCAGCAATGTTTATCCATTTTTCCTTATTTGGTTTTGGCATCTCTAAAGGTGCTAATTCTTGACAAATAGCTTGACAGGTTTCTTTTACAATTAATGGTATAGTTTTTCGAGAAATTTGAAAATCGTACTTCAAATCAGTGAAAGTTGCTCCCGAAGCCAAATATCTGAAAAATAAATAAATGCCACATGTACGCCACGGAGTATGCGTCAACAATAAGTTATGCTGATAATATGGTTTGCTGAGCCCTTCGATCAACGCAATGATGAGCCTGCTTAAGATATGTGAGAGGTACGCGGAGACTCATGGGCTCAGATACAATGTTAAGAAAAGTGAGGTACTAGTCTTCAAGGCAGGCACTAAAACCTACCCGATTGAACCACAGTTAAAACTATGCGGAAGTTTCTTAGAGCAAGTCACTTCTTTCAAGTATGTGGGCCACTGGGTTTCCGAAGATCTAAAAGACAGCCTGGATACTGAGCGAGAGCGCAGGGCGTTGGCTGTCCGCTGCAATATGTTGGCCCGCAGATTTGAGGGATGCACGACTGAAGTAAAGGCTTACACTATTTACAGCGTACTGTCAGTCGTCCTATACATGCAGTCTGGGTCAACTACACGCAGAGGGCATACAGCGCTCTGCGCGTTCAATACAACAATGCGTTCAGGGTGTTGTTGGGGCTGCCGCGCTACTGCAGTGCTTCCGGCATGTTCGCAGAGGCGCGAATAAATGGTTTTCATGCCATAATGCGAAAGCGTTGCGCTTCCACTATGCGCAGGGTACGCGCCAGCCCCAACAGTATCCTGAAAGCATAAGCTGACAGGTGGGACAGCCCCATACTGGGGCATTAGATACGCCTACATGCCACTGTGGCGTAGTAATTAATAGTTTGTGTTGTGTTTCTGGTAGATGTAAGTACTAACACTAGTTTGTAAGTCGTGTGTATACTAACCAAATGGGCTATTGTGTTCAAAATAAAAGATTTATTTATTTATTAATAATACATTTCTTGTTTGCAGTAAAGGACCTAATGAAGAAGTGGAAAAATATAAGAGATAGTTATAAAAAAGAAGTAAATTTAGAAACTACTACAGTGTCGGGACAATCGGCTCCAAAAAAAAAACGATATATTTATTATGAGTTGTTGTCCTTTTTACGCCCTAGCGTCAGTACTGCAGAAGAACGTGAGTCCAACGTATCTCCAGTATCAGATCCAAAATCAGATTTGAAGAAGATAATTTGATGAGACCACCGCGACCACGCAAAACCGTGTATTCCCGTACGTCCCCTCGACTTCGTCCCCCGAGGGGGACGAACGGGAATTTACAAAAATAATATTTAATTTGTTCCCGATCGTCCCAATCCTAATTCATGAGAGGACGAATGGGAATATGTTCTTCGATTAGTGCCATTCGTCCCACTAAAAAGATTTGTGCAGAAAATATGTTTATTCGATGTTTCGTAGTTTACTTTTAAATTAGTTTCTTCGTTAGATTTAATCATTATTTTACAAAATACTTCTCTATTTTTCTATGAATTATAAAACGTATCCTAAGTTTATCATTGTTTCATTATGTTTACCTACACTAAATTTAGCAACTCTGACGGGAAGCGCCGGCGATTCTGGTAGTTAACAAAAGAGTGCCGATAACATTGTGTTATTTGCGTAAATCCTATTGGTTTACCTGACATTCTCTCCCTTTCCTATCCTTAAATTAGACCGGTCGGGTTAGTGTTGACAAAACAATAAAAGTGCACGGGTGTTAATGTAATAATATATATTCGACACGAGTTCTGCGGAAAACTACTGATGTAAGTACCTACATTTTTGTAAGTTACAAATATTATTAGATTGTTTATAGTCAATACTATATTGTCTCATGTCTTATTAATTTATGCTAATAATGTACGGTATCAATATTTGTATTCAATTTTAGTATTTTATTTTATACAACGTGGCGCTACAATGGTGACATTAACTTAACACACGTATACGTTATCCCAGTTTCGTTTTAAGAAGTAATTTTATTTCCATAAAACGTCATTATTTACTGATTAATTTAAAAAAATAAAAAAATATAGAAATAAGCATCCTGTACAAAAATAATCATAGTGCAGCGGTCATTTGCCGGGGTCACGGATCATAACATCGCGTCAAAGAAATTGAAACGAATAAGCAATACCTCAATCCTTTTGTCGGCGCGCGCGTTCTCCCTTTCACCCCCGCCCGCCGCACCCGAATCCTTCTAGTTCTCTTTTCTTATCTAGTGCTAGCCGGACCCGTTACCTTGACACACATCTTTACGCTCGTGTCGTGCGCATAATTTCGTCGTTGTTTTGTGAATGTTTCGCGAAAAAGACGCTTACTTATTGTTTTATTTATTTAGTTTTGTGTAATTAGAATAGTAAATAGATTAGTACTGCGATAAAGACGCTTTGCTTTGTTTTCGTTAGTTTTCCGATCTACATGTACCTACGTGTTCTACGATTAAGGACGTTATTATTTGTGAATTTGTGATGGCAAATAGGTACACATCCGAATTGAGAGGAATGGCTGTAAGTGACAATTTATTTTCAAATGTGCGGGAAAATATGAAACGCCGTTCGGCCCTTTGTATTCGTCAACAAGGTGGACTCATTGAAAATAAGAAAATTTAAAATAAAGACAATTAAATAAAAGTACCTAGTGATTAGTGATGATAGTGGTAATAACTCATAGTAATAAGAGAGCGTGATATGATAAGTGTTTGACTAAACAGCTCCGCTGTAGGTAAGTAGGTACTTTTGTGTCGGACGGATTCTTTGATAGAATGCCGTCATAGGATCGCAGGAGTACAAGGCGCGTTGCGCGGTTGCCAGCGCGCGAAGCGACGCGTTGCCGCTCTGAGTAAACGTAAACGAGTAACGTGCATCTAGGTAAGTAATTTCATGAATGAATTTTTGCACAGAGTGATCCCAATTGTAGTCACTTTTTTATTATTTAGTTTGTTTGAAAAATGTTTTTGTTCAAATTACCAATTATTTTAACCAATCATAATTTATGTGGTTAATGGCCACTAGCCCTACCCGTGTGTTAAATTAATGTCACCATTGTAGCGCCACGTTGTATATTAAATATCATTCTAAATTATATTAATAAGTGTGTAATTATTGTCTCCTGTTTTTTAGAGCTTAACAATGTCACAAGAAGCGCATCCTGGTCCCTCTGGTAGTACAGGAAGCTGTTTGCAGTATATACAAAGAAAAGGTGGAATCGTGCTTCTGCGTGCTGGATACCAATTTTTAAGGAAAAGGCAAAACAAAAGTGGAGCTGTTGTATGGGAATGTCATCTTAGAAGAAAGAATAAGTGCAGTGGGACCTTAACCATAAATGTAAGTACCTACTTTTTTGGCTTCTTTTTTCATGCAAAACCAGACAATGGGTAAATAAATTATGCACGTTTATTGCAAAATGATCAAATTTTGAAAGAAACCACACACACATCCTGTACACCGGACTTCAATAAAAACATAATAGACATTCATATTGATGAATGCAAGAAAAATATAACTTCTGATGATGTACCTTGCGTACCAGCCGCCTTTAATTCAACAATTTCGAAAATTTTGGACGAAGGACTTGATAAAGTAACTTTACCCAAAGATATTCCTAAGTTTGCAAACATCAAAAGCACTTTGTATCGCCATCGAAATAGCACTTATAATATGAGTAAAATCACTTTCAATGACGTTAAAACGGTTGAGGTTCCTCAAAAATTTCAATCATTTTTGTTAGCTGATTACTGTTACGGTAACACACGCTTACTCATTTTTTGTTCCCAAGAAGCTAAAGAAAAATTGATAGTTTTAAAAAAAATATTTGGTGACGGTACATTTAAGAGTTGTCCACCTCCATTCCAACAGCTCTACACCGTTCATGGTGATTTAGGAAGTAATAATCAAAGCACAGCTATGACGCCATTATTGTACGCTTTAATGTCAAACCGTAGAAAAGAAACATACGAGATACTTTTCAGAATTGTTAAATCTCAAATCAACGATTGGAATCCTACATCCTTTACCAGTGATTTTGAAGAAGCAGCTATGTCTGCTATGCGTAAAATTTTTCCAGAGATAAGTATCCACGGCTGTTATTACCATTTTAATAATGCTATTTGGAGGAAAGGCCGTGAATTAAATCTAACAAAAAATAAAACTTTAAGACGTCAAGTAGCCCTAAGTGCGGTGCTTCCATTATTACCAGAGGAACGTATTTTTGAAGGCTGGTTTTATATCGCTAGCGAAAGCCCCGATGATAGCCAAAGTGAAAAATTTCGGCAATACATGCTATCGCAGTGGCTTCAATCGAATTTCGTAAAAGTGTGGTGCAGTTTTGGAAAACGACACCGTACTAATAACTTTGCCGAAGGGTGGCATTTTAAATTAAATAGTGCCATAGGCAAAAAAAAACCTAATATTTTAAAATTGCTTACGGTGTTACATCAAGACTCTAACTTATACAGCGTGAAAGCAAAACAAAATCCAAAACGGCGTAAGCTACATTCAATCTTGACAGACCAATATATTATGGATTGCCAAATGCAACTTCTTAATTCAGAAATAACTGTAGGACATTTTTTAGAAAAACTAACGTAGGTATTAACACGTTGCCTGCCATATGGAAATCCGAATACATTTGCGTTTTTCATCAGTCGCTTAAATGACGTGAAATGACTTATTTATAAGATTTCTATATATAATATATGTTTTTATATATTTTTTTGTATATTATGTGCTGTTTTTAATCCGCCGGTCATTTACACCCGGCGCGGCGCAAATGTAATATTTTTTTCATTGGAGCCACGCCGGTCAAATCGCCGGTCATCCTTGTTAGTCGCGTAAAAATCCCCGCCAGAACGTCCATCCTGCGCCCGAGCGAGCGCGCTACTGATGAGTGAAAAATAAAGAAATATTAGGATAGTGCATGCTGCGTCCCTTCCCCGCTGCCCCGCATTACATTTCTTCCGCGTCCTGTGCGAATGTTTTTGTAATTGTAGGTAAACAACTCAGTGCAAAGTTTTATTTGTCACAGATCGGAGTGCGCGCTAAATGGTCACCTAACATTCTAGTTTATTGTTATTATTATATGTCAAAGCTATTGAACATGTTATTTGACGAATTGGATCTAACTTTAGATGATTTTCGTGAAATAGAATATATTGAATCCCAATTTCGTGAGACGGAGAGTCTTTCAAGTGATAATGAAGAGGTTATTCGGTTTTCTAATCGCCGTGCAAGGAAGCGCTGCATAGTGCCATCTGATACTGAAGACGAAGAAATCCTTGTACCCTCACCGTCAGAGTCTGGTTACACTCCAAATACGGAATGGCACGAACCACAAGGTAAACAACCTAATATAATACCTTACACTGAAATTTCTGGTTTGAAGCCGATGCATTTGCGACACGCTTTAGCTGGCGGTCAACCTGCAGATTTTTATAATTTGATGGTACCAGAGGCTCTGTTAGAAGATATAGCTAGACAGACCAATATTTTTGCCGCGCAAGTTTTATCTAAAAGTCGATTATCGCGCCAATCCAGGCTACACTTGTGGAAGGACACTGATAAAACTGAAATCAAGAAGTTTTTTGGTCTTATAATTTGGATGGGTTTGGTAAAATTACCAAAACTGGCACTTTATTGGTCTAATGACCCAATGTACGCTCAACCGTTCGCTAAAAATATTATGAGCCGCAACAGGTTTGAAATATTACTGAGGATGTTGCATTTTTCTAATAACGAGGAGGCTCGAGAAAATGATCGTTTATCGAAAATAAGCAATCTTCTTTGTGCCTTGAATGCTAATTTTGCTTACCACTATACACCTAGTGAATTTCTTTGTGTGGATGAGAGCATGATTCCATTTCGTGGTAGAGTAATCTTTAGACAATATAATAAGCAAAAACGCCATAAATATGGTATCAAACTATTTAAATTATGTACTGTTCCCGGATACACTTGGAAAATTGAGGTTTATTCTGGAAAACAGCTCGATTCTGCTTTTTCTACACCGACAAATGTGGTGCTCAGGCTGTGTGAGGATTTACTAGGAAAGGGCTATTCTGTATTTGTAGACAATTGGTACACAAGTTTGGATTTGGCAGAAAAGTTAATTGACAATGAGACACATCTTATACCAATAAGATGTGTCTCATTGTACGTAAAAACAGAAAGTACTTGCCGAAACAGGTGATGGAAGCCAAATTAAACCCTGGTGAGTTTGCAGCCAAAGAAAACAGCAAGGGAATTACAGTTATGAAATGGAAGGACAAACGTGACGTTTGTCTACTGTCAACTAAACACTCTATAGGATTTATAAAAACTAAAAATAAGAGAGGAATAGAGGTGATTAAGCCGAAGATAATTATGGATTATAATAAAGCTAAGGCAGCAGTAGACCTCTCGGATCAAATGACAGCGTATTCTTCTCCGCTTCGAAAATCTATCAAGTGGTACAAGAAGTTGGCCTTAGAACTGCTTCTAAACACAGCTGTAGTAAATGCTCGGGTTTTATATGAAGCTACCACAAAAAAGAAGATACCTATTATTGAATTTAGACGAAAACTGTCACAACAAATGATTGACTCAAACCCACGTGATGGAGCTAACATTCCATGTAGGCCAAAGAGAATAAAACATTCTCTTGTAAAAGCAGACGGAAAGGCTGTGACGACAAGAAAATTTTGTGTAGGTTGTTACAAAAATAATTCACAAACGCATGGAAGAAAAATTGCCAAAAACAAAACCAAAAAGGTTACGACATTTTGTTCAGTTTGCCCAGACAAGCCATATTTGTGCAGACCGTGTTTTGATAAAAATCATTAATTTTCTGTTTGTTTTTTAATTTTAAATTACTTTGATCTCAACACAACATAATGTGTCTCTAAATAACACTAGTCCTTGATTTGTAATAATAAAAATATTTTAAAAAGTATACTGTCTTTAATTTACATCATAATTTTGTTTGACTCGCTACAAAAACATTCATACAACCAAAAAATTATAAAAATATTTTGAGGCCAAGTTATCTAAAGTGATCATTGGGGCCGCGCCGGCCACTTGTAATGGTATTTTGCGTTACACGCATGGCCGTCAGCGAGCAAAAGGTGTTCAAGTTCACCTTAGTTGTGCCGGTCATTTAAGCCCCCCATGGCCCAAACGCTTCTACCAAGTGCCGGTCATTTGGACCCCCCATGGCAGCTAACGTGTTAATCATAATAAGTAAAGTGCTCGGTGGTTGTGTACGTTGATGTAATCTCTTTGTAGCTTGTGTGCAATAATTATTACTGCCTACTGTTATGACCTCGACTACTTTCTTCAATACTTGTGATTTTTTTATTGTTGTTACCCTCTATGATGTTTTGTGTTCATGTTTTTTCACTTTGATTTTGTATGTGTTTTTTATTTTAATTTTGAAATTGTGATAATTTATTTACGCTATTTATATGTAAAATTAATGTGTAACCTGTTCTGATTCCTTATACAATATGTAACACAAAAATGTGACACCGTATACCAATACATATAAGCAAATGTGACTTTTTAAAAATTAGGACGATAAGTATTTTTTTGTTATTTTTACCTTGATTTCGTGATATTTTAGGTATTTTATTTAATTTTGCTTTTGAAAGTGTGATAATTTACTGACCCTATTTATGTGTTAAAATAATGAGTAAACTTTTCTAATCCCTTACATAACGTAAAGCGTAAAATTTTGCCACCATACATATAAGCAACTCTACGAAAAATAGTAACTTATATTTCAAAAGGAAACAACCTGAATGGTAAAAAGTCTGTTTGTAGTGTTTAATTGTAATATAATACAGACTTTTTTTATTATAAGCTCTATACACTGATTTTTTAATCATAATTTTTAGTTATAAGGAGAATTTTATTTTTAATTAAAAAAATATTATATATAAAAATATTGCGAGTTATCGCAAAGTTGATTCTGTGATTTTTACTGTGATTTTTATTCCTTAATAAATGACTGATTTTTATTTAAATTTTGTTTTTTTACCAATTAAAACCACCAGTCTTATATTATTTAGTGGGAGCAATCGACCCTAAAAAGAATTAATAAATTATTCCCATTCGTCCCCCCAAAAAATTTTGAGGGACCATCGGGAAAATAAATAACGAATTCCCGTTCGTCCCCCTCGGGGGCGAAGTCTAGGGGACGAACGGGAATACACGGACAAAACCGAGTTCCTACCAAAAGAAAGAAACATATGGAAAGTACCCAAATTCCTCAAATAACAAAAAATTTGAACGAAAGTTTACAATTAAAAAAGTTAAATAACGATAGTGACGCAAAAGGAAATCGAGCATTTCTTATGTCCTTTGTACCCATTATGGATTCCATGACTCCTGATTTGGCTATGGAAACTAGATATGAAATTACGAATTTATTCAGAAATATACAAAGAAACGAAAGAAACCGCAGTATTTCTAGCAACTTGTCTGAGTTTCCTTACCATAGGAACCAGGGGCCAACTGGGAGCTCTGGGTCTAGAGCATATCACGAGGACACATTAACTCCAATGACTAGTGTCGCATCGCCACAAAACGATACTGCTTCGGACACATCAACGGAAAATGATGATTATTTTAATGTTCTGCATTACTTACCCCAATAAAAAAGATTACATAATAAAATAATGTTATTTTATTTACCTGAGAGTTACAGTCAAACGTTTCACAGGTGTGATGGATCTTCGAATATTTGTATCCTGTTTCTTAATACGTTGGCTTATAATTGATAGAAGTTCATCAAATGAGTTCACAGACATTCTATAGTAAGAGAAAAACTTATAAGGGTTATCACGGTGTGCACTAAACATTGAATGAAATATTCCCGATAACTTCGGGAATATTTCGGTTACTTAACACTGGTTCCACCCAAACATTGCGGTTTACTTTATTTTTTAATAATTCTAATAATATAAGAGCTGCAAGCGCAGTTATCATTGGCGGATCCATGTTGAAATGAATACAAAACACAGCGGTAAACCGCGTCCCGAGTAGTTTGCTGGTTTTCGGGAGCTTTGTCAAGCGGATTGCCGCGGCGGGAGAGCCGCCCGTGTAGTTTGACCAGACTCGCAGCGCAACGCCCGCGCACCCTGTGCTGTGCCGCGCCGCCCGCGCATTATCGTTTATTTGTCGCGCAAGTGTGTAGTTAGATTCATAGACTATTATATTAGTAATTATGTCGTACACAAACGTACAGTGGACCAAAATGGTACAGCTTTATGCCGCAGCTGGTGATATCCTGAACGAGGCTCGAAAAATGTACACAGAGTTATTCCCTGGACAACCTGTGCCAAACCGGGAAACGATGTTGGCGGCTACTCAAAGATTAGAAAGAAAGAAAGAAAGAAAGAAAGAAAATACATTTATTGGCAACAGCTGGATACACGCACAGTAAAAACGCAATAACACAAAAAAAAGAGACAAAAAATGGCATGTCTCACGGCTGCGCCAAAAGGTTCATTTCAGCGGTAATGCCAGACAGATGCTGAGATCCTGCCTGACGCTGATTTTCAAATGAACCTTTGGGACATGTGACGGATGAGTAACAATTATCATTATACTTCATAAATAAATAATATTTTACGTATATAAAAATAAATAGATAGAATGTAGCCTAAAAACCTGTTTAAGAAAAATAATAACCTATGGATGTATTATATTATATGTATAGTGTGCCGATAGTGTGTGTACTGTGTAGTGGGAAAGATTATGATCAACTTGAATCACGGTAGGTACATTACGCGTGTAGGCGCTTTATAACGAAAACGAGTTTTGCTAATTAGGTTGCGTTGAGTCGATAACATAATAAATGCACTTTACCCGCAATTTAATCCGCTGCAAGCAGCCGAGCGCGACGGTCTATTTATTGTGCATACGGAGAAACTAGTCATTTATAAACAGTCTGGAATTGACTCGATGTGGTGTTATACATATAAGTGCATCACACATCGGTGAGAGTGGCAGTGGAGTTATTAAGCGTAAAAGTATGCGCTAGACGGCGAAATAGTATGAGAAAAAATGTCGTTACGATGCAATAAGTACTTCGCAGTTCAAATATTCTACGGTCCCGTATATCTCGACATACATCGAAATGAAAAACATACTATGAACTGTTCATAGTTAACGAATAAGTGCGAGATTGAGAAGGTGGCGTCCCGACACCGTGCGTTCCAGTTGCATACCAGTAGGCCAGGACCAATGGGTAAGTTGATTTTTAAACCTGTCTGATTACGTACCTATGGCCAGTTCACTAGATAAAAATGTGGTTAAGTTGTTGCTTTTCTTACATTTTCTTTGTTGTTAAATCGAACTTACATTTGGACTCGTCACGCAACATTAAAATAAACCATTACGTAGGTTATCTTGTCACAAAGGATAGGTAGATCTTCCTTGTATTGTTTCGATAATGTAAGTTTGTAACGCTGCGTGCTGTTCGAAGCGCAATTGTTATGTTTTTACCTACGCAAATTAGTACGCACTTTCTTTCTGTCTGTTGAAACATTGCAGGGATAAGGCCTTTTCAGTGATGACTATGTGTAAATAAATACATATCTGATTTAATAATAATTAGCTAGCAATTATTGTAGGGAATCATAGAAGGATTATTAAGCTTTGCCTATTGATGTGCAAGTTATCTTAAGCTTTTATGTTGGTTCCAGAAAAAAACTGTTTACTTTTGGCTTCGGAGGTGGGAAGAAAGCGGAACACTTGAAGCCCACCGCCGCCAACTCTTCGCGAGAGCCACGACGGCGGCAGACGATGCGGCTATGGTTGCTGCACACTCTGCAGATCCGTTCTTAAGCACTAGAGTTTCCTCAACTTCGTACAGTGTGGGTCCATGTTTTTGTGACGTTGAGCTTGATATTACACTTATCACATAACGCCGTAACTTATTCATCATTATCAGAGAGTCCTAGTTAGAGTCATAGTTTTACGCGCGCTGTGCTACACTCTGTTGTTCAAATAAATCTTTTTACAGTTCGTTCGAACATTTGGTACCTATATCCTACCTATTTTGAATTGTGTAACGATGGTGGCATGACAAACAAACGACAGCGACAGTAAACAGTGGATAATGTTTTTGCTTAATTATAATGCCATCAATATAGAACTCAAAGTCGGTTGAACGTTTTGTAAAAATACTTACCTACTTACTTACTTGTAAGTAGGTAGGTAAGTATAGTCGTATTGGACTCGGTGAATAAGTTATTATTACTTACTTGTAAGTAGGTAGGTAAGTATAGTCGTATTGGACTCGGTGAATAAGTTATTATTACTTACTTGTTGTAGGTATTAATTGTATCTGTAGCTGGTCTGTTAAATGGGAAGAACCGATAAAGGTGCGATGTTTTTTTATGTGTAATTAGGTTTTCTAGCGGTGGTGCTAGACATGTTTTATCAAAGTCGGTTCAGACGCACAATTAAAGGATAATAATAATAATATTCCACACCCATCAAACAACGCCATCTAGTTCCAATCCAATCTAAGAAGAGCTTTTGTTATGGATAGGTTCATTGCGCCGGTTACACGACCACCTCCAGTATGCGATCATTTGACGGACTAAGTTTCTTGAAATCGTGATAATAGCAGCCTCCTAGATGAAAAAAAAAATTGTTCACTCGTTTGTCGGATGACTATTCATTATAGAGATGCGAAATGTAGCTCACTGAAAAGAAAAGAGAGATACGGCTCTTTTGATCAAAAGAGCTTTATCACTCATACCAACCATAGATAGCCATAAATAAAATTACCTAGATTCATTGGGTTGTTTTGTTCTTATTACAAATAAATAAAATTATGAAAGCCATTAGGCAATAAAGCATTTTTCTTTTAAAACAATGACGATATGAGTTATTTTATAATGACGTATTGAGCCGAAGAGTCACTCAGTGAGCGACATGCGAAATCGTTCACCAGTTCGTCGGGTAAGTTCAGGGCCTGTTCGGGCATTGTCGGATGTCGCTAATGTCGGCGTTTCATCGGTAACACTCGTCGTAACTCGCAAAGCCACAGAGTGATGAGTAGTATAGAGTATGGAGTCAAGTCACTGAGCCATTGAGCTAAATGAGCTAGTGAGCTATTCCGTGAACGACTGAGCGACTGAGAGCTAGTTCAATTTTATGTCTCATTCGCGAGCTACACATCTCTACTATTCAACAAGAATGACCACAGTTTGGAACATAAGATTTAACCCAACGCTGAAGAAAAATTGCTGAATACGCTTAATAATTTAGCGGTGTGCAATTCTATGGTGATTTGAGAAAAAAATAGCTCGACGCGCAGCGCTCAAACTTAAATTGTATTACCTAAGCCATATTTTACACACAAGATATTTCTATATAATTAGAACAATAGTTAAGTTTTCGTTATTATCCAGGGTGCTGCTTGTGGTAACTGGACGTCTGATTGATTTAACTTCAATGGTCCTAGATTATGATTATGTGACATTGTGTTGGAGGACCTATGAATATAATCCAACTCTGCATCATATGTAAGCGGGCGCGTCCTTTATAATAATAATAATAAATCCTTTATTTACAGACTACATAGGCCCACATTGTAGTCTGTAAGTAAAGGTTTTTTTTTTCTATTTATTTATTTTAGGATTTTTTTTTATACCTGCAGGCTTCTTTTTAGTCAATTTAATGGTAGACTTCTGTTTCAGTTTAGCTGTCAGAGCCGGTAGCTATGCATGACTAGTATTATGTATATTGGAGTGTGCTAGCTAACATCTAGCAAAATAATTTGATTTGAATTAATTGATTTACATATAATGTGCACTAATTATTTAAAAACTCAGTTCTTCTATCTTATCAACAGGCGTGTTTTGGGGAGTTTGTTCTGCCATTTTTTATTTCTAATATAAACACTGGGAAACGACATAGGGCTGGTTTTTTGGGGGACTGTCAGGATATGTGAAACGTGTAGACTGTATCAGATCCCTCTTACTACAATTTAAGATCGGTTTAGTGGTAAGACATGTGATGCTATCGAGACAAAGGGACCAGATCCTCTGCTAGCCAAAGAAGGCGAAAAGAGGGTTAAGAAATGAACTTTTGTGTACAATTATTTTTTCTACAATTATATTTAATTAAAAACCAAAATTAAGAACATTTTAAAATCAATTATAATTATTTTAATGCCATATTTTTAATATTAAAATAGTGGCCGCAAACCAGCTTACTGGCGGACGTTAACTAATGAAAGTGTACGCAAACTAACGTTTTCGCTATATTTTCACTTTTTCAGCATTTTAAAATATTTTGCATTGACACTTACTATGTATGTGGCGTGTAAGTAACATTTTCTTTCACTAATCTGAAGTGGGCAACTCAGCTAACTGGTCGCTAACCGGCGCAATGACCCTACTAAACAGCCAGCCTATAAACATACTTATATACCTACTTATTTCTAAATATCAAATTCAAATTCATTTATTTATTGTATATCATAAATTAGGTGCAGCTAAATTACACCCAGACAAAACAAATGATCGTTTTCATCACACAAACCTCTGTCCTGGGTAGACATCGAACCCATGATCTCCGGCATAGAAGTCAGGGCCACTAACTACCTACCTACTAGACCAACAGGCCTGTCAAAAAAGAATCAATCGGAATTAAGTATGTTCAACAAAGAATCTTATTGAAATTGACAAAATTTTCTTTGTTTTAGATATCAATGGACACCGTGAGAAGGCGCTTAAAGGACGCTGGAAAGAAATGCTGCCGCCTTGCCAAGAAAATTCTTATGAACCAGGGGCATAAGGAGGCAAGAGTAAGTTTTTGCCTCGAGTATTACAATTTTGACTGGGAAAACAATATCGTCATTTTTGTGGATGAGAAGAGTTTCCGGTCGGATATGGACGGAAGAAAAATATTATGGCGCAATAGCAACGAACGATATGTGGAGGTTAATACTTTGCCAAATCGGGCAAGCGGAAGAATTTCTTTAAATTTTTGGGGATGGATGAGTTCAATGGTTCAGTTCACCGGTTGAGCTGGTGGAAGTTAGTGGGCGCATGACTGGGGATCAGAACCTCGAAATTTTACGCGATGTAATGATCCCCACCGTGCGCCTGCACTATCCAGAGGGCGTTATTTACCTTTGCCAAGATAACTGCCGCGTGCACACCTGCAGAGTGGTGCAGGAGTGGTTCGCGTCACAGGACGACGTTGTCTGCCTGCCATGGCCTGCAAAGAGCCCTGACCTAAATCCCATCGAGAATCTATGGGGTCTCATGGTTCTCGACTAGGATGCCTCAGAAATTCGCAACAATGAAAACTTGCGGCGAGAAGCAAATATTACGTGGGAGAATTTTAGAGGGTCGGACACCTGCTGGAATATGGTGGCCGGCATGAAAGGCAGGCTGGACGCCGTATTAGATGCGCAAGGTGGTCCGACCAAATATTAAATCACTTGTGAAATAAACACACAAATACAGACAAATAAATGCTATTAAAGGAACTTAAAGGAATGACAGTCATTCCTTTAGGTTCCTTTTTTTGTACTTTTGTGCATCCAGTCTCGTCACAATTATAAATATTGTGAGCCTCAAACTTATATCTCTCAAGAACTATCCTAAAATTTGTGAAAAAATCTTCCACATTAAAATTTCTTGTGAACTGTCATCGCAATTTGGATTTCGAAGACTTTCAATACTTTTCCTAATTAACTTTCCGAAATATTCAATGCCTGCTTGCATGTGCATCTTACCGATCTTACTAAATAACTAACTTGTGGTGTGCTCGGTTGTTTTGAATGTAAATAGCATTATCTTTATCAAATTTACATCTTTATTTTTACACTTTTACTTTTTGTTTGTTTACATTTTTTTTTTGGTGTTTGGTTTTTCGTGTTTGTTTAAAAGCTAGCACTGGCTGAAGCTTATATTAAGTTGCTAATGGTACAAGGTATTGTACTTTATAAATTCAATAAGCTGTTTGCACAATTTGTTTTTTTTTTTGTGTTTGTTTAGTTTTAAGTTGTTAGTTGCAATGCCTCTCATGTTCTCCTGCGAGGTGATACTGTTCGCTGTTCGCTGCAGCCGCCCTACACTGGACCCTACAAGGTAATGTCACGGACCGTCAAGTTACTCGACATTGATATTGGAGGTAAACGCGTGACGGTCAGTATCGACCGCATAAAGCCTGCATACATTGCACCTGACTTACAGAGCGACCTCTCTCGGGCAACCACGTTTAATTTTTTTTTTTTTTATGTTGCCTATTTTGTGTAATCTACCTCGTGTATAGTTTTATTTGTTTTTCTTTGTAAAAATAAAAACTTGCTATTTTCTCCGTAAGGGGATGGTTCTGGGGAGTTAGTTCCGCCACGTCTTCTTCCCAGCAAAAACACTAGGAAGTGGCGAAGGGTGGGCCGTTTTCGGGGGACTGTCTCTATGTATTTTTTGACGTTCAAAAAGTGCTGATTCTCAGCCTAGTTTGAATAAAGACTTTTGATTTTGTGGCGGATTACGTCGCAACACCGCCTATAATATTTGGGGTGACAACACTATATGTTTCCAGCGCGAGACTGGTCTGACGCCATATTGTAATATAGAGTCCGTTACTGATACACGACAGAGCGGAGCTACGTCTGTAACTTTTACCCTGCATATCATGTGAATACAAAAAATCTTTTTTGCAAAAAATAAAACCGACTTAAAAAAAACACTAACCAGTGTAAAATAACTCCAAATTAGGAAGTCTGTGGCTTTGATGGTTTTGTCTTATTCATGATGGGCCACCGACTTCCGAATTTAGAGTTATTTTGCACTGGTTAGTGTTTTTTTTAAGTCGGTTTTATTTTTTGCAAAAAAGATTTTTATTTTTCCATTTTTAGTTGTTCCCATACAAATATGTGCCATGAATTTATTTTTATATTGTTATTTGTTAACAATACATAGGTATGTCATAGTAATAGGGTTATCCACTTATCCCTAATAAATGAACCTTAACATACCTAACTGTCGAAATCTAGGTATATTGTACACATCTGCGTACCCCTCAGAGCATACAGGCGTGATGATACGTCATGATCTTGTAAAAACAATAAATACCCAAGCAATTCCAGCAATCACGACAGATTTGCCGTCTATTTTTGAAGAGTTCCATTGTATATCTCCGAAGATCAGCACCAGATCTTCAACAAATTAAAATGGGACCACCTCGGGAGTATACTCTTTCAAATAAAAAAATAGTTTTGAGAATCGGTCCACAAATGAGGAAGAAATCACGTAACAAACACACAAAAAAAAAAAAAAAACAAAAAAAACATACCGTCGAATTGAGAACCTCCTCCTTTTTTTGAAGTCGGTTAAAAATAGAAGATAATTCCGATATCCACGACTTTCATTAACGTGTGTACCGCTAAAAAGTATTTAATAAAAAAATAAAAAAATATGTAAATCGAAAATACGGCCGAGTTACAATACTGTATGGATATTATTACCGTGGTTTAGATTTTTCAACATTATAGGTAGGTAGGTTATAAGTTCTTAAGAGATTTTATTCGTCCTCGCTATGTTAATGGGCTCTAGGTTGAGTCTGGATGATGCGCCATGCTTTTCCATGACGCCAGCCAAAAAGCGTCCAGCTAACACCAATACCGTGCGCCCTCTGTAGGGACGCGCGGCGATCTATTTGAGAGTGTTTTATTTAAGAGTGGAATTCCCTGCCGGTGTCGGTGTTTCCTGATAGCTACAACCTAGGGGTCTTCAAGTCAAGAGTGAACAGGTTGCTTCTAGGCAAGCGTGCTTCATCGTCGACCACATCATCGCTTACCATCAGATGAGATAGTGGTCAAACGCGTGCCTATCAGTAATAAAAAAAAAAAACTATCCGGCGGCTTTCACGCTTTAGAGTCAGCGCACACTGAACTGCAAACTGCTCACGCTTGTGTACAGTAAATTTAGTCAAAGAAATGCCAAAATAAATAAAAATTGTCTTAACTCTTGCAGATAACATGATACCCGTGCCGACAACAAGTTTTGACATGTGTCAAAGACATGATCACGATGAACCACTAGAAAATATATTATCTACGATGTTTTCACCCGGGCACAACATGCCATCACCTGATTACAAGATGCAGACGCAGGAAGTTTTAAACGACGAAGACCTCTACATTATCAGGTGACTGCGATAATTTACTTAACAAGGAAATGGATGAAGATGAGGATAATCATCCCCACGTAGAAGATGAAGATGATACCATTGAACAGCCAGGCCAAGATTGGAGTATTGGAAATCCACATCGCCAGAATTTTCTTGATTTTCAAAAACAGACTGGTTTGAAAGTGGATATGATAAACAAAGAACCGATAGATTTCTTTTTTTAAATAATGAATGATCTAATGAATCTTATTTTAAGATGTTCTAACCAGTACGCGGACAAAATCACCAGCGGGAATCTCAAAAATTTTAGCAGAATGAAAAGCTGGCGCCCGTTAACTATGGATAAGTTAAAGACTTTTGTGGGTCCCATAATACATATGGGGAATATCAAAATGAACAGGCTAAATGATTTTTGGAAGTCTCATTACCTCTTCAAAACAAATATATTTAGGCAACACATCAGCAGAGACGTATTTTTGCATTTTGAGAGTTTTAAATGTACAAGAACAAGAAGGCAACGAAAGTTTAAAAAATGTCATAACTTTAATTTATGCGTTTAATGAAAAAATTAAAGAAATTTATTACCCAACTAGAGAATTGGCTATAGATGAATCATTAATGCTTTGGAGAGGTAGACTTTCATTTAGACAATACATGAAATCTAAAGCAAGTCGTTATGGCATCAAATTTTATGTTCTCGCAGATACTTTTGGAGTGTGTCAGAAATTACACACATATGGCGGGTCAGGTGTCCAGCTGGTAGGAGGACGTGGTCATGCAGAAAAAGTCGTCCATTTGTTATTAGAAAACTACGTCAATTCGTCGTATCCCACGAATAGTGCCCTAACGAACATAAGGGCTTTCTTTTTTTATTGCATTAATCAATTCTGCTCATCATTCCACATGTAATCAGTTTTACAAAACAATCAAAAACGGTACAAGTTATCAAATAATTAAGTTTTCTAAAAAGTCACAATTATAAGCACTACGTTTTCAACGAAGAATAAAGCCACAATAGCCGTCGCGCCCTCTTTCTTCGCGAGTAGTGGAGGTGCGCGGGCGCGGGGAGAATGTGCAAGCGCCGCTCGGCCACTATAATAGTCGGCGGAACGTGGAGATTGTTAGTTGCGGCGAGTGTAATCGGATTTTTAAATACTTAAACCACTATTTTGTCGATACTACTAAAGTTTAGTAATAATTATCAAATTTACCGTATTATTTGTAAATAAATAATGAAACACCGAGGACGAAAGTTGGTGGACTTGGTCGGGAAGGAAGATTTCGTAAACGAAACAAAACAGACGAAGATTATAGCAAATAAGTGAATCAAAATATTTTATAAGTAGCTCAAGGGATTTTACGGTTGAAATTATGTTTTCTTAAACTGTACTGTACTTATATATTTATTTCAAATAACATAATATCAACGAGTTTAATAACTTATTCAATTTTCAAATATTGGTTACATTGAAAAAAGCCCTTATGGTGATTATGGCCGTGTTCTATGGAATGGCTAAATTGGATATGTATAAAAGAGACTAAGACCTAATTACGTTTGTGTCTTTTTTCTACTTTTAAATTATGTATTTGTCTTTTATTATCTCCTTGATGTTTTTTAAATATTCATATTGTTATTTTAAGTACATTTTTTTGTACGCGCACATGAATTTAACCCTTTTGTACAAATTTATACATTGAAAATATTATTATACTTGGTTTTTCTGGTTTGGGGCATAAATGCACTTAGGTTTTTTTTCTATTGCTTTAAAATGATATAAAAGCATTTGTGGCCGCATTATTAGCATTCCGTAGGAAAATTATAATTACGTTTTTTATTATTTTGCCTTTTTCCAAAGTTTTAGAAGAATTCTGTTTTAAATATTACGGTTATTTAATAATAGTAAGAAAACATGCAAATTTCTACGATCTAATTCATATTATAGGTACTTACGAAATTCCGTTTTCTTTGTCAACAATATTTTTTTTTTAGTAAGCTCTCTTGAAAGTTGCTATGATGAAAGGAACCACGTCGAGGCTCCGGTGCCACGAGGTTGTGAAAAAGAGATAGAATATTTAATCCATAAAATATTAACTCTGAGCTTTTAACAGCGTGATTCGTTTTATAATAATTTTATTCCGCTTGATTTCGTTTCCGTCCTTGATCCGTATTCCAGTAATTAAATTTAGTTCATAATTTTAGTTAAAATACCAATAATTTGAATACATTTTTATTAAAAATAATGCGAAACAAGTTTAATATGATAATTGTATGATTTTAAAGTCTCATTACCTTCTCTCAGGATGCTGAAAACGACATGAACAAACCTAACCAAAATGATAGTGCAAGTGAGATTGTAATCTTGTCCGAAATACAGAATCTACAAAATCCGGAACTAAAGAATGGCGACCCTATAGAACCCCCGTCCGAACCCCAAATTATTTTGAAGAGTCCGACCAAAGAACTATTTGCCAGTTAGAAACGAATCAACGTTATGAGTTATTCTATTTTAAGTTACGATCATGCCATCAATTAAATTATGAATTAAATTGAGGCCATGAGAACCATAGTGGCCTAACTCATTTTTTGACAATATTGAGTTTATGATTTTTTCCAGTTCAAATTGATCATTTTGATAGAACCAGAGTGGCCTAAAAATGATACAACGAATTTTCACTAGATGGCAGCATAATCATTGTTATGGTTTTTAGTCTGTGATCTAAATTTGAGGTGCCATACTGGCCTAAGTAAGATAAGTAAGATAGGCCACTATGGTTTAAGCAGTATTTAACTTCACTGTCATGATGACATTAGTTAGGCTACTTTTTGACAGTCTGTGGTTGACAAACGTCATTATTTTCGCGCTCATACGTGCTTGTCATAGATTTAAGATTATACACTTATACTGGTGCTTGCTTTATCGTTCAGTAAATTATTTTTAATTGTTAATAAGTGGCTATTTGACAATATGGAAAACGACCGACAAGAATACAATGTGGATAACGAACTTCAAGGTATGTATTACAATATTCCATTGTATTGTATTGCAATAAACATGAAGTGTTATTTGTTAATAGTCTTCTAAGAGTTTTCATTGTTTACAGAAATCTTTGGGTCTGAAGCAGAAGAAGATCCATTTCAAGACTCTGGTTCAGAATACCAGCCATCTGGACGTAATTCGACAGCATCTACTACTGATTTAATTGAGATTTTAGGCGACGAAAACCAATCCCCAAATAATGTAACTTCTGAAATTACTCCAGTTCAATGTAAACCTAGAAAAAGAGTGAGACAACCTAGCAAATGGAAGAAGAATGTGAGAAAGGAAAAGCGTTCAAGAGGTGAGGAATATATTAATGTTAAAGGTGTTCTAGTGCCACCAAAACAAATTGATACTGCTCGTGAGTGTAATTGCCAACAAAAGTGTCATGAAAAGATTCTGCCTGCTCAGCAAATAATTCTGTTCAACAGCTTTTATGCTTTGGGAAATTATAACTTGCAGACATCTTACCTTTTTTCTTTAATTAAGGTGATGCCAAAAAAGACATGCACTGCTTCTGCTGAATCTAGGCGTTCAAATTCAAGGGTGTATCAAGTTCTTAATGGTGATGGCTTGTATGTTACTGTATGCAAAACATTTTTTAAAAAGCTTTTTGGTGTCAGTGATGGCAGATTGTCTAGAGTTTTAAAAGATAAACTAGTTATTCCCACACCTCCCACAGATCGAAGAGGAAACCATGTGCCTTCAAATAAAACTCCAGAGAACAAAATACAAATTGCTAAAGACTTTATCAATAAATTTCCCAAATATGAGTCACATTATACCCTACTGACCTGATGACTGGACTACTGTTGTAGCGGTCATAGCTACACCGGAATTCGTATGAATTCGTAATATTAATTTAAACTTTTTATAATTGTAAACACTCCACAATACAAAACTTTTCCTTATTGTCCCGTTACACCGAACTGTCAAATTTGAACAAACGTCAAACCAAAGATCAAAAAACTTCAAACACAAAACACGATCATTGTCTGTGGGTGAAAACTAACATATTTTATTAGAAGTATATTTACATATTTATTTAGTTGCTATATTTACATCACACATAATATTTATTTACAAATTTAACAATACGCATAATTATTTACACTATACAAAATATAGGCTTAAATTGTAATGTTCTGGTCGCTGCCTTTCCGAACGCAACTTCGGGCGCGTTCGGCAAAGCTCGGCTTTCATCGGAGCATATGACTTGCCTAATAGCGTTAAAGCATCGTCATGTAGATCAGTACTCGTTTTGACCTCCCGAACAGTACACGCTTGAACTTACAACCAAATCTAGACTTGCTCGTAGACCTAAGTTCTGCTAGTTGACTCGATATCGTCTTCTTAGCTTTTTGTCTGTGTCCAGTAATTTCCCCTCTGTCGTCTTAACTTAATTGTAGCCTTAAGCGACTCAGAAGTGTTGAGAAATTAATTATACAAGGATAACGTTCAAACCGCCGTTTCATTTCGCCATTTTGCTCTATACACTTCATTGGTGACCCCGTCAAAGAGCACAGTAGCCACGCGGAGCAAAGATGCCTACCGGAGCAGAGCAGGGAGCGCAGGCGGACGCAGCAATGGTCAAGCAGGACGTGTGCAGAGTCAGCGTGAAGTTGCCGCCATTCTGGCCTGAGGAGCCGACACTTTGGTTTGCACAAGTAGAAGGTCAGTTCACAATAGCCGGCATTACCGCCGACACCACAAAATTCTACACGGTCGTGGGTCAGCTAGACCATCGCTACATGGTAGAAGCTCGGGACATAATAGAGAACCCACCAGCACAAGACAAGTACGCCAAGCTGAAGGCTGAGCTCATACGTCGACTATCCGACTCGCGTGAAAAAAGGGTTCAGCAAATCCTCACTCAAGAGGAGCTCGGCGACCGGAAGCCATCACAGTTCTTGCGGCACCTGCAGACTTTGGCCGGACCACATGTTCCAGACACATTCCTAGCCACGTTGTGGGCGAGCAGGTTGCCGACGAACATACAGACGGTAATAGCTTCCTAACCTAACCTTCCGCTTCAGTCTGTCGCAGATTTGGCCGACCGCGTGCACGAGATCGCGCCAACGCGGCCAGCGCTCACGACACCTCCCGCCGTGGCGAGCACGAGCACCAGCAGTGACATCGCGGAGCTGAAACAGTGCATGGCGGAGTTATGTCTACAGGTGGCGGCTCTACAAAAGCAAGGTCAGGTACACCATCGATCGCGCTCCACAGATAGGTACCGGCGTGGTGACAGAGAACCGACCCCAAGCCGACGCCGCAGTCGCTCGCGCTCCAGCAGCGCGTGGAACGACGCTCACTGCTGGTACCACAACAGTTTCGGTGACAGGGCCACGCGGTGCAGGTCGCCATGTACGTACGCGGGAAACGCCGTCGGCAGCCGGAAATAGCGGCAAATGGCTGCCCTCACAAACCACGCCGCCTATTCGTAACAGATCGGGACTCAAAAACCACGTTTTTAGTGGACACAGGGTCCGATCTGTGCGTATACCCACGTGCAGCCCTACGACAGCAGCGCAGCAGGACGGCGTACCAGTTATACGCGGCAAACGGAACTGCCATCGACACGTACGGTTGGGTGGAGCTCCACTTGAATTTAGGGCTTCGCCGCGTGTACACGTGGAAGTTCGTGGTTGCAGACGTCACCAAGGCAATCATAGGCGCCGACTTCTTGGCGCATTACAACATCTTGGTAGACCTCAAAAGTCACCGGCTAATCGATGGGCTGACCCA
Organism: Euplexia lucipara; assembly: GCA_921972225.1. Lineage (NCBI taxonomy): Eukaryota > Metazoa > Arthropoda > Insecta > Lepidoptera > Noctuidae > Euplexia > Euplexia lucipara. The sequence continues at coordinate 19,087,807 of OV179156.1, forward strand.
ACTGTCTTCGCCGGCGTCGCCAGCGGCCGAATCAGCAGCAATGATCGCCTCAGTGAAGTCCGTAGGAGGCAACACGGAGTACCACGAGATACTTCGCCAGTACCCGGAAGTCACGCGGCCTGCTGGAACACAGAAACAGGTCAGTCACGGTACCGAACATCACATCCGCACTACACCAGGTCCGCCTATCACTGGACGACCTCGCCGCCTTGCACCGGACAAACTGAAGGCAGCACAGAGGGAGTTCGAGGCTATGCTGGCTAACGGCACAGCACGGCCGTCAGAGAGTCCGTGGTCGTCCCCACTTCACCTCGCTCCTAAGAAGGACAACAGCTGGCGGCCATGCGGTGACTACAGGGCACTCAATGCCCGTACTGTTCCGGACAGATACCCCATCCCGCACATACAGGACTTCTCACATCAGCTGGCTGGCAGCCGAATATACAGCAAAATCGATCTTATTAAAGCATACAATCAGATACCAGTCCAGCCAGCCGACGTTCACAAGACAGCGATCACAACACCTTTCGGACTGTATGAATTTCCATTCATGACCTTTGGCCTCAGGAATGCCGCTCAAACGTTCCAACGGTTCATGGACGAGGTGCTGCGCGGGCTGCCGTTCTGCTACTGTTATTTAGACGATATTCTCTTGTTCTCAGAGACAGCAGCCCAGCACACCGAGCACCTGCATCAGCTTCTGAAGCGGTTATCCCAGTATGGAATTATTATTAACTCGGCAAAGTGTGAGTTTGGCCGTACCACCATAACTTTCCTAGGACACGAAGTATCCGAAGAAGGTGTTCGCCCGCTGCAGGAGAAGGTGCAGGCAATCCAGGACTTCCCAGCTCCCAAGACCGTCAAGGAGATGCGTCGCTTCCTGGGTATGTTCAATTTTTACCGCCGCTTTGTCCCAGATGCCGCTCGCTTACAAGCGCCACTCAACGTAGTTCTGGCAGGACCAAAAACAAAGAGAACACAAACAATTAATCTATCGCAAGAAATGCTAGACGCTTTTAACGCTTGTAAAAGTAGCTTATCTAGGGCAGCTCTGCTTGCTCACCCAGAGCCCAACGCCGAACTCGCGATATTTACAGACGCTTCAGACACTTCTATGGGTGCAGTATTACAGCAGAAGGCAGGTGTCACATGGAACCCACTAGCATTTTTCTCTAGGCGACTGTCAGCTTCACAGAAAAAGTATAGCCCTTATGACAGGGAGCTCTTAGCCATCTACGACGCAGTCAGATACTTCCGCCACATGGTTGAAGGTAGGCACTTCACCATTTACACGGATCACAAACCCCTGTCATATGTGTACGCACACAACCGTGACAACTGTTCACCGAGGCAATACCGGTACCTGGACTACATTGCTCAATTCACCACGGATATCAGGTTTGTCGCAGGCAGGGACAACATTGTGGCAGACGCGCTGTCGCGTGTGGAGTCAGTGGCAGTACCGGCGTGTAATTACACAGCTCTTGCACAGTCCCAAGAAAAAGACCACGAGCTGCAGGGGCTCTTAAATAACAACACCACGTCACTCAAGCTGTGTAAAGTGCATTTCACGGACTCAGGCACTGAACTATATTGTGATGTCTCCACTGGTAACACCCGCCCTTATGTTACAGAACCCTTCAGGAGGCAGGTGTTCCAAAAACTACACCAGCTGAGCCATCCCGGCAGACAGGCCACAGTCAAACTGATTTCTGAGCGTTTCGTTTGGCCTGGCCTAAAGAAGGACTGCAGGGCCTGGACCAGAGAGTGCGTAGAGTGCCAGAAGAACAAAATCTCGCGGCACACAACCAGTCCCACCTCCGCTTTCCCTGTCCCTTCCCAACGCTTCTCCCATGTCCACATGGACATAGTAGGGCCACTGACCGTGTCATCAAATTACAGGTACATACTAACTGTGGTCGACCGCTTCACCCGCTGGCCTGAGGCGTACCCCATCGCGGACATCACAGCGGAGACATGCGCCCGCACTTTCATCACCGGCTGGGTGTCCCGCTTTGGCTGCCCCCAGCGCATCACTACCGACAGGGGCAGGCAGTTTGAGAGCAAGCTGTTCCACACCATCACGGAGACCCTCGGTAGCCAGCACCGCCCAACCACAGCATACCACCCAGCCTGTAATGGCATGGTGGAACGCCTACACCGCCAGCTGAAGGCAGCCATCCGCTGCCACACAGACACCAACTGGACCGAAGCACTACCCCTGGTGCTGCTCGGCATCCGCAGCGCCTGGAAGGAAGACGTCAAAGCATCAGCGGCAGAGCTCGTTTACGGCGAGCCCCTGAGACTCCCAGGCGAGTTCATCGCCCCCACACTCACCAGCACAGTCGACTACACCGACTTCGCGTCAAGACTCCGGCATCACATGGCGAAGCTGTCTCCAGAACCGGCGAGTCGACACGGCAACAAGCCGTTCTACGTGCCCGACAGCTTGTCAACTTCGTCTCATGTATTCTTGCGACATGACGCCGTTCGCCGACCGCTAGACCCGCCGTACACCGGCCCCTACAGAGTCCTGAAAAGAGGCGACAAAACGTACCGTATTGAGGTAAACGGAAAGGAAACCACAGTAACCATAGATCGGTTGAAACCCGCTTACCTCAATAACGCAGACTACAGTCCCTCCGGTGTAACCAGCGCACCAACGGTCGCAAACACAGCACCAACGCCACCGCAGCCCACCGTCGAGAAGAAAACACGCTCCGGCCGCACCGTTCGCTTCCCGGACTACTATCACCCGTAGCTAAGTAGCCACGGTCTCAGGGGGGGAGTAGTGTAGCGGTCATAGCTACACCGGAATTCGTATGAATTCGTAATATTAATTTAAACTTTTTATAATTGTAAACACTCCACAATACAAAACTTTTCCTTATTGTCCCGTTACACCGAACTGTCAAATTTGAACAAACGTCAAACCAAAGATCAAAAAACTTCAAACACAAAACACGATCATTGTCTGTGGGTGAAAACTAACATATTTTATTAGAAGTATATTTACATATTTATTTAGTTGCTATATTTACATCACACATAATATTTATTTACAAATTTAACAATACGCATAATTATTTACACTATACAAAATATAGGCTTAAATTGTAATGTTCTGGTCGCTGCCTTTCCGAACGCAACTTCGGGCGCGTTCGGCAAAGCTCGGCTTTCATCGGAGCATATGACTTGCCTAATAGCGTTAAAGCATCGTCATGTAGATCAGTACTCGTTTTGACCTCCCGAACAGTACACGCTTGAACTTACAACCAAATCTAGACTTGCTCGTAGACCTAAGTTCTGCTAGTTGACTCGATATCGTCTTCTTAGCTTTTTGTCTGTGTCCAGTAATTTCCCCTCTGTCGTCTTAACTTAATTGTAGCCTTAAGCGACTCAGAAGTGTTGAGAAATTAATTATACAAGGATAACGTTCAAACCGCCGTTTCATTTCGCCATTTTGCTCTATACACTTCACTGTTATTACGGCAGCTAGGGACATGAACCCATTTGATGTCATAAAAATGACAAAAGATGACTTTATTTCAACAAAAAAGCTGGAGAATAACATTACCAACAGGAAGATAACTGCTGAAAAATCAAAGGTACAGTGGCTCAGCATGCAGTGGCTCTTGTTTAATAAAATGCATCCATTAAAATTATTTTTTAAATATTCTAATAATGAAGATGTTTTATTTGAAAATGTAGATTTAAAGAAAAGGGGCTCTACAGATTTGACTGGTATTAAGCTGGATCCTTTATACCCTGATGGAAAACCCATAAGTTGTGAGAAAAAAAAGGACTTATTAGATCTTTTGCCTTTTATACCTCCAGTGCATCACAGCTTTTATACCAGTATCAAAGATAATGTGTCGGTAAGAAATATCATAGATGTTGAGGATGACATTGATAGTGACTAAGAATACCTTTATTGTTATTGCTGTTGATGTTGCTTTTTTTATTAAGTGATTTTTAATAAACAATTGGCCTAACAACCATTTTTTTTTCTAACCTTTTGCCAAAAACCTACTGCCAAAGTGGCCTATCTGTGTATAAAATGTAGAAAAATAGCAAAATCATAAATTGGAACATTAATAGGTCAAATAAAACATAAAAGTAATAAAAAGTATGTATTCTTAACACGTTCTATGCCAACGCAGGTCAGTGCTGACCGACAGTGAACTTCCTCTTTAGGCCAATAAAAAATCGGAAATGTGTTAAAATTTTGCCAAACAATTTTTTTGATTAAATACTTAAATCTAATGTCAGAATGTGTGATTCTATTAACAAAGGTGAATTTTAGTCATAGTTTATAGAGATATTAAACGTCGGTCAACACTGACCGCCGCGGCCCATGGAGACGAAATATCGACTTTCCGTTAGGGGAGGCCGCGCGGGTCGCGGTGTCGGGTCCGTCCCACTATCACGCAGCCAGTGAACTCTCCCGCGCCTACGCAGTTATCGCCCGAATCCCGATGTGAGACGCCGTTTTATTGATTGATTTGTTACAATAGCGTATCCGTTTGTTTAAGTTATTAACATTTATTATTACTATCAGATTCAATGTAGTAGAACTCAGATCCGACAATACTTAGAGACATGCGACCTAGTATACATGCAAATACATAGAATAAACCTACTATTAACTTAAGACTTATTCTTATTGCAAGGTAGACCAGCTTCCATATATTTTTGATTGTTTTGATTTTGACAATGTTCAATGTTTGGCACTAAAAATACTATCAGATTCAATGTAGTAGAACTCAGATCCGACAATACTTAGAGACATGCGACCTAGTATATATGCAAATACATAGAATAAACCTACTATTAACTTAAAGACTTATTCTTATGGCAAGGTAGACCAGCTTCCATATATTTTTGATTGTTTTGATTTTGACAATGTTCAATGTTTGGCACTAAAAATACTATCAGATTCAATGTAGTAGAACTCAGATCCGACAATACTTAGAGACATGCGACCTAGTATACATGCAAATACATAGAATAAACCTACTAATAACTTAAGACTTATTCTTATTGCAAGGTAGACCAGCTTCCATACATTTTTGCCCATCCTCCTTTAAAAATAAATAAACGTTATTTTCATTCAAAAATGTAAGAAAGTTTCTGTCCGACACTGTCCATAAATTCATGGATACTACGCGTAAAGGGCGCTGACCTGCTGCACTGGCCGTCCGTTTTAACTACCTACACAATATTCCAATAAAAACACAATACACATAACCTGTGATGTACCTTTCCTTCATACTTTTCCTGGCTTAGTACAGGCAAAAATACCTACTGCCTTCTAATGCGTGGCGGGTCCAAATGTAAGTTAGATTTAACAACACCGAAAATGAAAGAAAGGCAACAACTGAGTAGGGTTTTTATCTACAGTTTCATTAAAAAATACTGGTTAAATTTACGCTGATTGAATATCTACGCTGATTGAATTACTTAAGTACTTACATTAGTCTTAAAAGATGTTCAAAATGGGATCCACTCCACACGATTTCGCACATTGTTTCGCACTCTAGGAAGCACAACAGTGTCACTTTGTATGTCTCTGAACGCACTACGAATCCGCATTTTGAGTTCCGACGTATTATGAAACTCAGTGGCATACACCCGGCGCACAGACGGGCAATTCTACGAATTAGGCGGCCAAAAATACAATTCCTAAAATTTGTCTCAGGTAAAAAAAACGACTACCTGCGAATGGTAAATAACCGTAGAACAATGGGTGACCCCACCCGCTTCTCCACTGAGAGCGCACGCCAGGGTGTGCCAGTCTTAACTTCATCGTCGCCTTAAGTGTTCGTATTGCTTTTAGACATTTCGTGCAAAACTTATTTGAAAAGTGAATATTTTTATTTTGGAGTGAAGTGTGTTGTGAAGAAAATTGTGATGGATTCAAGTATACCAGGTATTAGTACATAAATATTAATACGTTTTATGCAAATGGTAAAGAAACATATTGCGTACTGATAGATTAAAATATATGCTCGTGATTTTGGTATTAAATTCTCATTTTTTGTATTAAAAATGGTTTTTGTTGTACTTCAGGGTTCGTCCCATTGGTTTTGTCAGTTGTAGTATAAAAAGGGTATTTAAGCTAATTGAAAACGATGAAATTGGCCGTGATCTCCCGTGAATTCAAAGTTTTCAACATCAACGAATGATATAGTACAAATTCATCGAATTTGCATTATATTTTTCTTTTTTTTTAAGCAAGTTCTCCTTTCGTTCCAGAAGCTGAGGGTACTTCAGGGATGAAGTAGTAACGCGTAAACACCTTTTTGACAAGATGCAGGAACAAGACTTGCTTAATTTTGGCGAAAAGTTGAATTATCTCGAGGGGTATATTTTATCACAACATGAGTATTGTGAAGAACAAAAGAAGGAAGTGAAGCATAAATTATCCTATTTGAAGTCTCAATTTAAGAAAAAGTGGACAGAAGCTCATAAAAAACGGTCACTTTTCCTTAAAAATAATGATAAGTGGTTACAAGGAACATTCGAAATACCGAGGGCTAAACGGCGTCATTTTTGGAGTCAAGTGAAAGGAGTAAACGCAGAAAAACACAAGAAGTACGTAGTGCTGTTGAACAAGAATTGTTAATTCATGCCGCTCAGACATGCCTTCAACGTTCGGGAGAGAGAATTGCATCCAATATTCTAAAAGACATTACCAATTCTCCGCAGACAGCTCAAGTATATCAAAAAGCATATAAAATAACCAAGCAGTGTGAAAAACAATCACAACTAAATCCAACAACCGCTCTTTCAATGTTTGTGGAAGCTGATCTTTCAAGGCGACAATATGAAATAATAAGAAATGGCAACAAGAAGTTTTATCCGAGCTACAAATTGTTGCAGAAAGCAAAACAGACTTGTTATCCGGCGAAAGATGCGTATCGGATAACTGAAACATGCGCTGAAATTAACCTGCAGAATTTAATGGACCATACAGCTAAACGCTTGGCAACATATTTAGAGGATGTACTAAAACAATTAAGTCCAGAAGAGCGTCAATCGTTGACTCTTATTTCAAAATGGGGATGTGATGGATCGCACCAATCACAATTCAGACAAAAAAATGAAAGATAGAGACGCGAGTGACAGCAACATTTTACAAAGTTGCTTTATTCCGCTACATTTAGTATGTGGATCAAACAATAAAGTGGTTTGGCAAAACCAGATTATTGCTCAGCTCAGATCCTTTGATATCTAGCATAAGACCAAAACCTAAAAAGAGGTCTACGCTACATAGTGAAGAAACAATACAAATGCTTATGTCTGCTGAGGCCCACACGTCTGTAGAGAATTCCTCGGATGAGGAAACTACTGCAGAAGAGTCTGACACTGAAATGCAAGGATACAACTCTGGTGAAGAGCCGTGGGACAACTCATCGTTAAATAAAAATGCATGTATTTTTTTTTACAATAAACCGTAATTTTGTCATGAAAAATTGTGTTTTACTTGAATATATGTTCATCAAAAGCTTTTATAATTGAAAGAAAATAATAATAAACTATTTAGAATACATAAAACAAAGAAAATAATTTTGACCGCCTAATTTGAATAAATGCCCTGTACTCCAGTGCCTGCCTGCTGGGCCTCCTATTTCACGTGAGTTACCTGTAAAAGGAAGAGGACGAGGAGATAGGACGGAACGTGGATCTGGAACCGGACGTAAATTTGGAACAGGACGAGGAGCTGGAACAGGAACGGGACGTGGAGCTAGGAAGAGACTAGGAAGTGGCGCTGAACATGAAGACGGCGATTCATCCGAAGATAATACGCCACCAGAATCAGAAGCAAGTGATTCTGACAGAGATGAAGAAGCGTGGAAAAAAACCTCGTGGACTGATATTAGGCCACAGCTTGAGTCTTTTGATAGTGTTCCAATGACTCCGACACGCGTGTTGCCGTCTAATGCCAGGCCTATCCGATATTTTGAAAAAAAATTTACTCAAGAAGTTTTTGAATTGATTATTACAGAGACTAACCGATATGCGAGTCAAAACAACGTAATAGGCTGGACAATACTAGACATAATAGAATTGAAGGCTTTCCTAGGTATCTTGATTATTATGGGATACAATATTTTACCTACTTTCGAATTGTATTGGTCATCGGATCCCGAATTTAGAGTTGACGAAATAGCTTCCACCATGACATTCCGAAGATTCAAGCAAATTTTACGTTGCTTGCATCTAAATGATAATTCTTAACAACCTGCCAGATTTAGCCCCGAGTATGATAAGCTATTCAAAATTCGACCATTATTGACGCTTATCAACACCGCTTTTCAAGAAAATGCTCACAACTCTTCATCCCAGTCAATAGATGAATCAATGATTCTTTTCAAAGGAAGGTCTTCATTGAAGCAGTACATGCCTATGAAGCCGATAAAAAGGGGTTTCAAGGTGTGGTGCCGCTGTGACAGTACAACTTGTTATCTCTACGAGTTTGAGATATATACCGGAAGGGATGGTGACAGAGTAGAAGACAATTTAGGAGGAAAAGTGGTCACGAAGTTATCAGAAAAATTGAAAGGAATGGCGACAGTGCATGTTACGTTTGACAATTTTTTTTGCAGTTATGATGTCATGAATTATTTACATGTAAATGGTATTTCTGCGAGCGGTACTGTACGCCGGCAAAGAGCAGACCTACCGAAACTTGTAAAAAGTAAAAGAAAACTAAAACTAACAAAAGGGCAGTACAAATGGAGAGTGAAGGAGAACGTGGCATTTGTAATCTGGCAAGATACAAAAGAAGTTTTATTTATGACGAATGCTTTCCATCCGAAGGACAATGAAACATCTCTATCCAGGAAACAAAAAGACGGTTCTAAGACAGATGTAGTGTGTCCTGCAGTAGTGAAGGAGTACACAAAAAGAATGGGTGGAGTAGATCACTTTGATCACATCAAAGGGACATACTCAGTTGGGCGAAGAAGCAAACGGTGGTGGCTCCGCATATTTGATTTTATTTTTGATGCCTCCATCACAAATTAATTTTTGCTCCAGGGAAAGAATGCGAATGCAACCAAATTGTCCAACCTGGAGTATCGTATAGCTCTAGCCAGAGGACTTATTGGTTGTTTTTCTACCCGAAAACGTCGTGCTGATGTCAACTACGTCGTAAGAAAAAAAGTTGCTGTATCTGAAAATTACCAAAAGGCAATTCACATTGTTGCACCAGAAATTCGCTTCTCCAATGTTGGTGAACACATGATTTACCCTCGTATCAAAGATGCCGATATTGCAGCACTAAAACGAAGGATGAAGCGATCTAAGATCAAGTGCAGCAAATGTGGAGTGCCTTTATGCATTACACCATGCTTTTTGAATTTTCATAAAGAAATGTAATTTTTTTCAGTTGTGTGATTTTAATAAAGGTATTATGTAAGATTTATGTTGTTTTTTTAGTTCCTTGAAAAAAAAATTCCTCTATTTCATTACTCTCAAACAGGTAGAGGGAATATTCTTACCACGAATTAAAAAAAAAGCTAAAAAAAAAATTATATATCAATTTTTATTTTAGGCATCTTATGTAACACAAATCCGAAAACCAAATCTTTCTATCTCGAGTGGGAGGTGAAGAAGAATTTAAAATCTGGTCCTATATATACACCCGACCAGTACATACCTCTTATAAAAAATGCAAAAAAATCGAAACCTCCATTGATGGTGCATGAACTGGATTACGAATCATTTTATGATTTTAAAACTTTACAAGAAGAATGGGGGTATAATTTTACAACGAATAGTGATGGACAGAATGTGAACTGGAACGAAATAAAAATTTTAAAAGTTAGCAAACAAAACGCTACCGTATTTTTCTATAAAAACGTCTTATAAGCAAGTAAACTACCAGGAAGTTGATGTTAGAAATAAAAGAAACAAAATGAAAGCACTAACGGAAATATCACTACAGCGAGCCTATTCCACGAAACAGGAGATTAGTGCGAATAAAAAAAAAGATTTAAAAGAGCTTATCGCAAAAACTCTGATCCCTTCTTTTTATGCAGGATTTTATAATACGATATTTTAAGTTTATAATTATTTTGATTTAGTTTGATCTCATTTTTTAGTTGATTTTTCATGATAATAAAACCAAAAGTATTAGTTATGTCTGATTACTAGAATACACTTTTATTTGTTTTAATAAATATTCATAAATATAGAAGAACATTTTTATATAGAGTTTCGTTTGGTTTTGACTTATAACTTAGACTGTTATTATTTTGTGTTGTTGTGTTTTATTTACAATAAGTAGTTACAACAATTTCACATTTTTTTGTAATAAATTTAGATAAGAAAAAAAAAACGTGTAACATTGTATTGCGTACACGTCGCGGCGTATCGCCGCGTTAAAGTTATGTCGTGCGATTCCCGCCAATACCAACATACTCGCTAGCTCTCGCGCCAACGACGCTCGCTCGCGCAGGCAGTCGGCCCCCCGCACTAGTACTGTTAAGTCGTTCCGCGCACGCTGTGGTCGTGCGCCGGCCGCCATAAATATTGTTAACTATTGAAGGACTATTATCTGTGTATCGTGTACCTATTGTGCTTATACCAATATATACTGTTTACCGAGTTCGTGTGTGAAGATTATTAACAACCCCAAGTATCCCCTTATAAATTGCGCCCAACTAGTGGCACGTGCTCCGTACGGCTGTACCTACGTAACAGAAAAGTTACCGACGCGAGTGCGTAAGAAATCCACGCGAATAGTGTTCTACCTAGTCACGAATCGAGTAATCTGTGTACCTACTGGACTGCATTACCGTTATTTACCGTTTGCGTTTATCACCGAGTGTTTTGTCGAGAAAATGCCGCCAAAAACACGCCGCGCACGCGCAAACGAGGAGGAAAACGAAGGTTCCAGTAGCGACGAAGAAAGCCACGCGGTTGTTAATCCCGCGCGCGGGAACAGCACAGATTCGTCAACACCAAACCCAACAACGGCCGCGGCATGTGGTAATATGATATCCATGTCCGAAGAACAGCTAACACGATTGTTAACCAACGTCATGAGAAGCGCCGTGACGCTGACGCCAACGTCGAGTGGCGACCCTACGGGACCGACTCAACCCACCGCCTCACACACTGGACCGACCGTGCATAGCATACACGCCATGCACAGCAACTTCACCCGGTGCACGGCGCGCTTCGACGGAGCCGCCCGCAGTACCGAAGCCCTAGAAGCATTCGTCGAGAGCGTGCTCATTTACAAAGAGTGCGCAGGTGTATCCGACGAACACGCTCTTCGAGGTCTACCTATGCTGCTGACCGGAGACGCCGCAGTGTGGTGGCAAGGCGTAAAATCTACCGTGGAGACCTGGGACGACGCCATACGCCGCGTACGTTTTATGTACGGCGCCCCGCGCCCCGCCCACCGGATCTTACGAGAAATATTTGCGCGCGAACAAAGTGATAACGATAGTGTCGACTCCTTTATATCGCGAGTGCGGGCAGAGATGTCGCGTATACCATATAAGCTACCAAGTGTTCTGCAAGTAGATATAGTTTATGGCCTTCTACACCGTAAGTTTCGTAAGAGAGTGTCACGCGATAGTGTAAGTAGTGTCGACTGTCTACTTGAGCGAGCAAGGTATGTTGAGGAGACGCTAGGCGAAGTAGTAAATAGTAAATCACTAATTCCGTCTCATACCGCAATTATCTCGAATATTATCTCTAACAATACTGCTAGTACCGCGAACGCGCGGAATGTAAACAATAACCCTTCGACGGCGACGATTGTTAGTGAAAGTAACCCTTCGCGCGCTGTATCCGACTCTAGTTCGAATATTTGTAACGATACGAATTCGAATGTGAAACGTGTTCGACCGCGCTGCGCTTTCTGTAAACGTTTTGGTCATTCGATAGATGATTGCAGAATTAAAATAAAATCAGTTGACCATGATAATAGTGCACCGTTGTCTTGTTACGGTTGCGGTCAACAAGGGGTAATACGCTCGAAGTGCCCGACGCGTAAAGGCACGCCCTCCGTTGACAAGGTGAGTTTCCAAAGTGCTATCACCCATGAGTCTAACCTAGCACCCCCTACTGTCAAGATAAGCATTGCATCTGTAGTAGGTGTTGCAGTGCTAGATACAGGTGCTACTGAGAGTCTCGCTAGTCCCGGACTGTATAAAATATTATTAGATAGTGGGACCACTTTTACGAGAAGACGTCGCAACCTCAGCCTCGCCGACGGAACGCAGCAGGTTCGTAATCTGTTATCATGCGACACGAACGTCACCATTCAAGGACGAGTTATCCCCACCACTTTCCTAGTGATACCAGAAGCGGAGAACAGGACGCTTTTAGGACAGGATTTTATCACTAGAGCAGGTATATTAGTGGACCTCCAACATAAACGTTGGCATTTTAATAATTTCCCTGGGCAGAAGTTTACTTTTGTAGAGTCTTTTAGCATTACACCCACCAGCGATACAAAGCTGAAGCAGGCTGTTACCACCGGCTTGGCGCTGAAAGAGGATGAACGGTTAAAGATCACACCTGCTCAAAATACGCAGCTCAACCAGCTCACAATTCAGAGAGCTGAGCGCTTCGCCACCGATGGACCTCCTGCAACGTATGCCACTCATCACAATCGGGTTGACGAGAAGCAGGAACCGACCGCTTCACCACCCTACAGGATGTCACCAGGTAAGGAAAAGTTGTCGAACGGTGAGATTGAGAAGCCGCTGCCCATTGTTCCTGGAGTAGACCCAGAGAGAACTTCAGCGATTACTGACATGCCTACCCCGAAGAACGAGAGGCAGCTCAGAGGTTTTCTGGCCACATTCAGCTGGTTTCGACGGTTTGTACCGAACTACGCTGCAATCGCTAGACCTCTGACTGGCCTACTCAAGAAGAACAACGGTTGGAGATGGCATGATGAACATCAGGCTGCTTTCGAGCGCATCAAGGTGCTCTTGGCTACCACCCCCATCCTTCGCCGAGCTGGTAAGTCCAAACCATTTTCCCTCCAGACAGATAGCTGTGGCTACCGTATCAGGGCAGTTTTGATGCAGGGGGAGGGCCCCAACGAAAGGCCCATAGAGCCCCTGCAGGCCCTTCAGGCCTGTAACCTGCAGAGGTACGCAGATGATAGCAGGCGCGCCCCTCCTGAATACAAGGTAGGTGATTTCGTTTTGTTGAAAACGCAAGGGATGAGTGATGTCAAGGCTCCGGTTAGAGAGAAGCGCAGACGTGGTCGGCCACGTCGATTTGATTGCTAGCCCGAACGCGAGGGCGCTATGTTCGAACTAGAGGGGGAGTGTGTAACATTGTATTGCGTACACGTCGCGGCGTATCGCCGCGTTAAAGTTATGTCGTGCGATTCCCGCCAATACCAACATACTCGCTAGCTCTCGCGCCAACGACGCTCGCTCGCGCAGGCAGTCGGCCCCCCGCACTAGTACTGTTAAGTCGTTCCGCGCACGCTGTGGTCGTGCGCCGGCCGCCATAAATATTGTTAACTATTGAAGGACTATTATCTGTGTATCGTGTACCTATTGTGCTTATACCAATATATACTGTTTACCGAGTTCGTGTGTGAAGATTATTAACAACCCCAAGTATCCCCTTATAAACGTCTTTTTTTATTAATAAATACGTAAATTTTGTTTGTGAATATAAATTACATAGAAACAATAAAGAATGTTTCTCTGACAGTTAATGCTTCTTAATTTAACAATGCACTAAATCGAAATATTTCGTCTACTTGCAAGATGATTTTAATATAAAACTGCAACACTTTGAGTTACTTCGTCTATATAATAATTATTTGTTTACATATTTTATTGTAAAGTGAATTAACTACGAACTTATTTTTGAATTCTTGATTTAAGTGTCTTCCTGGTAAAAATGATTATTTGTTTTTTGATAATCATGTAGTTTATTAGTTAAGCTAACTATATCTACTTTTGAAACTGACCTAAACTATTTTTTTACTTTTTTGTGATAAATTAAAGCCATCATTGTAAACATGTCAAACTTTAAATGCGTTTTCCCAAAAAAAATCAATTTTGAGTTATTTCATTTTATGATTAAAGGGGCGATATATTGATGGTGGCCTAACAATAGCACATCTGCATCGCGATTATAAGAGATTAAGAGAATCCGAAAACAAAGAGGCTGCAAGTTACGATTCATACTTTCGCATATTTAATACGGAATTTAATATTTTGTTTTTTGTGCCAAAAAAAGACCAATGCGATATCTGCGAACAATTTAAAAATGCTGTTGGAGAGGAAAAAGAAAACCTAGAGACTGAATACACAGAACATTGCTGGCAGAAAGTACTTAGTCGAATGGAAAAGAAGAGACTGACATAGAAATGTGTATGAATACAGATGGTAACGAAATAGTCGCAATTTATGATCCTCGTCTTTTTACTATAAATCAAAATTGAACTGCTTAAACTTTACAGTACGTACCAATTATAGCTCAAATTACTCTTTTATACTCTCTAAAACAGGTTCGTTTTATTTGTTAAGAATGGTTTTTGTAGTTTTGTGACGTGTCTAATATTTGTATTTTTTTTTTTCAGATTTATTTTTTCCATGTACTTGTATGCAGTCAAACGAATTAATAAAATCACACACAAATTTTTAATAAGGGGACATACGCAAAATGAGGGAGATGCAGCCCACTCCATTATTATATAAAAGAGCGGGCGCTATTTACGTACCAGATCAGTATGTCCAAATAATAAGATCTGCAAAGGTAAAAGGCAACCAGTTTAATATTGAAGAACTAAATTTCGATGATTTTTATGATTTGAAAAAAAAAAAATCTGACGAAAACGAACTTAATTCTGTCAAAGATGTGGTTGGAAACACCATTGCAACCTCAGATATTAAAGCAATAGAATTTACGAAAGACAACGATGCAGTATACAAGTACAAACTCAAATTCTACGATAACTGGAGTGAAGCTGAAATAAAAAAAAAGAAACAAAGATCTACTAGTCAATGAATAACTAAGGCTATAGAAGATATCAATTTGGTTCGAGGATATTATACATCAAAACGACAAACTTCTGCTATCAAGAAAATTGATCTAAAGGAACTGCTACACAAAAACATTATTCCTCGCTATTACTCAGCTTTTATGAAAGTATTTTTTAAATGTTTTTTTTTGCTTTTTTTTTAAGTTTAGAAGTGTTTTTGAGTTTTAAAATATTTAATTAACATTCATAAATAAATGTTTACGTTGATTAATTCAATTATTTAGTTTCATTTTGTCATAATTGCAAAACCTAGTGAGCGTGTTATTTTTTATTTTGAATTCTGAACCAACAGTGACGTATTTACAGGTACCTTTATTTATTTATGTCTATAATCTAGGTTATGTACAATGTACCGAGTAGATTGGGACTATAATAGAAGCTACACATATTGAACTTACTTTTAAAATCACGACGTTTGTAAAAAGTCCCTCAAACATCCCATATCCCCTTTAATAGAAATCTTTGATTGGCTCTCCTGTAAAATTTCTAAAAGTGTAATTACGTCATTGTTGCACCAAATGAGCGATATGTGATTTGCCATTTTGTCCATATACTATGGACAAAATGGATTTTAGTTGATCTCAGTTAAACATTTTTTTTTATTTTTTCTAGGTTGTTTATCTTAAATAACTACGATAATTCATAGGTATAAAACCAAAGATTACTGGTGTACAATATGAATGTGCTGTGATTTAATAATAAAGACAAATGACCCAAAACCAAAACTGTATGTCATTTTGTACGTACATCCCCTACATCCAACTCAACTTTCACTTTCAACTTTTTGACATTGATTGTCGCGACTATATTTTGAACGTATTTATTAACAGGCATTGGCATTCTTATGGTGTTATACTAGAACAGATAAAGTTGTTTAGCTTAAAGAACCAGTTTCCTTACAACGTATTCCTGTGTTCCCAATCAGCCTGATTTGCTTAACGTTGAAGCAAATAAGGTCGATTAAAGATTAAAAGATTAAAGATACCGGGCTGGTATCCGCAACTCCACGTCTAAGCGCGTATTTTGCGTATGGGCTTAATCTACCACGCGGGCCCAGTGCGAATTGATAGATGTCACATGTCTTCGAACTTTTTGGTTCTAGGACATGCCGGTTTCCTCACGATGTTTTCCTTCACCGTTTTGGAGAGCAGTGGTGATGAAATAAATTACACAAAGTAATGCGCCTGCCTGGGTTTGAACCCACGACTTACTGTTCGTAAGTCGGAGCCGCCACCACTGGGCCACCGCTGCTCTAAGGTCGATTAGGTTATTTATGAAATATAACTGAGACATCTCTTAAAACTAACTGATTAACATAAAAGAGAAAGATTGGAAAGCAAATGTTTATTTACAAAATGAGATAATTTTACACACTTAGGTTAGGTAATTTAATTGGACGCGCAAACCTAATCACCAGCATTGTATTGTCAAAATACAACATTATACCAAAAACAATACTTTTAACATGGCAGTGTTTACATCTTAACATCTAAAGTACAGCCAATTGTCATTCTTAAAATTATACAGAGTGAAATTAAAAAAATGCAATAATTTCCACAAAATCGAACGATCGGCGAAAATATTATTAATGCCTTTTTTTTATTCTTAATGTTAATTATATAAAAAAAAAATATTGATCGAATTATTATCGTTTTATATGAACGCTGAAAAGTGACAATGCTACAATAAGAAAAAAATCAAACATTCTATCGTTATTATATTTAATTTTGTTTTTTATTTTATTTTATATTTTACATGACATGTATATTTCTTTTTCGGTACAAAGCGCTCGTCCGTTCTCAGTTGGAATACGCAGTCCCTTTTTGGAACCCATTCTACCAAAAGTCTTGATAGAAAAGGTTTAGCGTAAGTTCCTCCGTAACAAAATCAAGTTTTCCTTGTCGTGTCCCCAGTTACTTGATAAGTACAAGGTTCTTAGCTTGAAAAATCGACGCAAGTATCTGGAGGCCAATGTACTGTTTGATATTGTCAACAATCATTTTGATGCCATTGACCTCACGAGTAAGCTGTGTTATTCGGTGACCAGAACTATTAAAGAGAGTTCGTGCTAGAACCCTCTTTGCGGTTAGTGCCTTTCGAATGAGCTCTGGCGTACGTTGTCTTATCCATAAATGTTGGAATCCTTTAACACAAGTTTTATAAATATTGATATATTTGCATGCCCAAAATCTAAATTTAAATCAAATTTAACTAAATCGTTGTGTAATAAAATGTAATTATTTTGTAGTCGTAATTGTAATTGAATATGAATTGTATTTGTATTGTTTTTTAATTTGAATTGAACTTGAATTGTAATTAAATTATAAATAATATTATTCCTTATACAGGGTTATTTGTAAAACACCAACAACCTCGCAGGAGTAGATTACTAACATTATAAACAACAACATTTGTTCTACGACTTTTTCGAAAACAGACAAAAAGAAATCAACTTTCCAAACAAAACTCGATCAACTGTTCGGATATTTATGTATGGAGAGTAGGTACCTACCCGACCCACCTCAAAAAAAAAACGTAAAGTTGATTTTTATCACCAGATAGCTTACCGAAACGCCAACAAATTAAGCCAATCAGCTGTACCTATCTTGTTTAAAATTAAAACACATGACTAAAACCCTAAAAACCCAAAAACAATAATTAAGAGAATAAACCTATATTTACTTAAAGTTTTCGTTTTCCTTTAGATACCGCGTTTGCGTTTAGCACGGCAGTTTTGTCGACTCAAGAATCTACACATTTCTTCTCTTTATTCTGGACATTTTAGTGCTCAAAACTAAGAGAAATGTTTCTCTTTGTCTTCTGTAGGCAAAATCCGTTTCTGCGGTGGACATGCTACGCTTGCTGGAAACTGGTCAAGTGATGCACATAGAAAGAACAGCTGTTTTTGTAAGCGTCAGGACCCCTGGACCAATAGAGATATTTAATGTTTAGAAAATACCAAAATTTACTAGCTTTTTGCTACTATTTTATAACTAACTTCAACTATACCGACAATGTACATAAGCGTCAAATTTCTTTGATCGCGTTTCAACTTTATGTAAAACAGAATAAGGTTCATATTCAATTGGGAAAATTTGACACAATGTGGTAACTTGATGTGCTGGCGCGGGCGTCTGTACCTCGACTGACAGCGAAACAACATGTTTGTCTTCTAACTTCATTTAACGAGTTTTAAATGTTTTTTATTTTTTGTGTTTTTCATATTCTAACATCAATCCTGGAGAGTAAGTAAAGTATCGCCAGCGAATAATTGTAAAAAAGTATTTAATAAAAAGTTATATGCAGAAAAATCAATGGTTGTACTGCCTCATAATAAAACAGTTTCAAATCAATACAGTTAATTTACCATAACATTATATAATTTGACTAAAATACATACAAATCTCAATATGAGCTATCGCTAAGGAAAAAATAGCAAGTTATTAATTTCACCCTGTTTTAAACCAATATCAAATCTCATAACTTGCAGTTTGTTTGATTTGCTTACTAATATGTTGCTCATAGAACCTTCACAGTTTGTGTAATGAACACTTGTGCTCATTTATTGTTTAAATGTCAGACATAATACAAAAAAAAACGGTTATACAGAAGTTTCTATATGCTAATATTCCACAACTTTCACACAACGCAATCTAGTCCCAAACTAAGCATAGGTTGTGCTAGTATACACGGCTACATATCAAGCTAAGGGTTCATACGCACTATGCGGCTAGCCGTCCGGCTGACCGCAGGATTCGGTTGCGAATGCGGCCAGCCGGATCACGGGCAGCCGCATTCGCAACCTTAACGTGCGGTTGAAGAACCGTTGCGATTTGCGGTCATATCGAAAGTACACAGAAAAGTACACAGTCAAACACACACAAACATGCACTGCAATTTGTAGATTTACTTACCAAGCTTCCAGTGCACTTTGTAGATATACTTACCAAGCATTACAGTGCATGTTTGTGTGTGTTTGACTGTGTACTTTTCTGTGTACTTTCGATAGAAATATACCTTCATATATAAAACAAAGTCGGGTTCGTTCAACACTTATAACTGGAGAACAGTTGCACGAATTTCATGATTTAGATTTTTTGGGAGTTGTCGCGTCCCGAATAAGTAATAAAGATGAAGTAATGGCTCTTTGCCAAATTTCATTACGATCCGTTCCACCGCTAAGTCGTGGAAAGCTGACAAACAAACAGAGTTACTTTCTTATTTATAATACTAGTATATGGATATGTACACTAGGGCAGAAACTAGGAATAAAATCCTAAGCCATATGTAAGTCAATGTGATGCATTAGTCTGTGATATACTTCGATCACTAATAGCACTAGATACAAGATCAGGAACAAAAATACCTCGTAAAAGTGTCCACGTTTAGACTCGCATAAACAATTGCATTTCTTACTACGAATATAGAAAAATGTTTTATAATATTATCAAGTTCAGTTCATTATAAACCTTGACACTCTAGCATAAAGTTTAATTACAATTGCAAAATATTTATGCCTAAGTCCTTCTGTCGTCGGAGAAAAGTAAAAGGAATAAATTTGAAATGTGACTTAAAAATAAAAGCCATTTTTATAATAAGTACAAAAATATTTTTTTTTAAATGAAACTTAAGGCCTAGAAAATAAGGTTACAAACGTTTTGTTCACAATTTCGTCTTTACTCTATTTTGGAACTAGACGTAGTTCTTGGTATGACATTTCAATTCTCAGAACACAGTAAGAATTGAGACGTAGAGTTGCAGAATAATCATTTATATTTCTTATGCGAGCGAAGGTTTGGTAGCAAATAATTACATTTGACCCATTTTAAAAAAGTAGTAGGCCTAAATTAGTACAATAGTTATTTTATTAAGACATTGCTATTAATTGTCTGCGGGTTGGCTCATTATAATCAAATCAACCCACAAAAAAAATTAATGCGTCTACTTTTGCATGCGATTTAGAAGTTTTCACATTAATATTATAAAGGCAAAAGTTTCTGAGTGTGAGTGTGAGAGTGTGTGTTTGTATGTTTGTTACTTCTTCACGATCAAACGGCTGAACAGATTTGGATGAAAGTATGTAAGTAGCTTATATCCTGGATTAACACATAGGCTAAGGCTACTTTTAACTACTCCTGGTTTACGCGGGTTAAACCACGGGGAGCAGCTGGTTAAAAATCATTGAATGAAATCAAATTATTTTAACCGACTTCTAAAAAAGGAGGAGGTTATCAAATCGGTTGTATTTTTTTTTTAGGTTTTGTGACCTCAGTACCTACTCCGTCATTTAAAGACGATTTTCAAAATTCTTTTTTTATTTGATAGGGTATATAAATAGATTGGTCCCATTTGTATAAAAACTCATATCTAATGAGGGGCCCTTGAGGAATTGAGGGAACTCTTCAAAAAATAAAGGTACACACGTACCGATTTTTACATTTTTAGTAACAAATCAAGCATTTTCATTTAGGAAGTAACATTTTGTGAAAAAAAAACTGATGAAAAAGACAGGCGACGGAACTCTTCAAGACATAACAGCAAATTGTTCGCGATTGCTACAGTGAGTTGTCTATGCAGAGTTCTTATATTTGCATAACATAACATTACGCCTGTCTATTTTAAAAGGGGCCCGGCAGAGATGTACAGATTAATGTTTAGATAGAACTTCTTTAGCAATATTGTTAAGCGATTTCAATGATTCTTTGAAGTTTTGAAAGACTTTCTTGACACACGAAGAAACTAAAAATGGCGAAACAAAAACTTTTTTACAAAAAATAAACCTTCTTAAAAAAACACCGCCAGGTGAAAAATAACTCCAGTTTCGAAAGTCGGTGGCCAATAATGAACGAAACAAAACTAAAGTAGCATTAACCGAATTTAGCCAACAAATTTTTAAGTATTAGTAACAGATTATTAAAATGACTACAATACAAATCTACTCCATGCATCTGCTGTTCAGTTAAACAAAAGTTTGTGCAAATGTTGGCGAGCATTGGTCAAACATTTGTAGCGGTGGTTTAAAATCGGTAATTTTGTTAAAAAATTGATATTATTTGTTAAATTATAGCTTAAAATATAACTTATTCTTCATGTCCTTACTGAAAGTAAAATACTCCGGCCGAATAATTACGTTTTCGGGTATTATTATTGCAAATTGTGGGACGTGTTTACATTGGCCGTGTTTCAAGCAAACAAAACAAAATACCAACCCCGGTTTCTATTGAGCTTATATTTACCGAGACGGATTTTTGACGCCGACCCGACATCTAGTGCTATTATTGATCGAAGGTGATATAAGAGTAAGTAATAAATTCGTTAAATAAAGGTTTATAATATTAAAAGATTATCGTTGTAAAGCTGGGATATTTAATTGTTCGTTGACACAAATGTGCAAAACCTATACATTAACGCTGGATATTAATAATCTATCTCGGTTGCTATCTTGATCCCGATCTTTGTCAGTATCCAATCAACGCCCGAATTCGCCTATCCGAGTCTTAAAGATGTCCAATCAGAAGCAGCCGTCAAAACCAAAGGATCGGGATTTAGATTGAGATAGAATATTAATATCGGGCGTAAGTAAACATAATAATATAAAGAAAAGAAAACTGTGCAATCAATTTGGAAAGACTGTGAAGGCATTATTTAACGTTTATTTGATTTATGTGGATTGTGAAAACCTAAAACGTACAAATTTTGACTACTGGGCGTTTTAGTGTCGTCATTATTTATTTACTGAATACTTTAAAATCATAAAGAGACATATTTGATTTCGCTTGTCTGTCTCAAGCATTTATAACAATAAAAAACATAATATTGTCATTTATAAACCTTGCATTCATTACACAGACTATGAGCAATTTCTGATAACGCAGTATCACATAACTTAAACATAGCATAGCATATTTATTGGCAAATGCGTAATTCTTATAAAAGACAATAGTCCATGCCATTTGTGATTCTTCTAATTTCATTTAACAATTCGCGAGACCAAAATAATACGATGTATTTCGCCTTATTATTAAATTTAACTACACTTGGGAGCAAATAAATAGAGCCACTTGATTCTTTCACTCATTGCGGTTATTATTTTTAACATTATAAAATGTCATATAACGTCTATAAGATTATTTAATAGCATTGATAGTGAGGCTATAGGCATTGTAAAGCCTATGACAGAAACTTTTAGATCATATATAATAAATATATATGATATATATATGATCATATATATCTTAGTTTATAACTTTACTTACCCTCTTGTTTAATGATAAATAAATAATATAAAGTTCAAATTGATAGTTCCAAAATAAGAAAAATATATACCATTAAAGATGTAAAAATAAAGTGGCTCGATTTATTTGCTCCCAAGTGTACAATAACTCCATCAACTGGTTTACAGTATTTCATACGCATCTACGAATAATGGGATATAATTTCAGTCCATACTACATTAAATAAAATCACTGCCATTATTGGAATATTGTGGTCTTGAAAAAAAACTTACATTAAAACTTCGGCATTTTTATAAATCCTCAAAACTACCTTCCGTGTCAACATTAGTATAAGTAGTACCTTTTCGAAACATTCTAACCTACACTCCGCGCCAAATGGCCACTTTATTCGATGTTGCCCGAATATCATAAAAAAATAATCTACGTTACAAAATAATTACAAGTATAAAATTGGCAAATTTCAATTTAGTTCTAGGAGAGGTACATAAATAAATATAATTTATCGGTAAAGAAACGGGGTAAAACCGGGTAATAGAAATGCAAGGGAACATATAAACAAAAACTTTAAGGAGATATTCACGTTAATTGTACATTTGTCACTTAAAAGCATTCACAAAATGGATTGACATTAATAATTTCAACAGCTTGCCAACAAGAAATAATATTAAATAACAATAATAATTAAATTTTGATTAAGACATAGTCCATACATTTGAAAAGCACAAACAATAATAATACAATACAGTCAATTAAATTACCATATTATTATTGCATATTGAAAATACAGTTTTGTTTCAAATTACCCTTGCGTTTCTATTCACCCCACATACTTTAAGTAAATTATGTGAAATTTTAAGATTTAAATTCCGTGTTACTGGCAACACCTAGAGTGACCATGGAAACGGCCTCAAAAGCGTATTGTCTACATAATCCTACGTATAACTACTGTCAGTCTTAGTTCAGTGATCTGCGATCTTATCGGCGGCGATCTCATTGGTGGTGATCTCATTGGCGGCGATCTCATTGGTGATCTCACATGTGATCTCGATAAACGCCTCGTTCTCTTGTTGGTCACGAAAAAATTTTGACAGCCGTTGTTTTTGAATATCATTATAACTTTTGTTTGTCAACCTTACTTCGTCCAAGAGTTTTTGCACAGCCTTATTGTTAGGAGACACTTTATCCGCTTGCTTTAGATCCATGAGAGCGTCGTCATAGTTTTTAAGTGCGTAATTCGCATGTCCTCGCCTGTACAGAGCCTTCTCATTCCTTGGGTCTATTTCTAGTACCTAAAAAGAAGTAGTCTTTATTAAAAATCTACTGCAAAAGGCTGGGGTCTACATGCTGGTGTACGAATAAAAAATATATTTAATTCATCAGTCAGATAATAAAAAATAATAGACTTAGATTTTTTTGCTTTTTCTAATGTTAAAAAACTACTTGGATTTAAATTAAGAAGAGGAACCTTGTGACGTCATAATTCAGTATAAACTGTACGAAATCAAGACGTTATGAGACATTAAGACTCAATGTTTCGTTTTTTATTTGATTACGTGAAAAACGTAAAAATAAGTGTCTAACATTTTATAGTAATATAGCTGAGGGACTTAAAACTAAAAATTAGGCGTGTGTAGGAAAGTTTAAAGTTTAGGCAGATGATGATGACTTTTGTACGGAAACTATTTATTACGTCTGTCGGTAACCAAACATGAGGTAAGGTACTGACGCCAGCACATCAAGTTACCCCAATGTGTCAAATTTCTTTGATCATTTTTCAACTTTATGTCAAACAGAATAAGGTTCATATTCAATTGGGAAAATTTGACACATTGGGGTAACTTGATGTGCTGGCGTCTGAACTAATGCAAATAAATTTTATTATTAATATTATATTTGTATAATAGCCTCTAAAATGTATCTTAAATTTAGTCATTTGTTTGGCATAAGTCTATTCGTCGAAAGCACTATTACCGAGCTTTAGAACACAGAATCACGGACAAACACATGGCCCATATTCACGCCCGACATCTTTTACTTCGCTTGGTGGTTCGCGATCGCATTATGTTTAAGTAATAAATAATAATAGTATAGGATCCCGTTAAGAACGACCTTCACCGAGCTGGTTAATGGATGAAAGATATTAATTAATCATATCCTGGACTGAATTATTTTAGGAAACCCATATGCAATAATATTTATTGACATATTAAATTGAATATAAAATAGGTTTCATTCATTAACCTGCTCGGTGAAGGTCGTTCTTAACGGGATCTTAGACTATAATAATATCCCACAACTTTCACACAACGCCATCTAGCCCAGAACTGAGCAGGGCTTGTACTATAAGTACTTGACAACTAATGAATATGCTTATGTATTTCTAAATACAAGCATAATCACAATAGATAAATACTCCATTTACACCCAGAAACAAGATTCAATCAAGGGTCAAGGGGGGTTCAAGGGTCTTGGGTAGCAATCGAAAACACGGTCTTCGGCATAGCAGACAGGGCCAAAAACCACTAGGCCAGCTGGCCAGTCAAGTTTTGAAGGGAGACAAAAGCACATACGATAGGTATCTTAACACGTTGACTGCCAAACTACCAGACACTATAGAAATTCAGTTGTTATGATGAAATGAAATTTATATCTGAAGTGGATTTTCCCAGATACTTCTACATGTCATTTTTTTTTAAACTAAATGGTATTTTTAAAGTGTCTGTTCCCTGAAAATAAGTGCCGAAAGAAACTCAGGCATCATGGTATTTTTTAAAGTCCAGGTATAAGATTGTATTAATTTATTATGCGAATCTAACGGTGCAGGGCAAAGCCTGGAAAAGCCTTTTGAACAAAGAAGCTTTGAGTTGACCTGTCCCAGCAGACGGCAAGTGTTCGCGGCTCACCGGTGACCGGCGTTGCATACAAAGTATTAATGAGCAACTTACCGCTGTACTGTATTGAACAGTGGATCTATAATCTTCTAATTTCATGTAGCATGCCGCCATATTAAGATAACACTGGGATACGTATGTTGTTCTTATTTCTTGTACTGTGGACAAAAAAATATCGTCAACTTTTTCAATTGAATAATCCACAGCATTGTTGAAAAAAAAAAAATCGGGACGTCCGACAGAAGTGATAGATAACGAATCATTAGCATTAGAAAAAAAATAACTCTAAATTAGGAAGTCTGTGGCTTTGGTGGTTTTGTCCTATTCATGATGGGCCACCGACTTCCTAATTTAGAGTTATTTTTCACCGTTTAGTGCTTTTTTTGAAGTCGGTTTTATTTTTTGCAAAAAAGTTTTTTATTTTTCTATTTTTAGTTGTTCCCATACAAATATTTGATGAATGAATTGATTAAAACATGAATTTATTTTATAGTTATTGTTAACATTACATGTCATGATAAATAGGGTTATCCACTTATCCCTAATGAATGAAAATTAACATACCTAACTGTAGAAATCTAGGTATATGTACACATCTGCGTACCCCATCAGAGCATACAGGCGTGATATTACGTCATGATGTTGTATAAACAATAAACATCCAAGCGATTCCAGCAATCACGATGGATTTGCCGTCTATTTTTGAAGAGTTCCGTTGTATATCTCCGAAGATCAGCATCAGATCTTCACCAAATTAAAATGGGACCACCTCGGGAGTCTACTCTTTCAAACAAAAAAAGAATTTCGAGAATCGGTCCACAAATGGCGGAGAAATCAGGTAACATACATAAAAAAAAAAAAAAAAAAAAAAAAAAAAAAAAATACATACACACGAACATAGAACCTCCTCCTTTTTTGAAAGTCGGTTAAAAACAGAAAGCAGGAATGCAGCACATTTTATTTTAAAGATAAGTAAAAGCAATCTTTATTCAAAATGTTTTATTTTAAATTTAGAAGAATAAAAGTGACACGAAGAACGTGTCCATGTGTGCATCGTCCCTGCTTCTTTGAGGTTTTTTACATTGACACTGTAATTTTCGACTAAAATGAAATAACAACTAAATGAAATCCACGGATTGCGGATGTGGAAAGGAGAGTGAATGCAGGAAATAAAGTGAATGGCGCTATTCATGGCGTTGTGACCAGCCAGTCGATGTCAGAAAAGGCACGACTGGCTGTTCACAATGGGATGCTGGTGCCTACACTAACGTATGGAAGTGAATGTTGGGCGTGGAAAAACAGACATGAAATTAGAACAAATGCTGTAGAAATGCGTTCCTTGCGAAGTATGTGTGGTGTAACAGTGAATGACAGATTGAGGAATGAAGTGATAAAGCAACGTTGTGGTTTAAAAGAAGATGTAGTAACAAAAATTGAAAAGAGTATGCTTAGATGGTTTGGTCACGTTGAAAGGATGGATGAAAGGCGACTAACGAAAGGTATTTACAAGGCAGATGTAAGTGAGTACGGGTGAAACCGCGTGACGTCTGCTAGTAATAATATAATGCCATTGAATGATTATTTCATGTGAAAGGCATTTCACGAAATAACTTACAGGGTTGTATTGGTGATTTTAATTATTATAACTCAGATAAACCATTTTTGTTACAGTCGCGAATCATATTTTAATTAACATACTTGAACCTGACACTGATCGGAAAATTGCAAAAAAACTCCAGGAAATTTGAATTTCGTGAGCATCAATCACATCCACTTTTAAATAAGTACGCGCGCGATGCTCTCTCATGTTTACAGTGTGACAAAGGCCTGAACTGTGTCTTAGATTTACGAAACGAAACTGGCTATGAGAGTAAGATAATAAAAATGTGTGCTCGGACCTCTCCCTCTTGCACCTACATTAATATACGAAACGTAACTCTCTCTCTCTTTCTATTTTCACTACCTTACATATCCCTCTCAACTTGCGTTCGCCCGATCACACTTTTCGTCACGCATTCACCAACTTACTCCCCAAGTCAAGCGTGCGTAAAGAAGTTTTACTTCAATATTAGCAAGAATTTCTTCAGTAAACATTTATCAAAGTTAGAACTGGTATCCATATATTTCGTTTTAATCATTTATTTTTTCTCAGATTCTGCTCGCCGCTTGGCTCGCATAAAAAGTGACGATTTATCACAAGGAAACAGATTAACGAGATAAAAAGTATCCTTTGTGTTAAACCCGGACATTTCATGGTCTATTTATGCGCTAATTTTCATCGAAATCTTGTTAACGTTTTTTGCGTAATTAAGTTACAAATATCAAAACATCTTCACAAACTTTCACAATTATAATATTAGTAGGATTCTTTCTCGAAGATTATGTGGCTATTATATAACTGTAGTCTGCTATCCTAATTCAGACGGCGGGTGTCTAGACAGAAGCAGGGATAATAAGCATCATTATTTTACTTTCTATTTACTAAGATCTAGGGCACCCATATCCGATAAAAATAGGTCAATATCCTAATTTAGTACACTTACAAATTATGAACGAAAAAACCTTTTCCATTGGCTTTGAATGACATAACAAAATACCTATCTACACTTATCTTAATAAAGGGCTTATTACACTATTCGATATGTAGGATCCAGCCCATTACATTTGTTGCCATTGTCTGCAATAGTCTTACACCAGCCATAGGTTTTCCTTGGGTGCAGTAGTGTAGTGCATACAGGGAAAATCTGCGGTTGGTACCTCATTTCATTAAGAGGACAAAGGTCCGGAACCCAAGGGTTTAAAAAATTAAAACGTCAAAAATAATAATAATACTCACTCTGTTCTTTCATATCCACGTCCTTCACTTCCTCTATCTTAAAAAAAACGTGGTCCAAATATCTGAGGCACTTGCGATACTTCCTAATAGCTGCCTTGTATTTACCAGAGCCAAAGTAGCAGTTTCCAGCACTCTTAACGTCTCTTATAGACGATATTAATTGCTCTACCTGAAATAAAATAGATTATTTGTTTTATTTTTATATCTATTCTAATATAGTCTGTGGTAATATTGCAAAGAGGAAAGATATGGTTTGTTTGTTGGTAGGGACTTAACTCAAAACCTCTGGAACCGATTTTGAAAATGTTTTTTTATTAGAAAGCTATATTAATCATTATCAGCGAGTAAAATAGACTATAATTATTTTAGTTTCAAATTACGAGTGATGGAGAGGATTTTTAGTTCAAAGCGATGAGTACGAAATTTTAACGGAATAAATCGCGACCCTATTAGTCTATAATAATATTATAAAGAAGAAAGGTTTGATTGTTAGTTTGTTTGCATTGAATATGCTCCGAAACTACTGGTCTGTTTCGGAAAATTCTATCGCCGTTAGCAAGCTATATTATCCCCGGGTGACATGGGATACTTTTTATCCCTGAATTCTCTCGGAAACGGGAACTACACGGGTGAAACTGCGTGACGTCTGCTAGTTAAATAAAAAGACGTAAAAATTTTCAACATACATTTATTTTGGGTGGGAATCGAACGCACGACCTCCGGCATAGTAGTCAGGGACACTAACCACTAGATTAATAGGCCAGTCAAAGTAGTATTTAATGTTTGGAAGATATACTAATCGAATCAAATTATAACCTCCTACTACTACTATTTTAAATACTAATAGCTACTCTAGTATTGTATGTAACATAGAGACACGCAGCGCAGTAGTTCAGTATCAAATGATGTATTTTGTATCTTTCAAAATCAATGCACTTCAGTAAGGTAGTTAGGTTCGGTAGTTAGGTTAGCTATAAGATAGGTATGGTAAGTTAGGTTAGGTTATATGTATATATGTTGTCATTCTAATTATATCTAACACAAAAGGTTTAACCACTTGACCAACAGGCCAGTTCACCATTACACAGCCAGGTCATCAAGCCATCCCCCAGGCCATATGTTGAAACCTCTTTACGATAATCAAAATACTGGCCATTTTTCTTTTCTTTCTTACACAGTTTTTCTCCTCCAACATACACCTTTTTACTGTAGATACCTCTTCACACCATTTATGAACACTGATAGCCTAGTAGTGGTATGATTCATTGAGTTGCCAAGTCATAGGTCATTTAGTTCCGTTGTAGCTGAATGTGCACATTCAGCTACAACGGAACAATGCAGCAATGGCTATGTCACGAAGAAATTGTACAAGAGTAATATCTGGTGAGGCGGGCCTTTTGACGGGATAGATCAACGCCACAGCCTCCTGCCACGTCTTAACGTCGTGGAGATCCTGCAATCGTTGGCATACCGCGGGTCCGACATCAACTGGGACCTCGAATTTGTTACATTTAAAACCATATGTTTCATAACATGTATAATGCAGAGAGCCACGATGCATGTGTGATCTACAGCCTGCAGCCACCGCCCGTTCGATGACACAGGATAGAATGATGTTAAGAAGCGGATGATATTACTTTTATTTTATTATGAATTTAGCTCCATTAGTGTAATTGCTGTACGGCGTTCTGATGCGACGGTAAATCTTATACAGGGTGTAACGGAAAGGGTATATACATAAGAAGGGCACGGATTCTCTTGGTGATAAGAAACGACATGGCAACGTTTTTATACATATACATACATAATTGTAAAGTTGAGCCCGCCCGCGCCGTCGCGCCTTCGTCGGTTAGGCAGAGCCCGATAGGTCTGTACTAGGGGCGCAGAACCCGAGATAGATATACTTGAACCTTGCCGGACAGGATTATGACCCTCATAGTGCGGTGACACGTTTGTTATGATTTTGCAATTAATAAACTGTCGATATTAAATAATATCGTGAAGTTTCAAAGTTATTAGTTGGGAGCTGAAATTTTGAGGAAAGACTCGTTATTAAATACTCTATTCACCCTGTTTGTATGTATATACCCTTTCCGTTACACCCTGTATACAACGTGGCGCTACAATGGTGACATTAATTTAACACACGGGTAGGGCTAGTGGCCATTAACCACATAAATTATGATTGGTTAAAATAATTGGTAATTTGAACAAAAACATTTTTCAAACAAACTAAATAATAAAAAAGTGACTACAATTGGGATCACTCTGTGCAAAAATTCATTCATGAAATTACTTACCTAGATGCACGTTGCTCGTTTACGTTTACTCAGAGCGGCAACGCGTCACGTACGTCGCGGTGCGGCGGGCGGGGGTGAAAGGGAGAACGCGCGCGCCGACAAAAGGATTGAGGTATTGCTTATTCGTTTCAATTTCTTTGACGCGATGTTATGATCCGTGACCCCGGCAAATGACCGCTGCACTATGATTATTTTTGTACAGGATGCTTATTTCTATATTTTTTTATTTTTTTAAATTAATCAGTAAATAATGACGTTTTATGGAAATAAAATTACTTCTTAAAACAAAACTGGGATAACGTATACGTGTGTTAAGTTAATGTCACCATTGTAGCGCCACGTTGTATAAAATTCTCGTGTCACAATGTTCGTTCCCATACTCCTCCGAAACGGCTCGACCGATTCTCATGAAATTTTTTATGCATATTCAGTAAGCCTGAGAATCGGCTACTATCTATTTTTCTAACCTGTAAGTGATAAGGGGTGTTCACCCCAAATTTTGTTTTTTTATTTTTTTGTTAATTTTTATTTTTTTTATTTTTTTATTATGCGGCATCAATAAATACATACAAAT
Source organism: Euplexia lucipara (assembly GCA_921972225.1). NCBI lineage: Eukaryota > Metazoa > Arthropoda > Insecta > Lepidoptera > Noctuidae > Euplexia > Euplexia lucipara. The sequence continues at coordinate 19,118,689 of OV179156.1, forward strand.
CTAAATTTGCACTTTTTTATCACCAACCCTTGCTTTTTAATAGTCATAGCAGAACTTTTAATGACTTTTTGAAATATCACGAGGAGAGGGAAGAGGGAGGGGAGTGGGAGGGGGAGATGGGGAGAGGGGGATGGGTGTCGGAGTGGGGATAGTAAGAGGGGGAGGGGGAGATTGTGAGAGGAGAGGGGGTAGATTGTTGAGGGGGAGGGGAGAGATTGTTGAAGGGGAGGGGAGGGGGAGAGGAGTTCATAAAAAATGCTATGCAATAGCTTTACCGCGGCAGTCTCCGAGTGCCACACGTTATTTTCTCTTTTTTTTTTAACTATTCAATCACAATGTGCCACAGCGAAGCGTGGCAGGGTACAGCTAGTAATAAATAAATAAATAGGTCTTAAGTTCGAACCCAATGCCACGCACCTCTAAATTTTCGGATTCATGTGATTATTGTATATATTATTATATTATCCGGCTCGAAGGACCAAAGTGTTGGGTACGATAACTAACTTGTATAAATAGGAAGTGCACGAGTGGACTGTATAATAATGATGTATTTTAAAACTGTTACATTAAATAAGTAGTAATACTGTCGCGAATGAATATGATTGATGCATAAAAACTTTGACACAAAATTAATCCCTAACCCCACGAAAAGAAGAAGTCCATTACAGGGTTAATTTTACTTAAGTACTAAAATAAAGGCTATACACCACTATTTTTTAATTAGTACATATATTTAAAGGGCTTATTCTAGACGGTCTTCTTATTATATTTATAAAGTATCAATAAATAATATTCATAAACAGAAAAGTTATTAGCGTTTGTTTATATCCCAAAAAGTCACCCAATTTATGGAAATATTGTACAGCTATATAGCTATATTGTAGCTGTTGTATTGTTGTGCTGGTTGTATATTGTATGGCGTAGTAGTATTCATTAATCGTCATCTCTCGCTCACGTTCGCGTGATCTCGCTCAAGCATGCCCCGCCTCCAACAGCTGTTTTCGTTATTTAAGTTTAACTAAATAGTGTCATATTTAAAAATTGAATTTGTTTTTTTTACTTTTGATTACGCAAATTTAATTTTTTGTACTAATTAAAAAATAGTGGTGTATATTATTACATTAGTTTTAGGTACTCACGCTAAAATTTTCATCCCTATAGTCATCGGGATACTCGGGCAGTTTGTCAGCAGTGCCATCTTGACAGCTAACGTCCCAGTCACTTGTTATGATCTCACCGCAGTCTTGGATCACGCACTCCTGTCAAAAAAACATTAGTTTTTTTGAAAATGTTGCCTCACACCAGTAATTTCTCCTATGTCGTGGGTGCGTTTATAATCATTTTCACTCATATGCGCACAAAACCAGACCCAATACAATAGGCATGTTAACATAATATGAATATCAAAATCTAATGAGTCCATCAGTTAAGATTATAAAAAAAATAATACACAAGTATTTTTTTTTCTTTTTCAAATTGGTGGAAAACTACTTAGATTAAGCGCATTAAAGTTAAGGAGAGGAGACTTGTAACGTCTTGCGATATTTTGACTGGATGTATCGCCGTTATTTATTGATTACGTGAAAAAAGAAAAAATATTTTCTTGTAATCTAGATGAGGGAAAACTAACGGCTCAGGCGCAAAACGTCTCTTTCGCAAAATGTCCCCTGGTCGCAAAACGTCTCTTTCGCAGAATGTCTCTTTCGTAAAATGTCTCTTTCGCAGAATGTCTCTTTCGCAGAATGTCTCTTTCGCAGAATGTCTCTTTCGCAGAATGTCTCTTTCGCAAAATGTCGCGCCAGGGACTTAAGAAAAAAATTTTGATTTTCAAAACAAAAAGTCATTTATTTAAATTATAGTGCAATTATGATGTAAAAATTTTGGTACTTAAATTTACTCAAAATTCTCAAAATAAAAACAATATCAATAGGTATCAAACATTTTACACACATTCAAAATTTAGATCATAAGAATCAATACTGTTAGTAAACATATCCACAGATAATATAATAGGAGCTATTACTAATAGTAACTAAACATTAACTAAGTATTGCAAATGAAAATATTTTTTTTTTAATCACTGAACTTTAAATTGTACCAAAATATTATTTTTAACTGTATCAAAATATTTTTTTTTTTTGGAATACATTCTTAAGTAAATTTTTACATCATAATTGCACTATAATTTTAATAAATGACTTTTTGTTTTGAAAATCAAAATTTTTTTCTTAAGTCCCTGGCGCGACATTTTGCGAAAGAGACATTCTGCGAAAGAGACATTCTGCGAAAGAGACATTCTGCGAAAGAGACATTCTGCGAAAGAGACATTTTACGAAAGAGACATTCTGCGAAAGAGACGTTTTGCGACCAGGGGACATTTTGCGAAAGAGACGTTTTGCGCCTGAGCCAAAGAGACGTTTTGCGCCTGAGCCAAACTAACTGATGGGTTAACTAGCCTAAACCTGCAGCCTATACAAATATATGTTCCGTGCGGGGATCGAACCCAAGACACGCGGCACAGCAGCAAATCGCTCAGCCACTATTCAGTTGTCATAAGATAGATAGGTAGGTCACGTAACGTCCAAACATCACAAAGTAAATAGAATAGCTGTCATTACACTTAAACGTCGTTTTTACGACTAAATGACGTCATAAATGGTGACGTTGGTAAGGTTCCAAAAGACTTTTATTAGACTTTGAATCTGATTCAGTATTTTAACTATATCTCTGTTTCCTATGGTATATTTCACTCTAGCCGGTACAGTACAATCCGAAATCTATGACGATGGCAAGTAGTCGGCATAAGATGAAAATGTACTTACATGAACTCAGTGTTGGGTCAATCAACCAATTTTTTCAATCAATTGATTAGTCATGAATAATTTAGTCACAACTAATTTAGTCGTGATTGATTTAATCATGACTAAATTAGTTAATCATAATCATAACTATTTTTTTTTTTTTTTTTTTTTTTAAATATTATAAACTAGTACTTGACTGCAATCCCACCTGATGGTAATCAGTGATGCAATCGTTGATGGTGAGGCGCACTAGTTTATTAGGAGCCTATTCACTCTTGCCTTATATAAATTAGTCAATCAATCATTATTTTTGATTGATGACTAAACTAAAAATGCTAAGCTGGCTAACTCCATTTTTTGTTTCGTGAGACATCTATCGCGCTATTTAAATTAATCATCATTCTAAGTTGATTGATAGCGTTCTCCATTTTTGTATTTGTACATGATTTTTTTTTATTATATTTGCTACTACGGTAAAAAGTTGAAAGTAGATAAAAGGCAAAAAAGGGTGAAGGAGATTCTTGCACATTGATCACATGACACACGCAATAGGTAGCGTCGTAGACCCATTTTTTTTTTTTTTTTTTTAGGGGTGGAAAATCCTCATGGATGTCCCCCGCCCGGGGAGGCGGAGGGGTCTGTCAGACTCTTACTGACTAAAAACCACCCCGTGTTCCTTCTCACACCTGCGCCGGGGGTCACGGGAACAGAAGATACTTCCGCGACCCCCGACTGGTGCCGGCCCCGCGGGCCTCGCCAAGTCAGCGAGGGGAGTGAGGTGTTAGACTCCGCTCGCGACGTCTAAGAGGGGCGCGCGTGAACACGACGCGCCGCCACCTCGGGTCCATGTACGTGGGGGCGGCGGACATCCCCGCGTCCGTCGCCCTGGACCCATTCAGGGGGGCTGGAAGAGGGCGTTGTCCGCCCTCCGCCTGCGCCCGGTGCGTCTGCTGCGGGCAGGGTGAGTAGAGGTGATCTCCCTCTCCCTTTCCGCAGCCTCCTTCTGCGAGATGACCGTTTCGCAGAAGGACACCACCGCGTCCCAGGACTCGACGCTGCCGACCATCCTCTCGACCACGGCCGGCAGCGACAGGTCACTGCCTACTCCAGAGAAGCGTCGTAGACCCATGCCCCAACCACTCGTGCGCCGCATATGCAACTGTTGGTGTAACTGGCAACGGCGTAATTTTAGATATTAAATTAGTCATGAGAAATTTAGTCATGATTAAATAACTAACACTAACACTAATCTATCTTCAATCACCGTACATGATTGAATTTTTTTAGTCATTACTCATTAGTCATGATTAAATAAATTAATCTTAGTTATCAATCATCAATCAAACTAAATTTTGCACAACACTGCATGAACTGTTACTAGATATTTTCATTTTCTATGCATAATAATTTGTTTTCAAGACTTACTAAAAGCCGAAATAACAAAATTACATGAATTATACATGGTAATACAATTGAATTCAGTCAAGTTGCCAAATTTCTCCTTGCATGCTTGTTCAAATAAGTTAAAAAAAAAAAACATTATAAAAACATCGATTACCAACATACCACCGTGGGGCGGCAATGTTCCCTGTCGCCGTATTTCTGTATCTCTTCCACGATACCAATACCGGCTATTACTTCACCGAACACGACGTTAGTCCCATCCAAGTGTGGGCACGGGACCGTCGTTATACAAAACTGGGATCCGTTTGTGTTAGGACGTCCACTGTTGGCCATACTTAGGACCCCTGGATCGTGCTGCAAGAAAAATTGTATGGCTAAAAATTCTAGAACATTTTTTTGTGTTAAAACAGAAACAAATAAAATTAAAAATTATGCTGGCCACTTTTTGAATGTCAGAAGTTACTGGGAAGAAGAAGTGGCTCAAGAAATTCCCCAGTTATTGTTTAACATCCGTACTACTGAGTAGTGAAATAACGCGGTGAATAGAAACTCAAGGGTGAATAGAAACAAAACTTTGAAGTGGATATTCACATTAGTTTAAAGTGTTACATACGAGTAGGGTTGCCTGGCGTCCGGATAAGGCCGGACATAGGCTATTTGACTGCGTGTCCGGCTTTTAAAAAAAACGTACACGGTACGGTACGTCAGTTGGCAAAGGATTTTGTAGTGGGGGAAGTTTGCGCACGCACAATCTCATACATTTTAAGATACGCGAACTTCCCCACTACGAAAATCTTTGCCAACCTATGTGCCGGTAACTGTAACATTTGTTAAAAATAAAAAATAAACTTGATTTTACATACACTTTCTTATACAAGGACCTAAATCCTCAATAATGTAGGGTGTCCGGCCTGCTTACCCAAATGTCCGGTCAAGCTGGTTGGTCTGTCCGGCTATTAGGTTTGGCGACCTGGTAACCCTACATACATACGAGGACTCTAATTATTTAGATAAATAGGTTCAACACCTTGTTAATATTAACACTGCGACTGTCCGTTCGTGCATTACATTACATGTAATGCATTTTATGTCTGGCTGTGACGTTCGTGCATTACATGTAATGCATTTTATGTCTGGCTGTGACGTTCGTGCATTACATGTAATGCATTACCCAAAGGAAATAAACCGTGTTTTTTTTTTAGGCTGGACGGGTAAACAATGAATTGGCCGTTGTCCCATCGAATAATTTTATTTTTTTATATCAATTTGCAATCCGATGAAAAAAACCTTTGGACGTTTCACGAAGCTATTCAAAATAGATGGGACAGTCAACATGTTAAGTCAATAATATTAAACTAGCATTAAACCCTTCAAGTTTTGTTTCTATTCACCCTTGAATAAAAACTCTATTCACCCTATTTACAGATCAGTAAAGGCTCATCTAATGCATCAGGTAAGTTACTGTCCGTCTATTTTGCAATAATCACCACGTGGAAATATACTAATGCTGGGGATTAACTATTCACTTCGCTCTCACTTAACCTAGATTTTCACCGGGTGATTTTATACAATAGAACTGCTTTTTGTTAGAATTCAACTAGGTTTATGGGATGTCACACAGAGATATTTAATAAGATATAACCACCACTACTGAATAGAATACAAATCTGGATTGAGTTTTCTAATTTAAAAGTTTATGAATATGTACCTTTAATCTAAAATTTTCATCTTCAAATAGGGCTCCGTAAATGCTTTCACCGCCGCTACCATCGCCGTTTATAATATCACCTCCTTGTATCATAAATTGAGAGATTGCTGAAAAATAAAAGTCTACTAATAATGTTTTTCATCATCAATTTAATTACACATTTTATAGCACATCACACAGAAAAGCGCTCCAAACGATCAATTATTATATTGCACAATAATAGGACATTGTTGTTTTCCCCGCCCGCTGTTTGTACGCATGGATCTTGAACTCGCATGTTCAGAAGCCAGCACATCAAGCTACCCAAATTTGTCAAAAATCTATACTAATATTATAAAGAGGAAAAGTTTGATTGTTTGTTTGCATTGTATAGGCTCCGAACGTACTGGACCGATTTGAAAAATTCAGATTTTGATATTTTTTTTCACTTTATTACAGAAACGGTTCACGTTCCACTGAGAAAATTTGAGACTCATGGGGTAGCTTGATGTGCTGGCGTCTGTACATCGGCGTACATGCGGCATGCGCATGCACACCGGGTAAAAAAGTCTCTACTGCGAATGTTTTCCATTGCTACGAACGTTGTCGTAAAAGATCATATGTGTGTACAAAAGGCAATCTTGCTACTTTACTAGGACAACTTAAGTTGCAAGAGCAAGCGAAGCGAATTCGGGATTTGTGGCGTCCGTTGCGACTCAAATAGCTTAGGTTATTCGAGCCATTCTGTATTCTATGTACTGCAACGCACACCAATCGGAATTGTAATGCCCTTTCTGAGTTGATGTATGTGTTATTTCCTTAAATGACGTCCATGGTCAACACTGGTTTTCTAAAATAAACCATGTCAAGATGTCTAGACTCCCTTTACCTTTGTGAAATATCGTCCCTTTAAAGTGTAAGGGTTTCCCATGACTCCCAACTCCCTTTTCCCCCGTACAGAGCGCTCGAAAATTTTCCGCAGTCTTTGGCACCACATCACTTCTTAACTTAATAACAATGCGCCCGGCTGTAACAAAAGAAATACTCCATAAATGATTACTTAATTGAAGAGCTCTTATTTAAGTTCGTGGCAGCCAAAATCATTTATCTTTTAAAATAAATCAATTGCATGTATTCTCGATTTTGAGGTGAACAAAACGAACGAAGAAAACGCACAATAAGATCTAGTATTGGTTAGTTATGACTGCCGAAAAAGGTGTGTGGGGCCGTTAAACCCAGAATTGGTGCCCTACAAGTGACACGGGGCAGCAGCAGACAAAGGAGAGAGCGGGACGACCTGGACGTCTTCCTTGATAATTCGATAGAGGTAGCGCGGTATCGCGACAGATGGAAGGAATGGAGGGAGGCATTTGCCCAGCAGTTGGTCAGTTCAGGCTAGTAACAATAATAATTGGTTCGAGGTGTGGATCAAGAATTATCTTTGATTTTCCCTTCTTCTGGGTTCTTCCATCGATCACTAACAAATAACGGCGCTTCAAGCTAAATAAACAGGGAATGGCAACCAACAACATGACTTAAAATGATTTAAGTAACTGAATGTATAAATGAAAGTTACACAAATGGTTTCGGATTGACTAAGCGATTTCGAAACTAAAATACATTGTCGCACAAGCAATTTCCATAGCCTTTTATGAATGAAACTACAAAAACAAAGTGGACGGTAATTGATCCTATGCAAAGTATTCATGAATGTGGTCCACAGCGGCTATAACGACGTCATGTGGTTTGCAATACGACCTTGTGTCACTGAATAACCTAGATATAGGTGAATAAATCATGCCATGTCCTGCATTCACACCTGCGTAGTTAACCTTGGCCTATTTCTTCGTCAACGACGCTTTTAATCCCCGAAGAGTTGTATTCCATCCCATTTTAAGACCCCGGCCTTGTTCTACGTTATGCGAATTGTGATAAATTATATTTATTTCCGTAAATCGCAAGCAAAAAAAAATGTTTTTAAAACTAGTGAGTTAAGATCAATGATTCACTGGCAACTCTGAGAAAAAAAACACCAAAAGAAACTCAGAGGTCCATAGTCTGTTTAAAGTCCAGTTATTATCAAGGTCGTTCATTATTATGGCACCCTATCATGTATGTCTAAGTTATTATTCTTACGTTTTTATGGGGTACAAAAAAGGGACATTACATCTTGATCATGTGAGACCCATACAGATAAGTGTCTGAGATGGTCTTTTGAGAAAAGAACCACACAGATATAAGTAGACCTGTTCTGTCAGCGCAGCGCACGTATATTTTTCAATGACCGAGAGCTTAACTCGGAACTAAGGAAGCTCTTTTTTGCTAGCTCGAGTTTGTTCTCTGTATAACTTACACAGGTGTTCATAATGGTAAATTTCTAAATATTTATTTCCTTTTTCAAATTAATGGAAAACTACTTAGATTAAGCGCATTAAAGAGGGGGTTTGTACCGTCATTATTCAGTATAAACTGTATAGGATAGTGACGTGACGCGACGTACCGCCGTTATTTTTTGATTACGTGAAAAAAGATAAAATAGGATCGGATATTTTCTTGTAATCTAGATATAAAGGAAGACTAACAACTAACATTTTATGTGACATGTGGGTGTACTGTTAGCTGTTAGTCGATTTGTGTCCCATGTAATAGAGGAGAAGGGAACTAGAAATAAAGGGAATTAGCCAAAGAGATTTAAAATACTATAGAGCGGACAAGCCAGGAAATATCATACAAAAACTATGGTACTAAATATTTAAACGTCAAATTCTTGATTAACGTTAGTAGGTACACCTAGACCTCTTAGTCCTGGTTTAAACCTGGTACTTGCGGAAGTTTCATAATGAGACGGTGTGAGTTTTTAGGAGGTAATCTTTAGATCTACTGAACCAATTATGAAAATTCTTAATATAAAGCCACATTATTTCTGTGGCCCTAGTGAAAAGGGGTATAAGTCCAATTTTGTCGAAAATGAGTTAAGTGTACCAAAGTGATCAGAAAAAAATGCTCTATCGTTTGGTGAAGACAGATCTAAGCTATCTCTAAAAATAAGAAAGTTACTTTGTGTAAAAGGGTCCAAGTGACACCAAAAAAAACTGTAAAAGTCGGTTTTCTGATCACTTTGGAACACTTAACTCATTTTCGACAAAATTGGACTTATACCCCTTTTCACTAGGGCCACAGATTTGTGAGTGTCATAGACGATATGTAAATAAATAGGCTATATTCTATTTTCATAACGAAGAGGGGTGGAGGGGATATTAATGTACGATATGCACGCGGACGAAGCCGTGAGCGAAGTGCTAGTGAATAATATATGAAATATCTTTTTGTCAGACTTAAGTAATGTTGTAAGTACCTATAGAAGAGAAAAACAGTTTTGTGTTTTATGATTGTAAGTAATGAATAAGTAACAGATTGCCCTTTTAAGCCATGTTAGGGTTTACCTAACTAGGTGCCTAACCTTGCACAAGTTGATGTTATTTGAACTAAAATGCAGTTTAACGATAACGATATTATCTATCTTTTTTATCAGCACCGCATGGCACATATATCTGTGACACTGGATTGAGTTGCAACAGCCTTAATATTTTTTGGAAATTGCAAGTTTTATCTGCAGATAACTAGAAAGATTGTTATCTTTTAAATTAAGTTGTTATTAAATTTCTTGCTTTACCTAACTTACGGGTAAAAATGGCGGACCCAGATCTGCTAAATGACTGAAGAAGTACCAACAACTACAACGGAGAAATTGCGTGCGGGCCAAAGCAAGTGAGCATATAGGGTTGTCAGAAAAGTAAATTTGCCTTTCACTATCAAGTTCAAAGTGAAATGCGCTCCGACGTGTCCTGTTCGGTGGAAATCGTAAACTATACGTCTCAATGGCATAGGCATTACATTATACTATAGCAGAACTAAAGCTAGACGCGAAAGCAGCAACTTAGCCATAGATCACCGATGCAGACAACTTTTGGGACTGCATGTAGGAAGTATTCGGACTTTCCCTCTTGTCCTAAAGTAGCTGTACCTACCTCTCCAAGCCACTTACTAACTACTTACAAAAGTAACCTTGGAAACGGAAAAGTTTCATAATACTCCAACAACACACTATACAATAGAACAATTAACTATAAGTTATATGTCAATCAAACATACAACTGTATAGCTATAGCACACGCTATGTCTTATCATAATCGAGATTTTGTTTCATCTTTAGATGGTAGGTAGGTATATAATGTAAAAAAAATAACTGATCAACCAAAAATAATCCCCAGAAAGAGTTCACAATGTTATACTATGATATGAGCAAAACCAAACCAAAACAATTTAAGTACTTGTGTATGTATGTACAAATACAACCAATCAATAAATACAACTGAAAAATTATATTTTTCAGTCATATTTGTTGATAATTTCTATTTATCAATGTTTGTATTTATTTTGCAACCATAACAACGCTACATAGCGTAGGCTAACATTCAATTTACTGTCGGTAGATAATCAGCACTCACAAGGTCAATGCATTTATCTATATAAGCAATTATTTACTAACTATTTAAATTATGTAAGCACTTATTATTGTTTATGTACAAGCTGGGCGATCAATAGGATTGCTTCCTTTTACATTAAACCTATCTATATGTACAGAGGCCAGCACATTAATCTTTCAACTGAGGTAATTAGAGACACAATAGAAAGACAATGACAGGCGGACACCGGTGTCCTCTCGGGGTTTAATGAATCTACCCCAATATGTCAAATTTCTTTGATAGTTTTTAAACTTTATAACAAAAAAAAGATAAAGATCCCGGGCTGGTATCCCGCAACTCCACATTAAAGCGCGTATTTTGCGTATGGGCTATAATCTAAGACGCAGGCCCAGTGGGAATTGGTAGATGTCACATGTCTTCGAATTTTTGGTTCTAGGACATGCCGGTTTCCTCACAATGTTTTCCTTCACCGTTTGTAAGAGCAGTGGTGGTGATATAAATTACACAAAGTAATGCGCCTGCCAGAGTTTGAACCCACGACTTACTGTCACGGGAAAGAGAGCAGCGGTGGCGGCCCCGACTTACGATTCCGCACTGGGCCCGCGTGGTAGATTATAGCCTATACGCAAAATACGCGCTTTTACGTGGAGTTGCAGATACCAGCCCAGTATCTTTAATCTTTTAAGTCGGGGCCACCATCACTGGGCCAAAGCTGCTCTCAACATTATTTCAAACAGAAAAAGGTTCATATTCAATTGGGAAAATATGACAGTTTGGGGTAGATTGATGTGCTGGTGTCTGTACATTACAGTGTGTTTATTAAAGTAGTCAATAAAATGGGGTGACTATAACTCAAGGTTGGATAGACCCAAAACTTTGAGAAGGATATTAAGTTAAAAGTTATCTGTTATACAAGTGTACTTAAATGCTTTTAAATCATTGAGATAAATGGTTTCAAATACCAGATACCTACTATCAAATTGTAATAAAATAGTGTGAAAATACTCCTCAAAGTTTTGTTTCTATTCACCCTGTTTTATGGGACTGTATTAGACATTTCTTTTGAGTTTTTTGTCTGATAAAAGACTTTTGTAAAGATAATTATCATCATTTACAAAATTATTCACATACTTTAGTCTTATCTTTGATACTTGAGTAATTGCATGACAAACATATTTAACAAAATTGTTTTCTGCTTATCATTCTGACCAGAAACAATCAAATACATAGGTAATTTGCCCCTGAGACCCAACTATTCAATTCAAAGGCTTAGAGGCTGAGCCATCATCTTAACCAAGTTCTGTTCCAAGTATGGCACGGGCAGCATTGAAAAGGAGAAAGCAGCCAGGTGGTTCCCTATGTGCAAATAATAATTTACCTTTATGTATTAATCTATAATACTAAACACTGAACTAGTCAGTTAGAAGGGACGGAAGGCTCTAAGTCCATCACCAGTAACTACAAAGCAGTGTAGGAAGAAAACTTTTAATTATATTACAATGAAGGCACGTCTGCCAATTTCCCAGCCCTGCATCTACAAATACGATTGTTTTGTTTTAAAGAAAGAGAACGACACTATGCCCAAAGCGATCGTACGGGTAAGAATGGATGTGAGAAAATAACTTACCTTGTTCGCCATCAATCGAAATATCCAAATAAACTAGCGGACTTCTTAATGTCAGGGAAACGGGATTCATATTATTGATCAACATCGAGCACAATTTTAAATTGAACCAACAACACTATAAATTTTAGTAAAACAAACTGACTAACTAATTTCACGAAAGCTGTGCACACAAGTGCTTATTTTGAATTGAGCATTATTTTGTTTATTCCGTGGAACACGAACAAAGTCAACAAAATACAAATATAATTTGACGTCCGTCGCTGGTCATTCGACGAAAGTCGAAAAACAAAGCGTCAGCCAACCAGGCGTCATTTTCTTTTTCCGCTTTGAGGACTTTGTAGACTTTGTGGTTTTTTTTTTTTTTTTTTGTAGTGTGGCACTAGTTATATCTTTGTGCCAATTTCGGGTAATAAAAGGTAGGGAAATATTTCTATAGGAAAATATCGGAGAGGAAAAGGATTTTTTTAAGGTTCAGGAAAGGAAGTATTTTATTCTTTAGGAAAAATATATATATGAAAATAAACATACACAAACTAAATCTTTATATCATTTTTTAACAAAAATGCAGATATCAAGTTAAAATATTCAATGGGATTCATTACTAAACAAGAAACACAAGTAGGAAGGGAAACATTTTGGGAAACAAGAGAACGGAGAAAGGATGTTCGATCATAACGGGAACAGGAGAAGAATATGTGATCTAAAGTACCAACATCATCTCCACACTCGCAAAGATTACTATCCACAATATGCAACTTAGCAAGGTGGAAAGGAGTACAAACGTGGCCAAGCCTCATGCGAATTATCATGCTTGTGATTAGTTTAGAGCCTTTCATTTTAAAAAACCATGGTTTGACTGGGACTGAGGGCTGAATTGAGGCATAAATCTTGCCCTTGACTTGAGAGCTCTCACTCCAAAGAAGTTCCCAGGAATGTCGAAGATAATCTTTAGGGAGGCTGACAAGATCATGACAGAAATTTTTATAAGGGAATGTGTCACCATTCTGCACAGCTTGTTTGGCTAATTGATCAGCTCTTTCGTTTCCTTGGATTCCGAAGTGACTTGGAATCCAAGCAAACTGTACCGTGTAGTTTCTCAATATACATTTGTGTAACTGTTTTCTTATGTCAAATACAATGGGGTAATAGGGTTTCATTTTAAATGTAAACTTTTCGATAGTTTGTAACGCACTTTTAGAGTCACATAATATGAGAACATTTTTAAGTTTAGCAATTAAAACGTACTCTAATGCCTTGAACAAACCAAAGCATTCTCCAGTGAAAACTGATGTTTCAGGAGGAAGTTTTACCAACTGAATAATTTTATATTGATAATGAAATATACCTACTCCCACACAACTAGACCGGGTCTTTGATGAGTCCGTAAAGATATAATGACAGTCTATCCAGTTTTCACCGACGGCAGCATTAAATTTTATGTTGGCTCCTACATCACTTTTTTCTATCCCGAAATCATAATGCACTACAGGGGAAACAAGTAAGGGTTCAAATGTTTTGCACTCAAATAAAGGAAGAGTAGGTGACCTATGTACTCTCGCTGGTATAGAATTAAACTTCCTGAGACTTTTAACTAAACACGGAATATCTTTGTGCCGCCAATAGGATGACATCTGAATAAGGTTATCAAGTTTTAATAATTTTGAATGAAGCAAATGGTTAGAAAACTGCATTGATTTAAATAAAAATCGGTCTGATAGATATTGCCTTCTCAGGTGGAGTGGAGGATCTCCTACTTCTATCTGTAAGGCATTTAACGGGCTTGATTTCATGGCTCCAGAAATTATTCGAAGAGCTTTCGACTGTATGCTATCTAACTTTTTAAGACTCTTTCTGTTACCATCTTCAAGAAGGAATGTTCCGTAATCAAGTATGCTTCGGATTATAGCATTATAAAACAGTTTTAGACTAAAAGGATGTGCCCCCCACCATACTCCAGAAAGACACCGCATAGCATTCAGTTGACGTTCGCATTTTTCAACTACAAAGTCAAAATGTTGTTTGCCAGAAAGTTTTTTATCTAAAATCAATCCTAGAAACTTAACATGATTTTTCGCAGGAAGGCTTATGCTATTATAAGTAACGGTTGGGGAAGGAATATTACGTTTTCTTGTAAAAACTACTACAGTACTTTTTTCTATTGAAAGACTTAACCCATTAATTTGTAACCATTGCTGTAAAAGACTTAGTGAGGCGGTCAAAGCATTACATGCATCTGAGATATCATTGTGAGTAGTATAGATTAAAAGATCATCAGCGTATTGTAAAACATGAGCAGATTCTTTAGAGAAGATTCTAAATCATAAGAATAAATATTATAAAGCAAAGGTGACAATACTGATCCCTGTGGAAGGCCTTTGAACACTGTCCTCGTTTTTTTCTTGTCACCGCAAAAAAGAGAAATAAATCTAACTGATAACAAATTTATGATAAACCGTATAATCAAAGTAGGGACGTTTACATTAATTAGCTTGCGTTTAAGGACAGATATAAGTACATTATCATACGCGCTTGTTATATCTAGAAATGCGCCAACAACCGATTCGTTTTTTGAAAAGGTTATGCGAATGTCAGTGGTAAATACACTTAAACTGTCCATTGTACTTTTTCCTTTACGAAACCCAAACTGACTGCCTGCTAATAATTGATTGCTTTCTTTAAACCACTCTAAACGATTTTTAACTAGGTGCTCTGCAATTTTGGTAAGAACCGAAGATAGCGCAATAGGCCGGTATGATAGAATATCATTTGAATTTTTATTTGGTTTGAGGATCGGTAATATTTCTTGGGAACGCCAGGATTCCGGAATATTTCCAGAAACCAAAACAGAATTAATAATTTGTAGATAGTATGATAATGTATTATCACTACAATGTGAGAAAAACGAATACGGAATACCGTCTTCTCCTGGGGCCGAGTCTTTTAAGCATGTTAATACCCCTTTCAATTCGACCAATGAAAAGGGAGCGTTCAAAGATGAATGATTATCAATATTTAACAGAGTAGAATTAGGGTAAATTTGATCATACTCTGGAACTGATGCTGGAGCTAATTTGTCAAGAAAACTATTACTAAGAGATAGAGGTAATTGTGTGAAGGAAGGAGTATCACTAAAGGCTTTTCTAAATCTTTTAATACTACGCCAAACTTCTGACGGGCATGTGCTGGGTGATAAAGACATACAGAATGACCTCCACCCCTGGACTTTCTTATCTCTTAGAAAAATCCGTGTATCATTAATAATATCTCTAAGGCCGTCCAAATTTTCATCTGACATGTCCTCAGCATATTTTTTTTCAGCTTCCTTTCGCTTCCTAACTGCATCGGCACACGAAGAGTCCCACCATGGGGGCATAGGAATTTTATCGGAAGGATTTTTTTTAAGAGGGAAAACTTGGTCTGCTACTTCTACTAGGCACATCGCTAAAGCTGTTGAGCAATCAATTTCTCCACCCTGAGTAATTTGCGGGAGCTCAGCAACTTTAGCATCGACAAGCGTTTTAAATTTATTCCAGTCTGCATTTCCGAGTCTATACTTTAATCTAGGGGGTCTTTTCGGTGTTGTTGTGAACTTTACTGAGGAAGTAATTACTAAGAGAAAGTGATCACTTCCAAAGGTAGAAGATGAGAAACGGGACCAAGATAAAGATGCAGCCAATCTAGGAGAGCATATAGATAAATCCACAGCACTAGCACTTTCACCTGCATTAGTTCTACGAGTAGGCTCGCCAGTATTTATAATACATAGATTATGATCGTCTATAATTTCTAATAAACGAATCCCTTCCCTTTTTGTCTCACCGCTTCCCCAACACTGGTGGTGACAGTTAAAATCGCCCATTACTAAAAATGGCCTACGAAGGGATGACAACATATTGCTAAGTTCTTGTAGGGCATTGTTATTAGCATTAGGAATGTAAGTGGAAACATAAGTAATATTATCAACAATTACCCCAACAATATCAATATCAGAACATGAAAGGAGAGAAACACGTGAAAATGGGGTATTATTTTTAATCAATATGGCCACACCGCCATATCCGTCAGCTCTGTCATTGCGTACACAAACATAACCTGGAATACCAAATAATTGATTATTTTTAATCCAGGTTTCAGATAATGCCACAATATTTGGCTTAATTTTATTTAATAAGTAGAATAGGTCAGTTTTTTTAGGTATTACTGATCGGCAGTTCCATTGAATTATTGTGTCCATCTTTTTGGTTTTTGTTTAGTAATAAACTACATAAGCGCTCCACGTCGTACGGTTCAAAAGATGTATTTTTACATAATAACATTTTGATAAGGTTTATAATAACATCAACAACCTGCTCATTCTCGTTCTGTTGCAGTTTCATATCGGATTCCTTAGACAAAGCACACCCATTTGCCAAAGATGGGGGTTGAAACTCCCTAAGAAGGGCGTTATGAGCTGCTCTGTCATAACCTTGTGCTGACTTGGGGGGAGCGCGGGGTTTAAGAAAGACTGTCTTTTTGTATGATGAAGAAGTTGATGGTATAGGTTGTGAACTCAAGTATGAATTTATTATTATTGGTGTGAGAATCATGAGATGTAACAGTAGTGAGAACATTAGCATAGGATTTTGAGGTGGCTGGGTGTATTTTGCTTGCTTCCTCATAGGAAACACAGGAATGAGCCATAGTATGTTTAATGTTTTTTTGCCTCTGGAACTCAGGGCAAGTCTTGTCTGTAGCATAGTGAAATCCAGAACAATTAACACAAGATGCAGAATCCTCCTCTACTAAACAAGTTTCACCTAAGTGATTTTGTCCACATTTATAGCATCTAGGGGCAGCTGATCTGCATTGATTTTTAGTGTGGCCATAAAACAACAGCGGAAACATTGTATCGTGGGATACACATAAGTCTCAACAGGTAGTGCATTATAGCATACATAAATTCTTTTAGGAAGAGCTTGACCATCAAATGTTATTACAACAGTTTGAGATGATTTCCATGTATATGACCCATTCACTTGAACTTTGTAATTTAGGCGTCTAACTTTCAATATTTCACCAGTACCTAAGGGAGTTGATATATTTTCTTTAACTTCTTCCACACTCCATTCAGATGGGATACCCCGGACCAAGCCCATACGAGTGACGTTAAAAGTGGGTAGAAATGCTTTAAATTTGTTCAGAGGCAATAAATTACTATTAATAAATATGTTAGCAGCCATAGGGTTTGTAAAAGCTACAACACACTTATTCCTACCAATTCTTTTGACACTGCCAGGAACTATATTCTGGAATTTGTTATTTTTTAGGAAATTTCCAAATGCAATAGGGTGAAGAATGGTGCCACTGTTTTCAGTACTGGTAATACGCTGTACATGAACTATGTATGGCCCTGTATCAGAGGCCTGGTACTCCTTTCTACCTACACCAACTGGTTGGTTAATTTGTATTGCAGTTGGATCCAACTGCAAAGTTTGGGAAACAGAAATTTCAGAGGGTTGAGAATGTGGAACTGACGGTACGGTATTGTTATTTATTATTGTAGTGTTCACATAGTATCACTAACACTATAATTGTACTTGGCTCGCCTACGCACCACCACGTGCTTCCTCACTGACGGTCGGACAGCGACTGACTCCCAGTGCGCTCTACTTTGTATAGACTATGGTCCGCAGTACGTGCCGTTGTGACGTATGCGCCCGAGACAAATCATAAGTATATTTGCATACACTACATCCCTTCCTTGTTTTAATTTATTTTATTTAAAAGTAAATAATCTGTAACTATTACGTGTTATAGATCCAGGTATTAATACGTTATAAACGTATGCATTTATTAGAAAGTATTTATGACATTACAAATAGTTCTAAGATACTACAATTTTACGCTCATTAATGAATTGTCATTTTTTTTGTTATCATTTAGTTAAACTAAATAGTTTAATTAAATTTGTTGTTTATCATTGTGTATTATTAAGTGCTACATTTTTCGAATAATCACGACTGAGATAATTATTTTTCTTTAACTTTCTTTTATTCAATCTAATAGGTTTTTATAAAAATATAATATATATTGCTGTGTCTATTCCCTTTCTCTTTTTAATTAAATCATATTTTAATTTAATGTTTGTTACTTGAAGTACCTAGACGTGTTTTCTGGATTGAGTTACTTAGTTTCTTTATCATTAACTTTCCGCTGACCTTAAATCTTTTTTTTTTTTTTAATATACCCAGGAAGGTACTATAATTATTTCAATTATGATTTTCTATGTATGATTTTCAACCTACTGTGTTTAATGTTGCAAGGAAACACTAATTTAAATCTTGTATTATAATCGCACATTATAGATATATTATAATTATGTTACCAATTTGAAGATTTAGGTTAGGTACACTTTGGTAAGTTTGTGAAGGCCAGGGTCGACGGCTTCCATTCCATCATGCATAAGCGACCAGTATCGTTGTTAAGCAGAGTCCAGGGGTAACCCAACCACGATGCTACGGGACATTGTTGTTTACTGGGTTTAAATATCCTGAAAACATTTAATGTGATAATATTGATTACAAAACTGTATTTGTAATAATTATGGACTTGGTGCTGATTAATATATCCAAACATTTCAAAACTATTTGTACGAATCTAGGAAAGTAGACTGCCATTTATTTATTTATTTATTAAAACTTTACGCACTATTCAATGACACTGTAAAAAGGCGGACCCAATGCCCCAGGCATTCTCCACCAGTCCACCTTAAGGTGGTCATTTAGTTTATCCATTCGATCGTCTATAGGTACACGGTAATGGATATCTATTTTGGCTTTGTGTTCGAATTAACTGCTGGTTATTTATTTTTATAAGATAACTTGGAACGTAGAACTACTCAGTCGAATTGGTTTTCCAATCAACTACAAGGTGAAACCTGTGAAATTAAAATATATGTTAATTAAATTATCAGCAGGCATATAGAATAGAAAAGAATACCCTTTACTCTTTCCTTTTTCTGTTCCTCTGTTTCTTCTTCTTTAATGCTCTTTTTCTATTTTTTGACTCTTCTTTTTCTTATTGTTTACTTTCTTCTGGATTTCTTCTTCTTTTCTTCTGGATTTTCTTCTGTATTTTGTGTTATTCCTTGATGTCATGCCAAATGACTAGTTGACATATTCTACTGATTTTATTGATGACGTTTCAATTTAATGACCAGTAGATATACTACTGCATTCACGACCTTTTCGCTCAACCAGTACGATCTATCTTATTGACCGTCTCAGTCTCTCATATTGACTATATTAACCAAAACGATCTTTTAAAGATCCTTCAATAATACAATATCGTAGCCTTTCTTATTGACTATTTATTCACGACCATGTCTATCATATTGACAAGATCCTTCAATAATACAATATCGTAGCCTTTCTTATTGACTATTTATTCACGACCATGTCTATCATATTGACAAGATCCTTCAATAATACAATATCGTAGCCTTTCTTATTGACTATTTATTCACGACCATGTCTATCATATTGACAAGATCCTTCAATAAAACAATATCGTAGCCTTTCTTATTGACTATTTATTCACGACCATGTCTATCATATTGACAAGATCCTTCAATAATACAATATCGTAGCCTTTCTTATTGACTATTTATTCACGACCATGTCTATCATATTGACAAGATCCTTGAATAATACAATATCGTAGCCTTTCTTATTGACTATTTATTCACGACCATGTCTATCATATTGACAAGATCCTTCAAAAATACAATATCGTAGCCTTTCTTATTGACTATTTATTCACGATCATGTCTATCATATTGACAAGATCCTTCAATAAAACCATATCGTAGCCTTTCTTATTGACTACTTATTCACGACCATGTCTATCATATTGACAAGATCTTTCATTAATACAATATCATAGCCTTTCTTATTGACTATTTATTCACGACCATGTCTATCATATTGACAAGATCCTTCAATAATACAATATCGTAGCCTTTCTTATTGACTATTTATTCACGACCATGTCTATCATATTGACAAGATCCTTCAAAAATACAATATCGTAGCCTTTCTTATTGACTATTTATTCACGATCATGTCTATCATATTGACAAGATCCTTCAATAAAACCATATCGTAGCCTTTCTTATTGACTACTTATTCACGACCATGTCTATCATATTGACAAGATCCTTCAATAATACAATATCGTAGCCTTTCTTATTGACTATTTATTCACGACAATGTCGCTCATATTGACCTTTCAACAATAATCTTTTAACACTTCGTTGCAAGTCTGTCTCGTTGACTTCCTTTCACACAGGGCCATTCTCATATTGACCTCACAAACTCACAATCACAGTCGACTTTCATAACACTTATATTTGCTAGTGACCTGTCATATTGGTCTTCCGAGAAAGAGAAAAAGAAAGAAAGGAGTAATTTCCCAATTTAATGGAGGCTCATACTACTAGCCAATAAGTTTCCCAATTTAATGGAGGCTCATACTTTTAGCCAAGTAAGTTTCCCAATTTAATGGAGGCTGATACTTAAAGCCAAGTAAGTTTCCCAATTTAATGGAGGCTAATATTTAAAGCCAAGAAGTTTCCCAATTTAATGAAGGCTGATACTTAAAGCCAAGTAAGTTTCCCAATTTAATGGAGGCTAATACTTAAAGCCAAGTAAGTTTCCCAATTTAATGGAGGCTAATACTTAAAGCCAAGTAAATTTCCCAATTTAATGGAGGCTAATACTTAAAGCCAAGTAAGTTTCCCAATTTAATAGAGGCTAATACTTAAAGCCAAGTAGGTTTCCCAATTTAATAGAGGCTAATACTTAAAGCCAAGTAAATTTAAGTATTTCTACCAAGTTTCTTGATACTTCAATCTATTTATAGAATAGAATAGAATATTTTATTTGCCAGGAACATGGTATAAATACATATGTGGTCACAATGATAAAAGTTGCCAATGTACTAGTATAGCTCACTATATTCACTACTAGATTTATTTTCCTTCCAACCTTATTGGCCATTATACTAATAATATTCCTGCCATTTTACTGCCACAACACAGTGACCGGGCAATGCTTTATGCCTTGGCTAACTGGTTGTCAGACTCATGTTGTCCAAAATCCAGTCCAAGTCCAAAAACAAGGACCGAGATCCACGGACTAACTTGCCTTTTTAGACACGATATGTTACGAATGGCTACCCATTACGGACCGACCTTGTCAACGTAGCTTCGTGTTTGGTCGAACCAGTAGGTACGGCTATTATTAATTAATATAATATTTTGTTCCTGTATTTATAATGTACCTATGCTCTATGTTCCATTAGCTGTGCTCGTTACCATACTCATTTTTTCACCATTGCATGTATCTATTTGTATTGTAACCTACTCATGTTAAACGAATAAATTGATCTTTATCCGTATCTCTTTATTTTTATCAAAACTGGTTTATATTACAGTAATAAATAATTTATAAGATATTTTTTACAACTTTTCTTAGTTCACTTGATCAAAATAGTATGTGGGGTTAATTAGTTATAGTTTCGATAGTATTGCACACTCACTAATTTGCGTTCTTCAGTGAAAGCTGTGTTGCCGATTTAACCTCCCTAAATCATTTGTTCGGCATTTGCTGTAAAGTTTTGAGTTAATGTGAAAGTTTTGTTACATAACCAACCTCAAAACTTAACGGAAAATCAAATATCAACTGACCCCTCTTATTTCTTTCTAATTAATTGTAAACCACCACAGCAGCTTGATTCTAATATCAAAATAATGGAATTTTATTATATCTATAATATGTTCTCAGATTACCCTCTGTACATAGTGAAACAGTAGGTTTAACGACCTGTTTCTTCCTCATCATCTTTATAATATTAGTGTCAATTTCATTATCAGTATTATTGTGTAATTACATATAGATACCTACTGCTAAGCAAAACTCCAAAGTTATCCTTTCTTTCTATGCATTGGCCAGGCACTACGCCAGCTTATATGAATACGACTAGACTGTCAATCATTATTTTTCAAATATTCCTAAGTAAACACCGCAACATTTAAATTTTACTGTTGTTGTTCCTATGATGAGTGAAAGCTTAATATTTGTACGGCTACCCTTATAATAACAAAATCACCAAAAACTCCCTATTTTTTGACCACGTCTTAGAGGTGTGGTGATTGTTTTTCATATTCACTAATCAATTTGTTTATAAAAGAAAATCTTCAACTGTAGATTTACCTACCATAAAACTATGATAGTTTCAAGATCACTGGTAGGTTTTTATAATATTTTACTCAGATTTCAAAATAATATTTTTATCCGTAATTTACAACCTACCGCCAGTTGTAAATAAAACAGCATACCTAGTACAACATTTGCTCTCAACTGTCTTAACAATATTCTGTAATCCATTAATTAAGTGCAGCTGCATATTAGCGTTAACAAATTAGATTTACCACCGTTTCAAAGGAAGAAGACGCATACGATCTAAAAAGTCTCATCGCGTCATTACGAAAGGAACAATAATAGTATTTTTAAGTCTCGTAATGTCTAAGTAACAGATATCGCGAATTGCTTTCGCGGTGAACGTTTGAATTTAACGTTTTATACTTTTATTATTCACATTTTATCGATTCCTTCCCTTTCGTAACCTTTTTTCATAAAATCACTTTACTTACGGTTTTTTTTCCTGTTTTATCCTCGTCGCCATTGTAGTGTTCACATAGTATCACTAACACTATAATTGTACTTGGCTCGCCTACGCACTACCACGTGCTTCCTCACTGACGGTCGGACAGCGACTGACTCCCACTCAGTGCGCTCTACTTTGTATAGACTATGGTCCGCAGTACGTGCCGTTGTGACGTATGCGCCCGAGACAAATCATAAGTATATTTGCATACACTACAATTATAAGGTCGGATTTTAAATTAACATCTGTGCTGGGAATACATGTACAGTCAATGTGAGAGGTGGTTCCCTCAGGGATCACTCCCTGTCTACTGCGTTTCGTTTTATTACAGTGTTTACATACTGTTTTGTGTTTGTGTGAACGCCTCTTACGTGAAGCACTGACTTTACCGGAGGTCGACGCATCAGTTTCCCTTCCACTTGCTGTGGCTACAGACCCATCAGTGTCCATACAACTCATGTCTAAATTGGTTGCTATGGTAACATAATTACTTACAGGGGGACTTAAGCCAGGGCCTAAATCCCCCACATCTGATATAGGCGGGTCGTTCATACGACCCGGGAATATTCTTGGACTATATAAATATTTACAATAACTTACCAGAAATCAGGAAAAAATTACACAAATATAATATTACATACACTACAGAGAAAATATATTTACATTAGAACCTCAACTGAACCAAATATTTAGTTAAAATTGAATTATGAAAAATTGCTGAGAAAAAATACACCCGGTCTAACCGAAATTTCCCGCGCTTTTTAAACTTTGTGGTTCATATTCATTATTTCCTTAGTCTAAGATTATTTCATAGCACCACAGACTAACATAAATAATCTGTGATTTTAGTTTTACTATGCCACAGAATATAAATAACTATGTATCAGTGATTTTATTTTACACTTAAAGGCGTCTAACCTATTCATTCATAGCCGATTCATATTAAAACAAAAATATCTGTCAAGTGCGAATCAAAGTCGCATATTAACTAAGCATATTAATATTACGTTGATGTTTCTTAAGTTAACATAAGCGAACTGACAGACAATTACACTGCAGCTGCAGAGATTTAAGAGTTTTGTTGGCATCCTTTGGGAACAGAACCTTACAAAAGTGCTATTAAAACTATAATTTTATATTCTCTGTTGGATAATTTACTGTTTAGAATTCGGTCATTGACAGATATTTCCTTTTTTTAGATCCTGTAAGTATACTACACAGTCATGCCATAAGCGGATGGGAGACATGATGTAATAATAACTTCAATATTTTATAAAAACGCGTATGGCCAGAACAAGCCTTTTTGTTTTTTCGTAATGACTGGAACCATTTTTTTAAGGGTAGCAACACCTGTGTGCGTAAACTGAAATATTTTAAGCATGAATGTATGTTTTTACCTCTTTTACGCATACTACAGCTGTTTTGCTGTCAATTTGATGCTAAAGATTATAGAGAATTATCAACTTGATTCACAAAAGATTATTTCACACGTATGTTTGCGGGAGATAATGTAGATATTTTATTCGGAAAAGTTGTGAAATTCTCGTAAGTAATCATGTGTATTACTTTAGTGTAATCTATTTAAGTATATTCTACGAAAATACGAATGAATAAAAGATATTTTCATAACTTTCTTGACAAATTAAAACTGGTTTATTGCTACTCATAGTTGGCTTCGAGTAACTTGATAAATTGTCGTTTTTCAGCTCAAAATGTCCTCTTCCGCAATATACATCTTGGATGTGAAAGGTAAAGTCCTCATTTCGAGGAATTACCGCGGTGATGTCGACTTGGGTATCATAGATAAATTTATGCCATTGCTGATGGAGAAAGAGGAAGAAGGTATGCTTACTCCACTTTTGCAGACTAGTGAATGTACCTTCGCTTACATCAAGACCAATAACTTGTACATAGTGTCTACTACAAAGAAAAACGCCAACATAGCGCTTGTATTTGTGTTCCTGTACAAAATTGTTGAAGTAATGACTGAATACTTCAAAGAATTGGAAGAGGAGAGTATTCGGGATAACTTCGTGGTGATTTATGAGTTGTTGGACGAACTCATTGACTTTGGGTATCCACAAACAACAGACAGCAAGATACTACAAGAGTATATCACTCAGGAAGGCCATAAACTTGAGATGCAGCCACGTATTCCAATGGCTGTGACAAATGCAGTGTCTTGGAGGTCTGAAGGAATCAAATATAGGAAGAACGAAGTTTTCTTAGATGTTATAGAGTCTGTCAACCTCTTGGCTAATTGTAATGGCAATGTTTTGAGAAGTGAGATTGTAGGAGCAATCAAAATGAGAGTCTACTTATCTGGCATGCCTGAACTACGTCTTGGACTAAATGATAAGGTTCTGTTTGAGAGTACGGGCAGAGGAAAATCTAAATCTGTTGAGCTCGAAGATGTGAAATTCCATCAGTGCGTCCGATTGTCTCGTTTTGAAAATGATAGGACAATTTCTTTTATTCCTCCTGATGGAGAATTTGAATTGATGTCATACAGGTTGAACACTCATGTTAAACCTTTAATTTGGATTGAGTCGGTGATTGAGCGCCATGCACATTCTCGTGTTGAGTACATGATCAAGGCCAAGTCACAGTTCAAGAGGAGATCCACTGCTAACAATGTTGAGATTATTATTCCTGTCCCTGCTGATGCTGATTCTCCAAAGTTCAAGACTACAATTGGCAGTGTGAAGTACACCCCTGAGCAAAATGCTGTCACCTGGTCTATTAAATCCTTCCCTGGAGGCAAAGAGTACTTAATGAGAGCTCACTTTGGTTTGCCGTCTGTTGAGTGCGAAGAGGTTGATGGAAAACCACCAATTCAAGTTAAATTTGAAATCCCTTACTTTACTACTTCTGGTATCCAAGTGAGATACTTGAAGATTATTGAAAAGAGTGGATATCAAGCTTTGCCTTGGGTGCGTTATATCACACAGAATGGAGACTATCAACTAAGAACTAACTAATCATTTATAATACATTCCATAGGATATAAGAAGCACCATATTATGTTATTTACAAGTTGTCTATTTTGCATTAATTATAATCATAGGTATTAAACAGCAATTATGTAGTATTATGTATTTGTTTTGACTACAATAAATTAATATTCTTCAAAATGAATGTTTTTCCCTTCTTACAAATTATTGTTTTCATGACTGTTGGAACTGGAAAGGTACCTACACATACATGTACGAAAATAAATAAATAAATATTCCACAACTTTTTCGCACAACGCCATTTAGTCCCAAGTTAAGCTTAAGAGCTTGTGTTATGGGTACTAAATAGCTGATAAACATACTTATATATTTCTAAATACTTACATACATATTAAAGATAAATTACACCCAGACACTGAACAAATGATCATGCTCTTCACAAAGCATTTGTCCTGGGTGGAAATCGAACCCACGACCTCCGGCATAGCAGTCAGGGTCACTAACTACTAGACCAACAGGCCAGCCGAAAAGGAGTACTACTCCACTAGGAGTTACTCATAAATTAATATAGTATACACTGACAGAACAGGCTATCAGAGTAGGTATACTCGTAAGACATGCAAACACTTAATAGGTAATTATTTATAGGGTACCTAGCTAAGAATCGACAGGTATACAGGTATACATACAATGGTATCCATTACGATTACGATTTTTATATATGATTGAACCATGATAAACGCTCAGACCAATAAAAAAGCACTACCTTTTTATTGGTCTGGGGGTAAACGATTCTCATATCTTTGATCTTGTAATTGATATTAAATCTAGGTACAATCAAATGATTCATAGTTTCATACTATTCATAGAAAGAATGAAGCCACAAAAAACACGTCTAACATTTTAAACAGTCATTTCCGAACGACACTTTGTTTGTTGACAGTGAGTTTTTGAACGGTTTTTACCGTTTTTACCAGTGCTGCCACCTTAGCGCTTTCGGAGTTAGATCTAGCGCTTTTTTGGAACACTTAGCGCCGAAATTTCAATATTAACTCCTAGCGGAAAATATAGCGCTTTTTTGGCAGACCTGGCACAGACGATAAACGCAATTTCACATGGATGATTGGCATTATCTTACAAAAAGGTTACATGTTTTAACTACGATTTTCCCGAAAATGTTCTAACACAGATCACGTCAAACCAAAAATATAAATGGAAATTACAAAACCCTCAAGAACCGCAACTTTGCCGATTCGTCTGTAGACAAAGGCCGTTTCTTCGGTGTTCAATGTGATGAACACATTTAACACGGGCTGGACCTACAAAAATTTAGTCTACAGAACCTGCTCAAACAGCGAAAGCGATTAGGCCCTTTATTAATTTAGATTTAAAATGATTAAAATTTGCATTTAAAAAAATTGGTATTACTGTGGTGTGTTTTTTTTATTTTTGTTTATGCAATCTAGCGGAATCTAGCGCTATTTTCAAGCACTTTTAGCTCTTACTGGCTTCAGAGAGGTGGCAGCACTGGTTTTTACCGACTGACTGACATACGCAGAGAGCCCGCGAATGTTTGTGTTTACAAAAATTTATAATAAAGATGAACAGCACAAAACAAATCTTTCGTAAAAACATTAATAAATTACGAAATAATCATAGGTTTTATGGTGACATACTCCCCTCTAGTGAAGTAGTTATAATTAAGAAGAATAAACATGATAACCTCAAAAAAGAAGAAGAAACTGAAAAACATAATGTTATTAATCATTCAAAGGAATTCAGAGTAAATGAGGTCAATATACAAATGATTTCGAAAAACATTTACGAGCAACTGTTTAGAAGTCCTAGTCGGAGCGTAGATACGCAGGTTATAAAAAGGTAAACAACATAGTTTTTGGCTTGGTAAACATTTTGTTTTGCTTATTAAACCATAAATTATTTATAGATTCATACATACATATATAAACTCACGCCATTTTCCCATGGGGGTCGACAGAAACCATAGAGCGCCATATGCTACGATTCTTACTTACTTCTTTGGCTTTGTTTACATTCATACATGTTGTCATACACACACGCCAGTTGCGAGTACTACGCCTTGATCTGACCTTTCTGAAGAACCTCACCAATAAGGTCTATGTATGTCCTTCTAGCTCCTCCCGGCATTCGCATTTTTATCTGCCATGTAAATGCCTTGTAAATACCTTTCATACTTACATCTGCCTTGTAAATACCTTTCATACTTACATCTGCCTTATAAATACCTTTCATACTTACATCTGCCTTGTAAATACCTTTCATACTTACATCTGCCTTGTAAATACCTTTCATACTTACATCTGCCTTGTAGATACCTTTTGTCAGTTGCCTTCCATTCATACTTTATAATAAAAATAAAAAGCTTCTAACAAAGTAATAGTTATGTACAGAAGCCAGCACATCAAGTTACCCCAATGTGTCAAAGTGTCCCAATTGAATATGAACCTTATTCTGTTTGACATAAAGTTGAAAAATGATCAAAGAAATTTGACACATTGGGGTAACTTGACATGCTGGCATCTGTACTTACATACTTATATTATTGTAATATTTCTATGTTTTTTGGCCTTGTAATGGATCCCTATTGGGTGAAAGCCTCCTCCATCCTCTTCCAGTCCTCTCTTTCTGCAGTGGGCCAGACCACTTTGTTGACTGTGAGGTCCACCTTTTGTCTGCGTATCTAGTTATGTGGCCCGCCTATTCCCACTTGAGCTTCAAAGCTTGTTTAAGGGCATCTGTCAGCTTTGTCTTCTTTCTTATCACTTCACTTATTACTTTTTCTATTCTCCTCAGTTTCAAGATGCTCCTTTCCATAGCTCGTTGGGTTGTAATTATTTTATTTTTTATCTTGTTAGAGTAAACCCATGTCTGGCAGCCATATGTTAGGCTTGGAAAAATGCAGGTTTCTGTAACTGTCTTTTTATTTGGCATGTTTCTATCATTCATCCTTTGAACAAGACTAAACAAAGATTCAGCATGGGATAATTTTACTGTGCAATTATTAATAAGTAAGAATGAGGATCATGTTGTGCGAAAAGCTGACACTGATACTGATACTGGTAGCCTGCATCATATCAACCCACTGCTAGGCAAAGGCCTCTCCCCATGACTCCCAGTTTTATCAATCCAGGGCTAAAGTGGGCCACGGGTTGTTTAATTTGTCTAGGATGTCCCGTCATCTTCTTCTGGGTCTGTGCGACACTTTCTAGCTGTAAAATAGTAGGCGAAGACCAATATAATATATATAACCAAAAAAAACAGTTAAATCTTATTTAAAATTGGTTTTACTTTACATTCTACCCAAATACAATAATTTCATGCAAAATTTATAATTAATTTTGGGCAAAAACTATACTGTGGGTAGTGAAGATAGTGCTGCTGAGCAATGAGGCCAACCAAAAAAAAGTTCATATTTTTTAACAGAAATTCTTCTCCAACTTTACAGCTGTCAAAAAAATCTCCTTAAGCATGGCATAGACTATAAGAAATGCAGCCATCTGCCAGACGTAGAGATGAAACTACCTGAACTAGAAGGCAATGATGTTGTGGAACATTTTTTTAATATTGGAGAGAAACAAAGTGCGCCATACAAAAGCTTGCTGAAAAGGCTTGCTAGTTGTGAGTTACCAACAATGCCTAAGGTACGATTGATACACCATCTGCCTAGCCTTTTTCTTTTTCTTTAGATGTGGGGTTGGTTTCCACTTTAACCAAACAACCAATGGCTTAATGTACTTTTGAAAGCAGTTTTGTTATGTTTTATTATTTATAATATTGCGTTATGTAGCTGAAGCAGTTCCTCTTTTTGTGAATTTATTAAATAATCTTAATAAAACCAAAAATGAACTCTTTTCATAGGAATGGTCCAAAAATCCAGGCTGGACAAAGTACTCAGGTGACACACAAGAGCAAGTCCCGTGTCCTCCTGATGATGCATTGATCTTTGATGTGGAAGTGCTTATGTCTGCTGGCAAAAGGCCCACATTGGCTTGTGCGGTGTCTACAGATGCATGGTAAGAATTATGTAAAAGATTTACTTATACATTTAGAAGGAACTTTGTCACATATGCTGATACCATGAGTTCTGTACCCACTCTACACATCAAACTATACATTTCCAGTTTACGCTGACCTCACATTGTACAGAAAACCTATACAATGCGAGATTGCTATATATGTTTTGATGTGTAGCCGTGTGTAAAAATTACAGTGCACATGGCACTGTAATTTTCCGTCGGTTTTTGAATTAAACTATTATTTATTAGACGCACGCTTAACTTGGGGAGCAAGCTGGTGAATGCGTGACGAGAGCGTTACGAAAAGTGTGATCGGTCGAGGCGAACGAAAGTTGAGAGGGAGATATAAGTTTGCGAAAATAGAAAGAGAGAGTTACGTTCTGTATATTCCTGTAGGGACAAGAGAGAGAGGTGCGAGGACACATTTTTTTTTTTTTTTTTTTTAATATTCCACAACTTTTCACACAACGCCATCTAGTCCCAAGCTAAGCTAAGAGCTTGTGTTATGGGTACTAAACAGCTGATAAACATACTTATACTTTTAAATACATACCTATTATAGATAAATTACACCCAGACACAGAACCAATGATCATGCTCATCACACAAACATTTTTCCTGGGTGGGAATTGAACCCACGACCTCCGGCATAGCAGTCAGGGTCACTAACTACTAGACTAACAGGCCAGTCAAATCATGTTTCTCTGAGTCAATTATGTTTCTCTTTCTCTTTCTCTTATTGCCAGTTACGTTTTGTATTTCTAAGAAACAGTGCAGTCTGTATCACAATGTAGGAAGAAGAGAGAGCAGTGCATGCGCACATTTTCTTTAAAAAAGTTTCACTTCAGTTGTGGTTTAAAGCACACTCGTTTCTTTTTAACCGACTTCAAAAAAGGAGGAGGTTCTCAATTCGGTTGTATATTTTTTTTTTTTAAGGAGTCGGTTGTTTTTTTTGTCAAAAAGTTTTTTCCTAATTTTAACGTCTTTTTTCTGGTGTTATTTTTTTCTTAAAACTTTGTACTGTCTGTCTGTACAGGTACGGCTGGATAAGTAATTCGTTAGCACAAGGAGATCCCCACAAAGTGTTTGATAACATAAACTATGATGACCTGATACCATTGGAGACTGATGGCACCAAACCGTTCGGCGACCTTAATAGACACAGGATTGTGGTGGGACACAATGTGTCCTTTGACAGAGCTAAGATTAAGGAACAGTACTGGTTGGAAAGGACAGGTAAATGCAGTCTCTTGAACATCAGAACACAGTTGAAATTCATAGAAAAGAATACATTTATTGGCAACAGCTGGATGACATGCACAGTAAAAAACTAATAACAGAAAAAAAGAGACACAAAAATTTCATGTCTCACGGCTGCGCTAAAAGGTTCATTCAAAAGGCGGCAACTGCTGGATATAGGGCCTTCCGATATGGATTTAACGGTGTCGGTTAGATTGGTCGCTGGCCTTAACATAGTTGGGAAAAGACGAGTCAAATAGCTGACACGCCATTCTTTATAAATTATTACTATAAATATTCCACAACTTTCATACAACGCTATCTAGTCCCAAGCTAAGCAGAGCTTGTTTTATGGGTACTAAACTGCTGATAAACATACTTAAGTATATGTATGTTTTGAAATACATATTCGTACATATCTACACTAATATTGTAAAGAGGAGGAATTTGACTGTGTGTATGTTTGTAATGAATAAACTCAAAAACTACTGTGCCGATTTCAAAAATTATTTTACCGTTGGGAAGCTACACTATCCCCGGGCGAAATAGGCTACTTTTTATACCTAAATTCGCACAGGAACGGGAAATACGCGGGCGAAACCGCAAAACGTCTGCTAGTGTATTATAATATGTTGCAGTCAAAACTCTTAACCAGTCAAAAGTACTATTGACTAGCAAAATCAGTCAAAACTACTTTTGACTGAGCAGGTTGGTCAAAAGTGGTTTTGACAAAAGTAGTTTTAGCTGCATTAAAGCATTAGTCAAAAGCACTAGGGGATCTGGCGAATGTCATTGTTCAGGTCATTGGTCAAGGTCATTGTTCTAACCTAACCTAACCCACATGATTCGCCAACCATAGCCGGTTTTACCTGACTGATAAAACCAGTTAAAACCACTTTTGACGGAATCACTTAGTTAAAATTACTTTTAACTGTTATTTTAGGCAAAAGTACTTTTCACTGATTTTGCTAGTCAATAGTACTTTTGACTGGTTAAGAGTTTTGACTGCAACATATATACTGTCTTACATATTGACGGTCAAAAAGTGCTGACCCTCAGCGTAATTTGAATAAATGAGTTTTGATTTTGACTTTGTATTGACAGGAGTACGTTTCATGGACACAATGTCAATGCACACGTGTGTAAGCGGCGTCACCAGCTACCAGCGAACTGTACTGAAAGCCAAGAATAAGGAGCCAGACCCCTCAGATGATGACTGGATTGAGATCAGCTCGCTTAACAACCTTAGTGAGGTAAACAAACTTGAGAGGTGTCCACCCGGACGGAACTGTAAAATTGAAGGAATTGTAAAATCCCTTCAAATAAACCTCGTTCCATCCAGGCGTCTTCGTTACAACTTTTGGTCCCAATCTTCTCTCCCTCCCCCCTCCCTCTCTCCCCCTCCCCCTCCCTCTCACTCCCCCTATCTCACTCTCTCCATCCCTCTCCCAACAACAGGCACGCACACAACAAACACACACACAACAGAGAAACACGCGCGCGCCGCACGGCCCACAACTATAGCAAAAAGTGTCGTTACAACTTTTTGTCTTCATTTTTCCGTCTAGCCCCCTTTCGCAACGCGTGATAAGAAACTATGTTTAAAAAAAAAAAGACATACTTACACACACACACACACACATAGCGGTCAAACTTATAACACCCCTCTTTGCGTCGGGGGTTAAACAATTTTTGTGCACGATAATACTGCGTTAGTTTATTAACTGTGCCGCACTAAGCGAGAAAGACAACTAGATTCCGTAACAACAACTTGGGTACATAAAAAAAATTATGAATGAATAAAAACTAAACTAAACATGTAAGTATTAGTAATAGTTGAAATCCTGTAGAACGATCTAATAATTAATATTCTACACAGGTCCATAAACTTTACTGCGGAACGGCCGTAGACAAGCAAACCAGAGACATTTTCGTCGAAGGAACGATGGAGGATGTCCACGAAAACTTTCAGGCATTGATGCATTACTGTGCTAATGACGTCATCGCGACTCACGACGTGTTGAAAGAGCTGTTGCCGTTGTTCTTAGAAAGATTCCCGCACCCTGTCACCTTGGCTGGCATGCTGGAGTTAGGTAAGCGGCACATATGTAGCCATTGTACGTTTAGCTACAATTACGGTCGACTGTACTATTTTTTTATATATATTTTCTATGTAAACTTGGTCCTACTGTGGGAAAATATTTTGTGTCTAAAACGGTATTAAATTGTTAATACACATTTTTTCACAATTCTTATAATAGTAAAGAGTAAGTGCTTTTTTTTTCATTTTAAACTTTACTGGATTGAATAATTGATTATTTTGATAAGTATGAATACTTTTATGAACTGCGGTGTAAAGGTCATGCCACATTATAACGGCACAACAAACGCACAGCAGCCGCACGGCGTCGCCGTCGCCTCGAATGAAGGCCACGGCTAGCTGCCAGTGCGCTAACTACGCATCGTCGGCAAGGTGCCAGCTTGCAGTCCACACGCCGCCCGCGCACTGGCCGCGAGGTGCAAGCTAGCTGTCACCGCGAACACAATAACATTTTTATATGGCATATATAATTAAACACGCTGGTTTGGAGCGGTGACGGTGCCGTGCCGGTATAATGTGCCATGACCTTAAACCGACTTTTGTTGCTGATCATACTGTTGTAAGGTTGCTTTAGACGTGATTCACAACGAATTAAGACACAAAACGCGACTTTCAGCCTTAAAATCCCAACAATAAAACTCGCTTTCCTTTACAGGATCAGCGTACTTACCAGTCAACTCCAACTGGCTACAATACATAGACTCGGCGGAAACGGTGTTCGACGATTTAAAATTAGAATCTCGGCAGTTACTATCACTTAAAGCTGATGAGGCTTGTAGGATGATGGCAGACAATTCATACAAAAAGGATTTATGGATGTGGGACCAAGACTGGTCAACACAGACCTTAAAGTTAAAAAAATCAACCAAGAAAAAGAAAAATTTTCCAGAGAATGAAAAGGAGGTTGACATTACAATTGACAGTAACTTCAAAATTGGAATGTCAGTTACGCAAGAGCGCCCATCCAAAGAAAATACAAAACCAGATTTGAATAAGTTTGAAGTTTTAAATGAAGAATACATGCGATGCTTTGAAGATTGTAAAAGGAACACTGAAAATAATTTAAAAAATGTTGAAGAATTAAATAAAGAGTTTGAATATTTATTTGAATTGGGTGAACAGCTACCGGTTAAAAGACCGCATTTGGCCGGGTACCCGGCGTGGTATAGGAAGTTATGTACTAAACCAGGAAAAGATCCAGACTGGACGCCCGGAGCCAATCATATTACTACTAGTATGCAAGTAAGTAAGCCATTTCATCATCATCATCATCATCATTTCAGCCATAGGAAGTCCACTGCTGGACATAGGCCTCCCCTATAGATCTCCAAGTAAACCATTTGCTAAGTACAAATTTGAAATTTTAATTAATATGAAATTAACTAAAAAGCGAATATATTCCTAATCGCGCTTCATACAAATAAGGAATAATAAATCAGGGGCTCGAGTCTGCTATTGCAATCTTGTCTCAATGACCGGTCACTGATCGAATATTTGACAACTTTGACAGTTTTTGTATGGGAAATGTGTCATAAGTTTGACGTTACACGTCAAAAATCGATCATTGACCGGTCATTGAGACACGATTGCAATAGCAGACTCGACCCCCAGGAGTGCAGAATGCCGAAACGGTTTCGACCATTGACCGACCAATAGCCACCAATAATATTATGTAAAAAGGTATAGATAGGTTACCTAAACAACATTCGATCTTCAAAATCGGCACACTAACGCACGCACGCGTCCGTTGACGGCGCGACGCGACACTGAGGTCAAGTGTGGCTAGTTAGCCACATTTTAACGTGTCACTTGCTGAACGCTTTTAACCTATCTACACCTTTTTACTTATAATACATTGCTAGTCACATAACTTTTTGCTTTCGGATTTGTGTGCGTATTGTATTATTATCCATGGCTTCAATAACGGTGAAGGAAAACATCTTGAGGAAATCGGCATGCCTGAGAGATTTGACGGCATGTGAAGCTAAGTAACTCTGACACCAAGTTGGTCACTGACCATACAATAAGAAGAAAAATAATACAAAGTTAAAGTTAAGTAGTTCTGGACCTCTTCAGGGATCTCATCATTATGAACAACTTTACTATGGGTCCAAATATGAAATGGCGAAAAAAATTCACCAGCAGTGCTATTCTGTAAATGGTAAATCACTTCGAAAGTCATTTCGCAAATCATCTCGAAAGTGATACTTACTACGCTTCTCATGTCGCCTGTACAAGTTTCGGTATTCACATGTCAACGTCAAAATACTCACCCGTTTTACGCTGGATATTAATAATCTATCTCGGTTGCTATCTTGATCCCGATCTTTGTCTGTAACCAATCAACGACCGAATTCGCCTATCCGAGTCTTAAAGATGTCCAATCAGAAGCAGCCGTCAAAAACAAAGGATCGGGATTTGGATTGAGATAGAATATTAATATCGGGCGTTAGTTCGTCTCACTATGATCACCACTTGGTGGCGCCAGTGTCGAAATCACTCCATTTAAGAATACGATATTTCAATTTCACATGATTTCACTGCGGATTCAGAAGTGATTTCGCAAATAAACTTTTCAAAATAACACTGCTGGTCCTTACATTTTATGCGAACATAGATGTATAGAACAGCTGTTTTACTCGCGATATCAGGTTTACTTCCATAGTTTGAGGAGCTTGTGGCTAAATTTTGACGGGCCTGTTGGTCTAGTAGTTAGTGACCCTGACTGCTATGCCGGAGGTCGTGGGTTCGATTCCCACCCAGGACAAATGTTTGTGTGATGAGCACGATCGTTTGTTCTGTGTCTGGGTGTAATTTATCTATATTATGTATGTATTTAGAAATATATAAGTATGTTTATCAGCTGTTTAGTACCCATAACACAAGCTCTGAAGCTTAGCTTGGGACTAAAAATGGCGTTGTGTGAAAAGTTGTGGAATATATTTATTTATTTAAAAAAAAAAAAAATTATAACAGTTGAACTACGCTTTACGAGGTCGGTCCGTGGATGGGTGACCATTTATTCCATACCAAGACTCCTCCGTGCCTCGGAAAGCACGTTAAGCCGTTGGTCCCGGCTGTCATTTGTAGATCTTTGACAGTCGTTACTTGTGGTCAGAAGCCCGAAAATCTGACAACCAGTTTAACCAATAGGTATTATGTTACTCAGTTACTGGGTTGTGGAGGTCTGACAGGCTAGCCGACCCCAACATAGTTGGGAAAAGGCTAGGCAGATGATGATGACCTCATTTAGTTCCATATTAAAAGTTGTTCATAATGATGAGTACAATTACCCCTGGAGAAGTCCAGAACGACTTAAACTTTACCTTGTTTATCGCCATTCTAGATAACACCAAAACTACTTCGTCTATCCTGGGAGGGATATCCCCTCCATTACATCAAGTCAGAAGGCTGGGGTTTCCTCGTCCCCTACAATCGACTTCGAAGCGAAGATGCAGAGGCACCGTTCGTACCTTTGGAAGAATTGTTGCAAGCCTGCCCTTTGACGTTCCACAAGGATGCAGAGTTCCAACCAGATGTGTATATGCTACCTAAAACCGTTGAGGTGAGATTCGTAAATCTTCGTGCTCGTGACACCAAGTCTACCGACACTAACTTCACAAATTCATATCAGTAAAAATGTATGGCTTGTCTGTTTCGTTACCTTACTTCAGGTACTAAATATTCGCATCACCTCCACGACGGTAGCGAAACGGCGAAGCCATACATTTTTTCTGATATGAATTTGTGAAGTTAGTGTCGGTAGAGATAGGCCGTCTAGATTCAGAAGCTTGGCTCTACATGAGATCTGATATCTTTTTCACAGGGCAAACCTTATGTGGTTGTCTTGGCAACATTTTACATGAAATGTTTTTGGTGGGATATTTTTTTTAACCTAGCTCACCAGCTGTACCTTGTATTAGTTTAGATGATGGCTGGAGATGACAAAAATATCATGAAATTAATATACTTAACAGGAGGATTTAGGTCGGCGCGCGTACTACGCCAGGAAGAAAAGAGACGAGCAAGCAGCTGCCAACCAGTACCATGGCCTAGGAGTGTGGTCCGGTATAGAAGTTCAAGGTAAAATGATCTTTATCTCTTAGTACCGATGTTTTGAATTGGATTGTTTTTTTTTTAACTTAATGTTTTATTTGCAGCTTCTGTAAAATGATTATATAATACCTACCAGCTGTTACTGTTCCACTGCAGGACAAATATAGGCCTACATTGACTGATCTGTTGGTCCAGTGGTTAGTGGCACTGACTGCTATGCCGGAGGTCGTGGGTTCAATTCCCACCCAAAACAAATGATTGTGCGATGAGCGCGATCACTTCTTATGTGACTGCGTGAACTTGATCTATAAAATGTAAATATTTAGATAAATATACACATTTTCACACAACGCCATTTAGTCCCAAGTTAAGCTTGAGAGCTTGTGTTATGGGTACTAAACAGCTGATAAACATGCTTATATATTTCTAAATACGAGTACATACATATTATAGACTAGCTTCTGCCCGCGACTTCGTACGCGGATCCTGTTGCTTATGCCAGCGACAACGGGGTCGTCAAAATCGAAGATCTGAAACATCTGATGTCGAATTCTATAAGCCCGGGGACGGGAAATCAATGGGATGCGCGAGACGATTCAAGATGTTCCAGATTTTTTATTTTTGTTGGTCAACAGGAAATGCCATCAGACTTAACAACTTTTGCTAAGACGCCATTTCTATTATGTATATGTTATATTGTCTCTGGGCTTTGGAGTTCCCCTACAGGTGCTCCAGATCTTCAAATTTAGTCTCACAGCAGAAAACACTCTTTACGTGGAATAGTTTTTGCAATGGCACCATTTTTATATCTCTTTTACTTTAGGTGTTCCATTTTCCAAAATAAATTATAGCCTATAATATGTTGCGTGACGTTCACGATCAGCGGTCAGTCGCGCATCTCCTTCCCCCACTTATCTCTAGAGTCGATGCGTATATACGCTGAAAACTCAAGCGTCATGATTTTTCCGTGAACGTCTCCAACTCGCGAGACAGTGCATGATGTTCACGATCAGCGGTCAGTCGCGCACATATTCTTCACTGGTCTCTAGTGACCTTGATTTAGATGCGTAAATACGCTGAGAATGCAGGCGTGCTTCGCGATCCCAAGAAGTTTCCACGGAGCGAGTTGCAGCCTCATGTTCTCGAACAGCATCAAGTCTCTCCTAACGCTCTTCGGTAGATTGTTGGGATCTTATGGTCTTTAATCATTTAGCACCTTTGGAACATTGGGAAAAATTTGACCTCTTTCTAGGCATGGTTATAGTTTTATTGTGATGATACCTGATCAATTAAAATCTAAGTGGCTGCTCCCCTGCGTTACCGGGTAAGCTACCGTGTAACGAAGATAAATGGAAAAGGAAATTAAACACTCAAATAACATAAGCCCGAAGGCATACGATAAAAAAAATGGGAGTTTTAGCCAGTAGAGTCTAATTTTCAACGATATACCATCGTCATCGAAAATCAGTCCTGAACTGTTCCCGCCTTCACCACGTAGTACCTCATACTTATGTTATTAACCGACTTCAAAAAAAGGAGGAGGTTCTCAATTCGGTTGTATATTTTTTTTTTTTTTTTTAGGGTTTGTTACCTCAGTACTCCGTCATTTATGGACCGATTTTCAAAATTCTTTTTTTGTTTCATAGGGTATACTAACAGATTGGTCCCATTTGCATCAAAACTCATATCTGATGAGGGATCTTTGAGGAATTGAGGGAACTCCTCAAAAAATATAGGCACACATGCACCGATTTCAACATTTTTAGTAACAAATCAAGCATTTTCATTTAGAAAGTAACATTTGGTGAAGAAAAACTAATGAAGAAGACAGGCAACGGAACTCTTCAACGCATAACAGCAAATTATTCGCGATTGCTATAGTCAGATGTCTATGCTGAGGTTTTTTTATTTCCACAACATAACATTACGGCATTCTATTTTAAAAGGGGCCGGCAGAGATGTACAGACTAATGTTTAGAGATAGAACTTCTTTAGCAAT
Organism: Euplexia lucipara; assembly: GCA_921972225.1. Lineage (NCBI taxonomy): Eukaryota > Metazoa > Arthropoda > Insecta > Lepidoptera > Noctuidae > Euplexia > Euplexia lucipara. The sequence continues at coordinate 19,157,806 of OV179156.1, forward strand.
TGTTATCCAATTTCAATGATTCTTTCAAGTTTTGAAAGACTTTCTTTACATACAAAGAAACTAAAAATTACAAAATAAAAACTTTTTTACAAAAAAAACAACCAACTTCTTAAAAAAAAACTAACAGGTGAAAAATAACTACAGTTTCGGAAGTCGGTGGCCAATAATGAACAAAACAAAACCACCAAAGCCACAGACTTCCGAAACTGGAGTTATTTTTCACCTGTTAGTTTTTTTTAAGAAGTCGGTTGTTTTATAATTATGCAATGAAATTAGTGATAGTTTTAATTTCTATATCAAATGTTTCTGATCTTCGATTTTTATAAGTCAACAGGAAATGCCTGTCAGACCGAACAACTTTTGCTAAGACGTCATTCCTATTTGAGTTATGGTGTAGCTGGGCTCTTGGAGTTCCACAACAGGTGTTCCAGATCTTCGATTTTTATACGTCAACAGCGAGTGCTCATAAGGCTGAACAACTCTTGCTAAGACGTCATTCCAATATATGTTATAGTGTAGCTGGGCTCTTGAAGTTCCACATCAGGTGTTCCGGATCTTCAAATTTATTCTCTCAGCAGAAAATGCTCATAACGTGGAACAATTTTTGCTATGGTACCATTTTTGTATCTCCTATAGTTTAGATGGTCTGTTGCGGTTCTGCATCAGGTGTTCCGGTTCTTCAAATTTATTCTTTCAGCAGAAAATGCTCATCGCGTGGAACAATTTTTGCTATGGGGCCATTTTTGTATCGCCTATAGTTTAGCTGGTCTGTAGCGGTTCTGCATCAGGTGTTCCGGATCTTCAAATTTATTCTCTCAGCAGAAAATGCCTATCACGTGGAACAATTTTTGCTATGGGACCATTTTTGTATCGCCTATAGTTTAGCTGGTCTCTTGCGGTTCTGCATCAGGTGTTCCAGTTTCCAAGATAAATTATAGCCTATGTGTTGACCAGACTTAATATCTATACAACAAAAAAAAAACATTCAAATCCGTCCAGTAGTTCCGAAGATTAGCGTGTGCAAACAAACAGACAAACAGACAGACTTTTTTTTTTGGATTCGTGCTCTATTACTGTTTCTAAACCCCCCTCAATTATTATTTTTTAAATATATTCAATGTACAGACACAGTTTTTTTACAGTCTTATTATATGTATAGATAAATTACACCCAGACACAGAACAAATGATCGTGCTCATAACACAAACATTTGTCCTGGGTGGGAATCGAACACACGACCTCTGGCATAGCAGTCAGGATCACTAACTACTAGACCAACAGGCCAGTCAAATATAATTATGTATAAGTATATTTATCAGTCGTCTATCTTATACTCATAACACAGCTTTGCTTAGCTTGGGACTAGATGGCGTTGTGTGAAAGTTGTAGAACATTTATCGTTGTACATCATTTCAATGATGTACTACGCTCACTAATACAACTTTAACTTATTTATGTCTAAGAAGATTCGTGAAAATAAAAACTAACGCCAAATTGTACAGTCTGTTGTCAGTTGAAACCAGACAATTTTTTTTTGCAGGCTGTTGTCATTTCCTTCGATTGCCACATAAGGACGGGCCAAAATACAAAGTTGGCAATCCTTTAGCTAAAGACTTCTTGGAGATGTTCAGTCAAAACGTACTCTCTGCTCAAGGGAATGAAGCTGAAAAGGTACTAATTAAGCCAATACACTTCCTTAACTGTGTGTGTCCTCTACGTATTATTTATTTATTTATTTAATACTTCATGCACACTAATGTACAGACGCCAGCACATCAAGTTACCCCAATGTGTCAAATTTTCCCAATTGAATATGAACCTTATTCAGTTTCCCATAAAGTTGAAAAACGATTAACGAAATTTGACATATTGGGGTAACTTGTTGTGCTGGCGTCTGTACAAAGGCGGACTTAATGCCAGAGGCATTTTCTACCAGTCAACCTTCAGGTGATGCAGAGATAAGCAGTGGTAAAAGCAATTAAAAATGAAAAAAAAGAAAGCAAACAATACTAATATAATGTCCAAACATAAATGTGTAGTGTGTGTGTGTGTAGTGTAGTGTGTTATTATGTAGTTTTAACTTGTACAGACTGCACATCAAGCTACCCCCCAAACTGTAAAAAAATCCCAATCAAACATGAACTTTATTCCGTTGGCAATAAAGTTGAAAAATGCAGTGATAGCCTAGTGATGAGATCGGCAGATTGCCAAATCATAGGTCACGCACCTCTTGACTTTTCGGATTCATGTGCGGATTGTATAATCATCACTTGTTACAAAAACGGTGAAGGAAAACATCGGTGAGGAAACCGGCATGCCTGAGAGATATTTCTTGAGGGCGTGTGATGCCAAGTCAGAGGCATTAAAACTCTGAGACCAGGTTAATCATTAACCACACGATAAGCAGCACAATTGTACAGACGCCAGCACATCGAGCTACCCCAAACTGTCAAATTTTCCCAATCGAACATGAACCTTAATCTGTTTGTAATAAAGTTGAAAAACTATTAAAGAAATTAGACACATTGGGGTAGCTTGATGTGCTTTTCACTGTACAGACGCCAGCACGTCAAGTTACCTCAATGTGTCAAATTTCTTTGATCATTTTTCAACTTTATGTCAAACAGAATAAGGTTTATATTCAATTGGAAAATTTGACACATTGGGGTAATTTGATGTGCTGGCGTCTGTACATACATACATAGACTCGCACACCTATTTTTAGCGTTTCTACTTAAATCTGCCTTACCTTTTTTCAGTCGTTATCATGTCATTATCTTAACATGACCAAACTTACTACCTTATAAAATAAATGCGGTGTAAAGTTTTTTATTTCACGTAAAGGAAACACGGCTTTATTTGTTAAAAAGAAATGAAACTGAGTTCCGAGATTGGGTAAATCTCTTAAAGCACTATTTTTGATAATTGTAAAGTCGGTCTTCAACTATAATGACACTCCATTTTGCATTGCATCGCCAAAACCTGGTAAAAACTATAGAATGTCTTGAGATTTGAGAGTTAAAAAAGTAAAGTGCCTCATACTTGTTTAAAAAGAACAGGACGGACAAGGTTAAAAACCTAAGGTTTCTTCCTTTTAATTTTTAAATAAACTATTAACTACTGTAGCATAGCATGAAGGCGTGTCCAATGTCCCAGTGTAGGGCTGTCCCACCTAGATATTGGCTAACGTTTTCAGGTTACTGTTGGGGCTAGTGGAGTGGCATAAAAGCAAACTATTCGCGCCTTTGCGAACCCAAACATCACCCTGAACCTGACCTTTTATGAAGTCCGTTGTATTGTTATACAAGTATTTGAATAAAGGATTCCTATCAAACAACATTCGGGACAATAATGGAATATTTCAACCTAAATGTTGTACTACATTACCTTATTAGCAAATTAATAATTTCTATGTACCTTTTTTCCTTCCTTCTATCATTCTTTCGTTTTTTCCTTCGTTTCTACGTTCCTCCTTTCAGTCTTTCCTCCTTCAGTCATTCCTCCTTTCAGTCTTTCCTCTTTCCCGTCTTTCCTTCTTTCCGATTTTCCGTCTTTTCTTCTTCCCGTCTTTCCTTCTTTCTTTCTTTATTTCTATTAAATTAGGCTTCTTCGTTTGTTCGTGCGTAGGTGCTAACATTCGGCCGTATGATGTCGTATTGGCGTAACAATAGAGAGCGAATATTGAGCCAGCAAGTGGTGTGGCTGCCCGACGAGCTCCTACCGCTGCCATTACGCGGCGGGTTGAAGAAGTATGGCGCCATAATACCACAGGTTGTGGTCTGCGGAACGCTGACGAGGCGGTAAGTGACACTACGCTAAGCTTAGATTAAGCCAGAAATTATTACAGAAGCAAGATCAAAATAGGGTAAAAATCAGCGATTATGACTTCTCACATAGCGTGAAACTTGATTTTTTAGGTCCCATATTACTTGACGTTTTTTGTATGTGTCTCCTTCCTATATCTTTACGATTGTTCCCAACTCTTCACTGGGTGATCCGTTGGGAATAAACACAAAAAGTTGTCCTATCGATTAACAGTGTGACTCCTTGGGAACAATCGTATCCATACAACATTTACAGTTCGCGGAAGTTGTTGTTGTTGATGTTGTGTTGCATCAAAAATGTTCCAATTTCTTTAATCTGGTGATTTAATCACCCACCAGCGCCAGCGAGCCAACATGGATGACGGCTAGCAACGCGCACAAGGAGCGCGTGGGCTCCGAGCTGCGCGCCATGGTGCAGGCGCCGCCCGGGTACAGGTTCGTGGGCGCTGACGTCGACTCGCAGGTATGTGGTAGAGGGAGAGGGAAACAACTGCCACGCTTCCCTCCAGGAGTAGACGCACCAGTGCCAGCGAGCCAACATGGATGACGGCTAGCAACGCGCACAAGGAGCGCGTGGGCTCCGAGCTGCCAGGTCACAGGATAGTTGACAGGACTCGCCTGCATTATCAGTGAGTCATTCATTACTGGCGTAAAATGAATGCACGCGATGAATGCATGAGCAAATCCCTATCCCCCCGTTTTTTCACCTTAACTGCGTGCAGTCGGTCTCATTTCCGATGAGTAAGGCTATAATCGCTTACACCCAGGATCCAATCTCAGAGCTTGACCACTTATATACGAACATTGCGTAATTCAAAGTATTCCGTCAGCTAACTGATTCACAGGAAGTAGGCTGACTGTACTTACAGATATTTTCTGGTCGTACAAACTTCCTTACATGGTATTTTAGGAGCTCTGGATAGCGGCGTTGCTAGGCGACAGTACCCTGGGTCTATGTGGGGGAAGCGCGTTTGGCTGGGCGGTACTGGCGGGCGACAAGAGTCGCAACACTGACCTCCACTCCCTCACCGCCACCGCCGCCGCCGTGTCCAGGGATCATGCAAAAGTTATTAACTATGCGAGGATTTATGGTGAGATATATACATAAAATCTACCGTGTCTTCACTTCTCTTGCGACTCTTTGGAATTAATTTGTGTACTTTAAACTACAGGTGCCGGTCAGAACTTCGCAGAAAGATTGCTGAAACAATTCAATCCCACCATGACGATATCAGAGGCTAAGAGCAAGGCCGCTAAAATGTTCACGAGCACTAAGGGAAGGCGCGTGTACCAATTGAAGAAAAAATACATGGAAGGGTTTATGGAAGAAGATTTGGATGGACAGGTAATAGTAACTATAGTGTTTTTACGTCAATGTTATAGCCTGTAGGTAAAAGGGATTAAGAAAAAACTTTATTACAAAAAAAAACACTAACAGGTGAAAAATAACTCCAGTTTCGGAAATCTGTGACTTTGGTGGTTTTGTTTCGTTCATTATTTGCCACTGACTTCCGAAACTGGAGTTATTTAGCAATTTTTAGTTTCATCGCATGTGAAGAAAGTCTTTTAAAAACTTGATATAATCATTGTAATTGGTTAACAAATTGCTAAAGAAATACTATCTAAACATTAATCTGTACATTCTTGCCGGGCCCTTTTTAAAATAGAAGCGCGTAATGTTATGTTATGGAAATACAAAAGCTCAGCATAGACATCTGACTATAGCAAAAACACTAGGAAGTGGCGAAGGGTGGGCCGTTTTTGGGGGACTGTCTTTATATTTTTTTTTGACGTTCAAAAAGTGCTGATTCTCAGCCTAGTTTGAATAAAGACTTTTGATTTTGACTTTGATAGCAATCGCGAATAATTTGCTGTTATGCCTTGTAGAGTTTCGTTGCCTGTCTTGCCCATCAGTTTTTCTTCACCAAATGATACTTTCTAAATGAAAATGCTTGATTTGGTACTAAAAATGTTAAATTCGGTGAGGGGATAAATACCTATATTTATTGAGGAGTTTATTTATTTTAACTTTATGCACAAGTAAAATAAACAGTACAAATGCGGACTTAACGGACGGAGTTCCCTCAATTGCTCGAGGATCCCTCATCAGATATGAGTCTTGATACAAATGGGACCAATCTGTTAGTATACCCTATCAAGTACCAATAGACGGAGTACTGAGGTAACAAACCCTAATGAAAAAAAGAAACATACAACCGAATTAAGTACCTCCTCCTTTTTTTGAAGTCGGTTAAAAAAGAGCATAAGTTTGTAGTCGTTCGTTATTAAAAGTCATGGGCACTGATTGAACTGAGTAACATGATACACCCCTTGGTTAAACTGTTTGTCAGACTTTCGAGCTTCTGACTACAAGTAGCGACTGTCGGAGATCTACAAATGACAGCCAGGACCAACGGCTTAACGTGCTTGCACGGAGGAGTCTTGGCATGTAATAAATAGTCTAAATACGATACTAGAAATAGAATTTGTAATATGCTTAGGCCTGCTGGTTACCCACTAATTACACAACAAGAAGGACAGGTAGAGGCGGTCAAGAAGAAAAGCGAATCGTGTCTATTTCCAAAACTGTCCAAGAGAAGACGGCGCGGCGGGAATTGTAAAAAAAGGTGTAGCGTTGACCGTGGGTTTCGTGTGTAACAAAACTCCTTGTCGGAACGGCTTGTCGGTTCTTATGTAATTTTGTGTGAATGTTCAGTTGCTTGTGGCTAAATAATAACAGCCTCACGGATCGATCGAAGGTTAAGCTACGCTTGACGAGGTTGGTCCGTGGATCGGTGACCATTCATTACATATTGAGACTCTTCCGTGCCTCGGAAAGCACGTTAAGCCGTTGGTCTCGTCTGTCATTTGTAGATCTTTGACAGCCGTTACGGAAAGTCAGAAGCCCGAAAGTCTGACCACCAGTTTAACCAAGGGGTATCATGTTACCCAGTTACTGGGTTGTGGAGGTCTGACAGGCAGTCGCTCCATGTAAAACCAGGTATTCAGTTGTATCCGGTTAAAACTGGAAGCCGACCCCAACGTAGTTGGGAAAAGGCTAGGCAGATGATGGTAGTACTAAACTTTCTCTATTAAAATTTAAGTTTTTGAAAATCTGTAACATTGTAATATGATCTCATTAAATAAGTGTTTTTAATAATGTTACCAAATTAATAATTTAAGTAAATACAATTTTATTTAATTTTTTATTATTTTGCTATCATTAATTAAATTATTTATGTTATTGTTATTAACTGTTTTGCAACTAGGATGTATAATTATTTAGTTCTCATGTATAAATTTATTCAAATTTTAGTTAGACTTAGATTTTATTTAGTTGCTAAGTATTTAATAATATTTTGCTGTGCCCTTACAGGGTCTACAACGGTTCTTAGCTCTAAGCCCTCTGTTAACATCTTGTTTACCTTGTGGAACGCAAATAAATGAATATGAATATGAAACTACGCTATTACTGCGTCCTCTAGAAATTATTCTAATATTTCAGGCGGCAGAAATGACGGGGTACCAAGCGTTACGTCTGGCGAAGATTAGCGGGAAGAACGTAGAAGACATGTTTGACAGGCCCAAGTGGATTGGAGGCACCGAATCAGATATGTTCAACAAGCTGGAGGAGATCGCAGGTAACAATAATGCCATACGCGGTTCAATGCGGGTCTGGCCAAATGTTCCTGAGTTTTCTATGTGCAAATTTCTCAATAGCAGCTTGGAGTCTGAATTGTTTGACTGCCCTGTAGGTCTAGTAGTTAGTGGCCCTGACTGCTTGCCGGAGGTCATGGGTTCGATTCCCACCCAGGACAAATGTTTGTGCGACAAGCACAATCATTTGTTCTGTGTCTGGGTGTGATTTATCTATAATTATGTATTTAGAAATATGTAAGTATGTTTAACAGGTGTTTAGTACCCATAACACAAGCTCTTAGCTTAGCTTGGGACTAAATTATTTTTTATTTTATTTATTTATTAGTGCCTTATTGATGGCAATAGGCTCGCCTATCACATGGGACTTAAACATAATTGGCAAAATGTTACTACAGGTACACTTCTGCCTGCCTAACCTTCAGAGGCTTACAGGCGTGATGTTGTGATGTGTTTTTGATAGTATAAAATAAAGAGTATTTCATACTATTATAATCTAATTTGTTTAAAAATCCTTTTTCACAGATTCCGAGGCACCGTCCACAGCGTTCCTCTCCGGTCGTTTGTCTCGTGCATTAGAGCACGCACAAGGTCGGTGGGGAGGCACGAGACTCAACTGGGCCGTGCAGAGTGCTGCGGCCGACTTCTTGCATCTCATGCTGGCCAGCATGGCTCATCTCGCACCGAAAGCCAGGTAACATTAAAATAAAAAAAATAATAAATGTTCAGTTATATCTTTTAGCACGAAACGCAACCCTCTCCCTACATCATATTTACTTAAAGGGGAGTTGCTACAGAGATCTGACGGTGTACGTGACCTAGGCGTTTTTCATGATTCGAAACTTTTATTTAACGTGCACATTGAGAAAGTAGTAACAAAAGCTTCTAAGGCACTGAGTTTTGTCATGAGACTCGCTGGGTGTTTTAAGAGAGCCAAAACCCTCAAGATTCTGTATTGTTCGTTTGTCAGAAGTCATCTTGAATATGCTTCACAAATTTGGAACCCGGCTTATGGCAAATACAAAATCGTATTGAGAGTATTCAAAAACGATTTATTCGCTTTCTCTGTTTTAGGCTGCGTATTCCATACCATTCTGATAACTACTTAAGTCTTTGCAAGAAATTTCATTTTCAGCCACTGAAGGATCGTCGTCGTTTAGCTGACTGCACTTTTCTTTTAAAGATTTTAAATAATGAGCTTGACTGTCCTGACCTATTGCAGAAACTGCATTTCAATGTCCCGCAGAGGGCAGTTAAATTTAATCCACCTATCTCCATTCCTTTTTCCTCAACAAATTACCGACAAAACTCATACTTGGTGCGAGCTAGTAGAGACTTTAAATATTCTCTGTAAAGAGTTCTCATTGGACCCATTTGTCACCAAAACCAACTCAGCTCGCACTCGGCTGAATGCCGATTTCTTTAGAAGTGCGTAGTGCTTTTGTTAATTTAACATTTTTTGTATTACCTTTTACTCCATGCTATAAGTGCCTTAGCCTTAAGTGTATTTAGTACATATTGTATCCTTTTTATTTCTATTATTTCTGTTATTTATCGTGCTTGTTAGTGATCCTAAGATTTCTGTATCCTATTATGTTTTTTTTTCTCGTGAGAACCTGTAATTGGCTTTGTGCTGCTTATTTAATTGTTAACCATCTGCTACAGCTGTTGGTTCTCCTTTCAATAAATAAATAAATAAATAAAATCGCTCCTCCCAAACCCCGCTTTAAATTGTAACTGAAATGCTTATTTTTTTGTTTTTTTTTGTCCTTACAGATTTTGCCTCAGTTTCCACGACGAGGTCAGATATCTAGCGTCAGATGACTGTAAATATGAAACTGCGCTGGCGCTGCAAATAACGAACTTACTGACCAGGGCGTTTTGTTCACAAAGGTAAAATATCTTCAGCTATTCATCAGCAAAATCAGCGGAAGCCAGGGATACGAAGTAACCTATGTTACTCAGGGTGGATGTAGCTTTCCAATGGTGAAAGAATTTAAAAAACGGCACATTTGTTTTTGAGTTTATTCATTTCAAAAATACACGCATACAAATTTTACCTTTTTAAAATATTAGTGAATAGAAATTAACTTTGACATGTTATTGATAATTTATTTATTAATTGTCAGAGGTAGGTATATACGTACTAACACTAGTTTGTCAGTCGTGTAAGTTGTGCAGGTGCACTAACAATAATGGATTGTATGATCTGACAAATAAATTTTATAATTATTATTACAAAAGAATTAGAAAAAAAAATTATTGTTTATCCCGAACGAACTAGGCGGGTGTAACCGCGTGATGTCTTTAATAATAAAGTTAAAAACAAGTAATTCTCTCTGTACCGTAAAACGGGGTGGATAGAAACACAAGGGTGAATAGAAACATAACTTTGAGGAGGTTTTTTACGCTATTTTAATATTGTTTGATACTAACAAGGTGTCGAAGCTACTACTATCAATTATTTTAAAAGCATTGCAGTCCTTGTATGTAACAAACAACGTTTAACTTACGTGAATATCCTCCTCAAAATGTTGTTTCTATTGACACTTGAATTCCTATCCGCCCCGTTTTACCCGGTACGTGTTCGTAATCTTAAACTCTCTTACTTTGATATTGACTAGCTGTTTCTTTTATTTCAGAGTTGGAATAAACGATCTTCCACTATCAGTAGCGTTCTTCACATCGGTGGAAGTAGACCAAGTACTGAGGAAAGAGTCAAACGTCAACTGTACGACACCATCCAACCCGCACGGGTTAAATAACGGCTATGGAATCCTTAATGGAGAATCATTAAATGTATTTGAAGTATTAGAGAAATGTAAACTGAATAAATCAATTGAGTAAAAATGTTTTGTCTTTTTTTACTGACTTCGAAAAAGAAGGAGGTTCTCAATCCTCTCAATATTAAGTTTTTAGTACTTAATAACAATAATTGTACCTAATTGCAATTTTAAGGGTTTGAGCCCTGGAGATCTGTCACACAGGTCGCGGCTTTCACAAAGGATAAATTATCACAATAACTACTGTTACTATAACCCTATGTACCCTCTTTGAGAGAAACAATAAAAAAATATTATTATAATTATTATTTGTGTACTTATGTCACATAATTACACGAAGGCGGCGGAAGTCTTTATACGTGTGAAATGAGCCCCCAGAGTTTTGATCAAGTTCTGACGAGTACTTTCGATGCGCGATGTTATAATATTTTTAATAAGACTACTAAAAAATGAAAGTATTTACCAAACATTTCGACGAAAATGTTTAAAACAAAGACATTCATCATCGCTTACCGGTAGCTGTAAGCGATGATGATGATGCTGATGATGATCAGGTGAGATAGTGGTCAAACGCGTGCCTATCATTATATAAAAAAAAACTCAGACCAATAAAAAATAATCTCTCTGGTTAAAAATTATAAGTTTCCAAAAAAATGTAGTTGTTTTCTATTACCGGCCTAGCCTTTGCCTATTCGCGGCAAATGCGAGTGATGCAAGATGTTCTTGAGAATCAGTTTACAGAGATTCGCTAGGGTTTATTAGACTACACTTGGTCAAGTTAATGGTGCGTTTCCACCGAAGCGGAGTTTGGTGGTTTGGTTGGGTTGGTTGGTTGGGTGGAACGAAGCGAAGTCTCAGGAATCTATTTAACGACCTATGTAATGGACTATAACTTCAGTTCTTAACCCTAGAAAGATAATCTTATTTTGACCTGCGGTAAAGATAATCATACGTCTTTGAGACGTATTCGCATTTATAAGTGCCTATGAGACAAGTTTCTATAAATAACCTTTTAAAAAGTTATTAAATCATTAGTTTAGGGTTTTGTACGACAAATAAAAACATAATTACAATTAGAAAACGAATATAATTTAAAAACATAACGAAATTTTGTAAACCTCTTACAAAGTAACTAAAAAATATTAAGTCTTCCTTTGTTGAGTAATTATGTTAATCTTAAATTTAAAATCACCATTTTTTTTACTTAATATTATAGAATAAGGACTAATTAACAGCTTCATATAAAAAATCAACAAGTTTTAAGTTTAAATCACATTTAGACACAGCCTTTACATATATCAGTTTTGTGTTCACCACAAAATCTTTTATTGCATTTATAACATGTCATTTTCGACATCCTTCTTATTTTTGACGGACAATTTGGTTATAATCAAGGGTTCCGCGTCCAGCCATTGCAATAGATTACCAAAATTACCTAAAATATAAAAAAAAACGATAAATAAAACGAACTATTGCTATAGGGAATGAGGTTCAAAACTTACACAAAGGATAATCATACGTCTCTCGAACGTACGCCATCCCTGTATCTACGTAATTATTGTACTTACCAGGGCGACACTGCCGTCTCGCGTAAGGTCTGCCCGGCCACTGGGATAACTTAGAAGGACAGAGCGCTACGATGCGAAATAAAAAAGGGATAGCAATATTTGTGTTGGCCGTGCGTCTCAAAGACGTAGATTATCTTTCTAGGGTTAATTTAGCAAAGTATACTAATACTGCTTCAATGGATTATATTGGAATACAAGGAAAACGTAAAAATCTAAAATCGGAGGTTCATTGTTTCTAGCGAAGAGAAGACGACAAAAAAAACATTTTAAGTCATTTTAAAATGCACAAACAGTACCTAAAAATAAGGTTTAATCCCTAACAACCTACTATTATTATCACAGACGAGACGAGTGACACGGACGGAGGGGAATTCAACCACTGAAATTAGTCGATTTTTACGCGTTAGTTGAAACCCACCTTAACTGCCAGTGTCAAAGTCAAACAAAACGGCATTATTTAGTAAGTGTTCCAGTTGCCACCAGATTACATGCACAATTTCTTTAGTTTCAACGAAATATTTTAAGATAGAGTATTCACTGAAATATAAATTCCTTGTTAAACTACAACTTAATGTAAACTTAAATGGTTGTTCGTACTTGCTCTTATAGTACCTAGTAAAAAACAAATTTAGTACAATCGCAGTGACTACCAGCTACTAAATGCATTAAATCCTAAAAAGTAGAGTATGATGAGATGGAACGAACGAGACTTAACCTATTTTGTAAACGTCAATCAACGTGTGTCGGTCGACAAAAACAATAAATAAACTAAAATCTACTTTAGTTCTGTTCTACTTGCAAAATACATGTTAAATATAAGTAACCATGTCTAAAGTTACTAAAAGGAAACATGTGATGAATGAAAACTTCTGGGACGACTATGAGCTTCCTAAAGAAAAACAAAGTATTGTAAAAGTTTTGAGAAGTAAAGGCAACAACTTACATGAGGTAATATATTCAAATTAAAAACTATTTGTTTATTATTAGATAGACAAAGCGGTACATCGCGAAGCAAGTCCATCGGTCAAAAGTAGGCACTTATTTTAAAGCTACCTATTCAAATCTTGATATTTCGATACATTACCTTTTTTTTTAGATTGTTACACCATCCGGCGAGGAATATTTGGTGTCTATGCCAACTAAATTCAGAAAAAACATTTGGGTGAAAAGAGGTGATTACATTGTAGTAGAACCAATACTAGAAGGTGATAAAGTGAGAGGTGAAATAGTAAAAATAATGAACAAGGACTCTATCAAATATTATAAAGAAAATAATGTGTGGCCTGAAGAATTTGAGGACAAAAAAGAAACAGATGATCTTGTTGATGATGACTTATTTGTTAATACTAATAGAAAACCTGTGATGAATTATAGTGAGAGTGATTCAGATGACAGTGATACAAACAGTGATAGTGAAAAAAAATAATAAAAATAGCCATAATAAATATAACTTATATTACACAAACTTTTCTTCATGGCTACTTTATAAAAGTGTATACCAACTCTTGCTTTATTATAACATTAAATTGGACTGTTGGGCTTGATTGTCTATTTATTTATAGAGGGTTAATGTGTTGCAATGTTTATAAAAAGAACACAATGACTTTTGTAACTTAGATAAAAGCACAAAATACCTCACTAAAATCTTAGCTATAATAAAATGAAATTATTGATTGTTTCCAATGTTGACAATTGTTACTGGTAAAATAAAAAATAACCTTTATTATATTGTGTTTTTAATTTCTTACACAACATAAGATAACTAAAATAGAATTAATACTTATTTGAGATCATGAGAACTGTTCTAGCTCTTAGGGACGTGTTTACAAATCTAACCAAAATGAACAGTTTTTCGGTACATTTTGCGGCAGAACTAAACTAAACTGAATCTAAATAATAATCACCACAGATAGATTACTCCTTCATCTTCAAAAGGTCGCAATTTTTTATTGTAAAGTCTAGGGAAATAATATTGTAAAAAATCATTTCCGGTACCTCTTCACACAAAATTGTCAATTTCGTTTTGAGTTTAGGAACATTTTTCTTCTATTTAATAACAGTAATGTGTTTATTTCAAAATATTTTATGTAAGGAGACATGATCAACTCAAAAAGGTGGCAGAAAAAACTACCAAAATATTCCAATTAATCCCAGTAAAAAAGTCGTGAGTTATTGCACAAAAGTTTGAAACCAAAAATATTAGTTTGTTGTGTGTGTCGCTTGCAAGCAGTTACTCCTGTTGAATAAGATCGCTATTTATTTATTTATTTATTTATTTAAGCCTTAATAAGATCGCTATACGAATACAAAATACTTGACATACCAAATTTGATACTTTACGTGTTTTTTGCGCTATAGGACCCAATACCTAGAATTGAAGCGCGACATTTCGTAGATACGTCCTTAAGGACAAGCTATGGACATAAGGAGTAGCTTATGTCCTTACTTAAGTGCACTGCAGTCTCAAGCTTCACCAAAGCTATAGCAGATTATTATGTCTCTAAAACCTATCAGTTTTGTTAGGAATAACCGCAAAAGAATAGTTTTTATGCAAGACAATATTAACTGGGTATAAAAGTTTCCTTTTATTGTGCAATGACCTGCAATGACATAATAAACTTACTTATATGTAAGTATAGTGATAGTCTAAGATAAAATTAGATATACATTCAAGTCAATGTAATTTTGAACACAAGCCTTTTACAATATTTTAATTTCATGACTTACACCTGTAACCACTTAGCAATGAACTACTATTATTTAAATAATCAAAGAAACTAGGTATCTGATATTTATATACATTTACAGTTCTGGTAAATACAATACATAGCTAATCATAATTTTCAGATTTATTTTTACCTGACTAACCTGTTGGTCTAGTAGTTAGTGACCCTGACTGCTAAGCCGGAGGTTGTGGGTTCGATTCCCACACCACAAATGTTTGTGTGATGAGCACGATCACTTGTTCTGTGTCTGGGTGTAATTTATCTATAATATGTATGTATTTAGAAATATTTAAGTATGTTTATCAGCTGTTTAGTACCCATAACACAAGCTCTCAAGCTTAACTTGGGACTAAACGGCGTTGTGTAAAGAGCTGTGGAATATTTATTTATACACTGATTTCACTTTTTTGAATATAGAACGATTATAATCTCAATGAACTAGTCTTTAATCCATCATAATCACATTTTAGTAAAAAAATAAATTTAAAAAATGACACTGCTCGAGTCATAAATTTATGACAAGAATTTAATTTTCTGTATTAGAAAAATTTCTATGTACAGTTTGGGGATTAATAAATTTAAAAAATGACACTGCTTGAGTCATAAATTTATGACAAGAATTTAATTTTCTGTATTAGAAAAATTTCTATGTACAGTTTGGGGATTATTATTGATTTCCAACATTTTTTCAATTTCCTCTGCACTGAAAACATTACTCAACATTTCCAAATTGAAAACATGGTCCCAATTAGAGTTAGTTTTGTGAACTACACAAACTCTTGCATTATCAACAATGTATACTTTATAATTAGACAGAACATTTTTTCTTAAGTACCCAGGCACTATGTGTCGTTCAAGATTTGTGCAACCCGGTACAAAACACCGCGAACTAGACATACCAATTTTTTTATACGATTTTAATTCTATACGATGGGGCATATCCAAAACCAGAGAAGGCTCTTCTGGATTAGGTTCAGTTAAAACCAGTGAAGGCTCCTCTGAATTAGGTTCAGTTAAAACCAGTGAAGGCTCTTCTGGATTTGGTTCAGCTTTAACAACAGGTTGTTGATTTTCTAGACGAACAGCATTTCTAGCCCAAGTCCAACAATCATTGCACACCAATGAATGATTACTGACCTGTAAAACAATACAGAATAAACTCACACATTCATAGATAGATAACTATTCATAGATTTATAGTTAACTATTTTACACACCTGTCTAGGGCATATTCTTCTAGAAATGACATCTCTTTCTAACCCATTTAGCAACAAATGTGTGCGACGTCTGACTGTTGATGTGGAACATACAACACAAACTTTCTTATTATTTAGAAGATTGGCTGCACGCTGAACACTTCTTCTAGCAGATACCCAGCATGCATAACAAACTCTGCCTCCAGGGGGTATCTAAAATTTGTAAGTATTTTTAGCAAGCTTGATTAAACATTTTCGCATCGCATCAATTGGTCTATTGCAGAAGAATTATAAGTGTTATCTTAACATATATAATGATTATACATAAGGCATATATACAATAGGTAACAGACCTGCCGTGGAGTAATCCGGGCTGTGATTTCATCTCTCTCAGGGCCATGTGGAATATCGTGTGATCTTCTCTGAGAGAGAGAATGACTACACCATACACAAATATGTTGTGATAGTCTAGAATCTGAGGCAGATACATCTACCAGCCTGCAGGCACGCACCCAACATCGATGGCAAACATTGGCACCATCTGGTATCTGAAATTATTATCATGAAGTAAGCGATACTATAAATTGTAGTTAAAGCCAAATAAAGAAAGCTAAGTTAAATGTTTGCGGATAATAGGTACCTGTCTTGGGGCAATTTTATTAGATATTGCATCTCTCTGAGGCCCACTTGTTAAATTATGTGTCCTCCTTGATATTAAAGATAATAGGCACCACACACAGACATTTGAATCATATGTTTCACTGCTGGGTCCTATTCCATTATCCTGCATTACTTCAGTACTACTATTAGTACTCTCTAGAAGATTGGTAACTGAGTTAAAACATGCCTCGCATAATGGATCATCAGTAGCAACCTGAAAACATAATTATTTATACTCTGAAAACAAGTTATTTCAACGTCAACTCTTCTTTATGGCATTTGTGGAAGAGACACACCACAATTATGCCAATAACACGTAGGTACTATGATAGACCATCAAACGCTGGAGACTAAATTAATAATTATTGATGATTTACGAACAAGTTATTTAAAGTTTACATAATAAGAACTGTTGACATTCACTTGACAGTTGAAAGGATATTAAATGTTGTAGTTTGTGTGTAAAAACTGTTTGTTATAAATAATAATTATATTCTTACCTCATGAGCCATTTCTTGTTCAAAAATAAACAAAAGAGCTGGACCCAAATTTGCAGCAATATAGTGGATTTCATCAATGAGTATCCTTTTGCACTTCACACAAGCCATTTTGCAACAAGCCAAAGGATCTGCAAAAAACAGTGAGGTAAACTAAAAGTGTTTCTAACATAATCCAGCTGATTTACAAATATTTTTCAATTGTTTACCTTTAGCGTAAGTAAAAACACAAGATTTTCAATGGGCTGACAAATCCATACAGTAAAACAAAGTCAAAGTCAATCCAAGAATGAGAAGAATCCCAAAAACGAAATGAGAAAACGCAAAATAACACGGATAACCACGATATCCAAAATCAAATTGAGCGAGACGAACGCCGGTACTACACTGACTGAAGTAATACTGACCAACCGGCAACCAAAGACTATACTACTGACTGACTGAAGTTTCATTCAAGTCAACAAGTGTCAACAACCTGTCAACAAGCGGTTTTTTTTTAATTCGTTCAGACACGCTTCAAAAATGAAGACTTAAGTTTTTTGTAACGATAAAATCGTCACACTTTATTATCTTTACTCAAAATATGTACAAGAGAATAGTAATTTATTTTTAACACTACAAGAGTACTATGCGTTTCAAATGAGAATAGGAACGTTAATGACCTCTATCTGTCAGATGCCACTTGAAAAGTACGGTCCACAAGACTAATGTTTCATTTTGAACAACTGCGACTCATAAATAAGCAAAAAATAATTGTTTACGCGCTTGGTTTCGTTACAGACCGTACTTTTGAAGTGACATCTGACAGATAGAGGTCATTGACATTCCTATTCTCAAATTGAAAAGCATAAGACATTATTTTTTTAAATATTTTCTAGTTTTACATTGATTTGATGACAAATGATTTCAGAGTGAATGAAGTATACAAGCAAAGGAGACGCCATGTTGAATAAATCATGGCATTAATTGAAAAACTATAGTTTTTTACACAACAAATCTGGCTTGAATTCACCAGATAATAATATATTTTTCCCCAATCTGTATTCATTTTTCCTCTTTTTCGAAAAACGTTCATCTGATGGCCCAAAATGAAACATCTTTAACTGAAGATTTATAAACTGGGCACTACAGGGACCAAACTGACTGAAAACTATCAATACATGGATCTCTTGAGTTTGCATTTGGTAATCAGGCAGCTTGAAACAGTTTACTTAATATCTGCATCAATATCATCAGTCATAATGTATTCATATATTCTTTTGATCAGTTCTACAGATTTTACTTTTGACCATCCATCAGTTTTAGTTATTAGTTTTGCCTGACCATCTTTGATGAACTCCAAAGTTAATTGTTTTAAGGCATTAGCAGAGTGGAGGTCTGCAAGCTGTAGTGTTTCTATAGCATTTTCAACAGTCAGTTTCTTATGCAGGGCTTCCTCACAAAGGCTCTTCAGTCTACTAAGTTGATAGTAGTCTGCTGCTGCTAGTAACTTCTCCGGTATCTCATCAACCCTCGGAGCTTTGTCACTGTATATGAAAGTCAGGACTTCTCTTAGGACTTCAGGCTCTAAGGGGGATTCAACAATATTAGTGTAACATTCAGTTGTGTTATGCTCAAAATGTGCCTTCAGTACAGCACTCCGGCTGGCTAAAACTGCCTTGTGAACCTTATATTCTGTTTGCTCTGCAGATTTCATGGTGACATCAGAAAATAAGCCATTATTGAGTAAGTTTTCGAAATCATTACTCAATTGTGCCTCTGGGACGTTGGCGCGATCTACTTTAATGTCGTTGGTTACCATAAACTGGAACTTTAGTCTCAGACTGCCATCACTTAACAGGAATATGTCTCTGCCGTCATAGCTAGCTATATCGCGTTTAAACAATGTGGCTAAATACTGCCATTTATTCGCCTGAACAGTGTGGTACTCTTTTATTACTATAGATCGCTCTTCGAAACGTTTCAGGCATATAGTTAAAATTGACTTCAGAAACACGGGAGTAGGAGACAGATAGTAGATTTCAATTATATCATTATCTCTGCCCAAGAATTGCATTTTTAATTGGAACCGTGGTTCAGCTAAATCGGCCGGATCCTTCGATTTCTCTGTGCGAAATTCACGGGTAGACTTATTTTCTAAGAGAATGGTAAAATTTGGCACTGTCCATATAATAGTGTTTATTTTAGTTTGTCCCTCTGTGCGGGTGGTGTAATTTATACTAGACATTATTATTATAGTAAGAATTTAAACTTGGGGATAATGTTATTTATTTAATTACGATCCAAGCGATCCGTAAATTAATTATGTCAATAACACAGAGCACGTAGGTATCTACAGTCAATAATTCAATATCTTCACGAATGACGAATTAAATGTCATTTCATTTGTCAGTTTCACTGTCACGCACGTCAAATCAAAGTTCAAAAGAATGAAGGCTGAAAATCTAGATCATTTGCCATCGCAATAGTGCTGTTCTTTGCATTCCAAACTAAAACTATAGGTACTCGACTAGAATTTGACGTTTGCTGTTGTTTACAAAGCAAGTTGTAAATCAGTGCTCAGTCTGAAACTCATCTATCTAAGAAAATAAAAACCCTTAGAGCACTTCATTTCTTTCAATTGTTTCAAATTAAAATATTAAATATCAAATAGAGTGTTTCAACTTTGAGAATTAACGAGTTTCCATGTTTGCCGAGCGACAATACAATAATTATGATAGAGTGAAAGACTAAAACGTACACGTAACATTCTTCGTAAAAGCTAAAAAGCATACAATATTTTTTGCTCGACCGACGTCGATATTTTCGCTCGAGTTTTCTTTCCCATTGTTTTGGATAAAGAATTGATTTGACAATAAGATTTCGCTATCTAATCTATAATGAACGTGTGATCGTAAAATAATCTTGTTGATAAAATATCAGTGATTTATCGTAATGTATTAAACGTTCGATTCATCAAAGCGTAACAGTGAGAGGTGAAGATTACTAAATAAAAAAATCTTATTTTTTTCTCGCGACAAATGTTATTTGGTGCTCATTATGGAGGATTATAAGTTTCTATTTAAAGTAGTGTTAGTTGGTAATGCGGGGGTTGGGAAAACATGTTTGGTGCGCCGCTTTACTCAAGGCCTCTTCCCACCTGGGCAAGGTGCTACAATTGGTGTTGATTTTATGATTAAAACTGTAGAAGTTGACGGTGAGAAAGTGAAGGTGAGTTCTTTTAACGCTTGTACATATTTGGCATCAGTATTGCGTCATTTTAAATGCTGAAATTTATTCTTTGAACTTGTTTTGGTAATGTTATTGTTGTTAACAAAGATCTTGTGTGCATGAATCAGGTGTCCTTGTATTTAATAAATATCATGCAATGAAAACAACAAGAATCTCATGGCTTAGTTGAGTTTTTAAATATGTATAATTGTTTTTATTTGTCTTCTGAACCAAGAGAAAAGATGAAAGTTACTGGTATAAAAGACTAGTAGAAAAAGAATAAAATAATTGTTAAAATTAATTAAGATTTATGCTTTAGTGAATGTGAACTAAGTATTTAAAAATAAAACAACCATTAAATATTCAATTCAAATTATAATAATTGTATACAATTATACACACATGAATCATGCTAACACATGAATTGAAATCTTATCTAAGTAATTTATGAAGATAATTATTTTAAACTGATAATTATTACTAACAAAGTGGAATCCTTCTAACATCTTTGGAGGTATGAGGGACAGGGTGTAAATTTCCTCATCCACCATTAAAAAGGGAGGATCCTCGGACCAGAAGGGTGTTGTGTCTGGTGGGCTAACTACTGCCCGACGGTTCTAGTCGGGAACTTGTATACATAATACATTCAAATTGCACGGATAACTCTGATACCGCGATGTAGGATATTGGTCATAGGTTCATATGTGGCGAGTTAGATGATGCTACACATCTAATGCTACTTTGATTCTCAAGGGCAGGTATAATGGGAGACTGTTTTATGTAATTTTTGATGTTTCATAAAGTTCTGAACATCAGCCTAATTTAAATGAATGAATAGTAAATGAATTATGATTATTAATAATAATAATACTTAATCACATTTATTATGCACAATTACAATCCAAATAAATTTGAAATTATATTGGAATCACAATGCCATAAAATTACAATCAACAATAACCCTTATCTACCATCAAACCTGGAGTAAAAATATGTATGTGCATCCAGCGTCCAACAATTGGAAAGACAAACTTGTCCCTTTCTTGTATTTTTGGTCAGGTGTAGGGTAGCTAGCCTTTCGGTATTCTATAGGATACATTTTGTAGAGTGTGCACGGGAATTACATTCCGCCCTCACCATTCCACCATCGTACAACCCCAGCGTACAGCGAGTGTCCACCCTTACATCATTGGCACCCCTACGATCCGGACAAAGCCTTGTTTATACCGTGTACATCGAAGGACTGAAACAACTTGCCGGCTGCGGTCTTCCTGTCTGTACGTGTATAGGATTTTAATATACTGGTTTCACCATCATTGATTGCATCACTGTAAGCAGTCATCAGGTGGGATTGCAGTCAAGCACTAGTTTATAAGATTAAAAAAAAAGTTCTTTTTATTAAAATCCCCACAATGTATATTTTCAGTTGCAAATATGGGACACAGCTGGTCAAGAGAGGTTCCGTTCAATCACCCAAAGTTACTATCGGTCTGCCCATGCTCTCATATTGGTGTATGACATATCTTGCCAGCCAACTTTTGACTGTCTACCCGACTGGCTCCGAGAAATCGAAGAGTACGCCAACAATAAGGTCCTTAGGATATTAGTGGGTGAGTAAATAATTTTTAAGTATTTGAACATAGCGTTATTGCCAGTTATCCAATGTTTTATATTATATTAGCGGCTGTTGAAATGCTAGTATTTTTACCCAGGGATAAAAATTCAAAAGATAGTGCTTAGATGGTTTTTGGTCATATTGAGAGGATAAATGAAAGGTTAAATTTTATTTTCGTAAAATCTAAATACCATAAAACTAATTAAAATAAATTAAATATATACACTTAAACTAACTACAAATAAAATTTAAAAAAAAACAAAATACAAAAACCCGTTTCTAGGAAAAACAAAATCGGAACACTCAGGCGTCAAAGTACTCCTCCCCATCGCTGTCATCAGGAAACGTCCCCAGAAGAATGGCAGCATTGCCACGTTGGATGGCAATGCTAATTCTTTGGCCAAAGAATAAGCCAGCCCTCTGGTCACGCGAAGTGTTTATTATCTACCTTTCATATTAATGAAAGGTAGATAATAAAAGGTACATATTAAAAGTACCGGTAATAAGGTAGATTAATGAGAAAGGCCAGGAGAAGATGCCCTACAAGGTCTAATGGTTATTATTGAATCTATTATTGTTAAATTGACCTCAGAACTATTCAACTTTTTTAAGAACTTTACTTTACTAACTCTCAAAATTTACTATGCTTAACATTATAAAATAACATCAAAATGTACACTTAGTCTGCAAATAAATATTAGACTTTGACTTTGAAAAACATAGACCCTGTACCAACAGGGTACCTTTCTGAAGAATCTTTACCAAAAGATTCTTCAGAAAGGTCAGGTCTATAACCAGATGTATGAACAAAGCAAATAAAGAAGTATGTGAGAATTGCAGCAAGTGGCATGCTGTAGTTTCTGCCTACCCCATGGGAAAAAGGCGTAAGCTTATGTATGTATGTATGTAATCATTAGTGAAGCATAACAATAATTATATTGGCTCTGTAAGGTATGAAAGTGTAATGTGCAATTGACAAAATTATCATAGTGATTGAAAAGAGAAAGTTCTTTGCCTTGCCAACCTTTTATAATGGCGGTATAATTTTATTGAGGACATGACCTTATGCAGGAACTTGTAGCGTAGAGATTGATTTATTTGACCCTAATTCCCAACCAAAGCTGATTAGGGGCCTATTAGGGTTAAGGACATGACATTTGATGTGTTACTTTCAATACATTTATTGATGTTAAAAAATGTCTAATTATTTGATTAATGTAAATCAAATTATCAGACTTTCTGAATGTCGGCTTGAATGAACCGTGATGGTTCTCACGCCCGAGTGATAGTTGTATGGCTCTCAGTCACGGTAAGGCGATTATGATGCGATGACGTTTAAACAAATTCCATCAACACGTAGACTGACAGACTATACCTACCAGACACAATATAAATTCAATTCTTCGCGGCTCACCGGTGACCGGCGTGGTTTACAAAGTTTTAAGTCTTATAATAATATGTAATCAAATGGCGGTGGTCGACTGACTTAGCTTCGTTATAATAATAATAATAATAATAATAATAATAATAAATTAATAGGCCTTATAGCTAAAAGCCTCGATGAGCATCTTTCGAGGCTTTCGTTGCACGGTTGGGTCAAGAACCTGATCCAGAAGGCAGTACTTCTTGATACGGCCCGTATCGTGAGGAGGTTTCTGTCTCTGGAGCCCTAACCACCGGTAGCTTGGACCCTGCTCCCGCCATCGGTGGTTCACTATTTTTTATATTTTTAAATGTTTTTATATTTTTTATATCAATATTTAAAAATGTAATTTATATGTATGTTAAAATAATAAATGGAATAATAATAATAAATCTTTATTTCAGGCATCTGTGGCCCATACAAACAAAATAAACACTATAATCTTAACGTAATAAACTAATAAATAAAAAATGCCATAAGCGAAGTAGGTACTTTATTACGCGAAACAGTCCGAACGCAAACTTAAAGCGAGGTTGCAGTAATTAATATTCTACTTTTTTGAACCTCAGTATTTCTAGTCAAGTCAAAAATGAGCAAAGAGTACAAATAAATAAAATCAAGCAAAAAATATTTTTTATCAAAATTAAACTTGCGCCTATAAGAAGTCAAAAACATCATCTAGGAAATTTCAGAAAGGTGAACTATGGAATAGACAAAATCATAAATTTCCCATTAAATCTTTACTTATTTAAAACATGTTCAACGTCTTACGTTACTCAGAGATGCCTACATGTAACCATGTAAAAGTTCTATAAAGAGCTTAGGTACAATTTTTTAGAGTGTGATAAAAACACATTTTTAAGCAGTTCAAGCGCTCGCACCGGTTACATTTGTAACCGGTTTTTCGGGCTTCTTTAATATCTGTAACGACTGTCATAGATCTACAATTGACAGCCATAAGACCAACGGGTTTACGTGCTTTTCGAGGCACGGAGGGATAATATGTAGTTAGTCAAAACATTGTCATTTATTACAGGTAACAAAACCGACAGAGAAGACAGGGAGATCCCGAGACACATTGGGGAAGACTTCGCACAGCGCCACGGCATGTACTTCTTAGAGACATCGGCCAAAGAGGCCGAGAATGTCGAGCGATTGTTCATGGAAATAGCTGTTGAACTTATGGAGGTAAGTTTATATAAATTAGAATCATCATCATCACCATCATCATCATCATCATCATCATCATCATCATCATCATCATCATCATCATCACCATCATCTGCCTAGCCTTGTCTGAACGATGTTGGGGTCGGCTTCCAGTCTTACCGTATGGAGCGACTGGCTATCTGCTGGGCTATTGGCCATCTTAACTGTGGGAGAGTTAGGTAGACCAATCAAGCAAGAAAATTATTAATAAAATAAATGTGTGTTGGAGGAGAAAAAATTGTGTAACAAAGTACAAAAAAATAGGTGACAGCTTTGTAAATATATAAACTGGCACATTAACCCCAAACTGTAAAATATTCCCAATTGAACATGAACTTTATTGTATATTTAGAATAAACTTGAAAACTTATCAAAGAAATTTGACACATTGGGGTAGGTTGATGTGCTGGCGTCTGTACATGTTAAAGAGGTTTCAACATTTACATTGCCAGTGACGTAACTGGCGTCCAGATATACACCATAAGCTCACTATCAATTTAAAAATGGGAAAGCGAGCTTCTGAGAATATTATGTTGACTAGATATGTGTAATTTCAGCGAGTTTTAAAGTGCCCCAAATACGTTTTTTGTTTAGTACTTAAGTAAGATGCCCAGAGGTTTTCTGAAACCGCATACAATAAATATTCACAAAATATTCCACAACTTTTTTCACACAACACCATTTAGTCCCAAGTTAAGCTTGAGAGCTTGTGTTATGGGTACTAAACAGCTGAGAAACATACTTATATATTTCTAAATACATACATATTATAGATAAATTACACCCAGACACAGAACAAATGATGGTGCTCATCACACAAACATTTGCCCTGGGTGGGAATCGAACACACGACCTCCGGCATAGCAGTAATAAAATTAATAATAATACAATGATGGCTAAGTAATAAAGTTTTCTTATCTCGTTGTTCCCTTAGGATAATGTTGGGAAAAATACTTTTTATGACCCCCGGCATAGCAGTAAGGGCCACTAACAATTAGACTAGACCGACATGCCAGTCAAATTGGAGGAAAACAAAGAGATTTAAAAGACTATAGAGCGGGCATGTCAAGGAAATGTCATAGAAAAACTTTGATCCCATGTCTCAGTAACGCCATCTAGAATAATGCATGAGTATTGGAGCGGCAGCGGAGCGTACTAAAAAAAACTCATAGACTTGTGTCCGGCAGGACACACTTTTTCGGACGAAAATTTTGTTTGTGATGTCCGGTCCATAGGTATTGAATGTCTTTGGAGGAAAACCATTATCCTTATCTTTACGTTCAGATTACAAGGTGTAGTTTTATTGTACACGACGTAATGCCATAAAATAGAAGAATTACTCATTGTTCGAATTGTTAAGAAATACTTCACTGTAAGTTGCTTTGCAGTTAAAGTCCTTGGCACTTCCCACGATTGTTTCCGGCTACACTTAATACCAAAAGTGGTAGTGTAAACTTACCTGACAATGGTTTTACTTCTGTTATCTCTAATGAAAATCGAAACGTTTAAAGATTTTTTTTATCTACTGACACGAATATTATGAAGAGGAAAAAAATGCATTCTTGTGTGTTTGTCAATGCTAACATTTTAAAGAGGAACTATTTGATTGTTTGTTGGAACTACTGGACCGATTTGAAAAATTCTTTCACTGCTGGAAAGCTGCACACTATCTCCGAGTGGCATAGGCTACTTTTTATCCCTGTATTCCCACGGGAACGGGAACTACGCGGGTGAAACCGCGTAACGTCTTCTTGTAACGAATAAACTCAAAAATTACTGGTTCGGATTTACAAATTATTTTACCTTTTGCAAAGTATTTACCCAACGAGTAACCGAGTAATTTTTTTTCGACCGTACGAGTGGATGAGGTTCGTTTACGAAAGGAAAACTATATGACGCGGACCAAGTCACGAGCTGATAAAATGAAGCCGATAATATTACTGGCCTGTTGGTCTAGGTAGTTAGTGACCCTGACTGCTATGCCGGAGGTCGTGGGTTCGATTCCCACCCAAGACAAATGTTTGTGAGCTGAGCACGACCATTTGTTCTTTGTCTAACATGTATGTATTTAGAAATATATAAGTATGTTTATCAGCTGTTTAGTACCCATAGCACAAGCTCTTAGCTTAGCTTGGGACTAGACGGCGTTGTGTGAAAAAGTTGTGGAATATTTATTTATTTTTTAATATTTATATTTATCTATAAAGCTTTATTTCGCTACATATTACAGAGTTGACAAATTGATAACAATATTAGAAAGAGTTTGGTTTATGTAGCCTTAGGAACGTGTATGTCGATAGAAGCGACACGGTGACGGACGGTAGAAACATTTCTGCCGATTATGTAGAAATAATGCTCAAAATTGTAGACTATATTGTCTACTGAAGACATACACATACAGGCACATTTCTTCTCTTCACTTATGACATTGTCGTGCTCAGTGGCGGCCTTAGCGGGTGGCGAACAGGGCCATCGCCCGGGGCCTCGCTCTTGCAGGGGCCTCGCCTCAACCAAATTTAAAAAAAATAGTCTTATTAACTGTATTTTTTTAATTTAAAACTTTTTAGTTAGATTCTTAATTATTTTACTATATTTATTCTAAATTGAAATAAAGTTAGTTAACTACCTAATTCATTAATTCAAATAAATTAACTGAACTTTACCCCACTATCGAAATATTTGCTTATTTGTATAGCTTTAGCATTTCTCATCAAACGTAACGAATTCCTAAAAACAACCAGGGGCTCGAGTCTGCTATTGCATTCGTGTCTCAATGACCGGTCATTGATCGAATATTTGACAACTTTGACAGTTTTTGTATGGGAATTGTGTCATAAGTTTGACGTTATAAGTACCTCAAAAATCGATCATTGACCGGTCATTGAGACACGATTGCAATAGCAGACTCGACCCCCAGGCCTACTTTCGCATCACATAGGTACTTTTTCATAGGACAAAGGCCCTTTGTCCTATGGAGGACTTCTACTCGATTTTTCTGTAGACAAAATCCATTTCTATGGTGGTCGTGCTACGCGTGCAGGTGAGTGAATCTTCTACTAATGTGTAATTTATTTAACATTCCAGCAAGCAAAATGCAAGGAGCTTCCGAAGTACGACGGCAGCTTAGGACCAATCAACGGCAAGACCACATCGGTTGGTGACGGTTCATGTTGTCTACGCTCGTAGACTTAACGAATTTATCTCATTGATATTAATAGCTATTAACGTGGTGCGGTGTTTTTGAAGAGACGACTTTTTTTTTACTACCATTGAGTAGTTGGCTTTATAAGGTATATTGGAACCTTTTTGGTCTACTCACTCTGGCAGGTACTAATGTGACTTCTTCAATTCGTATTATGTACTTTCGAAGTTTATTTTAGACATCATTGACATTGGTGAAGGAACATATTATGAGGAAATCTAGACCTTTGGTTCTGAAACCACCAATCCGCCTTGAGCAAGCGTGGTGAACAATACTCGTACCTTCTCTGTATAAGAAGAGGCCTTTGCCCTGCAGCGGGATAGTAAGGCATTAATTAATTTGTACACTGGCAGACGTGACTAAATTCAGCAATTGAATTCAGTGCTTGTTTAATAGAGATCAGGTACACATTTCAATGTTCGGTGAAAGACCTCGAAGGATCTTGGCGCAGTTTTCTCTGGAGCGTTGACAATTACTGAGCATTGAAATATGTAACCTTACTAGCTGTGCCCGCGACTTTGTTCGCTTCATCCGAACTCCTAGTGATAGTTTCTAAATATAAACACTTTACGGGAACAATCTTTGAAAGCAATAAAAAACTTTTTTTTAAATAATTATTATCTTGGCTATTTGATTCTTTGGGACTGGTTACCATTGCTTACGATTTTGACAATAAAGGAATTGAGACTAACGAATTTCTTGTTAACGAATTTTTTTTTAAGTCAATAAAATTAAATAAGTTTTTGTTTAATTTTTATATTCTTGCCAACGAACGAAGGACTGATGAGAATTGTAATTTGTATATTTTGTTTATTAATTGTTTTTTTTTATCTTTTCAACAACATCGCATCGAACGTGTCGTGTATTAGTAGAACAGAGGTCATTCCACTCGCTTTTAAGTGCTGTACCGTTGTCACAATGTCATGACGTCGTTGTCATATTATTGTCATTCGTCAGTCACTAACTCGTGTCAATTCGTAGATGTAGTGTTTCGGTACCATTATATTGCATATCAAGTGTTAATTCTATTTATAGTGTATAGATTGAGACCAAGCGTAGGTTTATTCGATTCAATCTACACTTGGGAGCAAATAATTCGAGCCGTTTTCATTTTTACGTATTATTAGCTACTAAACTAATCGTAGAGCTATGGAACGGAGTATTCTGGGTATCAATCTTGAGAACGAGTTAAGAATACAAAAATCCGTTCCATCACTATAATTACTGACGTCACTCAAAAAGCTGCCACGCTAAAATGGAACTGGGCTGGACACATCTGCCGTATCTCAGGCGATCAGTAGGCCAAACGCACGGCGGGTTCCTTTACATGGCAATCGACATCGCGGTAGGCCCAGACGAAGACGAAGATTTTAGGATATATCGCCTAAAAATATTGAATAGCCTTTACGATAAGACTAAAACTATACGTTCCTTATTACCAAGTATATAAACTGTTTTACGTGAACAAGGGAAGTGGCACGTACCTATTCGCTCTCAAGTATAGGTACATACGGCTAAACATCAAGCTATACATTTCCAGTTTACACTGACCTCGCGTTGTACGGAAATCCTATATCTTGTGAAATCAGCTTATACTGGAAATGCATAGCTTGATGTATAGCCGTATCCATACGTGCATACTACATACATGCATAACGTTTTCTGACGTCAGCGGAGAATAGTAAAGTCTTGACACAAACGGACATCACACCTCCGTGTCTCGGAGACTACCGTTAAGTATTTTATTCATCGCTGTCAAAAGATTGGAGATGTGAAAATAGATGTAATGTTAGATTTGTATTTTTTATTATTTAATAATAATATTTCTGCGACGTATTTTAGTCGATTTAAATCGATACCGATAAATATTTATGAATTCATTGATTAAACTCTTCTGAATACTAATAGACAGTACTTAGTTAATATAACATCTTCGTGTGAAGAAAGGTAGCGTGTTTTTAATTGGAATATATTACTGAATGTGACCATGTTAAGGTGTAATTAGTCAATAATTGCATGTTGTAAATCAATTATCTGTCATTATGCTTGTCAGTGGTCCAGACAGTTGCTATTCTTCGCTTCAAACGTCAAAAGAGTCATGACATTGTCTCAATGTAGTCGAGTTATACAATTTTGCTGTTTGCAACTTTTGTTATGAATTATGATTATTATTATACAATTTAGTGAACATCTTGGTTGTTGGTAAAAATGTTTTTGAACTAAAGACGCCTAAAAGTTCCTGTTATGTTTATTTTAACAAATCAAATTATTTTCTTAAATGTTAGAGCAGATAATTTGATTGGTTAATTTAGAAACACTTCATTTAAAAATTAATGTATTGAAAGAGTATTTATTTAGTTAGTACTTATTATTATTTTCATGTATTAAATAAATGTATTTAATCAAAGTTTTGAAACATTTTTACCCAACTTTTAGGGTGTAGGTATTAGATCGCCTCTCGGAATGGTTAACTAGATAATGTAGCAAGTTAATCTTACTGAAATACTATTTTGTAGACAGTTGACTAGAATTTAATATACACTAGGTAATATTAAAAGTTAGAACTGAAAGCAATCACAGGAATTACAGAATCAGAGACTGTTGTACTGGAGAACATATTTTTGCATGTGGTGAATGAAAGTGAAGGTAAAACACAGAACTAACTCCAATGGGCTATTTGACAAAATTTTAGTTTTTAGTCCCTCATCTAGATTACAAGAAAATATTCGACACATATTTTTCATTTTTCACGTAAGTAATCAAAATATATCGGCGATACGTCGAGTCAAAATGTCGCATGACATCACTAGCCAGTACAGTTAAGGCGATTATCACACTGCCACGCATCACGCTGCTTGTTGCGTGTCTCTGAACTGAAATGAACGCGCGTGGATGCATTTTCTGTGTGTTGGACTGTGCGTGTTTTCTTTACAAACGGAGATACTTACAAGCAACGTTAAAACACGCATTCACGCGCTACGCTGTGTGGTGCGTGGCAGTGTGTTAATCGCCTTATACTAGATAATGACGTTACAAGCCCCCTCTCTCTAACTTTAATGCGCTCAATCTAAGCAATTTTCCATCAATTTGAAAAAGAAAATATATGTAGGTATCAAATATTTTCTTGTAATCTAGATAAGGGACTAAAAACTAAAATTTGTCGAATAAAATTCCTCGTAAAAACTCCATAACAAATGTTTAAAAATGTAGCAATGCTGTCTTTCTGGATAATACTAAAAGAACCACATATTTGATTGCACTTACATGACGCGAATTGTCGAGTCGTGAAAGTTTTGCGTTCTGAAGTTCGCGTAAATCATTACTTCAATTTTATTCATGGTGAATGCGTAAGCTAACCGGGAAATTCAATTTTTTATTCAAGCCAAATATCATATTGTGTGGTACTTATTTCATTAGTAGTTATTCGCGGCCGAACAAAGATGTACCTATAGGCTGAAATATAATCATTAATTGAACTATCCAAGGTGAAATCTATAGAAATCGACTAATTCTAACTCGGAGAGTTGTCTGAGGATTTTTATGATTTTGCTTTGGTACTTAAATACATATTTTCCCGGTCGTGTATAACTTTTTGATTACCATAATAGCTAATACTCGTACTGAGCTGCCAATAGCAAATAACGTATTCAAATTAGAGTTTTACGGGCTAGCTTACGGAAATAAAGGCTTTACGTGAATCAAAGAAAAGTATTGAAAAAAATGTTATACAAGTTGATAGAAATAAGGCCAATTTTTGTTACGTTCCTCATAGCCAAACTTAGAAAGTACCAGTGGTAAAAATGAATTATCTATGGCGTATTTTTGGGTGGGAAATATCATGATGACATGTGATCTCTCTATTGAATCGTTTTATTTCGATTTGAAAAGGTTGTTTACTGTAAGTTCGGTTAACATAATATTTGTATTATTTTGCTACTTACTACTTAATTAAGCTACATAATAGTGTTTTAGTAAATTGTTAATTTTAACATAGCGTTATACAATAATATTTATTATTTTCTTGTTGTAGGTGCCTATTTTGGAATTTTATATGTTATTTTTATACTAAACATCACCCTAACTGTATAATGCACTTAAAAATGTGAATTGTTTAAAATGGTTTTTATATTATTGTTAAATATTTCATGTTATTCGTAATTTTGTGCAAATAAAGTTTATTTTTGTCGGCCACACTTGCCTAGTTGACAATGCAAAGTTTTAATTAATAGGTACATATTATATTTTAAATCATGTTATAAATTGCATACTACTTTATACCTGTAGCACACCTCCGCTGCGAAACCGCTGCGCGAGTTATGGTGTGCTTCACTTACGCGAAACCTAAAACTAGAACATTTAAGAAATAAACTGTAAAACGAAAGAAAATGTCGTAAATTCCAAATCTATCTTTTCTATTTCGCTCTCATAAACAGTCGATGGAACCGCTCCAAAATAGCGGCCAACGGGCGAAGATGTAGACGGCGCCTGAGCAAATAAGCGAAATCATGTTAGAAAGAGACTCGGAGACGCGGAGCCTAATGAGTTAATGCTTCTTTAAATGTTGAATTTGTCAGATTTACAATATAAAGTTGGTTTGTGGCTGGTTGCACTATTATTGGATCTGAAATATCTATTTGAATAAACGTTTCTCCGTATTAAATTGATTATAATTATATTGAAATTAATCCTCACCAAAGAAATTAAATTATTGTAATACTCGAATTATAATAAATGATCACTTTGGATATAACTTCCTGTTGTTTTAATTCCTTACGTAGTTTTCTGAAGTGCTACTCTGTAGCAATCGCCCCGTGAAAACTTGGAAGAAGTGAGCGTGGAATAATAACTGCCAATCCAAAGCATTGGTATCGAATGACTGCTCACTTCACCTTGCTTTACTTAGCCTAGTTAGGTACCACCTAGTTTCGTGGGAGGATTTTTACAGAATAACACTGCTCCTAGCCCGCGAAATTCAAATTATCTTGTGTTTTTTCCAAAGACATTCATTACCTATAGACCGGACATCACGAACAAAATTTTTATTTGAAACTTGTGTCCTGCTGGAAACAAGTCTTTGAGCTTTTTTAGTACGCTCCACTGCCGCTTCAATATTCATATATTATTCTAGATGGCGTTACTGAGACATGGGATCAAAGTTTTTCTATGACATTTCCTCGCAAGTCCGCTCTATAGTATTATTGTTTTTTTTTCCAATTTGTCGTTTAGTGTCAGGTTGTGTGTTGATTAAAATATGATTCCCGACCGGAACACGTATTTCTTTACAAAATTATAAACATTTAAATCTCCCTTCGAGTAGGTACATACATAAATAATTACATCGAATGATAATAGATAGGCAGCACTGAGCGAATAAACAGCCAGAAGATTTATTTATAATTCATAGACAAGAACACAAAAACCTCAAAAAACTAGTGCATAAAGTGACAAATCCGCCCGCCCCTAAGACTACCCACTGACCGACAACTTAGCGTTGTGATGATTTCAAAAAGAAAATTAGAGTATTGCTGGCTACCCTGGGCTCTGGCCCCGTAGACCCGTAAATGATTATAATTCTGCAAACACTGGTACTTACGTAGCATGCCCCAGATTAAATTGGCTGGGCTGATGGTGGTTTTGCTAAAGTAAGAGCTCCATACTTCCCCAGTCTTATATTTAAAGTACGCGTGCGGTTTTTCGGTTCCCCATAGTATAAAGGACTCTGTGGTTCCCCCCGAATGAAAAATAAAACAGCTTACCGAGGAAAATACGAGTTATGGTGTATATCCCCGCAAGATTGTCGTAAGTTTAAACACCATATTGATATGTATCAAAACATCTCAGATATTGGGGTTCTAATTTTGTTATTTGGATTTTTAGATACAACAATAAAGCTCAAAAGTTAAAACCCTAATACATTGAAATAGAAAAGATACCAATATTAAAAGCCTTTGTTACATTCTAAAAGCCTTCTGCATAGATTGTAACGTTCATCAAAAGTGTTGTTTCATAAAATTAAGAACTTATAATCGACTACTATGTACTGATTTGCCGCAGGACATAGTTAATTAATGTTATCGCAATAAATTCATTTATTTCATCATACAAATAAACCAAGAAACCAATCAAACATACTAGTGGCGGTAATAGCAAGTAAATCTGAATTAGAATCGATTTCAACATTATCTGTCATCGGATGGCATCGACTATCATGTTTATATTATTTATCGATCCACTCTAATGTCGCTTTGAAATGGCCGACGTTTAGGGGGAGTGTCTAGCGGAAATCGAATTTCTGAGTAATATTTACCAGATAAGGTGAGTAGTTGGCGTAAATTATAATTGTAATGATAACCAAAACAATTTAAAACCTAAGTGATTTCCACAACCTATTCTTAATATCAGTTGAAAGCATTTCCGGTGCGACAGCCGGCCGAGTTATTCAAAACAAAAGGTGTTTTTACGGTATTTTGTAGTTTTCCATCCATGTATTTATGGTGTTAAGTTACAACTTTGTGATAAAGTAAGCCAAACCATCTGTGTTCCGAATAAAATACCCATTTTCTGTTACAAATCTAAGGTGTGATCATGGTACAAAGAAATATTGTATGTGTGTAGGCTGTAGCCTGGTTTTTTCTAATTAGAAATGCAATTAGTGTACGTATAATTTTTATTGTTGGTTAAAAATACCGTAACAAAGTGTTAAATTAGTTTCTGAGTAATGAAAAGTATTTTTTACAAAACTTTGAAAAATTGTTTCAGACTTAGACACCTCCACATACATTCCAAATTTAAAGACTGAGAAACGTTTTTTTTAAAAAGTGGATCAACATGGCTTGGCGTTTCAAAGCCTCTAAGTATAAAAATGCGGCACCGATTGTGCCTAAACCGGAGGCTTGTATTAGAGATATTTGTGTTGGATCATATCAGACTTATGGCAACAACATTTGTGCGTCTGCTGCCTTCATGGCCTTTAACTGGGAGCATGTTGGGTCAAGCATGGCTGTGTTGCCGCTTGATGACTGTGGCAGGAAGAGTAAGACAATGCCTTTGCTTCATGCACACTCTGATACTATAACAGACATGGAGTTCTCACCATTCCATGATGGATTACTAGTGACCGGATCACAGGATTCCCTGGTAAGTCCTTGTATTATTATTTTGTGTAAAGTTTTGCTCAATTTCTGCTAGCCTTGGTTGCATTTTTTTTTTTTAAATATATGTGGACTTTAGTTCATGGTTGAATAATGGTATATTCCCGATTGAGCACCTATGCATTTATATTGATTGGTACTAACAACATTGGTGCTCTAAAAATAGGTGCTTAATTGAGATTACTTCCTAAATATTATGAGATGAAATTCATAGCATTCATATATATATATATATATATAGTAGAATATGACCATCCTTGTGTTTTACCAAAATGTAACATTTGGCAAATCTTATGATTCAATAGCAAGAATTGCTTTTACAGTAGTTTCTGAAATACCTAATAACCTTCCAAATTAAATATAAAACTGTGAATTTAATATACATGTAAGCTAGCTGTTTCATTCATCTATCTCGAAAATAATTATTTATAAAGGATTAAGTTCCGGAGAGTGTCCTTTTAAAGTTATCCGGGCCATGCCTGTATCATAACCAGCAAGATTTCATATTTTTTTTGGCTCCACATGATATGTTTGCATTGTCTATGTGCATGCATTAACATAGACCTCTTTACTCACTGGAGTGTGGAAACTAGATTTTGACTTTCCAATGGCAATATTTTAGCTATTATGACTTGAAGATTTCTATTAATGTGTTTAAACTTCAGCTAGATTAAATTCATAATGTTCACTTATGTTTAGGGAGTTAGCAGAGTTATAGCCAGTTGAGTTAAATTTAAGGTAAAAAATATGTGTGTTAAATTTTTGTTACCGTTCTGGTGATGCAAAACAAAAGTTAACTTGTAGATAGATAAAACATTTATTGAGTGCACACAAGAGACATATAGTAAAACATTAAAACACTAACGACCTAATCAGTATCTCAGAATGCCTTTTTCATAACCAACTAGTTGAGCCTGCGACTTTGTACGTATGGAATTTCATGGGCTTTATTTTAACAAGAAATTAGATAGAATTTTTCTTAACAGATAAAAAGTAGCTGATCGTGTAGTGCTTGTCTTAGTATTAAGAGATGCCTCCATAATCGGCAGGTTTATTGCCGAAAGCGATCACAGGTCTATCGCCACCGCTGCGGTGTGTGGTGCTGCAGTTTTTAACTTTACACTGTAGAATCTTATATTGTATATAAAAGCCACAGGGTGTAACACACTCACACCGCATCTCCGTGCGGGGTTGCGGCGCGTGCGACGGTACCGATTTCTTCTCCGCAGCGGGATGCGGCCGCGGCGGCAATGAACCGCCTCAATGTTTGTCCGATTAGGAAACCTTATAGTTGTTTTATATTAACGTAACGTCACGCCTGTAATCCCTGCAAGGCTAGGCAGAGGCATACCTGGTAGTACCCCCTCATTTCACCAGTTATGTTTAAGTCCCATGTAATAGGGGACGAGCCTATTGCCTTCAATCGGGAACAAATCCAGACTCTAGACTGTTGCTGAAAAATTCCAGATTTCGTATTCGTTATCATCAGTGTATCTAGGATAACGTCATGCGCACTCGCAGAGATGTGACGAAGCGCATAGTTCCCCGTCTGATAGTCGCCGTAACTTAAAGTCAACTTATAGTGCAATACCAATTTTTTGTGAATTCTCAGTTGTCATCAAATTTCGGTGTTAACTGTACGCCAGTTAGCAAGAAACTTTTTAGCCAATAGCCCTGCAGGATACTTGACGAGTTAGAACAGCGGTGGCCCAGTGGTGTCGGCTCCGACTTACGAACAGTAAGTCGTGGGTGCGAACCCGGGCAGGCGCATTACTTTGTGTAATTTATTTCATCTCCACTGCTCTCAAAAACGGTGAAGGAAAACCTCGTGAGGAAACCGGCATGTCTTAGAACCAAAAATTGGAAGACATGTGACATCTACCAATTCGCACTGGGCCCGCGTGCTAGATTATAGCCCATACGCAAAATACGCGCTTTGACGTGGAGTTGCGGATACCAGCCCGGTATCTTTAATTTTTTTTTTACTTGACGAGTTCTACCGACCGGAGCGGGCCAGCCTGCGTAGCATGAACACCGAAGAAACGGCCTTTGTCTACAGACGAATCGACAAAGTGACAGATGATATAGACATTTCTTTGGTCTCGAGCATGACAATGTCAAGAAAGATGAGAAGTTATATGTCGATTCGTCAGTAGACAAGAATCAACAATGCCGAGCATGAAGTGCTCCTAGTGAACCTAGTTTTGATTTAAGTGTGATTTAACGTTTGTGTTTTAGTTTAATTTAATGTAATTATACCTAATTTGTTGAGTTTTTTTTTTGTTGGTTTTTTTTATAACTTTTTATTAAAAGGTGTACTTGCCTGAAATAAGTGATTTTTTTTATTATTATTATACAATAGGATTGAATACTCTTTTTTGTGCACTTTAAAAACTTACAAATTATAACGTTTGAGGGCTACAGACAACCTTTGGATGGACTTGATAGTGAATGAGAAAAGATAAGCTGGTAGTTTACGGCGTAATATTTACAAAAAATATAGCATACATAACTATTTAAATAAATATACAAAATAAAAATAAAATAAAAAAATACAATACATAAATATTAACCACTAGCAGACGTCACGCGGTTTCACCCGCGTGGTTCCTGTTCCCGTGGGAATACGGGGATAAGAAGTAGCCTATGTTACTCAGGGTGAATTTAGCTTTCCAATGGCGAAAGAATTTTTAAAATCGGCACAGCTTTTTTTGAGTTTATTTATAAACACACACACAAATTCGTCCTCTATAAAAAAAAAAATTTAGATTTTGCATAGTGTGTTTTGCATCACGAACTGGTTTAGGACGTGTTAGAGAGGTAATAATTGGTTCATACAGTAATAATTAGTGGTTCATAGTCAGTCTTACAGACCCCTCCGCCGGGCTCGGAGGACTTCCATAAAGATTTTCCAACTCGAATTAAAAAATATAATACAAGCTAGTGCTACATTCAAAATGAAAGACAATTTTTATTGAAAAAAATAAGTACACCAAAGCAAATAAGTACCTAGATAAAGTCGTAATAACTTATCTCATAGAATTTGTACCTACTAGAGATAAAAGTTACCATGTTACTTTGTTCAATTGATTCGGCTTTCTAGGGAGTTATAATTATAACACACTTGTGAACACTGACACACTACTACAGGGGCTCGAGTCTGCTATTGCAATCGTGTCTCAATGACCGGTCATTGATCGAATATTTGACAACTTTGACAGTTTTTGTATGGGAAATGTGTTATAAGTTTGACGTTATATGTCAAAAATCGATCAATGACCGGTCATTGAGACACGATAGCAATAGCAGACTCGACCCCCTGGGGTACTTGGGTAAATTAATATTGTTTAATTGCCTAAGTCGAGTCGTTTATACGACCAACAAAAACCTGTTAGTACAATTTGATTTCATGGTTCTTTCTAGTTTACATTTTACCCAAAATTAGGTAATTATCATGTTGCCTGTTTTTTGTATAGATCATTTACCTATAAGTTAGGCGCTGGGGGCACGGCAATTGATATAAAATAAGGCGGTAAAAAGGTTATGTGTGATGAGCACGATCATTTCGTCTGTTTCTGGGTGTAATTTAAATATCATTTGATGTATTTAGAAAATATATAAGTACATATGTATGTTTATCAGTTATCTAGTAGGTACCTATCCATAGCACAAGCTCTGCTTAGCTAGGGACTTGATGGCATTGTGTGAAAGTTGTGGAATATTATTATTATTAGTTGAACTAAGAGTGTTGTCTTAATGATTTGAATTTACTCGGTCATATGGAATGAAATGATATTTATTTCTGTAAGTAGATCTTCCCAGATACTTTTACATGTCATTTTTTTAAACTAAATGGCATTTCCAAAGTGACTGATCCCTGAGAAGAAATGCCGAAAAAAACTCAGGGGTCATAGTCTCTTTTAAAGTCCAGACATAAGATTGTATTAATGTATTATGCGAGTCTCACGATGCAGGGCAAAGTCTGGAAAGGGCTTTTGAAGAAAGAATCAAGAATCAATTCAGCTTTGAGTTGACCTGTCCCGACTGACGGCATGCATGCTTCAGTCATCGTGTAGCTCAAACCTATTTTAGGGAGCTCGACGACCCACTACACGACACTATCTGCCGGTCATTTGCGTAGGCCACGTAAAAGTACTCAAAACCGCCAGACAGTTACCGACTCATGTATTTTATCTAGCCTGCATATTTACGAAGCCGCGGCCAGAAGCTAATAGATAGATAGGTACTCGGCAAGGTGACAATAAATAGATGAACTAATCAGGTCTTATAAGTTAAATCATTTGTGGTCTGAATTGGGTTACATAGATATTCAAAACTGTTTTAATAAATACTTAACGGTATACTGTATTTTACTCTAAAATATAGCGACAAAAAACTCACTCGCCTCGCTGTCCACTGGAAGCGTACCCAAAAGACTGTCGGAATTGCCATGCTGTAAGCTGTATAAAGAAAGAAAGAAAGAAAACATATTTATTTGGCACATGCCACAAGTGCACAAAACAAAGTAAAAAAATAATAATAAATAACTGACTAACTAACTAACTTTTGCGTTTGTATGGCAATGCTTTTCATTTGACTAAGGCAAAAGCCAGCGTTTGGGTCACGCTAAGTTCAAAATCAAAAGTCTTTATTCAAACTAGGCTGAGAATCAGCGCTTTTTGAAAGTCAAAAAATACAGTACCCCAAAAACGGCCCACCCTTCACCCTTAAGTGTCAGCTAAGCGTCTTGAAAGCTCTACATCATTTGTAAAGTAAACAAACAAATTAATGGGGGATTTATATTATGACTATAATAGTGAGTCAACACCCTGTTACCAGATGCGGTACTATACGAGATTACAGGAAAACAGTCAACATTGTAAATATAGTTTTTAATGAATAAGGATGTTGGAAATTAGTTTGTAGGTACTAGATTGTGTGATGATCTATAACTAAAAATCTAACTCTTTTATCAATATGTCAATAAAATTATTTAATAAATTACCAAGCGAAATTAGAGACCTTCCTATTATATTGTTCCGAAAAAAATTATACATCTGACTTGTCAATAAATGCTTTTTCACCACTAAAGATTACCTTAGCCTTACAAATAAAAAAACGATGTAATAGGTTAATAAATAAAGTGTTTACTTTAACATTAGTCTTACATTGTGCCTACATAATGTTAAGTTTCACATACCAGCAATGGTCAATACCAGGATCCAACATTTACCCATATTATGTGAATAAATTATTTCTATTGGATTTGAATTAACGCGCAGCAAAGCTATAACCGGTATTATTTCCGGAGACTTAATATAGACTTAATTACCGGTATATTATTAAGGGGGCATGCAATTAATATTATCTACATACAGAAGTCATATGTCTAGTCAGATGCAAATAAAAAAAATCGTTATCATATAGTATAACGTACTTTTCGGAAAATGATGTCGATGAAATGCAGGCGCGGGTTTTGCTTTCAAAAAAGATTGTGGTTAGCATGGCTATTTCGTATCTACGTTGACATAGTGAAGCACCAAAAAAGTCATTAATTTAAATAAGGCTGAGGATCAGCACTTTTTGAACATCAAAATTATGTAAGACGGTCCTCCAAAAAGGCCCTTCGCCACTTCCTAGTGTTTTTGCTTGGAAGAAATGGCGGAACGAACTCCCCAGCAACACGTTTGTCTGATAAGTTAGAGGAACTTGAATTTATATAGTTCCTGAAATTAATTATTATTATAAAACAACTAAAATAAGTTGTTCGCTACATGTTAGCTAGCAAACTTCAATATACAGAATACTAGTAATAATAGCTACCGACATTATTACTAACTAAACTAAAAAAAATAAAATAAAAAATAACTCAAGCAAAACTAACAGACTAAAAAAAAGAAGCCTCCTGGTATAGAGGGCGTGCCCCCTTACATAGCTTACAGAGTTGGATTATATCCATAGATCTGCGAGACAATGTCACCAAATGATAAACTTGGACCATCGAAGTTAAGTAAAACAAAAACAGGTTATAGGTAAAACAATAGCAAAACCTAAGCCAGCAAGACGACCAGTTACCACAAGGAGCACCCGTTCACGAGCGTAACGCATAGATCAGCCATTACCCCCTCGCCATATTAGAGGGAAAGTGGTAACCCGACCCTCGAAGCTACTGCAAGCTGTAACATCTGAGGGAGCATGACTAAATTGCTACCGGTTATTAATAGTCTAAGTCTCTATCACTTCACTGGGCAATTAACTGGATTAACTGTCAAACACCTAGTTTCGTATCGGTTATCATCACTGTGTATCTAGGATGCCGTCATGCGCACTCGCCGTAGAGATGGGTAGCTCGCGAATGAGAGATAAAATTGAACTAGCTCTTTAATTTTAATCTAGCTCTCAGTAGCTCAGTCGTTCACGGAATAGCTCAGTAGTTCATTTAGCTCAATGGCTCTTTGACTTGTCTCTATACTCTATACTACTCATCACTCTGTGGCTTTGCGAGTTACGAACTTACGACGAGTGATACCGACGAAACGCCGACATTAGCGACACCCGACAATGCCCGAACAGGACCCGAACTTCCCCGACGAACAGGAGAACGACTTTGCATGTCGCTCACTGACTGACTCTTCGGCTCAATACGTCATTGTAAAATAACTCTTATCGTCATTGTTTTAGAAAAATGCTTTATTGCATATTGGCTTTCATAATTTTATTTATTTGTAATAAGAACAAAACAACCCAATGAATCTAATTTTATTTATGGCTCGCAACAGTCGCAACTAGGTGAAATGACCTACAGAACTTCAAAGATTTGAAAGAGCCATTGAGCTATTTGCGTCGTTTGACTTACGTAAAGTGGCGCGGCTCAATTTGATCTGTAGCTCGCAACTTCGCAAGTGAATCAATTGAGCCGAAGAGTTAAAAGAGTTATTCGGTGAGCTAAAGAGCTAAAAGAGTGATATAGTTCTTCTGATCAAAAGAGCCCTATCTCTCTTTTCTTTTCACTGAGCTACATTTCGCATCTCTAACTCGCCGAGATGTGACGAAGCGCAAAGTACCCCGTCTGATAGTCACCTTACCTTGAAGTCCGCTTAATTCATTAAACCCCAAGCGAACGCCGGCGTTTGCGCTGTCATTGTCTTTCTATTGTGTCTCTAATTGACACGATTGAAAGGTTAAAGTGCAGTACCATTTTTTGTAAATTCCCCGTCGTCATCAAAGTTTGGTGTGCAACTGAACTGGAAATTTTAACAAGTTTATTCGATATCGAAATCGAAATAAAAAAATATTTCAATACAGTTTGTCTTCTTTTATTCTCTACGATGGAGAAAGCAATGTACCTACAGCGAAACTGAAGTGAGGGCAATGAATTCCCAGTTACCGCCCGTGGCGACTGGGAATTTTTATTCCTATTGGCCTCCGGTGGCAATCTCCGCGGGGACGACTGGTAATCAACGCCTTTTTTGACGTAGCAGTTAGGAGATCTTGAAGACACAATTCAGAAATTCGATTCTGTATTTCTAGGTAAAGATATGGCACATTCCACCAGAGGGTTTGAAGGAGTCCCTCTCTACTCCGGAATGCACGCTGTCTCAGAAGCAGCGTCGGGTCGAGAACGTCGGCTTCCACCCGGTGGCTGATGGCCTGATTCATGTCGCATCAGGACATGAACTTGCGTTGTGGGATCTTACTCAGCAGAAAGAGGCGTTTGGTAAGTACCCAACACTCAATTCTTTATTGCATACCATTATGTGTTTAACAGTGTTCAATAGTACTTAAGGACAGCGCAAACGTAGACATTTTTTGTTACCGACACAAAACGTGCTCATCATCTTTCAGGATCATCAAATGATTGCATTTGCGCAGGAAGTGGCATGGTAAAAGGGACAACATTGCATACCAGGTGTTCTGAATATGATTCTGAACCGCCAAGTGTTCACATTTTTCGTTGGATTATCCCCAATTCTTACGTTTTTTTCTAAGGTGTTTTTTACTTTTATTAAAACTGTAAATAACCATGAAAATAATTTTTCCTTAAAAAGTGTTCATTATCTCATTGGGTTAAATATACCAACTCGCGGTGTACTGTACATATGTGCATAGAGGTCCACCTGTATGTGACTTGTTCATGTTCAATTCATATGTACTTTCTAAGTTTATCTTAAACATCATTGACGTCGGTGAAGGAAAATATCGTGAGAAAACCTGGAATTTGAGTTCATATAAGAATAGAAATCGCCAATCCACCTTGAGCAAGCGTCGTGATCAATGCTCGTGGTTTCTATGTATGAGAAGAGGCAATTGCCCAGCATTGGCACAGGTACAGGCTGGTGTTATTATTATTTACGTGTACTAAAAAAATCTTCATAAATCCTCCTACAGTGAACAGAGACCACTCTGAAGTCATACAATCAACGTCTTGGAAGAAGGATGGGAAGCTGCTCGCGACCTCGTGCAAGGACAAGAAGGTCCGCATCATTGACCCGCGGGCCTCTACCGCGGTAGTCGACATAGCCAACAGCCACCAGAACATCAAGGACAGTAGAATTGTGTGGCTCGGGGATCAGGATAGGATACTGACTACCGGTAAGACATATAAAGAGTATTTTTTTGTTTTCTCCAATTGATGGTAAACTACTTAGATTGAGCCTAAGGGTCAATTCACACTGAGACGCGACGCGACGCGTCTCGGTGTGAATTGACCCATAGACATAGAGA
Organism: Euplexia lucipara; assembly: GCA_921972225.1. NCBI lineage: Eukaryota > Metazoa > Arthropoda > Insecta > Lepidoptera > Noctuidae > Euplexia > Euplexia lucipara. The sequence continues at coordinate 19,201,251 of OV179156.1, forward strand.
ATGGATTGAGTAGTACCCGCACAAAATTGACCACTCCCTAGAAAAAGAGGGAGGGACTGTGCGGCCAATACCTGTCTCTGAGCCTTTTTTCTCTATTAATTAGAATTCTAGAAAGAGACAACTATTGGACGCACGTTCGCTTGATCTCTCTCACACTTTACCAGTATTTACTTCACAGCGGGAAAAGGAACACTCAGTCCATTCTCTAAGTCTATGGATTAAGCGCATTAAAATTAAGGAGAGGGGACTTGCGACGTCATAATTCCATATGAACTGTGTGAAATCGTGGCGTCATGCGACATTATGACCCGATATTTCGCCGTTTTTATTTTTTTTATGTTTTTTTTAAACTCTTTTTTAATGCAATCTGTTCTGAGACATTCAGCAATAGATGGTTAGTGGTTTCTGATCTTCCTCGGTATGAAGCCGCTGCCTCATCCGATCAATACTACAGGGGGTCGAGTCTGCTATTGCAATCGTGGCTCAATGACCGGTCAATGATCGATTTTTGACGTATAACGTCAAACTTATGACACATTTCTCATACAAAAACTGTCAAAGTTGTCAAATATTCGATCAATGACCGGTCATTGAGACACGATTGCAATAGCAGACTCGAGCCCTAGCTCATTTAAGCTGGTTTTAAGTTTATTACGTGAAAAGGGACAAATATGTGTCAATATAAGTGTGTCTGTATGTGTGGCTGCCTCGTTCGTCTAGTGGTCGCAAGCGCCACCGCTGAGCATGAGGTCCCGGGTTCGATCCCCGGGTCGGGCAAAGCGTTATTGAGTTTTTCTATCTGGAATTTCTCAGTAGTAGCCCAGAGTCTGGGATATGTGCCTGATTGATGGCAATAGGCTCGCCCCCTATTACATGGGACTTAAACATAACTTTTGAAATGTGGATGTACCTACTAAGCACCGGTAAACCGAGGTTACTTTGAATCTCTGTGGTAAATTTGATAGTAACACAAAGTTTATAAAGTGTATAAATGTTTTTCTTTTTTTTTACCCGTAAAATTAACGCAGCTGTTTTTTTATTCTTCTACTACGAATTCTAGTGGCTATGGCTATGTTTCGCCAATGTTTTGGCTTTAACAGATTTTTCTGAGTGGAATAAAACTTTTTGCAAAGTTAACCCTGAATTTCCGTCTAAAATGCATTTTAAATGGGGGTGACTTTGGGGAGCAGTGTTTAATTGGGAGTTATCAAAGTAGCCCCATTTTTAATAGCCATTTATTTAACGGCATTAACTTTTTTTCCCCCGGAACTTGTAGTCCATTTTTATTAAATATACGTTACTTAGTTATCATTTAGTGTATCGTCACTGTGTTATTTTTTACATTTTTTTAATTTTACAATTAAAAAAAATACATGAGTTTTACATTATTTATTTATCAATCTATCCTCTTTTTACGGTACATAAACCTCTGCCTTGCTCTTCGGGGATAACAAGCGTGATGTAGTTTTCTAGTAATCTAGATGAGGGGCTAAAAACTAAAATGTTGCCATCTAGCCTATTGCCTATGGTCCTAGATTATCATTTTAAACTTATAGTTACAGCCTTAAGAATATAAGTCAGCATTGCACATGTAAGCGGGTACGCCTTTTATACCTGCCTGCGTAGCATGAACACTTAATTTCTTTCTTCCGAGACACGACAAATTTCTTTCTGTCCATCTTGACATTTCTTCTACCCGAGCATGAGGCGACTCGTTGACAAAGCGTTTGTACGTAGAGAAAGAAATTTACATGCTGACTATAGCAACTGTCAAGGTCTCATTTGATGTAGACTGTTTGACACTTGTTGACAGGAAATGTTTCGAAAAGAACTGTCAAAAGTGGAGAAAATAGTTACGCACTTCATGTTCGGCATTGTTCGGCATTCTTCGACATTCGGTATATAACTTCTCATCTTTCTTCACATTGTAATGCTCGAGACGAAAGAAATGTCTATATAATCTGTCACTTTGCCGATTCGTCTGTAGACAAAGGCCGTTTCTTCGGTGTTCAATGTGTTCATGCTACGCGGGCTGGAGGCTGTTATTTTCAACTTTGTATTCGTTTTGCTTGAGTTTAGATTTCAATGTTAATATGAATATTTTGATTTACTTTTTTTTTCTTGGTTTAGTGGAGTGTGCTAGCTAACACGTGACAATCATTCTGAAATGTAATATTTTACAAAGTGTATAAACATTTGTGCTATTTATTGAGCATTTCATTGTATAGATTATCTGTATAGTTCTTCAAACGAATCAGACAGATGTGTTGCTGGGGAGTTTGTTCCGCCACTTCTTCTTCCCAGCAAAAACTTAGGAAGTGGCGTTTTTTTTGACGTTCAAAAAGTGCTGATTCTCAGCCTGGTTTCAATAAAGACTTTTGATTTTATTGCCAATGAAAGTATAACCCAAGTCATAAAACTTACTAAAACCATTGTCTCCAGGTTTTGATTCAGCCCGTCTCCGGCAAATAATGATCCGTGACATCCGGAACTTGTCGCAAACACAGAAGACCCTAGAGCTGGACTGTTCCACCGGCATCCTGATGCCGCTCTTCGATCCTGACACCAACATGCTGTTCCTAGCTGGGAAGGGAGACACAACTATTTTGTACATGGAGCTGACGGACAGAGAACCTTATCTTATTGAGGGTCTCAGACATTCTGGTGAGTTTTTTTTAAATAATTACATCCCTACGAGGTTACACTAGCCGAGGTCAATACGTGGATGGGTGACCATTTATTTAATTCTTGCTGGTTATGTAACACTAGTAGTTTCACACTCATATTTGTGTTATGCTTACGATTTTCACAGCGCACGCCAGATGGTAGAATTCCATCCAACTTGTTTTAAATAATTTAGGGTTTCGTACCTCCAAAGGATAAAACGGAACCCACATAAGATCACTTTGTTGTCCGTCTGTCTGTCATAAACGTGTTAATAATTGTCATTATTTACATAATTATGGCGATGTTTCTTTCCGAACGTTTCGGAAATATGACACTTTGGTGTAGGAATACACTATTGAATACTACTTAAACTGTTGTTTATACAAGTGTCCCCTAAACAAATATAAGTACTACTTTCATTGAATATTTGACCTCAATTTAACTTCTACAAAATTGCTATTTTAACGTAAATTAATGACTATATTATTTTTACACATGTAAGTACTGACGGAGATTATTTAAAGTTGTGTAAAAATAGGTACAAAATAGGTACCTAGTAAATATTAACATTAACAACGCGGTTAAAGAACTTGAAAGTGGCCAGCCAACCTGACGTCAGAATGGCTGGTCACCTTATTTCTTTGATGTTTCTTTACGCAAAGGTGGCAAATATTTCACTATAGGTAGTCAATGACACACGAAAATAGTGCAAAATACCTTGGCATGCACCTGGACAGAAGGTTAACTTGGCAAAAACACATCTGGAGTAAAAGGAAAACCCTAGACACAAAGCTGAGAAGCATGTACTGGCTGATTGGTAAAAAGTCTCAGCTAACCAACGAAAGCAAAATGCTGATATACAAAACCATATTGAAGCCGGTTTGGACATATGGAATGGAGCTCTGGGGAACAGCAAGCAACAGCAATATCGACATCCTGGAGAGGTTTCAGACAAAAGCTTTGAGATTCATGTTCAACATCCCTAAATGCATACACAATAAATACATCCTGAAAGATCTGAAGCTTCAAACTGTAAAGCAAGAGATTGCTGCCCGTAGTACAAACTACCAGAAAAAGCTCACCAAACACGTCAACTCACTGGCTGCTGATTTGTCGGGGTCCGGAAGTATAGTATACACAAGACTTAAGAGGAACAGTGTTCCAAATTTAATAAAAAGATTCTCAGCGGAATGAGTGAGAATTGACAATGGACAATTACTCACTGCTACAAAGACCAAATGCAGAAGAAATTCAAACAAAGGAGCAGCTAAATGTCCATGACAGATTGCTGTGATGAGCAGGATACATAATCAATAGTAGCAAATAGGTATTAAATAGTGCATAGGATGTCAAGGACTCAGGGAGGAGCTTGTGGCTAAATTATAACAGCCGCATGGAGCTCGCTTAACAAGGTAGGTCCGTGGATGGGTGACCATTTATTACATACCAAGACTCCTCCGTGCCTCGGAAAGCACGTTAAGCCGTTGGTCCCGGCTGTCATTTGTAGATCTTTGACAGTCGTTACTTGTAGTCAGAAGCTCGAAAGTCTGACAACCAGTTTAACCTATGGGTCTCACATTACCCACTTACTGGGTTGTGGAGGTCTGACAGACAGTATTCAACTGCATCCGTATAAACTGGAAGCCGACCCCAACGTAGTTGGGAAAAGGCTAAGCAGATGATGCTATGGTCTCAAGGACATATCTCGATTGGTCCAGTCATCCTGACGGTAAGCCTGCGTGTCATTACTGATAAACTGGATTTCCAATTGTGTACTTTTTGAGTCACCTGGATGTGGTTGATTAAAAAAAAGAGCATTTAACACGTTTACTGCCAACTACCAGACACAATAGAAATTCAATTGTTCGCGGTCAACGTGTGACCGACGCGGCGTACAAAGACTTAACTGACATAGTGTTTAAGTAGGGCTACTAACATTTTATTGTACAGTCGCCAGCACATCAAGCTACCCCGAACAGTAAAATTTTCCTAATTGAACATGATGAACTTATTGGGTTTTCAATAAAGTTGAAAAACTGTCTAAGAAATTTGACACATTGGGGTAGTAGGTTGATGTGCTGGCGTCTGTTCATATTCTTACTCAATGATATGGATTGTTTTCCGAATTAAATGAATAATTTTTACAAATGCTTGGTTGCAGGCGAACAAACGAAGGGCGCCTGCCTTGTTCCGAAGCGAGCTCTCCGCGTGATGGAGGGCGAAGTGAATAGAGTTCTGCAACTTGCTGGGTCCTCAGTCGTGCCCATCATGTACCAGGTCCCAAGGAAGGTATGTATTCATCAGGTTTTTAGACCACTAGGGTAAGCAGTACCCATTGAGAAAGGTCATACAAACATCGCAATGAAATCTGCTGTTAAGTTTATCGATTTATAATACTACTAATCAAAAATCTAAATCAAAATGAAAAGTCTTTATTCAAACTAGGATGAGAATCAGCACTTTTTGAACGTCAAAAAAATACTTAAGACAGTCCCCCAAAAAGCCCCACCTTTTTTGCTGGCAAGAAGAAGTAGCGGAACAAACTCCCCCGCAACACATCTGTCTGATTCGTTTGAAGAACTTGAATTCATACTTACAATGAAATGCTCAATAAATAGCATTAAATATTATACACTTTTTAAATCATTACAGAATGATTGTCACGTGTTAGCTAGCACACTCCATAATATCAAGAAGAAAAAAAAATAGTCATATTAACATTGGAATCTAAACTCAAGCAAAACGACTACAAAACTGAAAAATAACGGCCTCAAGGCATAAAAGGCGTACTGTAATGCTTGCTGTTATTGAAATCATGGGCATAATTTTCAAAGGCTGTTCAACTTTTTATGGGACATACTCGGAAATCGCTATAAAAAAAACAGCTTTCGCATACATTTTGGTCTAGTAGGTATTAAACTTTTGTATGCAACGGCTGATTGTTGTGAAATTTTGCCCATGATTTCAAAAACTGCCTGTATAACAACATCATGACTGAAATACGCGAGGCGTTAGGCAGAGGTGTACTTGTACACCGACTTTCGCAAGTTATTCAAATATAAAAATAGTTCTTTATTGACATAATGAGTACAATTTGGAATGAACGATTACTTAGCACCTGTAAGTACTGTGTTGCAGGTGTTAGCTTCTTCCCCTTAATAAAGTGACAGTAATCTTAAGTCAGACAGAGTAAAATATAAAAAATATGTTTCTTTTTAGTGTTTTTTTCTAATAAACTATGCTAAAAGTGAAATGTTTCTCTGGCAGAGTTACCGCGACTACCACGCAGACCTGTACCCCGAGACGTCCGGCTGCGTCACCTACCTCAGCGCGCCGATGTGGCTCGACAACCAAGACCACCCGGTTCCCAACATCTCCTTACATCCAGATGCCAATAATGGAACGCAGGTAATTCACATTTGAGTTCACGAAGAAAAAAATCAGCTATTCAGTAAATTTATGTAAATTTACTGAACGGCGGATTTTTTTCGCGATATCTGTGTTCGGCCCATAGTCCCTTCAAGTTGTCAGTTTATTCTGTTAACGTATTGCATTTGCAATATCGGGACAGATAGAAAAATGCCAAAGTGTCCTGAACCCTAAAAAGGTCTTACTTATTTCTAGAGATGGATAAGTTAATTGCATCGATGCATGATACCTTTTTGAATGTTTAAGCTATGGCAAACAAAGTATTTCTTTTTATTTTTTTTTGGCCCTTTTAAGTTGGTGGGGGTTTCGGAAACCTCAAGTACTGTGGGTACATTATTTGTACCACACGCTACAAACGGTTTTACACTCTATCTGTAATTATCTGTAATTGTATACAGTTCAATTTATTTTTAACCATTTTGACATGCGGGGCTTTACCGTAGGGCGGTTGGTTTTTTTTTAAGTTGAGGATCCTACCGTTGCGGGAAACTAACCTAATTTATTTAATAAAGAGATCAAAGCTAGAGTGTAATTTACGTAGTTCCAAATGGTGGAATTGCAGTCTAGGGAGACCTGTCAAATGGAGATCATTCTGTTACGCACTAAAATGTTACCTCTGTACCTTTAATCGGTAATATCATTTTTTTACTAAAACCCTTTATTTTCTTAAAAATGATATTGTTCTGATACAAGTAAAGCACCTGTATATTAAATTCCTCACATTAAATGTTAGATCTTATTTTCGCCACGGTCATATAGAGCCATGCCAGTCTGTATTTGACACATTTGACTTTGACGGGTCTCCATAAACAACAGCGCCACCTAGCGGAAAAAAATTCGAGACAGGTCCCCATTGTCTATGGGGGTTACTGCTGACATTTTCGAGTGTCAAATCGAGTTTGATTCGATCTTTTTACAAATCGATATTAATTTTTATTTTTTTCGAACCGTAGACTAAAGTAAATCACATTCGATTTGATGAACGATCAAAGATGGCACCTGAAAATGATTCATTTATTTAATTAAACAAATAAGAATGTTGATTGTCGTAGATTTATTTTTTACTGTTGCATGCTTTATTTTTAATTTCGTTTTATTATTTTTCCTTCGTTTTATTTTCGTAAAAGCTAGTGTGTTATGCGTATTTTTTTTATGGTTTACATGGAATATTAACCCATGGTTTTTTTTTATCGTTGTGAAAATTTTATTTATTAATATTTCCGTAGTTGAAGGTGCGTTTAGAAGCTTGTTATTGAGTGAGTTGGTGTTATTTTCAGTTTATTTAGTTATTTTGTGTGGTGCTTGTATTATTTAACATGGCGGGTGTACAAGGGTAACGTAAGTATTGCAACTTTATTTTCTCTCTATTTCTTGCTTACTTTTAACTAAATTGATTAGTGATTTTCCTTTTAGATTCACCGAGGTAATTTAGAAGAAATGGCAAAGGCAATCCTAGCCATGCCTCCGCCTAAAAAGACAGACTCGAAAAAGCCCACTACTCCAGCTCAAATTGAAGAACCGGTAAAAACAGTAGCGAAACCGCAGACGCAACCAGAGCCTAAAGACGAAGACCGAATCGACTTCGTAAACGTAAAAGACTTAATCAAAGGCATGGAAAAGAAGAAACCCGGGAAGGTAGATTACCAGAAAGACACGAACGGTTTCCACAAAAAGATCACTGATAACGGTCACGACAACTGTAACGAGAAGAAGAATGACAATGAAATGGAGAAGAACGAACCGGACCTTATTCAGCAGAATAATGAGAAGACCGTTGAGAAGACTGAAAAGACCGCGGAGAAGACCGAAAAGACCATTGAAAAAACTGATAGTACGGAGTCTACGGAATCTACTCTGTCTAGGAGCAATAGTTATATCAACGGTGTACCAGTCCAGGTACCAAAACCTATGCCTAGATCTTCGATATCGGAGCCAGGGTCTATGGATGAGCCTTCGGAAGCCCCAAAACCTAAACCCAGGACTACAACGGTACCTGGGTCGGGTTATAAGGTACATGAGGTTTGTGGTTTGAAGTGTAGACCTGTAGATTTGATATCGATGTTTTTTTTTTTCGAGTGTTAGTTATTTTTTCAAAGTAGTTGTGGACTACAAAAATGTTGGTATGTCTGGGCTGTGTGCCGTGGGTTCGAAGCCTGAATGGAACTAATATTTATGCTTATAATAACGGTCATTTTGAGAAAACCGTAGTGTTGCGAAATATACTTTTTTGCTTTCAATATATTTTAGTCTGCGTTTAATATTACTGTTTTTTTTGTACATTATTTTATTTACGTGTGGTTTTGTTTATTGTATTTAAAAAGTCGAGTATTGCTTGTTGATTATTCTTTTTTTTTTTGTTCTGAGTTGTTTTATTTATTTTATTTCGAGTGTGAATAGATAAATCAATACCTCATTTAAACCTCGGTTTTCATTTGTTCTTTTAGTTGTTCTATGTATTGGTAATAAACCCAAAAACTGGTCAGTTTTTGGCAAAAGACTAGTAAATATCAATAGAGACAACATGACGTTTCGCATCCTCGTTAAATTTCAAGAGGCTGGTATTTAAACAGTCAATAACGATAGATAGTTTTTAAGAATACACCTCTTTCAATGTATTTAACCGACCTGTTGCGTATGAGGTAGACTCGCACGACCATGTCGCCGTGTGAAAGCGTGTCGAAGGCCGGCAGGCGTCCCTTGCCTGTCCCATTCTTGCCGATTTCCAATTGCTTGCGTAACTGTGGCATATTAAAAAAAACCTATAAGTATTCCATTTCTAATAGTATTAGGTAAAATAAGCTCGTAGAAGCAGGAATGCTGAAGATTTTATTTTAAAGATCAATGAAAACAATTTTATTCCAATAGTTTTATTTCAAATTTGGAAGAATAAAAGTGAAACGAAGAACGTGCATGTCCATGAATACATGGACACGCACGTTCTTCGTTTCAATATTAATATTAGTAATAGTTCATCCCTGCTTCTTTAAGGTTTTTATCATTGACACTAACAGTGTCAAAAAAACAATGTGAACAGTGTGAAATTAATAATTTCAACTAAAATTAAATTATATTGCTAAATGATATCCACATCATTTGACTGGCCTGTTGGTCTAGTAGTTAGTGACCCTGACTGCTATGCCGGAGGTCGTGGGTTCGATTCTCACCCAGGACAAATGTTTGTGTGATGAGCACGATCATTTGTTCTGTGTATATTATAGATAAATTACACCCAGTGTAATTTATCTATAATATGTATGTATTTAGAAATATATAAGTATGTTTATCAGCTGGTTAGTACCCATAACACAAGCTCTTAGCTTAGATGATGGCGTTGTGTGAAAAAGTTGTGGAATATTTATTATTATTATTTCTTAAAATAAATTGTTGCAATGGTTACAACTAACTATGACAGCTGCAATGAAAATAGATTGTTATATATTCGGCGTCTATCGTAATTGTAACATGCTTATTGTGCTTTCGTTACAAAGCGTGCATTAAAAATAACCTTTTTTAAATTTTGTCTAATGTAAATGGAATATGGCTGCTATAAACCTCGTTAATAGTCTGGCTCTCAACCTTGACTTACGAAAATTCCAGTAAAAAAAAATCAGTTTTGAGAAACTCGAGAGTGATGCTGATTGAATATGCAAATACATTACAGCAAATTAAAGAACCTACTTCTATTCGTTCTAATATTCGTGTATAGAATTCTAATATTCGTGTATAGAATCGTTAGCGTAGTTACCTCCTTGAATTTGACAAGAATGCAAAACGACACATTGTATAAAAATTAAGACTTAAAAATATTGTTATAGAGTGTGAGTCTTTATAATTTGTACATATCGAAATGGGGGAATATAATTATGCTTGATTTTCATGTTTTTTAAGAGATTTTTTAAATTTTTTATTTCCATTGATACAATTAAGCACACATCCCCTCATTTTGGTATGTGTATGTTATGAAGATTTACACAGTTTGATAATTTTCGATGATATCTCTTGACCGCCAGAGCGTAAACGCTTCGGCGCCCACGCCAAGCCGCAAATACCTATAAAGAGAATAGGGATTCCAAAATCGTTTAGTCAGTTTATTTTGTACTTAAAAAAATTATTATTTGTAAGTATTAATGGTGTACAATAAAGAGTATTCTATTCTATTCTATTCTGTTTTCTGGTCGGTACTCCGCAGTCCGTGGCGTGTTGGGCGGTCAAAAGGCGTAAACGTAATTAAAATGTAGCCCTGACATATCATCAAGATCTGAAAAAATGTTATGCCCCACAGCCTCGTCTTGGACCGAAGCCATTCTCAGCAGTTACGGGCAACGAGGATTTCTCATTCGACAAAGTGTTCTCGGTGCCCGCTGTGCCCGGCCTGCCCAAGTCTGATTCCGGTGAGTTTGGGGTCACTATTTAAAACTTCATTAATCATTTACTTTTATATTTTTATAAACAAATTTACAAACTGGAATCTCCTTTCTAATAGGCATGCTGTCAGAATATGAATGTCAAAATTTAATTAGTCCATCAGTTAGATTATGAAAAATAATACACAAGTATTTTATTAAGCTATTGCATAGCTTCTATCGCGGGCCTTGAGCGCGGGGACCGGAGGGGAGGGGGAGGAGGAGGGGAAGGAGGAGGTGAGAGGGGAGGGGATAGGGGGACGGGTAGAGGCAGGGGTCGGGAGGGGTTAGGGAGGGGAAACAGAGGGTGGGGTGAGGGAAGGGGAGGAAGGGCTGATAGGAAGGGCGTGGGAGGTGTGGGGGTTGGGAGGCAGGGGGAGAGGGGGAGAAGAGCAATGGGGCGAGGGGGAGGAGAGGAATGGGGAGGGACCTGATAAAAAATGCAATGCAATAGCTTTACCGCGGCAGTCTCCGAGTGCCACAAGTCATATTTTTCAAATAGACCATCTATTTGAAAAAATAAAATACTAGTGTATTATTTTTGGTAAAATGGTAAAATGATTAAAGATTAAAGGTTGGGCTGGTAGCCGTAACTCGACGTCAAAGCACGTATTTTGCGTATGGGTATTGGGCGTATCTACCACGCGGGCTCAGTGCGATTTGGTAGATGACACATGTCTTCGAATTTTTGGTTCTAGGACATACCGGTTTCCTCACGATGTTTTCCTTCACCGTTTTTGAGAGCAGTGGTGGTGAAATAAATTACACAAAGCAATGCGCCTGCCTGGGGCCGCCACCACTGGGCCACCGCTGCTCTCTAACGGTAATGGTCTCTTTAGATGGTAATGGTAATGGATAATTTACTTTATACCAAAGAGATTTAAAATACTATAGAGTGGGCATGTCAAGGAAATGTCATAGAAAAACTTTGTTCCCATGTCTCAGTAACGCCATCTAGAATAATATATGAATATTGGAGCGGCAGCGGAGCGTACTACAAAAAACTCATAGACTTGTATCCAGCAGGACACACTTTTTCGGACGAAAATTTTGTTCGTGATGTCCGGTCTATAGGTATTGAATGTCTTTGCTTTATACTATTACAGCGACCTCCCCCGTATCTGGTATGGTGACTTCCCCAACCACGACAACGCCGCCTATTGCTAAAGATAGCAGCGAAGAGAAGGACAAGTCATTATCGCCAACTAGCGATGTTGAAATAGCACCAAATAAAGGTACGTCACTACTATGTAGAAAATCCCAGATTGTTAGATGGATCCTACTAATATTATAAACGCGAAAGTTTGTGAGTATGGATGGATGGATGGATGGATGTACGTTTGTTTATTTATTGAATACTTCAAGCACACTAATGTACAAAGGCAGGCTTAATGCCATAAGCATTTTCTACCAATCGACCTTCAGGTGATGCAGAGAACAGCAGTGGTAGGTGCAATTTAAATAAAAAAAAAGGAAAGCAAACAATACTAATATATAGGGTGACTGGTAATTAGTGACCGATATTTAAACACATGATTGTACTCATGCATACGAATAACTTTCCCAAAGAAACATACTCATTAACTTTCAATTAATTCAATTACGTCACAACGTACGTACTACACAACGGGAGCGGTGGAGGTGGCGGGGGAGCGTGTGACGCTACTACTATTAGTAGATTTAGCCCTTCCCGAGGTCAAACTATCAGCTGATAGATCGTGCCGATTCGCGCCTACTGTGATCGATCAAAGGCGCGCGCGTGGGACTTTCAAACAGCGTTTTTGTTATTTTATTGTGTTAAAAGTTATAGTGTATTTAAAAAAAAAAGTTTCTTTGGGACAGTTTATTGAAATCATGAATACCATCACGTGTTTAAGTATCGGTCACTATTTACCAGTCACCCTATATGTTTAGTATTAACATATAAATATGTACACTATACTTAGATATAATATTATATACACAAAAAGATGTGAAAGCAATAGCGCTGTGCAGATACTGCTCTTAACTTCTTACGAATATGCTCACGAACTTTAACCTTATGATAATCGGTTGGTAGCCATCCTGATTATATGGCTACTAGCAGACGTCCCGCGGTTTCACCCGCGTATGTCCCGTTCCCGTAGGAATACAGGGATAAAAAGCTAATGTGTTAATCCAGGGTGTCAGCTAACTCCATACTAAATTTTATTAAAATCCATTCAGTAGTTTTTACGTGAAAGAGTAACAAACATCCGTCCATCCATCCTCACAAACTTTCACCACAGTCTAAAAACATACAGTCGTCCGACGAAGCTGTCTAGACAGGGCAATCGTGCGGGGTGTGAGGGGCGAGACGCGGTAAAGCCGCTCCCGCACTGCGAACAAACCGATGTTCCTAGTGCGGGAGGTATTATTCAAGTCTAACTCGAGTAGAAGAGATCAAAGGCGTCGTCCAACTGTATTAATATTTATACTGTGCTTTCGCGTTTGTAATATTATAGTAGGATAGCGCCAATTTTTTACTAATTCTGTTAAATCTCTATTTGCAGAAGAGTACACGAACGGCAAGTCAGACACTAGTCTAGAAGAGGAGGTGAATTCTTCTGACTCCGGGTACCGCCCCAAGACACCCAGCACTGCTGAACGCAGAAAGATGTTTGAGAATACCGAGTAAGTTCTATTTAATCATAATTTCCCAACTTTTTTGCACTACCAGACCCAATAGAAACTCAATTGTTCGCGGCTCACTTGTGACCGGCGTGAAGTACAAAATCTCGAATTTTTGACCGCCAGAGCGTAAACGCATCGGCGGCGGTATCCCTTCCACGCTAAGCCACAAATTCAGCGCAAATACCAATAAAAAGAATAGGGATTTCAAAATCACATGACCACTCAGATCCAGCCGTCCCTTGCTGTCCTCTCCCAGCGACGCCCTAAGCCGAGGCTCGTACCCTGCAGGGGGTGCCCTTAGCGTAGTCGCTTAGTTTTTAAGTTTTTATACTCTGGCTGGAGGTCTTAAACTTTTGTTTAAGTCAGAAACGCCCGGTTAAGCTATTCACGTCCTCTTCAAGGACACGATACGCGAGGTGCCCCTCAAATAAATAAATAAATAAACAAAATGCCATGAATCCCACGCTGTCCACAGCGGCGCGCAGTCGATAGCGGACCGGCGCCGCGCGTACGAGTCGCGCTCTGTGAGCGTGGCCGTGGACTCCGACACGCCGCCCTCGCCCGCGCCGCTCAGGTAATCCTACATTTTAAACTCATATGGTTCACACCCGGTAGGTCCTATTTGAAAGCTGAGAGTTGAGTTGAGTTTGAGAGTTTTATGCCGCCCTTTGGCCTCTGACTTGCCTTCGCAGGCTGTCAGGACTAGGACGCACAGATCTTGTTGTTCGTCGATGTCGTGGTGTGAACGGTAGGTCCTATTTGTTCTATGGAACATGACGTAATAGAACAAATTGAGAAAATATTGTCCCTATTTGTGCATTAGAACTACATACTAGCTTTTACTCCTGTTTTTCTTTGTCTGTGAATGCACAGAACTAAGTGGGAATCGCTTTTCCCAAATTCTTCCATGATGTATATCTCATCCTATAGATATAAGACGTAAATTACATTATGTAATCACTGACGTTAATTCCAGCTACAGTGCACTATAAAAAAATTAAACTATTCGCTACATAATATTTTTATTTTGAAAAATAAAAGCAAAACAGCAGAAAACAATTCTTCTTACCGAATTATCTTATATTAAACAGTCCGCGATAAAACATTCCTTCTTTTAACTAAAAAAATCTTATATTATACGAACTCCTCTAGTATTATTTTATTGATTAATTTCTGCGTTCTTCCATCGTCCAAATCAATTGCGTTGTTTCTTCAGAACACGTAAGGCTTCTTTGACTCAATTAATTCTGGCTTTCTACTCGCGTATGACCACCACCACATGAACGTATTTTGTCTACAGAACAATTGACAAGGAGCCAGATTGTAAAAAAAAAATCCTTAGTTCTGAGCACGACTATGTCAAAAGTGAAGAGAAGAAAGGTGTAGATTCTTCAGTTGGCAATGGTCTACAATATCGAGCATTACTTCTTCTGTAATTGTCAGAAATGTTTCTACAATCTGTCACTTTTTTTTTATATATAATGGGTCTACTCTCGAATTCAATTGTCCTGTGGTCGGTTCTTCCGTCGACATACACGTTTCCCCGGTTATCACGCTGCGTGTGCTGGAGTTGCAGTGGTTGGGAGATAGTGTGGTGGGATGGCCCAAAAAAGGTAATTTTTTACTGCATGCAACTTTGAAAAGTTTTAGTTAATTAGTGTTTTTGTTTTAGACGTCGAGATTCACTCAAGTCTCGTAAAAGTCCGGATCGCGAAGATAAAAGAGCTTCAGTACCGAACGTCACTACAAAGAGAACATCGACTGTTTTCGGTAAGTCATACATCCATACAAATACATACACACATGTTAAAATTAAACCGTTTTATATAATGAATATGGAATTACCTTTATGTGGTACTTTACCACAATCTTTTTTCTTTTTTGTCAGTCGGTCTATTTTTTATTTAATCTTCAAATTGGTCCTGTTTTAAACAAAATTTTCACTGACTTATAGCCCCCAAAAATGTTTTTATAATGAAAATTGTATCTTTAAGTATCTTTTTTTTCTTTCTCACTAAAAACAGCCAATATCATCTTAGCTTAACGTACGTACGTTATTCTTTTTGTGCAGGCAAGGTTTCGAAATTCCGTCATCTAAAGGGAACTCCCGGCCACAAGTCGACGCAAGTTGAAAATATCAAGAATATTAGTAGACAGATATCCGGTGAATGCAACGGTTTCTATGGTAAGTCATCATTTGCGTAGCCTCTACCCAACTCGAGGATTCAGCTTCCAGTCTAACCAGATGCAGCTGAATACCAGTGTTTTACATGGAGCGAGACTGTCTATCTCGTCTCCAGAACCCAGTGACTTTGTGTCACGATAACTCTTTAAAATATATTTTTATTTCCGTAAATAGGTTTCAACAAACACTTGCACGTCATTTTAACCCTTTCGCGAGCATTGGCGAAATAATAGCATACCACTTTTTGAACGTTGCGCCCAAATGTATAAAGTATATTAGTATTGTGCAACTAAAGACAGCTAACTGAGCTAACGCTACTTCTTAGAATATCTTCACAATTATTTGACAACAAATGAAAAGTCACAAACGGGCATTGACAAAGATATTGCCGTAGCCCAAAAATCAGAGGTGTAAATAGTATTGCTCGCAAAAGGGTTAACCCACAACGCCAAAAGAGTGGTGTTATAAGTTTGACCGCTATGTGTGTTTGTCTATCTGTCACCGTGAACCGATTTAGATGCGGTTTTTATTTGTAAGTAGCAGGCCTAGCCATATTACTCGTACAAATTCTATTTCTATTATCGTAATCGATAAGGCGGCAATAGAAAAAAAATGGCGTATATGGAATCAGCCTTAGACTATATACCTCTAGACGTAGCCCAATTTACAGTGTGAAGTGTGGAAGTGAGACGCATTAATACAAAGTTCGTAGGAAAATTGAGACAAAGCATCGTATCTTCTGTCCCTTACGGCGTGCCGTATTTTTGCATGGCTAACTTTTGAATGTTAGCCAAAGAAAGTGCTGTCACTGTCACGTATATTATTATGGTCGATTTAATTTTAGTTTTCGAATGGTTTTTGCAATTGTTGTAATAGTTTGAGTTATTTAATGAGAAATGGACTCCATTAGTTCAGTGTTTAATGTATGGTGTATGCTCTACGATGGGAGGATGCAGTATAATAGGCTGTAAAAGCCGCACAGAATAGGATATGAACGAAATCACTTTTCATTCGAAAGTTTTCAATACTGTTATTGATAAAGTATGATTATTGAATTTATACATTTGTGCGCTTTTATTGTCATGGGTTTCAGACCAAAATATGGAAGATTTCTTAAAGTAAACTTGATTTCTTATATCACATAACCTAGGAATACTTACTTACAGTGTTGCTACACGTTTCAAATCTTTTCCCTAACTGTCAGGCCTAATGTTCAAAAGGTAGACATAATAATCAAATAAATCTATGGTGTCTAACCACACACAAATTTGTGGGCGAACCCTTATTTTCCAGTTTGAGTGAACATGTGTACGAACGAACAGAGCCCTTTCGACAATCATTAAGTTTTACTCTTAAAGGCAATCGCGTAGGTACTTTTAGGTATTTGGAAGTAAGAATTCATTTTATAAATAAATGCTATGTAACAATAAAGATTTAGAATTTAGAAATCAGAAATTTTCATAATAAGATGGTTTTGTTTAAAGGACAATAGTTATTATACAGCAATTTCAATGTCACACTGGATGTCAGCCATACCTAAGTATATTTTAATGATACCTACATAAAACGCGAAAAAAAGATGTTGTTTTCTTTTAAAGAGTTCCTTCTATGTACACACATCAAGCTTCACTTGGTAGTACTACCTAGTGTAAATTATTTGTGAGAATCAAGGTAAGATGTAAAGTTGGTATTTTACGTGAAATGATATTTTCCCACACATTGATACTTCTACACTCATATATGTTGAATACGTAAATTATAATTTATAATAGTTTTAAAATTGGAACCCGCAGATAAGTAGAATTTTGGTCGTATTTAAGGAATAGCAACACTGAACTTTTATATTGCTGTCTCATGTGCGGCCACGCGGTGGCTCGATCTAGAGGTATATTATCTAAGGAATCAGCTGTTTGTCCACTGTCAAGTGTTAACGAGCAGAATGTGTAATATGGCTGAAAATTAAATACACTTGACAGTTGACAAACTGGTGTTTCCATATACGCCATTTTCTTTCTGTGATAGAAATAGAATTTGTGATATGGCTAGGTCTGCAGGATTTCTTGCGATGGTTATTAGATATGATTATTTCGTGTTTAATAAAATAATACCAGATTATGTCGTGTTTGGATTCATTTTGATAAGCATTTAATTCTACATACAATGCACTGACTGACACACAATTCTCATAACTGCAACTGCATTAATGTAACGTTAACATCTATTGTACTATATTCTGACAAATAAATCTTTCTTTCTTTCTTTCTTTCAAGTTTAAATAATAAATTTAAAATTTTAAGCTTTACTTGTAGCGTTGGGGTTTTAAAATTTTTGGTTTAAATTTTTATCCAGTAGATGAGGTCGGTGTTACGCTATGACTACTCTGAGAAAAAATACCGAAAGAAACTCAGACATCACAGCCTCTTTTAAAGTCCAAACATCTTGGTCAGTTCATGTTATTTGTGTCTAATACTAATGTACTATAATAATACTTCAAAGAGATTTAAAATACTATAGAGCGAGCATGTCAAGGAAATGCCATAGAAAAACTTTGATCCCATGTCTCAGTAACGCCATCTAGAATAATACATGAATATTGGAGCGGCAGCGGAGCGTACTACAAAAAACTCATAGACTTGTATCCAGCAGGACACACTTTTTCGGACGAAAATTTTGTTCGTGATGTCCGGTCTATAGGTATTGAATGTCTTTGTAATACTTACACTCTCTATAGAACAAATGATTGTACCCATTACACAAACATTTGTCTTGGGTTGAGAATCGTACCTACGAGCTACGGCACAGCAGTCAGGGCCACTAACTACTAGATAAGCAGGCCAGTCTAAATAGTACTTTATGTATGGATGATACACCAATCGAGTTTAATTACCTCCTGCTGTTTCTTCTTCGAATACTACTACCTTTTCTAGTATTGTATGTAACAAAGAAACACGTAGCGCAGTAGTTTAGTTTGAAACTATGTATTTTGAATCTTTCAAAATCTATGCATTTCAGTGAGGTAGTTAGGTTCGGTAGTTAGGTTAGCTATAGAATAGGTATGGTAAGTTAGGTTAGGTTATATGAATATATGTTGTCATTTTTATTCTATCTAACAAAAGATTTAAAGAACACCATAAGAGACTAACTAAATTAAAATTAGTAGTAGTTATTGATATATTTATTTTTTGATATATTTATTGCCATCTACTAAAAGAATGTAAATCTCTAAAATATAAATATGCATTATGGAAAACAGGTCCCAAATGAGATCCCTGTGGAACACCGCTAGGGATTTCAATGAAGTTAGAACGGTAAACACATAATATTACAGCCTGTGACCATTTAAACAAATACAATTTTTCCCAACGCAGAAGATCGCCGCGAACACCTAATCTGTATATTTGCTGAGCAGGATGCTGTGATCGATGCAATCAAAACCTTTTTCAAAATCTGTGTCTATCACATGAATCTGCCCGCCGCTATCTGTATTTTCTAAGACAAAGTTTGAGAAGCAAGCTAGATTAGATATACTTTACCGTTTTTGAAAGAAACCGTGTTGTTTATAAGAAATACCTCTGAGAATGCAGGGATATATAGCATTGTACACGACCTTTTCGAATACTTTAGCTAAAGTATTCAGTTTCAAAATACCGCTGTATTTTTTTTAATTTAACTCGCGAACCCATATGGAAATAATACATGATTTCGTTTATTAGTTTGGAAACGTTCCTTCTCTTTAAGAGAGTTTAAAGATGAAAGTAATTGGATCTGCTAGAGACTGCGCAATTTTCCCAAAACAGTGCAATGGTGGTATTCCGTCACAGCCTGGACCCTTATCCGCACCTAAAGGACTCAGTGATCTCTCCACGGATAATGGAGTAAATTGTAGGTCTCTTATGATATCTACCCTACCATCATCAACTTCTGTGTCCGCTAAACTAGCATGGTTCTAGTCAGAGGGTTCACCAAAAACATCATGGAAGTCACCGAATGTATTTTCCATCTGTGTAGTTGTTGTTGCGTGCTGTGTAGTTTAAAATGTATTTCATATTTGAAAATGTGGATATCATTTACAACACAAAAACATTTTAAACTTCAAATTTGATTTGTTGATTACTATACTAGAGGAAATTACACAAGTGAAACAGTTTTTCAAATCAACGTGTTCGCTTCAACGTCGTTCGATATTGCGGTGTTTTCAAACTGGCGTACAAGTCGTTAAGTTACTCTAAATACGGTGCGTCACAATAACTCCATTCAAATATTTGTATCTCATCTCATTTCGCCAGTTAGGTACAAAATTTTTAATCTATACTAATATTATAAAGAGGTAAAATTTGTTTGTTTGTAAGTTTGTATGTTTGTAAGTTTGTATGTAGGGGGTAATCTTCGGAACTGATGATCCAATTTTAAAAATTATTGTACTGGTGGAAAGCTACACTATTCCCGGATGACATAGGCTACTTTTTATCGCCGTATTCCCACGGGAACGGGAACTACGCGGGTGAAACTGCGTGACGTCAATATATCGAGTAATACTCATGGACTACATTTTCGGAAGCTACGCGAACGAAGTCGCGGGCAAAGTGCTAGTGTTAAATAAAATTGCTGGTAGAAAATGCAGTGTAGTTACCTTAGTTTATTGTGTATAAAAAGAAATAAAACGGCATTATTTTGATTTCATCTAAATGATTTTATGACAAAGCAAACCCGGTTTCGTCTTGCACATACTCTCTCCGTTTCAACACTTTCAATTCTACTATCTTATTAAGTCTTACTTGCAGTAGGTAACAAAGTATTGAAAGTTCCGGTTCGTGAGCCAGACGGTCTCTAAAATACCGGGTTTTAAACCAGAACCGGTTCTACATTCCCGAGCTCAGGAGGATCTTGAGAGTAACCTGTTAACACGAGGACTTCTCTCCCGTAGCTAACGGCGTCCGTTGCGCCGTTCCGCTGTCGGGCGGCGGTGGGCGCGTGGGCGTGGTAGAGCTGCCGCTAGGCGCCACGCGCGTGTCGGCGGCGCCGGCCGGCCACCCGAGCAGTACGCGCGTGGCCGCCCTGCTGCACCCCGCGCCGCTGCAGGACTGGGCCTGGGACCCCTTCCGCACCGAGCGCCTGCTGGTGGCCTGCGACGACGGACAGGTGCGCGAGTGGATCATACCGGAGGGAGGTAAGATGTTACTATTTAGTTAGCCGTCCCGCTGTCGGGTGGAGCTGCAGCTGGGCGCATTTGTCGGTGGCGTTACGAAAAGTGTGACGAGAGCGTTACGAAAAGTGTGATCGGGCGAGGCGAACGAAAGTTGAAAGAGAGATATACATTAGTTACGATAGTTAAACAGAGAGAAAAAGTTACGTTTTGTATATTATATTACATTCCTATGCTTAGGTACCCTCACTTTTGCTGACTATGTACATCAAGACACCTCCTTCAGCGACTTTAACTTCTACACGAATGCACTATCGAACAAACAACAACTTATATATAATCCTCCAGGTCTCCAAGAATCGACAAACGAGCCAGCCCGTACATTCTCCGCTCACCCCGACAAGATATACATCATCCGATTCCACCCGACGGCTTCCGACGTCCTGGCGACAGCAGCACATGACTTGAACGTCAAGATCTGGGACCTCAGTCTTGAGAACCCAGTGGCTTCCATTGTACTGACCGGCCATACTGACCAGATATTTGCACTGGACTGGTCGCCGTGCGGGGAATATCTCGCGACTGTCTGCAAAGACGGACTTATTAGGGTGAGTTCTTTTATTTTGATTAGCCTCATTAGCCCTTTTGATCCAAAGTTGTCTGCTAAAGATTGCTTTGAGCGATAAGGTCGCCCATTATAACACTTCATGTAGCTATTCAGGTTATTATTTGCAATTTTGTGCCAGCACATGTAGCTACCTTAATCTGTCAAATTTATTTGATATTTTTTCGACTTTATTACAAAAGAATAAGGTTCAGGTTCCAATATTTGACAGTTTGTAATAGCTCAATTTGTTGGTGTCTATACAGTAAACAGTATTCTATTCTATTATAATTTATCGCGAAAATCGTTATCATAAATTGAAAAAAAAAGCGGTTTTAAGGATCAGTTCAAAGTTATGTTCTTGAAAATATAAAATTACATTTTGATTTTCTGGGATGAAAATACAAATGTGCGGGTGTTGCCTTCCTACGTTTCGACCTACTCGATTACTGACGAATGAGTAGCAGTGATTGGGCCGATCTAAATATATGTTTTGACACTAATCTATATGGTCGCCTTATTTATTATTGTACCGTATTGTAATGCCTGTAGCGACATCTATCTCGCCACATACGAACTAACGACTGATATCCTTGATCGCGATATTCGCGATGTTAAAGTTATCCGTGTGAATTTTGAGCATACTCAAGATCCCAACCACAGCCGTCGGACAGTAATAGAAGCCCACCAACCATAACACTGGTCGGAGGATTTCCCTTTTCATTGGTAGATGATGAACTTTACACTCTGTTCCTCATAATCCTAAACACCATCTGTCACCCACGCATCCTTCAAATCAACTCTGCAGGCCTAGCCATATTACAAAATAATACTATTTCTATTATCGTAATCGATAAGGCGACAATAGAAAGAAAATGGCGTAGGTATAGGGAATCAGCTGTTTGTCAACTGTCAAGTGTTAACGAGTAGAATTTGTGATATGGCCCAAAATGAAATACACTTGACAGTTGACAAACAGCTGATTCCAAATACTTACGTCATTTTCTTTCTATAATAGAAATACAATTTTCAATTTGTAATACATGTCTGCTGTATGGAAACATGATAAAGTGCTTTTATAAAAAAATATAAAAATAAATTCAGAACATGTCACCTTTATTTACTATATTTTTGTTATTGTAAAATATTAATATACAATGATATGATAGTATCTCAACCGTCACTCGTTCCAAAAGGTGCATTTGAAAACCAGCGTCAGACAGCAGTTGTTGTTTAACTACAATAGTGAACAGACGTAAGATCGCGCGCGCGTGCTCTAGTTGAGAGCATTCTGCAGACGCAGCACAACACCGTCGTCGCGGTGTACCTTCGTCGCTCTATCGGGGTCAATGCTATGACCTAGTTAAAAGTGAGGAAATCATGAAGTGTTTACAACAATTATCGTTTAGGTTTTAAAATTGCCTTACAACAAAATAATGGCTCAAGAACCTATTAAGTTAAAAACTGCCCTGGAAAAACGGTTGTACGACTGTTACACCCAGGAGAAAACGGACAGGGAAAACCTGCAACTAATGGTGCGTAAACTTAATGGTCACATCAATAGCCTGCAGGAACAAGTACAAGCCCTTCAAGGAGAATTAAATAGCTTGAAGAAAGAAACCAAAAAGCCCTTGGAAAAACAGGAAAGTGAGAAAACAATATTTTCCCAGCGTACCAAAAGTGACGTTGAATATTGCACAGACGAAGATGAGCTCGCCAAAGAGACCGAGTGGATTAGGGCCAAGAGCAGGAAAAAGAGGAAGCTTAACACCTCCCTCTCTCCACAACAACAACCCGGAACAAGCGCCCAACAAGACACTCAACAAAACCATGTGAAAGAAACTTCCGTAAAAAAAGTACCTCCACCACCACCAATCATTATAGACGGAGTTACAAACTACCAAACCTTTTATGACTCGTTAACTGAAACAGTACCAGCTGAATCATTTACCGCAAAAATGATGAATGGAGACTGTGTAAAGGTTAACGCCAAGACAGAAGACTCTTATAGAGTAACTGCCAGCTTTTTAACTGAAAAAGACTACCACTGGCATTCGTACGAGAATAAGCAGGCTAGACCAATTAGGGTTGTTGTGAAGAAATTACATTCTTCCTGCCAACCTGACCGAATCAAAAACGATCTGACTGAACAATGATTGAAAATAGAAAAAGTAGACAACAAATTGAGTTGGAAGAGTAAAGAACCACTCAATATGTTTGTTTTATCTTTTAATAATGACGAGGATGTCAACAAAATTTATGGCATAAAGTACATTTTAGGGTGTAAAATTGAAATACACCCCCTTAAAAATCCCAAACTCATACCCCAATGCAAGAGATGCCAGGCATATGGACATACTCATAAATACTGCCAAAAAGAGCCAAGGTGTGTAAAATGCACTGGCAAGCATCTTACAGCCAACTGTACTAAATCTCCGCAAGAGAAGCCAAAATGTGTTCACTGTGGTCTACCTCATCCTGCCAACTATAGAGGGTGTGAAGTAGCTAAGCAGATCCAAATTATAAAAAACAAAAATATTAAGAAGAAAGTAGTGGTCCCAACTACCCAACAGTCGCTACGAAGTCTTGAGAAACAGGTACAGAAAACCAGTGTCCAGTCAACTGCAAAACCCATACAAGTAACCAACTTTGGTTCCTATGCGGAAGCTGCAAAACAAAGATCACCACCTTTAAATCTAGAGGATAAGATTAATCAGATCTTAAAGTGTATTACCTCTTTTGATAAGAGATTAGAAAAACTAGAATCCGGCACTAAAACAGCTGTTTTAACTAATTAAAAATGAATAACACACTTAAAATTATGGCGTGGAATTCTAATGGACTGCTAAAACATCAAAATGAGTTGCAAGCTGTCCTAGACACAGAAAATATAGACGTGTGTTTGGTCTCCGAAACGCACTTCACTAAGCAATCTTTTGTCACATTTAGAGGATACATGGTTTATAATTCGCTCCACCCTGACAATTCTGCCAGAGGAGGTAGTGCGGTTATAATCAAAGACAATATTAGTCACTATGTGCAGTGTAAATATGAAGAACAAGACATTCAAGCCGTGGCAGTATCCGTTAAAACTAAATACTGTCACGTATCCATCGCAGCCATATACTGTCCTCCACGGCACATGATAAGAAAAGAGCGCTATTTACACCTCTTTAAACTATTAGGCCAAAGATTTATACTAGGCGGTGATTTTAATGCTA
Organism: Euplexia lucipara; assembly: GCA_921972225.1. Classification (NCBI taxonomy): domain Eukaryota; kingdom Metazoa; phylum Arthropoda; class Insecta; order Lepidoptera; family Noctuidae; genus Euplexia; species Euplexia lucipara. The sequence continues at coordinate 19,225,555 of OV179156.1, forward strand.
AACATACTCATTGGGGATCGAGACTTACCACAACTAAGGGAAGGCAGCTCTTAAGCGCAGTTAAAGATATGCATTCTGAAGTTATGAGCACAGGCAAACCAACGTACTGGCCCACTGACCACAAGAAAATTCCAGATCTTATAGACTTCTTTGTATGCAAAAATATATCGGCCAATTATGTCAGTTTAGAGGAAGGTTTTCATATGAACTCGGACCACTCTTCGATTATACTAATACTAAGCCAGAAAATCTTACTCAAAGAAAACCACTTAACCCTGGTCAATAAATTCACAGATTGGGAAAGTTTTGACCTAGATCTAGAAAATGTTATCGACCTTAAAACTCCGATAAAAAAGCAAGATCAGCTTGACTCGGAAGTAAACAAATTTATTGTTAATATCCAACAATGTGCGTGGAACAACACACCGCAATTAAAACGCAAGTATAAGGGATTTATCTATCCTAAGGAAATTGTTGATTTACTATCTGAGAAAAGAAAAAAAAGGAAGAAGTGGCAGCAAACAAGGTGCCCGCGAGATAAAACATCATTAAATAATCTGACCAAACGGTTAAAGAGGAAAATTCTACAATTTGAGGATGAATCTCTGAATGCCAACCTTTTGCAGCTAAGCAGTGACAAATCAACGGATTACTCCCTTTGGAAAGCGACAAAAAATCTAAAAAGGCCTATTATACAAATACCGCCCATCAGAGATAGCGACGGAAAATGGGCCATAAGCAATGAACAAAAAGCGTTAAGGTTTGCTCAACATTTGGAAGAAACTTTTCAACCTAATGAAAGCGCAATAAGAATACTAGAGAGTGAAAATCTACCACCTAACCAAAGAGTTAAACTTGTGACTCCTAAAGAAGTCATGAGAGAAATTCAAAATAACATTAGCTGAAAAAAGTCTCCGGGCTACGACCTCATTACAGGTGAAATTCTAAAACACCTCCCGCGCAAAGCCTTAGTTAAGCTGACCAAACTTATAAATGCTGTATTTAACTTAAAATATGTACCTCAGTCATGGAAGGTTGCAGAGGTCATTATGATTGCGAAGCCTGGGAAACCACCCCATGAAGCATCATCATATAGACCTATTTCTCTGTTGCCCGTGTTATCTAAACTGTTTGAAAAACTGTTATTAAAACGATTAAAACCAATGATAGAAGATAAAGACCTTATTCCAAATCATCAGTTTGGCTTCAGGGAGAAACACTCAACCATAGATCAGGTACATAGAATAACCAACATTATAGAAAAAACTCTTGAAAATAAGGAAGTCTGCGCCACGGTGTTCTTAGATGTTGCGCAAGCTTTTGACAAAGTTTGGCATGAGGGTCTGATATTCAAGCTTAGACGCATGCTACCAGAATTTGCAGACCTCCTAGAGTCCTATATAACTAATAGACTGTTTAGAATAAGGCAGGACGACGCATATTCCGAGCTAAAAGCTATAAAAGCTGGTGTACCTCAAGGAAGTGTGCTAGGCCCAATTTTGTACCTATTATACACATGTGACATCCCAGAACTGGAAAACAACACAATTGCAACCTTTGCAGATGATACTGCTATTATGGCTACCGGATCAAGCCACCGAGAAGCCGCAGCGAAAGTTCAACTAGCTGTGAACAAAGTTTATGACTGGACACAAAAATGGAAGATCAAATTGAATGAGTCAAAATCAATTCACATTGACTTTACAAACAAACACTTGGACTATCACCCAATCTACATAAATGGCATGCAATTACCTTATGCTAATACAGCCAAGTACCTTGGCATAACTCTCGACGCCAAGTTGCGTTGGAAAGCGCATGTCAAAAAGAAAAGACAGGAACTCGACATACGCTATAAAAGTATGTATTGGTTACTCGGAAGGAAATCCTGTCTATCATTACATAATAAAATAACACTCTACAAGCATCTTTTGATGCCAATTTGGACGTACGGTATTCAACTTTGGGGCTGTACTAAAAAAAGCAACGTCAAGATAATTCAACAATTCCAAAATAAAGTACTCAGGGACGCCGTCAATGCACCCTGGTACATAAGAAATGACGACCTTCACCGTGACCTTAAAATGGAATTCGTCACCACTATTATACAAAAATTTGCTGAATCTCACGAGCACAGACTTCATCGACACGTGAATGTTGAGGCAATACAGCTGCTAGATAACACAAACTTAGTGCGTAGGCTAAAAAGAACTAAACCTTTTGAATTAGTGTAGTGTACAAAGTGAATGGATAATAGTGACAATGTTGTGCTATACATATAACACATGAACATAGTGTTTTTAAATAAGTTATATCAGACTCTAAGAAAGTGCTACGAACTTGAGTAAAAGTGCAAATAGACACTATTCTTAGTTATTAACATAATCTATCACGTAACATATTAAGTTAGAGTTAAATTGCTTATTAGCCTTTTAGGCTAGATCGTAATTAATTATTATTAAGAATGTTGTTCTTACTAATACAGGAAAAAAAAAAAAAAAAAAAAGACAGCATCTGCAGTCTGGCATTACCGCTGAAATGAGCCTTTTGGCATAGCCGTGAGACATGCCATTTATTTTTTACTGTTTTATTGTCAATTTTATGTGTTACATGTTTTTACCTGTTGCCAATAAATATTATTACTTTATCTTCATATCTTTATTGTGGATCATAGGTTTGTACATAATACAGGTCTTAAATAATTAAATCGATCAGCTACGTCCCGCCCTTGGGGCATACAATAGTCATATAGGAATACATTATGTTTATAGATTAGGTAATAATATTTCACAACACACATATTTGGTACGTTATTATACAAATTATAAATATTTTATATATATATATATATATTTTTTTTTTTTTTTTTTTTGACTGCCTCGTTGGTCTAGTGGTCGCAAGCGCTACTGCTGATCATGAGGTCCCGGGTTCGATCCCCGGGTCGGGCAAAGTGTTATTGAGTTTTTCAATCTGGGATTTCTCAGTAGCAGCCCGGAGTCTGGATTTGTGCCCGATGGATGGCAATAGGCTCGCCCCCTATTACATGGGACTTAAACATAATGGCGAAATGTGGGTGTACTACCAGGTACACCTCTGCCTAGCCCTTCGGGGATTACAGGCGTGACGATATGTATAAATATTTTATATAGACAAATCGCAATAAAGTGAAATAAGGTTGGTAGGTACACATTAGTGGGCTACTGAACACATCACGACTGAGGAGAACTATATTGAAGCAGTGAGTTGTCAAATAAGTAGTCTTTTATAGAGTAGTAGCACTTGTCTACTAACAGATCATGAAGGCTCTTTCTTTTCTTTCTTTGTAAAAGAACAAATATATCCGCAGGTATACAAGCCCCGCTCGTCGTGCGAGCCGACGCTGAGCGGGCCGGGCCCGGCCGGCAGTCGCGGCGCGCGCGTCGTGTGGGCTCTCAACGGCACGCACCTCGTCGTTACTGGCTTTGACAAGTAAGTGTCGAGACTGCTAATACATTGTTTCTATTCTCCATTTACAATAGCATTAGACAGAAGTTAAAAAAAAAAGATTATTTTTAATGCACACTTTGTAACGAAAGTGCAATTAAGCATGTTACAATTACGATGGACGCCGAATTTATTAAAAACTATTTTCACAGCAGCTCTCACACTTAATAGTTAACATTGCAACAATTTATTTTAGGAAATGATGTAGTTTTCTTTTTTTTTTATTTTAGTTGTAAATTACAGTGTCAATGATAAAAACCTTAAAGAAACAGGGATGAAAATACATAGACACGTTCTTAGTTTGACTTTTATTCTTCTAAATTTGAAATAATACAATTCGATTAAAACTGTTTTCACGTATCTTTAAAATGTGTTCTGCATTCCTGCTTCTGTCAGCCTCTTTTTTCTAATGGAGTATAGTGATTTTTAAGTATCATATTAATATAAACCATTGACATGCATGTTGCGAAACAGAGAACTTAAATCAAAAGGTTTATGACATCTTGCTTTTACAAGCAGCACTGTTAACCTCTCTGTAAATGCAAACGAAGCGCTTTGCCTCTTCCTTCATTATGTGCACAGCCAAGGAGTGAAATTCCCAGCCTGCGTCGGTGTTCCCAAGTTCATATGAGCCCAATCTGCTTAAGTCGCGAATTAATGGGTTCTTTTAGATAAGCTCGTTACATCGTCGACCTCATCCTCAGTTCAAGATTGAGGCCAAAAGTAGACCATTATACAGGGTGGCAGGGACATCGTCGCGCAAATGCTTACCATGGATTCAGTACACGATTCTGGACCCACCTGCATTGAAATTTTTCGTCAGCTTTTTCTTAAATTGTACGTTTTTTTTGCATTTTTAAAAAAAATAGTAAATTCACTTGTTTCACTTGAAAATAAAACTCGAAAGGGCTACCTGATCAGCTGTTTTTCTAAAGTTCATATGTGAGGTCAACACTAGCATAGTAGGTGTAGGTTGTCCTTGACATCGACAAAAAAAGAAGACAGTCATTATAATGAAAATAAATAATACGGCGATAGTTAAATAATTGCTTAACAAGTCAGTGTTGTATCACTTACTTTTTAAAAACGGTGAAGGAAAACATCGTGAGGAAACCGGCATACCTGAAACATATTTGTCAACGTCATTTGAAGCCAAGTCAGAACCCTTGGACGGCATAAAAGACACGAGCATAGTCTTCAATAATAATAATAATAATAATAAAATGTTTTATTGATGTAAAAGTTGTTACATATTAAATTGAAGCCCTGACTCTTGAGCTAGGTGGAACCTGTGTTACAAGAGTCAGTGTCTTCGCCCGTTTGAGGAACATTATCAATTTTATGCAATAAAATTAAAATTATACATATAAATTAGTGCAGCTGCTCTTGTGTAGAATGGTGTCTGTGTATGTGTGTAGTGTGTATGTGGGAGTATGTATATTGAATGGTGTGTGCGATAGCTTATTGACTGTGCTAGATGGATTCATTTTTTGATATATAAGTATTAGGTATATTGTTGGTTAACCATGTTCTCAGTCTGTGAGTAATCCAGTGTTTGGAGCCAAGTGTTTAATTTCATCTTTGTTTTCTTTTTGGTTAGAGGGTTGAAGTTCAAAATTTTGTTTAATTTGTTATATACATAAATAGTTAGGTAGAGGTGTTGCCGTCGTGCGGCTGCAGTTTTACATTTGACTGTGCGACATATATTACCGATGGTTCTTTTATGTTTGTTTGTGTGATTTACTGGAGTTATTTCATGTTGTTTCAGTGTGAGATTTTGAAGATATAATTGTCTCACTGTGAGTACTTGACAGCATTCATATAGAGATTTTGTAGGGTACCGATATGGTTTAAAAGTCATGACTTTTAGCAATGAGCGTTGAGCTCTCTCGAGGTGTATCATATAACTTTTATAGGCTCCTCCCCATGCCGTGATACAGTAACCTACGATTGACTGTGCCAGTGCCAGATAGACGTTGCGGAGTAGCTCAAAGTTGCACACCTGTCGAAGTCTCTTAAACGCCCATATAAGTTTTCTAACCCGGGAAGCTGTCAGTTCAATATGGGGTCGCCAGCTGAGCCCCTCATCCAGAACAACACCTAGGTACTTTAGACTCTTTTGTTGTGTAATTAGAACACATGAGCATTGAAGACTGTTATTAGGGTCAGGACAGGAGTGTGCCTTGAGACATATTACTGTAGGTTTAGTTTTAGCGAAAGTAAATTGCAGAAATGCTGTTTTCGAGATATTAAGTGTTAGTAAGTTAAGTTTTAGCCAGTGGATTATTTTACGTAAGCCGGTTTCTGCGTTTTGACGTGCCGCGTCCCAACTATCTCCATAAAAGACTAGTGCGGTGTCGTCTGCATAACTGAATATTTTACCGTTAGTAAGGGACTGCTGGCATAGGTCATTCACATAGAGTAGGAAGAGGCTTGGGGATAGACAGCTACCCTGAGGCACGCCATAGTCTACTCTTGCCTCATTGCTAATAACTTCACCAATCTTGACCTTTTGTGTTCGGTCGTTAAGAAAGTCTGTAAATATCCTTAGGGCCCTTCCCCGGATTCCGGCATGTTCTAGCTTGCTCACAAGGGTTGGCACACTGACAGTGTCAAACGCCTTGGCCAGGTCTAGAAAAACACCTAGGCATTTCTGCTTTGAATCCACTTTTTCAGTAATGTAATCAACAAGTTGGGTAACTGCGTCTATGGTACTTTTACCAGACCTGAAGCCAAATTGTGCGTCCGATAGTATTTCATTGTGCTCTAGATATTTCATAAGTCTGCGATTTAGCAATTTTTCCAAAATTTTTGATAATACTGGCAAAACTGAGATTGGTCTGTAGTTTTTAACATCGTCTTGGTTCCCCCCCTTGTGAACAGGTGTGATCAACGCTTTTTTAAAGATTTGGGGAAACACTCCTTGCTCAAAACAGACTTCAATGAGCTTTGTAAGAGGTGGAACTAGTACTTGTTTACCCAGTTTGAGGAGTTTAGCTGGAATACAGTCCCACCCTGTAGCGCACGTCAATAACACGTAAATAAAGATAATGTTACTGAAAGACTGTTAAAAGTAAAATACTGTTACAATCGAAGAGTCATCCCAATTCAATGTTCACTGGCCTGTTGGTCTAGTAGTTAGTGGCTCTGACTGCTATGCCGGAGGTCGTGGGTGCGATTCCCACCTAGGACAAATGTTTGTGTGACGAGCACGATAACTTTGTTCTGTGTCTGGGTGTTATCTATCTAAGCAGAGCTGTGCTATGGGTACTACAAAACTGATAAACATACATACTTATTTAGCTTGGGACTAGATGGCGTTGTGGAATATTATTTATTTATTGAATGTCTTTCACAGAGTATCAGAGCGTCAGATCCTACTGTACAAGGCAACAGACCTGTCTGCGCCCGTGTGCACGGTGGGACTCGACGTGTCGCCCGCCATACTGCAGACACACATCGACCACGACTCCGGGACACTGTTCCTGACAGGACGGGTAAGTAGCTAATATAAACAGTGATTAGGGGTCATACCCCTAGTCACTGTTCCTCATGGAACGAGAGTGTAATGTTCCTCATCCCCATAGAAATAACGGATCTTCTTGAAAACAAATACAAAACAATAAATTCAAAAACAACACTGACGTCTTAGTCTTTAGTTGAATTGGAAGTGTTTTTAGGTAATGGATTACAAGAAAATATTCGACACGTATTTTTTCTTTTTCACGTAATCAAAAAATAACGGTGATACATCGAGTTAAAATGTCGTATGACGTTACTAGCCAGTTCAGTTTAAGCTAGCTAATGACGTTACAAGGCCCCACTCCTCAACTTTAATGCGCTTAATCTAAGCAGTTTTCCATCAATTTGAAAGAGAAAAAAATATGTGTCGAATCTTTTCTTGTTATCTAGATGAGGGACTAAAAACTAAAATGTTGTCAAAGAGCCCATTGTTTATTACATTCTAATAATATATTTGGGTTCGGTAGTCAATACTATCGAAATAGAGATTACGATACTTGATAAGAAAAAGTCCCAACAAGTTTTATGCGAAAAACAGCTATTGTTCCTTGACTTTGACTGGCCTGTTGGTCTAGTAGTTAGTGACCCTGACTGCTATGCCGGAGGTCGTGGGTTCGATTCCCACCCAGGACAAATATTTGTGTGATGAGCACGATCATTTGTTCTGTGTCTGGGTGTAATTTATCTATAATATGTATGTATTTAGAAATATATACTTAAGTATGTTTATCAGCTGTTTAGTGCCCATAACACAAGCTCTTAGCTTAGCTTGGGACTAGATGGTGTTGTGTGAAAAAGTTGTGGAATATTTGTGGAATATTGTGGAATACTTGATCTGTGCCGCAATCCTAATGCCTTTGATTTGTTTCTTTCATGTGTATCACTTGGCCAAAGTTCCCTCGTCAAATGGGCATTTCCTTTTGACACATTGGGCTATTTTGATGTGCTGGCGTGTGTACTAATATTTTCGTTCGGTTCGTCCTGGTACAGGGAGACTCCACGATCTACTGCTACGAGGTGACGAGCGAGGCGCCGCACCTGTGCGCCCTGTCGCATCACCGCTCGCCCACGCTGCACCAGGGCATCGCCTACCTGCAGAAGAATCTAGTCGCCGTTGAGAAGGTACGGTTTCATATACAGGGTGTAAAAATACCGATCATATAGCCGATAACTACACATTCTGTACATATAATTAAGTAACTTTGTTAAAAAAAACATTGCTGGGTTTTTTTTTCTATTTTAAAAAATAGATGTATTTTACTGAGCGTACAACCCGACCGCCCGCCGCTTGTGCTTAGTATCTATTGCATTTTTGTTACTTCAAACGCGTAATTTGTTTTGAAAAATCGATAATTTTGATGTTTGTTCGGAAGAAAGGTTCGGAAACTATCCCAGTGATGGATAGAATATGTAATAAGGGTCTTTTACACCCTGTGGATAAATTACACCCAGGCACAGAACAAATGATCGTGTTTATCACACAAACATTAGTCTTGGATGGGAATCGAACCCACGACCTAAGGCATAGCAGTCAGGGTCACTAACTACTAGCCCAACAGGCCAGTCAAGAATGAAAAACAACATGTTGTTTAAAAAAATACAAGTCAGTTTCTGTCTATATCAGCTTTCATACTGCAGTCCATTCATCACCATTTTTACCATCCTACTAATGTTATAAATGCGAAAGTTTGTGAGTATGGATGGATAGACGGATGGATGGATTGATGGATGGATGAATGGATGGATGTTTGTTACTCTTTCACGTAAAAACTGCTGAATGGATTTTAATAAAATTTGGTATTAGTAGTTAGCTGACACCTAGGATTAACACATAGGCTTTTTATCCCTGTTTTCCCACGGGAACGGGACCTACTCGGGTAAAACCGCGGGATGTCTGCTAGTAATAACATAATTATCAACTCGTTTTAGGTGGAGTTCGCACGAGCTCTACGACTTACCAATGGAACCATTGAGCCCCTCTCCTTCACTGTACCCAGAATAAAGGTAAGCTTGGTTTTAATCCTTCTTATTGTAATTCATATTAATAATACCAGAGGTTGACTGGTAGAAAATGCTCAAAGGATTAAGTCCGCCTCTGTAGATTTGTGTGCTTGAAGTATTAAATAAATAAATAAACGGTTGCATTCTTATTTCATTCTCATCTCTTTTTCCTAAATTTTTGACCAATTTTTTACATGGGTTGTTGTCACAGAGGAGAGATTGCGACTAGATTTTGAACCTTTTTGATCACTAGACTAAACCTCGTGTGTGTATGACAACATGTAATGAATGTAAACGAAGCCAAAGAAGTATGTAAGAAACGTATCATGCTGCTTACCCGCATGGGAAAAGGCGTGAGTTTGTGAATGTATTCACGAGAATTAGTCTTCTTTCTGATCACTGGTCTTTGTGTTGTGTGCAGAGCGAGTTGTTCCAAGACGACCTGTTCCCGCCGACGCTGGTGACGTGGCAGGCGTGGCTCAGCGGCTCCGACTGGCTCGCGGGCGCTTCGGTCGCGCCGCACATCGTCAGCCTGCAGCCGCCCGGCATGGAGCCGCGTAAGTAGCCATAAAATACATTCACGGACCAATTTAAGTCATCTTAGACCTCTTCAGGGGTCTGTACTCATCATTATGAACAACTTTTAGTACGGGGACAAACCTGAAATCACGAAAAAAAAATTTGCTGTTTGCCCAACATTTTCTCTCTTTGATATGAAAGAAAGAAAGAAAATACTTTATTTGTACGCACAGAACATAAAACAAAAGAACAACACTACAGATAAAAAAAAAATAATAAAAAAAGCTGTCCGAGACCAAAAAGGCGCATATCTCAGCATTAGCTGCGACACTTAAAGCCTAACCCTCTCCTCTTCACCTCTAGTTCTGTTAACTTGTGGAATGCAAGCGTGATAGTATATTGTGTATAATGTTTGTTCCTCCCTGCTTGTGTCAGTGTCGGCGCACACGGCGGCGTCGCCAGTAACGCGCGAGGCTCGCGACAAGCTGTCCGCGCAGAAGCCCAAACCTGACCTCATCAAGTCTCACGTACCGCAGGACGCTAAGGCCAAGGAGGACAGTGTGAGTGTATACTTTTAGGTTCGGTACATATCTGACAGAAAATGCGTCGCGTATTATCGGTCGCGTAACGCAAGAACTGACAAAGCTATCAGTGGCGAAGGTAAAATTTTCTTAAAAGGGAAGCCGTTCGAAACAAAAACTAGTGATTGATACGAATCACTAGTTTTTGTTTCTCTTGAAGTCAGAATCAGTGGGTCGTTATAGGTTTTCCTACTTACTACCCTTTATCCCTTTGGTAATTATGAAATCTTTAATTTATTTGTTAATTTACTAGAGTCTGGCTGCCATTATTCAAAAGCAAAAGGGAAGCCGATCGAGTTGTATGGACACGTCGCCACTGAAAGATAGGGTGACTGGTAATTAGTGACCGATACTTAAACGCGTAATTGTATTCATGATTTTTATAAACTTTCCCAAAGTTTTTTTTTTATATATAATATTAATAATTTATGACACAATAAAATAACAAAAATGCTGTTTGAAATTCCAGTGCGCGCGCCTGCGATCGATCACAGTAGGCACGAATCGGCACGATCTATCAGGTGATAGTCCGACCTCAAGAAGGGCAAAATGTACTAGTAGTAGCGTCCCACGCTCCCCCGCTACCACCACCGCTCCCGTTGTGCAGTACTGACGTAATAAAATTAAATGAAAGAAATGTTTCTTTGGGAAAGTTATTCGTATTTCATGAGTAGGTACAATCACGTGCTTAAGTATCGGTCACGAATTACCAGTCACCCTATATTTAAACTAAGTCGTGTTTTTATCTTCGTCCGAAACAGGATAATAACTAATAAAAAAAACATAAAAAACCCTCGAAAAAATAAATATTAGGAATATTCCATTTCTTAATCATGTTTCATATTGAGGAGCTTGTGGCTAAATTATAACAGCCGCATGGGTCGATCGAAGGTTAAGCTACGCTTGACGAGGTCGGTACGTGGATGGGTGACCATTCATTACATACCAAGACCCCTCCGTGCCTCGGAAAGCACGTGAAGCCGTTGGTCCCGGCTGTCATTTCTAGATCTTTGACAGTCGTTACTTTTGGTCAGAAGCCCGAAAGTCTGACAACCAGTTACCCAGTTACTGGGTTGTGGAGGTTTGACAGGCAGTCGCTCCATGTAAAATTCTTCTTCCACCTGGCGTTAATCCCGGCTATTGCCAGGGTCCGCCATCCGACTGAGCTTCTTCCACTTTGCCCGATCTTCAACATCCTTTTCAGTCAGGCCATTGGCTCTCATGTCGGACTTGACGACGTCCAGCCAGCGTTTGCGAGGGCGACCACGGGGCTTAGCCCCAAGGACAGCCATATACATGCATCTCCGACCAACGTACTCGATAGGGCGGCGCATGATGTGGCCATACCATCGCAGACGACACTCTTGCAGTTTTTCTCCCACGTCGCGGACACCAAGGCTACCCCGGATGAATGAGTTGCGTATGCGATCGGATCGCGTTACGCCGCTCATCCACCCAGCATCTTCATCTCCGTGACGCGGAGTTCCTGGGTGTGTCTGCTTAATGCTGGCCAACATTCGCCGCCGTACAGGAGGACAGGCCGTATGATGCATTTATATATCTGCCCCTTGAGCTTCGGAGGCATTTTGCGGTCGCATACAACGCCCGTTACCTCGCGCCACTTCGCCCAAGCTGCGCCTATACGTGCTTGGACATCGTAATCCACGTTGCCAGACTCGTGCAGCACGGATCCAAGGTGCCTGAACTTATCGGACTTTGAGATCAGGTCCTATTCGGATGGTATTTGAATCCGTGCTGCCATAAGACATCGCTCCATGTAAAATTATTGAAATTATAATATTATAATTATTAGGTACTCATTTATGTATGTTTGCATGTGTAAATATTCAACACAATGTTACTTGTTTCATGAATAAACTGAAAAAAAAACACTGATTCTGCTGCCTCCAGTTAAACTGGGAGCCGAGCCCAACATAGTTGGGAAAAGGCTAAGCAACGCTAAGCTAATAAACATACAACCGGGACACTGAAAGACAAATTGCAATAAACACAAGAAAATTTGAATACTACCTTATTGTAGTACGTAATTAAAGTCGTGCCAGCTGCAGAGATTTGTTTACTAATTTCAATAACGTTTTTTTTCTACAGATAATGAAATCCATAAGCGCTAAGGTCCAGATCAATTTGAAACTGGAACAAGACAGCATGGAAGGAGTCGACGAAGCCGAATGGGAGCAGTGAGATGTAACCCGACTAAATCAAGTGCAATTGAACAACCCTAGCTTGTAGTGTTATTTAGAGGCTCCCGTACTCGGTCGCGTTATATGTATCATTGACTGACCGCCCGTAGCGAGGTTTTGGCGGCACGAATGAAGTTGGTAATGGAAGTAAAATCATGACGGTCCTCTGTTGGCACTTCACTTGGCGTATTGGTATAAATGTTTGCCTTATATAGCTTTATGCAAAATTAACTTTATTTCAATAGACTTAGGGTATATTTTGTATTGGTTAACGACGCGAATATTTGGGTAAGTTCGCCTCGTGAGGTGCCAGCATCAAGTTTGGGACTCAAATATAATGAAATCTTTCATGAATATAAAGCAGATTTTTTATAGATGAATGAACTACTGAGTTGATGGTAAAGAGGCAGTTAGTAATTAATTTAATATTTTAAACTTTATTCGTACAGCCAAAACTAAAACAGGTGTATCCCCCTCGCAGATTAAAATTAACTTTTTATACCTAACAATAACTTGGGATTTCTAAATATTTTATAGAAATTTTTCCCCGTCGATCCCATTTTTACATTTTAATCTTAGATATCAAATAGTCGTGGTAATGTAGAGTACTAGAGTAATACGTCGGCACATAAGTCCAATAATATGTACTGATTATAGTTTAAGTCGTATGTCGGAATATATAATTGGATCTGGAAATAAGAGCCAGTATTTAAAGACGAAAGATTTCTAGAATAAAAGGCTGTTTTTAACAAAATCAATGAATTTAAATGATTTATTTTCTATACATTATCGATGGCAACATAAATTGACAGAAAAATCAGGTATTTAATGAGAGACTGGTTTGATGGACACAATGAAAATAGCTATTTAAATTTAATGGTCATAAAATCAGTGCTGTCCCAATATTTATTGTATAATATTACGACGTAATATGCATGTTATAAAGAAATATAGAAGGAAAGAGATCTGATTACAATCAAAGAGTTTAGAGTTCAGCAAAGCCATTGCAAAATGACTTTTATTTCCAGATTCAGACGGTTCAAAATATCAAATTCAATGCTCACGGCCAGTCACATTTTCATCGCCGCACTGCTAATTAAATTATTTGCTGTTTAATGCTAACTCGTGATCTCATCGATTTTCGACCAAATCATAATTAACCATGCTCATTGAATGCTCACTGTATCGCGTTTCTTATTGACCCTACATTTGTTAAAATAAGAACTTGCAAAAAGTTGTCGAAAAAAAACTTACGTACGAATGCTCAAAATTCCAATTTAAATTGACACAAATTATTGACTATTGTCTGTTAACTAATCATATCGATACTCTTAGTATCGACACCAAAATGTATCGATTTAAATCGATTATCGCATAAAGTTTTTATTGAACAAATAGGTGTCAGCGCAACATTCCTACATTTTGCCATAAAAAAATGCATTTATTTATATCGCGTATTTACTTTATATATGGAATAACATAAAATATTGATTATACGTATGTTTCGTATCTAATACTTGTATGTAAGGATGTGTAGGGTATTCATACTTATTAGGGAATTGACATTTACAATATAACCAATTTAATTCTATAGTCACCATTAATATTGTTAGAATACTGTTCACTGACTTGTAGTCAATGCGAATCTTTAATTCTATACTCGACTATTTTTTAATTAGTACATAAAATGGGCTGTATCCGTACCTGTTACTGATTATATTTGCGTAATCAAAAGTAAAAGAAACGAAGATTAATTTTTAAATATGCTACTATTTAGTTAAACTTAAATAACGAAAACAGCTGTTGGAGGCGGGGCGTGCTTCAGCGAGATCACGCGAACGTGAGCGAGAGATGACGATTAATGAATACTACTATGTCATGAATATCCTGTACAATATTTCCATAAATTGGGTGAGTTTTTGGGATATAAACAAACGCTAATAACTTTTCTGTTTATGAATATTGATACTTCACAAGTATAATGAGAAGACCGTCTAGAATCAACCCTTTAAGTATTTGTACTAATTAAAAACTAGTTGTGTATACATATCAATAGACAGGGTAAGAGGGGCATCGGTACACATTCAAACACCATAAGTTCTGTACATGATTTTGAAACCCAGTTTTGGCAGGTTTTGACTGTTAGCCGACGATATGTGGCGCGGGGTTAATTTCCTTAAAAGAGAAGCCGACAAAAAAAAAGACCCACCTGTATGCCTTTGGTGTAAATACCTGTAGTATATTTTTGGCAGTGCTAGAGTTCGGCTGTCATTAGTCAATAGCGGTAAAATTGCTCTTCCGAACCTCGAAAGGGAATGAGTTGCATGGGCAATTCGCCACTGGTGCCTATGCCCCTTCCTGTACTATATACCTCTCTTGGTAAACAAATACTACTAATATTATGTATAACACTATGAACTATACAGTAACAATCGCTTGGTTTCATTGTGATATGGAGAAAAATGACGTATCACTAAGGTATTGTATCTTCAAGTAGATTTGCAATGATTACCAAGTTAGTCTGGAAGCGTTTCGAAGGCGGGGTATTAATACATGCAATACAGCAATAAAGAAAGAAAGAAAATACGTTTATTGCCAACAGCTGGATACACACACAGTATAAACATAGTAACACAAAAAAGAGACACAATAATGGCATGTCACATGCCTGAGCCAAAAGGTTCATTTCAGCGGTTAATGCCAGACAGATGCTCAGAGGCTGCCTGACTTTGACTTTCTAATGAACCCAAAGACATTCAATACCTATAGACCGGACATCACGATCAAAATTTTCGTCTGAAACTTGTATACTGCTTGGACACAAGTCTATGAGATTTTTTTACTACGTTCCGCTGCCGCTCCAATATTCATATACTATTCTAAATGGCGTTACTGAGACATGGGATCAAAGTTTTTCTATGACATTTCCTTGACATGTCCGCTCTATAGTATTTTAAATCTCTTTGAATGAACCAAACTACAAACAAACAACCAAAGAAACTCGTAAAACGGCAAACTTCAATTTTTAAAAATAAGAACTATTTTGCAAAAATATTATCGACTTTATAAAGAAAGGTGTAAAAATAAAACCGCCAAAGCCACGGCCTGCATTAATAATTAAGTTATTGTTTTTTTTTTTACAATTAAAAGTTATTTTTGAATCCGAAACAAAACCATTTGACTGCCTCGTTGGTCTAGTAGGGTTTTAGGGTTCGATTCTCAGGTTACATTTCGTCGCATGTTCTCCCTATAGTAGGTATCTTAGGTTTCTTTGACCGATGTCAATGATGTCTAAGATAAACTTAGAAAGTACTTTTAAGTTGAAAAAGTCTCATTGGTACTTGCCAGGATTCGAACCACAACCTCGTGCATTAGAGGGGTGCGTACCATTTGACATAATAACAAAAGTTCTAACGATCACATGATCTAATTTCATTTAATACTAGCAAACGTGACGCGGTTCCACCCGCGTAGTTCCTGTCCCAGTGGGATACAGCGATAAAAGTAGCCTATGTCATCCGGGAATAGTGTAGCTATCCACCAGTGCAATTTTTTTGAAATTTTTAAATTGGATCATTAGTTCCGAAGATTACCCCCTACATACAAACTTACAAACAAACAAATTTTACCTCTTTATTTTTTTTTAATATAGCGATGGAATGATATACCTAATGAATTATTGATATAATTTCAGTTTACCTAATTTTATAAGGTTTAATAAACATTTTATATAATCTAATGCACATTTGATCTAATATTCAGTTAGTATAATATTTAGTCAGTATAATATTCAAATTCTATAGTAACGTTTAATAAAATTTTCACCTCATGTATACCTGCGCCAGGTTCCTTCTATTTTTGGTGAATCATGTGGGTTTAATGAGGTTATAACAGTATGATGTTTTCTGATATTTACTTATTCACTACAGAATTTGGGCAAAAATGATTCAATATGAAAATTAGGTCAACTGAACGTTAAATAAAAAGAGCAAAATACTAATTGAAAATTATATGAGATGAACGTTATATTATATGTTATTAGAGCAAAAGAAGTTTATATGAAATGTAATATTATATAACATGAATTAGGTTATTTGTTTTTAAAGCTTAAGAAAATTATATCATGTGAACGTTATTTCAAGTGATAATATATTGTCTGTTATTATGGCATATATTACACACCCGCATTAGAGGCAGGGGCCTTAACCTCTGGGCCGTCACTACATACACATACTATTAGATGCCCCGCCTTCGATATGTCCCTATTTTATAGTCTTTGTATATGAAAAAAAAAGAAGATATTAGTAACGAATAAAGCGCGATTTAGTACCGCTAGTTGATGCCATAAACACATCACGTTTTGCTCAAAACGCCAAAGACTATGTTTTTCTTGTCAATGTGTTGAAATTGTATTAGTTTATATTATATTATTTTTGAAACATGTATGAGATGTGACATTAAATTAATTACTTACAGCGAAACTTGTCGTCATAAGGCGTTAGATACAGTAAAAGTCACCCCGTGATTCCTTAAGTGAAGTGGTCTGTCAATGATCAGCATTAGTATGGAATTACAGCTCAATTTGCCTTCACTTCACTTACATTTTCACATGGTGATGCTAACAGAATTAAGAATAGCACTGCAGTATTTATCCAAAGTCAAAATGGGGCTGTTGGCAATGATATTATAAGTAAAAAGGTGAAGATAGGTTACCTAAACAACATTCGATCTTCAAAAACGGCACACTAACGCACGCACGCCTCCGTTGACGGCGCGACGCGACACTGAGGTCAAGTGTGGCTAGTTAGCAACATTTTAACTTGTCGCTTGCTGAGCGCTTATAACCTATCTACACCTTTTTAATTATAATATCATTGGCTGTTGGCGATATTCTGTAAAAGTTGCTCATTAAAAACACATCTCACCTCTATTTCTCTATCTATCGCAAACGTTTGTCTTTGCTACAATTGACAGAAAATTCTAGACACCTAGATTTTGTACCTAGTATTAAAAATGGAATCTCATTTTTTTTAAATATGTATTAAATATTCCCAATCAAAATTGAACTTTAAAGTCACGAAATTAAAAGTTGAAACACATCAATAGGCCTACAAGAGCGAGTATGACGTGTGTAGCGTTCTCTCACTCTCGCACACCAAGTCAGAGTGAGACAAAAGTCAGGAATGTCGTACTCAAGCTTTCGTATTTTACTTAAATATTTACGGATAGGTGTAATTTTATTCACTAGTCAAAAAAATATATACTTTAAATGGGAAGATTCTTAAAAATATATTCAAAATGTATTACTTTACGATTAATTTATAGTTAAGATTTCTATGTATATTTTTTAGTTTAGATTTAAGCGGTTTGTTGTCGGTGAGGTTTTGTTAAAAATACTATATTCTCTTTTTAAATGATTTATTTTAAAATACCAAGGTACCTATGTAATATGTTACCCGGATGTTTATAATCACTTACTGCTGATCAAAATCAAACATGAGTATAAACCATAGCATCCTATAGCTTTAGAATACTGAAGGTGTAATGGAGTGCTCAAAAAATAGGTTTACACGTGTTTAGATTTAGAGACCATCGAATGCCTCAACGATTGATCGTTGACATTTTTCTTCGTCGTGCAACTTATTGCATTGAACGCGCATCAGGCGTTAATTTTGTGTTGGTGAACTAATTTTAAGTCTACCTACACCTAATATTGTAATTTTCTTTGTTCTTCGGAATACACACGATTTACAGCTCCAGTTTATAACTTGTATTTCTCCTGTTTAAATATTCATCTCAACATAATTTGGTCCATAACGAGCCGGATCAGTGATCCAGGAATAAGGATAAATCCAGGAAATATAAGGTTTATTGGGAAATACTGCCATTTGGAGTTTTGTGAGTAGCTGGCTAAGGTCAAAAGGGTAACTACGCAGCATATTGCAGTAAAGTGCAGTGTTCCTATTTACGTCTATTTAAGAACCCATTACTCATATTCAGGTAGTATTTAACGTTAATTTATGGAATTGTAAAGGTTAGTACAACATTGATACCTAATTTCTTTGTTCATTAGCACATGTATGATTTCTTTTCAAGTTAGCAAATTAATGTTGTAATTTGCACTTATTCTATTGTATTAAAGGTAATTAAGCAGCAAACTAGGTTTACAATAAATGTTAACCATTATTATAAGCAGTTTCCTTTGTTATCTTGCAATAAATATCAAGAAATCTTACTTTGTTAACTTATAGCTAACTATTGTATTCCGTTAGGTACTCTTAATTTTATTTAAATTCAGTTCAAAGTATAGTTTGTTATAAAATCAAAAGTAACTTCATTAATGTAATTGTTCTAGTATTCATTTATACTTAACTACTTTGTTAAATAGTATAAAGATTCCTAGTTACTTTTAGATTGTGTTATCTATTGTCAGATTAGATCAAGAAGTATATATTTGAAAGCTACAATTATTATTGTTTAACGTTATTTCTAGCGACTAATTAAACCTTAGGTATTTATTCTATTGTAATTAAAATTTAAACTTGTTACATTTCAGTTTGGGTACCTGCTTTCCAAAGAATGACTGACAAGGAAGAAAAGGAGCTCATTAAAAAACGAGCAAGTTATAAAGGCCGATTAACGGTATTTTCAAATTATTTAGAGGATTTTAAAACGGATTCTTTGACGCAAACCCAAATGAACGAACTGCAGTTACGCCTCGGTAAGATTGAACTTGTTTATTCGCAATATGATGACGTTCAGCTAAGGTTGGAGTGCATAGCTGAAGATATGAATTCACAGTTATCAGAACGTAGTGAATTTGAAGCTTCATATTTCAAGGTTGTTGCCAGGGCTCAACAATTACTAGCAAAACACAGTGACATTGTTAATGAAGATAAGTTTTCTCGCGTAAGTAATAATAGACTGGTTAAGCTACCAACCATCCAACTGCCTAAGTTTAACGGAACGTACGACAAGTGGTTAGAGTTTCATGACACGTTTTCAAGTTTAATTCATTTGGATGATCAAATCGATGAAATAAATAAGTTTCATTACTTACGAGCTTCATTGGAAGGGACAGCCGCCTTAGTTATACGAGCTATTGAATTTTCAGCGAAAAATTATTCCATTGCGTGGAATTTATTATGTGAAAGGTTTGATAATAAACGGCTTCTCATCCAAAATCATGTCGCAGCCTTATTTAATATTGAAGTGGTTAATAAAGAATCCTCAGATAATATAAAAAACATTATTGATACGTTAAACAAAAACCTACGTGCGTTAGAATCTTTAGGTGAACCAGTTAAGTTTTGGGATACCTTGACGATTTATATAGTTACACACAAATTAGATTCAAAAACTTACCGGCATTGGGAGGAAACAAAAGGTCATATAGACAAAGATAAACCAATCACATTAGAAATATTTCTGGAATTCTTGAGAAATCGTGCAGTTTTGCTTGAAACAATAGATTTGTCTCGCAATCAGTCTAATAATAATAGTACTCCTAAAGCTAACAAGCATAAAACAATGATATCGGTGAACAGTGACACACCCCCACAGAAAAATAAAAATAATGCCAGTTCCTCACCAGTATCATGTCCACATTGTAATGATAAACATAATTTACTCAACTGTCCACAGTTTCTTGGTATCAGCAATGAAAAACGGCTTGAGCTTCTACCTCAATACAAGGTATGTTTTAATTGTTTTCGGTCTGGTCACTACGCAAATCATTGCAAGTCGTCTGGTTGCAAGATATGTAAGCGTAAGCACAATACACTGGTCCATGTATCAGGTGCATCACAGAAATCTAATGCTTCTACTTCGCAAACTGACAACGCTGGTACTGTAGATGTCAACTCAGCAGAAAAGAAAACCAATGCAAATGTGACACTATCTGCATGTGCTTCAACTTATCTTAAAAATAAAAGTAAAAGTCAAGTTCTATTGGCTACTGCATTAATTAAGGTTTATGATAAAAACAACCGCGAACATCTCGCTCGAGCTATAATGGACACTGGTAGTACTTCTTGTATAATAACAGATAAGTTATATGATTTATTGAATTTACCTACCTTACAGGTTAATGAATCTGTACAAGGCATTAACAATTCTAAAACACACATTAGTAAAATATGCAGTGTTTCTGTAAAATCATTAAGTGAAAACTTCACTACTAGTCTTTATTGTTTTGTGTTACCGCACATAACGGATGAAGTTCCATGTCATAAGCTATCCATTCATAATTTAAATATACCAAGCGATATTTGTTTAGCTGATCCTCATTTTCACACGCCATCGGCGGTGGATCTAATAATAGGAGCAGATGTTTTCTGGGACCTACTGGGGCGGCAAAAAATCAACTTGGGTAAAGGGAAACCAATATTATTTGAGTCCAGGCTAGGTTGGCTAGTTTCAGGCCCGTTATTTAATATTGTCCATGTATCACAATCACCATCGGTTTTTAAAGTTAATATTGCACAACTCAATGTTAGTTCTTCTTACAACCCTACTTCAGAAGATGATATTCAAAACCTTTTATCGCGTTTCTGGGAACTAGAAGAAGTACCCAATCAGTCATCTTCATATTCTGATGAAGAAGCTAGGTGTGAAGAACATTTTGTAAAAAACACCACTCGAATGGCAGATGGTCGGTTTTGTGTTAGGATACCACTCAAACAATCCCACCATATTTTAGGTGACTCACTGGCTAGAGCAAAAAATTGTCTCTTTTCGATTGAACGTAAATTCAACAGTCAGCCAGCTTTTAAAACTCTTTACTGCGATTTCATGAAAGAGTACATTTCGTTAGGACACATGTCTGAGTGTTCCGTTAATTCTAAACCATTGGCATATTATATTCCACACCACGGTATTCTACGCGAACATAGTGTTACTACAAAATTAAGAGTAGTGTTTAACGCCAGTAGTCTGACTACTTCAGGATTTTCATCTAACAATTTACAAATGGTAGGTCCAGTCGTTCAAGACGACTTAATGTCTTTACTTCTTAGATTCAGAAAACATAAATACATTCTTTCCGCGGATGTAGAAAAAATGTATCGGCAAGTGATCGTACATCCTGATGACAGACATTTACAAAGAATAATGTGGCGTGAAAACACTTTAGAGTCTATTAAAGCCTATGAATTAAACACTGTAACATATGGTACCGCAAGTGCACCTTTTTTGGCAACTCGTTGTTTAAAACAGGTTGGTTTAGATTGTAAGGATGAGAAGATTGCTAGTATTATTATCCATGATTTTTATGTTGATGACTTGCTCACAGGTGGAGATACAATATCTGACGTTATAAATATCCGCCAGAAAGTTACTGCCGAGTTAGCAGCTGCTGGTATGCCACTTAGGAAATGGAAGTCTAACAATATACAGGTTATATCAGATCAAGTCACAAGTTCATCATTAAATTTAAACATTGGTTCAAATGAGCCAAGTAAAACATTGGGTCTTAACTGGTTAACAGACTTCGATGAGCTCTGTTTTTCAATAAGTACTCCGTCAATATCAAATAATATAACAAAGCGTGAAGTACTATCAGTAACATCCCAAATATTTGACCCTCTAGGTCTTTTAGCTCCTTGTGTTATTCCAATGAAAGTAATAATGCAAAAACTTTGGTTACACAAATTATCATGGGATGAATGTTTACCACCAGATGTCGCTAAGACCTGGAAAGATATTGTTGATAGGTTATCTGTTTTAAATAGTATACGTATCCCACGTTTAGTATTTTGTGTTTCTTGGAAAGTAATAGAATTACACACATTCTGTGATGCATCACAAACCGCATATGGAGCATGCATCTATGTAAGGAGTATCAATAATAATAATGAAGTTGTGGTTCGTTTGCTTACAGCAAAGAGTAGGGTGGCGCCTATCAAGCCAACTACAATTCCTCGGCTCGAGCTTTGTGCCGCCTTGGTTGGAGTGAGGCTATACGGAAAGGTGATTGATTCACTTGGCGCGCCAATTCAGAGTAGTACATTTTGGAGTGATTCTACAATAGTGCTAGGGTGGTTGAAAATGTTACCAAGTAAGCTGCAACCATTCGTACGCAATCGAGTAGCAGAAATAGTTGAAAAAACTAATGCTAATGATTGTACCTGGCGTCATGTTCCCACACATTGTAACCCCGCTGACCTTGTATCTCGAGGAATTGATGTAAGTCAAATTCAGGGTAATCATTTGTGGTGGTCGGGACCTAATTTTTTGAACCAGAATTCAAGCATGTGGCCTTCTTTTCCATCCATTGCAGTGGAATCGCTACCAGAAACTAAAACTGAGACTGCTTTATTAGCTACTTCTAAGCCTCCGATACCTTTGATTGATTTTAATCGATTTTCAAACCTTTCTCGACTTCAACGCACCGTAGTATATGTGTTACGGTTTATTAATATTTGCAAAAAGCAATCACCGACCACTTCACATCTTTGCGAAGATGAATTGCAAAACGCGTTAAACTTAATTGTGAGACTATCTCAAATAGAATCATTTCCAGAATATGTAATGTTAACCAAAGGTCAATGCTTACCAAAAGGAAGTCCATTGACTAAACTTAACGTATTTTTAGATAAAAATAATTTGATTCGTGTCGGTGGTCGCTTACAAAATTCTTTATTTTCTTATGAGAAAAAGCATCCTTTAGTAATACAGGCCACTCATCGATTTTCTAAACTATTATTTGAATTTCAACACAAAAAGTTACTGCATGCAGGACCACAACTACTATTGGCTTGTATAAGAGATACTTACTGGCCAATAGGTGGTCGCAACCTGGCTAAATGGTGCTACCATCGTTGTGTCATTTGCAGTCGCATTACAGCTAACCCAATTAATCCCATTATGGGAAACTTACCTGAACGACGCGTGGCGTCCGGAGGTCATCCATTCGAATGTGTCGGGGTTGATTACGCGGGACCCATATTGTCCGCGTCTCGACAAGGTCGTGGTTGTAGACACGTTAAAGTTTACATTGTACTTTTCGTTTGTTTTTCGACGAAGGCAGTTCACATTGAGTTGGTTGGTGACCTAACCAGTCAAAATTATTTGTCAGCACTTCGTCGTTTTATGTCTCGCAGAGGTAAACCTACACATATATATTCCGACAATGGAACCTCGTTTGTAGGCGCGTATAATGACATCGGCAAATTTTTAAAGGCTAACAGCAGTTCGTTATCTGGTGACATGGCCACTGAAGGGATTAACTTCATTTTTATCCCTCCCTACGCTCCACATTTCGGTGGTCTTTGGGAGGCAGGTATCAAATCAGTAAAATTTCATTTAAAAAGAGTAATGGGACATTGTTATTTAACTTATGAGGAACTATATACAGCACTGGTTCAAATTGAAGCACTCCTGAACTCGCGCCCGCTCACTCCGTTGTCATCAGACCCTAATGACCTTTTGCCGCTGACTCCAGGACATTTCCTGACAGGACGCACACTCACATCCTTGCCCGTGCCGTCGTATGACATTGCTTCGGTTAGTCACTTGAAGAGATATGAAAGAATAGAGGCATTACGTCAACACTTCTGGTCGAGGTGGAATAAAGAATATGTCTCTGAGCTACAGCAGAGGACAAAATGGAGGTCTTCAAAGGCGGTCTTAGAGACTGATCGCCTCGTGATAGTAAAGGAAGACCATCTACCACCATTGAAATGGCGATTAGGCCGGATTTCAGCAGTCTACCCAGGACGTGATGGAATCAGTCGTGTGGCTGACATTAGAACGGCAAGTGGAACCATCCGGCGTGCATGCAGCAAGATATGCCCACTGCCACTAAACGAAGATTGTGGTTGAAAGGTTGCCTTTCAACGCCCGGGGGCATGTTTAGATTTAGAGACCATCGAATGCCTCAACGATTGATCGTTGACATTTTTCTTCGTCGTGCAACTTATTGCATTGAACGCGCATCAGGCGTTAATTTTGTGTTGGTGAACTAATTTTAAGTCTACCTACACCTAATATTGTAATTTTCTTTGTTCTTCGGAATACACACGATTTACAGCTCCAGTTTATAACTTGTATTTCTCCTGTTTAAATATTCATCTCAACAACACGTTACTTCTATTTAATTTTTAATGATTTTCATAGTTCTTTTAAGGCGGAACAGCACCCTTTAGAGTACGATTTTACTAGAAACTTCTTGTTTATTAGTATCAAAATGTAAAATTGTATTATGTGTAGTTCTAATGAATCGCGAAATATCGTTTCCACCCCGGGTTCGCGAATAGTTTTGCAGTCAAGTAGTTTGAACAACTTTATCTGTGAAGTTTGGGGTGGTGACACAAATAGATCTTATAGTGCAGCGCAGACGACAGACTATCCTTAGGCACTTTTAGGTCTGTAAAAATAGAACCTATGCAAATACCACCTACCTAGTAACGCGCAAACGACGAGCATAATTTATTTCAATTAGACCACAATAAGGTACATTTTGAACGTCAATCTTAAGTTCAATTTAAAAATGATTCTAGTCGGTTCTATTCTGACAGGCTGGTGCCTCACGAATATTCTATCCTGTGCGCTGCACCTATCTATGTCTCACATAAATAATATGTGTTCCAAAAACAGATATACAGAAAAGCCATACCTAATATTTTTTTAGGGAGAGAAAAAGATACCTGTAACTTAATTAACAAACAACCAAAAACGGTATCAAAATATCACCGACATCAAACAGGCGCTGTATACTACCTATTGCACATTGTATTCATATCAAATAAAAATAAATCACCATATTATATCGTTTGTTTGTAAGAACGCACCTTTGGTAAAACAAGTATTAAACATAGTAAGATGGCAAGAGAAAAAGTATTATGGAATGGGCTGTGGTCTTAGTAGAGGCGGGCGCATAAACTGAGCGGGTATCATAATGGGCATGTACATGTATGTAATTGTTAAAACCCCATTAGAATACTCTGAAATAGAAAATATACGAAGCACGTCGAGCGGCGACGCGTGGCGTTTTCATACTTTGAGTCTTACCGCTCGCCGCACCGCGCTTAGACGTCGCTAACAGAGGCAAGGTCGTAAACGGGTCATTACAGGTCGCATTGCGTTCTCGTAATAATTTATTGACTTCTCTTTATTTTCTGATGAACAAAACGACGTTATTCTTGACTTAGTAAATTGACTAACATAAGGCCAATCCTTCGATTTTGGTAAGTAAGTATTCACCACTCAACTATAATTAATTTATATTTATTTTTTTAAATTTCATCTCTTGCCTGTTTGAACCCGTTTCTGCAAAGCCCACGCCTGATCTATGTTTGAACCGTTTTATTCATTATACATTGTTTGTAACTTTTAAACCATAAGTAATATTTATTTGACGGTTTCTTATTATTTATGTTTCTTCATACCTACTCGGCATTATTAATTTGTTAAGTTGAGCTTAAATTATAAATTTATTTACATCAAGATAGATAAATTAATGAGTACCTATAGTTTAACAATAAAACTTTTATACGACTATAGAAAATATAATAAGACTATAGATAATAAAAAGAAATCGTCTAATAAATTACTTTTGGTTGCACAAAATCTTACCAACCAGCAATAATTTGCTCTCTAAATAATCCCTTACCAAAGTTGTGAAATGACAATAAATTTATTTTGTAACTTAAAACCTTCCTTGTCACCTTTAAAATTTATTGTTTCGTCCAAAACATGAATGTATTTAATACGTAAAATTGCTACAAAATTGGGAATCTAGTGCCAACGTTTCCGTTTTTGTTTGATTATTATGAAATCGGCGTTAGAAGTCTTAAATCTTTTCCCTAATCCTTCTTCGATAAAATTGATCGTACTGCGTGTGAATTAGTAAAGCTTTGTTCTGACAGGTGACATTTAGTATTGGCGCCAAAATATCGGAAAATTTTATCGAAGGAGGTTACATTGTAATGTAAGATATGATCACAGACGATACCCTCATTGTGTGAGTGCGTGTAATTTTTGTATTTTTGGATGTTGTAAACCTACAGATATCCTAGCATTAAGGCTCAATATTTGGAGATATTTTTATTATTTTGCATTTTTTTATTAAACTCTTGCTAAATTATTGTTCGTGTTTAATTTGTATACTCCTTTGGTTTTTAATGATTAAATATCACTTACCTACATGTACACACATTGAACACTGGGTAATGCTGCCCTAGGTAATTGTCATTTGCCTCTAAAAAAAGTAAAAAAATATTCCACAACTTTTACACTAGGTACGCCGTCTAGTCCCAAGCTAAGCAGAGCAGCAGCTGTGCTATGAGTATCTAGATTACTCTTCTTCTTATCGTGTGGTTAGTAACTAACCTGGTGTCAGATTTTTAATACCGCCCATAGGCCTCTGACTTGGCATCACATGCCGTCGAGAATAGTGTCTCAGGCATGCCGGTTTCCTCACGATGTTTTCCTATGTCCGTGACTACCGCCGGACCACGAACGCCAATCGCTTCCATATTTGGTCAATAGTTAGTGCTCAATTGGTACCCATTAGTAATTACCCATACCAGTACCCATTAATCATAAACCCTTACCATAATCTCAGTCTCATAGACAAGTTGAATGGTGTACCGATACATAGCTGGGTTCAATATTCCAACAGATTATGCTGCGGCGCTTGGGTGCTCTTCACGATAGCGAACTTCTTTCAACTTATGCGGTCCTATTTTTGTGAGTGAATTAACTGACTCGAATTTTGATTTAAATATTTGTTAAAATAATTAAATATGGATTGTGCACGCGTCTACACCAGTTGGCGGTCCGGGGGGAAGGGGAAATGAAAATTTAATACCGTGACTACCGCCACCCCACCAATGGCATGGTATATCTCGTTAACTACTGAAGTACGCATTTTGAATTTTGGGTACTAATTTTATTTTCCAGGGTACTAACTTTCTATGTAGGTGTGAGGAAAGCGACAAGTTCCTGAAACTTGGAATTAACATTCAAATTTGTGGTCCTGCTGAACGAGCGCACGAAGTTATCATCGTTGATTTCTCGGCAAATACAAATGTTCCAGTTCTGTTTTTTTACGAAATGAATCACATTTATGGGTACTAATTATTTTTATACTTAGAATAGCTGTAGAATGTCCCCTTTTTCGGCGCTCATGGTGGTCCTGCTGAATGGATCGTGACTACCGCCGGACCACCTTCAAAGTCGATTTTCTCGAAAACTGCTAAGGTACCAATTTTGTTGTTCGGGTACTAATTTATAATTGGTAGCATATTTTTCTGTATACTTAGAAACATACTAAATGCAGTTTTTTGTTTAAAACACACAAGGAGTCCCACGTACCTAATAGATGCGAAAAAAATATATAACGAAAACAAGCGACGATCAAGGATTTCTCCGGTCCGGTTTGAAATAATACACAAATGCACACTTTAAAATTCATTTTAGGGTTAATCTTATTTTTAAGTTTAGTTTTATTTGTATTTACAATATTGTCCATTATTTTCAACGAGGACTGGGGGCCCTTTTTTTTCTAGGGTCCCAAAAAGCTCTTATTTACAGATTCGCCCCTGTGTAGCGGCATAGAAAGTGCGTATACTTAGGTAGGGTCAGGTGGCCAACAGTGAGCCATTAGTACACAGAGAACCAGTATTAGTAAAACCTAAACTAGTAGTTACCGGTTCATGCAACCGACACGTAGAAACGTGTCGCGAACCGCCTCCCTCACTCCCCAGTTGACGGCGAGCGCCCGCTAACAACAGACCTGCGGTGGGGTGTTTTGTGATTTTCCGCGCAAAAAGTAAAAAAAAAGGTGAGTTTGGTTTTTGTTCTTCAAACTAGTGGTTTATTAGATTTTCTAACTGTTTTTACTATACATGTAAAGTTACTATTTGCCAATCCTATGGTACTTATGTTTTTAGCATAACCTAATTCATTTTTTTTCAATTTAATCCCAACTGTCAAATGATGCAGGTGGTACACGGTGACTCAGTATTGTAGGGTACACAGTGAACCGTGGTTCATTGTGTACCACAGCTATATCGCTATATCATTCGTTATTAAGATTATTAGGCTTTTTCGCTTCAGGATGGGTCGGACTAAGGTTGCCGAACGGAAGATAGGAACGCACAGCAAAGAAGACATGCAAAAAGCACTTCACCTTAGAAGTGAAGGTGCAAGCATCCGCAAAGCCGCTAAAGAATTGCAGTTGGCCTATCCTACAGTATGGAGATATGCTAAAAAATAACAGTTGATCTCAATTACCTAAAAACCTCATTATTAGAAAAGCATAGCTCGTGTCACTTTTCTAAATAATATGTGCAATGTGCCTGTATTGTTAATTTTGCTAAGTTGTTGATTTTTTATACATTTTCAATAAATATTTAAATTGGAAATATAAAAATCTCGTTTTTTATTTATTGAGCTTTCATTTATCACAGTGAACACTGTCGAAATATAACTTAGCTTCGTTTTAATGTGACATGATTCACTGTATCCAACCATGGTTCACTGTGAACTTCATCATGGATCAGTGTGTACCCAATAGTGTATACAGTGAACCATTTCCCATTTTTTTAAAAACACTATGTAATGTCAAATCTATCAGTTTTTAAGCTTAAATTTGTAAAGAAACTTATAGGCTGATAGACACTGAATCGTATAAATAAAAAAAATAAACGTTTAATTCGAATATGACTGCATGAGAAAACTTTAAATTTTTCGTGGTTCACTGTTGGCCACCTGACCCTACCTACCTTTTACCAAGTGCTTGGGTTATATCGTGGATTAAGAACATGATGTGTGTTCATGAATATCGATTTAGTTGTTATAATTATACTTCATTTTGATTATTCTACAAATCTACATTTTTTAAACCCATTCACAGAAATAAATTAGGCATTTTCTATTAATAACATTTTTTCGGCTTGTAGCATTTACCTATAGCATTAAAATATGAAAGAACGTTTTTCAAATGTTTTGCAAATTGTTGTAGTTATTTTTAAGAGGTTATAGTAATGTTTCGGGGGAAGGCCATGACTTTACCCATGGGTCTGTCTATGTTCTTAGCATAACTTCTAAAAGCCCTCATAATACCTATCCCGACGACATTTCCACTAAATGCGCCCCATACTGTCACAGAGTCAAAATTTTAGTGGGACAAACATCATTAATTGCGAGTCTCCTCCTTTACGGGACAGATATTGCCTCCTTTAGTATCCAAGTTATTTCATCTAAGTAACGTACGCCGTAACTTTTGGGGCCAACTTATTTGTAACGGTGTACGTGAGCAACCTTACAGCATACAGGTAAAGGTTTGCTGAAATACTTCGTTCGTGATGATCGGGGGGCAAAAGTTATACCGCGGATTCCGATATACCTTTTTTCTATTATAAAACCTTCCTCGTTGGAGGGTATTCAGTCCCTTTGGTCGATTACTGGGTTGTACAATGTGGTACTGCAATTATAATAATTATTGACATATTTAAAATAATATAAAAGGATCATTGATTATTAGATATTGTAAAATTGATATTTTTTTGACATTGCTTATATTTTTTATTTATTTTTGGAATTTTAATTGAATCTAGTTTTCAGTATAATTGTAAAAGTTATTATTATCAATATGTTCGACACAATACTGATTGTTCTGAATAATATATAGATATTACAACTAGTTATCACTTGCTTTAAAAACGATGAAGAAAAACATCTTAAGAAATATTTCCCGACGGTACGTGAAACCAAGTTGGATACCAGGTTTGTTACTAAGCACATGAAAAGAAGAAGATCAGGAATTACCTGCTCAGCAGCAGCCGGGCACTGACACAAATCCGGAATGAATTCCGGATTTGTGTCAGTGCCCGGTTGATAGGCTCGTCCCCTATTACACCTAAAAACAAAATAAAAGGTATGAGGAACAGGGTGTACTCATACACCATTAAAAAAGGGAGGATCCTTCGACCAGACGGGTGTTATGTCTGGTGGGCTAACTACTGCCCGACGGATGCTGTCGGGAACTTATATAAGTTCAATCTGCGCGGATAACTTTGATACCGCGATGTAGGATCATTAGGATGTAAGTCGTTAGTTCGTGTGTGGCGAGATAGATACACAGACGCCTGCACTTCAAGTTACCCCAATGTGTTAATATAACCATTGAATATAAACCTTATTCTGTTTGACATAAAGTTAAAAAACAATCAAAGAAATTTGACACATTGGGATAACTTGACGTGCTGGCGACTTTACACAAATGAGTTAATAAGTTGTATACTTACAGTTTAATTTTTCGCTGCCCCCTTTGTCTTCCTTGGTACGTAGATTACATCTCTATTATGTCAAATCTCAGTTCAGCTGTTGCCAATATCGTTATTGGCAAGAATATTTAGATGCAAAGCCAATGACATGGATCGTTTTCTGTCTAAAATCTAAAATGAACAAGTCGAGAAATATTTATGGTGATGTTTCATAAAGCAGCGAATGTGCTATGAAAAATGCAAAAATCTTGGATCTGGGTCGCGCATCAAAGGTTCTTAAATGGCCTAACAGAGGGCGAGACTGTTGTGGTTGGGCCTGTAGAAAAGCGATCGCTTTCAAAATATTTGACGAGATGAAGTTTTTATATCATATAAACATGATTGTAGTTAAAAGATTGACAAATCACATTAGCGTGTTTTATTCTGGGTTGGTTTATTCTTCGATTGAAGTATAAGTGTGCGGGTGAGTTGCGTAATAAACTAAGTATTTATGTAATATTCTGTTCTAGTAATAAGCATTACTACGCAGTCAACCACTGATTTATAATATTAAAATAAATAATAATAATAATAAATACCTAATTATATGTCATGAACAAAAAAATAATAAAAATCATACACATCGTACATATATACTCGGTTACATTATTGACACAGTTCCTACCAGTCTACCACTAGTACCGGGGTATTACTCGAAGCGCAACCATTTCTAAGCGCAACTATCGAAGCGCAACTACCTTATTACGCAAAGCGCAACTATGATTAAAATGAGAGAGCAAGGGGTATGATGGATTAAACAAATATATCGATAGACAGTTTTATATCGACTGTCAAAGTTATTTACCAGACAAACATAGAACAAAAGGTTGCGCTTAGAAATGGTTGCGCTTCGAGGAGTACCCCCTACTACCATACCAGTTAAGAACCCGAAATATGCTAGTAAATTTAAACACACCCTTAAATGTAATTGGCTAACCATATCTAACAGGTTTCATCACCAAGTGTGGACTCTTCGGGTCTGACTGTTGCAGAGACGATAAACAAATTAAGCACTCACAGGCCTTACCTTATGGTAGCCTGCCGCCCTTTGACGTCCAGCTGCTTTCTTCTCGTGCGAGCTGATTGAATTGATTAATTGTTTTTATTATTCTTATTATTTTGTATGGCATTAGAAACGTTTGTGATAGAACGTCTCGTTTTATTCATATTCCGGTCTTAAAATTTGATACACAGAATATTCCTTTCCATAGCTCTCCGCTCGCGCATTCTTGTGTAAATCTAACGTTGTTTGTTGCTAGGAAGTTGGTTCCACCTCATCTTCTTCCCAACAAAAACACTAGGGACCGACAATGTAATTTGTTCGTTCGAAAAGTGTTGATCCTGAGTCTAATTTCAAAATATGAATTTGATTCTGATTGTTTGCAGCCAGTTCAACAGTTAAGTACTGAAAGAGCGGAACATACATTACAGCGGATATATGCTAAATTACTTACTTAAATGGTGATCAATGTCCGTTGCCGTTTGAGAAAAAATCTCGTCCATTATCGCGTATTTAGTAACCACAATCACCAGTTTGGAATTCATTAGGCGCGTGTTTTCTTCAAACAAGATATTGAGATTAAAACCGCGCTTAATCTAATATAATTGTATTTGCTTTTCGCCAATTCGCTAAGTGTTTCGGTGTGTTATGGCCGTGTTCAACAATTATAATATTAAGAGCATTTTCGTTGCGGGTTTTGGCGTAATTTTAAAGAAGCAACCGTTTTATTTGCTTTTATTGAGATGAAAACGCCTTTTTGTTGGTGTAATGTGAGTTTGTGGTGGAATAATTTGTTGAAAGCATCGTCTGTCACATTAAGAATGATCTATCGATAAACTGTGTGTTGTGGGTTGTGGTCTTCACTGTATTTGTCGACATGTTCATTTTTTTTTCGTAGGTGGGTACTTATATCTGAAAATATGGCTCCGACCGTCAATGATTTAATAAAATATTGTAACATCACACCTGTTTCAACGAAATCCTTATTAACCATAGGTATCGTACCTTTAGGCACAACCACAATACGCAAGTTATGTTTAAAACCGTATAATATGGGGTGGGCCTAAGTACTAATATACGAGTAGTATAAGAAATTCCTGGCTGTCACTCAGAAATTTCGAGTAGATTACGGAATCTATAGACGCACGAAATGTCGATAAACGCATACGTTACTGCGAATACTACGGAATGTCTATGCACCTTACCGCGATAGATCTTCACTGCGATACTGCGGGATGTCTATGCACGTTACCGCGATAGATCTTCACTGCGAAACTGCGGGATGTCTATGCACGTTACCGCGATAGATCTTCACTGCGAAACTGCGTGATGTCTATGCACGTTACCGCGATAGATCTTCACTGCGATACTGCGTGATGTCTATGCACGTTACCGCGATAGATCTTCATTGCGATACTGCGTGATGTCTATGCACGTTACCGCAATAGATCTTCACTGCGATACTACGGGATGTCTATGCACGTTACCGCGATAGATCTTCACTGCGATACTGCGTGATGTCTATGCACGTTACCGCGATAGATCTTCACTGCGATACTGCGTGATGTCTATGCACGTTACCGAGATAGATCTTCACTGCGATACTACGGGATGTCGATGCACACGACGAATGCACACGACACGACGCAAGAGGGGCGTGCGTGAACTCGACGGGCCGACACCTCGGGTCCATGTATGTGGGGCACGACGGACGTCCCCGAGTACGTCGCCCCTGAACCCATTCAGGGGCGACGGGCTGGGAGAGGGCGTCGTCCGCCCTCCACCTGCGCCCGGTGCGTCTGCTGCGGGCCGGGTGAGTGGAGTTAACCTCCCTCTCCCTTTTCGCAGCCTCCTTCTGCGAGACGACCGTTTCGCAGAAGGATATCCGACCATCCCCTCGAACACGGCCTGCAGCGACAGCGACAAGTCACTGCCTACTCCAAAGATAGGTACTATCCTAACCCAACATTTTGACTCTTTTTATTGTCATTGATTTGACCACGTTTGACCACTATCTCACCTGATGGTAAGCAATGATCAGGTCGACGATGAAGCACGCCTGCCTAGAAGTAACCTTTTCACTCATGACTCAAAGACCCCTAGGTTGTAGCTATCAGGAAACAGACTTCTTCGTCTCGGTTCATTTTGACTGGCCTGTTGGTATAGTAGTTAATGGCCCTGACTCGTCCTATGCCAGAGATCGTGTGTTCGATTCCCACACAGGACAAATGTTTGTGTGATGAGCACGATCATTTATTCTGTGTCTGTGTGTAAATTATCTATAATATGTTTGTATTTAGAAATTAATAAGTATGCTTATCAGCTGTTTAGTACCCATAACACAAGCTCTGCTTACCTTGGGACTAGATGGCGTTGTGTGTAAGTTGTGGAATATTTATTTATTATTATATTTAGTTGTATAGATATGCATATAGATTATGTTGACCCGTGGCCCACCATTAAACACACAATAATTAATATCGATCTAGCGTCGCTCTCACCGGCCACGCTCGATGCTTTGTTACCAACATGTTCAGGTAGCGTATCGTTCTATTATTCGTGGCCATGCGCTGCGTCCGAGGGTAGATATAACAGAAGTGGCGTGGAGCTACAGTAGGTATTTATTTAATATAGGTACTGGCTTCTACGTAGCGCACAAAGTTTTACTCAAGTTCTTTCACCAAT
Source organism: Euplexia lucipara (assembly GCA_921972225.1). Classification (NCBI taxonomy): domain Eukaryota; kingdom Metazoa; phylum Arthropoda; class Insecta; order Lepidoptera; family Noctuidae; genus Euplexia; species Euplexia lucipara. The sequence continues at coordinate 19,259,819 of OV179156.1, forward strand.
AGAAAGCTACATTATCAGCGCGTAACATAGGTTTTTTATTTTTATTGATACAAAGATTTTTTTTTTTAATTAGTGAACCCTACGAAATAACAATTACCTAAGTAACCCAGGGTATAAATAAACATTATTTGACGTGCGCTGTCATTTTGTTTATCGTGAGAATAATTAGGTTACCTACTGTTAAGATCGCAGTGTAGGTGCAACCCGAATTGATTGTCAACGTGAGCGAAGCCACGGGAAAGAGCTAGTAATAATACCTGCCAGTGGCTGTCCCACTGCAGGGCAAAGGCCTCTCCTCATACAGAGAAGGCTCGAGCATTGATCACCACGCTTGCTCAAGGCGGATTGGACGGTCCAGGTTTCCTCACGATGTTTTCCTTCACCGATGTCAATGATAAACTTAGAAAGCATATATGAATTGAATAAGTCACATTGGTACTTACCCGGATTTGATCCAAAACCTCGTGCATGAGAGGTAGGCGCCTTAACTTCTGGGCCATCAAACAAGAGCTAGTACTAAATAATTTAACTGCCTAGTTGTATTCACAAGTGCAACTACCAAGCATGGAGTCCTGCAAGATTCAATCCTCACATGAAGCAAGGATTTATGTGGATTGTGGATTGTTTTTACGCGACAATGCGTAAAAGGTGCGCTTCCCTGGTGCGCAAGGTATGGGGCAGCACCAACAGCATCTTAAGCAAGATTGCCAGTCGCATGGACTGTGTCTATGTGGGTCGCTGTTGTGCAATTTCTCATGGGTTGTCGCAGCAGTGATCCACCGTTATGTGTGTTTTGTTTATTGAGTGTTCAATGTTTACTAACTTAGTTTTAAGTTTTGCTAACTTATTATGTGAGTCATGGATACTCTAATAAAGAAAATATTTTATTCTATTCCATATTTTCATTAGCACATAACATAACATCACGCCTGTAATCCCCAAAGGGTTAGGCTGAGTTGTGTCTGTATTACTTCAACAATTTCCCAGTTATGTTTAAGTCTCGCATGTAATAGGGTAGGAGCCTTTTGCTATCCATCGCGCACAATTCCAGATTATACTGAGAAATGCCAGATGGAAAAATCTAATAACTTCTTGCCCGACCGGAGGTTGAACCCGGGACCTCTTACTAAACAGTAGTGCTTGCAATCTAGACTAACAAGCTAGTCAAGCCTAGTCAGTTTTCTTTCAATTTCAATTTTCAATAACATTTGAATGCCTATGTTAATGACAAATTAATTCATCAAACTAGATCTACAGCCGAGACCACCCACTTGATATGTGACTAGCAGACGTCACGCGGTTTTGCCCCGCGTAGTTGCGGTTCCCGTGGGAATACGGGGAAAAAAAAGTAGCCTATGTCATCCGGGAATAGTGTAGCTTTCCACCAGTGCAATAATTTTAAAAATTAGATCATTAGTTCCAAAGATTACCCCCTACATACAAACTTACAAACAAACAAACAAATTTTACCTCTTTATAATATTAGTATAGATGAATGATCACCCATCCTCAGATCTACCTAAGCACGCGGAGCTTATACTTCGATCGACAGCGACACGACATTATTTCACAACAAGACTCCGAGTTGTGAGAAAACATCACTAACCATCTACTTAATTGAAATGTCTAAAAACATATAATTCTGTGAAACTGTAAATTTGTGTCACCTTCAAATGATATTTCGGGATGTTTACATCCAAGTGTTTTCACGAGTCCTACTTCCTCACAATTAAATTATTGCTCGTTCTAAGAAGTATAATTTAAGTCTAGACTATCATTAAACAACAAACAGTTTATTTATAAATAAAATCCATTTCGGTCAACAATTTTATTGTGCCAATTGAACTTATTCCGAGCTGCAATTGAACGAAGGAAAACAATTAACTTCATTAAATGAAAAAAAGTTCATATCATGTCGCGTTGTTCTACGCGTGAGTAAGATTTTGATGGTCACATTGCAAGAAATCTAGAAGGTCCATTGTTTATGATTCAGAATTTACATACCGCACATCAAAATGAAAAATATTTAAAATGCAAGTAGGATATGAGAATCACTTTCACACGTAAAATTTTTCATCGAAACTAGCCAGAGTCAAAGCCAAGGAGAAGAGAAAGCCGAAAACAACTCAGAGATCTTAGTCTCTTTTTAAGTCATCACCAATCTACCTAGCTTTTAGTATTTAGTGCAACCAGCGGGCCTACAAATTATATTTCTATTAAAGAAAGAAAATGGCGTATTTAGGGATCAGCTGTTTGTCAACTGTCTAGTGTATTTCATTTTCAGCCATATTACAAATTCAACTCGTTAACACTTGACAGTTGACAAACAGCTGTTCCATATACGCCATTTTCTTTCTATTGTCGCCTTACCAACAATGACTTAGTAACCCTATAACTTTGGTTAGACTGGTTGTCATTCTATCGGGGTTCTGACCAATCGTAACGGCTGACTACAAATTCACACATCGGTATTACTTTTAAACAAAGAGATTTAAAATACTATAGAGCGGGCATGTCAAGGAAATCTCATAGAAAAACTTTGATCCCATGTCTCAGTAACGCCATCTAGAATAATATATGAATATTGGAGCGGCATCGGAGCGTACTACAAAAAAACTCATAGACTTGTATCCAGCAGGACACACTTTTTCGGACGAAAATTTTGTTCGTGATGTCCGGTCTATATGTATTGAATGTCTTTGCTTTTAAATAAATTATGGAACATGTCGTTAATTATATTGCATATCAAACAAAAGTGCTGAAATGTGGGTACGTATTTACACATAGATACATCTGCACTTTTAAAAGCATGATGTTAAAATTCCTTTTTCTCAGTCTTGTAAGTGAACATTTAATCAGCAAAATGAAGTCGATAGAACACAACTAAAAATAACGTTAAGTGGCATATGAAAACCACAAAAAATATTGAGCCCACTAAAATTAAGCGGAATAGCCCAATGACTAAAGCGTCGGCATTTCGATCCAGCGGGCGTGAGTCCGATCCCCACCCATTGCACTTTTGACGTGAACCCACTCCAGACACAAGTATATTTAGTTTAGTCGGAGGGGTTAGCAAGACTATTAGTTACAAAACTTAAATAAAAAGATAAATGATATTTATTTCTGTAAATTGATTTTTACAAATACTTTTACACGTTATTTTTTAAATAGTTCGATGAGGTTGATGTTTTTGACTACTCTGAGAAGAAACACCGAAAGAAACTCAGAGATCGCAGTCTCTTTTAAAGTCAGTCAGTTAGCTAGGTCACAGATCATGTGAGGATTATGTAGATTTAAGATGGTCTTTTGAGAGCCTGAGAGATATGAAAATAACCGGAAATCGAATCCAGGACATCACGTTCAGCAGTAGCGCTTGAGATTACTAGACTAACGAGGCAGACCGTCGATTTAAACCTGATATAATAAACTCAATTGTAGAATCTTATAAGACCAACGAAATGTGTAGGCGTTAACGTCTTGCACTAATATAAAATTACCGCAGTCGTATTTTGTACGCGCTCTTTGCTAGGCTTGTAACTAAAATCGTACGAGCGAGATATTTGATTCGTTTATTTTGTGCGTTTTCGAGTTTTGAATGAAGTATACCTTCTTTTGTTTCTGTGTTTGTGCCAATATATGTGGTAATTTGGTATTTAAAAGGTAACTGCTGGTAGCGATACACATTGTGCCTTCTGATTGTAGTGGGAACGCGCGTTTTTATTATAGTCTAGATAGGTACATTTGTTTTTTTTCGATGGCGAAGTGAAAATGTGGAACTCGATTTTGGATTTTAGTTTTTTTATATAAGAAGGTGAGGGTTTTTTTTCTATTTTCCCTTTTGCATTTATAGTTTAAAGAGATTTGTAAATTTATATGTTTGTTAAAAAATTCTTTCACCGTTAGAAAGCTACATTATTGGTGAGTGTGTAGGTAAGGTTTGTTATTCGCGAACGAAGTCGCGGGAAGAAGTTAATTGCTTATAAAGGCGATATTTTCGCCAAAACTAATCTTCGTAAGAGATGTGATCTGCCGTAGATCGGCATTTTATAAAACCACCCTGTTTTCAAGCTAGGGTAAGTAAGCGAGAAGTGAACTGTCCATCCGTAGCATTACTGTGGGATGTAGCTCACTTCACCTTCACTTCACCTATGATTCACGGGGTGATTTTTACAGAATAGCACGACTAAGTTGTAATGGGCTATTTGACAAAATTTTAGTTTAAGTCCCTCGTCTAGATTACAATAAAATATTCGACACATATTTTTTTCTTTTTCATATAATTGATTAAAAACTGCTTAGATTAATCGCATTAAAGTTGAGGAGAGGGGGCTTGTAACGTCATTATCTAATATAAACTGTACTGGCTAGTGACGTCATGCGACATCTTGAGTCGATGTATCGCCGTTATTTTTTGATTACACGAAAAAAGAAAAAATATGTGTCGAATATTTTATTGTAAGTAATCTAGATGAGAGAAAAACTAAAGATTTGTCAAAAAGCCCATTTGATTATAATTAAGTTCATTTTAGCTCATTGTAACAAGCCCGGGCTACTAACATGGCAAAGGCTTTTTATTTTAATGAGTTAATGAATAAATGAGGCGCCTCTACCTCTCATGCACGAGGTTGTGGTTCAAATCCGGTCAGGTAAGTTAGGTAAGTTTATCTTAGACTTCAACGTCATTGCCATCGGTGAAGGAAAACATCGTGAGGAAACCTAGATTTGTAGTTAATATAAGTTTGAAATCACCAATCTGCCTTAAGCATGCGTGGTAGACACTGCTCGTGCCTTTTCAGTATGAGAAGAGGCCTTTGCCCTGCAGTGGCACAGTAACAGGCTGGTATTATTATATTATTATTTTTAACGAATAAATAAATAATACTGTTAAAATATTATTTTTAACACTTTAGGTCTACATAAATGGCTAGCTTAAAAGCAAAAACAATTAGGTAACTTGTATACTGTATAGTATAAAAGAAATAAAAAAAAAATGTTGATCACACAGACTGCGATATGCTTCACGGGATAACAACAAAACAAAATGAACGGTGCTTTAATTGACACAGTATTCAAATGCGTTAAGAGTATACTATGGTAGTATGTGTCATCCACATCTACCATTATATAGGTATATCCAAACTTTTGACACGACATTGGTAGGGTACCTCTGACACGACCCAATATATCGAGCGTAAAGTATTGAAAGAGTAAACGATTTTTTTATTTTGCTTATTCACAGCACAGACTATACAGGATGTCTCATTCAAATCGGTCAGTATGGGAAAGTCTGAAACTATTAAACATACAAAGATCTGTTCTGAGGAACCATGTCATCGATTTTAATAACAAGAAAAACTGCATTCATACATTTTAAAAAGCATCTGTACTCCGTTCGGGAATCGAACCCGGTTATTTTGAAAAAAAAACAACCTGTACTATTTCTATTTAGATATCGATTGTGTAGGTCTTAAGCAGTAAATGTCTGTATGAAACTGATGTCTAAAATGAATTAAATGCATTGTTTTCACATACTTTAATTTATTTTAGAAGGTGCTCGAAATGACCACCGCCTTTTTCCATGACAACACCATTTTCTGAAAGCGTCCTTTTAATCCTTCCGATAATTATAATAAATTTGATAGTTTGTGAAGATGTTTGAATGTTCGTTACACAATCACGTGTAAACCGTTGAGCAGATTTGAAGGAAAACATACATACTTTGGAAGTGGCGAAGGCCGGGCTTTTTGGGGGACTGTCTTTTGGAATTTTGACGCTCGAAAAATGCTGATCCTCAGCCTTATTTGAATAAATGACTTTTGATTTGATTTGGTACCTTCAAGAAATATCTCTCGGGCTTGTCGGCATGCCGGTTCCCTCTCAATATTTCCATTTACCGTTTTTGCAGCAAGTAAAGAAAGAAATGTAACGTATGGAAGTGAATGTTGGGCATGGCAAAAGAGGCATGAAAGTAGAATAAATGCTGTAGAAATGCGTTCCTTGCGAAGTATGTGTGGTGTAACAATTAATGACAGATTGAGGAATGATGTGATAAAGCAACGTTGTGCTTTAAAAGAAGATGTAGTAACAAAAATTTAAAAGAGTATGCTTAGATGGTTTGGTCACGTTGAAAGGATGGATGAAAGGCGACTAACGAAAGGTATTTACAAGGCAGATGTAAGTGGGAACGCCGGGAGGGGACGCCCTAGAAGGACATACAAAGACCTTATTGGTGAGGTTCTTCAGAAAGGTCAGGTGCGTAGTACTCGCAACCGGCGTGTGTGTATGACCATGGGAAAAAAGGCGTGAGTTTATGTATGTATGTATGTAAAGAAAGAAAGAAAGAAAGAAAGAAAAATATTTGTTTGACATCAGTCTTTAAAACACACATACACAGAATAATTTATGAAATATATACCTAATAATATAAAAATAAATAAATAAATATACAACAATAGTAGGTACACATTATGTGCTGTGTGCCTTAAGTGATAATCATACAATTCTCCTTGAAATCGGATTCAAGACCTATGGTTAGGCAGTCCACAGATCAGAAGTTGGCAATCACTGCTTATGAGTTGACCCAGTAACTCATCACGTTATCCCTAAAACACGAGTTATAACATAAATATTAAAGTTAAAACATGTTTATTGTATCGTAAATAATATATTTCTTCAAAGCTGTCGCTTCCGTAAGCCGGAAACGTGCTCAGGACAAGAGCATTTCCTGCTAGCTTGAAACGTAAGAGCAAAGTAAAATAGCTTTGACATTATTATAAAACTGCATTTCTGAGATTTAAAACGAGAATTTTGCCTAGATGGAGGAGCGCCATTCATGTCGATAGGTACACTCTTTTTGAATCATATGACATATGATTCATTCACATTGACGTGAAAGGCTTAACTTACACATTGTGTAAGTTAAGCCTTTCACGTCACTATACTTACTCTTTTATAATCATAGGGTATTCACAAGTTCCTGTTCATGAGCACGTATGTATGGGTGTCTCTGTGTGTGTGTGTGTCTCTCTCTCTGTGTGTGTGTGTGTGTGTGTGTGTGTGTGTACGTGTGTGCAAAGTTATCAATTGTCGTTTTTTTAAGGCTTTGGAAATGTTGAATTTGACCGAAACTTTTCACGATCTTCACCACTTGCATTCAATACTTAATGCTCAATATTTTTTTCGATTTACATTAAGTATTCTTAGGCGGTAACTTTATAAATGAGGTCATCATGGACCCTGTAGGACAGAGTAAAAGGGTAGGAGAGAGGAAGCCCTGCTTTACGAGCTCCCTGCTTTTCTTGCATTGAATTTAAATCAATACAAAGGAAAACATCGTGAGGAAACATCTGAGGGTCATTACTCGACGTCATGTGACACTTAGTCAGAGGCTCTGACACCAGCAGTGCTATTCTGTAAATGGTAAATCATTTCGAAAGTCATTTCGCAAATCATCTCGAAAGTCATACTTACTACGCTTCTCTTGTCGCCTGTACACATGTCAACGTCAAAATACTCACCCGTTTTAGTTCGTCTCACAAGATCATCACTTGGTGGCGCCAGTGTCGAAATCATTCCATTTAAAAATACGATATTTTAATTTCACATGATTTCACTGCGGATTCAGAAGTGATTTCGCAATTATTTTTTTTTCACTGCTGTTTAATCACTAACCACATTCAAATAGGAATCACGTACTACGGTAATACTTTGTACCTACGATTTATTACATCATAGCAATATGAAACGGCTAAAACTTCATAAAATCGATGGATTCGATTACGCAAAGCCAAATGAGAATCTGGTTTTTTTAGCCTAGATAACATTTTTACGTGTCATCTTTTTTTCACAGTATATCATAGCAATACTTATGATATACCTACTGGAAATCGAGTGAAAAGCTGCTTTTCTTCTATTTTTAAAAATACATAATATAATATAATCACATTTATAAAAGGCAAAAGTTTGGGAGTGTGTATGTTTGTTACTTCTTCACGTCTAAACAGCAGGAGCGATTTTAATAAAATTTGGTATGGAGTTAGCTGACACCCTGGAATACTGGGCTACTTTTTATCCCTATATTCCCACGGGAACGGGCCCTACGTTGGTGAAACCGCGTGACGTCTGCTAGTAATATGTATAAGTTTACAAATGTAGGTACATAAAAGTAAACACATAACGTGGCATAGAGAATGAGTAGGTTGTACAGTTTAGTCAAAACTATTGTCGAATTCCCGAGCTCCTAAACTAGGGACCTGTATCTTAGTAGACGGGGATTATACTTACGGCTTCTTTTTATATTATACAACCGTGACATTTTTTTACTAATATTTAGTTGTTAAAAAAAAACACAGAAAATGTAAAAAAATAATATAATTGTGATTGTGTGAAAGGATTGTGTGTATGATTTCTGTTTTGTCAAAGGATAAGGGTAAGAGCCAATTAATTAATTATTTTTTCATTTCGTGTGCGTTGTGTCTGTACAAAGGAATTATCTTATTTTTTTTATTATACATGCGTGTACTAAATGCCTTTTCAAGACCATATCAAAATGTGTTTTTAACATTTTGATTCTGTTTTCCCGTAACCCAAGGTCTGGGTGCTACCTTGGCCAAAGGCAAAGTTTGCCATTCAACGTGGCAATGCCGCCAGTCTTGAGGCTACTATTCCAGCCGATAGCGGTGCGGATGAAGTTTTCAACACTTTATGATAAGTAATTCAATAGTGTTATCGGTTTAATAATGAATGAATACATAACATCTATTTTTGTCCTTGTTTGCAAATGATTATGATTTATGAAAATATATGAGTTAAATTATTACCTCCTACTACTACTATTTCAAATTCTACTACCTACCCTAGTTTTGTTTGTAACATAGAGACACGCCGCACAGTAGTTCAGTTTAAAATTATGTGTTTTGTATCTTACAAAATCAATGCATTTCTGTAAGGTAGTTAGGTTAGGTAGTTAGGTTAGGTAGTTAGGTTAGCTATATGATAGGTATGGTAAGTTAGGTTCGGTTATATGTGTATACATATGTTGTCATTCTAATTCTATCCAACACAAAAGGTTTAAAGAGCACATTAAAGCCTTGCTAAATAAAAAATAGTCGTCGATATTACTGTTTTTGACAATGATATTATAAATGAAAAGGTGAAGATAGGTTATTTAAGCGCTCAGCGACACGTTAAGATGTGGCTAACTGGCCACACTTGACCTCAGTGTCGCGTCGCGGCGTCAACAGACGCGTGCGTGCGTTAGTGTGCCGTTTTTGAAGATCGAATGTTGTTTAGGTAACGTATCTACACCTTTTTTTACTTATAATATGATTGGTTTTCGACCTTTTTGTTGTCGTCTTATTAAAAGTATTTATATTTCTAATCTTCTTGTCTATAAAACTCTCGTGTCACAATGTTAATTACCATAATCCTCTGAAACGGCTTGACCGATTTTTATGACCTATTCTCACACCTACTGAACATGCAAATAAAATTTGCATGTTCAGTAGGTGTGAGAATAGGTCATACTATATTTTTATTTTAAAAAAGGGCGACGCAAGCGCGGATCCTCCGTTGTGGGCACTGTGGGAATACAGTGCCCACAACGGTGGATCCGCGGCCAAAGTTTATATCCAAAAAAGCGATATATGAGTCCACGTCGTAGATTTTCTTCGGGTGCTGTAGTACGTAATATTATGTATAAACGCTTACTAATACAATGATATAGAGTCCTAATTAGAGAAAAATTGGTTTTTAATATCAAAGTCGCATGTGCTTCCAGGCCAACTTCTATCGGCTGCCGCCCAGGAGCCAATTCCGTAGAATCGCCCTTCTCCAAACTCATTGAGATGGAGTGCTAAGTAATAGTTTTCGAGCTCGCTTCAGACATTCTTTACATAACTTGCATACTTTTGAGTTACTTAGGCTCGTGATACAATAGATTTAAGAATAGAATAGATTTTTATTATCTCACCACAAATTACAATTTAGAGTTTAAATTTCAATTGGTTGAAGACTGGTGCCTAAACAAGTTTTTTTAAAACCTGTAAGTCAGGTCAGAGGCTTTAGTTCAAATTTGAGACCTATGTCTTGGCAGCCCGCCAGTTGCACCACTAGACTATCACTGCTATATTTGTAATTTTATCATTTTTTTACTACCTTTTTTAACTGAATTACAAAAAAGGAGGTGGTCAATTATTATTCGGCTGTATTTTTTTACGTGTCTCATGATGACGTCAAACTAGATGGGGCCTTTTTATTAAGATAAATTACAGATCCTACTTTTATCCGAACGGAAATATTAGAGTGCAATAAACAAACGAGTAAAGTAGTTTATTTTTAGTATTTATTACATAGATGAGAATTGCCGATACATTTTCCCACGTCTAAAACCGAATAACATCTATTAAACAACTGAAACAACTTCTTAATTCATGCCGTAACTAGCACAGAAATACCTACACAGATAAAAGAAGTTTAACAAAACAAATGAATCATAGAGAGAAAAGAAAAACTATTATCAAAGTTGTTCACGGATTGTTCACCAACACTGTTTACTAAAGATTTACTGTGTTGTATCCATGCTGATTATAATGGAAGAACTTAATACTTTATGCTTGGATTATGACGATTTGCGGGCCTTAATGTCTGTGCTTCGAGATACAGTATTGTCCTAGTTGGAAATACAGGGATCTTTTTTTTATACTGCAGATACTGATAAACTAGCCTACATCATCCCACTCTTGCCATGACTAGGTAGGTACCAGTTTTTTCAATCCAGGGCTAAAGCGGGCCACTGGTCTGCTGCGACGCCTTTTTTATACTTAATACTTAATTTAGTAACAATAATACCAGCATGTTACTGTCTCACTGCTGGGCAAAGAGGCCTCTTCTCATACAGAAAAGGCACGAGCACTGATCACCTCGTTTGCTCAAGGCGGATTGGCGTTTTCAAACTTATATTAACTGTAAGTCCAAGTTTCCTCACGATGCAGTTTTCTTTCACCGATGTCAATGATGTCTTAGATAAATTTAGAAAGTACATTATTAATTTAAAAAACGTCACATTGGTACTTGCCCGGATTTTAACCACAACCTTCTGCATAAGAGGTAGGCGCCTTAACCGGGCCATCACGACTATTATACTGAATAAGCCATACTTAATTTATAATATAAAATTAATATATATCTTATCCATAAAACTCTCGCGCATCACAGTGTTTGTTACCAAACTTTTTTGTAACGGCTTGACCGATTGTTATGAAATTTTGTGTGTATATTCAGTGGGTCTGAGAATAGGTCGTAAACTATTTAGAAAAAAAGACGGATAAACTTGCCGGGGCAGCTAGTACTTAAACATACATACATACATAAACTCACGCCTTTTTCCCATGGGGATAGGTAGAAACTACAGAGCGCCATATGCTACGATTCTTACATACTTCTTTTGCTTCGTTTACATTCATACATGTTGTCATACACACACGCCGGTTGCGAGTACTACGCACCTGACCTTTCTGAAGAACCTCACCAATAAGGTCTACCTATGTATGTCCTTCTAGGGCGTCCCCTCCCGGCGTTCCCACTTACATCTGCCTACAAATAAATAAATACCTTTAAATACCTAAATACCTTTCGTTAGTCGCCTTTCATCCATCCTTTCAACTTGACCAAACCATCTAAGCATACTCTTTTCAATTTTTGTTACTACTTCTTCTTTTAAACCACAAAGTTGCTTTATCACATCATTCCTCAATCTGTCATTCATTGTTACACCACACATAACGCATAGAACGCATTTCTACAGCATTTATTCTACTTTCATGTCTCTTTTGCCACGCCCAACATTCAACTTATATGAAAACATAACGCTGGACGAGGTACTGCCAGTATTCCTACAAAAAAGTGGTTCGTCCTTCGACGTACTGTCAAAACCTAACAATGTACTATCAGCGAACACGCCTGTATTATAATTGTACACCCACATTTTACCAGTTTTGTTTAAGTCCCATGTAAAGGGGGACAGCCTTTTGCTAATAACCGGGCACAAAAAGACTCCGGGTTTCTACTGACAAATTTCAGATGGATAAACCCAAAAACGTTTTGCCCGATCAGGGATGACAAGACATGTTTACCAATGAGAAAGCTTGTAGAAACCACACATAAATATATTTTTTGAAACAACATAAATAATTTATAATGTTGCCTAGGCTACGCTGTTAATAAATGATTACTTAATTAATTTTATGTCACCCGCTTGATTGACGTCTTCATAAACATTTGGCAATATACTTAGTGGATTTTGTTGCCCTAAAAACATACAGCTTTTTTATAGTAGGTAACCTAATCGATTTGTTATTCAGCAGAAATATTTTCAAGCGCATCACTATGCAGTAGAATTGTTACAAATAATCTCTCGCTATCGGCAGTTAGTAACATTTCAAACAATTGTTCTTCACGAAAGAAAAGCAATAAATCGATCCCGCGTTCCTTTCAGGGCCACGGTTTCCAATGCGCTAAGTGCACTTCTAATTCCGCTGATAGCGTTCAATATTTAATGAGCGTACGTCGCGTGACATTATCGATCTTAACACAAACGCGCCCTAGATTCGTTCATAAGCTTTCCGCTATTCGAGCCTTGGCCCGTATTTACTCACAACTTTTTTTTCATTCGGAATTTTATTTTAAATTGAGAACGATGTGATGTGAACGTTTTAAAAATGGAAATAGTGCATGCAGGAAATAAAAGTATTCGATTTGTTCCAATTTTGACTTACGAACGCCGAATTGAACAGGTACCTATAACAGATTATATAATATGAATACCGACCTATTTTTGTTTTGGACTTTTGGGCTTTTGGTTGAGTTTCAAATGAAAGTGTTGAATATTTCTGTGTTTTTTCGCTTTCGATTTATTCGACAGTTAATTATTATAAGTTTAGTGAAAAAAACTCTGAGTCCGCTGAATAGACGTCCAAAAGAAAATTTTAGATACTTTTCTCGTTCAAGGGCTTCCTGTAACACTGTTGAAACTTAACATTTACCGATTAATATTTTTAATTTAGAAGTGAAACGTATTTAACTTTATTTTAAAGAAATTCCCAACTACAGTGCTATTCTGTAAAAGTCACCCTGCGAAGATGTAGGTGAAGTGAAGGCAAATGAGCTGTCAATCTATACTACAGTCAGAATTTTAATTCGATTCCAGATTTGACATCAGCTACTGTCATTTTGTGAAATAATGATACCACATATAATAGTGTAGTGATGAACACAAAAATCGATAAACAATCAGTGTGTGTGCCATCAGTGTGCCAATTAAAGACTAAATTATTCATTTTTATTAATTAGTAAACGCTGCTCTACTTTATAAAAAGTTAATATTTTTGTTTTTATATTAAAAACAAAACTTATAATAAAAGAGCCTAGATAGTTTTCAGTATTGGCAACCCGTGCGCGCGAGTGATTAAAAAAAACATCAGTAGTTCCATCATGGAACTGTTGATGGTACTAGTGGCAACGAAGCCGCTCGTGGAGCTATCGCCATTTTGTTTAACGTGTTTTTCGGCTTCATTCTCCCAGTCTGACTGCACGAATATCTTATTTCAATGCGAATCGATATTTTATTATTTTGTTGGGTTTTTGTTACAGTGTTGTTACGTTGTGTTTGTTGTGGAAATGGAAAAAATGAGTAGGCCAGATATATATTATAAGATATATTATATAAGACTTTTCTTTTATAATTGTGTGGGAAATAAATAAAAAAAATGTGATCATGAAGGAACATACACAATATATATTGACAATATCACAGACACATTTATAATAAATGTTACAGATAGTGACAGCGATAGCGATAGCGATGACGGCGACAATTTATAAAATAAATTATTACCATAATACATCTATCTGTTTTATTTGTCATGTTCCTTCATGATCACATTTTTTTTATTTATTTCACACACAATTATAAAAGAAAAGTCTCAGATCGTTAATTAATCGTCAAAACTAAATTATCGGTTCAGAAATATTTAATTTCCTGATATACTTAGTTTACTAGAGTAAAATTAAAAACGAGAAGAATCGATCCGGAAATATTCCATTTCCATATCGAATAATTTCGCAACGTCACTATTTAGTACTTGTCATAACGTTGCAACACTGAAATTGTCAAATCTGGAATCGAATTAAAATTCCGAGTATAATGCTGGGCATTGACAGTTCACTACAATTAACTTTTAAATCACGAAGTGACTGGACTAACCGGTTTTTTTAGAGGCACATTTATTAAGTTGATTCTCAGGTTGATCGATAACATTATAAATATTCCCAAAACATTTTGAAATCCATTGGAGAGGCTTGCGAATTTTTTGTAGGTGTTTAGGTAAACAAAGAAATTATATCTCTATACGTTTTAAGTGCTGTTCTAAAACCACAAATACGAAAATCTAGGCCAACATGAATACAAACAAACAACGTATTGTCACGTAGTTTGGAGTTTAGTAGTGTCTTGTCACTAACTTTATCTATTCATAACTGTGTAAACTTCGTTAGCATGATGGGGTTGTGGCTAAAATAATAACAGCTTTATGGATCGATCTAAGGTTGCTACTCGCTGAGGTCAGTCCGTTGGTGGATGACCTTCTCTGAAATGTATCGAGACGACGTTTCGTTACGACGAAGCATTTTAGCGGGAGTCCTAGCTGTCATTTGTAGATTTTTGATGGGTAGTTACCGAGTACTCAGAAGCCGGAAAGCCTGGGAACCAGACGGGCAGTCTCTCCATGTAAAAAACTGGTATTCAGCTACACCTTGTTAGACTTGAAGCCGACCCCAACACAGTAACGTTACGCAAATTCTAATAAGTTTGTTAAACAAACGTGTTGCTGGGGAATTTGATTTGCCACTTTTTCTTCCCAGAAAAAAAAACACTAAGAAGTGGTGAAGATCGGACGTATTGGGAGACTGTATTATGCCTATTTGAGGTTATTGAATGTTTTTTGTAAGGATAAGACTAGATGGATGTAAATACGTAATTTATTAGCGTTTTCTTTTTTTTTTATTGAAGTTTGTGTGTTGAGGAGCTTGTGGCTAAATTATAACAGCCGCATGGGTCGATCGAAGGTTAAGCTACGCTTGACGAGGTCGGTCCGTGGATGGGTGACCATTTATTACATACCAAGACTCCTCCGTGCCTCGGAAAGCACGTTAAGCCGTTGGTCCCGGCTGTCATTTGTAGATCTTTGACAGTCGTTACTTGTAGTCAGAAGCCCGAAAGTCTGACAACCAGTTTAACCAAGGGGTATCATGTTACCCAGTTACTGGGTTGTGGAGGTCAGACAGGCAGTCGCTCCATGTAAAACACTGGTATTCAGCTGCATCCGGTTAAACTGGAAGCCGACCCCAACGTAGTTGGGAAAAGGCTAGGCAGATGATGATGTTCAATTGGGGAAATTTTACAGTTTTGGGTAGCATGATGTGCTGGACTCTGTACATTTTGGATCTGCAAGATTAACTTTTCTTTTTCTTTCGCAGATATAACCATGATTATTCTCGTCTTTCTCCTGGCCGTCACTGCAGCTGCGGTCGTCGAGGTCAAGGAAGAACCGCCATGCCCCTCATGCATCCTGGTGAACACCACGTGCTACAATGTCTCCTACCTCTTCGATCTCGACGCTCCCTTCAGAAAACAAATCGTCATCCACAAGATGGACCTACTCCGATCCAAGGACATCCTATTCTTCAGCTTCGAACCCACGTTTGAAGATGAAGAGTACTACAAGACTGGCTTCGTAAGCCTTGAAGATCCTACTCGAGCTGGAATCATTTCTGGCGGTCAGATACTTAATTTGGGTACCTTTGATATAGACCAGGTTAACGGACTGATTTACTTTGGCGGCAAAGATGGAATATTTGTTTTAGATGCGAATTCTAATAAAATGTCGTCTTACAGTAGTCTTGGAGACACCATAACTAATGTGTTTTACAAAAATCAAGTGTATTTCGTCAAATATGAGGACAAAGGTATTATTATTAAGAAAGGTGATTATTTTCAAACGATACTTGAATATTGGTCGATCAGGAAGTTTGTGGTGGTTACTAAAGATAATACTAATGTCGTGGTGTTTCTAAGCAATTTAGGTTTATTTGTAAGTAAGGGAACTGTTGTGCACCGTTTGTCTAAGAATGCTTACTTTAGAGGTATAACCATTGATTTAGATGGAGATGTGTACGCCTGGTGGATAGATGGTATTTACAAAATTGTTTTTTCAAAGAATATAATTCACTCTAGAATTTTTAGAGTGGCTAAGCTTCCTTCCATCGGTGCAATGGCTTTTGACAATAATAACAATATTCTTTTCACATCTGATAAATCCTTGTATATCATGGAGAAGTCGACTCACAGTTGTGGTGTGGTAAACCTTGAAGAAGTGGTGAGGATGTAGGTAATAATGTATTAACTATTATTTTAGAACAAAACATTTGCGGTTATTTCTCTATATTTTGTATACTTAGTTTATAGATGCCCAAATTTTCCGCGCAGAATGAAAAAAAAGGTTTATCTACCATTTTTTTTTAAAAGAAGGAAGGAATGAAAAAAATAAATAATTAAGTGTCTTTTTTAACCATTTAGTGGTCTTAAATTATTAACTCAGCCAGTGTGTCTATTTTAATGCTACTTTAATTAACTTAAATTTAATTAGCTTTACCTGAATCTTAATTAAAATAATATAGATATTTAAGATTCTAAGACAAAGTACCTGTGATTTTGTTAGTAGTTTTTTAGAAACATTATTTAAATTTAAATTTTAAAGAGTTTACTATGTCTATCACCAGACCGAGATCTACGCTTTCTGTTCAAAAAAGGTCGAAATACAACCTCATTTTAAAGGCGAAATTCCTTTGCTTTTAAAGTAATTTGAAAATAGAAGCGTTTCTTTCCAAATTACAAATTACTTCTGTTAGTATAGAAGGCCAGTACGTAATGAGAACATAATCATTATTAATATTTTTAACCTTTTTCTACGTTCAATAACATGTCCATGAATGTAATTGCTGGGAAACGACTTCTTAATTAGTTGAAATGACACGCGGAAAGTGCACGTATTGTGTTACTTATTTGGTAATGGCTTGTTTTTCACCTGATGAAAAAAAACGTACTATATTTGTCTCTGACAAGACATTAAAGTGATTAATTAATTCATAAAAAAAATGCGAGTCTTTGTACTGTAGGTAACGTACCCAATTTTTACCGGGTGTACCTACTACCCATAAAAATAAACAACTTTTACTATGGAACCAACTCGAAAATCACGAAAAAACAACTGTTTTACACGAGATGACGAAAGTTACAAAAGAGTTAAATTTTAATACCTACTCGACCAAAATGTGGGCATAAAACAGCGATTTTTATTTCAGTCTAGAAACCATGAAGTTTGGATTAATTTTATAATGTACGCACCTTACGAGTCGCCGCTCGACCGACTCGGGGAGTCGGGGCGTGCTTCATATATTTTCATACTTTTGAATCTTACCACTCGCCGCCCCGCGTTTAGTCGCCGCTCACAGCGGCAAGGTGGTGAACACACGAAAGAAGAAAATAGCTGCAAGGGTCGCCGTTATCGAAATCGGTAAGGAGGACTATATAAATATTTTTTCTAATCTCAATAAATATTTGTGTGGTACCATCCAAAATGTATAAATCCGGGGCGGGTCGCTAGTGCTAAATAAAAGTAAAGTGAGTCTCCGTATCAAGTTTTGTTTACATCCACCTCTACGTTTCTTATAACCCGTTAAGGCGGCTTTTAAATAAGATTATTACACCTTACAGATACCATTAGTACCGCAAGGTAGTTTCAGATATTTTTAAATGTACCACATATAACACATTCGTTTTTAGCGTATTTTCTCACCGTACAATTTTCCATAATATAGTTTAATTATGCCATAAGTAGGTATAAGTAATAATTAGTCAAATTATACGTGCTGTAAGGAACATTGTCGCCCATACGTACATTAGGAGTTCATAATGTCTTCTTGTAAAATTCCTCGATAGCACAATATGTTAAGACCAATGATATTATAAATAAAAATGTGTAGATAGGTTACCTAAACGTAAACAACAATCAAACAACAAAACAACAAACACAACAAAAAAAATACCGATCGAATTGAGAACCTCCTCCTGAAGTCACACCAACGCACGAACGCGTCGGTTAGCCACATTTTAACGTATTCAAATTCAAATTCAAATTCAAACTCTTTATTTCAGACAAGTGTCCATAGTGTTAGTAACAAAATATAAGTAGGTATTGCTTGCTGAGCGCTTATTACCCTATCTACACCGTTTTACTTATAATACCATTGGCTAAAACTATATTTATTTGTCTGTGTTAATTTTTAAGTGCCTTATAACGTAAATTTATTCGCTGCGTAAGAAAACAGTGCTTAATTAGGCGTAAACAAAATTAGTAAGTCATGATTATGGACCCCCCCTAGTTTTTAATATTTTTTGTCGGTTTTCCAAGTTTTGCAATATCTTTGATAGTTTTTCAACTTTATTACAAAATCATAAGGTTCATATTCAATTGAAACAAAAAGATAAATAGGGGTAGCTGGATGCGCTGGCGCCTATACCTACAGAACTCGTTGTGTCCTGATGTGCGTCGATGTGGCTTACACCCTGTATAAAGCAAATTTTAAAAACAATGCAATGTAGATACTCTTATAGTTCAAAACAAAACAAATGATACGTAAAATAAATTAATTAAAATAAATTTAAAATTAACGTGTTTCATTAATTAGTTAATAAAATATTATAAAGTGTTACATCGTACTAATAAATATAATTTCTAAACATACAAATTATTGTTTGACTTTAATTCATTTTCAATATTGATGCCAGCAGATTAACTTATTACTAATCTGTTAAATTTCTTTGAAGGTTTTCCAACTTTATGACAGAGAAATAAAAATAATAATAATCTAACCTAACCAGGGCGACATGATCGCATGTGCGACAAAGCCCTTTTCTTTAGAATAAAAAAATAAAATGACAGAGAAATAAGGTTTATGTTCAAATTAGATAAATTTGCCAGTTTATAGATACGTATAAACTAACAACCAATGTTATTTGTCTAGAAGCGCATCGATTTGGACTAAATTAAATTACATTGTATAAGGAAAAGGTATTCTGAACAAGAATTGTGTTAGGTTGTTAAGTTAATTTTACAATCTTATTTTACTCTCTGTGTAAGTACTCGTGTCTTGTTATAATACATTATTTAATTCTCATCGTTTATTAGTAGACGGAGTTTCCATTACACACACGATGTCGTCCTTACTCGCACATTCACGAGTAATTCCTACAATTGTTGAGGTCAGGGTGACGTCGGGTTACCGTAAGCCACTATAATAAGAACAATGCCGACAATACTTCTAGCTAAACACTTAGTGCTTATTGGTACAAGGTCATGCGACCTGCCCTTGGCTTAACAAGCGTTCTATGGTGTCCCCGAAAGACGGGACAGTTGAGTTGTAGCTATTATTAAAAAAGTTTTGCGGAAGGCAGGTTGATAATAAAATTGATCTGGTATTTTATACGCTCACCTTTGAGGATGTTGCTAGTTGAGTTTTCCTCAAAGATGCTGAAATGCTACACTTTGTAGTTGTTCCTATCGAATAATTTGAGCGGTTTTTTTAAGTGTTTAGGACTGTCACGTGTGTGTGATCTAGTGTTCTTAAGGACTACTGCTGAATATGAGGTCCTGGGTTCAATTTCAGGCTTAAGCAAGGTATTCTTCAGTTTATCAGTCTGGAATTATGCATTAGCACCTTGGTGTCTGTGTTTGTGCCCGGTTGATGGTAGTAGGCTCGTCACATTTTACTTGCAAGTAAAGGTCGTACGTTGCGCCTTGTAATGAAAGCTATGACCTCCACCAATAATTGGGCTGCCGAACTCAATATTTTTTTAAACTGCCTGGTTTGAACAAAAATCTCTTCATCTATGTTACATGTTACATCTTCTAATTTATAAAATTCTCTTGTCACAGTATTTGTTACTGAACTCCTCCAAAACGAATTCAGTTTTTATGAAATTTTATGTGTAAGTATATCTTCTGATATGTATATAAAATTCTCGTGTCACCGTATTTGCGAGTATATTTAGAAAACGGAGGAGTTCTGTAGAACTCCTCCAAAACGGATTCACCGTTTTTCAAGCTATTGCATAGCTTCTATCGCGAATCCAGAAATTCCGTAACGAAAAAACCTCACGCTCCCCACTCCGACGGGCTAGGAGGTGTGGTTTGAAGGCCGTGCATCGTCTAACGTCGTTTCAGTTCGGCAGTCTTCGACACGACACGGCGTTGTGTGCGATAAGACGTATTGTATTGTGGGGAGGGGAAAGGGGAGGGAAGGGGCAGGGGAGGGGGAGGGGGGGAGATTGTGAGAGGGGACGGAGGGGCAGGGGAGGGATGTGGAGCGGGGTGGAGGGAAGAGCCAGGGGACGGGAGGGAAAAGTGAGGGAGGGGTGAGACGAGGGGCGAGGTGTGAGGGAGAGGGAGGGAGGGGGAGAGGGGGAGGGGAGGAATGGGGAGGGGGAGAGGGGGAGGGGAGGAATGGGGAGGGGGAGAGGAGAGGAGTTGATAAAAATGCTATGCAATAGCTTTACCGCGGCAGTCTCCGAGTGCCACACGTTATTTTTTAAGAAATTTTATGTGTATATCTTCTAATATGTATATAAAATTCTCGTGTCACAGTATTTGCTACTGAACTCCTCCGAAACAGGTCGACCGATTCTTATGAAATTTTGTGTGTTTATTTAGTAGGTCTGATCGTAAAGTACTTTTTTTAAAAAGGCGTAACGATGACTGCCAGTTGCCATTAAGCAGTTAAGTTCTGACAAACTCCGCAACGCATCTGTATCTTATGAACCTATGAGTAATATCTCTTATGTCTATTTTATTTGTTATACCGTTTTATCTCCACGAGCGAGCGTTTAATTACTTTGCACTAATAGAAAAAACATCGGCGTTTCTATTTTTAACTTCGTATTTTTTACAATTGAATGAGTATGTGATGTCTATATCAGACTTTGTTTTGGTATGGGCGTGGGAGAAGATGGAATTAGGTAGGTTCGTAATTTTAGTTGTGTATTTATTCTTTCAGTTACTCAAATTAATAAATAACACACAACACACACAACACACACACACATAACTGTTAGTATGAGTTGGTCAATATTAAATAAATAAACTCACGCCTTATCTCATGGGCGTAGGCAGAAACTATAGAGCGGCATCTGCTACGATTTTTACCTACCTCTCCTACTTTCTGAAGAACCTAACGAATAAGGTCTATGTATGTCCTTGTAGGGTGTCCCCTCCCGGCGTTTCCACATACATCTGCCTTATAAGTACCTTTCGTTAGGTATTTATTTACGTATTTTTTATAACATGCTAATTATTTTACTTACAAGTTATTGCTTACCTCGTTGCACCTACAATGTATTATCTCTGCATCAATTTATGGTAGACTGGGGTAGGTTTGTGGCAGTGTGGTTGAAAATGCCTAATCTAGGATTTTCACCAACTAGGCCAAGCCGGGGCGCGTCGGAGCGTATTTCAACACTGATTGAATTTGAAAACTGATTTTAAATTTTATAAAACTTAACTATTGTTAAATTGTATTGTCTCTGCATCAATTTAAGGTAGACTGGGGTAGGTTTGTGGTGAAAAGTCAGAAGTGCGTTCCTTGGGTCTGAACTGTGATTTACTGTCTTAAAAACACCTACAAGATAAAATACAGCTGATAAACCCATACAATTATTTCATTCATAAAGCATATGACGCAATCCTTAGGGCATGCTACTACCGACGCCTACTACATCTACAACTATATGTTTCCGCCAGTTAAATCATAGTACTCAAGTGGAATAGCAGCTGATACAATTTATTATCGTGCCATTCAGTCTTACTGAGGAATTAAGAGGTGTAGAAGGAGCTTAAAAAATAACGGACTCACGGGTCGAGCTACGACCGAGAACCGAGGTTGGTCTGACGCCCGGGAGACAAAAAAAACATACACAGACCTTATTGATGAGGTTCAGAAAGGTCAGGTGCGTAGTACTCGCAACCGGCGTTCGTGTATGACCACGCGCATGAAAAAAATGCGTATGCGTGCGTATGGAATAGTGGGTAACGTGCAATTTTATTAAAACATCCAAATCATCGTCAGGCATATTATTATCAAACCGCTATTCGGTTTTCGTCTGTATATAGTTACATAGTTCTTTCTTGTTTTTTTCTCCTTATATTAAATATTTATCTACCTCACACTGTTAACTACAAATACATTATTTATTTATTTTACACACACACAACACACGCACAGACACTCACACACATGCATACTTATCAGTCTGCTTTTACGATGGTGACACCTCACAACCTCAGGTCCAGTTGAAAACCTGCATCAGGCACTAGTTGTCTGGCTTTTTCTCTGAACCTATTTGGCGCAGCCGCAAGGCACATAATTCCTTATTTTGTTTATTTTAATTGTCATTTTTTTTAGTTTCATTCTTTTTGTACCTATTTTTATTTTTAACGTGTGCCTGTGTCGTGCCAAATAAATGCCTTTTCTTTATTTTCTTTTTCTTACATGTATTACAGTAAACGAAGCAAAAGAAGTACACTCGAGTATGTTAGAATCATAACCATGGGCGCTCTATAGTTTCTGCCTACCCCCATGACAAAAAAAGCGAGAGATTATGTATTTAACTGCGCTAAGTCAGAAAAAAAATACGTTCATAGAAAAAAGCAACAGCAGTAGCCTAGTGGTGGGACTGGTGGATTGCCAAATAATAGGTCTCGAGTTCGGATTCATGTGCGTATTGTAAAATTATCACTTGCTTCAAAAACGGTGAATTAAAACATTGCGAGGAGACATGCTTGAGAGACATTTCTCAAGGGCATGTAAAGCCAAAGATAAGGATACCGGGCTGGTATCCGCAACTCCACGTCAAAGCGCGTATTTTGCGTATGGGCCATAATCTACCACGCGGGCCCAGTGCGTAATGGTAGATGTCACATGTCTTCGAATTTTTGGTTCTAGGACATGCCGGTTTTCCTCACGATGTTTTCCTTCACCGTTTTTGCGAGCAGTGGTGAAGAAATAAATTACACAAAGTAATTCGCCTGCCTGGGTACGAACCCACGACTTACTGTTCGTAAGTCGGGGCCGCCACCACTGGGCCACCGCTACTCTCTACTCCTCTGAAGCCAGATCAGAGACCCATGGCCAGCATTAAAACGATAACACCAGTTTAGTCCCTAAACACACGCTAAGAAAAAGAAAAAAAAAGAACTAATGAACCCTGAGATGAAACGTGGAATAGAATATAATTTGTGAAAAAGTTTTTATTTTGTAATTTTTAGTTTCTTTGTATGTAAAGAAAGTCTTTCAAAACTTGAAAGAATCATTGATATTGGATAACAATTGCTAAAGAAGTTCTATCTAAACATTCATCTGTGCATCTCTGCCGGCCCCTTTTAATATAGGATGGCGTAATGTTATGTTGTGGAAATACAAAAGCTCAGCATAGACATCTGACTATAGCAATCGCGAATAATTTGCTGTTATGAGTTGAAGAGTTCCGTTGCCTGTCTTCTTCATCAGTTTTTCTTCACCAAATGATACTTTCTAAATGAAAATGCTTGATTTGTTACTAAAAATGTTAAAATCGGTGCGTGTGTGCCTATATTTTTTGAGGAGTTCCCTCAATTCCTCGAAGATCCCTCATCAGATATGAGTTTTGATACAAATGGGACTAATCTGTTAGTAAATGACGGTGTACTGAGGTAACAAACCCTAAAAAAAAATATATACAACCGAATTGAGAACCTCCTCCTTTTTTTGAAGTCGATTAAAAAGCCGTATGATTGCTTTCCGATTGGCCGAAGAAAGTTAAATTCGATAAAGATAAAGATAAAGATCATTTTATTTTGTGTAAACATGACGTGTATACATGCTAGTTACTGTTAAGCATGCAGGATGATACATTAAAAAAATAGTTCGTTCGTACATGTTTCACCCGTAAGGCGTACAAATTTATAACATTAACAAAAAACAGAAAACAAAAATTATAGCACAAAATAAACAAGTCAGTCAAAGTCATAAAAAGTCACAAAAATTTAAGAGAAATTATAAATGTGAAGTAATGTTCAAAATAAGAAATTAAATATGCATATGAAAAACACAAAATGTCAAATATAAATGTCATTTAAATTATTATAACACTTGTCTGTTAATAAATCTCTAATCTTCTTTTTAAATAAATTACTATCAATTTTCCATTACTTAGCATAATAAATAAAGGAGTGTATTACTTATAGATATTGTTTATTCTTTCTTAAGCACTTAGTAACTTCCTAAGTCTTTTGAGTAACAGCTTTAAGAAAGTTTACCGAAAATTATTTTGATGGAATAAGATATTTCGCAAAAGTCCAATTAATTTGAAGGCTTGTTAGTTTGGCTCTGATCGGCTTTTTAAAGTAAGCTTAATTAATTCGGTTGGTATTTTCTTAGAAATGTTTTATTAAGCACTTGCTATTATTTAGTATTGGTATTTTGGTAGGGGGTTAGGTATTTTTATTTATTTCTTTACTTTATATATTTATTTAATTTCGAACAACATAATCCACCTTGTTAGTAAAATACCTTATCACTAATGTTAAGCCGGGTCCGCAGCGCCGTGTTTTCGTGTTTTCTAACATTAATAACATGTTTTTGAAACAGAACTGCTCAAATAATATAAGTAGGTAAAAGCGTACTAATTTTCACATTTTTTGTAACAAGTGAAGCATTTTTAGTTAAAAAGTATCATTGGTGAAGAAAAACTGATGAAGAAGACAGGCAACAGAACTCTTCAACGCATAACAGCAAATTACTCGCGATTGTTACAGTCACATGTTTGTGCATGGTTGTATTTCCATAACATAACATTACGTCTATCTATTTTAGAAAGAGTCCGGCAGGGATGCTTAGATTCATGTTTAAAAAGAACTTCTTTAGCCATTGCTAACCGATTTCAATGATCCTTTCAACTTTTGAAAGACCATTAATAAGTGCTAGCTTACGCACGAAGAAACTTAAAATTGCAAAATAAAAACTTTTCTACAAAAAAAAAAAGAAACAACCGACGTCTTAAAAAACACTAACAGGCGTAAATAACTCTAGTTTCGGAAGTCAGTAGCCAATAATGAATGAAAGAAAACCACCCAAGCCACATTATTTTTTTATTATTTTATTACATAATGTGCTAAAATATTCCCAACTGAGAACCAATTTGTAACATTTACGTCCGAAGAAAAACAATCACTGAATTTGGGCTGGGCTTTTAGTCCATTTTAATAAAAAGTTCGAGTTTCGACTGGCGCCAGCGTTCTAACAAATGTGATTGATGTGCACTTATAATTCAATTGTTTGACTAGTATTGAACGTGCATATGATTTGGATATTTTACAGAGGGGAAGGGGAACTACAAAAATCGAGGGAAAGGTGGTATTTATAAGACTACCGTAGAATCGACACGTGACAGATTGTAGAAACCTTTCTTTCGCCTTGAGCATGACAATGTCAAGAGCGAAGAGAACATTTTAACTTGATGTATCGCCGTCATCTTTTGATTTAGTACTTGTAATCTAGATGAGGGACTAAATACTAAAATTTTGTCAATAGCCCATTATAAGTAGATTTGAACTGACATATTAAAAGATCCAGTAACATCACTATACCTTGACAGGACAGTAAAGTTTGTTCCATTCAGCGTCAAAACATCCAAATTCAGGATCTGTACAGGTCACCAATTAATGTCTTTCAATCCTCCTATATCAAATCGTTCGGTGAGCTCCGGTCCCCAACTCGATTCTCGATGCTCTTCACTTGACTTACCTCAATCCAACGACGTTTGACGTTTAAAGCCTACCTAACGCGATCGTTTTAGATCGGTCTCAGATTTTCAAAAATGATATTGGAACGAAAGTTTCTTCTAGGTTTGGACCGTTTTGGTTGTTTAATTCTGTTCTAACTATAAAGGTCATTGCCAATGACTAACTGGTGTGCAGTTGCACACCGAACTTTGATGGCAAGTGAGAGTTGTTTTTTTTAAATAAATAAATAAAAATAAAAATGTATTTATTTGTACAAAAATATGCATTAGCGCTATTTTACAAGTTTCCTGGTCCCCACACTAGGATTCCCTGTGTTGTGAGAACCAGTCTCTTCCTAGTCAAGTACATATAATTTTTTAATACTATATACCAGTGCTTGACTGCAATTCCACCAGATGATATTATAAGCAGTGGTGCAATAAGTGATGGTGTAGCGCATTAGTTTATTTACTCTAGCCTTGAAGACACCTAAATTATAATCGGACGGGAAGACCGCAGCCGGCAAGTTGTTCCAGTCCTTCGATGTACGTGGTGTAAACGACGAAGCGAAATGCTTTGTCCGAATCGTAGAAGTGCCAACGATGTAAGGGTGGACACTCGCCGTTGGTTGTCCGATGGTAGAAAGGTGATTGCGGAATCAAGTCATGTAATTCCCGTGCACATTCTCCAAAATCTATCCTATAGAATACCGAAAGGCTAGCTACCCTACGCCTGTGCTCAAGGTATTGCAGATTGGTTCTAACCAAATCTGGGTCACCAATAAGCCTCTTCGCACGCCTCTCCACTGAGTCCGAAGCTGCTAGATGACTTCTGGCAACACAAGCCCATATGTAGCTGCAGTACTCCACACACGAACGGCCCTGTGCTTTGTATAATATAAGAATCTGACCAGAAAACAGTTTAAGTAGCATGTAGTCTAAGGCATTAAGTCCGCCTATGTACATTTGTGTGCTTGAAGTATTAAATAAATAAATAACTAATAAGTGGACTTTAAGTTACTGCGACTATCAGACGGGGTACTGTGCGCTTTGTCGCATCTCTGCGAGTGCGCACAACGTGCTCCTAGATACACACTGATGATAGTACGAAACTAGTTGTTTGACAGTTGCGTATGCGTTAAAAACGCGCTTATCAAATAAGTACGTTGTCACCACGACAAAAAAAGAGTATGCAAAAACCCTAACTTCGTTTAAATTCATACATGTTGTCATACACACACGAGTTGCGGGTACTACGCACCTGACCTTTCTAAAGAACCTCACAAATAAGGTCTATATATGTCCTTCTAGAGCGTCCCCTCCCGGCATTTACATTTGCCTTATTTTTACTCATAATTTTATACTTTCAATAAAACATTACTACATCAATAATATTCGTTTTATTTTGTTGGCCCACTGAAATTCTCTCCAGTTTACATCCACAACTTCGCGAGGGAATGAACGGAAACATTTTCCAGCGCTGAGCGGGTATCGGAGCGATCTAAGGACTGTGTGTGACGTTTGATGTTTCAACTTGTGCCCAAACAAGTCAAGAACACTTAGTTTAGCTGCTAGACATTTTAGAGTTGTGTGGAGTGAAAACTAAGCGAATTGGGTTGAGTAAAAATCTATGCTATACTTTTCGAGAGCAGGAGGAGCTTGTAACTAAACAATAACACTTGACACAGACTCACGGGTTGATCTAAGGTTAAGCTACGCTTGGCGAGGTTAGTCCGTGGATGGGTAACCATTCATTACGTCATATCAAGACTCCTCCGTGCCTCGGAAAGCCGTTGGTCCCAACTAACATTTGTAGATCTTTGACAGTCGTTTACACGTCGACAGATAGTCAGAAGCCCGAAATTCTGACAACCATTCTAACCAAGGGGTAGGTACTCGATTAATGGCAGAATATATTGTTATTTTAAGATCTTACTCATTATTTGTATGTAAACCCATTGTAAATGACAGTAGTAGGTTATTACGGAGTAAAACGCGAAGCTTAATTAAACACTGTTCTTGTAAAAAGACACGGATAAAATTTTACAAATGGTATCCAGACAGAAAACAGAACACTAAATTCAAAAACTCCCGCTCTTTTTTTCTTTTTCAGCAACTTACCATAGACAAAAAATATGATTGTTTTTTACCAAAGAGTGACAGTGTATGACTAAAACTATGAGCGCGTCGCTAACACCCATGTTTAGTTACTTAATGTGTGTGTTTACGTTTAGTTAAAATAAAACAATGGCTTTTTAACTGTGTTCAAATAAATAGTCTCCTAGTACGTACCCCATATTATATCTGCAGCGAGACAATAGTGTACGTAAAAGTAGCTTTCAACAAGTTCTTGAACAAAAGAAAAATACGGATCACACATAGTCCTAAATTACTTCCGAGAAACTCTCTGATGTCGACGAAGCAGTAAAACTTAGCGGTGATTTCTTTCTGTATATTTACTGGCGCAAAAGTAAACTTTGCTAACTTAATTAGCCTTTATTAAAGACACAAAAAACTTAAACACACCAACATCTAAAAATGGAGCGTTTTCCAATGACGGCCTACTGGAAACAATCAGTTACCAATGAGTTGTAGGCCAGCTATACAAAATCCAAGCCTAGCCATTTCCCAACGATGTTGGCGTTAGCTTCCAGTTTAACCGGATGCAGCTAAATGCCAGTGTTTAACATGGAGCGACTGCCTGTCAGAGCTCCACAACCCAGTAACTGGGTAACATGATACCCCTTGGTTAAACTGGTTGTCAGACTTTCGGGCTTTTGACTATTCGTAATGACTGACATTGATCTACAAGTGACAGCCGGGACCAACGGCTTACGTGCTTCCCGAGGCACGGAGGAGTATTGATATGTAATGAATTGTCATCCATCCATTCACCAACCTATACTCCATCCGATTAGGTAGTTAACAAAAGGTACACAATTTTGACATGTATTTTTAGTTAATAACACAGTTTAAAAATAAAATGCAGCTGAAAACAAATTTATAAACAACAAAAAGGATAACATGATCAATTAAACAATTTGTTTAAACAGTAGTTGTATTTAATTAATAAGCGTTTATGTAAAAAGACTTGTCAAGATTGTATACCTACTACCAACTCGGATGGAGTATAGTCAAGCGATTAAAAACCAGAACCAAAAACCAGTTAACGTCTATCAACTAAAAAGCTGCACAGTGGCCCAAAACTTCTATAATAATTGTTACAATGGAAACAGCCTAAACTCGTTATGCGTTCAAACATTTTTCTGTCACTCATATTTAAAACTAGCTGATGCCCGCGAATTTGTCCGCGCGGTTTTTAACAATTCGTTGTTTTATACGGTACGGTATTTATGTTCCTAATAATAAAAGAAGCATAAGTTACTTCTTATAACATGAGCTGTATGACAGTGATAGTCCAGCCTAAATCGGTTCAGCTCTTTCAGAGATACAAACAAACAAACAAACAACAGACAGGCCAGTAAAAAAATATTGTAAATTAATAAATTAAATTTAAAAAATATTTTTGTCTCAAATGCATGAACAATGGGGGTAGGCAGAAATTACAGAGTGCTATCTGCTACGATTTTAAAATACTTCTTTCTTCTTACTTTCATACATTTAGTTATACACACACACCGATTGCGGGTCTTACGCTCCTGACCTTTCTGAAGAACATCCCTAGTGAGGTCTGTGTATGTATTTCTAGGGCGTCCACTTTTAGTGTTGCCACTTACATACATACATAAAACTCACGCCTTTTGCCCATGGCGGTAGGTAGCAACTACAGAGCGCCATAGGCTACGATTCCGACATACTTCTTTTGCTCCACTTACATCTGCCTTATAAATATCTTTCGTTAGTCGCTTTTCATTCATCCTGGCAACGTGACCAAACCATCTTAGCATACACTTTTTGGTTTTTTAATAAATAAAAAAAACTGTTTTTAGACATTACAAACAGACAATACAATTTTATTTTTTTGTACAGCTGGATTTTCTAACTCCAATTTATTGTGGAACGCCAATGTTGAATTGAAATCATTGATGGGTTCAGTCAAACTGTGATGGAAAACGATTGTACCTGAGGTACCCATTGGTACCCATTGTTTTTTTACACTTCCCATATCGAACTAGTCCGTAGTCTAATATGAGTGTAGTTTGTGAGTCCCGTTAGCTTTATTGGCCCAACTACATGCACCGTAAAGATTTATAGGTAAAAATTTAATAGTCAAACGAACTTACCTGTAAGTGAAGTTCGACGGTAATTATACGAAGTCTTTGTTTCATTCGAAAATTATAAGAATCCCACCCGAACCAAACACCTACACATGCTATCCAAATATAATTTTGAGCATGGTTAGTAGGTAGGTACCTACTGTTTATACGGCCGATACTAGACATTACATTTGTATTCTGTCACATAGTGACTAGGTTGTCTTGGTTCGAATATGAACGTGTTGTACCAAATAAAATGTCTGGAGACAAACATGTGTTTCAATAAAGTAATTTATAATATCACTGTTCACGGACTCTGCTAGGCACTTTTCATCAGGTTATGGGCCCATATGATTGTCCAGGTATTGCCCAGATAATTGCACGTTATTGTAAATTTTGAAAATTGGGAAATACGCTTTTTCGGTTGATGATGGATGATCAGAGTTCGTCAGGTTCCGTGTTTGGAATCAGAAAGCTCCGGGGTGATGATGACTTTGAAGTTTGGAAGCTCCAAGTTCCAAACTGGAAACTGGTAATGTAAAAACTGGTGGGTGGCTGTAGAGGCCAAGGAAGTCACTGCTGAACTCAAGGATGCTGATCGACAGGCGCGTACTACCATGTGTCTACTGTTGGAGCCTTCGTGTTTTTCAAATGTATATGATTTGAAGACCGCGCATGAGGTATGGCACAAGCTGTGTGGTGCATACGAAGATAAAGGCTGGGGTAGACGTATATCACTGCAGCGTCAATTATGGTCATGTAAGTTAGAAAATTTTGCGAATATGGAGAAATATATCTCGAAGGTACTATCCATACCACAACAATTGGCTTCAATAGACGCGAAAGTCTCCGATGATTGGATCATTTCAATTTTACTTGCCGGATTAACATCAGATTATAAACCGATGATCATGGCAGTAGATTATTGTGGCAAGGAAGTTAACTTGGAGCAAATAAAAACCAATATCACTGTGCACGGCCTCTGCTAGGAACTTTTCATCATTTGCTGTGAACTTAATGAAGATCATTGACAGGTGTCAGATACCTAAGCTGGTCCAGGGTTTTTTTTTGGGGATCGTCTTGTGTAATTTTGACGTTCAAAAAGTGAAAATCCTCAGTATTGCTTTTGTTTTTTTTTCTCTCGATATTTTTCTTCACCGATGTCAATGGTTTCTAAGATAAACTTAGAAAATACATTTGAAATTAAATAGTCACATTGTTACTTGCCTGAATTTGATCTGGAATCTGCATTTGCGCCCGATTACTGGTAGTAAGGTATCTAAGAGTAAATAAATAAATAAATATTTCACAACTTTCACACAACGCCATGTAATCTCACAGTAAGCAGAGCATGTGCTATGAGTACTAGACAAATGATAAACATACTTTTATATATATGTTTCTAAATAGATACATATTATGGATAAATTACACCCAGACACGGAGCAACAGATCGTGCTCATCACACAAACATTTGTCCTGGGTGGGAATTGAACCCACGACCTCCGTCACAGTCATGGCCACTATTGTTTATCTATTACAGTAGATACTCCCCTGCTTAAGCCTTTGGGGCATACAAGCGCAGCGTTATGTAAGTTGGTACGTATAATAGAACACACACACTTACTTGAAACAACGTCAATGCAATCAAGCTAATAACGAATAGAAAACTGTACATTACGGAATTTTCTATTTCACCTTCTCAAGTAGTTTACAGGAAAATGCCACTTATTACTTTGCTCTTAAGTTGAAGATCGCGTGTCCCAAACACGACTTCACACAATAAGGTGCTAAGGGTCCAACTACACATTGTCGGAGTACGCCACAATAGCGTATTTGGGTGGTTCATGCCAGTCACGCGCTACTGCGAAAAGAATTCATTTGTAACGAAAAGTTGTGCGATTGTACGACGCGCGGTATGGTTGCGAAGTAAGTATAGATGTGTATGCTCCTTAAGGCGAGGTTATAGTCGTATTTTCTTTTAGCACAGCCAGTTTTTTTAAAAGGGCCAGTGAATAAATAATAATGGTAAGACAAGAGGTATGATTTTTTTCTCGATAAAAATAATTCTGTATTCGACAAAAATCCATGAAACCATGTAAAAGTTTTATAAGAAACTGTAGCTGCCCTGGCAAACTTTGTTCAACGTTAGAAACAATATTTATGTTTTGTAACCTTTGTTTTAGCATAAGGCTTGTCAAATTGTCACCTGAAAATGGACTGGGAAGACATTTGTCATCTGTCATGTCATCAAAGATGGCGCTGCATATGAAAAATGTTCAATTATTGTTAAGATTTCTTAAATTTTCTAATGTTTCGCTCAAAGTTCCTTTTTAACCGACTTCAAAAAAAGGAGGAGGTTCTATGTTCGTGTGTATGTATTTTTTTTTTTTTATGTAAGTATGTTACCTGATTTCTCCGCCATTTGTGGACCGATTCTCGAAATTCTTTTTTTGTTTGAAAGAGTAGACTCCTGAGGTGGTCCCATTATAATTTCGTGAAGATCTACAACGAGAGATATACAACGGAACTCTTCAAAAATAGACGGCAAATCCATCGTGATTGCTGGAATCGCTTGGATGTTTATTGTTTATACAACATCATGACGTATCATCAAGCCTGTATGCTCAGAGGGGTAGGCAGATGTGTTCAATATACCTAGATTTCGACAGTTAGGTATGTTAAGTTTAATTTATTGGGGTTAGGTGGATAACCCTATTATAATGACATGTATTGTTAACAATTAACAATGTAAAATCAATTCATGGCAAATGTTTGTATGGGAACAACTAAAAATGGAAAAATAAAAAAACTTTTTTACTAAAAATAAAACCGACTTCAACAAAAATAACACTAAACGGTGTAAAATAACTCTAAATTCGGAAGTCGGTGGCCCATCAAGAATAAGACAAAAGTACCAAAGCCACAGACTTCCTAATTTAGAGTTATTTTACACCGTTTAGTGTTATTTTTGTTGAAGTCGGTTTTATTTTTTGTAAAAAAGTTGTTTTTTATTCTTCCATAAGAACTTTTCCTAATACTGTTTACTGTTTTCAATAGGAGGGCTCGAGAGATTACCTCCAATGTAGACAAATACTTTGAGAGCGAGAAACGGTACAATTTAGTAAATTATTCGTTCATAATTCGTAAATAAATTATATTTCGAAAACACCTTGTTTTGCTGATCTTACCCAATTTATTCAATTTGACAGCTATGACGTCACATCGCGCAAAGTCATTCCTATTCTCATTTGAAACGCATAGTACTGTTTCTTTAACTTATCAGACAGACGTGTTGCTGGGGAGTTTGTTCCGCCACTTCTTCATTCTAGCAAAAACACTAGAAAACGGCGTGGGGCGGGCTTTATGCGGGACCGTCTTATGTCATTTGGACCTTCTAAAAGTCCTGAGCCCCAGCCTAATTTCAGTAAATGAGTTTTGAGTTTATTTGATTTGATAATAAACAAGCAGTTTAAGTGTAACTTGGAGCAAACGACCCTTAAAATGTTTGACAGTGTTGCACGCTTTCATCGAACATTGAAGGTCTGCACAATGGCAGGTAAGGAATGTTCTTTGAGTATTTTGTAATTAGTTTTTAAATGTCTCGACCGAAGGGAATTCATCTTGAATTATTAGTGTGCGGCGTTTTACTAAAATTTCTGATTTTGTTTTCACTTACGCGTACTCGGGATCATGATGTGAGAAAAGATTTAGGTATATTATTATTGTGAGTGGTTATATTTACAACAACATTGGATGGGCTACGTAAAAGATATTATGGTGAGAAGGTGTTCACTATAAATATGAAATGATGATGATGATGATATGGATATGAAATATGATATATGAAGGGAAGATAAAGAAAGCAACGTACGTATAGCTAAAGAGCGGAGTCGGTGTTTCCTGCCCCCTAGCCAAGTTACAAACGATTCGTATCTATTCTCTTTCTACAATCGAGAACGCCTCAAATCCCTTTGTTTTGACCACGTGACTTAGCGAAAGGTGATAAGTCACGTGGTCAAAACAAAGGGATTTGAGGCGTTCTCGATTGTAGAAAGAGTATAGATGCGAATCGTTTGTAACTTGGCTAGGGGGGCTGATAGCTACAACTGGGGGTCTTTGAGTCGAAAAGTGAATAGATTCCTTCTAGGCAAGCGTACTTAATCGCCGACCACATCATCGCTTAACATCAGGTGATACAGTGATTAAACGCGTGCCTATCAATAATAATAAAAATAAATAAACAAATCATAAAATAGAGGTTTATCGAAAAAAATAAACACTTAGCCGATTGCTGTGCCGATAAATAAATTTAGGCCTATTTTTACCAAAAGTGCAGTAGTGCGATTCTATTGTATTACCACGTGAAAGTGTAAGTGAAGTGAAGGCCAATTCAGCTGTCATTCTTTATTAATGCTAGGCATTGACAGTTCATTTCACTATTTTTTTAACGGGGTTACTTTGACTGAATCGATCGACAGGTTTCATAACGATGTTTTCTTTGGTTGATCCCAGGTGTTCAAGATGAACTTAGACAGTACTTAAAAAAATAAAGTAACATTTTTACTTGCCGGGATTTGAACTAACTACCATAAGAGTCGAGACCTTAACCTACATTTGCAAAAACCGCAAAAGTTGATAACGCCTCTGACTTCGTTTTCAGTGCGTAAAAGTACAATTTTTCAGAGTTATGTACTCAGAGTTCAGTGGGGTGAACAAATTTATGTTTTTTGCGTGCATATTGTGAGCAAAATTGCTGTTTATAACGCTGGTGGAAGAAAGTGAAGGTCGAGTTACAGGTTGTGTCGAAAAAAGAGGAACATAGTGTAACGCACGTAATATAGGTAAATCTTTTCTTGTTTCTTATCAAGTCCATCCAAAGGTTTCCTGTAAGCGATCGGTTTTGGTTATAAGACCGCCTTGTAATATAAACAGCTCTATTTAGCTCAAAGTTATTATTTGTAAGTTTTATTGGATTACAATAAAGGGTATTCTTTATTATTCTCAACCCAGATAGATATATATAAACCATGAATTTGGTGCTCACAATTGAAAGATACAAAATAACATTTATAAAATAAAAAGAAGGTGCCAACATAAAAACACACAAAAAATATTAACCCAGGACCTAACCCTTAACCAATTAGACCAATGAGGCAATTGTATATTGATCTCACATCAGTATATTCTATTATACTTAAAATACTGTTTTAAATATTTTAACCCTTTGCTCGCCACAGTAATGTACAGATGACAAACCAATATGTGCCCAGTACGCCACTCGACACGACTACATGACAAATTTAAAGGATAAATTCGCAGCTTGCCACTGACGGCACATTGATATTTTATTACTCGGTGGTCAGTGTGTGTGTGTGGCTGTTTGTCATATCAGCATATAATTTAAATCGTTTATTTTTCAGCCACGTAGTTCAAGTTAAAGCTGGTACTAAGTAACCAAAGTTAAGCGAATTACTTAAATAAACTAGAAATTCCAAGCAAAGAAATCTAGAACAACAAATGATACCAATAGCTTCTAAGTAATTGCCCTTTCTAGATGTAATTTACCAGACGTTTTAGCTTAGAGCACTTTGAAATCACAATAAAGGAAAGTACACAGCGTTTTTTGAGCTCTTTACACAAATGTAAATAGTTTTAGTCATGTTGTATAGTCTAATACAAGATGGAAGGAAGAGTCACACTGATATTTTTTTGTTTTATTCTGAAGTATTTTTTACTTTGAACTGTGGAAATTTATGAGAAAACTCTTATTTCTAACTAACCTAATGTGATTTCTTTAAGTGAACATGTGAATTAGTCAGAAATCATGTTTTCAAATAGGGTATAATAAAAACATTATTTTAGATTGGCAACATCTAGGTACATTATGTGTAGGTATGGATGTTTTGTAACATCATAATAATTTTACATTACTTCTTTATTTTAGACCTACTATTTTTCGAGGGTCATCGAAAAACAGACCCAAATAATATGTTAAAAGAATATAGTGATAGGGATTCCCGAGGGGAAAAATAAATCAAACTTGCGCTAGCTGACCTTTTAAAAGAGCAGTATACCATTATGATTTTCAGGTTTATAGGAGGAAAACTAAAACAGGTCCAGAAACAGAACCCGGTACAGAAAACTAAAACAGTCGAGTTTGTATTTATTTTAAGGAATGTGCCAAAACACAGTAATTTGACGAAGAAAAAGACGACGAGGCAATTTAAAAACTATTCTATTCTTTAACTAAAAAAATCTGATATCTAAGAAAATGATGTTTACATTATTGTAATGAAGAAAAAGAAAGTACTATAGACAAAAAGTGAGAAATAAATGCGATATAAATTTCTAAACGGCGATATTTATCAAGATACTTGAGCGGGTCGTTTGTTTGAATTACCGTTTTTTTTGTTGTGATATAAAAATAAATAAATATTATTGTATCGTAACTTGGGGTTGGGACGATAAATTGTAGGTATTGTGAGGTCAGAAAAAGAAGGGCAAAGGATTACTGTTTGACGAATATTTGTTTTTATCACTTACTAACTGTGCGTCTTCATTCTAGTGGCAATTCGTGAGTTTCATTTTTGTTGTACCTACGCATCTCTAATTCTTTATCATCATCATATATACATATCTTATTGGTGCGGTTCTCCAGAAAGGTCAGGTGCGTATTACTCGCAACCAGCGGGTGTGTATGACAACATGTATGAATGTACGACGCAAGAGAGGTAAGTATGAATCGTAGCAGACTTCAAGTTATGTAATTATTTATTAAGATCTCATGTAAAATGTACCAATAATATACATACCAAAAAATGAATTTCTAAAATGTATGTAATATTTAAAAAGTATTATAGGTGCATTTGTAGTGCAAAAAATACTTGCCGAAGAACTAGGACGTCACGACATTTATGCTAAATGAAGGACATAAATTAACCAAAGACTGAAGCGTACGAATGTCAGCTTTAGCAATAATAAAATACGAAAACCTTTATTCTTAGAGAATACCTGAAAATTTTCTTTGGAAAAGAAAACCAGTAGGTAATTCGTTATACATTACGTGAGGCTACCCACCTGTGCTCATAAATTATAGAATTCTAAAGTAACGTTAGTAAATCTTCTACTACTGAACTAAAATATAACTGAGTAAAGTGTAAATTATTAACTTTCAACAGCCATCTCTATAAGTCACAGATTTCTTCAGAAATGAATCAAAAGATTGATAGATCATCACTACATAGGTAGTATAAAACAAAGTCGCTCCCGCCGTCTGTCTGTCCCTATATGTATATGCTTAGACCTTTATATCTACGCAACGGATTTTGATGTTTTTTTTTAAATAGATAGAGTGATTAAAGAGAAAGGTTTATATGTATAAAACATGCATAATATAGCAGAGAAACACAGATCATTTTGGAGGTTTCTAATGTGATGTCGTAAATGAACTCATTTTTTCGCGCTTACATTGCAAACGCTGGCTGAACCCTATGAGATAGATCAAAATAATGTACTACAGTATTGTACACCTTAAAAAGGTCTACAAAAAAGTCCCCAACAGTATATGTTTATCTCTTAGGGATAACCCACAATAACTATTTAATTCTTTAGTTTTAATGACTTATTTACGAAGCTATTTTATGCAATACAGCATAAAACCTTATCCAATTATGTACCTTTAATAAATCGTCCACTTAATATAGATCAATATTGCCCTTATTTTCGAAGATATTACAGATTTAAAATGCAGAGGCATAGCGGCTAATTGCACCCGTGTGAAGCCGGGGTGGGTCGCTAGTATAATGTAATTTATAAACACAAAAAAACAATTTATTTATTTAACATTAGACGATTACAATACAAATAGATGCATGCAATGGTGGTAAATCTTAGTATGTCCTACATACTAAGATCTCAGAGGTTAATAAATATCCAGTCGTAGTAGTTAAACATTAATCATTTTAAATATTAAATATTGTAGGTAGTATTAGAAATTACAGCTAGGAAGTCGTTACCATTGACTTTCTAGCTGGTGAACTTTGAAATTCCAAAGGTTAACATTTTTTTCAACTTTTTCTCTATTAATGTAAGCAAGAAAGCTAAAGCAAAGCAAAAAAAGCATCCGGAATAAGCTTCCTCTCTCCTAAACTCACTTATTTTGCTGTGCCCGACAGGGTCCATGTTATGATCTAATTTTAAGTTTTACCATCTAGGAATACATGTGGAATGCAATAAAAGTATTGAGTATTGAATATTATGAAGACGAAATATTTGTATTAATGTATGTAACGAATGAGTTTTAAAACTACTGGACCGATTTGAAAAAATCTTTCACCGTTGGGTAGCTACACTATCCCCGGGTGACATAGTCTACTTTTTATCTCTGGGAGCTTCGCGGGTAAAACCGCATGATGTCTGCTAGTCTATAATTTATGTATGTATTTAGAAAAATCTAAAGTATGTTTATCAGTTGTCTAGTAGGTACTCATAGCACAAGTTCAGCTTAGTTTGGGACTAGAAGGCGTTGTGTGATGTCGAATAATATTATAGTATAATTATTAGGTACTTATTTTTGTATGTTTGCATGTGTAAATATTCAACACAATGTTAATTGTTTCATGAATAAATTGAATTGAATTGAATTGAAAAAATTGTGTGAAGGTGTACACTTCTGCCTAACCTTTCGATAATAAGCGTGATTTTTTTTGTAGAAAGGCCTATTTTACTTCAGACTTTTGCTCTTGACAGCAACCTTTTAAAGCCGGTTCCCATTTCTTTCTGGTGTTTTCGCCGCGAAGGCACTTCCAATTAATTAATTTGCGTAGCGTTTCAAACGAGCGAAATGACAAATGACATCACTAGACACGTTCATTATACGCTAATAATAATGTAAGGCAGACACACTTGACAAATTAACACTATTGTCTACCGCGAACGAATTAATTACCTACATAATACGTTACACATCCTACAGTTGTTTGTTTAGGTCCGTAATTTAAATTCGATTGACAAATTTCTGTCTCACTTCAGAGTAAATACTTTAGATTTCAGTTTTTGCTATTCCCTTCATACCTACCCTACCTGTTTCTATATTCCATAACTCTAGGGAATGAATGGGACCATATGAACGTAGCATATGAATTGTTTTTCAAATATATTTATTTTTTTATTAAATAATTCGGCTGAGTTGTTTACTAATGTAAAACACCCCTACGAATCGAACACGCGGTGCAGGGCCAATCGCTCTGCCGCTGCGCTATCGGTCATTGAATCGGATCGTATTATTAAAAAGTCACAATAGTGTTTAAGTATTATATGATTTGCACCTCATGTTATAAGGCGAGCTTTTTTTTCTAATAACCCATCAAAACCTTTTACTGCTGACCTAGCAGTAAAAAGTTTTAATGGGTAGCAAATGTTAGTAGTGGAAGTGAAATTTCTATTAAATCATTCTCGAAGCTTCACTAAAAATAAAATCCTGACGACTTTCACGTAAACATTATCTGGGGATCTTCAATTGAAACGGTGCCCGTTTGTTTGCAAAAGATAGAAACGTATCCATTCCAAATAAATGTTACGGTTTGCTATTTTGCGAAAAGCAAAGAGTTCCAAAAACTGTCGACACTCCTTGGAATATTCGTGTTCAAACTTGCATTTGGAATTCAGCTTTGGGTACGTTTTATTTTACCTTCCAGTACCCCTTTGACAACGCCACTACATCGATGTTCATACTAGCCATTCTTTCCCCATTTTTTTTCAACATGTCCGGACTATCGGCAGATTTCATTACGTTTGTACAAGAATTCGTGAATCACGTAACAACGGGATTCGGGCGTAATTCCCGGGCCCCGGGGCGCGGGACTGTCTGCCTCCGGGATTTAGCACGAACAAAGTTAGAACGAACAGTGTGGTGGTAGTTTAGGAACTGAATACAATATTATGTGAATTATTTACATTAATTCAATTGTAATTGAGCTTGATGTGAAGGTTCTGTCAGTTGCATCTTGAATGCATTTATTAGTTGGGTACATACATAAATCAGGATCTACTTACAGAAATAAATATAGGTAATTTAATTTACTAGTTATTTATTATAATTGCCTATGTTACATTGTTATGGACGCGTTGGTTTAGTAGTGGTAAGCTTTACTGCTGCTAAAATAACCGGGTTCGATTCCCGAACGGAGTACAGATGTTTTTTTTAAATGTATGAATGCATTTTTTCTTGTTATTAAAATCGATGACATGGTTCCTCAGAACAGATCTTCGTATGTCTTATAGTTTCAGACTTTCCCAAACTGACCGATTTGAATGAGACACCCTGTATACAGACAAAGACATATATTTTTCTAAATAAATACATATTATAGATAAATACCACCTAGACACACAACAAATGATCGTGCTCATCACACAAACATTTATCATGAGTGGGAATGGAACCCACGACTTCCGGCATAGCAGTCAGGGTCATTAACCACTAGACCAAAAAGCAAGTAAAAAAAAATAGAAGGAATATTAAGTTTAAAAGGAAACTCGTTCTAAGTTCTCCATCGTTTCCACAAATATTTTATCCAATAAAACTTTTGTTGTATTTATTTTCAAGGCGCAAATTTACTCGAGAAAATATTAACATCTTTGAAACATGTTTACGTAAATTTTAAGTCTTTTAATACTTTACAGTTTACTTTAAAGTCGGTTTTGAGGTACTTAATCAAAAATTTTCGTAGAATTCTGAAAGTCGTCTTTCTGTAATTAAAGTCAATTAGGTAATTATTAACTTCAATTACCTCGTTAACTGATAAAACTCTACTAATGAGGATTCTGGGAGTATCTGTATGCTTTCATCCTACTTCGTACTATCCTTATTAATATTTTAACGCGAAAGTTTGCACGTAAGGATGGATGTTTGTTGCAAAAATTGCTGAATAGATTTTAATTTTTTGGTCACTCCGCTACATTATAGTCGAAAGTAAACAAATAATAGAATGGTTAGGTTAGGTTGTGTAAGTGCGTATTAACACAGCCTTAATTTAATACGAAGAACATAAGTAATTGGAACGTAGAGAATTCTCAACTCTACATTAAGGAAATGTAGGCATAGGTACACAAAAAAAACGAATATGTTAAAGGAACAGCCATTCCAAAAATATCTGTACCAATATGGGAAATAAAATAATTTAAATTAATTTAATATTTTAATAATCTAAACATTAATTTACCTGTTTTACGAGGTGTATATTGCAATTTATTGGAATACTGGCAGACGTCATGCGGTTTCACCTGCGTCGTTCCCGTTCCCGTGGGAATACAGGGATAAAAAGTAGCTTTTATCACTCAGAAATAATATAGCTTTCTACCAGTGAAAACAATTTTAGAATTGGATCATTAGTTCTAGAGATTACCCTTTACATACAAACTTTACTTCTTTAAAATGTTAATAAAGATAATATTTGGCTGTGTATCCTTCCTTCTCGAGAGTCGTACATAAACCCCATAGGTGCATAAACTCTAAGTTCATTTTATTATTAAGTAGCCTATGTGTTATTCCAGGGTGTCAGCTAACTCCATACCTATTTTTATGAAAATCGCTCCAGCCGATGAGACCTGAACAAGTAAAAAAACATACACACTCACACACTCACAAACTTTCGCCTTTAAAATACTTATTAGTGTGATAATAATACCAGACTATTACTGTCTTATACAGAAAAAGCACGAGCATTGATTATTACCCCGCTTGCCCCAATTCGACCTACACTATATACAAGCATAAATTCATAAGTCATAAGTATTTTATTTCGTAACGATAGGAACATTGTGTTGAAAATTTAAAACATAACGAATTATAAATAAATTAAATTAAAATAACATAAAATTTAACATTTAAAACAGATCAAAATTCATTAAGATATAACTTTAAAAATTTCAATTATAACATTATCATCATCATTATCATATACATAACCTAATCATTATCATATATCATATCATTTCACTTAATTTTCATTTTATTTGATTTCATAACAGATTAAAATAAAACACAGCATTTAAAATTGCAGTTCAATCAGATTCAAATTCATTATTCACGCCTTTTTCCCATGGAGGTAGGCAGAAAGTACAAAGCGCCATCTGCTACAATTCTTAAATACGTTTTTGCTTGGTTTACATTCATACATCAACATGTCACAGTATGACAACTCATAAACACACGCCTACAACACTACTATTACCCAAAATGAAAAGTAATTTATTCAAATTAGAACTTTTGCACTTTTTGAACGTCACGAAACAGTCCCCAAAAAAGCCCACCCTTCACCGCTTTCTAGTGTTTTGCTGGGAAGAAGAAGTAGCGGAACAAACTCCCCAGCAACACGTCTGTCTGACTACTGACCTATATGTCCGGGTTTCCTCACACTATTTGCCTTCATTGATGTCAATGATGTCCAAGTCTACTTGGAAGCCTTCCCTCAAG
Source organism: Euplexia lucipara (assembly GCA_921972225.1). NCBI lineage: Eukaryota > Metazoa > Arthropoda > Insecta > Lepidoptera > Noctuidae > Euplexia > Euplexia lucipara. The sequence continues at coordinate 19,302,438 of OV179156.1, forward strand.
TGAGTGATTTCTAAATACTGACGCAATTACTTACTACAGGTTGTGCAGTCAAAAGTCTCGAGAAATCTAGATTTAGGCCTGTGTTTCAGTCTGATTCGTTTTATTATGCTGTGAATACTTTCTGAACGTTCAACGGTTAAATTGCGTCAGGTTATCATAGGAATTTGTGCTGCGATTAAGTATTTGTGGGTTATGGCTAAATAATTATAGCCGCAGGGGTCCAGTTAAGTTTAAGCTAAGGCCGCCCATTGTAACACCTTATGTACCCCTTAAAGTTATTATTTGTAAGTTTTTATGGTGTACAATAAAGAGTATTCTATACTATTCTATTCTATTCTATTCTATTCTTGCCGAGCTCGGTCCGTAGATGAGTGACCATTTGAACATAATTTGAGAAAAATATTCATTAACACACTCAAAAGAAATTTCTAGTACCAGGTTATTTTTTTACATTTTCACGTATTTTTTTGTGGCTTATAAAGAAAGAAAGAAAGAAAGATGTTTCTTTCTTTCCTTCTGAGAATTCGCAAGTCAGACAAAGTGATATTTTGGGCTTTTCACCAGGAATTGCTCAAAAGCAGCTTATAGAGATTTGGACTTGAATGATTGACTTGATTTGGATTGATTGAGTTTTACGTGGTGAAATGTGGAAGCACCAAATATCTATGCCTAACACTTTGGAAAAATTGGAGCGATTTCACGCAAATTCATTATTTATTAAAACTTTAAAAACCAAAAGGGGTATTTATACCTTAGGCATTTTCTATCAGTTTATGAATACCTAATACTCAAGAATATACATATAGTAGTACAAATACCATTGCTCTTTACTCTACCGAACTTAATGCCACAATTAACAATTGCATTCAAACAAATATAATATATCACTGCTCACAAAAGCATATAAGTGTGAATAGTAAGTACATAATAGCAGTATCAGAGGCCAGTGGCACGGCATTAAATTATCTCATTCCATTATATACGAAGTTAGTAAGTTCAGCCACTTACTTCATTTACATAGAGCTACTAAATAGTGGAGGAGAATGCCCTGCAGTGGGACAGTAACAGGCTGGTATTATTATGTAATAATAATAGTCATAAGTATAAGGCAATATATATAATAACTATGATCCGAAGTTGATTGACATAAATAAATAAATAAAAATAAATAATTGTATTTGTAAAGTTTTTGTAGCGACTGTCAATGTAAAATACAGGCGTATTTTTGACAGTTCGAGAATGAGAATAATAAACGAATGTTTTAAAAAATACGGCAATTGCAATTCGACGCAAGTTCTCATCAGTAGGCCTAGCCATATTAAGTACAAATTCTATTTCTATTATAGAAAGAATATGGCGTATATGGAATCAGCTGTTTGTTAACTGTCAAGTAAATTTCATTTTCAAATTCTACTCGTTAACACTTGACAGTTGTCAAACAGCTGTTTCCATATTACGCCATTTTCTTTCTATTGTCGCCTTATCGATTACGATAATAGAAATAGAAATTGTCATATGGCCAGGCCTGCAGTTTCGTCGATAGCATTTAACGGCAAAGTTCTATCGACAAATCTGAAGAGAACATTCGTCGATAGGTTCTTTTCAACGATTAATTGCACACCGATGCGTCTGTGAGAGGTTCGTCTATATAATGGCCAGTGATTTTTTGACACTATTGTTGCTCTACGAATGTAATAAAATAATTAACGAAATAGTACCTACAATCTTTTGCCAAGCGCTTTTCGGCGAAACACTCAAGGGTTTGTCGACGAACAAGTTCATCGGAACATGTTAAATTGACCCTTTTCTATATCATCTACAATTCACCTACTTTTTCTCTATTTTTCTACTTGTTTGAAAAAAAAACTTGCTGCAGTGCCACGATAAGTCACACACAAACACGCTTGCGAAATTTATGTATTTTCGCAGTTTTCTTTCAACATTAAATCATATACCTACTTATGAGTGAGTTGGGTATGTGTTTTAGTTTTAACGTAACTTTGTTTCAAACTACAAGTACTACAACACTGTAGAATCGAATCCTGGTCTGGCGACCATATATCAAGTACTTATGAATGTAGGTATAGGATTTATCGTAACTCACACATATGGAAAGCATCTAAACTAGGAAACGCAAGCGTCATCAATAACATATTATATTCATAAGTATTTCGCCTTCTATTTATAATATTTGGATTTCAAAAAGTGTCAATAGAGCTCAGAAGAAACTAGGAAAAAATAGAGTTTATTTTCCACTCATGACTGAAGGATTAGTAGTAGGAATTTAATAATAATAATTTATTGGCAGATGTAGTCCATACTGTTAGTAAAAAACATATTAAACTGATGAAACTAATGTTAGCTTACGTATACAATAAAACAAACTAAACATAACAGATGCAAATCAAACCACAAGGTAATGAAAAGATGTCTTGAAGTGAGTGAACTTACCCACCTGAGTGTGCAATCCCACCTATCAGCTGAGCATTGGACTATCCTACCGGTCCCGCAATGCCCCCAGAATGCTGTGGTAGCTGCCCCGTGTTCTGTTTTATAGAGAGGCGCAGCGCTTGCGGATGATGGCGTAAAAATCATCAAGCCTTGCATCTGCAAACATACTCGACGCGCTACAGTACCGTGGCAGCTCCACAAGCATTCTTGTACTGGATTTTTTAAACATTATTTGTTTTTGTAGTGTTGTGTCAGGTAAGCAGTTGCTCCATGTAAAATACTGGTATGAAGCTCCAGAGTCATATCCAAAACGTATTAATGAATTAAATTAACCTGTAATCCCCGAACGGTAAGACAGTGGTGTGGTATCTCTAGAATACCCAAATTTTGCCAGTTATGTTCACGTTGGGGGGGCTATGGCTATCAATCACTGGTCTGGGACAGAGAAATTCTGTATAGAAAAACTCAAAGACGCTTTATCCAACCCGGGGATCGAACCCAAAGCCTCGGGCTTAACAGTTGCGCTAGTAACTATTAGATCAACAAGGCATGACGTAGTCATCATCAGCCTAGCTTTTTCCCAAAAACGTTGGGTTCGGCTTCCAGTTTTAACCGGATGCAGCTGTAAACCAGTGTTTTAAAAAAACGTCGTTCGTCGAAGTTCGCATCAGTTTCGTCGATAGAATATAACGGCAAAGTTCTATCGACAAATCTGAAGAGAACATTAGTCGATAGGTTCTTTTCAACGATTCATTGCACACCGATGCGTCTGTGAGAGGTTCGTCTATACAATGGCTAGTGATTTTTTGACACTATTGTTGCTCTAGGAATGTAATAAAAGAATTAACGAAATAGTAGCTGTATACCAGTGTTTTACATGGAGCAACCGCCTGTTGGACCTCCACAACCCAGTAACTGGTTAACTCGATACCCCTTGGTTAAACTGGTTGTCAGATTTTCGGGCTTCTGACTATGTAACGACTGTCATAGATCTACAAATGACAGCCGGGACCAACGGCTTTACGTGCTTTCCGAGGCACGGAGGAGTCTTGGTATGTAATAGATGGTTACCCATCCACGGACCGACCTCATCAAGCGTAGCTTAACCTTTAATCGACCCTTGAAGCTGTAAGGCATTCCCTAGTATTGGTTTAAATTAATAATGAAAATTTATGTTCTTCTTCTTATCATGTGGTTAGGAACTAACCTGGTGTCAGAATTTTAATGCCGCCCATGGGCCTCTGACTTGGCATCACATGCCCTCGAGACACATATCTCTCAGACATGCCGGTTTCCTCACGATGTTTTTCTTCACCGTTTTGAAGCAAGTGATAATTATACAATCCGCACATGAATCCGAAAAGTCACAGGTGTGTGCCTTGGGTTCGAACTCGAGACCTATAAATTGGCTATCCACCACTAGGCTATCACTGCTATTTCTGTTTTTCGTTATGTTAAAATAATAATATTATAATCTTAGCAGTTCCTAGTCGTTACTCGTGGAGTGTGGGTTATAAATCAGAGGTCGTTGAAAGTGCCCGAATATTGCGGCCGAGCTGTAATATTACGTGTACTACGGAGGGTAGGCAGCAGTTGGTACTGCTGCCTACCCTCGAGAGTGAGGGTACCCGTGAGAGTGTACTAAAATAATAATGAAGCCGTGGGAAGACATTCTTGTACACGAAAATTTGCCGACACGATTTCTTCAATTTTAATATTTATAATTAAGGTTGTCGCTTGGTAATTTTTAAAAGATAATTGCCTGTCGGTTATTTTTTCTTAAAGTCGCCCGATATGAATAACCAACTACAACAAGGAACAAGAAAAAAAAGTTTCGGTTTTTGACTCGTCTTGTAAAAGGGTTATTTCGATAAATCTATTTACAGCAATTAACCATTAACTCGAAAAAAGAATAATGTCAATTAAGATGAAAGAATACTACATCAAAGAGAATAGTATGAAACATATTATATTCATCATATACAGGGTATTTTTTTGATCACCAGCCAAATTTTCACGGGGTGTTCTAACCATGAATATGAATAAATTTCACTATGGAACCAACTCGCAAATCTCCAAGAAAGAATCTGCTTTTGCATACATTTCGGTCGAGTAGGTATTAAACTTTTGTATGCAACAGTAAATATTTTTTTCGCGATTACCGACTTGGTCCCGAAGTAAAAGTTGTTAATATTTATGAGTAGAACATCCTGTGAAAATTTGGCTGGTGATTAAAAAAATACCCTGTATATTTTATTAAATAAATAAAGAATTGGTCAAGCCGCTTCGGAGGAGGTTTGTAACAATCACTATGTTACACGAGAATTAAAGTTGAAATTCAATAATTTAATCTTTATTTCGTTAATACTTTAAACGCACAAATATACAGAGGCGGACTCTTAAAATTTTGCCTTAATACATATAATGCGGTTTGAATTATTTCTCGAGACCAACATTCCAAGTAAATCTCTTACACAACAGAACGCAAAACCATTTAAAAAGTTAAATTGAAAAGATAATTAATTGAAGTTGAAATGCAGACCGTAATTTCTCTGTGAAACTGAAGCTCACTGTCATACACGATCCATCCTTTCAATTCGTGTACCATCGAACGCCCCGTTAATTTGTCACGCGTAATCCCTGAAGGGGTGGGCAGAAAGAGAGGTCTTTATGAATTATTTCGAGGGTGGGGAATTTACTGTTAGATGAAGCGGTAATTGCTTTGTCAAAAATAAATTTAAAAAAAATTCTTACTCTACAAGATTTCAAGCTCTCTGTCACAATCGGTCACAGCTATTTTAGTTTTATCATATACTAGCAGACGTTCCGCGGTTTCCCCCGCGTTGTTCCCGTTCCTGTGGGAATGCAGGGATAAAAAGTAACCTATGTCAACCGGGGATAGTGTAACTTCCCAACAGTGAAAGAACTTTCCAAATCAGTCCAGTAGTTTCGGAGCCTATTCAATGCAAACAAACAATCAAACATTACCTCTTAATAACATTATAGAAAAAATGAAATGACGTTTGAGAGTCTCACTAAAACTCGAAAATGGCTGGACCGATTTGGCTAATTTAGGTCTTGAAATGTTTAAGGAAGTCTTAGGAAGCTTAAAACGGTGAAAAGAATATAGAAAAATTGTGAGGAAAGTATTTTAGTACTTCCCTCACAATTTTTCAAGAATAATTTAAGTAGCCATACAATATGTTTCGACTTTTCCCTCGGTGCAGTGTCAACGTGATAAGGGTGTCTTAATTTAAATTGATTCATTGCAGAACGAGGATTGCTGGTACGGCTAGTCTATATCTATACTAATATTATAAAGAGGTAAAATTTGTATGTTTGTATGTTTGTAAGTTTGTATGTAGGGGGTAATCTTCGGAACTAATGATCCAATTTTAAAAATTATTGTACTGGTGGAAAGCTACTCTATTCCCGGTGGACATAGGCTACTTTTTATCCCTGTATTCCCACGGGAACGGAAATTACGCGGGTGAAACTGCGTGACGTCTGCTAGTATGAAATAAATTCCTAAATTCCTTAATTCATAAATTTTACTAAATTCATTCGTATAATTATGTGTCAAACAACGTTTTTGTCACTTAGATTAAGGGTTAACTCATATAATATGTAGTTAATTGAATGGTTTCTCCGGGCCTTAAATCCTTACTAATATGAATTAGTAAGGATTTAAGGCCTTACTAATTCATATTAGTAAGGATTTAAGGCCCGGAGAAAAACACACACATGCATAGACACACATGCTATAGAAAAGCCATTCACATATTATCAGAATAGCAGCGCTGCGGTATTAATTGTTTTTCTTTAAATATCGTGGCATCGAGCTGAGATATATTATGAGAGTATGGGCCCCTGCCTTTTTCGAATCTTGTAAGTATGGAGAATGAGATGATGTTTTGAGAGTATGGGCCCCCTGCCTTCAAATCAAAAATTGATAAAGGCAGGGGCCCCATACTCTCACATATCTCAGCACGATGCCACGATATTTCAAGAAAAACAATTAAATTACCGCAGCCCTGTTTTTCTGATATGTGAATGGCTTTTCTATGGCATATGAATGTATGAATGGTTTGCGATCTGAAATCTCTTAATAGTCGGTTGAAAACAATAGACCAAAACGTCGTATCCTACGAATAGGGGCGTAACTGCATAATAGCTACTTTTCAGGAGACACATTTTTGTGATTATTTAAATTACATATATGTATATATGTGTTTGTGGTTTCATATAATGTGTATGGGTATCATATGCTTCGGCTAGCATTATTTTCAATAAATTGTCTTTATATTTTATACGCATTTTGCCCCTAAATCCTTATTCTCTGTTGTGTTTAGGCGAAGTAGGGTTGGACTTGAGCAATAAGTTACATTATGCCTTTTATCTGCGGAAATGTCAAGGTCACAGTGGCCTTTATGCCATTTTTATATTGCTCTGATGCGCCGGTATACATTTTTATGTTATAGAAATTTGTGTATTAGAACTATTTTACCATTACTGGGAAACAAAAAATGTAATAAAAGAAAATAATTATAAGTAGAGTCATAATATTTAAGTCGAACAAAATCTGAATTTTAATAACATATTTGCTTGGTAAATATTTAAGCATACCAAGTGAATGTCAATTAACAAGAAAAAATGTAAAAAAAATATCTATGGGAATAAATATATTTTCCAATCATGTATAAATAAAAACCTCTAAAAAATAAAAGTAAAAGAACCCGTAACTCTACAAACCAAATAATTGTACTTATTTTCTTAAATAATTCTGTTACTTTTAATATTTGGAAACAAACCTCGTTTGTTTTTAAACAATTAGAGCTTAATATTAAATAACACATAATCAAAATCAGTGTTTCAAATAAAATTGCACAGAATCATAATCAGTCCTTAAAATCAAATTGCACAATATAATCAAAATCAGACTGGATTGAATTAGACTGGCCTGTTGGTCTAGTAGTTAGTGACCCTGACTGCTATGCCGGAGGTCGTGGGTTCGATTCCCACCCAGGACAAATGTTTGTGTGATGAGCACGATCATTTGTTCTGTGTCTGGGTGTAATTTATCTACAATATGTATTTATTTAGAAATATATAAGTAGATATGTTTATCAGCTGTTTAGTACCATAAAACAAGCTGTCAAGCTTAACTTGGGATTAATGGCGTTGTGTGAAAAGTTGTGGAATAATTATTTATTTATTATTTATTTATAAAATTAGTGTTTCAAATAAAATTGTACAGAATCATAATCAGTCCTTAAAATAAAATTGTAAATTATCAAAATTAGTTCTTAATATCAAATTACATGTTATCAAAATGAGTCTTTAAAATTAAATTTGCAATTTTATTGTTAGCATGATCATAACTTAAAATAGAATAACTCATAACGTTGATTCGATTCTAACTGGCAAATAGTTCTTTGGTCGGACTCTTCAAAATAATTTGGGATTCGGACGGGGGTTCTAGAGGGTCGCCATTCTTTAGTTCCGGATTTTGTTGATTCTGTATTTCGGACAAGATTACAATCTCACTTTGCATTATCATTTTGGTAAGGTTTGTTCATGTCGTTTTCAGCATATTGAAAGAAGGAAATGAGACTTTAAAATCATACAATTATCATACTAAACTAGTTTCGCAATATTTTTAATAAAAATGTATTTAAATTATTAGTATTTTAACTAAAATTATGAACTAAACTTACTTACTGGAATACGGATCAAGGACGGAAAAGAAATCAAGCGGAATAAAATTATTATAAAACGAATTACGCTGTTAAGCTCAGAGTTAATATTTTCTTGGATTAAATAATTCTATCTCTTTTTCACAACCTCGTGGCACCGGAGCCTCTACGTGGTTCCTTCCATCATAGCAACTTTCAAGAGTGCTTACTGAAAAAAAAAATGTTGTTGACAAAGAAAACGGAATTTCGTAAGTACAGACGCCAGCACATCAAGTTACCCCAATGTGTCAAATTATTTTAATCGTTTTTCAACTTTACGTCAAACAGAATAAGGTTCATATTCAATTGGGAAAATTTGACACATTGGGGTACCTTGATGTGCTGGCGTCTGTACCTATAATAAGAATTAGATCGTACAAATTTGCACGTTTTCTAACTATCATTAAATAGCCGTTACATTTAAAACAGAATTGTTCTAAAACTTTGGGAAAAAGGCAAAATAATAAAAAGAGTAATTATTAGCATTTATGTATTGTATTTATTTATTTTCTTTTTTTTTGTTTTCTTATTTATACCTACTTATTTTATATTTGTATGTTAACTATCTATGTAAATAGTACACCACAAACTGCCTACTCATCTTTTCTCCTCCTCCATCAAGTCCATCCAAAGGTTGTCTGTAAGAGATCACCAACACCGTACCCCTTAAAGTTATTATTTGTAAGTTTTTATGGTGTACAATAAAGAGTATTCTATTCTATTCTATTCTATTATAATTTTCGTGCGGAATGCTAATAATGCGGCCACAAATGCTTTTATATCAATTTTAAAGCAATAGAAATAAAACCTAAGTGCATTTATGCCCCAAACCAGAAAAACCAAGTATATGCATAAATAATATTTTCAATGTATAAATTTGTACAAAAGGGTTAAAATCATGTGCGCGTACAAAAAAATGTACTTAAAATAACAATATGAATATTTCAAAAGCATCAAGGAGATAATAAAAGACAAAAACATCATTTGAACGTAGAAAAAAGACACAAACTTAATTAGGTCTTAGTCTCTTTTATACATATCAAATTTAGCCATTCCATAGAACACGGCCACAATCACCATAACAATCTCCGCGTTCCGCCGAATAGTGCCCGAGCGGCGCTTGCACGTACTCCCCGCGCCCGCGCACCTCCACTACTCGCGAAAATAGAGGGCGCGACGGCTTTTGTGACTTTATTCTTCGTTGAAAACGTAGTGCTTATAATTGTGGCTTTTTAGAAAACCTAATTATTTGATAACTTGTACCGTTTTTAATTGTTTTGTTGAACTGATTACATGTGGTATGATGAGCAGAATTGATTAATGCAATAAAAAAAGAAAGCCCTTATGTTCGTTAGGGCACTATTCGTAGGATACGACGAAAAGTGGGCGTATTGTAGGTATTTCTCTACCAAACGCACAAAAAATACTAAATTCTGGCCGGCTTCACTAACACTAGGCGAAAATGTATTGTCTAAAAAGCAACATTCTAGCCCAAAAACAACGCAAAAATATGTACACATTTTGGTTGCGTAGTGTCAGTGAAAACCTATCTCGATAAAAGAACCTAGTACGCCACGAGACTGGCTCGACATGGTACGACTTTTTTTTAATAAATAAATTTCCAACAACCTTCACACAACGCCATCAAGTACAAAACTAAGCAGAGCTTGTGCTATGAGTACCTACTAGAAAGCTGATAAACATATCTACTTACATATTTTTAAATACATACATATTATAGAGAAAAGACAATGCCAAAAATTGTATGAACCTGTGCCCCAGGCTGTACATAAATGAAATCTATGTAATTTAATAGTAAAGATTTTCTACAACAAAAGTATAAAAGGCGCATATTGCTCAGCAGTCGAGGACAAAAGTTATAAAGGTTTAAAGAGACCGTATTTGTACCTACCGGCTAAAGTATTTTTATGTTTATTGTAAACATTAAGGTATAAACATGTTTAGATATCTTTTCCAGGTATTAACACAGTGTATTCGTTTTAAAGCACTGGGAGGGCATTATTTTTCAAAGTAAATCTATTATGGTTAGTATCATTTGTAGACAGAATATTTTGTGACATAATGACATTTGACGTTTGATCGAAGACTTGAGTGTTGCCAAAATAAAAGTAAAATAATGAAAGATATGAATGCTCAGATTATTTTAAACTATTAATATAACAATATTACAGTTCGATTTATGGATAAGAAAACATAAAACACTAATAATAATGTATTACGTTTTAAGTTACGCTAACTTACAAATATTTAACATTTTAGGCCAGGTATGTGTTAAGATAGTTTTTCCCTGTTTTTCTCTTTGTTAATATTATATGGCAATGTTGAGGGTACTTTCAAGTAAATTAAAAAGAAAGATACTTTTTATTGTGAGTTTTTTTCCACGTCTGGTATGGAATGTTAGTTATCTTCTAAAATTCGTATCTCATTTTACTATAAGTATTTGTATTACAATGATCTCTGTACACTTTGGGGCAGAAATTGGCATTCTCCTTTCAGCCAGACAGATCAAATGATCTTGCTCATCATATAAACTTTTGTTTTCTGTGGGAACCGAACCCACAACCTCTGGCATAGCAGTTAAGGCCACTATCCACTAGACGAACAGGCCAGTCAAACATACCGGTCACTGTTACTGGATTTTTTCATCTGGAAGTCCTGAGCTAAGTCCTAAGTCTAGTTTTTTTCCCGAACTATGGTAACAAGCTCCCGATTACTGCTAATGTTTAAAGTAACTAGCGAGATGTGGGTATTCTATAGGTACAACCAGCACACTTTGACTCTGCCCTACTGTTCCAGGGGGTCGAGTCTGCTATTGCAATTGTGCTCAATGACCGGTCAATGATCGATATTTGACGTATAACGTCAAACTTAAGACACATTTCCCATACAAAAACTGTCAAAGTTGTCAAATTCGATCAATGACTGGTCATTGAGACACGATTGTAATAGCAGACTCGAGCCCCAGGTGTGATTTTATTTTGTACTATTATGATAGTTAAGAAAAAATCCGTCATCAGATTTTGGTGGTTTAAAATTTTCATTTAGGCAGTGTTCAAGCAAAAACTGGCTATAGCAATGGTCATATTTATTTTTAAAATCCCCATTAGCACAGGCTCGGATTTGGGCCTATTGCCTTCCATTCACTTAGTTTGATTTATCCAGCGACGCCCCTCAGCAAAATTATTACGGTAAAATTATTTACTTATTCATTCGTAATATTATTTTTGTATAATGGGTACCTCGATAGGCATATGAAATTACACATACCTACATTTAAAGTAGATATTATTAAAACATGTCTGTTTTTGTGGACCAAAAAGTAGAAGACATTGAACCATCTAGATTACGGCCTACTCTTTCTCACAGAGAAGCAGTCTATGTCCAAACAATAGGAACATTTTAGGCATGTCGTGGAAAGCGATATTCTTGAATAATAAGTTGTGAAGTTGATTAACTTAGTACGGAGTCTATGGTGACCAGCGTGAAGTTACTTGTCATATGAAAATGGCGCGATTGTGGTTTCGGTAATGTCACGTGGACAGAGTCGTGCTGGTGCGTGGGAGCTTGGCAGAGCTCAGATTGATTTGAGGCACCAACGATGACACACATCCAGTACGAAACTGTCAGTTACCAATTTGAGTTATGTTTTGTGATTACGATTGTTAAGTGAGGTTATTACTGCAGTGAAGATTATGAACTCGGTACCACGAATCCCCCATCAGTGTCAGCTCATCGCTCAGCCATCGCTGACGCCGACAGGCATATAATGTTGTGTTGAGTTTATATTATGTAATGGCCCAGGCTCTCATGCGCGAGGTTGTGATCCGGGCAAGTAACATTGATGTGACGGTTCAATTCATATAAACTTTCTAAGTTTATCGTAGAAAGTACACTATATGAAGGGTATAAGAAACTATAAAATCATTTCTTATACCTTATAGAGTAAAAAGTTACCCTCTTGCCCGCCACGTTAATAAAGCAAAACCGTGCTGTTGGTGACAAGCTGATAGCCAATCCTTTAGAAGTAGTCGTCACGAAATGATGACGCGTGGCGTGTTGGGCACATTTTGTTTTTCATCTATAGGTATACTATGACTGTGTCGGAAGCATAAAAAGGGATTAGGTACTTTTGACACATTGGATAGAAACATAAGATAAGTAGTAACGAATTTCACTCAGTGTAAGTTTTCTTTCGATACCGTAACTCGAACTATAACTCACAAGTCGGACTGGTAAGTGGCAAACAATTCCACCTCGTTATAGCGCCGCACCTGAGAACTATCACAAGAATCCGAAACACTAAGATTTATCACGAACACTTCTTCTGCCTTTATTGGACCTCAAATTCGCCATAAAATATTTCTTCCGCGAAAGTAAAGCACAAAGAGGAAGTTCCCGAACATTACGGCTCGGCCACAATTCACTGGGGCTATTGAGGGCAGGCTCGGTCCGGCTATCCGTAGGTCTATAATGGCATCAACAAAACAATAACTTCATTCATTACTGGCATAACGTTGTGCGTGGGATGGTGATTATTTCGCTTTATTGTGAAGCCAAGCGCGCCGCTACTGTGGGTCGGCGTTTTAGTCGATTGTGACCGGGAGACACCGTTTTTTTGGCCTAATATGTACTTTTATTCTGTTGATTTTATTTATTTATTTATTTATTAAAACTTTATGCACAAGTAAAAAAAACTGTACAAAGGCGGACTTAATGCCTCATTTTCTACCAGTCTACCTTGATTTTGATAGTAGGTAAATTGATTTTTAATGTTATGATCATGCAGAATCATCTGCCTAACCTTTTCCCAACTATGTTAGGGTCGGCTTCCAGCTTAACCGGATGCAGGTGCAGAATACCAGTGTTTTACATGAAGCGACTGCCTGTCAGAGCTCCACAACCCAGTAACTGAGTAACATGATACCCCTTGGTTAAACTGGTTGTCAGACTTTCGGGCTCCTGACCACAAGAAACGACTGTCAAAGATCTACTAATGGCAGCCGGGATCAACGGCTTGACGTGCTTTCCGAGGCAGGGAGTAGTCTTGGTAAATAATAAATGGTCACCCATCCACGGACCGACCTCGTCACGCGTAGCTTAACCTTTGATCGACCCACGCGGCTGTTATAATTTAGCCACACGCTCCTCAAATCATATCATGTAATGTATGATCATGCAGAATACCGATACAATAATGCATATGAACGCTAATTAAAAATACATAAATCTTAATGGTAAGTGCAACAAAACAGTCAAAAGCAAGCAGTCAAAACACTTAACAAGTCAAAAGTAATATGCCTATAAGACAAAATTTTAGTTTTTAGTTCCTCATCTAGATTACAAGAAAATATTCGACACATATTTATTCTATTTTCACGTAATCAATAAATAACGGTCAGACATCGAGTCAAAATGTGCAGGACGTCACTAGCCAGCACAGTTTATACTACATAATGACGTTACAAGCCCTCTCTCCTCAGCGTTAATGCGCTTAATCGAAGCAGTTTTCCATCAATTTGAAAAAGAAAAAAAATATGTGTCGAATATTTTTTTGTAATCTAGATGAGGGACTAAAATTTTGTCAAATACCCTATTCAATAAATAATGTGTAAGAATTTGCAATGCGTAACTTAGTTTGACAAGAAGGTAATTGGCACCAGTATCTGCCCAAGCCTTTAGGCATCAGATTATGCATGCATGCAACGTGCGTACGGAGAATCTTCAGTCCAGATGACGTTATTAAGTTGCATGTTGTCTTGTAATTGTATGTAAATTGAACGAGAGAGAACTGTACAGAAACTGCAACTACCTAGCTAGATTGTAGGAGATGTCCTGAGCTAGCTACAGCAATCTACTATTATTCTAACTTCACTTAAAAGGTAGATACTTTTTATTTGTTAAAATAAAACGTTGTTCAACACTAAGCATTTTTTTCTGTATCATGGGCGCGTTTCCAAACACTCAAATTAATTCATTAAACCCCGAGATGACACCGGTGTCGGCGCTCTCATTGTCTTTTCATTGTGTCTCTAATTGACACGATTGAAATGTTAAATCAAATCAAAACTCATTTGTTAATAATATAATAAAACCCTCCAAGTAACTACCATGTTACAGGAGGCGAGCCTATTGCCATCAATCGAGCACAAATTCAGACTTCGGGTAGATACTAAGACATTCCAGATGGAAAACTCAATAACGCTTTGACGTAAATTTTGTGACATTGTAGCGGCTTATCTCTGGAACTACTGATCTGATTTTGAACTCTTTTACCAATAGAAAGCCACATCATTTGTGAGTGTCACAGGACATATTTTATTTTCAAAACTAAGAGGTGGTAATCCTAGCTCTATACAATATAATAAAATCCCAGCTTTCTATAATAAAGAGGAGAGAGTGAGGTGTTAAGAAAAGGTTCTTACCTATATGATCTGACCAAGATAATGTCTGGACTTTAACGGAGACTGTGACCTCTGAGTTTCTTTCGGTGTTTCTTCTCAGGCAGATAGTGAATCACCGACCTAAAATACTAGTTAAAAATAACTTGTAAAAACGTAAAAAAAAAACAATTTACAGAAACAAATGGTATTTGTTGATCAAAAATAAAAACCGGACAAGTGCGAGGCGGACTCACCCAACGAGGGTTCCGTAGGTACGTGGGATCATTATTATCATTATTATTTTTTTTTTTATTATTATATTATTATTATTTTTTTTCGCCACCATGCGTAAAAGATGTTCTTCCTTGGTGCGTAGGGTGTGGGGAAGCTCCAACAGTATCTTAAACATGATTTCAAGTCGATTTGACTGTCTATACGTGGGTCACTGTTGCGCAGTTTCACATGGGGTGCCGCGACGGTGATCTACTACTTATGTACTTTTTGTTGTTTTATGTTTAGTGTCAGTGCCTACTAACATAGTTGTAAGTTTTACTAACCATTCATAAATTTTTAAAATATGGGATTAATTTCCTGAATTAAATGATTATTATTATTATTTATTATTATAAATAGTTCAGGAATCTAATCGCGTAGTTATTTCTGAGCTTTTCCTGAAATTTAGTCTCCAGCACTTATAATCTTACTTTAAAGTTCGTATGTATGGTTAGATGTTTGTTACTCTTTCATGCTCGAAAAAACGGTCAAATGGCCTCTAGGCGATACTACTTAAATACTTATTACGTTTTAAGTAATTTGATTGTAAATAGTCATTGAACATACATTGTGGCGTGCGATCGATTTCCAAGTTCCAATACTTTTAACTTTTATTTACAGTAGGTATCCAGTCATTCTACAATGTCCTCACAGTCCAGTTAATAAGGTCAAACAAATTGGGCACAAACACCGTTTGCCCGCAAACCACCCCGTAGCGCTGCATTAAAATCGCATTACGATGTCGATACTTTACATCGATATTTGTTACAGCACTAGCGCGACAGTACAAATATGTTCATTTGATTCCGATACATTTTTACTTTTATAGCAAATTGCTATCCGACTGCAGCGGTTGTAAAAATGAACTTTATTTTGCCGTACATTTATTTGTAAAAATATATGATCGTATTGTTAAGTGAAGTAGGGGAATATTTTTAAGTCATCGTTGTTTATTTTTTTTAATATTGAGGAAAATGCTACTCAAAAAGCTGTTTACTGACTTTGTAATGTACGTAAAAAACTGTGTATGGAATTTTTTTTCTGTAAAACTTAAAGTAGGTACTCCGTTTGATTTAATGCCAAAAAATATTTGACTCGAATTCGCAATACGCAACACAGCAGTCAGGAATGGACTTTTTCCCGAATCCCGAAGTTATCCTACTAATATTATCGTTGCGAAAGTTTGTGAGGATGTTTGTTACTCTTTCACGTAAAAACTTCTGAATGGATTTTAATAAAATTGGGTATGGAGTTAGCCGAGACCCTGGATTAACACATAGGCTACTTTTTATCCCTGTATTCCCACGGGAACGGGACCTACGCGGTTGAAAGTGCGGGACGTCTGTTAGTAGGCTATAATTTATTAAGATATATATGACTTTGGGCAAGAAAATAAAGTAAGTTATAAAGTAAGAGAATAATTAGAATCTTAGGAGTTAGCCGTGGTCGTATGCAGCAAGGCAAAGGGGCAACTCTTTCCCCTGCTGTGGTACAGTCACAGACAGGTATTATAACCTCAACTTCATATAAAATGTTATTCTATTATACCCATGTATTGCAGGTACAGACGCCAGCACATAAAGCTACTCCGAACTGTAAAATCCTCTCAATTGAACATAAACCTTATTCTGTTTGCTGTAAAGTTAAAAAACCATTAAATAAATTTGTCACCTTGGGGTGGCTTGAAGTGATTTCTCTGTAGCTCGACTTCATCTTTATCTTATTCTTTTGTATTGCAGGTATATAACTGTGTCTTTAATTACTGTCATTGGTTTTGAGCCCAAATAAGTTTAAATAACATGGAAAAGTAAAGTTGGTTATTTTACTTTTAACAGAAAGAAAGATAATAAAGAATGCATGTTAGTAATTAATACTTTGTTGTTGTATAATCTATTTGCTGTACGTACTTATTATGGTCATAATGAATTAAATGTTACAAGTGTAATGTAAATTATTATGTTAAAGAAATAAACAGGCTGAAATGAAAATAAATAAATAAGAAACAAAAGTGGGAGAAAAATAACGTCAGATATTTTTATAACCACATTAAGAGTTAAGAAAACCAACTGATTAAGAAAAATACGCCACAAAAATAAATTCCATGAAAAAACCAGGAGAGATGAAGGGTGCTCTGAATTATTCATAAATTCTGAACGAAAAATCAAAGACCGCCAATGAATATAATTTACTTACTCTCGTTTCCGAATTCGTCCCTGCGAGATTATAATTTTTTGTTTGCATTTCCAAATTATGTCAAATGTTTAGTTTTTTAAATTATAGATTTATTTTTAGTACTTATGTTTTCCATCGACAACAAGATTAACAGAATGTCTCATTGGTTAGTATAACTTTAGCGGTAGCGCTACTCTAGCTACTTATCCATACAAATATTATAATATTTTAAACGAGACCACTATACCTATATATATATACCTACTATATTATAAAGACGAAAGATTTGATTATTTGTATGTTTGTTTGCATTGAATAGGCTCCGAAACTACTGGACCGATTTGAAATTCTTTCACCGTTGTGAAGCTACACTATCCCCAGGGCCCTATCCAATAAAGCTGACAATCCGACAAGTTCGACATATGTCAAAAAGTGACAACTCAACAATTTTTCTGTTTAATAAAACTTACAGGCGACAAAATTGTCATGGTGGAAAATTCACAACTATGTCGGACTCTTTTTTTTCTTGTCATTTTTCTGTTTTATAAAACTTTATATGCGACAGGTGACAAGTGACAATTTGTCGTGAAAAACTTGTCAAATCTGCTTTATTAAACAGAAAATTGTTGTGACATGTTTACATATTTGTAGAATTGTCCGACAATTCTTACAGGCGCGTTACCCTCTATCGCGAAATCATATTTAAGCTATTTCCTTCCATTTATTTATTTTTACATCGTGGGTCAATTGGTCACTAAACTTCCCAAAAAGTATATTTTTACTTTCGTAAATAAGGCCCAAAATGGTAAGTTTTCTGTGCATTTCCATCTTACACGCGATCATAACACAATCGAAGTTGCACTAGTGATTGTTTTATTCTTGTACTTTGATAATATCTTTTTCAATTTTACCCTCATCCAGCTTCATAAAACAAAATTCTTTGCAAAACAAAATATGCCAAAAGTCGACATAATTGTCACGACAATCCGACAATATTGTCACATTGTCAGAAATATTGTGACGGTGGTTTTTTGATATGTCGAGTTTTATTAAACGTGTTTTTACAATAAAAATGTGTCAAGATTTCACCTGTCGATTTTTGACATATTTGTCACGTTTATTAAACAGCTTAAGCGCGACAATTCTACAATTTTGTCATTTTTTCACATATATGTCGGATTGTCAGCTTTATTGGATAGTTTTTATCCCTGTATTCCCACGGGAACGGGAACTACGCGGGTGAAAAGGCGTGACGTCTGCTAGTAATATCATAAAGAGAAAATATTTGATTTTTGTTTGTTTGTAATGGAATAACTCAATAATTACAGAACCTATTTTAAAAACTCACTCACCCATGGAAAGGTGTTGGAGGTTGACCCTGTTTGTACTGGCATTACTGGCCGTTAGGTTTGTAATCTGTCACATAGTGACTTGGTTGTCATTATTCAAATATGAATGTAGTTCCAAATAAAATGTCTGGAGACTAACATTTGTTTTAATAAGTAATTTAGGATATCGGACAAAGCACTGTGCGGGGACTCTGCTAGGCACTTTCCATTAAAGGTAACATTTTTTTCAGAACTTCGAGGGGGTAGAGGGGACGACGGGTTAAAGTTTAAAGAGAAAGGCGGACTGGCCTATTGGTCTAGCTCTGACAGCTATGCCGGAGGTCTTGGGTTTGAATTCCACTCAAGACAAAAAATGTTTGAGTGATGAGCACGATCATTGAAAATTTGTTCTGTGTCTGGGTGTAATTTATTTTATCTTTAGCATGTATGGAGGTATTTAGAAACGAGTATGATTATCAGTTGTCTAGGTACTCATACTACAAGCTCTGTTTAGTTTGTAACTAGATGGCGTTGTGTGAAAGTTGTGAAATATTTACTTATTTAAAGTACGAAATCGAGGAGAAGTTGGGGACGAAGAGCTGGTTAATTATATTGTCAGACAAAAATGACCTATATACAAGAAGATAAACTGTCATTCCGAGATTATCATAGACATAACTAGTGGCTGTATCACATAATATATGGCTTATGCCATTATTGGGGCTTAAAATACGGTAGGTAAGCAACAAATCTGAGCTTAGCGCCGCTCCGCCGGGTGGCACCGCGAAGCCCCACAAATTTGCACCCATTATGCTTGATACGGGATTTGCCAGGATTCTAAATCCTCGCTTTTCGGGGATTGGGGAACAACAAATCCTGGGTGACGTCTCTTAACAATATGTTGTTAATTTTGAATGGATTTCATTGTGCTGTCTTTGACGTTGAATCGGAGAACTATACCCACATTACTGCTAGCTGTTGCGCGTTCCTACTACTTATAGATATCTTTTAATATCGGTTCTTTTTATTTTTTTGTAGGTATTCCTTTATACTTTAAATGCAATGTTGATATTGTTGCTTGCTCTCATCACAATTACCAGTCAACTTCTACACGCGAAGACTTGTAATTGGCTTCCTGTCAACTATACTTTCGTTTTTTATTTATCAAGTTTTTAAGCTGTAAGTCTTCCTTGTTGTAATAAATAAATAAATATTGTTTTGGGGGAAAGACTCACGTATAATGTGATTTTGACACTGTTTTTGCTAAAAAATATACGTGTCTGTTTTATTTTTAATCATTTAAGTCACGTATGTTATAATTATTTAAATTATAACCATATTTATCTATGCTTAATGAGTTATATCGTATTATTTTCTATTAACCTCTATGGTAAAACCAGATGTAATGACCTCATGTGATTGGTCGAAACTTTGACAGACGACCAATCATAAGCAAGTAAAATGGTGGGAAGTCGGCATGTAATTTTCAAATGGCATGGCGGGATAGCTACGCGAGATTAGTAGGAAAAAGGAACATCGTAACTAGTCCCTTGGATAGTTGGATTGTATCGATTTATTTTACCTATAATACTGTACTGCTGCAACTCTATAAAGTAATAAAGCTGATCTTTCAGGTGTATAAAGAGTGTTTTTGTATCAAAGTCCCTGCTTCTGAGTACTGAACTAGTACGATTTACACGTACTAATTAGCCAACGCTTGCTAATTCTCCATAATAGATTTCCAAGTATAACAGCAGTCGATATCGATAAGGAAAAAGTTTTAAATTTGCTGCCAGGTTCAGTAGGACCCTCGCCTAAGTGGTAACAACTAGAGCTGTTTGAAGTTCCAGATATACAGAACGGCTGCAGATATACGGAACATCGTGATTTTGTTTGTTTGAGAAATAAGAAGTTTTTAATGTTTTTGCCAATCACCTAGCCTTATCCCAGCTATATTGCGGACGGCTTCTAGTCAAACTGAAAGCAGCAGGATGCCATAGCACACCCCAGCACCCCAGCACTGGGGGACTGGGCAGCCCCCCAGTGGGCTTCCCAGTAATTGGGTAATGGAGATTACCCAGTAGGGAATATGCATGTAATTTAAATATGGTTCGAATATTTTTTTTCCGAATCTTTAATGCCAGAAAATATGAACTAAATCATTATTTTACTTTTTAATAGCGTCATAATTATTTAAAACTAAAAATAAAAGTGCGAATTAAGCGCGGGAAATTCAAATTTGTGAAACGCATCATCATTGGTTATAACGAAAAATGACTTCAAACACTACGACAACAACTCAACGTCTACAAAACATACAAAGTGTAAATGACATTAAGTATTAGAATGGAATTTTTATTCGAAAACATAATTATTGCCGTGTGTGTTGTGAACTAATTTAATGTTCAAGTGTAATTTTAGCTTTATAGTGAGGTTATTTAACATTTAAGAAAAATGGCTGAAAGTGGTTTTGTAAAAGCACAATCTGATAATGTTTAATGCATTCGGGTACAAGCAATACCGGTAAACTGGTTTTTGAGCTTTTTTCATGGTGAAATGGTTAGAAGAACGAAAACACTCTAAGTAATAGTAATAGGATCATAGTAAATGACGTAATCGAAATGGCGCGCGAAAATGGCGGCGTTTAAACAGCTCAAATTTATTCTGTCTTTTAAATATTTTTTTAAGCTTTATTACTGCATTTTTAAATATGTTTAATTTTTTTTACTGTGTTAGAACGTTGTAAACAGTGAATTTAAAATATAAAAAAAATTAAAGGAATATACCCTTTTACTGGGGAGCCCTAGGTTCAACTGTCAAAGATCTACAAATGACAGCTGGGTCCAACAGCTTGATGTAGGTACATTCCGAAGTCAAAAGTCTTGATATGTAATCAATGGCAGAAACATAAAAATCCTCATTCATTTAATGTTTCTACAAAAATAGCATTTTTTTGTGAAATACAATTTTATTCCTTTTTATTGTAAATTATTAGATGGTTGTAACGCCTACACCCAACATCTCTGCTTACCCCCAACATAACACAATGGAAACCCGTTAACAAAGAAACCGTTTCCACAAATGCTCTTGCGATTTCCAAGACTCCTAATTGTGATGAACGGCCCACCTTGCCAGTATTACAGATTTCTTGCGTAATTTATGTTGCAATTTACTGCCTTTTTTACTTGCCTTGAGTTTTTTACTTGGCAACATTTTTATTTGCGCGCCCAAATTTTGGCTGTAGCGCGTGTTTTATTTTTTATAGGACTTTGACTGGCTGTATGTTTTGTTGTTTTTGCTTTTTTGTATTTTTTTAAAAAGATATGTGTTTTTACGATATTGATTAATGTAAAAAAAGTAAAACATTTAAAAAGTTAAAAATAACACTTAAGCCATGAAATTTTACTTCACGTCGGGGTACCGCTTAAGTAAGGAATGTTCCTAGTACTTGTAGGTACTTATTTTAACAGTACCCCGACGTTACGTAAAATTTCATGGCTTAAGTGTTATTTTTAACTTTTTAAATGTTTTACTTTTTTGCGGTGGGGGTTTTTTAAATTTTTAATTTAATTTTTATTTTATAACTTTTAAACGCATTAATTTTGTTTTATAGAGTTTACAGTTATGAGAATTTTTCAGTGCTTTGTATGTAGAGTCAAATGCTGGTTAAAACGAATCCAAACACGACATATCTGCTATTATTTTGTCAAGAGTCTACCTACTGGTGTGCAGGATAGCCTGGCTGCAGCATCATCTCATCCTGTTGCCATCAGTGCATTGTGTTTAGAATCAAATGCTGGTTAAAATGAATCCAAACACGACATATCTGCTATTATTTTGTCAAGAGTATACCTACTGGTGTGCTGGATAGCCTGGCTGCAGCATCAGCTCAACCTGTTGCCATCAGTGCATTGTGTTTAGAATCAAATGCTGGTTAAAATGAATCCAAACACGACATATCTGCTATTATTTTGTCAAGAGTCTACCTAGTGGTGTGCTGGATAGCCTGGCTGCAGCATCAGCTCAACCTGTTGCCATCAGTGCATTGTGTGCAGAATCAAATGCTGGTTAAAATGAATCCAAACACGACATATCTGCTGTTATTTTCCCAAGAATGTATTAGTCTGCTAGATATCCTGGCTGCATCAGACCAAATACACCATAATGTTGCTTATTAATATTACACACATGGGTGTTTGAAATTTTAAGACTCACATATGTTTTTAAGTAAAGTTAATACCCATAGTCGTCTAAAATAGCAACGGAAGCTAACACAAAAGAGCTGATAACCTTGAAACGGCTGAACCGATTTTGATGAAGTATGTCTAAGAACCATCGCAAGGAACTCTGTTTTCAAGTAAAAAAAACCGCATCTAAATCGGTTCACCCGTTTGGGCGCTACGGTGCCACAGACAGACAGACAGACAGACTGACAGACAGACAGACAGACAGACACACACACATAGCGGTGAAACTTATAACACCCCTCTTTTTGCGTCGGGGGTTAATTAAAATACTTAACAAAGCCTTATTAATAAGTCAACTGTATTGTGTTTTAATGTGGCAACTACAACACAAACTCTTTAGAATTTATTCCTTCAATATTGTATCTTCTTTACTACATACACGCACTCACACTCATACAGACACACTACTACACACAATCATACACTACTCATACACGCACACTCTATTAGACTGTGGTTTGTCATAAATTCCTCAAATTACATAAATTACCTTGTATTTTTATTTCTTGTACTTATGTTACTTTCAACACTTTCATTAATGTTTCCATCTCTATCATTCCATGATAATGTTATTGACGTTCTCTGTCCTTTCGTTATTATTTTGACTATATGCACCTATACTATATACTATACTATAATTGATCTAATATAACAGAAACAAACATTATTTATAGCATAACATATCAGGCCTGTATACATTTTCCTAAGGTTTAAGTAGAGGTATATCTGTAGTACACTCACATTTTGCCAGCTAAGTTAAGTCCCAGGTATACCTAAAGGTATGTCGTGATGGCCCAGAGGTAAAGGCGCCTACCTCTCATGCAGGAGGTTATGGTTCAAATCTGGGCAAGTACCAATGTGACCTTTTCAATTCATATGTACTTTCTAAGTTTATCTTAGACATCATTGACATCGGTGAAGGAAAACATCGTGAGGAAACGCGAATTATCCAAAGG
Organism: Euplexia lucipara; assembly: GCA_921972225.1. Classification (NCBI taxonomy): domain Eukaryota; kingdom Metazoa; phylum Arthropoda; class Insecta; order Lepidoptera; family Noctuidae; genus Euplexia; species Euplexia lucipara. The sequence goes on from OV179156.1 coordinate 19,326,001, forward strand.
AAAATCCGATTAAAATACTTACAGAAAATAATATAAGCACCACTAAACCTAATGAGATTGCTGAGTCATTTAATAACTATTTCATTGATCAAGTAAAACCATTAAATAATAATCATAACCACATCACCAATTATAATTCAACTCATATTAATTCTAACCCTAAATCAATGTTTTTAGCACCTACTACTCCATATGACATACATAAGATTACCTTAGCACTAAAAAATACTAATAGCTCCGGTTATGATGATATTGTTACATTTGTTTTAAAAAATGTTGCCACTGAAATCTCACCAGTATTCAGCTATATTGTAAACCTATCTACAGCTTGCGGTAAATTTCCTGAAGATCTAAAACTAACTATTATAAAACCTCTCTATAAAAAAGATGATCCACAAAATATGAAAAATTATAGGCCCATTGCACTTATCCCAGTATTTTCAAAAATAATTGAAAAAGTTATTTATAACAGTCTACATATATTCATTTTTGGAAAAAAACAAGATTTTAACAGAAGAACAGTACGGTTTCAGAAAGCACAAAAATATTAATATGGCCATCTTTGAATTAATAAATAAAATAGTTTCGAATATGGACAAAAAAATCCCGGTTACAGCATTATTAATGGACATGACTAAAGCATTTGATTTCGTAGATCACAGAATCCTACTCACAAAATTAAATAAACTTGGAATAAGAGGCAATGTTCTTGAATTAATTGAGTCGTACCTAGTCAAACGAAAACAAATAACAAAAATTGTGAAAGTCTGTCCAAATACTAAAATGGAATTATCCTACCTATCAAAACAAAAAACCATTCATTACGGCGTGCCCCAGGGTAGTGTACTTGGTCCGTTATTATTCTTATGTTATATAAATGACCTTCCCAGAACCATTGATCACCCCATGACCCTATTCGCTGATGATTGCACCACATTATTTATACCTAAAAACATAAAATCGTACGAAAATGAAATAAATAATAGCTTACACTTAATTATTCAATGGCTAACTGATAACAACCTAAAAATTAATTTCGGAAAAACCCACGTTATGTACTTTTACCAACGAACCAATACCATAAACTTAAACATCAAATATCAACTTAATACAATTGCTAAAATTAAAAGTACAAAATTCTTAGGGCTCTGGTTAGATGATCAAATGACATGGAAAGCACATATCGATCACGTAATAAAAAAACTGAACCAATATTGCTACGCTTTACACAACTTAAGTAAGGTAGCAAATCGTAGTACAGTCCTTACCGCATACCATGCTTACGTATCCATCACACTACGATATGGCGTAATATTCTGGGGTAATTCCACAGACAGGGAATTGGCATTTAAAGCCCAAAAAAAGTGTCTACGTGCAGTATGCATGATAAAAAACACAGAAAGTTGCAAACCCTATTTTATTGATCTGAAATTATTAACTCTACCTTCTCTATATATATATGAAGTTGCCATATTTATTAAAACCAATCAAAGCCATTTTGAAACCCTTTCTACATCACGTCATCAAGGTGAATTAAAGTCTAAATCCCATCAAACCGCACTTTTTTCTAAAAGTTTTCTTGGAATGGCTTCAAAAATATATAATAAACTGTCTAAACTTATACCATCCACAAAAGACCTTTTTACTTTCAAAAAAAAACTTCACCTCTTTCTTATACAAAAAGCTTATTACTGTTTAAATGATTTCCTAGAAGAATAATAAAACCCTAAAAATATCGCATTTCCTAATTATTTATCTATAACTTTTATTGTATGTGTTAATTAAGTATTATTGCTGATTTGTTTTGTATTTCATTGTTATTATTTTATTTCATTACAATTATTATTTTATTTTTCGTATATTTTTTTAACAAAGTTTTTAATGTTACTATTTTTAAATTTAGTTGTAGTCTAGACATTTAAGTAGATTTAACATTTTATTCCTGTAAAGGAAACATTTTGTACGCCTTGCAAGGCAGCGCATAGTGAAACTTTTTATATTCAACACCATGTACATACATTTTACCTATGTGTCACAAATAAACTAATTTGAATTTGAATTTGAATTTGAAACCTGGACTTATAGTTAATATAAGTTTGAAATCGCCAATCCGCCTTGAGCAAGCGTGGTGATCAATGCTCGAGCCTTCTCTGTAGGAGAAGAGGCCTTTGCCCTGCAGTGGGACAGTAACAGGCTGCTATTATATTATATCTAGAGGCGAACCTATTCACATCAAACGGGCACAAAATATAGACTCTGCCAGTAAGAAATTTCAGATGGAAATAACACTTTGTCCGACCCAAGAATCGAAGCCAGCAGCCCCTGATAGGCGGAAGCGCTTGCGACCACAAGACCAGCGACGACGCAGTCAAATAAATTAATAGACTTTATAATTATTCGAAATTGAACTTTTAATTGATTCGCCGACTTGGTGGGCGAACTTCCGACTACGAAACATAGGTAAGGGGGAATATTAATTTGATTGGAGAATAATTTACGAGTTTTTAAAACGAATGTCGTACGTAATTGAATATTACTTTGAGTTATTATGAAATGCGCGTTTCATTTGCACATGTTTGTATAATTTACGGGACAATATTTGAGGCAACAATAAAACTGTATACATTATATACAAGAGGCCAGCACATCAAGTTACCCTAATATGTCAAATTTCATCGATAGTTTTTCAACCTTGACCTTGACCTTGGGAAAATTTGACAGTTTGGGGTAGGTTGATGTGCTGGCGTCTGTACATGAACTCACGCCTTTTCCTCTTAGGGGGTAGGCAGAAATTACGAAGCATCACCTGCTACTTTTTTTTAAATATTATAAACTAGTGCTTGACTGCAATCCCACCTGATGGTAAGCAGTGATGCAATCAGTGATGGTGAAGTGTACTAGTTTATTAAGAGCCTATTCACTCTAGTCTTGAAGACACCTAAATTATACTCGGAAGGAAAGACCGCAGCAGGCAGGTTGTTCCAGTCCTTCGACGTACGCGGTATAAACGACGAAGCGAAACGCTTTGTCCGGTTCGTTGGGGTGCCAACGATGTAAGGGTGGACACTCGCCGTACGCCTACGCATTTGTGGAAAGCACGTAGATATTTTTATTGAAGACCCTACGTTTATATCAACATAATAAAAAAAAATTATGATGATGGTTGATAAAATTATATAAATTCAACGTCAATTTTTTAACTAGTAGATGAAATAGGTTGTTTACTGACTACTCTGAGAAGAAACACTGAAAGAAACTCAGAGGTCACAGTCTCTTTAAAGTCCGGACATAATCTTGGTCAAATCATCTAAGATCCATGCAGATTAGTGTCTGAAATGGTATTTTTAGGAAAGAACCACACAGATATGAGGGCACTAGATAACTCAGTGCGTATTACGCACATTATATCACTGGTGATTACTAGCGACTTTTGAAACCTCATTTAATGTAGGACTAGAGGAGACCCCTCTCTTCTTCATCTTTGAACATCAAACTGTAACAAACCCGTAGCCTGTTAGTCGTAGTCAGCATCTAGACATTGTTTGTATCAGTTATCTAGTTGCACATATTCTGCCAATTAAGGGAAATACCTCGAGCTGTACCGACGGCCGGCCGGCCGTGTACGGAACGGATTTCTAATACCATATATACCTGACCTTTGTTTTCCTGCAGTTGCCTAGATACTAAACAAATAACAGTTCCAGTAACAGTTTCAGTTTCATCTAAACAAATAACTTTATTAGGTTTATTTCACAAGGACTATAAAAAGTAATGATGATTGTATTTTTTTTGTTTGAGTGACGAGCCTGATCATTTTTTCTGTGTCTGGGTGTTATTTATCTGTAAATCTGTGTCATCAATCACTAAAAAACGTAATAAAGGAAATGTGTACCTATAATATAATACTTTGAAGAGTTTCCTTGAGAGTCTTCTTGCGATTACAATAATTTAGGGAATAAATGTTTGTTAGTGCGTTTAGTCTGTTATATAATAGTGGTCCAAGGAAGGAAGGTGATTACAAAAAGTCGTCAGAGGGCATTTTATTCTGAAATATTAGCTGTCTAGCATCATCCAAACCAGACCTAGGTAAAAGAGAAGTAGTGTCCCGCTTCTTTTGGCAAGTCTTGGCAGGGGCACACCCATCATCCGCCTAGCCTTTTACCAACTATGTAGGGGTCAACTTTCAGTTAAACTGCATGCAACTGAATACCAGTGTTTTACATAAAGCGACTTCCTGACGGATCTCCTCAACCCAATTACTGGGTAACACAATACCTCTTGGTTAAACTGATTCTCAGACATTTTGGGCTTCTGACGTGGTCACACCCATGTCCCCACATTTTTGTCCGGGTCGTGAATAACTTCAGTAATACCATAGAAAAGCAAAATGTAAAAAAACTTAAGTAAAATTTCATTTCGCAGGCTCTGGAGGCGAATTCTACTTAATGCATTATTTTAACATAAGCAGTGGCACGGGCTACTTACCCCGACGTGCCTGCAGTGCAGAGACGAAACATTTGCTGCAATTAATAAAACGGACCCGTACATCCGGATTATCCTTCTCGCTTACGAGACCCGATTTATCGACACGAGTTTGGATTCGAATCCAGCTTGAAGTTTAGGCTCGAGTTCCAGTGGCAGATAGGTTCTTGTAACGCTGTGTTATGAGCCTACCAGAGTACGGCATAATCCTGAGTGCTATTCTTCTCTTCACGGTCATATTTACTGGGGTTGGTTTAGTTTTTTTTATCAACAACGTAATTTAAGCAAAATATCTGCCATTTATGATTTATTTATGGGCGGATGTTCATAATTATCAAGATCGGCCATTTCTTAAATAAGTGGTAATGTAGGGGAACCATCGATGAATCGCTGGAGTCACACTCAAAAGTGACTTATCACATAATTTATCTTCCTTACTGAATACTGCTGAAATCTACTAGTATTTACTACTAGTTGGAAAATCACTTAGTCTGTCGGTTTTGATTACTTCTTGTAACAAAAAGGCAGAAGATCACTTGGAATAAAAGCAATTCGTAGGATACGTGGTGCGCTCGCCGTTGATGTGCAAATCACAATGCGTTCAACATGGCCGCGCTGATCATCGACTCGACGCTCCGCTGGACTGACAGTTGTCAAATCTCGTTCCTCTTTACTATGACATTCTAATATTCGCTGACATATTCTTAGACCATGTCCATTTCAGTCGAAAATTAGCAATAACATAAATGGATAACAACAATGGAAACGTCGGAAGGGGACGCCCTAGAAGGACATACATCTACACCAAAGAATTTTCATCAAAAACTTGTGTCCTAGAGGACACAAGTTTATGAATTTTTTTTTAGTTCGCTCCGCTGCCGCTTCAATGTTCATATATTATTCTAGATGGCGTTACTGAGACGTGGGATCAAAGTTTTTCTATGACATTTCCTTGACATGCCCGCTCTATAGTATTTTAAATCTCTTCGATCTACACCTTACTGGTAAGGTTCTACAGAAAGGTCAGGAGCGTAGTACTCGCAACCGGCGCGGTCGAGTGTATATGACTATTCTTACATACGACTTTTCCCCATGAGAAAAAGGCGTGGGTTTATGTATGTATGTTTTTCTTTATATAATATAACCTAGTGCTTGACTGCAATCCCACCTGATGGTAAGCAGTGATGCAATCAATGACGGTGAAGCGCACTAGTTTATTAAGAGCCTGTTCACTCTAGCCTGTAAGATACCTAAATTATAACCGCAGCAGGCAAGTTCTTCCAGTCCGTCAGTGTTGTTTTAAATAAGCGACGCTTTCTATGGATTATTGACTTTATACCTTTATGTGGGTCGAATCTATACAGCTAAGGCCGTCGATACATTTACGACTAACCTGGCAGGTTATAAATCTTAACTTAGTACCGATTTTAGGTTCCGTAGTAAAAGTCTTTTGGAGGAAAATACTAGTTCCACAATCCGAGTTGTTTTTTACGTGATTTTTCTTGAAATAGAAAAGGCGAACTTGGCAGTATATGATTTGGGTTATTACGTGTTCGTTTCTTAATAGTTCGTTATTTTCAATTTGCAAAAAATGTGCGGTCGGTTGGTTTAATTGACTGCCTCGTTAGTCTAGTGGTCGCAAGCGTTACTGCTTCTTCTCCTTATCGTGTGGTTAGTAACTAACCTGCTGTCAGAGTTTTAATGCCGCCCATAGGCCTCTGACTTGGCATCACATGCCGTCGAGAATAGTGTCTCAGGCATGCCGGTTTCCTCACGATGTTTTCCTTTACCGTTTTTGAAGCAAGTGATAATTATACAATTCGCACATAAATCCGAAAAGTCAGAGGTGCGTGCCTTGGGTTTGAACACGAGACCTGTGATTTGGCAATCCGCCGCTCAAACCACTAGGCTATCACTGCTGAGTATATGGTTCTGGGTTTGATTCCCGGGTCGGGCAAAGTGTCATTGAGTTTTTTTCACCAAGAATTTCTCAGAAGCCGCCCGGAGTCTGGTTTCGTGCCCGATCGATGGCAATAGGTTCACCCCCTATTACATGGGACTGACATAACTGGCGAAATGTGGGTGTACTACTACAGCTATCCCTCTGCCTAACCCTTTGGGGATCACTGGCGTGATATTTTACGTTATTAATAACAACAATAGAGATGCTTCGAGATGTGGTCACGGTGGTCAAGGGTCTTATCCCGCTTTTTTTGGCTAAAGATAACTGGTTCAAGTCTGTAGAACGTATTAAGCTCTACAGACTTGTGCCAGTTATTTACGACTGCAGGGAGCAGTAAACGTATAATAATAATATAATAAAGCCCTTTTATTTCCTTAATAAAATACAATTAACAATTAAATTTACAATTAGCATGCAATAGATTTCGAAACTAATATCTTTGTTAATCTTTATTAAGGACCTCACTGTAGAGTAAAGGCCTCTTCCATCCCTCTCCAAACAACTCTGTCCTTCGCCTTACTCATCCATTCCTTTCCCGACGCCTTTAAAAGCTCGTCGAGCCATCTTTCTGCCTGTCTACCTTTGGTTCTCTTGCCTAAAGGTCCTTTCCATAAAGTTATCTTTTAGCAGTAAGCGTATAGCAGAATAAAAAGCTTCTCGGACAAAAACAAGGTTTTCTTTTCAATTACTACGGATGTAGTTATCATGACGAATAATTAAATAAATGAAAAGAAAAAAAGCCACAAACGTCTCACAAACACCAAGTAGGTACTAGACAACTGATTAACAAATTTATATGTTTCTAAATACATACATATTATAGATAAATTACACCCAGACAGAGAATAAATGGTCCTGCTCATTTCACCAACATTTGTCTTGGGTGGGAATCGATCTCACGACCTCCGGCATAGCAGTCAGGGCCACTAACTTCTACACCAACATGCCAGTATACCAGAGTAAGGAGCTTTACGGACGCTTTTTCTGGGCCCTTTATGTGTCGGTTATATTATGCAGTGGGTATATACATATATTACTGCACATTATGCAGCATATATTACTGCATATTATGCAGTATATATTATTTTATATTCTTTACTTATATATTACTCTAAACTTTTACATTTTAAAAATATTGTGTTAATTATCACGCTATACAAAATAGGGAGGGCGGTGTCTTCTACTACAGGCATTATTTGTCTAAAAGAAGATTCCGAACACAACAATTGTAAACCAATTATTTGACACAATATAATTTTATTTATTTATTATTTATTTATTTATTTATTTATTTAATGCATAATAAATATTTTGATCCCTATAATATAAGTTTTACCTAGGTCATTGAATAATTAATTTGGAATTAGTACGCTTAAATTAAGTTTACTTAACTCGGTTATCTGTGTACTTTTTTATGTCAAATAAATATTATTATTAGACATGTCAAATTAAAAAATATATATTTTCGCCACATAGGATAGACAATATATTGGTCCAACACATGCGTGCTAACGGACGAAGGCGCCACAAACTACTTGCTAACGCCTTCCCAGGGCGCTTAACCCCTACTAGCAAAAGCCCAACTGTTAAAGTAGTGCCTATAAACAAATTTGTTGTTAGCTATCCAGATGATATATTCTATGATAGACTGATAAAATTAATATTTTAGAAAACCAACTTGTGCTATTTTTAAGTACAAACTTGTCCACATTTTATTGAATGAAAGTTTGTATTGAATTAAGTAGGTAGTCTACAAGCTTAAATAATAATAATAATAATTTGTTTGAAACAAGTAACAGGACTGAAATGTAAAACGACACGAAACAAGGACTGAACTGTCATGTTTTATTATTTTTTTATTTAGCATTTAAGCGTTTTGGTGTTTATACTGTTAGTTTATATTTTGTCATTTTTAAATAAATGAATTAAACTAATGAAGACAAAGACTTCTATCCCATAAAACGAAACTTTCAAATCTTCCTATACTTGCAAGGGATCATAAAAAGTCGTTGATCACGTGATAAAAATTACGGCCATAACAGGTAGTCACCTTTCCGACCATAAAAATCAGTGCAATAAAACTTTAAACGATCGCATGCAACTAGGCCAAAGTGATTCTAAGTCGTCCGCGTGTCGCCAGCCTTAAACAAGTAGCTACCAATTGGGAATTGGCAAACACCTTGGTTAGGTTCAGTTTTAACGTGGTTTCGGCTGATCAAGCTGATTTATCTTTATTCTTGAGTTTCGTGTTTAACTTTAACACTTTTTAGCCGACTTACAAAAAAGGAGAAGTTCCTTAATTTGGCTGTATTTTTTTCAAGGCGGTTAACACACTGCCACGCATCACGCTGCTTGTTGTGTGTCTCTGAACTAAAATTAACGCGCGTGGATGCATTTTCTGTGTGTTGGACTGTGCGTGTTTTCCATACAAACGGAGATACTTACAAGCAACGGAAGAACACGCATCCACGCACTACGCTGCATCATGCGGGGCAGTGTCAGAATCGCCTAAGGTGTTAGAATAGAATAGAATAGAATACTCTTTATTGTACACCATAAAAACTTACAAATAATAACTTTAAGGGGTACATAAGGTGTTACAATGGGCGGCCTTATCGCTAAAAGCGATCTCTTACAGACAACCTTTGGATGGACTTGATGGAGGAGGAGAAAAGATGAGTAGGCAGTTTGTGGTGTACTATTTACATAGACCTCCTCCCTCACCTCTCTACCTCATGTTTCCGTAATTTATGGATCGATTTGAAAAAAAAATAGTTTTTGTTTGAATGGGTAAACTTTTCGTGTGGTCTAATTTCATTTAGAAAAATATCGAAATTCATTGACATAAACTACTAACTTATTAAATTGCAAAATAAAAACTTAAAACAAAAATACAACCGACTACACAAAAAAACACTAAATGGTGCAAAATAACTCTAGTTTCATAAGTTGATGGCAAAATAATGAATGAAACAAAACCACCAAAGCCAAACCTTCGTGTGGTCAGTGAGTAACGTGGTGTCAGAAATTTTATGCCTCTACTAGGCTTTACATGCCACCGAGATAATATATCTCCGAAGAAAGCGATACTTAAACAACACATACACATACACACACATGAATCTGTAGCGACATCTATCTCGCCACATACGAACTAATGACCGATATCCTACATCGCGGTATCAGAGTTATCCGCGAAACTTGAACGTAAGCTCCCGACTCCAACCGTCGGGCAGAAGTTAGCCCACCAGACACAACACTCGTCTGGTAGGAGGATCCCCCCTTTTCAATGGTGGATGACGAACTTGTCACCCTGTTCCTCATACCTCCAAAAATCCGAAAAGTTAGAGCCTTGGGTTCAAAAATTAGACTTATGACTTGTTAGTCCGCCGTTTACACCACTTAGGCTATCTCTATTCTTACTTCGACTGTCAAAGATGTACAAATGACAGCCATGACCAATGGGTTCACGTTCTTTCTGAGACACGGCATCTACGCTGTCGGTTGGGACAGGACTCAAAGCTGAATTGATTCTTGCTTCAGAAGGCTTTTCCAGACTTTGCCCTGCGTCGTTGGACTCGCATAATAAATTAATACAATGTTATGTCTGGACTTTAGAACCTTGACCCTTGATTTTCTTTCGGCATTTCTTCTCAGGGATCAGTAACTTTGGAAATGCCATTTATTTAAAAAAAATTACATGTAAAAGTATCTGGGAAGATCTACTTATAGAAATAAATTTATCTATTTATTTTATTTAACATAAAACGGCCATTAGCTAATTACATTAGTTATACACACAGAATTACACATTACCTTACACACTCTTCTCACAATACTCCAAACATACTGACAAAATCATCGTCCATTCATCCGCGAACACATCACAGTTGGGTTTAGCGTCCAAGAGAGCGTTAGGCGCGGATAGTACACGCAGAATCGGAGACTGGGCACGGGCGTCGGTGCGCCAGGCACAGCAAACAATCTATGGTTTCTATAAATATAATTTCATTACATTTCATTTTATTACAACGTGTCTACAACGGCAAGGGTAGTTTAACTTGCGCTGACTGATCTGGTCTCCCCATATCTGTGTGGTTCTTTCTTTAAAAGACCATTTCAGACACTAATCTGCATGGTTCTTACGTGCTCTGTCCAAGATAATGTCTGGACTTTAAAAGAAACTGTGACCTCTGACTGAGTTTCTTTCGGTGTTTCTTCTCAAAGTAGTCGGATAGTGAAGCACTGACCTCACTTTCTAGTTAAAAATTGTCATGAAAAAGTTTTTCTATGAACCTTTTCACAGAAATAACCTAACAAGTAAGACCGTTACATTATTAGTTAGTACTTAGACCAACAAACAAAGTTATATGAAAGTAAAATTTCATGAACCCGAAAGACATATTTATACAGGAGGGTAATTAGTGACCTCTGAGGCAATCCTTAAGGGCATATATCACTCGTGTTATCTCCACTAAATTCAGCGGAGGTGTCGAGAGGGAATAAAACTAAGTATGGGAACGAAACAAATGCCCACCGGTGATAATGTATGGCGTGCGATAATCTATATTTATGTTTGTTCTGTCGGGCTACAGGTATGTTGACTGTATATGATAACAAGGAATAAAATTTCATTTATTGGCAAAAACTTGTGTAGATATGGTGTGATGCTTTAATAGGTGTTACAGGATATTCTTTGACACAACATGTTTGACCATGTCTGATGATGTACAAATTAGGTCAAAAGACCAAAAGATAACAAATAGAGAAGTATCTTTTAGATTATTAAGGGGAAAAATTATTGGGGCGTGGCGTCATAATTCAGCATAAACTGTAAGTATAATGTTATTATTATTTTCGATCTATTTATTGTAATCTTTATTAAATGTATTAAACTCTAATATGTAGAATTCTCGTGTCACAGTGTTTGTAACAAAACTCCTCCACTTTGCCCGACCCGGGGATCGAACTTGGTACCTCACGCTCATGTTATGTGTTATGTTATATATCTATGGTAATATCTATAGTAATTACAGACATCGTGAACATCTTAAAAAACTCAAGTAGGTAATTCCCCCACCAAATCATGTTGCCTAGTTGCGATTAGAAAATCACTTGTAAGTGTAGTCATGCACTATGTATTAAGTAACGTTAACTAGACAATCTTTAGGGAAAACAATAGTACAGTTAGATAGCTAATGAGGGTTCAAAGTGTAATTCGGGCTTTAGTTGAATGCGGACGATCGCCGATTGGCAATGAGCCGGGCAGTTCTCGCGGGGTTAGCTGCTGTACGCGGAATCCCAGGCTTCGCCACTGTGGGCATGCGATGGACAATGATTTAGAAAATATTTGGGACTTACATAATGTCAAATATAGGGATAGTTTTTCAACTTTATCTCAAACAGAATAAGGTTCATGTTCAATTGAGAAAATTTGACAGTGTGAGGTAGCTTAATGTGCTGGCGTCGAACTAGCCTGGTGGGCTCTGAGTAAGTATTGATAAGCGCGCTTGAGACAGATTAACGATAACCGGCTTCAAATTATTTTAAGTCCTCACGATGGAGTGCAAAAAGAATTAGAATTATTATAAGAGCCTCGACAAAGAAAGAAGTAGAAGATGGCGGGACGACCTGGACAAATTGAACGACCCGTGGCCCACTGGAATAGGAAAATCTGGAAGTCATGGGGCAGTGGAATTATGCAGGCTAACACTACCTAGTAGTAATAAGCCTCGACATTATTTTTTTAAAGAAAAGTCTCTTAAATTCCTTTAAGTTCTGTCTACGGAAACCATTGATAATATTCCCCCTACGTGTTGGTTACACGAGCGATGCACCTGAAGGCGGACGATGGATAACACATTCAAATGTATGGAGAGCGATCCTTGTTACACGGAGTATAGATAACATGGAATGATCAGTATGCCTAGAACAAATACGCATTTTGGTGTAAAATAATGCCTAAGTATACCAATAGCTAAGATTAAGGAAATGCGTTTTTAATTATGAAATCGTTCTGATTAACGTCACGTTCATGTCCAGAATTCGTACATTCGACATACGTGTCGGTGCGAAGAAACCAAATCAACCAATATCAATAATCAGACAAATATTATTTAATCATCATTTTCTCGACAGTATTTTTGCTCTTATCTAGTGATGCCGGTATTAGTATTTTTTCTAAGTAGCAGCGAGAGGTCTGGATGTGCCCTGGTAATAACTTGCGATATGTGGGTGTAATATAATTACACCTGTCTGAGAATACAGGCGTGATGTAATATTATCGGTCAGCTGCGACATTGCGTTAATTTCATTTAATATGGTTTCACTAAGTTCATAATATAAATACCCGTGATGTGTGTGTATATACAGCAGCCACTGCCCGTTCAAAGACACAGGATAGGATGATGTAAAAAAGCAGTTGATATTATTTATTTTTTTATTATTTGTTCTCCATTAGTGTAACAGCTGTACGGCGGCGGCGTTCTGATGCGAGGGTAATATATTATGTAACTAAGTATTGATCCTCCATTCACTTCATACTCCTTGTCGATACAGGATCACATGCATGGTGAACACCGTCCGCGCGAATAGTTCCTACTTCACACAGAATTTCTCGATTCTCATTCGCTTTAGGTTCATTAGTAATGTTGTTAGTTTCGAATTATTGTAGGAGCGATTTTCTTAGGGACAAAGGTATTGAGAAATGTTTGTATTAAAAAGATGACAACAGAACCAACACAACATTAGTTAACTACCATTATAAAACAATTAAAAAAAAAGAATAAATAGAGTTTCTTCCCATTCTTCTCCATATAAAACTACCTTTAGGAAGGAGCAAATGGAATCGTTTTTATATTTAATTTATTGTTTTTTTTTGGTCGTTCAAAAGTACCTTGTGGCCATATTGAAATAAATGTTTGGACTTTAACTAAAATAAAATTGTATAGTAAGCTGTAGGTCTATCTTTTTTTTGCAACCCCACGTCAAAGCGCGTATTTTGCGTATGGACCATAATCTACCACGCGGGCCCAGTGCGAATTGGTGGATGTCACATGTCTTCGAACTTTTGGTTCTAGGACATACCGGTTTCCTCACGATGTTTTCCTTCACCGTTTCTGAGAGCAGTGGTGATGAAATAAATTACACAAAGTAATGCGTCTGCCTGGGTTCGAACCCACGACTTACTGTTCGTAAGTCGGGGCCGCCACCACTGGGCCACCGCTGCTCTCTCTATATTTGTTTTATTTAAACTTTAAATAAATAAAATACTTATGACTTATGACTTAGCCAGCTGTCGTCTCGACGTATAGAGAAAACATGCTTATTATATCGTTTATATTGCAGAAGGGTTTTTGAAGTTTATTTTTCTTTGTAAATGTTCTGTATTTTTTTCCTTTTTCAGTTGCATGTACAGTTAAGACAGGCCATCAAATAATTAAAAGTTACGAGTACACAAAAAAAAAAATACTTAGATTGATAAAAACAAATATATTAGAGGTGTAGAGGTTTAAAGATTGTAGTAGGTGTATAAAAGATATCACAATCTATATAAAAGTGTACTAAAACGTTTTGTTTGGAGTTATTCCATGCAGTGAGGCGTAGGCACGTATATCAAATAAAATTCTATCTATTCGAACGTGAATTCTGCTACTGGTTTTATGGGTATTTTTTGGTAGACATCGTGGACAAAAAGTTAGCTTTATTTTAGCACTAAGCTACGCACCATGCTTGTGCACTAGTAAAAGTTTATCTTTTGTTTTAAAACTGTTTTTTTTTCTGACTGTCACTGCTCTTGGGTCTTTCCAAAGACAGAAATAACTTCAATTGATGGATATGCCATGAATAATCTAATTAGAAAACACGAAATTAAAAAAAAGTATTGAGTATGACGTCAATAAAAAAAACAATAAAAAGATTCTTTGGCTTTTTTGCGGGGTTCTTTGTACCCACAAATATAAATAATCGATAGCTACTTAACATTTAAGAACGACAGAAAGGTATCTTGTTATCCAGACCCTGGGTTATGGAGGTCAGATTGGCAGACGTTCCATAAAAGCACTGGTATTAACATGCTTTAGGATAAAAAGAGCCCCTTTGTATTCTTAAGATATTTATAAAATTAAATAAAACTGCATTTAGTTCTTTGACAAAAAATAAAAATAGACACCCACTATTGTATTTAATTCCACTAATGGATAGGATTATTGTTCAGGATAAAGTCTCTCAATAAAACATTTTTGCTTAGAAATCTTAAATTAATTTATTATTTTTTTGTCTCAGTAGGTACAAACACTGCTCTTTACCGACTTCCGACATACCTACTAAAATAATTTCTCTATCTACCCACATTCGCCACCATTTTCTCTCCGACGAGTGCTGAAAGTATTAAAGTATGATAGATATGAGTACGTGCCGGCGACGCCTCGCTTCTGACGGATATTGAACACTGCGTCAAATTACCCTGTATTAAATAAAATCTTGCCTCTGGTATTTATAGTACCATCCTACCCACTCATTTGGGATAAATGATAATGATAAAAATCTCAACAATTTAGTCATTATCCTTAATTTAAAAAAAAACACGGTAAATGAACTGTAGATTTTGTTAAATTCTAACATAGCGTCTAACATGACGCCTGATTCCTAAAGGCTTAGGCAGGGCTGTAAATCATCCACATTCTACTATTTATGTTTAAAGTCCCATGTATATAATATGGGGCGAGACAGGAAGTCCTGAAGAATCGAACTGAAGACTTCATGTTCAACAGTGGCTCTTGCGGCCACAAGACCAACGGCACAGTAAAATCTAAATTTCCTAGACTAGAAACTAAGTTAGTAAATCAAAAACCTAACCTCATTTCATACGAAATGAATTCATAAAGTATAATACCGCATAAAGTTGTACGCATCGTAGCTTCGTAGAGCGTCTACACCTACGCTACGTCTACGAGCTACGCCGTAGCCGGTGAGGTTATAAATTAACCCATCCTCTATTCGGCAGATAAAGCACCCCGTATAATACATCCCTCGAAGATATATTTAAGCGTTGAGAGGAAAACGTTTCTCGTTTTATACGGGAATAAGCCTTTTTGTGAAAATTCCGATAATTAATTTTCAGTTAACGTCTTGTGTTCTCGTAAGTTCATGTGGTTGTTTGTTAAGCTTTTTGATTTTTGAAATTATTTTTCGTTTAATACATTAAAGTGGAAGCAGGGTTTTCCGCGAAATTTCAATTTTATTGTGTTTTTTTTTACATTTTGCCGATCAGTGTCAGGTTGTGTGTTGATTCAAATATGATTTGCGGCCTACCTACAAAAATTCTGTGTGCGGTGTGCCAAAAGAAGTTTCCACTTCAAAACAATCGAAATGTAAGAAAATTCTGATAGATGAAATAACTTTAAATGGAAATCTTAATCAATCATTAATTTCATTCGAAGCCAAGACTAAAATCGTAATAACAGACTTGATTTTTAAATGACTTGACTGCCTCGTCAGCCTAGTGGTCGCAAGCGCTGCAGCTGAGCATAAGGTCCCGGGTTCGATCCCCGGGTCGGGCAAAATGTTATTGAGGTTTTCCATCTGAAATTTCTGAGCAGCAGCCCGGAGTCTGGATTTGTGCCCGATTAATGGCAATAGGCTCGCCCCCTATTACTTGGGACTTATACATAACTGGCGAAATGTGGGTGTACCACCAGGCACACTTCTGCCGAAGCCTTCGGGGATTGCAGGCGTGATGTTTTGTTATGTTGATTTTCAAGAACTGAGAACTGAAATAAGTCGACACAGACGTCTCCGTAAAAAAATGTCTCCTCTTGCGTATGTCGAATACAGTACACATTTCGGTATAACAATAAAATTTACGAGCAACTCTAAAACAATCATTAATACACGTTTTATAGCGGGATACGGCACGCGGCTCTATTCTGTACAGCGAGGAATGACGTCACAGATTATAATGACGTCAGAAATGAGGTATTGAGTGCACGCCCTGCATCCCGTAGCTAGGTGGCGGGAAAAAATAGTTTTACTCTAGATCCAAATCCACAAGTTTACGTAAAAAACGAATAAAAAAAACGGCAATAGCTAAGGTTCACATCGCAGGATCACTGTGGGAGGTGGAGAGGTGGAATACGTCGATGAGTATCTCTATCTTGGCCAAATAGTCTCTTTCCAGGCAAGACAAAACAAAGAAGTTGCAAGACGTGTCGCTTGCTGAGCACTTATAACCTATCTACACCTTTTTACTTATAATATCATTGCTTTGCTGTGTAAAATATTTTCTCTTCAATTTTTTTTCTGTGGGAGTGCTTTCGTGAAAACGGACGAGAATGTGTTATAGGAGTCCGGGGAAGCGCGCTATTCGATTTTACCAATAAGCGAGTGGTGGCAGAGATGGTTGTGAGATGGTACCTACCTATTTTGCGTGAGGTATTAACTTAAGTACATTTATTGCGATGTATTTTCCAAAATAACATATCAGATGTTAAACACATCATAATTATGCGACTACAATAAGGCTAGCTCGTTTTAAACGAGGTTTTTCGTCCACTGGTTCTTACATGATCTGACCAAGATAATGTCTGGACTTCAAAAGAGACTGACCTCTGAGCTTCTTTCGGTATTTCTTCTACAGTAGTCAGTTAGTTGAACCTCACCTTCTAATTAAAAAATCACACGGAAAAGTGTTTGTATGATATATTTAGAGAAATAGATATCATTGTTCATTTACGATTTATTCACTACTGGTACTGGGACTTTGCATGTTGAAAACCTTTTCTAAAAATGGTGAATTTGTGGCATTTTCACGTGCTGGCCTCTATACATAAGTATAAACATAACAGTATATAAGCCATATATTCAAAATAACTGCACGAATGTCTATATACCTAGTGCTAGGTTCCCTTTGGTAAATTATTTACCCTTAAGGGCGTAACCAGGGTGAAGCAAATGAGGGTAGACTCATTGTTTGTTTTTTGAGGGTTCCCGCATAAACGACTTATCTAATTTATATTTATAGAACTAGCAGTACCCCACGGGTGCGTCTGCTTGTAAGTATTTTAATTTTCTGACAATAAACGTACTTCTTTTGCTTCGTTTACTAGGCAGGAGATATCTGCCTTAGAACCTTTCGTTAATTACCTATTAGGTAAATTAAAATAATAATTAAAAAGTAAAATTAAAACATTTAGCTGATGTTTCTAGTGACCCTAGGGCTGGTCTCTTCTTTGGCCGGAGGCTAAGCATTGTCATTCAACTTGGCAATTCTGGCAGATTTATGGGCACTACCAGGTGGCAGCAATGCGGGTGCTTTTTTCGAAGTTCTATGATGGTTTATTTAACTTTTCATAGGTTTTAATATGTGTATAATATAGTTAAGGGGTAGGTATACACATTGTAAGAACAAAATGTAAATAAAATTCTTGGCAAAAATATTTATTAATTAGCAAAAGGTGTTTATAAAGTTAATGTTAGTGGAAACGCCGGGAGGGGACGCCCTAGAAGGACAAACACATACCTTATTGGTGAGGGTCTTCTGAATGGTCAGGTGCGTAGTGCTCTAAACCGGAGCGTGCGTGTCTGACCACATGTTGTATGATCGTAAACAAAGCGAAAGAAATATGTAAGCATTGAAGCAGGTGGCGCTCTGTTATTTCTACCTAATGGGAAAAATACGTGGATATTTGTACCTATTACTCTGTAAATGTAAACACTATATATTAAACCGGCATGCCCTAGAACAAAAAATTCGAAGACATGTGACATGATCTACCAATTCGCACTGGGCCCGCGTGGTAGATTATGGCCCATACGCAAATTACGCGCTTTGACGTGGAGTTGCGGATACCAGCCCGGTATCATTAATCTTTAATCTTACCCTGTATATAAACTTAAACGAAGAAAAAGACTCTGTGGAAGAATAGAATAGAATAGAATACTCTTTATTGTGCACCATAAAAACTTACAAAAATAACTTTAAGGGCTACATAGGGTGTTACAATGGGCGGCCTTATCGCTAAAAACGATCTCTTACAGACAACCTTTGGATGGACTAGATGGAGGAGGAGAAAAGATGAGTACGCAGTTTGTGGTGTACTATTTATATAAATATATAACATACATTACTATCTCAAAAGAGGTATAAAATAAATGTAAACAAGAAAACAAAATTAAAAATAAAATAAAATAAATACAATACATTAATACTAATAATTCGGGATCGTATCAGGTGGCGATCTGTAGTTTCTGCCTAGCTCTATGGTAAAAAGACTTCAATTTATGTAGATATTACTAGCTTCCCCGTCAATTTTCGTTCCGCTTTAAAATCAATTCTTGTTGTATTTGATTTTTTATTTAATAAATATTTAATAAGTACTTAATATAAATTTTCTTCATTTTTATTTTTTCTTCGGTTTTTGTATTTTTTTTTAAGTTATTATCCTATTCCAGGCGAAGAAAACATTAATCTCATAAAAATTAGTCACGTCGTTCTCGAGTTATTAATGTAGTAACTATTAACTAACACTTGACTTGACTCTGACTTTGTTTTATAAAAAAAATAAATAAAATCTTTTTATTTCAGACATTCGGTCCATATTTTTATCAGTTTCATTCAATCATTTGTATTGTATTACTAACTTATTAATTTATTTGCATTATATGTATTTACTTAAATATTATCTTTATATTCTATCTATCAATTCAATATATGTAGTTATAATTTAGTATATTATCTATTTCTATAATTATATTGTCTATTATATTATTATTATATTATTTAATTACATTATATTATAAAATTAATTCAAGTACTTGCCGCCATCTGGGACTCCGGGCACGCGCACTTGAGATTGAACCCAATGCCCCAGAAGAGGGCTGTCCAACTTGTGGCTGAGCACGTTCAGGATAGTGTTGGTGCTCCCACGCGTTCGGAACATCAGCGAGGCGATGCGGCGCCGCAGCACAGTGTGAAAGCTGTCTGTGTGCGCGTGCGCAAACATCGCAGACGCACTACAACAGCGTGGGAGCCCCACCAGCACCCTGAACGCGTTATTATATTGTACTCGAATAGCGTTGATGGCCCGCTGCGTATAGTTGACCCACAGATTGCAGGTGTAGAGAGCTTGGCAGAATGCTTTAAACAGAGTGATCTTAACCTCTAAACTACACCTCGCAAATCTGCGTGCCAACATGTTACAGCGGACCGCCATCGCCCTCCTCTCTCTTTCTATATCGCTATCATCTCTTAAATCCTCGGTAACCACATGGCCGAGGTACTTAAATTCACTCACTCTACGAAGACTGACAGTGTTAAGCAGCACAGGTGCCACATCCCCCAGTTTGCGACCCCTGGCTTGATACACCATAAACTCGCTTTTTTGCTCATTGTACAGGAGGCCATGTACTCTCGCATACTCCTCAAACACGCTTATCAGCTTTCTGAGTGCGGCCATTGATGGGCTGAGCAATACCATGTCATCTGCGTAGCTAATACTGTTGATACAGTGACCATCAATCGAGCATCCCACTCCGGTGTTGCTCAGCTCAACAATCAGCCCGTTCACGTATAAATTGAAGAGTGAAGGAGATGTTAACCCGCCCTGCCTCACCCCACATTCCAACCCGTACTCATCAGAAAATTCGCCAAGCCATTTGACCTGGTTAGTTTGGTGATCATACCAATATTTAAAAATATTAATTATCTCACCCGGCACACCTGAACACTTCAATTTACCCCACAGAATATCGTACCTAACCAGGTCAAAAGCCTTGGAGAGATCAAGGAAGGCTGCATACACAGCCGTGCTCCTGTCTGTATAATACCTGACAGTCTGCTTGAGAGACATAACTGCGCATTCTGTCGAAAGTCCTGGCCTGAAACCGAACTGTGCATCGTTTAAATTTAGGTGTTTCTTAAGCTGTCTCTCAAGCAGGCCATCAAGCACCTTGGCAGTGGTTGTAGCCAATGATATCGGGCGGTAGTTGCACTTATCAGAATTATCTCCAGTCTTGTTTTTAATTATTGGAACTACCACCGTCTTCATCAGCTCATTTGGCAGATAGGAATGCCTCATACAGAGCGTGAATAACAGCCCCAGGAGCCTCGGGAGATGTGGCCCCGCATGCTGAAAATGTTCGATACTGAGGCCGTCGTGTCCGGGCGACTTCCCTCGAGTCATCCCCTTTATTATTTGAGCAACTTGTTTCGCTGTGACACGCTCAGGCACCGCTGACACGACGACCTCCGCATCCTTAGTCTGCTCACCCTTTAGCGGCGACTCCACTTGAAAGTGACATCGGAACAGGTTTGCAATGTCTTTCGGTTCACAGATGCCGTTAATACACACAGGGACGCTAGGTTTTGGGTTTAACTTTTTTGTTTGTTGCCAAAATCCTTTAAAATCTTTGTTTTTATGTTTAGTAGCTAAAATATTCATTTTAATTAGTTCTTGGTTATTTTGACAATAGTGTAGATTGCTTTTAAATTTTTTTCTAGACTCATACATTTCATTGTAAAACTTACCACTGTTTGGTCGACCATAACATACCCAGGTTAAAAACTTCTGCCTAGCCTCCCTGTGAGCATCACGAACATACTTATTCCATCCGACAATATGACGGCCGCGGTGCCGTCCGCCACTACCCACACGCCCCACATAGCTATCAACAGCAGCCTCCTGTAACGCTGTTACGATGTCACTATAAAATGTAGTACGCTAATAGTCGGGGAACTGACCGCTTGTGTGTCGCACCGCGTCGCCCTACCACTAATTAATAAACGGCCACTTGACAGTGTTTTCAAACTTTTCAATCCGAACCGAAGTCACCAGAAATGTTTAAATGCAAACGTTGTGCGGTTGAATCTAGGGATGGTGTGAAGTGCTCAGTCTGTGAAGAACAATTCGACTTTCCCTGTGCAGGCATCACTGAAGGTGGATGGAGAAAACTTGGCGACCGTAAACTAACGTGGAAATGCCCGATCTGCAAGTCTACTCCAGCGGCCGACAGTCCTCAAACTGGTTCCCTCAAGCCATCGCCAGCAAACTCGGCTACCATTATGTCTGAGTTAAAACGTCTATCAATTCAAATGGAGGCTTTGCCCACATTGATAGAGAGTGTGAAAGCAATTCAGAATGAGCTCTCGGAACTTAAAACTATCAGAGATGAATTTTCTTCAATGAATTCATCCATTGAGTCCTTCAGTCTGGAAATTAGAGTCGTATCCGGCAAAGTGACCGCCATTGAGGATGAACTCGAAGCATTGAAGAACTCCAGGGATGAGATAGCTGATTTGCGGGAGCGTATAGTCGTACTCGAGAAGCAGCAGTCAGAGAATGAGCAGAGGTCTCGCTTGAATAATATCGAGATCAAAGGAGTGCCAA
The DNA here is from genome assembly GCA_921972225.1 of Euplexia lucipara. Taxonomy (NCBI): domain Eukaryota; kingdom Metazoa; phylum Arthropoda; class Insecta; order Lepidoptera; family Noctuidae; genus Euplexia; species Euplexia lucipara. The sequence goes on from OV179156.1 coordinate 19,347,829, forward strand.
TGTCAAAGGATGAGGACCTATTCGATATACTAGCAAGGATTGGTGGCGCTATTGATCTGAATATTCCAAGGGAACAAATCAATTATATCGCAAGGGTTCCAACTCGTAACGACCAGTTAAACAAGAACATAATATGCTCCATACACAACAGCTATATGAAGAACAACTTTATAGCTGCCGCGAGGAAGCATAAAAAATTGATAGCTGGTGATCTGGGCATACAAGGCACTAACAGGATCTACATAAATGACCACCTAACACTGGAAAACAAAATGCTGCTTAATAAAACCAAAGCTCAAGCGAAAGAACGTGGTTTCGAACATGTGTGGGTTAGAGGATGTAAGATCTTCGTGCGAAAAAACACCGCTACTCCAAAACATCATATTAAAACCGAGCACGATCTAAAAAAGTTTTTAAATTAATATTGTCGTTCCGATTACCTTGCAGCTTGTTTACTTTTCTAATGTATCTACAATTGAGAACCACAGGTACACGTTTTTTATGCACATTCCATTCTCACAAGTCTTTTGTTCGCTTATCGCTCGTTGTCACCCGGCTCACACATTGTAGTTATTATGATTTTAAGCACTATTACGTTAAACACAGAGATCACTTATGTTTGCTAATGAGTTGTTTTTTGACTTCTTTTAATAATTATGTTTTGTACATTTCTATAATGTTTTGCACAATACTTTTTGAACTTAATGACAATAATGCTAAAGCTCTTATTTGTCTATTGATTTTAATATTGCTTTTGCTTAGAGTTACCTCATGTTTCCAGGAATTGAATGTATCCTATATTGTATCTGCTTATTCGATTGTCGACGCTGTTATTATGATTTTCAATGGCGCCTATTAATATCTATTACCAGAATGTAAGAGGACTGCGAACTAAAACGAACACCTTCTACAGAAATGTGTGTCTTAATAGTTTTGATGTTGTCTGTCTAACCGAAACATGGCTTATACAGGGGATAACTGATTCCGAATTGTTCGATGACAGATATCTCGTTTGGAGGCGGGACCGGAATTACTCGAACACTGGTCAAGTGATGGGGGGAGGTGTTATCGTCGCTGTTAATCGGGAATTAGTCGCTGACGCACAAAGTGAGTGGTGCTCATCTGCTGAAGATATGTGGGTCACGTTAACATTACAACGAAAGAAACCCAGAATAACATACAAAATGCACATATGTGTGGTTTATATTTGTTGTCAGAACCAAGGTTACTCGTTAACAATGCAGTTGGGCAACTTCTTAGATAACCTAGTTGATATAGTTCTCAAGAATACTACTGACAAGTATGTTATTCTGGGAGACTTTAATCAACCTAACATAGTGTGGCTACCAGCTGACGATGGTTTTTCTTTAAACCCCTCTAACTTGCAGGGAACTATTCAGTCTAAGCTCATTGATAATATGAATATATGTAACTTGTCACAGTACAATTCTCACTCCAACGCTAATGGGAAGGTTCTGGATTTAATATTGTCCAATAACGAAGTCACTGTTACGTGTTGCGGCGATCCGCTTGTCCCCGAAGACCCACACCACAAAGCTCTGTGTGTTACTGCAGACTTTCTTCAACTGCACAGTTTACCTGTTCGCCCCTACGTAAAGTACCTTTATCGCTTTGCAGACTACGACTCAATAAGAAACGAACTTAATCGTATACAGTGGCAGAGTGAACTTAATACTGGGTCGTTGGACGATGCTTTAGAGTATTTTTACTCTGTTATTGGTAAGCTACATGACACCTATGTACCGACTAAAACCATAACACACCATACTAAATACCCCGCGTGGTATAAAACTCCGCTGATTAAATTAATAAAGGAAAAGTACAGATATCACGCTAAGTTTAAAAAATATGCTAACCTCTCGGATTATGAATCATTTGTTACATTGCGACAGCGAGCTAAGGATTTAGAAAAAAACATGTTTAGTGACTACATTTCCAAAATAGAATCAAGCATACGAGAAAATCCTCGTGCTTTTTGGAGCTATGTCAAAGCAAAGAAACAAGCTAACTCATATCCTTCAGTGCTACAGTATGGACAGGTCTCCTCAAGTAACGGTGTTGAAGTCTGCAATATGTTCGCAGATTGCTTTCAATCTAACTTTCTTTTGAATTCGGGCGTGCCGTCCTCTCAAAATATTCAAAATGTACTTAATCTTGGTGAACCTATTAAGTATTGCTCAGCTGATATTAGTTTTATTGAAATATGTAACGATGAGATACTTAAGTTACTTAGACTGGCGGATCCTAAGAAATCAGCTGGACCTGACAGAGTGTCACCAGTGTTCGTAGTAAATTGTGCCAAAAGCCTCTGCTTCCCCCTCTCAATTCTGTTCAAACGATCACTTAACACAGGAGTAGTACCTGCTCTGTGGAAGTCAGCATATATAACACCGATTCACAAGAAAGGATCAAAAACTCATGTTGAAAACTACAGACCGATTTCAAAGTTGTGCGTGTTCGCCAAGATCTTAGAGAAGATCGTGTATCGGCAAGTCTACTCAGCCCTTAAGCAGAGTTTTGGCGAGCAGCAGCACGGTTTCCTTAGAGGTCGGTCAACAACGTCTAACTTAATTATCTGTAGTGACTTTCAATCAGAGTTTATGTCGCAAAAGTCTCAAGTCGATGTTATCTATACTGACTACAGTAAATGTTTTGACCGAATAGATCACTTCATCCTAACACGAAAACTCCTCTCGATGGGTATAAGGGGCAATCTCTATCGCTGGTTTACGTCGTACATAGAGAATAGGTGTCAGACTGTGGTCCTGAATGGGTATTCCTCTAGAGCTATGCGCATCCCTTCGGGAGTGCCGCAAGGTTCATTATTAGGGCCTCTTTTGTTTAATATTTTTATCAATGACGTCATTTCCTGCTTCCGACACTCAAAAATATTACTGTATGCAGATGATATGAAGATTATGAAACAAATATCTAATATGCAAGATGCCCATTTACTGCAAGAAGACTTACATAACTTTCAACATTACTGTAAGATTAATAAATTAGATTTGAACGTCTCTAAATGTTATGTTTGCTCTTTCACACGCAAACCGAGCCCAATTAACTTCATTTATAAACTATTAGATACCCCAGTGACTAGAATTACTTTTATAAGGGACCTGGGAATAATTTTTGACTCGAAGCTTATCTTTGACAAACACATCGATGACATAGTTAATAAGGCTTCTAGAGCACTAGGTTTTATCATCAGAACTTCGTCAGAGTTCAGAAGCATCAAAACTATTAAAATACTATACTGTTCTCTTGTACGTAGTCATCTAGAATATGGATCGCAAGTTTGGAACCCAAACTATAATATTTATATTGATCGCCTGGAGAGCATTCAAAAGAAATTTTTAAGGTACATTCAATTCCGGTCAAAATCATATTCATCCAATTATGTCTCTAGGTGTAAAAAATTTCATGTGCTTCCTCTTTATGAACGGAGAAGAATCGCAGATTTAGCATACTTGTTCAAGATCATGAACGGATCGGCTGACATTCCCGAGTTGTTGAGCAAGATAGGTCTTCGGATACCGTGTACATTTCTACGAAAATTTCATCTTCTTCACACACCAGTGGCAAGAACCTCGTACAGGCGGAACTCGTATCTTATAAGAGCTTGTCGAGCTTGTAACGTGGCTTGCCAGGAAGTCGACGTCGATCCGTTCGTTTGTGATGTTCGCAGATTGAGAAAAACTCTGTGCAACCACTTCTTTGCTAACATATCCTAGCATCCATGATTGTTCGAATCATTTATGTAATTGTAGTGTAGCCTACTATTATTAAGTAACTAAACTAAGATATTTGTTTAATTATAAGTGGAAATTTGTAATTGGCTTTCAGCAAGATAAAATGTGAACCATACTTTACTATAGCTGTAAATTTCCCAAATAAAATAAAATAAAATAAATAAAATAAAGCGCGTCTATCACAGCCAGGTGATTACTGCCACTCTCACTACACATGCTATCACAACACTGTTGGAATTCATGAGGGAAGCCAAATTCCCTTAGTTTCTCGTTACAACATTTTGTATACCTCCCTATTTGACTTGAGTCCCTGTCTCCCCATAGGACTTTATTAGTTTTAGTGAGCGGTGGCTTAATGACTCTACAGACTGTTCTTAAATTACACTGAATCTCTACTGGACAGTGATCAGACCAGAAAATGTCGTAGCATACCTTTACAGAAGTAACCGTCTTAAGTGCAGCATCAGTAACAACACAGTGATCCAGCCACCTATGGCAGCCGTGCGCGTCACTTACAAAAGTATAGGTATTCGTATTCGAGCCTAACATCTCTAGGTCGACACATGTCCAGTTTTGATCATTACAAAAATGTTTAAGTTCATTTCCAAATAATTCCCCCGGATGAGCGTTAAAGTCCCCCATTATAAATACACTTTCAATATTGTTACTCTCGACTATTGACATAATTTCGCTTAAACATTGAACAAATTCCAAAAGATTGTCAGAAGAGTCGGTCGGCATATAGACCGAAAAAACTAGTATAAACCGATCCGACACACACAACTTAATTGCACTTATTCGTTTACTTTCACACGGAATCACAGACACATAATTACACTTACTGTTTCTCCATAGAAGCGCCACACCACCGTATGGACGCCCCCGCAGTATCCCACTTGTTAGGTCTACCGCAGACTTGCCGCAGTATCCGAAATCACTGTTTATTTTACCGAGTTCAGGTATCTCATGCGGCAGAAGCCACGTTTCTTGTAGTGCAATAATATCAGCAGTCAGGCTAAGACGTCTTACACACTCCGACGATCTTTTAAAAGACTTGCAATTGAAAGTGATGAATTTTAAACTCTCATTGTTTGGTACACTATCCATTAAGATTTAATATTGCACTAGTATCAAGTTTCTTACTTCTGTCTAAATCTCGTCTGCTGAAATCCACGAAACGCCGGAAAGCTATACCATCAGGCCATAAAGTGCAGTCCAAAAATAAATTAAGCTTCTCCTTAGGAACATACATTTTATACGAGTTGTATTGTTTCTGTTGCTTAGGTTCGATCCTTTGTAATGTGACCTCAACATTTGTTTTGCTCCTTATGTAGTCAACTATATGATTTTCGCGGGTTTCCTTATGCACATTATTTATAAATAGAGGGACACTGATATTTGCAGCCCTAAAACTATCAACTATTTCCGTGCACGTACCCTTTTTACTCAGAAATCGATTTCTGTACCTTTTTCTTTGTACAACTTGCCAATCGTCATCCGCTTGCTGCGCAAGTACATCGATAGGCGGCTGGGGCGCTCGAATCAGCTGATTACTCGCCGCACCTACAGGTACAGAGGTATTAGCCGTATTAGTCACCGCGGCATACGAGTTGCCCTGCATTTGTTTCTCGGTGAGTTTCGCTGCGCGCGCGACCTCTGGACTGTGTGTGACAGAGAGATCGTCGCCATACGCCAACGCGCGCGAGCGAGACGGGGACAGCCGGGTGGGTACCTGAGTGCGCTGACGCTGATTTACCTCCTTATCAATAACGTTAACGGTCGAATAATTGTTATCACTCATCATCTTAGGTGTAATATGAATAATTCCCGAGGGACCACTCTCGCAATTGAGTTCTGAACTGTCCAACATTCGACTCGTACCTCGTTTTCTGTTGACAAAGTTGTCCCGTTCGAAATGATTAACTATCGATGTTTGCTGAAGATTAATTAATTCATTTTGCAGTCTTGAAAACTGGTCCATAGGTGTATATGTTTCCTTGATAGTCTCGATCTCGTGTTTGAGCATAATAAGGTCCTTCAATATCCGCGTCGCATCCAGATGATCGAAGGTGACTGGGGGTAGTTTTTGTAGGTCACGAGCGACAAAAATCGGCATTTCTTCAGGATCTTTCTGTTTTATCAATGTGATTATGTCTTCTATTTCTCTTTGCGTTTTACCCTCTCTTTTTCGGTTTATCTTCCTTCCCGATGTCTTGACTGAGGCAAATAAAAGATTTTTTGCAGTACTAATTTCGTCCGATGTGAACGCCGTGGTACACAGTCTAATCATTGAATCTTTATCCATCACATCACATTTGTTCTGGATAAAGGCCAGAACCTCGTTTATAACTAAATTACTAAATTACAGTTCGCACACATCTTTATATATCTCATCTTTGTATTGTTGTTTTCACTACAATATACAATAACAAATGCACAGTAATACCTAAAACGAAGTGGTGTTTAATTTCGCCCTGTCGTTTTTGCGGTCGAATAACACAGAAACGAATGGGCCGCGTATTATAAATGTTTATTTTTAATTACATTCCCTTCAAGCTCGGACGTGTGGTACATACAACGGACAGATGTGGCTTTGGTACATTTTAAGTATTCATTACTTTTATAGATTACTAGCAGACGTGACGCGGTTTCACCCGCATAGTTCCCATTCCCGTGGGAATTCAGGCATAAAATGTAGCCTATGTCACCCTGGGATAGTGAAGCTTCCCGACGGTGAATCAATTTTTCAAATGGATCCAGTAGTTTCGGATTTAAATGCAAACAAACAAACAAACAATCAAATCTTTCCTCTTTGTTATATTATTAGTTCAGATATATTTAAGTTAAAGAATAGAAATGTAAAAAAAAGAAAGAAGGAAGGAAAGATGATGAATGGAATGGTTGTATGTAAGAATCATAGCGTATACGCTCTGTAGTTCCTGCCTACCCCCATGGGACAAAGGCGTGAGTTTATGTATGTATAAATGTGCGTATATTAAAGTTAACTTTGAAAAGACAGTAGACTTTACCATCAATGCGAACAGCATAGCTTCTCAACAAAGTTAACGTCAAATCGTTTATTTCAATAAGACCATCATGTGGCACTATTGAATGTCAAACTTAAATTATTATTAAATATAAATTTAATTTTTTTTTTTTTTTTTTTTTTTTTTTTTTATTACTGATAGGCACGCGTTTGACCACTATCTCACCTGATGGTAAGCGATGATGTGGTCGACGATGAAGCACGCTTGCCTAGAAGCAACCTGTTCACTCTTGACTTGAAGACCCCTAGGTTGTAGCTATCAGGAAACACCGACACCGGCAGGGAATTCCACTCTTTGGCTGTTCGCACAATGAATGTGTTTCCATAACGTTTAGTACGTATGGTTGGGATATCTACCATGTACCGGTGGCGCAGTGCTGAACGCCTGGTGGTCCGATGATGGAAAGGGCTTGGTGGAATTAAATCGTGCAATTCCGATGCACACTCTCCGAAATATAACCGATAGAAAACCGACAGGCTAGCAACTCGGCGTCGATGCTCAAGACTTTGAAGTTTTGACACAACGAGTGCATCATTGCCGATGATCTTCTTGGCTCGTTTCTCAATAGACTCAAGCGCATCAAGCTGGTATTTGGCGGATCCGTCCCAAAGATGAGAGCAGTACTCCATACACGACCGAACTTGCGCTTGATAGAGGTTGAGCAGCTGTTCCGGCGTGAAGTAACGTCTCACCTTTGCTAAGATACCTAACTTTTTTGCAGCTATTTGAGCCTTTGCCTCGATGTAAGAGCTAAAATTGAGAGTGGATGACAACGTTACACCAAGAAGATCAAGATGGTCGGTTATCGGCACGGTTACACCTCGGAAAGATGGAGCCGGGTGGAATAGGCTCCGCTTGGCGGAAAACAGACACGCCTGGGTTTTCGCAGCATTGAACTTGACCAAGTTGGCATCACCCCACTCGGCGATTGCCTTCAAGGACAAGTTCAAGCGCTCGACCATAGCTTCTCGGAGAGACTGGATCTGTGACCCACTAGCCCGTGCGTCAGACATGTAGCTCTCGACAACAGTGCTGTCGTCTGCATACCCAAAGGTACCGGGCTTAAGCAGTTCATTAATATGCAGCAAGAATAATGTTGCCGAGAGTACCGACCCCTGAGGGACCCCGGCATTGATGTCTGACTGACCGGATGAGCAGCCATCAATTACAACTCGGATGGACCGACCACTCAGGAAGTCAGCAATCCAGTCACATAGACCAGTGGGCAGACCGAAAGAAGGAAGCTTACCAATGAGACTTTTGTGCCAGACCCTGTCAAAAGCCTTCGAGATATCGAGGGAGACGGCAAGCGCTTCCCCATGCTTCTCGATGGCCTTACTCCAGATGTGAATGGCATACGCTAGAAGATCCCCTGTAGACCGATTTCGACGAAAGCCGTATTGCCGATCACTGAGGATGTCATTAGCTTCTAGGTATGCCAGGAGCTTAGTGTTAAGCACCCGTTCCATACTCTTACAGAGGATGGACGTTAGAAAGAAAGAAAGAAATAAGATTTATTGGCAACAGGCAAAAACATGCACACACTGTTAAAATATGAAAATAACAAAACAAAATAGTAAAAAAAAAAATGGCATGTCTCACGGCTGCGCCAAAAGGCTCATTTCAGCGGTAATGCCAGACAGACGCAGCTGTCTGACGCTGGTTTTCAAATGCACCTTTTGGGACGGGTAACGGTTGAGTAACACAATATAACATAGTACTTATATTAATATTTTACTTAAAATAAAGATCAATCTAGACATGTTCTGAATAAAGTTAACAGATACAGAAAGAAGAGATATATAGTAAATATAAATAGTAGTAAATGAATAAATAAATAAATAAATAGTGCAACATAAGGATCAATTATATGCGTAATATTATTATGTGTAATAGAATTTAATTTATGAGGAGCATCACTGGATGATTCGCCCGCGTTTTATATAATTGAAGCATTAAGTGTAACCATAAATCTACTTTCCGTTGCGCATCTATCAGATACTGCCGTAGACGAGTTCTAAATGTGTAAATAGTGCTCAAAACCCTTATTGGAGGTGGAATATTATTCCACACCTTAGATGCCGCGTAACGGAAACTGCCCCTGAAAGCTGCTGTTCGATGAGACTGTGTTGAAAGTTGTTGCGCACATAGCCTAGGCGCACATTCTCGTCTACTAGCCATCCAACTAAGCTTGTCAAATAAATACCTTGGCTTCTTAGACTTAATGATACCAAAGAGTAAGCATGCTAAGTGTAACTTTCGTCTCGAATTCATCTTCAGGATCAAGTGTTTGTTAAGGAAGGGAGTGACGTGACTTCTAGGGGGAACTGAATAACAAAAGCGCGCACTTGCATTCTGAACTCTCTGTATAAGTCGATCAGTGCGAGCCAGCAAACGAGGACCGTACACAGTATCAGCATAGTTTAATTTGGACAGAACAAGGGTTTCAATTAGCTGTTCACGAAGCTTTTCAGACAAATAACGTTACAGAGATGGGTCTGTAGTTAGCCGGGTCAGCTCGACTGCCCTTCTTGGGCACGGGCTGCACGTTAGCTTGCTTCCAATCAATCGGCACTTTTCCAGTCTCATACGAGAGACGAAATAGGCGTGTCAAGATCGGAGACAATTCAGGCGCACAAGTTCTAAGAACAATCGCCGGTATCCCGTCAGGGCCACTAGCTTTATTCACGTCAAGGTTGCGCAGTACCCTGCGGACGTCCTTCTGATGGATGCGAATATCCGACATACTCGTCTCGCATCCATCAAGAGATGCAGGGGGCCGCGCGTCCCCAGAATCCAGACGCGAAGATTCCGCAAAAAGAGAAGCAAATAAGTTCGCTTTCTCTTCAGCGGTGTGAGCCAGCGACCCATCGGGTTTCAGCAGTGGTGGTAGTGAAGGGCGGCAGAAGTTTGATTCAACCGACTTAGCCAGGGACCAAAATGCTCTACTACCAGCAGGGTGAGAAGCTAATTTGTTCCCAATTCGGCTGATGTGGTCAAACCGAGACCTCTGCAACACCTTTTTGCAAGACTTGGCAGCCCTGTTAAAGGCTTTCTTCTTCTGACTGACGTCATTTGCTTTACGCATGCGAGCATCAACCCAAGCTCTGTATGCCGCGTGCTTAAGCGCCTCAGCGCGGTTACACTCGGCCCCAAACCATGGTCGAGCTGCGCCTGACGTTGCTACATCAGAGAACGGAATGAAGTATTCCATCCCCTGCCGCAACACTTCCGTAATGGCAGCTGCGCACGAGGAAGCGTCATCCGAAGAAAAGCAAGTAGGCTGCCAAGGATAACATGAGAAGAAAGATCGCATGCCATCCCAGTCTGCTGACCTGTATCGCCAAACCCGCCGGGTGCCTTTTGGGCTGGGATCGGGCGGGGAGTAAACGGACACAGACTTCACCAGACAGTGGTCGGAACTACCTAAAGGTGAAGATATCGACACCGAGTAGTGGTCTGGATCTGTTGTCAGCAGAAGGTCCAAGCAATTGGCTGTGTGCGACTCAACGTCCGGCACCCTTGTAGCCCCCCGGACCAGCTGGGTGAGATTTAACGCTAGCGCTAGCTTACGCGTCTCTCGTCCAGCATGATCTGTGCACTGGTACGGGAAAAGCCACTCTTGATGGTGGGCGTTAAAGTCCCCCAGTAACACCAATTGGGCAGAAGGGAACCGCAGCTGAGCCGCATCCGCCGCTTCACTAAGATGCTCTGCGAGCCTGGTTGTCTCCTGATCTCCGCTGTGCGAACGGTAGACACAGGCGTAGATGATTTTATCCAGGCCTGTGTCCACCAAAACCCAAAGCGTTGAGTACCTGGAGTCCTCAAGGTTCCGTAGACGCTGATAGCAGATGTCGTCCCGGGCGTACATGCATACACCTGCTCGTGGTTTGAAGTTGTGCTCCAAGGTAAACCCTGGGTAAGATAGGTACGACACGTCAGACGGACTTCTGATCTGCGTCTCCGAAAGGAAAAAAAGTGCTGGTTTCTCAGTCTCCAGATGGTGGTGGACTGCGACGACATTTGAGTGCAGACCTCGAATGTTGGTAAGGTGCACTTTGAGAGAGAGGGAGTGCTGCCGCTGTTCAGCTTTTTTCTTTTTATTCCTTTTCATAATTAGTTGAACGAAGGTTGGAAAGGAGAAGGAAGTGAAATGAGGTTCTACGCTGCTAACCTTCAGTCACGCACTCAAAGAACGACATCATTGGGGGACTAGCCTGGAGACTGCGGGGACGCCCGAGCCCCCCCGGGAATGTCCATCGGGCCCTCTCATCTGGCCGCCAACCAGCACGATGGTGCATTCCGGGATTTTTCGACAGTTGGTGGGGCAGCCTTTCATATGTGGCAAGCATACTACTTGGGCCCCCTACTACCTGCGGTCGGCCAGCGGCGCACCGTGCCTCGGATCCCGCTACCCTCCGCGACTAGTCTCCCGATACGTCCAAATCAGCGCGAGTCAGCTTAGTCTGCCTGCGTTGGAACAGCTGTTTCGACCCAGCTCCTTTGTGTTGGCTACACTGAGCATCATACCGGAACACGGCTAGGCCGCTTGGCGGTAAGTCTTTGCCCAGTGGGTGGTGACAAGCCATCGGTCGGAACCTACCACCAGTTAGTGTCACCCGTTTAGCACCACCCGGGGGCCACGTGTAGGGACTAGCAATCGGTATTCTCCTACGGACGCGGGTGACCCAGCCCCCATTTTAGTTGCCCCTGCCAAAAAGTTGTTTCGTGTGGAGTAGAATGGGCATAAAACTCCATACTAACTCTTATCAAAATAGTTTAACATTCGTATAAATGAATCAGATATTTTTTATGTGAAGACAATGTAAGTACCTTTTTTCTGATGTTATTTCTGCTTAAAACTGTAAAGAACCATTAAAAAAAATCTATTACCTATATGTATAACGCATGATTGTATTTAGAATTATTCAAGTATATTATCAGGTGTCTAGTACTCACAGCACAAGATCTGCTCAGTTTGAGACTAGATGGCGTAGTGTGAAAATTGTGGAACGTTTATATTATTTTTTATTTGAAAAAAAAAAAAAAAATTCTTCTCTTTTTCTTAATAACACCGCGGTAGTAAGTACGTCGCACGCCACGTCAATCTCAACAGGATCAGGCCAGTCAAATTTTATTGCCATTCACTTTTAATGGAGGCTCACTGTTTTATAGTTCAATTATAAAGATCGAGACGTTTTTGTTTACCTCCTTAATTGAACGCACTTGAAATAAAATAATTGTTTCTTTTTTATGTTTGAAGTGGTTCTAGTTTAGATTTTGACGTGTTTGTCATAAAATTGGCTAAGGTAGATGGAATTAAATGAATAAAATGATAATTACTGAAGGCGTTTTTATCATTTTTATACTATTTGATCAGATTCACTCAGGATCAGATATCTTTATTTGCTCAAACATGCAATGCTCATAAATGTAATTTTACATTTAGAAAAAGTGCTAACATGTTTGCATAATTTTCATGATGTGTAAATATTAATATAGTGATAAATTGTTAACAAAAACCCAACTGCTTGCCCAACATTTATTTATTTAAAAAAAAGAATCTAAAATAAAATCAAAATTTCAAAAATAATAATATAATAATAAATCTTCCACAACTTTCCACACAACGCCATTTAGTCCCAAGTTAAGCTTGAGAGCTTGTGTTATGGGTACTAAACAGCTGATAAACGTACTTACATATTTCTAAATACATACATAATTTAGATAAATTACACCCAGACACAGAACAAATGATCGTACAAACATTTGTTCTGGGTGGGAATCGAACCCACGACCTCCGGAATAGCAGTCAGGGTCACTAACTACTAGACCAACAGGCCCGTCAATTCCGTTTAATATTAATATCAATATCATTATTACATTGCATTGTATTTTATAGTGTGTCTAAATTTCTTTCCACCCTGTATAGGTATTTGTAGATAGATCACTTTCTTTTTGCAACTTCAAAATATCCAGTACCTAAGGGTGAATTTCTTCCGTCATCCTTTTAAAGTGTAATTTACTAAACACCGAAGTACCTACAAACGAGCCAGCGTCAGCTAAACCAAACACCTCTCAAGTCCTAAAATTTAAACGTAAAGGCACTTTATCCCTCTTCCCCCAACCTCCTCTCATTTAAGGGTGGATAATTTTCATAGTAATTAACCGTTCCGCCGTCGTTGTCGTGTCACCTGCCCGGGGTGGGGTGGTCCCGTCATACACTTTTCATTAATAATAATAATAATAATAATAATTTATTTAGGTCCTTTTACACATTATTACATTTGTAAACTTAAAATACATAGTCGAACCAAGTTTTTTTAAACAAAATAGCTTAAAAACTTATAATTGTAAAAAACGAGTTTAATTAACACATATCTCTAAATATCTAAACGAAGGTGCGGTGGAACTGACATTATCTTGTGGCGACCTACCTGAGCTAGGTTAATAAAAACCTGTGTTTCAGGCCATCCCCAGACTAAGCGAACAGCTGACTACAGTTAATACATTGAATTGAATTACATTTCCACTATGCTACTTATGCAAATACAATATAAACAAAAAATACCTTAATAATAATATCTACAGAGTTATTGGAGTACTACTAGAAGTTTTTCTGTATCAGCGTAATCAAGTTTACCCAGATATTCGCACAGCTTTAGACTACAATCTTTGTAGCTAGCACTATAAATATCAAGTATTCTATTGAGCTTATTATATAAAACGGGTCCTAAATAGATATAGAATCGGGTTACAAAAGCATGTCTAGTTTGAGACTTTATGCAGACCAAATCTTTCCTTCTCTTGTCAGAAGGTACTGGTATGTAAGTGATTTCAACGTGCTGATATAAAATTATGTGCAGGATAAATAATTGGCGTACTGTTAGCACGTGACATGCAATGTAAAGCTGGTGCGTAGGAAATCTGAAAGGCTTAAAAGTGGCTACCTTTAGGATAGCTCTTTGAGCGCGTTCTAGATGAATTAAAATTGATTTTGCAGCACCTCCCCATGAAGTTATGCAGTAGGTAAGAACAGATTGGCACAAAGCTAAATATACCTGTTTAATTAATGTGAAGTCAGCAATGTAACGTAAGTTTTTAAAGACATACATTAATTTACGAACTCGAGTACATAGTAACTCAATGTGTTTTCGGAAATTGAGGTTTGCGTCAATCGTAATACCTAAATATTTTATATAATCGGCTTTTGCTAGAGTAGGACACGGGCATGCAGTGTCAGCGTCTGTCGTGCAGTTATGAACATAAATGGTAAGGTTAGTAAGTGGTATGTTAGTGTTTCTCATACTAAATAAAATGTATTTAGTTTTATCTGCATTTAATGTTAGTAGATTCTCACGTAGCCAATTAGACACAATGTTAAAGTTACTCTGAGCATATTTATAGACCTCATCCCGTGATTTAGCCGAGAACAACAGGGCTGTGTCATCTGCATATGACATAACTATACCATTTGATAATTTTAGGTTGCACAGTTCATTTATGTAAATTAAAAACAACGTTGGTCCCAAAATACTTCCTTGGGGAATGCCGTAACAGCTATTTTTAATATCCGAACTTTTATACTGACCGAGTTTTACACACTGATAACGATTACTAAGATAATCAGAAAAAAGTAGGAGTTGTGTTCCTCTTATTCCAAGTGTTTCGAGCTTGTGCAATAGTTTAGAGCAGGAAATAGTATCGAAAGCCTTGGCAAGATCCAAGAAAATTCCCATACAATGTAAGCCATTATCCAGATTAGTCGTAATATAATTTGTCAATTTGTGTACTGCTTGGCAGGTTGATCTTTTAGGTCTGAAACCAAATTGACTATCTGAAAGTAAATTGTTGTCCTCAAGATATTTTATCAATCTATTATTTATAATTCTCTCCAAAATTTTCGAGAGGCCTGTCAAGACTGAAATGGGTCTGTAATTATTGACGCAGTTCTTGTCTCCAGATTTAAATACAGGGGTGACCACTGCTTTTTTAAGTAAGCTAGGAAAAACTCCATTAGACAGACATAACTGAAAGATATGAGTTAAGGGTTTTGCAATTAGGTATTTTAATTTCTTAAGAATCCTATTTGGTATGTCATCCCAGCCGACAGCACAGTCATCTTTTAACCCAGAAACTATGCTTAAAACTTCCTCGATGTCGGTATCTAATAAAACAAATGAACTAGCTGGATTTACCGTTACAGCAGTGTGGTTTTGGCAATTGGAAGTATTAACTCCAGGTGTTTTGTCAGCCAAAATTTTACCAACGTTGGCAAAGAAATTATTGACGTTATCGGCTGCTTTAGAAGGGCTTATATCAGTTGATAGTAAATCAAGTTGTGGTTCGGAGTTTTTTGCACTAAATGTATTTGTTTTTATAAATTTCCAAACTAGTTTGCTATTTTTCCCGGCTGCTTGTAGCTCATATTTATCATACTGTATTTTTATTTTCTTCAGAAGGTTATTACAGAAGTTTCTGTACCTTTTGTACGTTATGCTAAGTACCTCGTTGTCAGGAGCGAGTTTCGATTTTAGGTGCAATTTGTCTCTATGCCTTATACAACGCACGAGACCAGGTGTAATCCAGGGTTTGACAGTACTATATTTTCTAGGCATTTTTGTTATGAACGTATTTTTAATTATTGCATGTTGCAGTGAACCTATAAAGTAGTTTAAGGAAGAATTTGCATCGCGTGAGTTATAAACTGGGTCAAAGTTTATGCTGCGTATGTCAATTTCAAGTTTTGCCATATTGAGTTTAGTATAGCTGCGCATGCAGTTTTTTCTACGTAAAGATGTTTCCATTGTTAGTAAAATTGCATTGTGGTCAGTTAGCGATGAATTAATAATGAACGTTTTGGTTAGTTTATTTGTTTTCAAAATAATATGATCTAAGCATGACCCACTTTGATGCGTGGGGTAATGGTAGGCTGGCAATAAACCGTGATATGAGCAAATGTTTAGGTAATTATGAGCGTGATGATCGATTTTTTCGGAAACAATGTTAATATTTATGTCGCCCGTTATTACGATGTTTTTAAAATTACACAATTTTTTTAGAAGCGTGTCAAGAGAGTCCAAAAATCGGTCAATATTTTGAGAAGGAGGTCTGTAAACAGCCATTATTACTATGTCGGGACTAATTTTAATAATTAAGCAATTACTATCCTGAACTATCGGTTCCTCTACTGTGGCTTTCAGATTATCCTTGATGTAATTAGATTTATCAAGACCACTATTTTTTGTTCCAGTTTCATTTTTCAAGCGAAAAGGCGGATTCTTGTCGCCTTTAGTTAGCTGATGATTTAAATAAAAAATTCGAAATGTATAAGAGCCATTTAATACTGGGCGGGACCATTGCTATCAATCTTATCGGCAAAGTTCTGACTCTGAGGGAACTGGCGAAATGTTAAGGTACAACAGGTATACACAACACACGAACACAATTTCCATTCCAATTGAATGGGATCACAGCTTTTCTAAGAAATTTCTTTGCATGGCCGTTTAAAGGATCTTAAATCTTTTTACCTATAGTAAAATAAAGTAAAGTTTTTATTTGGTTAAACATGGTGTTCATTGCATGCAAGATAATGTTTAAAAAACAAAAAAATGCCAAAAATAACTTAATATTCGACCATTCCTCGGATTCTCCTAAGAAAATTCACTCCTCGCCACTGATACACACGCTTTAAACCAAAATATTAGTTGATATTCTGTATCTGTACATGTTAATATAAGTAATTGGTTTTCAAAACCGTGTTATCATAAAGAAATAAATAATTATTATTACCTGACCTTCCTGAAGAACATTGCAAATACGGTCTATAGCTTTGACATTTACCTGTAACAAGGAAAATAACATATTAAGATTGTATCAAGATTCACGTGTATATGGGATAAAAATAGTTCCTACTCTTTCACATAAAAACGACTAAATGGATTTTAATGAAATTTTGCAATAATATAGCTTATACATCAGAATAACAGATAGGCTATAATATATTAAGATATTAAATGGATTGTTCAAAATATAACTATAAGTGTAAAGTTGGTGAGAAAATAATCTGAGAGCTATTTTGACGTGCTAATCCTGCGCAGACGAAGTCGCGTGCACCAGCTAGTTGTACATGTACTTCAGTAGGCAAGTAGTACCTACCTACATTATACTTCTTAATTTAAAACCAACTTCTTTTGAAATCCTCTTCATTAACGTCTTTAAGAACTTCCGCATAGGGTCCAGGTTTACTTACAAGCGGAAAGTGGGAAATATAAAAGGGATCAAAAGTTTTTTTCCCATGGCCATCATCACTCTAGCTTGTAATTAATCTTTTGTCGACCAAGTGACGGTAAAATATCACGAGGATTTTAAGATCTTTGAAATAATGATCAAACTAATAAATAAGCTGGCTGTTAGGTAGCTCGGTTTCACGTGCATTCTTTTTATAGTAAATAAATAAACAACATAACATGTTCAGTTACCTTGCGGGACCGAATCAGAAATGACGATATCCGCAAGAGAACCAAGGTCACCGACATAGCCCGGAGAATTGTTAAACTTAAGTTGCAGTGGGCAGGACACATCGTTCGCAGAACAGATGGTCGTTGGGGCTGAAAAGTTCTGAATTGGCGACCACGTACGGAAGACGCAGCGTTGTAAGGCCTCCCACAATGTGGGCCGACGAATTGGTGAGAGTCGCGGGAATCCAATGGATTAGAGACGCACAGGGCCGGTCGTTGTGGCGATATTTGGGGGAGGCCTATGTCCAGCAGTGGACGTCTTTCGGCTGAAATGATGATGATGAAATAAACATAAATACGGAATATCAATTAAATCAAAACTTACTTATTTATTCAAATTAGGCCCACAGTTACTTTAAATCTCTGCTTAACCCTACAAGGCGCCATGACACTAGGAATTTGTTAAAGGTGGACGTTTTGGGGGACTGTCTTGTGTAATTTTGACGTTCAAAAAGTGCTGATCCTCAGCCTCATATGAATAAATTACTTTAGATTATGATGTCACTAATGCCGAAGATAAAATTTGATAACAAGTGAAAACTTAGATGTTGAATTGAAAAAGTCACATTGGTAAACGAATTTCAATCGGGGAATTTTTAACTGCACCTCTATTTAGAAATTTAAGCAAACAAAATTTCTCCACTAATAACCTACTGCACACCCAAAAATACTGATTTGCACACAAATTATTCACTATTACAACAGGTATTGGTAGGTAGTGCGGTTTGAGTGTAACTTTGGGGTTTAAAGTGTCTTGGTGTTTTTTGTCTCCGACTAACCGTTTGTCGTATAAACGATGTGGAAGGGATCCATAGGTAAGGTTAGGTTAAAACTGTGACCTACTACGAAATTGGTCGCGAAATTTTTACTTCTACAGATTTGTTATAAGTATAGATATTAATATTTACATACATACATACATAAACTCACGCCCTTTTCCCACGGGGGTAGGCAGAAACTACAGAGCACCATGTGCTACGATTCTTACATACTTCTTTTGCTTTTTCGTTGAAAGGATGGATGAAAGGCGACTAACGAAAGGTATTTACAAGGCAGATGTAAGTGGGAACGCCGGGAGAGGACGCCCTAGAAGAACATACATAGACCTTATTGGTGAGGTTCTTCAGAAAGGTCAGGCGCGTAGTACTCGCAACCGGCGTGCGTGCCATGTATGACAACATGTATGAATGTAAACGAAGCATAAGGGGATTTACAGTTAAAGTATGAAATACTACACATTTTAATCTACGACCTCGTGCATAAGTTGTTTGTTTACACAGAATCGTACATGACGGCTTCCACGCAATCGTGCGGAAGAAAATAGCATCTGTGGCAGCTAGAACCCGGGCCAGTAGCAACAGCATTCTAAAGACAGTGAGTGTGCTTTCCCCATTTCTGAGGCATTTTGTAGAGAAGATGACTGAGTAAGTCACTTGGTCATCTTCTGTACAAAGTGGCTCAATTTTATTTTATTTTTATTTTGTTTCATTTTATTTGTGTAGATACTAACAAT
Organism: Euplexia lucipara; assembly: GCA_921972225.1. Lineage (NCBI taxonomy): Eukaryota > Metazoa > Arthropoda > Insecta > Lepidoptera > Noctuidae > Euplexia > Euplexia lucipara. Next base: position 19,366,682 of record OV179156.1, read on the forward strand.
AGCAATAGGCAATAGGCTCGCCCCCTATTACATGGGACTCAAACATAACTGGCGAAATGTGGATGAGCTTCCAGATACCTACACCTCTGCCTAGCCCTTCGGGGATTACAGGCGTGACGTTATGTATGTATGTGTATGTACTAACAATAGATATAAGGTACGTTACTAACATTGTAGATCCCTGTTATCCGATTATTTAAATAAATTATTATTATTATAAGAGGCAAGGCCCTAACCGATGAGCAAATACCTACATACATAATAATATTTCCTGTAATTACTCCGTTCACCAGCCCCAGCTTGAGCATAACTTTTGCAATTCTACAAATACCGCACGAGGCGCGCGAGATCATATAATTACGTCACAAGTCATGATTGATCACGTACACATACGTCATTTGTCTTCGTTCGTTTAGTTCCTAACGACTTCAAGAACGAAAGTCGGCCAGAAGTACACAGGAACAAATATATATTATATAAGTAAACCAAATAATAGCTGTATTCGGTAACACTCACTTCGTAAGCTGAACTTCAGATTTTCTGTCTGTATTGTTGCAACTTTATTTACCAATAATTATGGCAAAACATAAAGGCCATTGCCCAAAACACAACAGTCTACGCTACAAACCTCAGTTTGTACTGAATATTCATCTTTTACTAATATGTTATCTTTTATCGTTTGACATTAGATTTCAGAGGTTTCTGTACCAATTTTTTAATTTTCTATTCCTTAAAATGAAATGAAATGAAATTTGAAATGAAACAATATTTATTTTTGTAAGAAGATCTTCCTAGATACCTTTACATGACATTTTTTTAAAATCTAAATGGCATTTCCAAAATGACTGATCACTGAGAATAAATGCCGAAAAAAACTCAGGGGTCATGGTCTCTTCTAAAGTCCAGACATAAGATTGTATTAATTTATTATTCGATTCTTCCGATGCAGGGCAAAGGCTGGGAAAAAAGAATCAATTCTGTTTTGAGTTGACCTGTCCCGACAGACGGCGTGAATGCCGTTTTAAAAATTTCAGGGAGCTCGACGACCCACCACTATAAGTAATATCTCCTACTCGTATAAGTCCTAGGACTTTGAGCTGATGGGTTGTAGTGGACTACGTATGAAGTTAATAATTAATAATAATAATAAATAGTTGGTTGGTGCTTCATTTCATTAAAAGCGACAAGGATCCTCTGAGAGTGGCTTTGGCCCATCGTACGCCTTCTAAAGAATAATAATTATAACTTTATTTTGGGTGGAATAGACCCAAAGAATACTTATCATGACTGGCCACACCCACACAAGACATGAGCCACTCATTTTTAAAGGGAAAATCAGAACGAACAGCTATTGCGTTTAGAATGCTATTGTTACTGTCCCGTACACAGGGAAACTGCTTTTTTACGTATTCTCTCTTGCAGCCTCAAGATGTCATGCATTTTTAGGCGTTTAGGATCCTTAAACTCATTTGGAAGATGGAGTTGTGTGAAAGTTGTGTAATTATCCTACTAATGTTATAAACGCGAAAGTTGGTGAGGATGGATGGATGGATGGATGAATGTTTGTTACTCTTTCACGTAAAAACTACTGAATGGATTTTAATAAAATTTGGTATGGAGTTAACTGACATCCTGGACTAACACATAGGCTACTTTTTATCCCTGTGTTGACACGGGAATTGGACCTACGCGGGAGAAACCGCGGGACGTCTGCTAGTTGTTTAATAATTGTCGGCGAGCCTGTTGCCATCAACCGGGTACGAATCAAGACTGGATCGCTACTGAGAAATTGCAGATAGAAAAACAAAATAACGTTTAGTCCGACCCGGGGATTTTAGGCTTCCGTTGATGTTATTGTAAAGAATAAAGAAAATCTCTTTCAATGACACCCAAGCTCTATCCCAGGTTATTTTTTTTAACATCCCTTATGATTGAATTAAGATTCAGCGAGGTCGTGTAATCCTAAGTAATTAACGGAGACTTTTTTTAACGCGACATTTTTTCCTCTCTTTAATCAACGAATCGGATTTCGGATGTTCAGATAAAAGTTTTGGTCGCTTTGATCATACCAATTTAATCAGGGCATAAGGTGGAAAAAAACGGGTAAAAACGTTCAATGCGATCTCTAAACATTGGCCAAACCACTGTTTGCCGTACAATTTTGTGATTTACTCTGTAAATTTGTAATTATAATTTTAATTCACATTTTAATTTAGATCTTGATTTTAATTTTAATCTGCTGTTCTTCTTATTAATTTCTCATTTTGACTCACAATTTCATTTACCTGTGGTTTTTTTTTGTGTAACATAGCTAGGTATTTATTTACCTGTATAGATCCTTGATATCTGATTTTTTAATTTATTATTATTGTAATTGTTGAAAGGAGGTGAACTAAAATATTAAGATGACTGCAAATGGAGATGTTTGGAAGAAGAAGTCATGTTTCACTTAGCCTAAACATGTAAAAGTAACAAAGATGAAGAATATGTGTGTCTTCATGTGTGTGGAAGAAGGGCAAAAGAAGATAATTATTGTAAACTAGCAGACTTTCCGCGGTTTCACCCGCGTAGGTCCCGTTTCCGTAGGAATATAGGGATAAAAAGTAGCCTGTGTGTTAATCCAGGGTGTCAGCTAACTCCATACCAAATTTTATTAAAATTCATTCCGTAGATTTTACGTGAAAGAGTAACAAACATCCATCCATCCTCACAAACTTTCGTGTTTATAATACACACAATAATATAGTAATATACACTTTTGATGTGTGTATATTATTAGTAGGAAGGATGTCAAAGTGTATGCAAGTGTGTCACACCTAAATTAATGGTAAAATCTTTGTGCGGTCTTTTATAGTTCATCGTAAAATCCAAAAATACAGGCGTCAGGGCTTTATGCGGTCTTTTGGTATTTATAGTTCGTCAGAAAGCTACAGAAATTCCAAAAATAGGCATCATAGCATCTGGCATCATCCCATTACTGACCTAAAAATACTTAAGTTAAATACTATTGAGAAAATGGTCTATATTCAAATATAAACCGAATGACAGGATCGAATCAAGAGTACTAGGATAACATTAAACGTAATAGCTCGATCACATAGTTCCACTGACATATTGATCACGTGCGTCTGTAATGGCGCGTTAAGATCGCGAACGATTCCCGCCTCCGCTCTATTGCCCTTTGTCTTATGTACTACTAGCTGTTACCTGCGACTTTGTCCACGGATAATTTATTTACCATTTTTTTTACGCTGTACCATTTAAACATCGCCAATAAAGTCTGTGTCTGTCGAACCCTAATTATTGTTCTAAAATAAAAGTAATCTTTACTACTTACAATTTTACTGTCAGCTGTTTGCCTGTGAAAAGCTATCTAGCCGTTCCAGAGTTTAGCTCAAACAAAAAGTAAAAAAAAAACTTGAGAGGTGTCAAGGCACACCCGGATGGAACAAAGTTATATATTTAATTACATTATTTGTTATGTACGTAAAACCTGTTTACACTCAACAAAAAATATCGTCGCGACACCACACTGTTCAATGCGAAATAGAAAGACGAAACGAAAATAAGTGGCTTGCTTTCTATGAGAGGGAGAGAGAGAGAAAGAGAGAGAGAGAGAGAGAGAGAGACAGACAGAGAAACATTATGTCATAGAAGTTACAACTCCCGCTCTTAATCCTCCCTCTCCCTCCCCTTCCTCTCACCCCTCCCTCTCTTCCTCCCTCTTCCCCTCCCCTTCCACTCCCGCTAAGTAGCTTAAAAAGTCTTGTTTTTCAGGAATCAATTAACGTAATTAACAATGACGACAGAGACAAACTTTAATAATTCTTTGCAAATAGAACTTATTCTACTGTTAAGACTTTAATTAAAGTAGACCGGGAAAACTATAAGTATAAATTGTATGTAACATAGAGGCAATAGTTCAGATTAAAATTATGAATTTAGTATTTTTTAAATCAATGCATTTTAGTAAGGTAGTTAGGTTAGGTAGTTAGGTTAGCTATATGATAGGTATGGTCAGTTAGGTTAGGTTATATATACATGTTGTAATTTTAATTCTATCGAACACAAAATGTTTAAATAAGATCACAGTAGACTCGCTACATAAATAGTAGTAGTAGTTATTATTGGTTTGGATTTATTTTTTGTCGTCTTATTAAACGTATGTATTAGATATACATAGGATTAATAAGACGACATGTAAAAAAAAATGATTGGAACAATAAGCTCTAAGTTCACGAAGTTTGCCGGGGCAGCTAGTATAATAATATAATTAAAACAAAATTAACTCTCCAACGCATCTCCCACGTTCCAGCGACTGGTTATCCATCACAAAGCATAAAACTATGCTTCCATAGTCCGTGGTCTGTGACGAAGGACACGGGCGCAATCAGAGAGAGAGACAAATGAGTGACACATAAAATAAATACACAGATACATATATACTTAAACAAAATAAAAACACAGTCAAGAGAGATAAAAATACGTTTTTAAAGAACAACTATTCTGAGTACCAATCAACGTAACATTAATTCTTTTCATTCTAAGGTGGAACGAAGTTTTTCGGGGTAGCTTGTTTTGAAATGTAGAGTAAATATTTTATCATAAAAGGAGATCTCACTTCATCTTACCAAAGAGACCTACCCTTTAGAAGTCAAAATTAAACGAAAACATTACCCCATTTTAAGATAAACTGCTTATTCACAAGGCAGACTACTTTTACCCTAAATAAAAATGCAATCTACCCTCAACGCTAAAAATGCAACAAGCGCTATAAAATTTTACGGCACAACTTTAAAAAATAACTGGCTGTATAAAGAAAAACCCACGAATTGAAAAAGCAACAGTACACTACATGCGTATTTTTAATTAAAAAGATACAGTGTTTAGCCAACGGGGTTGCAATTAATAAAAGTTAATTTGCATTTTTAGGTCAAGGGAATGTTTTAATAAAACAATTTTGGCCGTCTCTCGCTTGTGCGCGGACTTTCCTAGAACGTGGGCACATAAATAATATTTTAATATTGTATTTCATTTTGGTATACAATTCCAGTTGAATATTAAAAGTTTGAGGCTAAATAATACTAGTCGTAAGTGTCAATCGATAGTTAAGATACGCTTGCTAAGGTGTGTTTCTGGATGGGTGACCATAATAATAATAATAATAATTTATTTGCGTCAAGTTTAACATTTCACATTAAATACATGTTAATACATACAATTTAAAGAAAATTTAGCAATAGCGTGGCGACACCAGCACCTTTACTAAGTTGTCAAGACAACTTGTGTTAAAGATGCAGGGCCCGACCCTTTAGTGGATGTTTCTTAATTGTATTTAGTTACAAACATGGCATTTTACAAAAAAATAAAAAAATATGACTAATCCATTATGTAGCATAAGTAAACGGGCAAATAAACTATTTAGAAAAGAAACAAAATGAAAACAAAAGTAATACGTGGTATGAGAAGAGTAGTGTGTCTGAACGCGTGTGTGTGTGTACGTGTGTGTGTGTGTGTACGTGTGTGTGTGTGTGTGTGTACGTGCGTGTGTGTACGTGTGTGAGTGTGTGTGTGTACTACCATGTATTACAAATCAAGACCTTTTCTAGCCTCGCACTGCAACCACATCTCCTTATACGATATATTATGACCAAGATAATGTCTGAATTTTAAAAGAGACTGTGACCTCTCGAGTTCCTTTTGGTGTTTCTTCCCAAGAATAGTCTACATTAATATTAAAAAGAGGAAAAAATTGTGTGTGTGTGTATGTTTGTAATGAATCAGGCTACTTTTTATCCTCGTATTTCCACGGGAACGAGAACTATGCGGGTGAAACCGCGTGACATATATATTTTGTTTGTTTAACAATTTAAGAAAACAATTTACAAAAATTATACAGATCATTTTATCATTTACTACGAGTAAATATACCTCCAGTTCGAAGACTCGTTCAAGTCTTCACGGGTAAATGATTAGACGTAATGACATACAAGGAGGAAGATTTAGCACGCTATTAGCAGGCGCCTTACTTGTTTAATATATAGAGGTATCGAACAGGATAATTGAATAAACCAAGTAGGAGAAAGCTGTTGTTGTTAGTTTGAACTTAGTAAGAACATACGAGTACGTGAATTGATGAAGACATTAATAAGAACGTGATTTTATAAAGCTACAATGAACTTTAGAATGGGAGTGCATTTATTTATCACATCTTGTCTCAAAATAAGAAGTAAAATACGTTACAATATGTTATGTAGTCTATGTACTGTGTACATACTCGTATAACAAATACACTTAATAGTAATAATACCAGCCTGTTAAGGTCCCACTGCAGGGCAAAGGCCTCTTCTCATACAGAGAAGGCACGAGCATTAATCACCACGCTTGCTCAAGGCGGATTGGTGATTTCAAACTTATATTAACTATAAGTCTAGGTTTCCTCACGATGTTTTCCTTCACCGACGTCAATGTTGTCTAAGATAAACTTGGAAAGTACATATGAATTGAAAAAGTCACATTAAGTACCACTTGCCCGGATTTTAACCACAGTCACGAGCATAGGAGGTAGGCGCCTTACCTCTGGGCCATCATGACGTTTTATACACAAATATACATACATACATAAACTCACGCCTTTTTCCCATGGGGATAGGCAGAAACTACAGAGCGCCATGTGCTACGGTTCTTACATACTTCTTTTGCTTCGTTTACATTCATACATTTCATTCATTCATTCATACACAAATATGTTTATAGTAATCAATTTTTACGTTTGGTTTACTGTGCGTAATTAGGTATTACTTACAAGATAGGATATTGCAGCTTTTTGAGATTATTGACCTTAATGCAAATTAAACATTTTCCAAAAATAAGTAAATATAAAAATAAATAAATATTCCACACAACGCCATCAAAGCAGAGAGAGTCCCAAGCTAAGCAGAGCTTGTGTTAAGGGTACTAAGCAGCTGATAAACATACTTATATACTTCTAAATACATACATATTATATATAAATTACACCCAGACACAGAACAAATGATCGTGCTCATCACACAAACATTTGTCCTGGGTGGGAATCGAACCCACGACCTCCGGCATAGCAGTCAGGGTCACTAACTAATAGACCAACAGGCCAGTCAAAGTTTCATGATTTCTTTACTCACTCTTAGGTACCCTACTTACTACTTAATGCTTTTTATTTATGTTGCTATAACACCAAATCACATCAAACCTCGACACTGCAATCGCTAATCTTAAAAATAAAATTCCGTTTAAAGCAAAAATATTCCACAATTAAACCACAATATTTTGGCTAAATTGCGTTTAACTGATAAGCTGAAAATGGCGAAGTAAACAGCTCTTTTCATACGCCTAATCTTGTCCCGAGCATATCTTCACTTCATTACAAAAAGGTGATAAAACACCCACAAATGCACCGGGAGTAAATTATGAAGGATTTTTATGCGTAATACAGGGAACAAAATGAAAATGTACTGAATTCGACATTATCGTTCCTTTTAAGGATTCCGTACCTCCAAAGGACAAAACGGAACCCTTATAAGATCACTTTTTTATTTCTGGAATGCGTGGAGGTATCAAGTTGAAATTTAGTAGTAATTTCGAAAGTTAATCAGTAGTAACTGTATGGTAGTTCCCATTGACCTACCACCACTGAACCACAAGCACGTGATACAATCTCAAAACTATACATTTGGAAATAAGCTTGGAAAAAACTGCGCGATTCGATTCCTGAACTATTTATAATGATCCTAGGTACGGAACCCTCAGGGGGCGAGTACGACTCGCACTTGTCTGGTTTATATTTTATAAAAAGCGCCACTCCAGAGTGTTGTAAACGTTTAATAAAATATTTTTTTATCTGCGCTTTTGTGTTTATATTGTAAATATTACGACGTTTCGAAGTGTCTGACTGTTTTAAAAAAATGCAAAGGAGACTGAGCGAAAGTGGTCTATGAACCAATAGCAATACTGTTATGGTACTTATGTAGGGATACCTCAACTACACCCTTGTGTAAAGGTGCATCAAAATCTGACCCGGCAGTTTTGAGAAAAATAGTACAGAATACACGTATTTTACAACAGTTTGTGATACTTTTTTGTTCAGATTTTTAGGTATTCTCCTTATTTTTTTTTGTTTTTTTTTTGTATCTATTTAATGAACAAAACAACGAAGAACCAAAGTAATGTAATGCAAAAATAAAATCCGAATAAAGTACGCAAAATGGCATTGATTTATAATTACTTTCATATTTTTTTGGATTTTGGATATGTTTTTATAAAAGGAAGGAAGTCTATGGAAGGGTACAACAATAACAAAAAAAAGACTACAAAATAAAGAAGAACACAAGAATACTTTTCTACTAGTGTAATATAGTTTTAAGTGTGAATAGGGTTTTTTTTACTAGAAAATAAACAATGAAAACGGAACAATGCAAGCTTGGAATGTCGCCCATAAAAGAATACGAAAGCAACAGGCAATGTTGTTATCTCTGTCACACTTACACGGCTGCCGAGTGCCGACCCTTGGTCGGCAGGTAGCGAAAACAATATGCACGGGCGCAGTCTTTCGCCGTTTATCGTCTCGTTAGTACTGTGCTCTTTCGTATTTTGTTCTCAACTACCGACTTGTTTATGTTTAATGGACTACTGATTTTGCCTTACGATTTGACTAGTGCTTGATATCCCGGACATCTGATTTCTGTTGTTCTTGTGTTGATAACATGTTTCAACCCAGAGCTAATATGGTTTGCTTGATCTGCAACCGTTCTGTGCTAAGAGTTCGCCAAAGACGATTAATAACACGCCATTTGTTTGAAGAAAACTCAACATTGGCTAACCGTATACGAATAAATGTCGCTCCGTATGAGGTTAGTATATTTTTATTTACATTATATGTATTATTGTACAGGGTGGGTCTTAACTGCGTTGGTGGTTTGTATCGTCTTTATTTCAAAAAACCTGACCTGAAACCTGTATTGACATAAAGACGATACAAACCGCTAACACAGTCATGACCCACCAAATCTTTGTTTATTTGTTATTTTTTATCATAGAGCAACGAAGCGTTTAAAAAGCTTATAAAAAAGCGAGATTTGGTAGAGCTTTCATCTACACAAAGAGACAAACAAGATAATTGTAATAAAAATAATATACTAATTCTTGCTTTTACAATCGAATTACTCGACCCTTATATTATATTAATTAATACTTACATAAAAGTAACCCTATATTGTATAAGTTTATTTTGTAGAGATTCTCGGCTAGAGAACACTTTTTATTTTGTTACTGTACAATAATTATTATAGTTAGTTTTATATTTTTCAGATAATCTTCAATGGTAATGAGTTCCTCTGTCACCCATGCTGGCAACGTCAAATGAATGCTCCGGGTGCCCCTCCAAATGTACCTCCCACACCCGCGGATGGGGCAGCTCCTGTACCACCAGAGGATGTGGTTTCTCCGAGACCTGCTGTACCTCCTGCGCGTTTCCCACCTCTAGTGCCCGAAGCTCAAGAACAGCCTGGAACAGTGACCCTTGAATACACTCGTTCTCCAAACACATCAGACACATGTGTGTTTTTTGGATGTAATCACCTCACTCGCAGGCGTGTACCCATTACTTTGAAGAAACGCCTATTATTTGATTTGAAACATTATATACCTCCAGCTGCAAGAGTATGTAATATTCATTTGGACTCAGATGATTGGGATGATATAAATAGAGCACCTAATTCTACTCAGAGTTTTAATGCCGAGCAAGTTATGGACCTGTTAAGAATGTATGACGACGCTGTTCGAAATAAATCTCGATTGAACTTCGAAGACATGAACCAGGTAGATACTGACGAATTACATTATTTAACTGGACGGACACGTGAAGAATTCCTAAGAATTGCACAGGAAACGCCATCATTACAAAATTGTAAAACGCCTAATACAGCTTTAGCTATTTTGCTTACAAAATTCAGGACAGGAGATTCTAATGAGAGGCTGAGTTTGATGTTTCACATGAGTCGCCGTAAGCTGGAGCGTCTCATGAAAGTTGCAAGAAATGCTCTGACACAAGATTTTGTTCCCATTCACTTAGGGTGGGATCATATAAGCAGAGATGATATTGTGCGGAGAAATCTGGCTCTGCCCGATTATTTATTTGGAAATCCAGATGCTGAACCTGAATTAAGAAAGGCTATACTAATCTGTGATGGCACATATGTGTACATCCAAAAGAGTTCGAATTTTTTGTTTCAAAGAGACAGTTACAGTCTACACAAGTACACTAACTTATTAAAACCTTTTCTTTTCGTGTGCAGTGACGGATATATCGTGGAAGTGACCGGGCCACATGCGGCGACTACTTCAGATGCGGCAATCATACAAAATATTTTAAATGAAGAGGAACATCCCTTTCATATTTTATTTAATCAAGGAGATGTATTTGTGCTGGATAGAGGATTCAGGGACGTTATTAATGAACTTGAGTCATACGGTTTTGAGACACATATGCGCCGGAAAGCCTCACTAGAGGCGAAACTCAATATACGACTGTTCAGGCAAATAAAACACGCAAAATCACTTTGTGTCGATGGGCCGTGGAAGTCGTAAATGGACGTTTTAAGCGCGATTTCAAGTTATTTCACACACATATGTTCGAAGATTTCAAAATAGTAGCTGCTTTAATTAACGCCTTCCATGAACCCATCAGTGATAGTTTCTATACGCCGTTATTTATAGACAGAATAAATGAGAGGATGAACTTAGAGAATGCACTAGGGAGTTTTGTGAACGCAAATCGTCTAAATAGGCAACGTGTAGCTTTCCAGAGTATGTCAGGAGAATTGCCAGCACTAAATGATTTCGCGCGTCTTACCGAAAGCGAATTAATTATTTTTGCACTAGGCACTTACCAATTAAAACTAGCCCGAAGTTATTATAGTGAGCACGTGAGAAACGGGATTTATAATGTCGAATTATATAGAGACACTCGACGACTGAGCACTGCCCTTAGAGACCAAGGCATTGAAGGTTCGTGGTTACTAAGAGGCAGGATCCAGTCAAGACATACGCGCGCGCGAATTTATAATTGTTACATTTTAGTTGACGAAAGCGAGCGTGGGTTGAATGCAATAAAGCAATATTATTGTACATGCAAGTCTGGCATGCGTACTCTGGGATGCTGCGGTCATATTATGACGATTGTGTGGTTCTTGTCTTGGGCTAGATACGAAGACACAATATCACGTCCTGCTGAATTTTTAGATTCTATTATCATAGACCAACTATAAATAAAAATATATTATGTATAAAAAAGTTGTTTCATTGCCCTGATATACAATGTACATCAGGACAACTTGTACAGTCAAGAGCACATCAAGTTTAACACCACCAGTGTAAGCTGAGCTCGCATTTGTACTGCGCGTCATAGAATACGCGGCCGGTCCAAAGGTTGAAGTGTCAAGCTCAACGTGCTCTTAAGTGTACCAGTGGAGCACAAAAAAGATTTTTTTTGTGCTCCACTGGTAAGTAGTCCTCCCTTGTTATGTATCGTATTGACTTTGCTTAGCAAACAAACACAACAATGGAATATAATACAGTCAGAAGTACCTGACTAAAACGTTTCTCAACTAAAAACTATAGTAAAAAAACCTATTCACACTTAAAAGTATATTACACTAGTAGAAAAGTATTTTTGTGTTCTTCTTTATTTTGTAGTATTTTTTTTTTGTTATTGTTGTTAGCGTTCCATAGACTTCCTTCCTTTTATAAAAAAATACCCAAAATCCAAAAAAATATGAAAGTAATTATAAATCAATGCCATTTTTGCGTACTTTATTCGGATTTTATTTTTGCATTTTTATGTTCTAGATTCCTCATTTATTTGTAATTCATTACTTTGGTTCTTCGTTCTTTTGTTCATTAAATAGATACAGATTAAAAACAAAAAAAAATAAGGAAAATACCTAAAAATCAGAACAAAAAGTATCACAAACTGTTGTAAAATACGTGTATTCTAAAGTACTATTTTTCTCAAAACTGCCGGGTCAGATTTTGATGCACCTTTACACAAGGGTGTAGTTGAGGTATCCCTACATAAGTACCATAACAGTGTCGCTATTGGTTCATAGACCACTTCCCATACAAATGTGCCCAGTCTCCTTTGGTGTTGAATTTTTGACGTTACAATGTTGTGTAGTTTTATTTTTTTAACGGATTACTCAACATTCAAATCTCGTGATGGTACTGTGCTAAAAGTGTCTGTTCCTAATGTACAAAGTTGTGGGTTCAAATCCGGACAAGGAGCAATGTGTCTTCTTGAATTCATCTTATGTACCGAAGCCAGCACATCAAGCAACCTTAATGTGTCAAATTTCTTTGATTGTTTTTCAACTTTAAAAGGAGTAGAATAAGGTTCATGTTTAATTGACAGTATGGGGTAGCTAGATGTGCCTACTTTTTTTCTAAGTTTATCTTACACATCATTGCCATCGTGAGGAAACCTGGTCACTACTCGTGCCTTCTCCGTTTGAGAAGAGGCCTTTGTCCTGTAGTAGATCAGTAGCACGACCCTCAGTATAGTTAACTGCTGCCACTGCTGTACTGCCTCGTTGGTCTAGTGGTTGCAAGCGCTACTGTTGACCATGAGGTCCCGGGTGCGATACCCGGGTCGTGTTATTGAGTTTTTTTAGATTGGTGTTTCTCAGGATTTGTGCCCGCTTAATAGCAATAGGCCCCCTATTACATGAGACTTAAACATAACTGGCGAATTGTGGGTGTACTACCAGATGCACCTCTACCGAACCTTTCGGGGACTACATGCGTGATGTTAAGTTATGTTATAGTTACGTAAGATACTTAAATGTCACTTGTCATACTAAAACTACTAGAAAATTCTCTAACTATCTAACTGTTGAAAAAAAAACAAACCTGAACACCAAAGAGAATTCAAAGAGAAAGATTGCGATTCGTCTTAAAACGTACAGAATGGAAGATAGCCGTAATAAAGACGGTTCACGCGGACGTGAGTGGATGCACGCGACCGCGCATCCTTATCGCGAGCGAATAAAAAAGCGCGATGTTCCATTTTAATGTTTGCCCCTTCCTTCGACCGTTCAGCTGTAATGTGGTGTAGTGATGTGGCTACTGTCGATATCGATAAGGCTCTTGCATTAATGTTAATGTTAGAGGAGCTTGTTGCTAAATAATAACAGCCTTATGGGTCGATCGAAGCTTAAGGTCATGGCACATTATACCAGCACGGCACCGGCACCGCTTTAAACCAGCAATTGACTTGTCATTCAATTTAGAGCATTAAATCGTGGGTAGTATAATACATTTCACAATGTCAAAGTGAAAAAGCCAACGGTGAGCAGTCAGTGCGCTTGCCACTACCATACAACTCGACTCGCAGCCCGCGTGCCGATAGCGAGCGGACCATGTGCTTACAACGCGTCGACTCCGAGTCGCCAGCAAAACTTTTTTGCGCCGTCGTAAACCGAGACAATTTGAAAACGTGCAAGTCATAGGCGTGTTCAATTATAAATGCCAGGTAACAATTGTGTTCTCGGTGACCACACAGATCCAGCCGTCCCTTGCTGTCCTCTCCCAGCGACGCCCTAAGCCGAGGCTCGTACCCCGCAGGGGGTGCCCTTAGCGTAGTCGCTTAGTTTTTAAGTTTTTTTATACTCTGGCTGGAGGTCTTAACTTTTTGTTTAAGATATCTCTACAGAGACGCCCGGTTAAGCTATACACGTCCTCTTCAAGGACACGATATGCGATATGCCCCTCAAATAAATAAATAAATAAAAAAGTGTTCTCGGTGACAGCTAGCTTGCACCTCGCGGCCAGCGCGCGGGCTGTGAGTTTGCGCCCCGCAGGCGGCCAGCTTGCACCTCGCGGGCGGCGTGCGGACTGCAAGCTGACACCTTACCGACACGATGCATAGTTAGCGCACTGGCAGGCCTAAATTCGAGACGACGCCATGCGGCTTCTGTGCAGTTGCGGTGCCGTTATAATGCCTTTAAGCTACGCTTGCGTGCGTTTGACGTGTTGCTGGGAAGTTTGTTACGCCACTTCATCCTCCAGTAAAAACACTAGGAGGTGGTGAAGGGTGGGTGTTTTGGGAGACTGTCTTTTATAATTTATGACGTTCAAAAAGTACTGATCCTCAGCCTAATTTGAATAAATGACTTTTGATTTTGATCTTGATGAGGTTGGTCCACGGACCGGTGACCATTTATTACATATCAAGTCTCCTCCGTAGCTGTCATTTGTATGAAATATGGCAGTTCTTATAGATAGTCAGCAACGTATTTCTATCTCTATTAGCTTTGAACTTTTTTCTGTTTTAAAGTATGTGAGTATTTGGTATTTATTTTTGTGTCACTTATATTTCCTTTCTTTTTACTGTTTATCACCTTGAGGTATACTGGTAAAAATGCCTAAGGCTTTAAGTCTGATTATGTACAGTTTTTTAAATTGTGCATTATTTTTAAGTAAATCATTATAAATAAATACATTAGACTTGGATTTAATTTTTATTGCTATGTTTCATCTTTCTTATTTGGAGCCATATTGAGCTATGGCTTCAACAACAATGAATTAATGTTGTTTTGCTCTCAAAGTTATTGTAATACAGTTATTTTAATGATAAACCGTGCTCATGAACTACCACATAACACACTATTACGCTAGTGATCCGCGAAGGATTGGGAAGAAGTTTATCACATTTCGATGGCTTTCTATGACATGAGATGATGAGACCTAAACATAACTGGCAAAAGCTTTTTTACAAAAAATAAAACCGACTTCAAAAAAAACACTAAACGGTGTAAAATAACTCTAAATTCGGAAGTCTGTGGCTTTGTTGGGTTTGTCTTACTCATGATGGGCCACCGACTTCCGAATTTAGAGTTATTTTACACCGTTTAGTGTTTTTTTTTAAGTCGGTTTTATTTTTTGTAAAAAAGTTTTTTTTTTCCATTTTTAGTTGTTCCCATACAAACTTTTGCCATGAATTCATTTTATATTGTTAATTGTTAACAATACATGTCATTATAATAGGGTTATCCACCTAACCCTAATAAAAGAAACTTAACATACCTAACTGTAGAAATCTATATTGAACACATATGCCTACCTCTCTGAGCATACAGGCTTGATGATACGCCATGATGTTGTATAAACAATAAACATCCAAGCGATTCCAGCAATCACGATAGATTTGCCGTCTATTTTTGAAGAGTTCCGTTGTATATCTCCGAAGATCAACACCAGATCTTCACCAAATTAAAATGGGACCACTTCAGGAGTCTACTCTTTCAAACAAAAAAAGAATTTCGAGAATCGGTCTACAAATGGCGGAGAAATCAGGTAACATACATAAAAAAAAAATAAAAAAAAATACATACACACGAACATAGAACCTCCTCCTTTTTTGAAAGTCGGTTAAAAATGACGTTGCTTCTACTATTGCTACAAATTGCTATACACTTTTGTCAATATAGGAACACAATATTATTTATTATACACCAAAAAACTACGCACACTATTATAAATTATAATTATTTAAGTAAATAATATTAACGTTATCGTTTTGTTGTTTCCCATCCCTATTCCCGAGCACGTATAAGCAATTTATGTTTACGCAGATACGGTTTAATAAAAGCAACACTATTGGCTGTACATATTTCAGGACTTACGGGTTTTTTCAGATATCATTTTTATTTCAGTTCTGTTAAATGGTGTTAATGTTAAGAGAGTTTCATTTTCCACGATATTTTTTACGATGTTTTTGTAAAAGAAGGGTCCGTCCCCAGAAAGCCACTTAAAGTAAGTCACCGAAAATACGATGGATTCTGTTACGTCCAATACTGCAACGCATAATTTGCCTAGTTCATTAGACTTTCAAGCTTCTGCCTACTCGTGACGACTGGCAGCTATTTGCCTATACAAGGAGGTGTCTTGGTATGAAATGGATTACTCATACACGAACTGACCTCGGTAGTTAGCCATGCACAGCAGCACAATCTTTGTTTTATATCTTTCAATAAAAAACCTCGCGTCACGATTATTGTTCGAGATAAACTCTGGAACTACCTACTTAAATATTTTTTTTTTATAAAATGCAGCTTACTGTGTGGTTAAGGCTCAAAAGATAGAAAGGTTTTCATCTATTTTATTATTATTGATAGGCACGCGTTTGACCACTATCTCACCTAAATAAGTAAGCGATGATGTGGTCGACGATGAAGCACGCTTGCCTAGAAGCAACCTGTTCACTCTTGACTTGAAGACCCCTAGGTATATAGGAATTAAATCGAGCAATTCCGATGCACACACATCTATTTTTTACCAATTTTTTTTTTATTTCATCCCAAATGTTCAGGTACTTTCAATAAGTTTCTAACAGATGGTACCTAGTGTAAGTAAGGCTAAGTAATTCATATATATTTAATATTAGAATCACTAAGCCACATTAAAGCGTGCCCGAGTCAGCTAGTAAGTATAAGTCAACTTAAAATCTAGAAGCATTTACTGAACTCATTTTGAGCGACGCAAATTCTGCCGAGTTCTGACTGCGCCACTCTAAAAGCATTGTTTGTTTATTTGCTTGCTAAGCAAATCTTCCGACAGTAGCGAGATGTCGCGTCGTTAGTTTACGTTGCTGAGTAAATAAACACAGTATAGTGCAAGCATTAGCTGTCTCGCATCTGAATACAATTAATGGCGGGCATATTGTCAACGGTAACGCATAACTTTGGCGAAGAATGATTGCTTTGTCTATAAATAAAAACTCGTTTGGCGAAATTAGGCTGAGAATTTGCTAATTCTCAGCCTAATTTCGCCAAACGAGTTTTTGTCTTGTTTGTTTGTTCATGTCTTATGTTATTTTTGATGTTCAAATAGTGCTCTATTTGAACATCAAAAATAACATAACACATGTTATGCTTAAGTTCCATGTAATAAGAGGCGAGCCTATTGCTATCAATCGGGCACGTATCTAGACTCCAGCCCGCGTAGCATGAACACTTAATTTCTTTTCTTCCGAGACACGACAATGTTCTTTCTGTCCAACTTGACATTTCTTCTACCCGAGCATGAGGCGACTCGTCGACAAGCGTTTGCACGTAGAGAAAGAAATTTACATGCTGTCTATAGCAACTGTCAAGTTGCTAGAGGTCTAGATTGCTTGTCTAGGTCTCATTTGATGTAGACTGTTTGACACTTGTTGACAGGAAATGTTTCGAAAAGAACTGTCAAAAGTGGAGAAAATAGGTACGCACTTCATGCTCGGCATTGTTGATTCTTGTATACTGACGAATCGACATATAACTTCTCATCTTACTTGACATTGTCATGCTCGAGACGAAAGAAATGTTTTTATAATCTGTCACTTTGTCGATTCGTCTGTAGACAAAGGCCGTTTCTTCGGTGTTCATGTTACGCAGGCAGGCTGCTACTGAGAAATTCCAGATGGAAAAACTGAATAACACTTTTGCCCGACCTGGGGATCGAACCCGGGACCTCATGCTCAACAGTAGCGCTTGCATCCACTAGACCAATGAAGCTGTCGAAAAGAAAAAGATGTTGACAGATCTGTTTTTCTAGAAATGCAACCCAAAAACCGCTTAGGCCAGTCTACAACAGCTAGCGATAAAAACTTCAACAATTAATTCGTTCATTATGATTAATTTTTGTGTTCGCCTCCACCATTATCAGAACTTTGGTTATAACAAAAGATATAAACAATACAGGCAATTAATTGAGCCGTTAAAAAAACTTGGGCAAGTATTGAATGGGGGTATTGTATCCAAGTTATTGAAAGCTACTTTTTATAAGGACCGACAAGGGAAAGCACTTGGTCCTCGCCTGTTGTTCGTTGGATATCGATTGAGTTATGAATGTACAATGTAAAATTCATAATGGTGGCGTCGGTCGTGGTTTCTTCCTCGTTCAGCTCGGGATAATACATATACAATTCGTTTGGTTCTAATCTTGCCGTAAAAGTAACTTTACATACCCACAGAGTTTTTTGTTACTGATTTTTTTGTATGGATCTCTGCATGCTTAGCGTGATCACCATACAAACGAGTATGTCAGTGGAAAATCGACAAAATAATAATAATAATCCACAACTTTTCACACAACGCTATTTAGTCCCAAGCTAAGCTTGAGACCTTGTGTTATAAACAGCTGATAAACATACTTATATATTTCTAAATACATACTTATCTTCTTATATATAAAATTCTCGTGTCACAATGTTCGTTCCCATACTCCTCCGAAACGGCTTGACCGATTCTCATGAAATTTTTTATGCATATTCAGTAAACCTGAGAATCGGCTACAATCTATTTTTCTAACCTGTAAGTAATAAGGGGGTGTTCACCCCAAATTTTATTTTTTTATTTTTTTGCTAATTTTTATTTTTTTCATTATTTTATTATGTGGCATCAATAAGTACATACAACTCTAAATTTGCACTTTTTTATCACCAACCCTTGCTTTTTAATAGTCATAGCAGAACTTTTTAATGACTTTTTGAAATATCACGAGGAGAGGGAAGAGGGTGGGGAGTGGGAGGGGGAGAGGGGGAGGGGAGTCGGAGTAAAGTTCGTGAGAGGGGGAGGGGGAGATTGTGAGAGGGGAGGGGGGAGATTGTGTGAGGGGAGGGGGGAGATTGTGAGAGGGGGAGGTCAGGACAAAGGTAGGGGGTGGAGAAGGAGGGAATAAGAGAGGGAGGAGAGGGGAGGGGCAGGGGAGGGAGGGGAAGGGGAGGTCAGGACAAAGGGCGGGGGTGGAGAAGGAAGGAATGAGAGGGGGAGGAGAGGGGAGGGGTAGGGGAAGGGTGAGGTGAGAGGGGATGGGAAAGGGGGAGAGGAAGAAGCATTAGCCGGGTGGGGAAGGGAGGGGAAAGTGATGGAGGGGTGAGGGGAGGGGCGTGGGAGGTGTGGGGGAGAGGGAGGGAGAGGGGGAGGAGAGGGGGAGAGGAGTTGATAAAAAATGCTTTGCAATAGCTTTACCGCGGCGTCTCCGATTGCCACACGTCATTTTCTCTTTTTTTTTTAACCATTCAATCACAATGTGCCACAGCGAAGCGTGGCAGGGTACAGCTAGTTATAGATAAATTACACCCAGACACAGAACAAATTATCATGCTCAACTCACAAACATTTGTCCTGCGTGGGAATTGAACCCACGACCTCCGGCATAGCAGTCAGGGTCACTAACTACCAGACCAACAGGCCAGTCAAATTTCTTATGCTTCGTTTACATTCATACATACTGTCATACACACAGGCCGATTGCGTGTTCTACGCACAGTTCTTCATCAGTAGGTAAATTACTGTCACCTTAATTGATAACATTTCAAAATTTTAACCTGCATGTTTTATTACGTTATATAAAAGTAAATACAAACTGTACAAGAGTACATAATTTCGAAAAACCAAAAAATACGGGTCCTCTATCTGTATTTCGAAAGAGCAACCAGAATAATTTTCATATTTTTCAATTTTTAAGCATGACGTTCAAAAGTGCATTTTTAAGCAGTGCTAAGAGGCTTATTGGTGACCCTGATTTGATTAAAACCAATCTGCAAAGCCTTGTACACAGGCGTAGGGTAGCTAGCCTTTCTATATTCTATAGGATACATTTTGGAGAGTGTGCACGGGAATTACATGCCCGCGTACTTCGAAGGACTAGAACAACCTGCCTGCTGCAGTTTTCCCATCCGAGTATAATTTAGGTGTCTTCAAGGCTAGAGTGATTAGGCTCTTAAGAAAGTAGTGCGCTTCACCATCATTGATTGCATTATTGCTTACTATCAGGTGGGATTGCAGTCAAGCACTAGTTTGTTATATTTAAAAAAATATGAAATGCATGATTTTACTTTTTCTTTGATGTGTGACCATTCGCTATCTACAGAAATCCCTACAAGCCTACAAAGAAGCATATTGTTCCCGGCTACCTTTCCATTTGGCGTCTGTACATAATATAATGTGTGGTGTGAAATCTTGCATGGATTGTCTCGATGGTCTAGTGGTCGCATAGCGCTACTGGCGAGCATGAGGTCCCAGGATCTATAATTTCTCAGTTACAGTCCGGAGTCTGGATTGGCCCGATTGATGGCGCAATAGGCTCGCCTAATACATGGGATTTTAACATTGTTTGCGAAATGTGGGTGTACTATTTAAGGCATATCTCTGCCTAATCCTTCGGGTATTTCAGGCGTGATGTTATGTTTTGTTATGTGATAAATATTAAGTTTTATTTTCTCGGAACAGAACAGTTTGCCTTCAGTAATATTATCGAAACGTAGAGTTGATAAAACTTAGAAAATAAAAAACTTTTCCGCGCGAGATCGCTTTTTAGTTTTTGTTGTTAAAAATTTATTATTCTGCCATTTTTGAAGTAAATAAAAAACATATTGAATCAATTGTGATCTCTTGGATTCCAATCCAACAAGCGATCTGTTTGCGGATGGATGGACGAAGATTTTATTGGTATGTCAGAAGTACTGCGAGAATAATTTATGAAAGTGTTGTTAACCGTCCTTTATTTATGTTTTCCTCTTATACTTTTAAATATTTTACGTTGTTTATTTTGTATATTTTAAAACGTGTTATAATTGTCTCTTTTAGTTTTAATTTTATACGTTACTGTAATTGGTTAAACACGACCGTTGTAATTAAATAAATAAATAAATTGTGCTGCCATGTGATATGTGTTTCGCTGCGAGAAGATAGTGTGCGTCAATAATTACATCTTTTTTGCATCTATTTACTTACCTATTTAAGGAAACTTACATACAATATTAATTTAACTTACTCTTGGGTTGCTGTTTATATACTTCTTTTGCTTATTTTACATTCATACGTGTTGTGATACACACTTTCTGAAGAACCTCACCTATAAGGTCTATGTAATATGTTCTTCTAGGGCGTCCCCTCCCGGCGTTTCCGTTTAAGAAATCTTAGGTTCCCATAATAATGTGTCGTTCAATGTATTTATATTGAGGTCCGAGGTCACAAACTCGAATTTCTTAAAACACTTGCAAGTTATAAATGGTTATTGTAAAGCTTTATCACAAGTTCACAGTTCTCGTAATTTTCTACTTTCGCATTTACAATCGCGTTTGTCGCCGTTACTGAGTCGATAAGATTCGGAGCCCTATTCATGCTCCGACGAACATTAATAGTGATTATTTGAAAGTCGCATTAGGGTTTATTTAAATATAATGTTGCCTCGCCAACTTAGAGAGTATGGAGTGAACCCACAAAACCAATGAAGTCAACACCTTTATGGTTTTATTTGTGATTTATTTACATATACAGGGTGAAATTTAATAGATAATAAAAACTAAAGCATCTAAAAATCTCGTCCGACTCATAGCAGTTCTAAATAATCGTCGTCGAGTACTCATGTTATTAAACGTCGCCGTTCATAGCGGTCACTTACCTAATTTTGCCTATTTTCTAGTGAAGTATCGCGCGACTTTAATTATCTTAACGTTTTTCGTAACACTGTTAAAAGTTCACTAATCTTACATTTGATATGTTCTATGTTTTCTCGACAACACGTATTATTGTACATTTAAATTTGTCGCATCTATTCAATTTCACGCTGTACAACTGGTCTCCAGATATTATCGCAGGAACTTCGGCACAAATATTTCTATAACATTTTAACGTATGCGAAAAGAAATAGGTATGGCAGCCTAAGATTTTTTTTTATTTATACTGGTAAGGAACTCCCTTAAGGAGGCTCTACAATAAATTTTGTGGAAGGGTTCCATAAGGGGTCCTATTGGTAAGCAAAGGCCGCTTGTTGCCAGCTATTGATAAATTGCCGCAAAAATTGGTGGCTCACCATTATATTTTTTTTGAAGCAGCGACTTGGGGTTTGGTTGAAGTTTGATGGATTTTTCAGTACCGTTTTTTGAGTGATACATGCCATAGGTAACCATGGTGCCTTTGGGAGATAGATGAATGATTTACATTCTGTATTACTTTATATTCAGTCCAATTCAATAAAATTTGTAAAAGAGTTCAGACTGATGTTCTTCAGAAAGTGTGTGTATGAACGTAAATAAATCAATAGAAGTATGTTATGATCATAGTAGGCGGTGTTCTGTAGTTTCTGCTAACTCCTTGGAAAAAAAGCGTAGGTAAGTGTACGTGGCTATATTTGTCTAAGTGTTTATGGCTATTTAAAATGAGTTTACCCAGAATTTAGCCATAACTTATGCCGTCATCATTGTATCAGTTTATGTATTTATTGTGTTAGTCATTAAACAGTAAATATAACATTTATTATTATTTAACTTTGAACTATTTTGTACGGAAGATGTTACATGTAGGTAAGGTACGTACAAGTTTTTAATTTAGTCATTGTCTTCAAAGTCAAATAATTCATTTCAATTACGACAGACTTTGTTAGACGTTAGTCTGCACAAAATACGTCAAAATGGGAGAATAGAAACTCTTTGCTATTGCTTTCAGAATGCTTTTTATACTGGCCTAAAAGATAAAGATACCGGGCTGGTATCCGCAACTTCACGTTAAAGCGCGTTTTTTGCGTATGAGCCATAATCTACCACGCGGGCCCAGTGCGAATTGGTAGATGTCACAATATGTCTTCGAATTTTTGGTTCTAGGACATGCCAGTTTCCTCACGATGTTTTCCTTCACCGTTTTTGAGAGCAGTGGTGATGAAATAAATTACACAATATAATGCGCCTGCCTGGGTTCGAAACCACGACTTACTGTTCGTAAGTAGGGGCTGCCACCACTTGGGCCATCGCTGCTCTCTATACTGGCCTTAATCTAGTTAGTAACGATCAATATTTTTTAAACGACTGCCCGATACATGGCTGTATCAAATGAATATGCTCTCAAAAAATGAACAGTTTATTTTTCCACATCCCACAAGCGACGAATTTCCCATTTAGGTTGTAAAAAACAATAATCCTCGATTCACTCGTACACAGTGGTTTATAGGTCAATTTAAGCAAAAATCCAATCTCACTTGTCACCCGGCGGACGAATAAATAATAAATACAGTTTTTAATGAGGTCTCGGAGCGGTCACCAGCATAAGGGTCAGAGCACACATATCCAAACTCGCAAACTGGTGCCCACGTGACGTAAGCGAATCAGAACTCCGGCACGTCAACTCGGCTATAGCTAGGCGACACCTGGCTTACGCATTGCTGACCGCTAATTGACGTCTAGGCGGCACTTGTTTAATTATTATGGATCCGAACGTTAAAGGTTATGGCACATTATACCGGCATCGCAACGGCACGGCTGCAACACAGCGTCGCCTCGAATTTAGGCTAGCAACCTGCGCTCTAACTACGCGTCGTCCGCGAGGACCAAGCTTGCTGTCTCGGAACAAAATTGTTTTATTGCATTTACTAGCAAGTTGTCATTTTGGAATCATCGCGCAGTACGCACGTGGCCTGCGCGCTACAAGGACACAGTCTGCTCGCATATAACGGCAACGTTTAATAACATGAGTACTCGTCGACGAATACCTATTGAGTACTGCCATGAGTCGGACGAGATTTTTTGATACTTTAGTTTTGCTTATTAATTTATTTACATTTTATTTATTTTTCTGGAATACCGATAATTCGTACTCAAATTTACGATAACAACGTCAATGGACCATTTTAAAACGATAATCACGATTTTTTTTAACGATATAAATTGTAGGAAAAACCATTGAAAATTACTATGTTACTGTAACTGAAGCTCCGATTTCATTTTTTAGCATTTATTCAAAGTCACCCCGTATACATACGATTTAATGCTCTAATTTGATTGACCAGTTAATTGCTGGGTTGGAGCTGTGCCGTTGCGGTACTGGTATAGTGTGCTTTGACCTTAAGTTTAGCGCACGGTTATGTTGCGGGAGGTTTGTGGACGAAGAAACGTAAGCTAGGGCACGGAGAACCGAAAGCGCGGGTATTGCAAGTCGACCACGCACCGAATCGCGGTTCGTGAGCTTGTCCCTCAAGGCGAGGCGATTACGTTACGATTCTGATCAGTGTGCGTTGCAGCAGAAAGTTTCGTACATATAATTCTAAACGGCTTGTGTCGATACGGTGACGATCCCTTTCCGAGTTGATGCGTGTGCCACGACCTTAAGGGATATTCGTTGCTAATATAGTGTATTTTAGAAAAAAAAAAATAATGTCGTCTGCGAGCCCTTTTTGCTTTTGTGCGGCAGAGTGAGCCACATTGGGCACAAATAAATGGACACCCGTCCTTTTTATGGTAGTGCGGGAGGACCTTTGGATTTTTAAAGGATGAAAAAATGACCTTTTGATGTTGTTCAGAGGACAGCACATCAAGCTACTCTAATGTGTCAAGTTTCTTTGATAAATAAATAAATAAATATTCCACAACTTTTTTACACAACGCCATTTAGTCCCAAGTTAAGCTTGAGAGCTTGTGTTATGGGTACTAAACAGCTGATAAACATACTTATATATTTCACCCAGACACAGAACAAATGATCGTGCTCACCACACAAACATTTGTCCTGCGTGGGAATCGAACCCACAACCTCCAGCATAGCAGTCAGGTTCACTAACTACTAGACCAACAGGCCAGTCAATAGACAGTAGTCGATAGTAGGCGGTAGCGGGTAGTCGGTAGTTGATAGTTTTTCAACTTTATTAGGTACAAATAGAATAAGGTTTAATTCTGTTGATCACCCATCCACAGGCCATCCTCGGTAAGCGTATCTTATTCCACGATCAACCCATGAGGCTGTTATCATCTAGCCACAAGCTTCTATTACCAATCTAATAAACAAAATTTTGCACTAAAGTGCTAAGACGCCAAAAATAACCCTCAGACCACACTAAAGCCAGGTACATACTGCAACAACGCTCAAAGGGTCACGTGTCCATAATTATGAATTCCCGGACTAAAATTCCCGGGATTTACAAATTCCCGCGCTCTGTATTGTTTGCGTTGGAGGGGATTGCGCGAACCCTTGTCAGAGCATTTCTTGACGTCCGCAGTTAAGATTAGGGGCAGTTCACAATAGTTTGATGAACAGTTATTGTGTTAATTTAGAGTGGACGGAAATGTTGAATACTAAGGTATTGTATACTTGGTCCAAATAACAACAAAGGGAATTGGTATTGAAGATAGATCTTTGTCTAGCAGTACGATGACACAGTAGCCCAAAGTAATATTAAGAACAATTTTTAAAATCGGTTAATAATTGACTGGGTAATCTGTTTAACTGTTCACTTAAAAATATAAATACAGTCAAAAATATAACCATCAATCAATCAATCAATCAATCATTTATTATTTGTAAAACATAGGTAACAGAAAATACAGATCTTAAAAGTAAATGCAGTGCGCTATGTTTTGTCTATAGTACGACATACAAATATGGGTAGTTTTAAAGTAAACAATAAAAAAATTTAAAAAATAAAAAACTACAGATGTCAAAAGATTCATAAATATTATAGAAAGAGAAAACAAAAATATATATATATATATATATCACCACCGAAATTACTTAATGTTACAAACTTGATCATTCAAAAACTCGTCCATCGTGTAATAACATTTTTCAATTAAAATTTTTTGCAAAGTTTTCTTGAACATGTGAACAGGTAATTTTTTTATCTCATCTGGTATTTTATTATATATCCTTGGAGCGATGCCAAAGAAGCTTTTATTCATTAGAGCTGTTTTACATTTTGTGTGACATAATTGATTTAGGTATTTAGTACGCATAGGAGTTTTTCTAACATCCGATAATTTAACAAATAAGTGTAAATTGTTCTTCACAAATAAAGCTGTTTCCAAAATGTACAATGAGGGCAGTGTCAGCAGTTTTAAAGATTTGAAGAAAGGTACACAACTATCAGTTACTTTAATATTACACATTACCCTTAAGCATCGCTTTTGCATTTTGAAAACCAGATCTCTATTAGCGGACTGCCCCCAAAAAACAAGCCCATATCGTAAAACTGAACCGACTAGTCCATGATATGCTGTTAATAAGGTCTCAATATTTACTTTTTTTGACAACTGGGAGAGTGCATATGCAGATTGGCTAAGTCGTTTGCATAATTCTTCCGTATGAGGTTTCCAAGTTAGTTTATTGTCAATCGTAATACCCAAGAACTTGACATGACTTACTTCTTTTATTTCATTACACCTGTATGAAATATTTACAGTAGGGTTTTCTCGCCGCTGATAAAAATGCATTACTTTGGTTTTATTTAGGTTTATAATCAGATTGTTATTATTAAGCCAGTCAATGATTCCAGAAAGAGAATTGTTAATATCGTTTTGATAATTATGTGGATTATCGCATTCAATTATGGCAGTACTGTCGTCTGCGAAAAGGACCATTTTTTGAGTTGTGGCTTTTGGAAGATCATTGATGTATATTAAAAATAGCAACGGCCCTAAAACGCTTCCTTGAGGCACGCCATAATTTATACGTCTTGGTTCAGATTTATAGGTTGTAACCAGTCTAGTCTCCGGACAAATTCTAGTAACCTCTGTGCACTGATATCTGTCACTTAGATACGATTCCAATAGTTTCAGGACATTCCCTCTGATACCATAGCTATGAAGTTTTTGTAGTAAGATCTTATGGTCTACATAGTCAAATGCCTTAGTCATAATGTATAGATGGCGCAAATGGGACTTCTTTTATCTACTGACGAAATAATTTTAGATATTAATTCAAACATTGCCATATTAATTGTTGTATTTTTTCGAAATCCCTTTTGTTAATACCCTCCTCATTTTAAAAAAATTAAGAGAAAAGATTATAGTTTTTGTTTGTTTGCAATGGATATTCTCAAAAAATCCTAAGGCTGAGGATTTTTTGACGTCAAAATTACATAACGACAGTCTTACAAAAAGCCCATCCGTCGCCACTTCCTACTGTTTTTGCTGGGAAGAAGAAGTAAAGAAACAAACTCTTCAGTAACCCTTGGTAGCAGTTAGGAGTCTTCAATGCCCGGTTGGTGGACATCTGCCTTCCCTCTATGTTTAAGTCTCATGTTTTAGAGGATTACAATTTTACCTAACTTAGTGGAAAATACTGGGGTAATTGCGATGTTTGATCTCTACGAAGATGTTTACACACTTCCGTACTTTCAGCTATTTCAGACCAGCCTAATGTTTAAAATATCGTAATAGCCCAGAGGTTAAGACAGAGGTTATCATGCACGAGGTTGTGGTTCAAATCCGGGCAAGTACCAATGTGACTTTTTGAATTCATATGTACCTAAGTTTATCTTAAACATAATTGACATCGGTGAAGGAAAAACATCGTGCGAAACCTGGACTTATAGTTAATATAAGTTTGAAATCGCCAATCCGCCTTGAGCAAGCGTGGTGATCAATGCTCGAACCTTCTCTGTATGAGAAGAGGCCTTTGCTCTGCAGTGGGACAGTAACAGGCTGGTATTATTATTTATTATTATGTTTCAGTTGAGTATAGGATAGTAGATTGTAGGGTAGTTCAAACTACAGTTGAAATGGACGCTTCATCGGCAAACCGTACCATCTCTTACATAAAACATTATAAATAATTTTATTAATGCAAAGTTTCACGGTAAACGTTCAGTCAAGAGGTTTTAACGTAGGGTTTTAAACGTGGGATTAACGTCCCGAAATATGCGGGACTCTTGCTGGATTCCCTAATTTATACATTTTTCCGCTTATCCTAAGATAGCTTTACAGTAATGATCGTGATTATACTTAATGCTGAGAATCTTAAGAGACTGTTTAACGCCTGGATTTTGACCTGTTATTATTATAATTCAGGTCGCTGTTGGTTATAGGGCGAGCTTGTAATAATTTTTAGCTTTTTCAAACCTTTTTATTTCTTAACTAGAAAAATAGAGGTTCAAAAGGTTTTTTCTTTTCCTTTTTTTTTAAAGCTTACAATAATGTGAGTCGATTTTTTAATGGGATCAAAGTTCCTTAGATATTTTTTTATGAAGATTTAAGTAAAGTCGAAGTCAAATAATATGTTTCAATTAGACCATTTTCGAAGTCAATTATTTTCTATGAACCAAGTTGTACCCCGCACAATAGAGTAAATATATTATACTTACATAAAAACAGTGAATCATCTACAAGTGACACTTCACCTGGTAGATTACATAGGGAGGAATGGTCCTTGAGTAACGCTCATTGATACTAGCAGAAAAGCAACACTGTAAATGCAAGCAACAATACAAGACAAAGTAATAAAAGCAGCAAGCAGCTAATATAAAGATTTACGATGTGTCAAGTGTCACGACAAGTTTAATTCGCGTAGTGCAGTCTACCATTTAACTTGGCCCTAACTTGATGGTCCCGTAATTCTGGAATATACTATTGTCAACAGCGCACGATATTGTAATCTCTGTCAATTGGAGAAGCAGATTTTCGATTTTCAGATCTGATACTCAATTGTTATTAATATGCAACCTAGCCAATTTTTTTAATAAAACGTTTGTAACGTTGATTTTACTATGAATAAATGGGCCTACTAAAAACCTTTATCAAACATAAACTAAGTTTTTTATTTCAATATTTAAAGGGTGAATGATGTTCCACCAATTCCGTTTTGATTGTAGCCTTCATTCAAAGCCTGAAATTTTATACGCGTACATAATATTATAGTCAAAATTCCGACTAGAAAGGCATGGACATCGGCCTTTTTTGGGCCACGACTCTACACTCCGCTTGTCAACTCGATATAATTTCAAAGATATCCACTATCCAGACCGTGATAAGATACAGTTTCTTGTTCTCAGCTAGTTAAAGAAGGATTTTATCTATCATTGCCTGCATCATGCGAGCTGAAACAGTTTGGGTATGTAAGTGACACAATTTTAATTCAATTCCGCCTCACATTGTCGCACAAGACGAGAATAGGGTCCTCTGCTAACGAATTCAAGCCACGTGGCAATATAGTTAATTGAAACGAGTGAAGCCGGGTGAGCAACAAGTTCATAAATTAAACCTTACTATAAATGCTTATCACCGTCGTCTTGGATCCATACTCCGAGAGGATTTACTTTATCGTAACGTCTCTTGTTTATGGTGTGAACAGAAGTTATCTCTGAAGGTATGAGTTGTAGTGATACTTGGGAGAAGGTTATGTCCAACAGTTTACGTCTTTTGGTTTAAATGATGATGATACGGTAACATTTCCAGAATGTCCTGCATCGTTAGACTCGCATAATGTATTAATATCCTTATGTCTGGACTCTAAAAGAGACCACTGAGCTTCCTTAGGCATTTCTTATCAGGGATCAGTTAATTTAGAACCGGCACCATAAATTTCCAAAAAAAAATTATCTGAAAAGACAGACATGAATATCATTGCATTTAATTTCATTTGGTTTACTTTCTGAAGGTTTTTTTAAATTGAGAAGCGGACTACGGACTTTTGTAGAATAAAAGTTTAAAAAAAAAACAACGTGAAATATCATGGTTTTGATATTGAAAGACAATCGTAACAGTTGACATCTTTATAAGCTCAGGTGCGTTGTACTGGCAACCGCCCCGACGCCGCGTGTGTACAATAATATAATCTACGTCTAACAAGTATGATCGAAGAACGATTGTTATAATAAGGGTATTAAAAGTTTTAAGACTTTGTTCATATACGTGATACTAATTGTGCGTGCCTCATTAATTTAAACTTACATGCTGCAAGGTTTGAATATGTATTTTGAATTTTAATATAGTTCCAATTGGCGTTTCGCTATGTCAGGAATTAGTGATAGCCCCTACTAAAAGCAGTATGTTAAAATTGTTTGCAAGTTTCTCTGTAGTTTTTTTTGCCTCATAGGAAAAAGTTCAAGTAGGTATGTGTTAACATTAAAAAAAAGCCACACCAACAACAATACAATTTAACTTAATTTAATCTAATACGTACTTATTTTTAATTTAATTTTCTGTCTTCTATGGGTGTATGTGTGGAGGAATTGACTGAATTAAATGAATTTTATACATTTAATTCTTTTTAATACTCATGAAAAGGTTTTAAGGCAGCATAAAGGCTGATCCTAGTTTTATTAGACATACATATTATTATTGGATTTTTTTAAATTTAAAATGTGTGTTTAGTCAGTTTTAAAAGATAATTTATAAGAATGTGGGTACTTTTGCTTAACCCTTAGAAAAATACAGACGTGTGTGTATTATATCAAACATGTTTAATCACATGTAATCCTCATTTGAAATCACTCGCCCTATTACTAATTATTATCACAGCACTACAGATCTTTAACACAATATCCGAATTCAATATTTACAACAAACGGCTCTCCTCAAACTATTCCCCTATCACTTCTACATCCAATTTTCGTAATACAGCCGTGCCGGAATTATGCTGGCCCTGAATTTTGTACTTAATTGATTAACAAAGTTACGGAAGCTCGCTTTAGGGAGACTCCTATCTCTGGGTGTTCGGCCACTGTGCACTGGTAACTAGTTTATCTTGCAGTTATGTATCACCAGCTCTTTTCACGGGGTAAAGGAACTGTGCGAAGTGCTTTGGCATGCGAATTGCAAAACTAGAGCGATGGATGCTTTTGATTAAAAAAACTTTTTTGCAATAAATAAAACCGCCTTAAAAAAAAACACTAACCGGTGTAAAATAACTCTAAATTAGGAAATCTGTGGCTTTGGTGGTTTTGTCTTATTCATGATGGGCCACCGACTTCCGAATTTAGAGTTATTTTACACCGGTTAGTGTTTTTTTTTAAGTCAATTTTATATTTTGCAAAAAAGTTTTTTATTTTTCTATTTTTAGTTGTTCCCTTACAAACATTTGCCATGAATTTATTTTATATTGTTAATGGGACCACCTCGGAAGTATACTCTTTCAAAAAAAAAAGATTTTTGAGAATCGGTCCACAAATGGCCGAGAAATCAGGTAATATACATAAAAAAAAAACATACACACGAACATAGAACCTCCTCCTTTTTTGAAGTCGGTTAAAAAATGCGTTCTAATTTAAACGGGTGTACACAGACACATCTGTACCTAACCCTACGAAAATAACAGGTGCGATAATCTTATGTTAATATAGACGAAAGAGCTGGTAAATAAATGGGAACCAAAGACATTGAATATTAAAACTCTTTGATGGGAACAACACTTAGTCAATACGTTTTTTTTTTTCTTATTTATTATACTAATCCTACTCGTACTGTCCAACTATATCCACCTACCTGTAATAATATAATAAACGTTTGGATGTTTGTTGCTCTTTCACGCAAAAACTACTGAATAGATTTTAATGAAACTTTACAATAATAAAACTTAAACATCAGAATAGCACATTCCTTGACTGTAATTTATAAAGATGTAGTGTTGATTGTAAAAATATAATGATAAGTGAGTTAAGTAATTCGGTAAAATTCAGCCATCTGCGAGCTATTCTAGAGTGTGCTGCAAATATCGTTAAAGTTATAGTCCTACTACTACAAAAACTCT
Source organism: Euplexia lucipara (assembly GCA_921972225.1). Taxonomy (NCBI): domain Eukaryota; kingdom Metazoa; phylum Arthropoda; class Insecta; order Lepidoptera; family Noctuidae; genus Euplexia; species Euplexia lucipara. The sequence goes on from OV179156.1 coordinate 19,398,202, forward strand.
CGCGACAGCATTTATCTTTTATGTTTAAGCCATTATCACCAAACTAATGAACAATAAAAATTATAACTTATTTATAATGCACATTTGGTAGTAAAACATTTATCATATCGGCGTAACACCTTCACGACCGTACCGTAGAACCAATTTTGATGAATTTTGGAATAAAGATATATAAAACCTACTACGAAAAGAAAATAAGCTACTCGAAGTAATAATCCTGCGCAGACAAAGTCGCGGGCAGCAGCTAGTAATATTATTAATGTGAAATTTTGTGAAGATGTTTGGATATGTGTTGTTACTCAATCCCCAAACATCGTAAAGCGTTGAGCAGATTCGGATGAAAATTAACACATACTAGTCGAGGGACCATTTTCTAGATTAAGTCATTGAAAAACATTATTTAAAAGCCTAAACAGAAGAAGTAAAGTTGAATTTGATCGTAAAGAGTTTGGGTAGTAGTTTACAAAAACTTATCAATGCCTAGTTTTATTTTAATATTACAGACGCCATTGTTCCTAAGTTTACTTCAGCAAATGAAAAAAAATATCTTTGGAAAAAAAAAAACACATTTCATTCCACCTCGATACTGTTATCTCTTCAGTTCTATAATAATCTAGTATTCTGACGTCACACCACAGTGTTCTATTACCCATAGCTGGAAAGCGGAGCCGAAACACTGAAAATTTAATACGTTTTGCGTCTGATTACAAGGTTGAATATTTTAACGCGAACAAAACATTGGTAATTGAAAGGATTAGTTCATAAATATACGATGAGGCTACAGGAGTATTAATTTTATAGTTTTTAATTAAACATTTTGGCCGCAAAATATTAAATTACTTGGCAGATAGAGATATTAAAAATTATGACTTGGCATAATATAACGCCTGTCATCATCTGCCTAGCCTTTTTCCAACCATGTTGAGATCGGCTTCCAGATTAACGGGATGCAGCGCCAGCTGAATACCAGTGGTTTACATGGTTCGACTGCTTGTGTGACCTCCTTATCCTAGTTACTGGGTAACACGATACCCCTTGGTTAAACTGGTTGCCAGATTTTCGGGCTTCTGACTATCTGTAACGACTGCCATAGATCTACAAATGACAGCCGAGAACCACGGCTTTACGTGCTATCCGGGGCACGGAGGAGTCTTGATATGTAATTAATGGTCACCCATCCACTTCGTCAAGCGTAGCTTAACTATTGATTGACCCGTGAGGCTGTTATTATTAGGCGCAAGCTCCTTGGTATAACAATAATAAAAGTTTATTTCAGATCATACAATCCATAAATAAAACAGAATAGAATAGAACAGCCCACACAATTTTACAAAAACAATAAATTCAATTAAGTAAAAACAAACAACATTCAAAAAATTATAAACCACACAATAGAAATTAAAATAGAAAATAATTACATAAAGAAAATTAAATAACAAAAGTCAAAATTAATAATATTAAATCATCATGTCAAATAGTCAAGTATAACCGCTGTGTTGTATTTTAATAATTGTACCTAAGTATATTAAAATTTAAGTTTCTAAAAGGCTTCGAAATCATTTAGATACCATTACTATGAATAACTGTACCTATAATGTTTTTTAACTTAAAATGCCTTTTTAATATTAATTTGTTTAAAAAAGTGTGCTTTATTATTGTTTGGTATTTTATCGTAATAAGGTACTTTGCACATAATTTTTGTATCAGCAATTAGGTATTCACTTGGTAATAAGCAAATGATATTATAAGTAAAAAAGTGTAGATAGGTTATAAGCGCTCAGAGAACAACACGTTAAAATGTGGCTAAATAGCCAAATTTTGTTTTTATTTTACCTCAGTGTCGCGTCGGGCAGTCAAAGGTTACCTATCTATATCTTAATAAGGTATTAAAATTAAATAAATAAATGTCCTATACTTAGTCCATTTGAAATAAGAAAAGAAATTTAAGTAAGCCTTTTTTACAGTCCCTTCAACCGATGTTGACTTCTATTACGTTGGTCGCATGCAATGGCAGCTAAAGCAAACTATTGGTATTGTATCCGCGTTTTTGCTTATAATGCCACCCTTTTATCTACGAAATAGAAATTAAAATCGGTTGATCAGTCTGTAAAACGGTTTGTTTAAATTTCTTTTCTTATTTCAAATGGACTATGTATTGAAAAGATGGATAACCATTTCTCAAATTATTACTGAAACATGAAGCTAATAAATTAAACAATGCACGGTGATGATTCTACTAGCTTTATTTGCCACCACATTCTACCTCATTTTAACGTTTCTTATGGAGTAGTCTCCGAGGAAATTACTTACGACTGGCAGACATGGACGTATTACGTAAATTCGGTTATTTTAATTTTTGTAACAGACAGTAAAATATTCTATTCAATTTTTCAAAGCGTTTTCTTCCTTTGTCTGTATTCAAGAATTTTCTATTTAACACTCTATCACAATTACAGGTTTATTTTATAGTATTCCACCATCATTCAATACTTGTTATAAACGAGTCACCCCGTCTTTAATGAGTATTGAATGTCTTTGTTTGTCAAGAACAAAATACTCATTCGATACTTGTCTTATTGGACACAACTCAATGAGTCTAGTTTAGTACGCTCCGCTGCCGCTCCAAAATGGTATAAGCAATGCTAGATGGCGTTACTGAGACACGGGATCCCAATATTTGAAATTACACTTCTTTTGGGGCGTTAGGGAAAAAATATGAGTGTAAATGTTTACGCTGCGCGCGCACACCGTCACGAAAAACCGACACCCTGAAGTTAGTAATAAGTAGTCAACATTTTAGTTTTTTTTTCTATTATAACGCCAAAGAAGGACTTAACTTCTAACGCGTGTAAACGCGTTGGCTTTTCCCAAAGAAAATATCTTTAAATAATATGTTAGACAAATGTGCCGATTCCATTGTTATTTAGGTGTAGAAAAGGAGACAGTGAAAGAGACAGACAATGACAGATAAAAACTGTGTAATTAGAGACGTCAAATCAGTTTTTTCCTTACCGATGCATTAAAAATGTTAGCTAAAGTCAGCAGGTTACTCGGAAAGAAGTCCTCTCTATCTATATATTACATAATAAAATAACACTATACTAGCATACTTTAATGCCAATTGGGACGTACCTTAGGTATACAACTTTTGGGCAACAACAATTCCTAAGTAAAATCAACAATTCCTAAATAAAGTACTCAGGGACGCTGTCAATGCACCCTGGTACATAAGAAATGACGACCTTCACCGTGACCTTAAAATGGAATTCGTCACCACTATAACTATTTGAAATATATAAAAAAAACTGCATCGACACGTAACATATTCATTTAGAATTAGTCTTTTAGGCTCGATCGTAGTTAATTATTATTAAGAATGTTTTTCTTACTAATATAGGAAAAACAAGGCTAAAGTCAGTATGAAAACTTCAGTATAACAATTTGACAGCTCTTTGTATATGCCCGTCCTTCTCTGTTGTTTAGAATCAGACAAACATGAAAATAACCTAAATTAAGTTTAGTTGGCAGTTTTAGTACAATCACCCCCAATACAAATATCTTCGGGGTTAACAATCAATGTTTATGTTTTAAACCACGTAAGAATTCTCCTTTTAAACACGAGGCAACAGTGTTGCCAGCTCTAGAGCGATTAAGGTTCAACTTGGCTTTGTTTAGTTTCTCTTCATTAGACAGCAAATCCAATTTGCTTTTGCTCCTCAATTGTTATTTTTAATTAATGCCTATTATGCCGGCGCGGTTTTCTCCAGGTGTTCAGGAAACTCTTTGTGGATTGCGAGAACCAGTCTGTGTAATTTTGCTTTTGATTGTGGTTTAATATTAAAAAGCGAGTTTATTAATTACTAGGAGACGTCATGCGGTTTTACCCGCGTAGTTCTCTCACCCGTGGGAATGTAGGGATAAAAAGTAGCCTATGTCACCCGGGGATAGTGTAGCTTCCCATCTATGAAGGAATTCTCAAATCGGTCCAGTAGTTTCAGAGCCTATTCAATGCAAACGAACAATCAAATCTTTCCTCTTCGTAATATTTGTATAGATAAGAACAGTCGGTCGATTCAGTAATAGTCATATTAGTCATCCCCTGTGAAAACTTGAGTGAAGTGAACTCAATTCGCCATTACTTCACCTACATTTTCACGGGGTAATTTAACAGAATCAATGGGCTATTTGACAAAATTTAAGTTTTTAGTCCCTCATCTAGATTACAAAAATATTCGACACATATTTTTTTCTTTTTTCACCTAATCGAAAAATAATGGCGATACATCGAGTCAAAATGTCGCATGACGTCACTAGCCAGTACAGTTTATACTAGATAATAAATGACTTTACAACCCCTCTCTCCTCAACTTTAATGCGCTTAATCTAAGCAGTTTTCCATCAATTTGAAAAAGGCAAAAATACGTGTTAATATTTTCTTTTTATCTAGATGACGGACTTAAAGCTAAAATTTTGTTAAAGACCCTATAGGCAGGTCATGTTTTCACTTTTTGTTGCCGAAGTGATAACAAATTGCCACGTCAATGTATGTATGTCATCGACGATCAGGTTATGTCTGGTAGGTAAGTGTAAAATAAATGTTGTTTTAGTAACAATCATTATAGAGTTACAATATCAGCCTCTTACTGTCTTACTCCACAGAGCAAGAACTGTTCCCACTATCCAACACCAGCCAGGCTTGCCCGAGTTGGCGATTACAGATTTATTATCAATTCTAGAAACGTTAGGATGGGTGACTCCCTTTAAGTTCTTACACATACCTTATTGGTGATGTTCTTCAAAAAGGTCAGGTACGTAGTAATCTCACCTGGCGTGAGTGTATGACTACATGAATGAACGTAAACGAGGCGTGAGTTAATTTAAGTCTAAGTTCCCTCACGACTTGTTAGTTCACTGATGTCAATGACGTCTAATAATTTAGATACCACCGATGTAACTGGCTACTTAAAAACCTACAGACTAAAATAACCTCTACTTTGTTAAAAAAATACCTATTTCACGAATGATGCGAGATGGCCTGAGATTTTTAAAGCTACCTCGAGATTGGGGGCCTAACCATAAATATGGTGCCTTCAGTTTTGTCGTATCGTAATTAATCTTGCTTGAGAAATGTGCCCGAAGATGCAGGCCGATACTTTGATAAATAGATGTTTGCTTCTTACCAACTCGTTCGAACAGTTTGACGAGGACCAAGATTTGCTTTTCTGGAAGTGACGGGCAAGGAAATAATTTATGTAAGTGTTACTACAAATCTGACGATGTGAACCTCCACTATGCCTGAGCTACTAACAAACAATAAATCTATATCAAAATTCGTGAACGGCCAACTCCACAGGTCTCGAGTAGGAACCCAAGGCACGCACCTGTATTTTTCGGATTCGTGAGCGTATAGATAATAATGAATAATGTCCATGCATTTATCTGTAATATTGTTATTGTTTTTCAATAATACTATACTATCTACAACGCAATTTCTCTAAAACAAACCATCGAAAAAAACATTTAATATTAATTTCAATCATATGTTTGGTTTTAGTTTTATTAGGCACGTAATTACGTAACACACTCGTAAGCTGGAGATGTTAATATGGATTTTTTTTATCAGAAGACAACAAAAGGACACGACCTCTACTGCCCAGTTACTGGGAAATATGACAACCCCAAAGGGTATGGGGTGTCGTAATCCCCTGTAGTATTTAAGACTAATTTATCAGTCTTCTGACTACTAATAAAGACTGTCAATATATGACAGCCATGATCAACTTGGTAAGTACTTTTTAAGGCACGAAGGGGTCTAAAGGATGGGTAAGACACATTAATAAGTATTGAAGCTCCCGCAATTTTACAGAAATCTCATATAAAATGTCGTTTTCAGTGTAACAACGATAAGTTTTACATCTTAGTATTTTCCAATGTTTCCCCTAAGTATGCGGGTCGCGACGGAAAAAAAGCGCCGAGGCCAATTTCTGTGAATGATTACAGATATTCGGGGCCACACTATAAGTGCGTGGAAATATCGGTTCTTTAGTTCCTATCGACAGCGTATGAATTTCGCTTTTTATTTCTTCACCTTGCCCCGCGATTTATCATACCTATGTAAGGTATGGATTGTCGTATACTAATATTATAAAGAGGTAAAATTTGTTTGTAAGTTTGTATGTAGGAGGTAATCTTCGGAACTAATGATCTAATTTTAAAAATTATTGCAATGGTGGAAAGCTACACTATTCCCGGATGACATAGGCTACTTTTTATCTCTGTAATCCCACGGGAACGTGACGTCTGCTAGTGCTAAATATTTTGGTGGTCTTTGGAGTGAAATAGGTAATATACAAGTGTACACTTTAATGAGTAACTACAAATAGTACTTTTCACTTTCCTTTCTTGTTTTTTTGTGCAGGAACTCAAATATACACACATAATATGAAACACGACCCAGGTTTGTTTAAAAATAAATAAAAACGAACAAGCTAAAACAAAATATTTACACAACTAACAAGAATACCATAATAGTTATAGTTTACCAAACAATAGTTTTGACATTTATATTTTATCAACAGCTAACACATTTAGATTCCATTTACCAGTTGCGTTTGACTTGATTCGGTTAACCAATTTTTTTTTGGCAGCACTAAAAACAATATACAAAATTCAATTCTAACAATCATGTTGTACAAATATGTACAATGTCCATGGACGGTTGTCCACTGTGCGTCGCTTTGTGTTCCGTACCCGGCCGTCAATGGACCTCATTTCAATAGACCGAATAGATTTGATTTACGTATGTCAATACCCGTTGTGTAGGACACGGTCCTAAGGGGTTGCATAGATGTGGGCACATGATGTGTGTTCTGGCATAATGTAGTGGGATGATTTAGGATGGATTTTAGAATAGTCTGGCCTAGGACATGATGTTTTGGCACCGAACGGCTGTCTCGCTCTAGGTTCGATCGGGCAAGCAAAGTTCTGTTAGGCTTTGCCAACTGGAATGTCTTAGAAGTAGTCTGGATTTGTGTGTAATCGATTGTTCTTGGCTTACCTACCTATACAAGCTTTTTTTTTTATTACGCGCTTGAGTTTGTAATATTGATAATATAATACAACTTACATTGCATACATTTATTTAATTTTTAACAGACTTCAAAAAAAGGAGGAGGTTCTCAATTCGGTTGTATTTTTTTTTTTTTTTAGGGTTTGTTACCTCAGTACTCCGTCATTTATGGACCGATTTTCAAAATTCTTTTTTTGTTTGATAGGGTATACTAACAGATTGGTCCCATTTGTATCAAAACTCATACTTGATGAAGGATCTTCGAGGAATTGAGGGAACTCCTCAAAAAATATATGCACACATGCACCGATTTCAACATTTTTAGTAACATTTGGTGGAGAAACACTGATGAAGAAGACAGGCAACGGAACTCTTCAACGCATAACAGCAAATTATTCGCGATTGCTATAGTCAGATGTCTATGCTGAGCTTTTGTATTTCTACAACATAACATTACGCCATTCTATTTTAAAAGAGGCCGGCAGAGATGTACAGATTAATGTTTAGAGATAGAACTTCTTTAGCAATTGTTATCCAATTTCAATGATTCTTTCAAGTTTTGAAAGACTTTCTTTACATACAAAGAAACTAAAAATTACAAAATAAAAACTTTTTTACAAAAAAAACAACCGACTTCTTAAAAAAAAAACTAACAGGTGAAAAATAACTCCAGTTTCGGAAGTCGGTGGCCAATAATGAACAAAACAAAACCACCAAAGCCACAGACTTCCGAAACTGGAGTTATTTTTCACCTGTTAGTTTTTTTTTAAGAAGTCGGTTGTTTTTTTTGTAAAAAAGTTTTTAAATGTGATGTTTGTTGAAGTATCTATTTTAAAGAAAATCGATTTCATTCACCTTCGAAATGGCTTTTAACAGTCACAACACTACTGTAATCAACGCAATGACACAACATTGTAATAACATCCTGCCCGAATATTAATCAACGATGAATTCGTGTTTTTGAGGAGATTTCTTCAATATAAAGTTAAACTTAACACTTACTACTGATACTCGTCGTTATAGTGTATGTGCATCACAATAATGAAGATTATAATTGATTTGGTTTTTTAATTTCTTACGTATAACACGTAGATACAAAGTTATCGCGACACAAAAAGAAAGAAACGTCAAATAGTACTTGTGCAGAAAACACAATTCCACACCTCTTCATTCTCTCAATCTTATTTATTTTTTTTATTTTTTTTTTGTTTCTCGTCTGCTTGGCGTCCGTACGCCACTGCACGGATCCAGCAGAACATCAGCGCCAGGTACATTAGCCTGGCACATGCTGAGCTGGACTCTCATTAGGTGCAGCCTTGAGACGCACACCGCACACTGTATCATTCATCGCCCATTGTTTTATCACCTTTGATTTTGTATTGTGTGTTTGCCTGTGTCTTTTGTGTGAACTAAATAAATGCTTTATCTATTTATCTTTATCTACTTCTTAATTAGCTAGTACCGAATATATTGGTAGAACAAAATACTCCAAAAAGTTATCGCACTGTGATTTCGTGTAGTCGAAATTGTGTTCTCGTGCATAACAGCGCTAAGAACCAAAGGCGTCTAACAATGTTTGTTCCAAGACGGAGTTAGCTCTTACGTAAAGCCAATCTTAAGCCCAGCCTTAACCGAGACAAAAGCGGAACGGATGTGGTCCGGTCCTAGCCGCACTTCCGGTAAAATGGCCGCTCTGCTGTGATAAACAAACTTGTTATTGAGATGTTTGGATTACGCAATTGTAGTGTAAATTAGGGCCTCCGATTATGTTATGCTAACGTTATAAGTGAAATATAGTTAATGCGAAGGTAGTAGTGTTGGTTACTGTCTTGATTAGGGAGTACTGTAGGACAGCGGTCTTGGAGTTCTTTTTGTATGGAAGAAACAACAAAGGTCTTTAGACCTTTCTTTACATCAATCTCACTCTGTATTCTCAAGAGTAAGGCAGAGGTGTACTTTTAGTCCAACTAAATTTCTCCAGCAATGTTCTAAGTTCAATGTGATCTCACTATCACATGGAACTTGAAGCTTATAGCCACCATCCAGGCAGAAAGCCAGACTTCGGGTTGTCTGTCGTGTGAAAAAAAAACGTTCAGGGGCAAAATGTCCAATTCTCAAAATGTCCAACGGTGTCAAAATGTCCAAGTCTCTAAATGTCCAATGGTCAAAAATACATGATTGGGAAGAAATTATACATGAAATAACACAATAACGGTTTGCTGGATCCGCATTAATAATCATTATAAATTGGAAGGATTCGTAGTTTTTTATGTAACAAATAAACTTAAAAATTACCGAACTTATTTGAAAAATTACTTCATCGTTGGGAAGCAGCTATTCCCGGGTGAAATAGGCTACTTTCCATCCTTGTAATCCCATGGAGAAGGGAACTATACGGGTGGAACCGCGAAAAGTCTGCTAGTATAAGATAATGAAGAGGAAAATATCAGTTTTTTTATGTTTGCAAGTATTTAACTGACATAAAATATTTTGGAATTAGAAGGCTATAGTAAGAAAACTATTTTAAGAAAGCTATACCTATTACCTAGTACATACATACATACATAAACTCACGCCTTTTTCCCATGGGGGTAGGCAGAAACTACTGAGCGCCATATGCTACGTTTCTTACATACTTCTTTTGCTTCCTTTTACATTCATATATACATGTTGTCATACACACACGCCGGTTGCGAGTACTACGCACCTGACCTTTCTGAAGAACCTCACCAATAAGGTCTATGTATGTCCTTCTAGGGCGTCGCCTCCCAGCGTTCCCATTTACATCTGCCTTGTAAATACCTTTCATTAGTCGCCTTTCATCCATACTTTCAACGTGACCAAACTAGTACCTGATGTAAGCTATATTTAATTTTAAAAACTGTGAGCGTAGAACTAGAAAATTATAAGTTTAGGATTCTTCATGTTGTTTTTTCTATACCTATGTCAGTGATATCTAACACATTACCTACTTAGAACAAATTGTAGAAAACAATTGCATCGGAGTAGTCACCTGGTGACTTTGTGCAATCGGTTAGAAAGGTAAGTCACATTGCACTTGCGATATTTGAATCAAATTGGATTTACGAAGAACTCGGAATATCTACTTCGAAAAGACTGGGAGATGTTAACGAGACCAGCGGAAGTAAATATTATGTAGGTTAGAGGGTTTGAAAGTATACTGAGAGGTGTATGATAATGAAATGCATTTGTAAAAACAGTATTACATAATAAGGCTCCTGATAAACGGACTGCATTTTAACTGCAAATACACTAGGACTAATAGTGAAAGGAGGGCGTTTTGGGGGACTGTCTTAAGTATATTTTTTGACGTTCAAAAAGAGCTGATTCTCAGCCTAGTTTGAATAAAGACTTTTGATTTTGATTTTTTGATTTCTCCAGCAACACAGACGTGTTGCGTGTTCAAACGAATTACACAGAAGTTTAATACGTTTGAAGCACTTGAATCTAAAGGTACAGTAAAATTCTCAGTAAATATCATAAGTAAGTGTAAGTAGGTAACTTAGGCTGTGGGCAGCACATAGCTCGCAGAGCAGATGGTCGTTGGGGCCGAAAAGGTCTGGAGTGGCGACCACGTACCGAAAGACGGAGCGTTGAAAAGCCTCCCACAAGGTGGACCGATTGGTGAGAGTCGCGGGAATCCAATGGATGAGAGACGCACAGGACCGGTCGTTGTAGCGACATTTGGGTGAGGCCTATGTCCAGCAGTGGACGTCTTTTGGCTGAAATGATGATGATGGTGATCATAAGTAAGTAGTAATAGTTTGTACGACTGCACTAGTCCCTCTTTGTACAAACCTAGATTCAAACAGCAAATTTGAAGTCGTAGTGTAGTAGAAATGCAGTGCGCCTGTCTTGAGCGGTGAGCCTATCACTTCACTCCACAGGGATAGCAAGATTTGGCTTATAATGCACCATTTTTATCATAAAGAGTAAAGCTCCAAGTTTTTTAACGTAAAACTTTGTTATCTAATACACCAATTTCATAAACAACACTGAAAAAGTAAAATAAATCTATGTAGTTTCGAAACTCATAAGCTTTTGGTGATTTTGCTTCATTAATTACATTTACCACCGACTTCTTAAACGAACCTACGCATGCTATTGGTAAAGAAGATCCAGGGACTACCCCATACAAGATCCCAAACACACAAACTTTACCTCTTTTTAATATTAAGTGTAGATGTACAACTTAACAACACATTTCTTTTACAAAGTAAGCAAAATACGAACTAATCATTTTGCATAGCAGCTAAATTGCGAATTACCAGGTACTAAGCAGGCTTGTGCAGATTATCTAAGCCCAGAGTTGGCTTCATTGAGAGTTAACGCGAAGTCCATTCTGTTGACGATGTCCCCTCGAGTCGGCGCATGAAATAGTAATTATATCTCTGCACTACGACTGAACGAAGAGCTCAAATTTTAGTTCTGGATGTGAAGATTGGATTTTAGGCTTCAAATGCCTTGATTATACATATACATCCAGGTAGGTATCAAGTTGAAATTACTATGTTATAATTAATCAAGTCTGAAATCCCTTGGCACAGTAAAAAAACTAACTTTAAAGTCAATGCAATTTAAAGATACTGCCGCAAATTTTGACACTCCTAAGGGAATCAAAACCTATAGGCTACGTCCCGCTGATTTCATGTCACGCATTCGCAAGAAAAATCTGAAAATCGCTTTTTAAGCGACTTACAAAAAGGAGGAAGAGGACTTAATTTTTTTTAATGTGTCACCTCATAACTGGTGATACCAACCTAACGCAAAATAACTTGACACCATCTCATAGGCGTCTTGCCGCCACCGCGCTTGCTCATTGGTAAAATCAAATAGCACGCGTTTCCCCGAAATCCTCTAACATATTTCTGTCTATTTTCACAAAACTACTTCCACAAAAAATCCTGCATTCGAGGAGAAAAGATGTTACAAATTAAAAGCTTCTTCGTGCCGCCATTTTGTAAAAACCTTAGCTTCACAAAATGGCAGCATTTAGCAGCATCAAAGCCATTTCCATTTCCCTACCTCATTGTCACGTTCATATATGCACTAGTGTAGTCAGACCAGGCGTAATGCATGTAATTCTAACGCGTGTCCAACATTTGCATGCAAATAAGATGTTTGTCCACTTTTCGCTCGCACACCGTCGCATTTAATTAGTTAAGGCCTCTCGGACATATTATATTTCCTCGCTAAATGGAAATGCTTGCTGAGCTAGAATTTTAATGTAATGTTCTGAGAATTTTATTAATCTCTAGTTATTTTTGTTTTAGAATCTTCTGCCTATCCTTTTCTATGTTGGGACCAACCGTCTATCTCATACCCTTAACCCAGGTAGCACGAAGCAAGCATGTTTATACAATCGTAATTTTATTATTATTGTTTTCCTTTGTTTTATAAAAAAAATTTGCTCCTCCTTTCTTTCATCGGCTATCCAGACGCACTGAGGGATATCACCCATTCCTTGTAACGCAACGACAGTCAAAGATCTTCGAATGACACCCGAGACCAACGACATATCGCACTGAGGCGTCTTCGGTACGTAATGGACGTATTTTAAAAGAGCATACTTTGCGTATTCGTTAAGTATTTTGTTTTTTGCACATTCTTCTCAAAAATGGATAAAATTATGTTTTTTTATGGCGAAAGAGTCGTGAGACGATATGAATACAAATTTACAAAAAAGTTTGATAAAGTCAAAGTCAAATCACTTATTTCAATCAGGCCATATTTTAAAAGAGAGTTTTTAACGTCAAACTTAAAAGTAAAATAAATTATAATGAATCTACCTAGTTGCCCCTTTCAAAACCTAGTTTCTTATGGAGAAGAATGGACATGAAACTTTATACTTATTCTTTAAAAATAGTTTTTACAATATTTTGTATAGGTACAATAAAAAATACACTAAGTTTATGTGAATACGATAGATATAACAACTAAAAAAAGCTATAAAATCAATAGCAATTAATCTTATCTTGTAAACATTATCATCTTAGTTCGTTCGCGTTAAGAATGCAGTAAAAATGCAGTGCAACTGCAAGATAAAGGTGTATTCCACAGTGGTGTTAAATTCAAACAAATTATATTTTAAAAGATTAAGTTTAATGATTTTATAAAAATTATTTTGAAAAGATTTGATTGGTTAGGGGGCGGGGCTAGGCCGACGGATAATGATGACTTTACTGCTGTTATTAAGCTTCATAATCATAACTTACACTCAGTTACAAAGTGCAACGTAATTACGTCACATGACGTCACTACATACGTACCTGGTAATATTAATTTCCTGTTACCCGATCGCAGTGACATGTTGCAGCCAGGCAGTGAATAATAACAGGAATGGCGGGAAAATTATGTGGTCATGTTGGAGTAATCCTTTGAATATTTTAGTGTTGTTTGTTTTGATAATGTTTACTGTTATGTATCTCTGGATATGGTTTTGATTGGAGTATTTTAACCACATAATCAGTAATCACTACATTTGCCTAAGACTCAAGAATCCGTATGAGAAGGGGCCTATGCTCTCTCATTGTAATAGTAACAGACAGGTATTATTTTATGTTTAAGAGTGGTGAAAGAAAGAAAGAAAGAAAATCATTTATTTGTGATACACACAGGAAATATTACAATAAATGTTGAGGGAGTTGTGAAAAATAAGTAACCTGCTATGTTGTGGTGGCGGCCATCTTGAACGGATTTTCATCAAACATTGCGTCGGGGGTAAAAAATAAAAAAAAACGGTTATTGATTTTTCCTTTTTTTTTGTGACATTGCATATTAACAAATTTCATGACTAAGTCAACAGCAGGCCTATAAGCTTTGATTTCCTTGCGGGTGTCAATGTTTTCGTCATGAACGGAGTTTAAACGGTGATATTAATAAGGCATATTTCTTTACTGCTCTTAAGTATTGCAGACTAGATTATTTGGTATTAATTTCAACTACTTACTATCACGTGTTCCTGAGAAAAAGGGTCTTGATAGACGGACAGATGGACAACAAAGTGAGCCTATAAGTGTTCCGTTTTCCTTTTGAGGTGCGAAACCCTAAAACTAAATATTTAAATATCTCCACGATGCCAAAAAGGCTCCTTTCTCAGCATAATGCTACGATAGTTTAAAAAAACAAAAAAGCCATAACCATCACCTTAATGTAGTAAGTACTAGGAGGTACCTACTACACACTTAAGTTCCCAAAAGCAATAAAGCTAAGTACAAAATGGGTCCTACGTTTTATGAACGCCTGCACTTTGACCCCTTTCACTTACGGCGACGTTATTTAATTTCCTACTAGTGCTACAAAATAGCAATAAAATGTTTTTACACTTCACTCTCCATTAAAATAAATCGGAACGCTCTCAATCGATGGGGTACAAATTGTCCCCGGTGAAAGGTCGTCGACTCGAAGGGTTAACAATGAGGCGCCATTATTTCGTGTGAATTGAATTGGCATAGACGATTTAACTTGCTTAAGCTACGCGGATTTGTCGCTTCAATGACCTCCGGTCGATTCGACCCTCGGCTACAAAAAGCCGACTAGAATTTGTATAGCCTTATGAGGGTTAAATGATTTTTCTGTCAAATAAAATGTGTGAACCTTTGTTCTGCGGGCACCGGATATTTTATTTTTGGGAAATCGATACTTTTTTATCGAGATGAAAAAATCAGGAGGTTATTTGATTACCTAACACAAAGATAGGAATTTGTGCGGTGTTTCGTTTTTACTCGACTGCGACAAGCAAAAAGGAGGGTTATGCTTTTGACCGTGATGTTTGCATGTTCACTGCTCCCTCAAAACTTCTAAACTGCCTGACCGCGGCTATACTCTACGAGAAGATCCTCAGAATATATTCTTGTTTCATACTTTTTAGAGTGTGATTTCTCAGTAGTCAGATTTTAGTTTTTAATAATAATAATAATGATTTATTAGAACAAGTAACAGGACTCACAGTGTTAGTAACAATACACTGAACGTTGAACTTATTTTTAACCGACTTCAAAAAAGGAGGAGGTTCTATGTTCGTGTGTGTGTATTTTTTTTTGTTCATATACAAGTTGGGGTTTTTTGTTTGTTGTAACTAGTGGAAACAAACGCATTATTTTGACTGGCCTGTTGGTCTAGTAGTTAGTGGACCCTGACTGCTATGCCGGAGGTCGTGGGTTCAATTCCCACCCAGGACAAATGTTTGTGTGATGAGCACGATCACTTGTTCTGTATCTGGGTGTAATTAATCTATAGTACCTACGTACGTATTTAGAAATACACACATCAAAAGTGTCTAGGGATCAAGCATTTTTATGCGGATTTCTTGAGATTGAGATGTGGCTTTGTAATAAATTTATGATTTTATAAATTTATATGGATCCTTTTTGGTGCATTTCATAATTTGAATCAGGAACTGTGAATCAAATTCGAGTAAAAGATGAAAATCTGCTGTCAATATTTTCCCTATAAAAACATACAACGCATTGAAGACATTATTAGTGCTACTGTTTCCCTACTACTGATTAAAACCAACGTTATTATGGAGCGGCGACGTCATTTAAGCAGGGAAGAAATGCTCAGAGCCGTGGGAATGATAGAAGCTGGTTCCCGGCAACGTACTGTGGCTTTAGCTCTGAATACAAGTCAGAGTGTTATCAGTCGACTTTGGACACGTTACCGAAGCACTGGTACCGTGGCTGAGCGCCATGGAGGACGGTATCGCTGCACCACACGGAGACAAGACCGATACATTCAAATCTTAACTCGAAGAGCTCCAACAATAACCGCCATGATGTTAGCCGTGAGGCTTCAGATCACTCTTCAGGGAACTTAATTAGCGACCAAACAGTCAGAAACCGCTTGCATGAAGTGAACCTTCATTCCCGAAGACCGCTACGGGTACCACCTATAGCAATGCACAATCGTAGTATTCGATATCAATGGGCTCTTGAACACGGAAATTGGGCAGAAGAACAATGGCGTTTCGTGTGCTTTTCTGATGAGTCTCGTTTTGGTATGAGACCGGATACAAGACGTATACGACACTGGAGAACCCCTGGACGCCAACAGCGATTAAAATCCTGCCAGGAAGTCCATCCTTATAGTGGTGGAACCATCATGGTATGGGCGGGTATTTGGATCGGCGGAAGAACTGAGTTAATTTGGATCAGAGGCAACCTCAACGCTCAAATTTATGCTGAGACGATTGTATCAGACGTCATCGTTCCTCTACAAGTGCAAATCGGTCCCTTATTTCAGTTAATGCATGATAATGCACGACCGCACACCGCAAGAGTTGTAAGACAGACTCTCGCCGCAGCTAACATCAATGTCCTGCCCTGGCCTGCTCAGTCGCCAGACTTGAACCCGATTGAGCATGCATGGGATATGCTACAGAGAAGAGCTCTGCCGAATATGGAGGGTATCCAGTCGCAAGAAGACCTTTTTTTGTTGTTGCAACGAACATGGGCGGCCATTCCACAGCGTGATTTGGATGAACTCATTTTGAGTATGCCAAACCGATGTTCTTGTGTTGTTAGTGTTCGCGGTAGAAACACGGATTATTAATTGTTTAAGTTACCCAATAAAATTTTAAAGAAAACTGTTATTTCAGTCTTTTTTTCGAACTTTAATGTTAGTGGCTCAAATGTCAAAAATCCCTTTATTAGGAAAATGGCAAATTTCTTTATTAATGCAAAGGTGACTTGGTTTATCGTTACTGTGACAAACGAAAACACTTTATTTGATGAATCTTTAAAGAAAATTTTAATTAATATCAATCAGGAGAAAAGTTATTGCAAAAATATATGTTGATCCCTAGACACTTTTGATGTGTGTATATAAATATGTTCATCAGCTGTTTAGTAACCAATAACACAAGCTCTCAAGCTTTACTTGGCATTAAATGGCGTTGTGTGAAAAGCTGTGGAATATTTATTTTATTATTTATTCACACACCGTTTTTTACGTGTTAGAGGTTGTTAAAACATACTTAATGACAGAGATAGAGCGAGTTTCAGATTTGTTCCTAGGAGCAATTGAATTACCTACACGAGTGATGAGGTTTTCAACTCATTATCACGCCTGTAATCTACGAAGAGTAGGGCAGATGACTATCTGTAAATACACCTAAATTTCGCTAGCTAAGTTTTAGTCCCACGTAAAAGGGACGAGTATTTTGCCATTAGTTTTGCATTAATCCAAACTTCTAACTGCTGAGTAATTCCAGATCAAAAACTTTAAAGTAAGTTGGTTAAAAACATATAATATTAATTATGAACGTTTTTTACGCCAAAGAAATACAGATCTGTGAAGTCGCTAGCACATCAACCTACCCGAAACTGTAAAATTTTCCCAATTTAACAACCTTATTGTGTTTAGAATAAAGTTGAAAACCTATCAAAGAAACCTACAAAAAAAAAGACTTTTTGGGGTAGGTTGATGTACAGACGCCAGCACGTCAAGTTACCCCAATGTGTCAAATTTCTTTGATCGTTTTCAACTTTATGTTAAACAGAATAAGGTTCATATTCAATTGGGAAAATTTGACACATTGGGGTAACTTGATGTGCTGGCGTCTGTACATAATTTTTAGATAATATGATACTCATAGAAAAAGAGTGCAACACGATTGCAATTTGATCAAAGGTGATTATTCTACCTCTTAAACTAGGGTTCACCTGTATCTTAAGAAGTAGTATTCGGCGAATACTATACAATTTAAGACATCAGCATCAACGACACCAAATCAATAATTCCAATAAGTTTCAAACAACCAACCTGTTACTTCGACAGAAATAATAGAAAAAAAATAAAATTATGATAAAACTAGGATCTCGGGACCGCCATTTATCAGGGTGAGTGTCAAAAATATCAACGTGCGAGGCTCCTTTAGTGGTTGGGAGGGCCCCCAAGATTTATAGGATGGCCCATGGATCGGCTTGGATACTCCTTAGGGAGTAGTGACGAATGTATCTGGCAGTCTTCAATTGTTTGGTAAAGTGGCTCGACTTGTAATTGGTGGATTAATATAATAGTACCGGTCAACTGTGGCAACTTGACATATACAGGGCAACTTGCCCATAAATGATCCTTACGAACAAACCTGTTTACGTACAGGATTTAAGGTAGTGTTCCATATAGTTTTAGCAGTAGTAGATTTTTATGATTACCATTGGCGACATATTCTTTTTCGACTGTAATAGCACTGTTGGTTAATAAAATATGGCGTTTAGAAGTCGAATGGTGACAAGACGTGTTTTTGCTGGTGTGTGAAAATTGTCAAATTGCCAAATTGACCTAAAACAGGAAATAATATGCAATTATCTATGAAAACTGATGGTTAGGTCAAGATGCCAAAGTGGTGTCAATTAGACCTCTGCTATATTTCTTTGTCTAGAACGCTAATTCAAGGTATTTTAAAGAATTCTATAGTTACTATGAATTATTGCTTTATTATGGTCACAAACAAATCATATGAAAATAACAAAAGTCTATCAGTATCATAGCTATTTGATAAAATAGTAAAAATGTGGTCAAGTGTGGTCAAGTTGTCACAGTTTAGGTACGGTAGGTACTGAGTTTAATTTTCAATTGACTTACAAATATAGACCAGGTTCTCAATATTTAGTCCATCAATTAGATAATAAAAGGGAGAAACGGAGCTTAACACAACAACAAACACAAAACACAACACAACACAACACAACACACACACAAATGGCACACAATGCACAACACAAAACACACACAACACACAAACACAAACACAATGGCGAAACACAACACAACACAAACACACTCAACACAACACACAAAACACACAACAACACAAACACACACAAAGGCAACACACAACACAACGGGGGGGGGGAGCGAGGGTTATAAATAATGGCGAAATGTGGGTGTACTACCAGGTACACCTCTGCCTAGCCCTTCGGGGATTACAGGCGTGACGATATGTGTGTGTGTTGTGTAAACGGAGCTTGTGGGTAAATAATAACAGCGTCACGGGTCGATCGAAGGTTAAGCTACGCTTGAAGTGGTTGGTTCGTGGATGGGTGACCATTCGATAAATAACAAGACTCCTCCGTGCCTCGGAAAGTGCGTAAAGCCGTTGGTCTCAGCTGTCATTTGTAAATCTATGATAGTCGTTACAAATAGTCAGAAGCCCGAAAATATGACAACCAGCAGTTTAACCAAGGGTTATCATGTTGCCCAGTAACTGGGTAGTGGAGGTCCGACAGGCAGTCCTTTAATGTAAAACACTGGTTTTCCTGTTAAACTGGAAGCTGACCCCAACATAGTTAGGAGAAGGCTAGGCAGATGATAAAATAGATAATAAAAACTAAAAGAAACGTATTTTTTTGCATTTTAATATTTTATTGAAGGAAATCTATTTAGATTACGTGCATGTATATAAATTAAGGAGAGGGAGTTTGTGATGTCATAATTGGTTGAACAATTTGAACGTAACACTAGTAAATTTTAACATACAGTACGAACTGTATATCGAGGACTCGAGGTACCGGGCTACATTACTTCCGTAGGTATACACGAGCGTTTTTTTATAAGCGTTTATAAACCGCCCACGGGGCGCTAGGAATGTAGCAAATGGAAATTTATTTGTATGCACAGGTGCGCTCGTGGTCCTGACTGCTATGCCGGAGGTCCTGGCTTCGATTCCCACCCAAGACAAATGTTTGTGTGATGAGCACGACCATTCGTTTTATGTCTGGGTGTAACTTGTCTATAATAATATTTATTTTATTTATTTCTTAAATATACATACAAATGTCCTGACAGGCTAGACCCAATGCGATATTGTAGTTTTATTGTATGTATTTAGAAATATACATGGAAATATTTATAAAATAGTATGTTTAGCTGTCGTCTGCTCGTAGCGCATGCTGCTTAGTTTGGGACTGCATGGCGTTGTCTTTAGTTGTGATTTTTTTTCTTAAGTTTTTGGCGGCCCGTGCTAGAGGCGTTATTGCCAACACTAGGACACACCAATACCTGACAAAGAAACACATAGTTACTTTACTTACAAAACAAGCGAGCAGCATACAACATTCGGCCGTTTGATTATGAAAAAATCTCCCTATGAAAAATTGAGAGAAATTAATGGCAGCTAAGAACTGCTGTGCTATCTATTCTATAAACAATCTTCCCCTGAAAACTTGGGTGAATTTAGTAGTCAGTGTCACCTGACTACTTAAGTAGTTATGTTGGAATGAACACTAACTATGAATTTTTAATTGTCATTATTTAAAATCTTGATTGTCGATAGTGCTTGTAATAATGTAATTCGTTGTCAACCTCTAGGTGGATGACACTGACAGCTAACTTCACTTAAATCACGGGCGATTGTATGTATACAGAACAGCAATGCAGTACTTTGTCGTCTTCTTCTTGTCGTGTGGTTAGTAACTAACTTGGTGTCAAGAGTATTAATACCACCCATGGGCATCTGACTTGGCATCACATGCCCTCGAGAAATATCTCTCAGGCATGCCCGTTTCCCCACAAAGTTTTTTAGTACTTTGTCATAACAGGCGTTAAAAAAAATGCCGGAGCCGTTTTTTTAACCGCCGCGTTAAAAAAGCGCTCGTGTAGTAGTAGGGTTAAAGTCAGGACCACGTTTAGCTGTCGAATGGTGGTCTCGTTGTGGCACCGCGGTTAACTAAGTAGCGGTTAAAGGGTTAATCCGAGCTAATTAAACTGGTCAATTGGAGTCGATTATGTTCCGACACACAATCAATACATTTTTGTATCTTTCTTTGAAATAAAAACTGGCATTTGAATTAATATCCGTAGAAAATTTTTAGTAGTTGGAAAGTGTGATACTTTGTTAATACTGTCTTATAATAAAAGGTGCTCTTATGGTGGGGTATTTAATACCTTAAAAGGTGTAAAATAGCTCTACTTTCGGAAGTCCGTTTTTTACGAGGTCGATTGTATTTTTTTGCAAAAAAGTATTTTCATTGCAATTTTTTGTGTTTTGTATATGTGGATGATTTACAGGTTTTTTGTATTAAAACCAAACTACATTAACCGGTCTCGATGAAATTAATATAAAACCATTAATGAGAAATTTCTGAATCGGTTTATAAATGACGGAGTTCTGAAGTGACACACATAAGAGAACAAGAAACATATATACAACCTACTTCTTTTTCGTAAGTCGGCTAAAAATACCCCTTAAAATTTTACCTCGCTCCGTTAGGTTAAGCTAAGTTACCAATTCAATTCATGTTTCACTATTTTACAAACTTACGTACAAACGTCGACTACGGTTCACGAACTCAATATATTCTCGATGCCCGTGAGATCAAACTACTTCCATACATGTATATTTAATATTATATACCAGCAGACGTCACGCGGTTTCCCCCGCGTAGGTTCCGTTCCTGCGGGAATAGAGGAGGTGTCAGCTAACTCCGTACAAAATTTTATTAAAATCGCTCCAGCCGTTTAGACGTGAAGAAGTAACAAACATACACAGTCCCACAATCACAAACTTTCGCCTTTATAATATTAGTGTGATGTCTTTAAAGTAGATCGAGAAAATTACATAAGTAAATTGTATGTAACATAAACCACGTAGCGCAGTAGTTCAATTTAAAAATAATGTATTTTGTATCTTTCAAAAACAATTAATTTCAGTAAGGTACTTAGGTTCGGTAGTTAGGTTCGCTATAGGATAGGTATGGTAAGTTAGGTTAGGTTATAGGTATATATATATATATGTTGTCATTCTAATTCTATCTAAGACAAAATGTTTAAATTATTATTAGAGACTGCCTAAATAAAAAGTAATAGTATTTATTATTTTTTTGGATCTATTCGTTGTCAATAAGATAGGCTATAAACTATTAAAAAGTTAATAAAACTTATAAATTGATTTTAAGGCGGAAAATTTGCCGTGGTGGTAGTATGAATATAGACACTTACAAACATTAATTTAGTGTTTTAGTGCCTGTGTGAATTTCTCAGTATCTGTTGAGGAATGAAGAATGGCAACACTTATATTAATAAATGTATAGTTTTAGAAAGTGGCAACTCTCTCTCTCCCTTGTGCACAAACCTAAGCGTAAATGGCTGTCTGTACATTTACTATAATTTAAATTAATTCCTACTAGTGTGACTCTGCTTATTATTGAAACCCAAAGTCCTAATAGTATCAGCCTGGAGTTTGGATTTGTGCCCGATTGATGCATGCATGCCCTACTACATGGAACTTAAACATAACTGGCGAAATGTGGGTGTACTATTGGTACACCTCTGCCCAACCTTTCGGGGATTACAGGCGTGATGTTATGTATGTATGAATGAACAAAAGATAAGACACGTGTTGTGACATCTCTAATTAGTAAGTTAGTAGTATGCACCTCACTAGATATTATCTATGTATCCGCTTCCTAACGAGCGTCACTTCATTGTCTGTCCCCGTGTCTGTGAAGCTGCTACTATTCTACTACTAGACTGTAATATACTGTGTGTCGATTATACGAAGTAAACCTCAACGGTGTCTTATTTAACAAGCCTACAAACATAACATGGTGTCAGAAGTCATCGGAGAAAATTAAAATTAAAGTCGTGAAGAAATGCCGAACCAAAGTACGAGTGCCGACGGCAGCCATGATGGTGAGAGTCTACGAACGCAACTCAAGCAACTCCACATCTCTTCAGATCCATCAAATAACAATGCGGAGGCATGGAGAAGATGGTCACAGCAGATGGAACTATATTTATTAGCCACAGGTCTGGACAAATCCAGCGAAAAGCGGAAAATTGCCATTTTACTGCACTCCATTGGAGAACGTGGTCTAAACATATTTAATACGTTTAACCTAAAAATTGATGGGAGCACATTCGACGAGGTCAAGTCCAAATTTGACAAATTTTTCGAGCCAAGAAGAATGTGACAATGTGCAGATACATATTTTTCACGCGAAAGCAGGAGAAATCCGAAAGCATCCAAGATTTCATTACCGATCTTGAGATGAAAAGCAAAGAATGTGAGTTTGGCACGCTCAGGGAGTCGCTAATTAAAGATATTTTCATAGCAAATTTAAACATGGATTTGTCACATGTACGTCAAAGATTGCTGCAAGAGCATGACCTTACATACCAAAGGATGCAAGAGATAGCGAGCACAATAATAGTCGCGCAGCAGGACGCTGATAAAATCGTCAAAGAGAGCAGTGAAAACGTCATGCATCTCAGTCGGAGGAGCCGTGGTCGAGGAGACGGTCGGCAGCGAGCTTCCAGTCAAAAGTCAGCAGTCAGCAGTCGAAAGTCAGCATCAGCTTCGAGAAGCGACAACAGCAACTCGAAGACTTGTGGTCGCTGCGGGCAGTCTCATCGATACAAGTGCCCAGCTCAAGGCGTTCAATGCAGGTCATGTAAATCTTTTGGTCACTTTGCTAAACTTTGTCTTAAGAATAAAAAAGTCAGTCAGTTGCAATCAAGCAAGTCAAATAGTATTAGTCAAGAATTCTTTGTAGGTATGTTGAGCAGTCAATCCAAGTCAATTCAAAGTCATAAAAGACAGTCAAGTAGTTATGTGAGTCATACTACAAGTCAATATCAGTCGAGTAAAAGCAATAGAAGTCAGTCAAATAAGTGTGTGGATCATACATATAGTCAATATAAGTCGAGTCAAAGTCATCCAAGTCATTCAAATAATTATGTGGATAAACAAACTAATTTATCACACAGTCAGACTCAGACATACAGTCAGAACACACACCGTCAGTCAGTCATATCTGAGAGATCCAAGTCAATACAACACAGTCAGTCACACAAGTCAACGTCCAAATGTCGATATCCCCAGTCATATTATCTCTGTGATGAAAGTAGTGAAACTGAGAGATGTAATCAAAACAGTGAACATCTCAATGATGAACACAGTCACATCATGTCTAAGAGATTAATTGTCAAGAAAAATAGTCATAATAATAAAAGTCAGAGTCCATATTTACATCAGAAAGATGAAATTGGTCTCAAGTCAGAGGGATTACAAAATAAAACACAGTATATTCAACATGAAATCAGCAGTCAGCATACACAGGCACACAAGGGATCATTAGTCAGTCACTCAGATATCAGTCACAATCAACACTCAATAAACAGTCATGTCAATACTTTGGAAAGTAATTCAAAGAAGTCTTGGGAAATTAATTTGTCAATAAAAGGTAAACAAATAAGATGCATCATAGATTCAGGTGCAGATGTCAACATTATGTCAAAGCAAACATTTAATTATCTCAAACGTCAAGACAGTATGTCACAAACGTCATCTGTCAAAAGTCAAGACAATGTGTCGCAACTGTCACTTGTCAAATGTCAAGTAAATGTCACAGGGTTTTGTGGAAAATCCATCCCAATCTTGGGTAAAGTCAATTTAAATTGTAATTTGAGTGTAAATAATAATAAAGTCGAAGAAACAATAATGTTTATAGTAGCAAATCTAGATTGTCCAAATGTACTTGGTCTACCAACTTGTAAAAGGTTAGGTATAATAGAACATGTCTTTTCAGTGTCAAAACAAGGTTTTTGTAAACAAAATCTTACACAACATAATAATGTCTTTCAGGGTCTTGGGTGTCTAACTCCGGTCTGTCATCCGAAACTCAAGCCTGATGAAGTACCATGCATGGATCCACCAAGGAAAGGAAGTGAAGAGTTGGATCGCATGAAGGCTATGCAAGTTATTGTGAAGGTTTCAAAACCAACAGAGTGTATTAACTCAGTCGTCAAAACTGTTAAAAGTACAGGTCAGTCAGTCTTGTCAGTCGATTCATCAAAGTCAGCTTTAGGTGCAGTCAATCAACAAAAAAGCACACCTATTGCACAAACAAATTATAACTTGTCATCTCCAGCACAATTGCTAATGTCTAGAAATTTAAGAGATAACATTCCAATGTCAATTAATAAATTAAAGCCAAAAGTGGTAACATTAAAAAATTATAAAGAAACAGTCAGGAAAGATAATGTAAACAAGTCTAGGTATTATGATAAGAACACAAAGTCATTGTCAGTGTTACATTATAATGACCATGTCTACTTCAAAAGAAATTTGGAAAGTAACTGGGAAATAGGTATCATCAAACAAAGAATGATGAACAATAGGTCATATGTTGTTGTGGATGTCAACGGTGTAAAGTATAGGAGAGATAGAATACACTTATATAAGTCAAGGTTCAAATAACCTAGCAAACCCTCCTATGCGGTCCACCTCGTCACAGGGGAGAGAGGAAGGTGACAGACAGGAGTCTAGACCTCAAGAATCCTCTTCTCAAAAACCAAGCACAACAACTAGGTCAGGACGCATTGTGAAACCTACAAGAAGGTTAATAGAAGAAATAGATTAAGTTATAGTATAATACAATATTGTCTAGTCTTAATATAACTGTAACAGTGTCTTTTGGAATGTTTGTCAGATGTTACATTTGAACTCAACAAGGGGGATGTTGTGACATCTCTAATTAGTAAGTTAGTAGTATGCACCTCACTAGATATTATCTATGTATCCGCTTCCTAACGAGCGTCACTTCATTGTCTGTCCCCGTCTGTGAAGCTGCTACTATTCTACTACTAGACTGTAATATACTGTGTGTCGATTATACGAAGTAAACCTCAACGGTGTCTTATTTAACAAGCCTACAAACATAACAACACGAAAACAAAATTAAATGATGACAAATAATGTAAAAATATTATGGCAATAGGTTCGCCCCCTATTACTTCGGACTACAAGTACATTGCTGCCTAACCCTTCGGAGACTACACGCATGATGTTATGTTACAAATAAAATTGATTTGATTTGATTTATTTATTCAAAAACAAATTACTTAACCCGTATATTCACACACAATGTGTGAATATACAGGTTAACAAAAGAAACATAAGAATAAAATAAATAAATATTCCACAACTTTCACACAACGCCAAGCTGCCCAAGCTTTTTTTTTCTAGCAGACGTCACGTGGTTTCACCCGCGTAGTTCCCGTCCCCATGGGAACACAGGGATAAAAAGTAGCCTATGTGTTAACCCAGGGTGTCAGCTAACTCCATACCAAATTTAATTAAAATCCATTCAGTAGCTTTTATGTGAAAGAGTAACAAACATCCATCCTTCCATCCTCACAAACTTTCGCGTTTATAATATTAGTAGGATAAGTAGGATAGATAAATTACAGCCAGATACACAACAAATGATCGTGCTCATCACACAAACATTTGTCCTCGGTGGAAATCGAACCCACGACCTCCAACATAACAGTCAGGGCAAGTAACTAAGCATTTAGGCATTAAGTCCGCTAATGAACATTTGTGTGCTTGAAGTATTAAATAAATAAATAAATAAATACCTGCTAGAGCAAATACAGGCCAGTCAAGTTATGTTATGGTATGTTAAAAAAACAGTGGGCCAAAAGTAAAAAAATATATGATTTTTAAAAATGGCTCTATGATTAAAAGTAAATCAAAAATCCTTAAGAAAGCTGTCTCCGAAGAGAACACCAAGAAGAAGTGTAAAAATAAACTAAGAAACACTTTGCTATTTCAGATATATTTTCCACGTGATGCATTGTTTTCTTGTATGGGAGCATATTCGATATCAATTTGGCAAGAAAACAGCGTCATCTGTGTTGCGATGCCGCAGTTGTAAATCAAACACATTATTTATCTTTAAAGGACGCTTCAGGAAGTGTGGGGTCCAAGTTACAAACGTTAGAGAGAAGTGGTCAAGAAGGTACCTATCTTTTGCTTTTTGCGTTGGATGATGTTTTAAAAACGGTCCAGAATAAAACTTACGGGTCATTGAAACATTCTATTGAAAATCTTATAATTAATTTAAGCTTGTGGCTAAATTATAACTGCCTCATGGATCGATCGTAGGTTAAGCCCCGTTTGACAAGGTTGGTCCGTGGATGGGTGACCGATACTTAAACACGTGATTGTACTCATGATTTCAATAAACTTTCCCAAAGAAACTTTTTTTATACACAATAACTTAAACACAATAAAATAACAAAAACGCTGTTTGAAATACCAGAGCGCGCGCCTGTGATCGAGCACAGTAGGCAGGAATCGGCACGATCTATCAGCTGATAGTTTGACCTCGGGAAGGGCAAAATCTACTAGTAGTAGTAGCGTCACACGCGCCCCCGCCACCCCCACCGCTCCCGTTGTGCAGTACTGTCGTAATTGAATTATTGAAAGTTAACGAGTTTAAAAAAAAGCTTCTTTGGGAAAGTTATTCGTATTCATGAGTACAATCACGTGTTTAAGTATCGGTCACTAATTACTAGTCACCCTATATAGCAAACCTCCTCCGGAAAGCCGTTTGGTCTCGGCTGTCATTACTAAATATTTAACAGTCTTTACGGATTCCCGAAAGTCTGACAACCAGTTGAGTAACCAAGGGGTATCGTGTTACCCAGTAACTGGGTTGTGGAGCTCATGCAGTCTCTCCATGTAAAACACTGGGATTAAAATGCATCTGGTTAGCCTGAAAGTTGACCCCATCATAATTATGTCGTTGGGAAATGGCTTGGCAGATATGATTGGTTTTTTGTAAATAGCATAACCATTTCAAACATAATTCATATACATGCGTGCGCAAAGGCCATAACCAAAGACATTCAATACCTATAGACCGGACATCACGAACAAAATTTTCGTCCGAAAAAGTGTGTCCTGCTGGATACAAGTCTATGAGTTTTTTGTAGTACGCTCCGCTGCCGCTCCAATATTCATATATTATTCTAGATGGCGTTACTGAGACATGGGATCAAAGTTTTTCTATGACATTTCCTTGACATGCCCGCTCTATAGTATTTTAAATCTCTTTGACCGTAACAATATGAACTAAGTTCCGCGTCCGCCTAAGACTTCGACCTCCTCACAAAAGGACGAAACACCTAAATCTTCCGGACAATAATGTTTCCAGATAAAAACGGTGCTGATAACGAGTGTTATACGGGCCCTCTAATGTACACAGAAGGCCGTTGTACAAACGTTTTGAATAATCACAATAGGTCCGGTTTTCTTAAGCGTTTTGGTTTTTTTTTCGTTAAAAATTGTTTGAATTTATTAAATCTTTCAGTGGTTGTGTTATTTTTGTATTGAACAAATATTTCCTTAGATTTTTTTTGGTTTGGATTTAAAACTTTGCTATAAATGATATTTATTTCTATAAGTTCATGCAAACATGTCATTTTTAAAACTAGAAGGTGAGGTTTAAACTTTTACTGCCCAAAATTGGTGTTGCAGTGGTTATACCATAGAAATCTAAATAATAGGAGAAGTGGCATGGGGGCGTGTCGGTGTCTCCGCGACATGCTCAAAATTTGATCACGTCGTAAGCAAATGGCCGTCTGCGCGAACTTGTGTGCTTTCGACCGACATTTTATAGCAATGCCGTGTTGTTCAGTGTTTTTTTGTAAAATCCGAAGCACAAATCAAAACTATGTAAATCACGGAATTACTTATCACATGCAAGTACACGTATTTTACTATATTTGTCTATCTAATCATGCAAAACAACAAAACTTAATATATTTCTTGCTTTTACTATGTTATTTTTGTTTTCAAATATCACAACGACTGTACTATTGTTGCAATAAATACATTGCTCCGTAACCACTACCTAAGTTTGTCGCTAAGTGGCTGGACGAGCAATGTAAAAATCACACAACGATACTTCATTGAGCGGATGCATCGCGTAGTACGGCCGCTGCTTCATGCGACGAAGTGATAGCGACCGTTGTTTTTGTGTGCGTAAGTTGTATGGTGCATGGTAAATACACGCTGTGTTTGACGGCATAAGGTTTATAATTGATTGTGTAGTACGTTCTGTTTTAAGAAATGCGGGTGTGTGAGCGACTGCGTATCTATTGCTTTTACTGAACTGCATGTGTAGTAGTTGCCGTGTGGTAGGGGCAAAGTGGAGACACATGGTTCCGATACATTTTCGTCTAACGGGCATATCTCCTTCTTTATTATATCTATGGGTTATACATACAGGGTTATTTGTAAAACACCAACAACCTCGCAGAAGTAGATTACTAACATAATAAACAACAGCATTTATTTGTCCTACGATTTTTTCGAAAACAGACAAAAAAAAACAACTCTCCATACAAAACTCGATCAACTGTTCGGATATAGGTATGTTTGGAGAGTTAGTTTTTAATTGTCTGTTTTCGAAAAAGTCGTAGAACAAATGTTGTTGTTTATGATGTTAATAATCTACTCCTGCGAGGTTGTTGGTGTTTTACAAATAACCCTGTATAGGTACAGGGAATTACTAATATTTGAAAGCGGTATAATTTGTTTGTAATTTTGTACGCAGGGAGTAATCTCCAGAATTCCGAACCAGTACCAATTTAAAAAAATCTTTCAGTGTTACTGAGTACAACGAATTCGTGGGCTAATAGAATAGAAAGCTAGTATAATTATGTTGAGAGAGAACATTTATGTGAGAGCGAGATTGCTTTTGTTGTAACATGGTAACCATTAGAACTACGAGTCGGATATATAAAATAACTAGCAGACGTCCCGCGGTTTCACCCGCGTATTTCCCGTTCCCGTGGGAATACAGGGATAAAAAGTAGCCTATGCGTTAATCCAGGGTCTCGGCTAACTCCGTACCAAATTTTATTAAAACCCATTCAGTAGTTTTTACGTGAAAGAGTAACAACCATCCTCACAAACTTTCGCGTTCATAATATTAGTAGGATGATATCCATAAAGATATATTTTAACATTGATCTAAGACTCTTTTACATCACCTTACAATCTTTAGGAGCGGGTAACACCGTAGGCACATCTGTACTCCATTTAAAATAGCATAGACAATAGAGGCTCGTAGAAATAGGAATGCAGAACATTTTATTTGAAAGACAAGTGAAAATAAATTTAGAAGGATAAAAGTGAAGAACGTTCCTTGTATTGTTCATTCCTGCTTCTTTTAGGTTTTTTCAGTGTGACTGTAATTTTCAACTTTAATTAAATAATATAACTGAATTTAATTTACATAATTTCTTAAAATAAATTAATGAAATGGTACAACTTAGTGTGACAGATGCAGTGAAAATAGATTCATCATCAACATTCCTCATTTCAGCCATAGGAAGTCCACTGCTGGACATAGGCCTCCCCTATTGATCTCCAATAAGACCGGTTGGAAGCGGCTCGCATCCAGCACGTTCCCGCGGCCTTAATGAGGTCGTCTGTCCACCTTGTGGGTGGACGTCCTACGCTGCGCTTGTCGATACGTGGCCTCCACTCGAGAACCTTTCGACCCCATCGGTCATCAGTCCTCCGTGCTATGTGCCTTGCCCACTGCCACTTCAACCTGCTAACCAGCTGGGCTATGTCGGTAATCTTGGCTCTTCTACGGATCTCCTCATTTCTGATTCGATCTCGTAGAGAAACTCCGAGCATAGCCCTCTCCATAGCTCATTGGGCTACTTTGATCTTACACATAAGGCCCATAGTGATGGTCCCTCACTATGGAAAATAGATTAAGTATAATAAATTTAACGTCTATGGAGGAGCATAGTTATAATAACCGGTGCACTATATATTTTAATAACGGTCGAAATAATTAGTGTAAATATTTTAGTAACATTTGCACTTACTTGAAAGACTGTTAACCGCTTGATAACCTCTGGTTTCTTTTCAGACGCTATTCAACAACTCTCACTTATTTTCATTCTAAGCTAAAAATATTTATTTAAGAAATAGAGTTCCCATTATTCTTTCAAGCGTTCAAAAAGATTTATGTTCGCAAGCGTGTCTAACAAAGCATACCTAGCATTTTATTTTGCAAATGCATTTTTAAGGTTTTAATGGCCCGAAGACAGTTCACGTAATTTGTTTTAAAATTAATTCATTGTCTGACGTGGTTAGAAGTAAAGAGCAAATTTCTTAATTTCATAATGTCAAGGTAGGTCATAAACATTTTAGAAGTGAATTTGAATAAATAGCTGATCTTCTAATGAGACATGGTAAATGCTGTACTCTAAGTTCTTCATGGATTTTAAAAGTTTTTCTGGTCCCTGCTTATCTCTGTGTGGTTCTTACCTAAAATCTAACACAATGGACTTTTTTGTTGTCTGATTAATATAAATATATTATATTATTAAAAGACACTAATCTGCATGTGGTTCCTCAAAAGACCATTTCAGACACTACTCTGTATGGTTCTTAGATGATTTGACCAAGATAATGTATAACATCATGAATCATGTCATCGTTTTCATGTCTATTTGTGTGTTTGATATGTGACAAAAACTCAGAAGTCACAGTCTCATAAAAGTCTTAAATGAGACTGTGGCCTCTAAGTTTTTTTTGGTGTTTCTTCTCAGAGTAGTCAGCGGAACACTTACCTCACCTTCTAGTTAAAAATTTAACCGGCCACCTATATTTTGTCGATTTGTAAAAACTTCTTTGGTAGTTTCATTCATTTTGCTATAGTCTGAACTTTTTCGAGTAGACACGTAACATGTATAAACCACTAATTTTCAATTAGTACAAATACCTAAAAGGCTTATTCTAGACGGCCTTCTCATTATATTTGTAAAGTATCAATAAATAATATTCATAAACAGCAAAGTTATTAGCGTTTGTTTATATTCCAAAAAGTCACCCAATTTATGGAAATATTTACAGGCTATTCATGACATAGTAGTATTCATTAATCGTGACCTCTCGCTCACGTGCGCGTGATCTTGCTCACGCATGCCACTTTGATTACGCATATATGATCAGTAACAGGTACGGATAAAGATACAACCCAATTTTGTTTTGTACTAATTAAAAAATAGTGGTGTATAATTATGTTGTAAAGTTGTTTTATTATATTATATGTATGTATGTTTATCCTCTTCTGGCCTCAATGACGGCTTGCTACCGATAGACACAAGAATATTTTACTTAGTTGGATGGGTTAAGAACTATAAGCTTTAAAAAATGTCCAGAATATAGGCTAGTGGGCAATAACAGGTGGCGGTAAATATTTAAAGAATCATTCGTATTTCGCACAAACGTTGTACCCAATCAAAAGCAAAATAAACCATCATCAGCCTTTGTTCGGGGTTGGGTTAAGATAGAGATAAAGGAGAGATAAGAGATGAAAGTCAGTATATAGTAGATTATTAACCAAGGGCTGTATGACATCAATTGCATACGAGGTTTTTGGCGCCTGAGCGAAGCGAAGGCGCTAATTAACCCGAGTATGCAATTGATGCTTACGCCCGAGATAAATACTCTGCTTTACATATCGATTGTGAGGTAAGTAAACAACAAGACAGCAGGTTTCAATGAACATTTATTAAGAAGAAAAAAATGTGTATTTAAATTAATTATTTTCGCGATGCTTTCGCGCCTACTAGTAGACTGCCTTTTTTTTTTCACGCACGCAAGCGCGTCAAATCTTGCTGGCCAGTTTGATTTTTAAATCGATTCCATCTAACATACGATGTGGAAACAAATAGTTCCATATTTAAAATAAAATCTTTATAACATAAATTGTCCTTTGTTGCTCTTGTTACTACCAATATTACTACCAGTTGTAATACCGTTAATTCAGATTACCCTTCCTACTACTCCGGTACTGAGTTGTAAGAAGGGAAATAATTAATTGCCCGTGTTACTACTACCTATGTATTTTTAATCCCTTCGTCCATGTTGATAACCAGAGTCTGATAACCAGTTACCAAAGAAGAATTATTTTTCTTCTTTGGGCAATCGGTTATCAGACTGGTTTTTTTTTTCCTTTTTGGGTATTGATTGATAACTCGTTAGTTTGAAATTAGATATTTCTTC
Source organism: Euplexia lucipara (assembly GCA_921972225.1). Classification (NCBI taxonomy): domain Eukaryota; kingdom Metazoa; phylum Arthropoda; class Insecta; order Lepidoptera; family Noctuidae; genus Euplexia; species Euplexia lucipara. The sequence goes on from OV179156.1 coordinate 19,431,123, forward strand.
AAATTATTATTCTTAGACGACGGAGCCCCGCTACGCGGGGCTCCTATTTCTGTCTGCAGGGTTTAAAGGAACCTAACTAACCTAACGTCGGGATGCCCCAAGTCCTGTGTTTTAGACGTTCATTTGTTTTACGCGATCAGGGCATCCCGACGTTAGGTTAGTTAGGTTCCTTTAAACCCTGCAGACAGAAATAGGAGCCCCGCTTAGTTATCAATCAATACCCAAAAAGGAAAAAAAAAATCCAGTCTGATAACCGATTGCCCAAAGAAGAAAAATAATTCTTCTTTGGTAACTGGTTATCAGACTCTGGTTATCAACATGGACGAAGGGATTAAAAATACATAGGTAGTAGTAACACGGGCAATTAATTATTTCCCTTCTTACAACTCAGTACCGGAGTAGTAGGAAGGGTAATCTGAATTAACGGTATTACAACTGGTAGTAATATTGGTAGTAACAAGAGCAACAAAGCTAAATTGTCTAGATTCCGATTCGAGTAATTAATCGATACCGAGAAAAAAAAATTACTTTTTAAAAATATTCTTCGTGCAGTATGAGTATCACAGTTCTTTTTTCAAATTCCAAAACCTATGCTGTAATGATAGTCATACACCCCGGCATTCAGGGGTGTAAGGGTGTACTTACAGAGCAAGAGATATGTAAATATTATTAAATTCACTACATTGTCTGCTTTCACAAATATAAGATTAAGTTTAATTACACTAGGATGAATGGTGATCGATATGGGATTTTGAGTTACGCGCACGGTATGTCGCCTAATTACGTACTGAGCTATTGCGGTGTAAGTGCAATAATATAAATGATGGAAACATATTTAGTAAATATAATTATATATTACGTGAGTAGAAGGAGTAAATTGAGAAAAGTGAATATAATATTTTGAAAAGCTAATTTTCTGTATGTCGCGTTGACAAGTCTTTTTAATCGTCTGTCAAGTGACGGGCCGTGCACGCGTCTCCTTGCTTAAACAAGGAGTTCGCGTGCGCGGAGTCTGTTGTGTTCTTAATTAAATATGTAAATAAAAAATAAACTATAATATTGTGATAGGTATTGAACCCTACACATATAATAAGCGGGTGGCGCAATAATGATGACCCAGGTAAACGAGCTGTACGGTGGTTGACCCGTACAGCCTTTTAACAACTATGTTGGTTACTTGCAGTTTAACTGGATGCGGCTTAATACCAGTGTTTTACAAGGAGCGCATGCCTGTATGACTTCCAACCTTAAACTGTTTGTCAGAATTTTGGGTTTCTGACTACCCGTAACGACTGTCAAAGATCTATAAATGACAGCCGGGACCAACGGCTTCACATGCTTTCCGAGGCTCAGAGGAAGCACAAAGGCAAAATAAACCGAGCAATACAAATTCATAACTACGTCAGACCAAACCCTGCATGAATTCACTCAAGTTATTCATGCCACACATTCATTCAAACGAAGTTATGGCGTTCAACCTCTCGATCTAACGGCGACAAATCATCATCTGTATTACATAATCTGTGAATGCTAATCAGGGAGCATCCCGGGACAGATGTAACAAAATTAATATGTATCGCGGTTCGTGGATTTCCCCAGTGACGGTGTGTCAAATGTTCCTTATTAGAATCGCGGGTAGGGATGTCACGATAACGAATCGCTTTTTATTCGATTCTATAATAACACTTTTTTTACTATAAAATACAACCGACAATAAATCAAAATCGATCCACAAACGACAGATTTCAGTATTGTGAACCTCTTCTTTTTTTTAAGTCGGTTAAAAAGTTCACAGATGGAATACATATAGGTACCTGTGCACTAAAATTTCCCCTTTTATGTATAAAGCCTCGTGTAAAATCGCCTATAAATTGGCACCAATCGGGCACAATCCAGACTTCGGGTTATTACTGAGATATTTCAAATGGATAAACTAAACAACACTTTACCCGACCCGGGGATCAAACTAAGGACTTCGTATTCAGCGGTAGCTATTGCAAATACTAGAGCAACGAGTCAGTCAGTATTACTAGCATTTTTTTCGAAATACACACATAAAAAGTTTTGAACTTTTGATCGATTTTAAATACAATTTTGCATAATTTTTTTTCGGAGATTGATGAACAGAGGGATTTTTGCGGATTATTTACATTGCACTACAACTACAGATCTTCAAGTGTCTTCTTCTTAAACATAGAACGCTACAACCTATTGAAACGGTTGAAACTTCGAGGCACGAGTAATTTATAATGAGAGTTGTACTATATCAAACTAAAACTCAAAATGAAAATCAAACTTTATTTGCAACTCACAATGCAAACGATGCGAACCGATGTTGGTTTGAAATAAAAAAAACACAAATTCTCACAATCGAATAAATCGACTACATTTTATTTTTATGAGAGTCGCATCACTAGTGACACACGTCCGGATACAGTTAACTGTAAAGGGGTATCGCGATGAACCGAAACCCTTTGAGCGCCGAATGGTGTCAAAATTAATTTGTTCACATTTAAATACGTGAGTTGGGAGAATTAGGTTACACACAATTTTGTATATTAATTGAATTTTATGCAAATCGTTGAAACGAAAATATTTAAACGGCTATTTGGGTGAGGATCGGGGAATTGATTGATTCACTTCCGGGTTGAAAAGATTGGATAAACACGTTATTTCACCTTTTTTAAATAATAATAAAATCCCAAAATGTGGAATTTTCTTCCATCTGAGCCCAAAATAGGAAAAGGCTGGGCAAATGATGACCAGCTTGTGTTTATTGTGAATCTGCATTATTAACCCCTCTTCTTACACAGAGTTAATTAATTATATGCGTTAGCGACAATACAGATTCATGTTAATGAATTAAAATGTCAAGTTTCCTCACTACGTTTCACAGATAAACTAAGAAAGTACATAATTATGGATTGAATAAGTCACTTTTGTATTTGGCCCTGATATAAAACCATAGCCTTATGAGACGGTACATATATGGTCTAGTCTAAAATGGACATGATTTTTGGGTGTAAAATAAATAAACGAGTGTTGGATAAATATGACTCGGCCAAAATGGACACAACAATGGTGCGGATAATTCCGACTTTGACGGCTAAAGGTGTAAAGAAAAAAAACAGTTTCAAGTTTCACTGCGAACAATGTCTAGATATCGACATTCCAAGGTAGGTGCGAGCTGAGAATCAATTGCAGGAAGTAGGTCACTGCGGTTTCCAGTACCTAAACGGTTTATACACAATAGCGATAGGTCACACCTAGGTAAATCCACGGATCCTTTCTATAATGTAGAGGACGTAAGGTCTCTCTAAGTGGAGAAAATCACGTTAAGTAGTTGGTCCCAGCTGACATATGTATATGTTTGACAGTCGTTACGAGAACTCAGAACCAAGTCTGACAACTAGTTTAGTAACGTAGTAGGTTGTGGAAGTCAGGTAGGCAGTCACTCAATGTAAAACCACAGTATGAATATTAATACAGTAGGACAACGCCTTTGATCTCTAGAAAAATGCCGACAACTTCTACACGCGTTAGACTTGAATAATACCTCCCGCACTACAAACATCGGTTTGTTCGCAGTGCGAGAGCGGCGCTCCCGCGTCTCGCCCCCCACACCCCGCAGGATTGCCCTGTCTAGACAGCTTTGTCGGACGACTGTATGTTTTTAGACTGTGGTAAAACAGTGGCATTCAGCTGCTGCTGCTGCACATAAATTACATCTAGACACAGAACAAATGATTGTGCTCATCACATAAAAAATTGTCCTAGGCGGGAATCAAATCCACGAGCTCCGGTATAGCAGTCAGGGCCACTAACCACTAGACCAACAGGCCAGTCAAAACAATCCTATTTTTTTTTTATGTTGGAACTTTATAAGGCACCAAATTAACTTTAAGTACATTATTAACTTGTTTTGGCATGTTTTTTTCACGGAACAGTCAGCTGAAAAAATGCTAGAAACATTTGGTTTTTAAAATATTGACAATGCATTGACGTCTATCTGAGAAGACCAGTAGGTCTTCTCAGATAGACGTCAATGCATTGTAAATTAATCGTAAATTTATTTTTTTCAGTAGACAAAAAATAAATTTGAATATTAGGCTTCCTACAAGGAAGTGGTTCCACGGATGTCAATCGTACATACGCTCTCTTAGTTCACTTCGCGATAATCTTTTCATTTATTTGGCTCAAAAAGCACACGTTTATATAAATAATAGAAGCTTTGTGCTTCTAATCGTGTGCCTTTTGAGCCAAATACATGCTTTTTCTTTCATTTAACCAATGCGGTAAACAAACATTCGCAACGACAACAGCGACATGACCTAAACAATTTTAAGCCCTATTGGGCTTTTAATTCCTAATCATTTTAGGCACAAAATAAATTGTTTCTTCTACGATCAATCTTTTGTATCTCTGTGGTTTTAGACAGAAATGCAGTTGGCTAATTGAATGAGTTATGAGGTTCTGAGGAGTGTCATTGGGAGTTTGGAATTACTCAAAATAGCAACCCGGAGTCTGAATTTGTGCTCGGACGTTGGCAACAGAACTATCTAGATATTTTCCCCGCGGATGCTTGGCAATAGGCTCATTCTCCATTGACAGGACTATCTAGATGTTTTCCCTAGGGATGCTTTAGAACCTAATTGTCATCGGTCCACCGTCTTGTTTGCTATCGAAGTGTCAATTACTGAACACATTTGGCATCCCCCCCTAGGGGCGGAGAGAGGGTACCGCGACACTAATTCAATCAATTTGGCGGATTGATACATCGTGTACCACATAACCAATGTCGAAGGTAATGCAATGGTTGGTTGACACCCTTTGGGAAATTACCATTACAAATGTGCAAATTCAATATAATTTAAGAACGTGTTTGTATGTTACGTAGTTATAATAACAATACTAGCCTAAGAGCACGAGCATTGATTTATTTGATTTATTTGAATTCCTTACTCTTGCGGAAGTCAATAGACCTGAGCTAATAACCGAAAAACAAGACCTGACTTTCTGAGAACGTTACCACTTAAAATAAATATGTACTACCTAAATTCACTAATGTGTACAATTGTACAATGAACATACGGAATGAGGGTTGTAGAATATAATAATATTATAATACCTTTTTTATAATAAACTTCCAGAAGACTTGCAAAATTTATACAAGACGAGTACAAGTTATAAGTATAGATTAAAACGTTTCTGCGCATAAAATTTTTCTTAATGTACAGACGCCAGCACATCAATCTACCCCAAACTGTCAAATTTTCCCAATTGAACACGAACCTTATTATGTTAAGAATAAAGTTGAAAACCTATCAAATAAATTTGACACATTGGGGTAGGTTGAGCTGCTGGTGTCTATACCTTTACTATTTTTTTGGTAACAGTGTGTGCATGTTTTTACCTGTTGCCAATAAATGTTATTTCTTAATTTCTCTCTTTCTTTCTTTCTTTATTAATGTATCCTCTAACTTATTATCATCGTTGTCATAGTCGTAACTAAGATTACCTATTCATATTGTAGCAAATAATATTTTTGTCGAACTTAAATCAACGGCTCGCCAACACACAGATTCTCAGAGGTTTTAACTGTATGGCTAAAACCCAATGTGTATTAGGCTAAGTGCTTTGGAAATAAATAAAAAATAAAAATAATTCAATGAGCGCCAATCGCTCATTGAATTATTTTTATTTTTTGGGTGGTACCGTAGAGATGGCTCTAACCTGGTGCCAACTCATTTTGCGTGAGGTTGGTACCACGTCGTACTGTAATTTTATTTTATGGCTGCGTATGTACCACGATAACATGTCAGATTATTATTCTCTTATATTTCTCGGAACCCTTGGTTTCCAGACCTCTGAAAGGTGTACGAGGGGCCGAAACCAACTCGCAGAGGCCCCATTGTCATCATTATTGAAATGAGGTACCAGCCGCAGATTTTCCCTGTATGCACTAGAAAAGTGCATCCAAGGAAAACCTACAACTGGTGTGAAACTATTGCAGACTTTGGTGACAAAAGTATTTATTATTACTAGCCTGTGTTTTCCCACTGTTCGGCAAAGGCCTTCCCACTTTCCTTCCACCTCTCTCTGTCAAGGGCTTTTTCGGACCAGTCCTTATCGTAGGAGACCAGCTCGTCCCACCATCTTCGCCTGGGCCTGCGCGATATCGTTTGCCTTTTGTGGGAACCCAATAGGTCGTGCGTTAAGCCCACTGATCGTCTGACAAGCGGCAGATGTGCAACTCAGTTCCATTTTAGCGTGGCAGTTTTTTGAGTGACTTCAGTAATTTTAGTGGTGGAACGGATCGTTATGTCAACATGTGAGATGGTACACGTAATTTTAAGCGACTACTAATAAGGCTTACACGTTTTTTTTATGAGTAGATAATATTTCCCAAGTCATGTTAATATTATGTGGAGGTGAAATAAGGAATAATACATGAAAAGGTACATTTTATGTATATATGAAATTTATACAAAAATCTAATTAAAATAATTACTTCAGTACAACCCCACCGAAAACAAAAAAAAACTTATAAATAACGGTAGCCGATGCAAAGTTTTTCGAATATTAATATCAGCATCGATTCGAACCATCGGCCACGCTTTGCCGGTGTCGCAAATTGTTGTGTGGTCCAAGTCTTGAACGATGAGGGATAAAATTTACTTAGCATTTATGACCGAAACTAAACCATACACTCTACTTTAGTAGTAATACGGTAAACTAAAACCTTTAATTTAGTTAAAAGATTAAAAACAGATTAAAGATACCGGGCTGGTATCCGCAACTCCACGTCTAAGCGCGTATTTTGCGTATGGGCTATAATCTACCACGCGGGCCCAGTGCGAATTGGTAGATGTCACGTTACATGTCTTCGAACTTTTTGGTTCTAGGACATGCCGGTTTCCTCACGATGTTTTCCTTCACCGTTTTGGAGAGCAGTGGTGTTGAAATAAATTACACAAAGTAATGCGCCTGCCTGGGTTTGAACCCACGACTTACTATTCGTAAGTCGGGGCCGCCACCACTGGGCCACCGCTGCTCTCTAAAATTTAATTTAATTTAGTTATTCGAGTATCCTGTGATATAGGCATCCTCACTTTTCCTATACTTTAAAACGCATCTCAAACATTTCTAACACCATTAGCATTTTCTTTTCTATATTCATGGTGGCTACGCATTCATAATTTGTCCAATATTTAAGTTTAAATATAGAAATCGATTAAGGTAGTGTCAAAACAAACGGTGAAGAAATTGGGGTGCCTTCGATAAAATCCTCCTATTACCATCGCATTAAATGTAAAATATTAAACATTATAATTATTGATTGCTATATCATTAAATTAATCTCATCTTAAATTCCTTGACTAACATAGATTTACGGGATGTGCAGAATAGTCTGAAATAATTATATGAATGTTATTTATTAAATTGAGTGGACTGACTTGCGGAGTGGGGTATATGCGAGGGCGGGAACAAGGCAACGCGATCGCCTTGCCGTCTGGCGGTTAGAGTTAGTACTTTTTGGCTTAGCAGCTACAAGACACGCAAATCCACACGCTTGCATGTTCTATCTCACTGCTTGTCTCATTTAAATTAAGAAGTATTCAGTCCCTATCGTATTTACTACCTAACGAAATCATGATTCCTTTTTTAAATTAGTAGAGCACTTTTCGCTCATAACTTGCACTAGGTCACAATTTGCAACTTTCGTGCTTACAGCAAGTTGTACGGAACCCGCGCCGGGGGCATTGCTTTCTTTGTAGTGTTTATTTAGATCCACCGTTTTTCAAACCCCTGCCATTTCTTACGAAATTTGCTAAGACTTTTGCGATAATTTCTTTTTCAAAATGATCCTATAAACTTAATTAGACCTATCATTTGCCTAGCCTTTTCCCAATTATGTTTGGGTCGCCTTTCAGTTTATTTATATTATCAATTCTTTATTGCATATCATGATGTGTTGATATGAAAAATAATATTAGATACAATAAAAAAAAACTTTAATATGTATGTATTTAGAAATATACATATTATAAGTATGTTTATCAGCTGTTTAGTACCCATAACACAAGCTCTGCTTAGCTTGGGACTAGGTGGCTTTGTGTGAAAGTTGTGGAATATTTATTTATTTTATATTGGACCTTGTCGGGCACAACTTATAGATTAAGTAGGAGAGCGGAGGAAGAGCACTGGTGTCAGTTTTATAGATACTATTCAACAGCTTTAACCGTATGAAGTTAAATAGTATTTTACATGAAGCGAGCCTATTTGACCTCCACAAACTAGGTAACTAGGTAACATTCGTGTTACCTAGTTACCTAGTTTGACCAGCACAGCCAGTTAAACCAAAGGGTACGCCCTTTGGTTTAACTGGTTGTCAGACTTTCGGGCTTCTGACTACAAGTAACGACTGTCAAAGATCTACAAATGACAGCCGGGACCAACGGCATAACGTGCTTTCCGAGGCACCGTTGGGTCTTGATATGGAACAAATGGTCACCTATACACGGACGGAAACTCGTCAACCTTTGACCGACCCCTGCATCTAATAGTATGTAGCCACAAGCCCCTTTAAAAAATATAATCAGACCTAGGAACCAAGTAAAGTATATTGTACAGCACCAAGCTAATTTGGTGGTCTCGTGACAAAAAACCGGTATTACCGGTCAGGTTGAAGGGTTGCTGTTCCGATCGACCAGTGTTATATAGTTTATTAAGAGCCTCTCACTCACTCTTAACCCTGAAGATACCTAATCCTACATAAAGATTCTGGTTTAATGTCCCTTCCCGATCTCATATAACTTCATTATTAAATAAGGTTAACTTTATGAGAACGTCAAATCGCAGGAAATTAAATACCTATTTACCCTTTTCTTACTAAAAAACATTATATCTTCACAATAAGTTGACTTGGTCGTGGGAATTATATGTAAATAAATTTAAAACAAACCTACCTTCTGTTCGCCTCGTCTCATAAAACTGCTGCAGTCCGTGGTAGTTTCAAATTCGCTGCTACTCGATGCTGGAACCGCTACCGCCTTTTCGTTCTGTTAGAACAGTTTATACTTTTAGTATAGAATACAAATACAATATCGGGTACGATCCCAGAGTCGGGAAAAGCGTATTCTCAGTATTAGTCTGGATTTGTGCCCGATTGATGGCAATAGGCACGCCCCTTATTACATGGGACTTAAACATAACTGGCGAGATGAGCGTGTATCTACTACCCTTACTTACCTATGCATGACCATTCGGGGATAACAGGCAGGCTTCGGGGTAATGTTATATTATTATGTTTTATTTAAAAGGGAACTGGTCAGCAAACTTACCTGGTTTCAGATGTCGCAGCAAACGAGTCAGTAGCATAACACTTTCTTTTAGTTTTTCTTTTTTCACAACCAACACAAATAACTACTATGTTACACTAACACAAACTACACACACTAACACACACAAAAACAATACAGTACCTACACACACACGTACACTTGAGTACACTTTGAGTACTCATTTCATGATAGAAAGTTATTATTTTATTTATTTAGTTCTGGACCGCGGTATTTCAACAATATTTATTATTAAATTCTACTTGTAATTAAAACAGTTTTGCAAGCTAATTAATACTGTCTGATCGGCCGCGCCAGCACGGGTTGCGCGGGTTGCGCCCGAGCCTTTCGATCACAGAACATAAATATACCCTCTTTCAATTTGTCAAACCACAGACAATGAATGTGATCGGCAAATGAAGCTGGAGTATGGAAAACACGTAAAGTGAAGAGTTACTTTTTGTTATTACTTTATTTTTATTGTTTGTTATTATTTTCTTATTTTAGAACTATTTAATTTACGCCACCTCAAAGCCTATATTAATAGTAAAGCAAGTGTGTTTTAGGCTTTACAGCGGGTCCTGTCAGAATAAAACCGATGCTGTATAATTTATTGTTTAACTTTAAAAAAAATATCGTGGCATCGTGCTTTTTGGGATCGCACAGGTAATTTGTTTATTTTGATTTATATTTTTATTTTTTGTGTGATTTGGTTTTTAATGTTAAAAATCCTGTGGGTGACCAAAATGTCAAATGTATTTCCACTAATATCTCAGCCCAGGCTTTTCGTCTACAAAAAAAAATAACCTTTCCCCCTAAACCAACTGGTATATCTACCAACAGTACACAGAATTCTCTGTAAGCTGAAAAGCTTTCCAGCTTGTAGTTCCATTTTATATCAAAGGCTTACTTTTCCCGCCATTTCTCAATTTCCCGCGTAGTGCTATCAAGATGGCGTACATACACGGATTTTTTTTATTTTTAAACCGGCATTGATAGCCCCTATCTAAATTAGTTTTCTCAGTTTAGTCGCGTGTCGAGGTACTCGTATAAGTGTACGTTAAATGCAGCGGCGAAAATGTGGAAATAATAAAAAATAAATAAAATAAATTTATTCAGAACTTATGCCTAATGTGGTCATGTTTTTAATGTGTTATATATTTCTTTAGGTTGCTGGATATTGCATAGATATTTTAATATATGTAGAATTCTAGTTCAAAATGTATCATACTGTAATATGAACGCAGGGTCAGTGGGTCATTTAGTTATTAATTAAAGACGGTTAAAGAAGAGATTATTATTTTATTAGGGTGGTCTATATCCCTACATATATGTAGATATATGGATAGATTATTTAATATATTCTTAGAAATAGGAAAAGGTTGTAACCGACTTGTACAGAGGTTTTATTTAAGAATATTAATATGCCAAGCAATAACTTTGGATCCCTTTTGCAAGAATACTATGCACACGGAAGAGTGTCATACTTTCCACACTAAATTTTTTAAGGAGAATCCCATTACCAGGTGACAATTTGACATTTGACAAGTCTTGAGCTAAACCTAACACTAGCACAACATAATATTAATTCTAAGGCGGAACTAAGTTTGCCAGGAATCTAGTCTATATTTATTTTAAACCCTTCAGCATCCAGTTGTTGCAGTTGACATAACCAAGTTAGCCAGGAGCAGTCGTAAATAATGTCAATTCAGCGTGGCCGGACCAAGTGGAGCGCTAATGTGTTTGTTTTCAGAAAACTGTGCTCGCCGCAAATTGGTTCTGCATTAGGAGAACTCAAATACGGGAGAAGAAAAAAAACGGGTGCGCATGTTGACTCCTTTAAAAATTGTAGTCATATTTTCAATGATGTTATAAATAAAAAGTTGTAGATAGGTTACCTAGAAACAACATTCGTTATTCAAAAACGGCATACTAACGCACGCACGTTTCCGATGACAGCGCGACGCGACAATGAGGTCAAGTAGGTATGGCTAGTTAGCCACATTTTAACGTGTCGCTTGCTGAGCGCTCTTAAGCTATCTGCACCTTTTTACTTACAACATCATTGCATATTTTGGTATTTTTCAATAGCCAAATATCTGACGAATAATATTGGCGATTTGACATTATTTTTTAATTCGAAAATTGTCAACCCGCCATTTTAATTCCGAACGTTAAAAGTTAGAAGATCAGGCCCAAATTAAATGCTAAAATCATAATTAGGCACCTATCTTATTTTTAATCTTGGCAAAGATGGATGTGATAAAAAAATGTCTGCCGCAAAAAATGTAGAATACAAATTTTGAAAATAGAACATTACTTTTGAGAACGTTTCCAGCCAGCAAGCGCAGCGGTGATAGTGATCCAAATTGAGTTATTGTGTAACCTTTTTCCATCATCCATCCATCCATCCATTAAGTATTCAGTACATTATCTCTCTGTGGCTCGGATAGCACGCCTAAAACCTGCACTACACTACTGAAGAAAGGCACTTCGGTTCGCTTTGTGCGACCAATTTCAACCATTTTTTTATTTAGGGTTGAAAATCCTTCTGGATGTCCTTCTGGATATCACTTTGGGTTGGGCTGAGAGGAGCCAGACTCTGATACTGACCAAAACCACCCCGGTGTTACGACTCACACGTGCACAGAAGGTCGCGGGAACGGATGATTCTTTCGACGCAACTATTTTTTTTAGGTACGGAGTGGAAAATCCTCATGAATGTCATCCACCCCGGGGAGGGCAGAGGGGTCTTAAACTTACAACTTTGTAACAATTGTTGATTTATTAGTAGCCCTGACTGCTATGCTGGAGGTCGTGGGCTCGATCATTTGTTCTGTGTCTGAGTATAATTAGCATATAATACGTATGTATTTAGAAATATATAAGAGTGTTTATCAGTCGTTTAGTACCCATAACATGAGCTCTGCTTAGCTTGGGACTAGATGGCGTTGTGTGCATAGTCGTGAAATATTATCACTATGGATACACAGTGTGTGTATAGGGTAATGTTAAGATTTGACGTGTCTGCCTCAACATTTAGTCACCCGTATGTCCTCACAACAGCGGGCAGACTCCTGTTTGTTGTACGAAGGCTAAAACTATAGCGACTGCGACGGAAATAACACTCAGACTCTTGCTGCACACGCTATCGCTTTTATTTGGCGTATCACACAAATGTACGGATTACAGAACTTTGATTTTATTTATTAGTAGTGTGGATAGCTGCAGTGTGAATCTGGTCGAATCATCGCATGATAATGTAGGCGTAGTGAGGGCGAATTGAGCTGTCATTCCATACTAATGCTAGGCATTGACAGTTCACTTCACTCAAGTTTTCACGGCGTGACTTTTACTGAATCGACCGGTTGGTTAGTTTAATCCATACTATCTTCTAACCTAATACCTACCCACCCCCCTATCCTACTAATATTATAAACGCGAAAGTTTGTGAGGATGTTTGTTATTCTTTCACGTAAAAACTACTGAATGGATTTTAATAAAATTTGGTATGGAGTTAGCCGAGACCCTGGATTAACACATAGGCTACTTTTTATCCCTGTATTCCCACGGGAACGGGACCTACGCGGGTAAAACCGCGGGACGTCTGCTAGTACTTAATATCATAAAGAGGTAAAGTCTGTGAGGTTGTGGGGGTAATCTCTAGATCTTCTGAACCGATTTTGGAATTTCTTTTACCAATAGAAAGCCACGTGTTAAAAGAAAGAGGGGCTGAAGTATAAATTCACGCGGTCAAAGTCACGAGCGAAGTGCCATTGGAAAATAAAATCATTGTGTAAACACTTATAAATAATAAATAATAATACCAGCCTGTTACTGTCCCACTGCAGGGCAAAGGCCTCTTCTCATACAGAGAAGAGGCCTTTGCCCTGCAGCATGCTTTGAGCATTGATCACCACGCTTGCTCAAGGCGGATTGGCGATTTCAAACTTATATTAACTATAAGTCCAGGTTTCACGATGTTTTCCTTCACCGATGTCAATGATATCTAAGATAAACTCCGAAAGTATATATGAATTGAAAAAGTCACATTGGTACTTGCCCGGATTCGAACCACAACCTCGTGCATGAGAGGTAGGCGCCTTAACTTCTGGGCCATCACGACTAAACACTACGTGTAAACACATGCAATATATTTATTTGAAACAGGCATACCTAATTGTACTAGCCTAGATTTGATCCCACCTCATGCACTGTAGATGGAAAATTTTGAATGGGAAATTATTTTCATACTAGAACAATTTCATTATGGATATGTAAAGGAAAAAATGGTACAGCTGAAATTGAGGAAAGTCAAAACTGATGTGTCGCTTCAATAATGAAATTTAGTGCATCAGGATTTAGCAAAATTCATGTGGGTTTGGGATCCAAACGGTTGAAGTTGCGGACAAAGCTAGATAAATAAACTAATTTTTTATTGATTAAGATGAATCATTATACAATGTAGAAAAGAGTATGCTTAGATGGTTTGGTCATATTGAAAGGATGAATGACAGGCGACTAACGAAAGGTTATAAGGCAGATGTAATAAATAAATAAAAAGTATTCAAATCTGTTTTATCGCGAATGAATGTATAACCGCGATACTGAACAGTTTTATTTATCACAGTTCTAAGTGCAAACAAATTATATTTTTTACCATCAAACGCTTAAAAGCTGAAGCGTAGGTAAGTATTCTAGTTTTCTTACTTCATAGTCTGGTACAAGTTTTGGTAAGTGCCTTTACTTTACGAAGCTAAACAAAGATACATACTTATAAAAGATAAAAGGCACTCGTAGTTTAAGCTCTAATGCTGCGGCAGACATTACATTATTTTTAATGACGTCATTATTTACCTTTCGCTTGTAGCTTTTTGAATTCATATTTTTCATTGTTTTTTGTATTTCATTTAAAAGAAGGTAGCTGAGTTAGATGTTAAGAACGTTGTCTTATTTTTTTAAAAGATTATTATTTTGTTTAACCGACTCACAACAAAGGAGGAGGTTCTCAATTCGGTTGTTTTTTTCTGTGACCTTAGAACTTACTCATTAATAAAGCGATTTTAAATAATATTTTTGACATTGGTTAAGTAATTTGGTTTTAATATCAAAATAACTGAAAAAAAAATCCGTACAAACCAAAAGTAAAATCCTATTACAAAGGTGCTAGGTGTAAATGTAGATAAATATGTATTTTTGTAGCAGTACGAATAGTCAGACCCTGAAAGTCTGACAACCAGTATTACCCAGTTACTGGGTTGTGGGGGTCAGATGGGCAGTCGCTCCATGTAAAACACTGATATTTAACTGCGTACGGTAAGACTTTACGCCGATCCTAACCTAATTAGGTGAATACTAAACAGATGATGATGATCTAAATAGAGACCTTACAATTTATAACATAGTCATAAATCGACTACTTGTTTATTGTGTTGCTACAAGCCACTAGGCAGTATAAGTACACTTTAATTCAAATCTCTAAGCCCGAAGCTGTAAGAAAGCGTAATGAAAAACAAGCGAAGGTAATCAGAACCAGGCCTTGGTTGCTTTGCTTTTTACGAGTACAAAACACTAATGCAAATTACTCCTACAGAAAACTTAATAGCAAAAACGCATAAAAAACGAACATACAAAAAAAACTCAAGGCGCTTTCCAGGGAAGCCGCCGCCGCAGGCAAAGGCTAGGACTAAATAAAGGCACAAAATAAATAGTATCAGAAATCCCAGATCACGCAAAAAATGAAAAAGTATTAAATTATTGAAAAGAGATTGTTTCGGGCTGGAAAGGCAGTTGAGTTTTTTTGTGTTTTGACAGTTCGGCAGCCAAGTTTACACACAGAAAAATTGCAATGTTAGGATAAGTAATATCTGTCAAAGGGTGGGCTTTTTGGGGGGTTCTGTTATGTAATTTTGACGTTCATAAAGTGCTGATCCTCAGCCTAATTTTAATAATAATAATAATCATTTTAATTCAGTAATTATAAACCATACATTGTTAGAAAACATTGAAACTTAAAAAACTATGCTAGTAAACATGTAAACACGACAACCAATTTAAAATTGGACAAGCAAATTTGCCCGCAATGACATTCAGGAGGCTGTTAGCGCTGCCCCAAACCCTCTGCAGCAACGAAGGGGCACGTTAATAAATGACTTTTTTACTTTTTTTATTTTTAGTTACCAAGGTCTCAATTGGTTAGTGGATTGCTGACTGTCCTCTTTCTTGGACCCTAAAAACGAAGATAATTAAATAGTTCTAGACCATAATTTGTTTATAAAAGGCCATAAAAGTTTCAGATTTTTGCTGTATTAAAAATAGGTTTGCAAATATTTATCCTTACATACACTAGCAGGCAGACCCGAAACAACGTGTTCATCAGAATCGGAGGTCAGCAGTCGTAGCCTTGAAATTTTGCCTAAAAATTAAATATAAATTGCTATAAATACCAACTTCCTATAGTTCATACATGTACCTACCTTGATTGCCGCACGCAGTCTAAACAAACTGAATAATGATTGGCCTTCTGATTAATCTTCATTGTAATAACAGCAAGAATAAGTGTAAAGCTAATGACTCGTTTGAGCACGGTGTCGTTCGTTTGTTTCGGAAATGGATCGGGGTCTTGCTTTTCCTCTTGCGTCTTTATTTTTGTTTCTTGCTTTACTTTGGTGCAAGATTGTGAGTTTGGAAACGTGTTGCACAATCTGCTTATTAGGGATGTACGTACGTTTTGCCGTTTCGAGGAATGCTCTTATTATTATTTGTGTAAAAAAAAAAACATGATTTATGAAAGGCATTTTTTTACCACTTGCTTATTTTTCTCATGGAGATTTACCCTAGCCTAGTGCTACCCAGGCATATTGTGGCATGTAAAATACTGGTATCATCCAGTTTGACTTTAAATCGATACCAACATAGTTGGAAAAAGGCTAGGTAGATGACAATAGAAGTCAAAACAGTATAAACTGCCATTTAAATTACGGGACGTTAATAGTCTTAAACAGTGCCGCGAAAACAACCAAAGTTCAAAGTTGTGCCGTTCAAGAAACTTCGCCCTTTCTATTTGAATCTAGTTTTATTTAGTTAAATGTTGAACAGGAATTAATTTGAAGACGTCCTGGACTTCGTATTGGACTTAGGTTGTTGTGAAGCGATTTGGAAAGTATTGAGAACTTTGCATTGAAGTTTTGAAAGGACTTTTAGCTGAAAGGACATGTATTATCATCCACAGCTAATCTTTTATGTTTTGCAATAGTTGGTAAATCAGTTTCTTTATCTGTAAGTGATAAATGATATTTATTTCTGTAAATAGGTTTTCACAAACACTTTTACACGTAATTTTTTTAACTAGTAGATGAGATCGGAGTTTCACTATCTGACTACTCTGAAAAGAAACACCGAAAGAAACTCAGAGGTCATAGTCTTTTTTAGAGCCAAGACATTATCTTGGTCAAAACATGTAAGAACCAAGCCGATTAGTGTCTGAGATGGTCTTTTGAGGAAAGAACCATTTCGATATGAGGGGACCAGATCAGTCAGTGCAAGCATTTGTCAGTAATCGTGAGGTCAACTCGGAACTTGAGGAGCTCGGAACGTGCAGTGTACTTAAGTGCAGAGTGAATGTGTTTTGTTGTGTTATGTTACCAAATTTTCTATTATGTGTAGTGGAATGTATTGTGTGTATTAGTGGGATGCGTGCATTGTGAGTGCAGAGTGAATGTGTTTTGTAGTGTTATGTTACCAAATTTTCTTTTATGTGTAGTGCAATGTCTTGTGTTGTTGTCAATGTAGATTAATATGTATTTTGTTGTGTTATTTTACCACACGTTATTCAGTTGCAGCATAGGACATGGATATAAGCCATACGATAGTTTTTTTCTGAGTAAAGTTCTTGTGACAGGGTAGATATTTATTTTCTTATTTATAGTTTAGAGCCAATATATGTAGTTGAAATGGCGACTCACCACCACCCTATCTGCAGAGCAATCAGTTGTATTTTTTTTTGTAAAAAGTGTCATTCTATGATAAGAGGTCCTATTTCAAGTTCCCCTTCACAGTTTATAATTCAAGCTCGCAGCGGTCGTTAAAAACTCAAAAACTCAATAGTAAGTGGTACCAATGTGATTCGTGTGTTCTCCAAAGAGAAATCGTACCGGGTATTATTCAATTTAAAAGCATTCTAGCGCGTTAGTGGAATTTCAACGTGCTGTAGCGACTATGTTTCAATATTGAGTTTTGTGTCACTTTTTGAACGTTTCGTTCGTTTTTGTATTTGTAAATTTGAAATTATCTATTGCGATTGTTGCAGTGAATATGATTTATTGGTTTGCTGCTTTGTCCTAGTAATGTTATAAATGTGTAAGTTTGTGAAAATTTTTGGATGAAAACTGGCAAATAGATAGACCACTTAATTAATTAATAATAATAAAATTGTTTATTTATTTCTCAACAAAAATGAAAAAAATGGAAGTTAATAACAGTCATAATAATAATAACAAAGCGTTAATAACAATTAATAAACTTACAATTACGTTAGTGACACAGTTAATATAGCACGAACAGCAAAATAATCACCACTTCAGCATAACAGCAGAGCAACTACAAAATACTGGATCAACGATTTAAGACAGAAGTGTCCAGCCTGTCAGAAATCACTCAGCCATAGGATAATTTTGATTCTGTTCCTTGGGCCAATAGTTCTCAACTTAAATGATATTTTAAGAAAACTTCAAAATTTATAACATTTTTACAATATTAATAAGACAGCCAATAATATATTATGTTGCCCACCATTGCTATTAAGCTTGAAAATGAAGAAAACAAACTTAGAACGTAGTCAATTTACGTGAAACCACCTGAAGTGTTAGGCAAAGGTGTGCCTGTAGTATACACGGCTACACACCATACATTTCCAGATTATGCTGACCCCGCATTATACGGAAATCCTATACAAATCGAGATCAACTTCGTTATGCAACTGTTTGTTGCACCCAAAAAAAGGCCGCCCATTGTAACACCCTATGTACCCCTTAAAGTTATAATTTGTAAGTTTTTATGGTGTACAAAAAAGAGTATTCTATTCTATTCTATAAAATAAAAAATCAACTAATACTGGAAACGCATTGCTTGATATGTAGCCGTGTGTACACCCACAACTGGCGAAATGTGGGTGTACAATAAGACACCTCTGCCTAATTATGTATTAAATTTAATATTTTTAGGATGGTTTCGCGGACCATTTGTTCATTCCAGGGTCCACCAGTAGTCTGTGGACTACTGGTTAAAATCCACTACCTAAACATTGCATCAGTATATGACATCACACACACATCACAGACATCGTAATGTACTGTTCACACAGTATTACTAATGACTAATCTTAAACAATTCCAGTGAGAAATCTTCTCTAGGATTTATCTCGCAGACAAGATCTTATTTTTCTCAGTTAGACGTGTGGAATACGAATTGGGTGCAGTTTTAACAGTACCAGTAACTTCGTTTGTTACTTGAATACTGTTACAATAACATAATGAGTTATGGAACGGAGTATTCTGAGGTCAGCCCTTGATTCTTGACCAAACACGTAGAAATTTTCAATTCAAATTATACACCCCAATTTTTTAATTAGTATTTAAAAAAAATGGGCTGTATCCGTACCTGCTACTGATCATATTTGCGTAATCAAAAGTAAAGAAAACGAAGTTCTATTTTTAAATATGCCATATTTAGTTAGACTTAAATAACGAAAACAGCTGTTGGAGGCGGGGCATGCTTGAGCGAGATCACGCGAAAGTGAGACAGAGATGACGATTCATGAATACCACTATGTCACGAATAGCTTGTACAATATTTCCATAAATAGGGTGACTTTTTGGGATATAAACAAACGCTAATAACTTTGCTGTTTATGAATATTATTAATTGATACTTTACAAATATAATGAGAAGACCGTCTAGAATAAGCCCTCTAAGTATTTGTACTAATTAAAAATGAGTGGTGTATAGGTGTCAAAAATTGTACCTACTTATAGGTATGTTTTTTTTGTTGTTTTTTTTTGCTTATGACTGTAAAATCCCTTGATGGGAAAAAGGTGTGAGTGTATGTGTGTAAGTAGTCTCAAACGGCTGCTAGTGACATTGATCATCATCATCATCATCCTGTCCTAATCCCCCTTTTACCTGGGCATCACGTCTTCTTTTTCCAAACATCTCTGTTTACCGTCATACAATTATTCACACAATCCATCCATCGTCTCCTTTCTAGTAACTCTACGAATATGAAAAAAATAATACTGCACCAACTATTCCAGACACGCCTTTGTTCAGAGAACTTATTCACAGTCAAGATTCACGATAAAAATACAAAGCAACAAATTAAACTCCCCTTTTTGAACGGAAAGTTCTCCCAACAATAACTGTTGCGAACGCAATAATTATATAGGAGAGGAGCCGTGAAATGTAAATTAAGTCTACAGCTTTTAGCCGAGTTTAAAATAACACTCATTTAGAACTTACAGCCTAGATTCCTGGCGGAATAAAAACTTAAATGAGCGACGACGTGCCGAGCGTGGTCCGTCGGGGGTTTTTACACGTGGTCTAAGTCACGAACGGTGGAAGATTGTCACTTTTATCAGTACTTAATACTATAAAGAGGTAAGGTTTGTCAATTTGTGAGGTTGTAAGAGTAATAAACACATACATAATTATTATGCAATTTGTTTCGAAAATTAGCGTCTCGATACATTAAGCGAAAAGCGCCAACAATACGTAAAGGGAGACCTAAGCCCTCCTATACTTACACCTATAACTCTGCCGGCAAAGTCTATTGCTTTACTTGTAACCGGGTATTCTAAAGTAAATTCGGTCTAGCCAGCCATATAAGAGCACACGGAAGGAAACAATACCTAACTGAATAGGAAATATACACGTCATTTATAATGCAGTAATACCCTATAGTATCCCATGGGGTTTATTTCATCAGTTATAATTTCATCACAAGTAAAAATATTCACCGCCCAACGAAGTGTTCACAGATCATGTTGTACATTAAAATTTGCACATCTTTTTGTGGTGGCTATTCCAAGTAAGTGTAAGTAAATTTTACTTTTTCTCACTTTGTATTATGTGTCTAGGCGTCTTTGCCATGTTTCCCTTCACAGATATGCCCTGGTAATGCCTGAGGTAAACTTTAAGAGTACATAATATGGATTGAAAAGCCACATTGCAGCATTGGTGTGTCACATAACTTTGTGCATAAGTTTAGCCACTGTGGCTATCATGACGAAACGGCACTTGCGAGGGCGAGCTGGCTTACTGAAAAGATAAAAATCACATTCGTTTTTTGCCCAACTTACGTTGTGTTGAATATTTACACATGCAGACAAACAAATGGAAGTTATAATCGAAAAAATTGAACAAAGCGAATAGGGTGCAGCATAGAAAGTAAAGAAATCTAGTTAAAAAAATAGTAGGTATGTATTAATGAAAGTAAACGGAAAACCGCTGGTATCCTATAACTTGTACCACGATAACATCGGTTCCCTTGGGAGCAAGTACCGAGTGGGGAAGGACTTAGCACCACAACTGGCACAATGACGTGTGGCGACTACGACCCGCGGTTACAAGATTATAATGCTACACACTGGTAGTCAAACTTCTTGTTATACCCCTTTAACCATTTTAAGGCAAATTCTATGAGATGACCTGAGAAATTCAGCTTTTATCGTTGTGTCATATATGTATTGTTTGACAACAGGTATATTTGACCTGCACTAGCGGTGGCGTAGTATAACAGCAACGCTTGAATCCATAAACATCATCACGCGTGTTATCCCCGAAGAGTTAGGCAGAGATGTACCTGCAGTGAACCCACATTTTGCCAGTTATGTTATAGTCCCGTGTTATAAAGAGCGAGCCTAGCGCCAATAGCGAAATTCTAGATACAAAACCCAATAACACTTTGCCCAACCCAGGGATTGAACACGAGACCTCATGCTCAGCAGTAGCGCTTGCGACCACTAGACCAACGGGCAATCTTCAGTTTCAACGCTTGAATTAAGTTTCGTTATTCCATCAAGCCACTGAACCATTCTTTGATTTACATTTTTTATCTCAGGGTGAAAAACTAACCATAGCTTTGACTACGGCCGGTAGCGACAATTCACTGCCTACTCCAGAAATAAAGGCATGACGCGGTTCCACCCAAGTGACATACTCTACCAGCATATGCCGTGTCGTGTCCTCCCGGCAGTCGACTCAGTGGTGCCACTGGGCGTCCGACTCCCTGTTTATGCGATACAGGTACTTCAACAAATATATCCCGTGAGCATCTATTTGTTTTACCCATAACGACCGGGAGACATGCCTCCTTTAGAGCCAGCGCTCAAGCTCCGGCCGGGCCGCTTCGATGGTAACGAAATAGTAGGGCGTACAAGCCTGTCTTGCCACCACGACTTCGCAAAGCTGCGACCAACCCAGCTACGAATGTCGCTGCAACATCAGCGCGCCCTGCACCGTCGCGCTACCGATATATTGACGTTAGTATTTTCGCCCATTTTGCGCGATGTGAGTAGACTTGCCACATAATGATATGAAAATCAGCGTCAGGCAGCATCTCAACATCTGTCTGGCATTACCGCTGAAATCGCGCTGCCGTGAGACATCCCATTTTTGTGTCTTTTTTTTTGTTATTATGTTATTTTTTTTTACTGTGCGTGTATCCAACTGTTGCCAATAAATGTATTTTCTTTCTTTTTTCTTTTTTAACCGACTTTAGGAGGAGGTTCTCAATTCGATCGGTATTTTTTTTTTTTTTTTTTCTTATGTGTTTTCTATTACATTAGAAAACAGCTAAATTTAGGTGTAATTATAAATGCATCTGTACCCAAACCTTCGGTACACCGTGACGTTATGTTATGTAAAATTCCAAGCTCAACTTTGAGAGCCACACGCTATGCGTAGGTACAGACACGTTTGTTTGTTCGCCGGGACTGCGTTATATTTGCGCAAGCCGGATGAATATTTTCATATTTATACACTCTTTATTTGTTTTGTTCTTCGCGTTTGCGAACCTATAGGCGCATTTGTGTGAGCTTTATGGATAACGAAGAGAGTCAAGTTATATTTTTTTAATCTCTTTTAGAACTTAAAAATGAGTGCTAGACCAAGATTACTCTGTCCAGTCGTTAATCTGTCCAGCTGCGAAACTGTCCAGCAGAGAATGTGTCCAGTTGCGAATCTGTCTAGTTGCTCTGTAGCGGATTGATTTTCTCTTTATTACACTCATCATTACTTCAGCCAAATGACGTCCACTGCTGGATATAGGCCTCCCCCATGTGTTGACACAACGACCGGTCCTATGATGTGTCTCACATCCATCGGACTCCCGCGACTCTTACCAAGTGGTCGTCCACCTTGTGGGAGGCATTTAACGCTGCGTCTTTTGCGATACGTGGTAGCCACCCCAGAACTTTCCGACATTACTACTTTTGTTTTGTTACAGACTAACTGATGCACGCGGCTTTTCCTACGTTGATGTCGGTTATCGCGTCCTGCTCCTATTTTACCACTCAAATTTAATTCACAAAAAGGGATATCAGCAAGAATCGTTATTAAGAACTTATAACCTTTTGGGATGATTTTAGGAAAAATATTTTATACGTGTTTCACGACTTTCAATGAATAACCTTCTTACTAAATTTTATTTGAATAACTTAAAAAACGTTGCACCCCCGTTTTACCCACTAAGGGAGTAAAATTAAAAAATCCTTTATTAGTGTTCTCCTACGTTTTATCGCGACTAGATTTTGAACGTTTAATGTTACGAAAATTAGCCTTTTGGTATACTAACGAAGTTTCCAGTAAAGGCTAGTTGGTAAATAAATAACTACGAGTATTTCTACAAACACCTGAAGGTACATAAACCATTTATACTCACCAATTTGCATGGCAAATACCTCAGGAGCGTGTTACACAAATTCCCTCAAGTTTGTGGACTAGTTACTAAGAACTTTGAACAGCTGACCGATGTTGCTAGATATTTAGCTGCCACTGTGCCACTCCTAGACATAGTTGTTTCGTTGAAGATGTGCAAAGAGACCGCAATAATTTTCTGTTTAAATACTTAATACTCAATATTGATTGCGTACTACAATGAACATAAATGGTCTTATGAATATAGAATAAAACTGGTTGTCAAACTTTCGGGCTTCTGACTACAAATAACGACTGTCAAAGATCTACAAATGACAGCCGGGATCAACGGCTTAACGTGCTTTCCGAGGCACGGAGGAGTCTTGGCACTATTATAAATGACAACCTCAAAATTGTTTTTCAGAAATTACTTAAAAAAATACTTGAGAAAAGAAAACAATCGAACCAGAAGTGGCGGGGATGATAAGAGCAACGTTCCCGAGCGAAACGTTGAAAACGCCGATTAGTTGAAACGTGTCCAAAAAATCTAGCAAATCGCGAACGATTCACGGAATCGATTGCCCACTCACAATCCGACTAATGTCTGTTTTTAGAGCATCGGAACGAGCATTTGGGGCATTTCCCTTTACGCGCAAAATACTGACCATAAAGTCGTGTGAATTATTTGTTTGTGAGCGACGGAAGTGACCGACATTATAACAAGCCATTGCCGAGCGCAAATTCCGATAAACATTGCATAAATTGGTCTAAACGTGTATGCTGTTTGTGTTGCGTTGGCAAATCAGTAAAGTTTTCAAATGACAAGGAACTTGGAAGACTAAAACTTATTACCATGGATGAAGTACTTCGTGAAATGTCAGGAATAAATGCCGTTGCAGCACCAACAATGAAAAAGTTAAAGTTTGTTATATCAACACAGAGGTGCAAATGCTATTTTAGTTTTGTTGTTTCGCTTCTGTTAAAAGGAACAACTTAAAGGGTCAAGGTGTACAGTAAAAACATGTATTTCTTCTCTATACCAAAATTGCTATACTTAGATAGAAATAAATAATATCAGCCAAGTGCATAATATTATGGTGAGAGACACAGCATATAAAATCGTGCTATAACTAAATTAAGCCACACAAATAAGACCGCGTATTTCACGATCGCTTAGGCGAAGGGTTAGGTTCGTATTTTGCTGAGAAGATGATCAAAAAATGGCTTTGCAAAATTTTACAGACATCTGTCTCTTCACCACCGCGCGGGCTCATTGGTCAAATCAAACAGCACGCGCTTCCCCGGTTTCCTGTTACATATTTCCGTCCCTTTTCAAGAAGTTAAATTT
Organism: Euplexia lucipara; assembly: GCA_921972225.1. Taxonomy (NCBI): domain Eukaryota; kingdom Metazoa; phylum Arthropoda; class Insecta; order Lepidoptera; family Noctuidae; genus Euplexia; species Euplexia lucipara. The sequence continues at coordinate 19,455,723 of OV179156.1, forward strand.
AGTTTAATTCATCCTATTTTAAACCAATTCATTCAGTGCTTAATACTCGTCTCCATTCATTCAATGAGTAAATAAGCCAAGCAACATTTTTCTATCCGACAATACAGTATTTATTTGTTCAAAAAGGACGCCCATTTATGTATTGTAAAGCTCTTTCATGGTTAAAAGCCATCGCTTTATTTGTTAAAGAGAAATGATACATAATATTTTATTACTATAGGTTGTTGGAGCTTTTCCAAAAAACTTAACTTTTTAGCTCTGTAGGTAAGCAACAGTGAACTGGGTCTTGAATTATTTAATTTATATGTTGGTTGAAAATGTATTATGCATTCATTTGAAAAATGCTGACTTTGTGTTTTAACGAAAACTGCGAGGAATTATTTAGAATATAGCTGTAAAACTTACATAGGGTGTTGCTTCTCGAATAAAGAGTAGTGGCTATATAATAACGATGCCGCAATAGTCGATCAAAGGTTAAGCTACGCTTGACCAGGTCGGTTCGTGGATGGGTAACCATTAATTACTTACTCAGTGCCTTGGAAAGTTCGTTAAGCCAATGGTTCCGGCTGTCATTTGATCAGATCTTTGGCGGTAGTTACCTACGAGTAGTCAACGCCCAAAGCCTGATAACCAGTTTAACCAAAGGATCTAGTATTAACCCAGTAACTGGGTTATGGAGGTATAGACAGTCATTCCATGCAAAACACTGTTATTCAGTTGCATCCAGTTAAACTGAAAGCCTGCTCCAACAAGGGTTCCGTGAAGAGAAAACTGTCAGCAGCTAGCTGACAGTTTTCTTGTCCTACCTTACTTTGTGTTTAGTCTTCACCAACATTAAAACATATTTTCTCACCATTAAATCAACGTTTTAAAATTATAGCAGATATGCACACCACGGAGGAGATGGCGGGACTACCTTCCTTGATAATTGGAGAGAGGTGGCGCAGAATCAATAAAGATTAAAGTTCTAATTCTGATTCTGAATCACGGCAGATGGAAGGAATGGCGGGAGGGCTTGTTCCAGCAGTGGGACAGTTCAGGCAGTTCAAGTTAAAAAAAATACTAACAGATTATAAAAGCTATAGATCGATGTGACGATTTTCACCAAAATTAAATACTTCCTAACAATTAATCCAGCATCACCATTCTCTATTTTTATACGTCCATAAATCGAATTCCCGGAGAATGGTACAAAAACATCGTTCAATTATTCCACTAGGGACGGCAATCCACTTAAACCGTACAGTCGCTAGTGATGGGAATTGAATCGACTACGACTTGCGACTTCAATCGCTTAGAGGAAAGAAAGTGATTGTCTGGCTGCATGTGGTGCAGGGAAGATAAGTGATCTCTTAATTGCTAGGATAAAGGTAAAAATTATTTGTTTACTGAAACTTTAAGCATGAGTAAAAAAACTGGAACTGCTGATAGACTCTTAATAAACTAGTACGATTCATCATCATTGATTGCATCACAGCTAACCATCAGGTGGTTCAAGCACTAGTAAAAAAACTGAACAAAGGTGGATTTAATGCCTTAGTCATTTTCTATCAGTCTAACGTCTTTTATGTAAAGCTAAGCCTTATAAAATATGTTCAATTTTTTGTATATTTTATTCCAAAAAGCGTACCAAAATAATAAAAAAGCGAACGTCTGTCACATTTGTTTATTATGAGAACTACTAAAGCTGCCAACTTATATGAATTACTTATAAACAATGTAAGCGAGCAAGTAAGCAAAAAAAAACAACCGAATTGAGAACCTCCTCCTTTTTTTGAAGTCGGTTAAAAAAGGAATGTGAGGCCTACCACTTCTTACATATAGCAAGTAAAAGGATTGAAAATTTCGTTGGCAACAGATAAAGAGTTAAAATTTTAAAGTGGTACGTTATAAGCCGTACCTTTGTGAAAACTAGCTGCCCTAATCTTCGTTCCGTCTTAGAATCATGTTTACATGATTTAACCAAGATAATGTCTGAAGTCTTAAAAGGGACAACTCTGAGATTCTTTCGGTTTTTCTAATCAAAGTAGTCAGATAGTGAAACACTGTTTGTTAGTGTTTGTAAATGATAAATGATATTTACTTCTGTAAATAGGTTTTCACAAACACTTTTACACGTCATTTTTTAAGTAGTAGATGAGATCGGAGTTTCACTATCTGACTACTCTGAGAAGAAACACCGATAAAAACTCAGAGGTCATCGTCTCTTTTAAAGTCCAGACATTATCTTGGTCGAATCATGTAAAATCCATGAAGATTAGTGTCTGAGATGGTCTTTTGATGAAAGCATCACACAGATATGAGGGGACAAGATCAGTCAATGCAAGCATTTGATCTCAACTCGGAACTTGAGGATCTCCACGTGTAAAAACCTATTTAAAGAAATAAATATAATTTTTCATCATTTATCATTCATAATCAATTTTTAATTTTATTTCTTATATGGGAAAGGCCTCGTGGACGCAGCCAATACGTTGATTCGACCCAGATCCGAACCACTCTTGACTCTACGATATACAATGCCCTTCACACCGCCATAGACAAAAACAGATGGAGGAATATCGTACGAATGAAAGTGATGAAGCAGGGGTCACGACCCTCAGCATTGAGGAGTACGACGCAAGGAGGAGGAATTAGTTTTATTAGTTTACATACTATCCTAAGTTCTACTGAATATAACACAAAATGTTATAAGAATCTGTTAACACGATTAGCCAATTATGAGTGTACTAAAGGTACAAGTCTTCCCTAATGTTCTCAAAAATCAAAAGTCATTTATTGAAATTGGCTGAGGATGAGCACTGGCGGATCAAACTCCCCAGCAACACCTCTGTCTGGTATGTTAAAAGAACATGAGTTAACACAACATTGGTAATTGATAAACATAATCATTTTAATTAAATAATATGCTACATGTTAGCTAGCACATACTTAAATACATGATAGTAGCAATATTAATAGTAGGTACCGAAATTGACATATACTCAAGCAAAAACTTACAAATTAAATGAACGAACGAACGACTGATTACATGTGCAGAACTGGATTATATGTATAAGTTTGTAATATGAAATAATAAAATAAAATAACTCCTTACGCTCATTATTTACTAGGTACACGTTTACAAAAACCAACACTGACGAGTACATTTTCTGTGTCCAAATAACAATTGCGATGCTGTGTTAAATTTTAAATAAATTCCTGGTAAAACTCAGTCATGCAGTTTTAACTAAATAGTGAGGGTTTTTTTGGAAATACAGTGAATATTATTTAACTGCAGTCGGCTACCATTTTGAACGCAAGACCGGTCGACTAACAAATGGGTACATTTATAGTCATATGCAAATCAAATTGCATCGTTTCCGAGCCAAAGTGCGGTGGCTCAGTATTTGGTCGGTTTGGTCTATTCAGGGTTTAAGTTTACCTTTTGATGCGTTTACAATCATTAGTTAAAACGTAAGTAGAATGAATTGGTTTATTGATTTATTTTATCCGGATTTTTTTTGCATCAGCCTGAATTCTGGATCTGTGCCCAATTGCTGGCAATAGGCTCGCCCTTATTACATGGGACTTAAACATAACAGGCAAAAGGCCTCACCTTTCGGGGAGAAAAGGCGTGATGATATGTATGTATGTTTAGTTTTTAATTCTTTGCAGCTGAACTAGGAAATTCTCCTGTACCTTAGGTGCATTTACAGATTAAGGTGATTCTTAACACGCTCTTTGCGTTTGATAAATTGGATATGGCTTTCCATATCTCTTGAGCAAACTTTAACCACAAAAAAAAACATAAAATACATAGATACGAAAGTTTTTTCATACCTATTAGTTTTTAGTTTTAGTGTTGGCGTAGCAATGTCATATTTTAGTACCGTAATCGTCACAGCCAGTAACCATTTAAGTAATGCAACTTACGAAAAACTGAGAAAATGATTGTATACACAGTAAAACAGAACAAAAACAACAATGGCATCAAATATTAACCGCTACACTAACAGAACTTCACAACAATGTAGCATGTGCTACGCAGCTACGAGTGCTACGGCGTAGCCACAGTCGCTACGTCGTAGCACAACTTTATTCAGTTCGTTTGAGGGTTTTTCTTGGCGACTTTCTTAAACAAGTTTTATAAAGTAAAACCAAATGGGTACTGCGGCTTGTTAGTGTTACAAGCTTTTAACTGGAAGTTGTTACCCTAAATATTTGACTAGGAGAGAATGGGAACAGTATTTGCAAGTTCTAAATGAAGATGTTTTTTAAACCTGTGTGTACATAATAATGGGTGGAAAAAAAGCTGAGTCACTTGTCTTTCTCGTCATTGTGATATCATTTTGTAGTGGACCAAATACGGTGGGTTACGTTGATAATGAAGGTCAAACGTGGAGCTCCTGAAGTTCCGAGTCTGTTGATCTCACGATTTCTGACAAATGCTTGCACTGACTGACCTGGTCCCCTCATATATGTGTGTTTCTTTCCTCAAAAAAAACTATTTCAGACAGTAATCTGCATGATCTGACAAAGATAATGTTTGAACTTTAAAATAGACTGTGACCTCTGAGTTTATTTCGGTGTTCCTTCTCAGAGTAGTCAGATAATGAAACACCAACCTCACTTTCTAGTTAAAAAATGACATCAAAATGTTTGTATGGATCTATTAACAGAAATAAAAATAAAATGTATGATTGATGATGATTTCATTTGATGATGATGATGATGATGATGATGGTGATGGTGATGATGATGATATTTATTTCTGTAAATAGGTTTTCACAAACACTTTTACACGTCAGTATTTAAAAGTTTCATCGTATTTTAGTCATTTTTAAAGCAATAAAACAAGTTTTAAATGTAATAACTTAACTTTGAATACCTCACGACCTCTTTTATACTGTACTTATGAATTAAAATTTATACACAGATTTTTTTGCGTGATTTACATTGCACGCTACTGATAAACAGTGATTTTTCACAGGCAAAAAATAAAAATCGTTTCGCAGAAATTATTTTCGTAAAACATAAATAAAGCCTGTATTCCTTAAAAGTTTAGTCAGAGTTGTACTTATGGTATGCCCATATTTTGACAGTTATGTTTTGGTCCAATGTAATGGCGGAAGCCTATTGCCAGCTATTGAGCACAAATTAAGGCCAAGGGCTGTTACTGAGAAGTTCCAGGTGACATTTTCCCAGCCCGAGAATCGAACACAGGGCCTCATGCTCATCAGTAGCGCTTGAAGAGATTTAGGCATTAATAAACTAGATTAACTTGAGTTCACTTGGATTTAATTGTATAGAAAATTTGGAATGAATCAAGTACATATTGTAGAGGTGACAGCGAAATACAAAGAGACTGTCACATGAGACGTTGACTTTTTAAACGTTCAAATATAAATACCATAGATAACTAATGGTTTAATATCTTCAACAGCGCTTGTGACCACCAGATCAATAAGGTAGATTTGACGTGCAAAATTCCTAAATGACTTGTGATACATTTTTTGACCTAACCCAGTACGATACCTCAATTCAAAGTCAAAGTGAAGTTGAAAAGGCACTTTTTACCGTCAAATTGAAAAGTTAAATAAAATAATATAATGATTCTAATTGCTCCTTCTAAAAGGTAGTTTTATATAGGGAAGAATTGGCAAGAAACCCCATACTTACTCTTTTAAAATAGTTTTCATAATATTTTGTATACCTACAGTAAAACATACATTTTATGTAAATACGATGTACCTCAAATAAGAAAATATAATAGCTGCATACTTACTATACTTAGATAGATTCAAAGTATTTCAAAATAAGCATTGTAGGAGATAAGTATATAATGAAGCGGATACATACATGCTTCACACACATTTACAAGTAATGAAATTATTTGTCAACAGTTTCCTCGAAATCAAACCTAAACAGTCCCGTAATTCCTGGATATTAAAACATACTTCCATTCAAGCATCTGAATGAAAAGTTGGTATCAAAAGGTAAACATCACAAATAACTTCAAAACAATTTGGTCGAGGGAAATGTTCGATTAAAACGATCCAAAGCTATTTGGTATTAGTATCGATTTGTATTGCGATTCTTTAGCAAACAATGTTTCACATTTAAAGCCTTGAATGTGTCAGTGTTTTTGGAAACAGCAATTAGTACAGTATAAACGTTGTAAAAAGACCCTTAACGTTAACCAAAACTACATGTTCTACACATCACTGGGATAGTTTTTTTCTTCTAGAACATAACTGGGAAATCACTGGTTTTATTGAATATTGAAGGTCAAAGTGCAATATTTTATTTTGTATTTTTTTCAAAAATGTATTCCAAGTATCATTAGTAAACTTTCTTACGAATTACGAACAAACATTATCAAAATTATCGATTTTTCAAATCAAATTACGAATTTGAAGTTACAAAAATGCAATAGATTCTAAACACAAGCGGGCTGGTCGTGTCAACGACCAAGCGCGAGTGCACGCTCAGCTGATCGAAAGTTGTGTTGCGTTGTCGCGCTTTCATTGCACCCAATAAAAAGCATCATCTTTTTTAAAGATGAAAAAAAAAGTTTTTTCCCAGCAATACTTTTTGGTTAAAGTCACTTAATTATATGTACAGAATGTGTAGCTATGTGATCAGTCTTTTAACATCCTGTATATATTATGCCAGCCTGTTACTGTCTTACTACAGGGCAAGGACCTCTTCTAATACAGAGAAGGCACCAGCATTGATCACCACGGTTGCTCAAGGCAGATTGGCAATTTCCAACTTATGTTAACTTTAAGTACAGGTTTCCTCCCGATTTTTTCCTTCACCGATGTCAATGATGTCTTAGATAAACTTAAAAAGTACATATGAATTTAAAAAGTTACATGGGTACTTGCCCGGATTTGAACCACAACCTCGTGCATGAGAGGTAAGCGCCTTTACCTCTGGGCCACAATATAGGGTTACAATATAGGTTAGCGTTAAATAAATTTTCCCAGATAACTAACATACAGGCTCAGCTAAGGTTTAAATGCACTGATATAGTGTAATTTCTGTTCCTTGAGAGTATTCTATACTACAGATGTGTTCCTCCATATGTTAGCATTTTTTTGCCTTAGTTAATTATGGTTAAATATTGTAAATGAATTGATTAACAATGTTGGTATACATAAATAGCTGGAATTTGGAAAAGGTTTCGGAAAGGGCCCAAATCCAGGACCAACGGCTTAACGTGCTTTCCGAGGCACAAAAGGGTCTATCCAAGCGTTGTCTAATATTGCAAATTGACCTATACGATTGTTGTAACTTACTCACGTGAAATAGCATTCCTAAATATTCCAAGATGATTATGCATGTAAACATTACATGTTTGTGGGAATGTAAGGTTGAACGACTGGCAACATTGTTAGAATAGGGAATAATAAATCATTGGTATAATGAGTGGTAGTATGTAGAACTGACGGACGTCAAATGACAGCAAAAGAAAGGAAGACGACAGACTAGAATAGAAATGAAGACGTCAAGCGAATTCATTAAGTGTGCGTGTGTGTGCGTGTGTGTGTGTTACAGACAACCAAACGTGGTGGGTTTTGTTGTAACCGGTGAGTTTCCTTCTTTTCAAATTAAAAAGTATTTCCCTTTTTCCAATGAAACTATTAATAATTGACTACGACTGCGACTGCACGATTTTTGAATACGTGAAGTACAATCAAATACTTACGTACGATAAATATGTCTATGACATGATTTTTAGAAATATTTATATACGTCAAACAAGCAAAATCATTTTCAAAACCCTCGTGGTCGGTGCTTCACTACCTGAACACTCTGAAAAAAAAAACAACGAAAGAAACACAAAGGTCACACTCTACTTTTAAATCCAGACATTATTAAAACCGTGCTGATTGGTGCAAATTATTTCTTGGACATGTGATTTTTCCTTTACATGACAAGTTAATCTAATACACAATATGTATGTATAACTAAAAGTAAGCAGTTGAATAAGTTTATATTAAGAGTAAAATGTAATTAGCGTAAGGAAAATAGTGTAAGATTGTAACAGCAAAAATGTAACAGTATGAACACTGCGTACCATGATTATTTACCCCATAGTCCTAAGAAATAACTAAAGAAAGTAAAAGTAGATTATAAGAATAGCTAGTAATATATAACTGGGAGTCCCACCCACTGGAAGAATGAGGAAGGATAAGAGAATGAATAAGTATGCGGAATGGAAGTGCGAGAGGAATGCATTGCGAGAACTTGTATGATTGAAGAGATAGATGCAAAATAGCGCCGTTCACTCGGCGCAGACTAGCCCAAAAAAAAAATACACAATATGTAACCCATAACAATATTACGTAACTGTACTTAAGCCGTGTACGTTACCTACCCCAAAAAATACCTTAAATTTTTTCTTAACCCAAAAAATATATCGGTCATGAATAAAAGTTAGTCATGCATTTACGTATTGGGCACTTAAGGAGCGGGTATAAAAAATAAGTGGCCGTTTCATGGCCGTATCGACGCGTGTACGGCCATATTTGGCCGGAACAGGGCTATTTATAAAATGCTCGTATCATACAGGGTAACATTATAGCCCTTTTTTAAGGAGATCCATATGAAAGGCATTGTGGGACAGATTTCGGTGAGGTGTATAGATATTCTTATAGGTTGGGTAATATATTTAAGTAATGTAAAACGGTTAGCCGTGTCTCGAAATTAAGTGGAGGTGTGTTGTTGTTAATATTAATATTGATACCTATTTTATTTTCATGAGTTACTTAGAGAACTTAGTGTCGAGACAAGGCTATCTATTATGAAAAATGCAGCGAAATGAGACGTATTGTCTCATTTCGCTGCATTTTGATTTTGAAATGAGAATTGCCTCTACGGTCTGGTCACACAAAAATGCTAAGGTTAGTGTATGCCCTTCTAGGGCGTCGCCGTGGTGTCAAGTGTGTGGAGACAAGATGTTAATTGTTTTACAAAGCGGGCAGTGTTATACAAGACCCGGACCTGTAGACCATACAAATTAATACACGAGTATGTTCCATGCAGGGATCAAACTCGCGACACTTAGGGCTCGTGCCAATCGTATAACCACTGCGCCAAAAGTGCTGTTGATTAACAAGTAATTTACGACGAGAATGTTCCCTGCTGGGATCGAACTCGCGACACGTAGGGCTCTAGAAAATCGTATAACCACTGCGCCAAACGTACAGTCAGTTAACAAGTAAACGTACATCTGAACAATTACCAAGTTATCTGTGTAAACGATAACCACAGTGTACTGTCTGGCTCTTGTATGCTTAAAGTTAGATTGAACAGTACATATTGAAGACATAATTGTTTGATTTAGAACTGTAGTTACCAAGTGTGAGTATTATCTTGATATAATTAGCATCTGCTGTCGAATGGAATAGACTAGAATATTCTTTATTAAACATAACATCACGCCTGAACTGTAATCTCCGAAGGGCTAGGCAAAGGTGTATCTGGTAGAACACCCACATTTAGCCAGTTATGTTCAAGTCCCATGTAATAGGGGCGAGCCTATTGCCATCAATCGGGCAAAAATCCAGATTTCGGGTTGCTACTGAGAAATTCCAGATGAAAAAACTCAATAACACTGCCCGACCCGGGGATCGAACCCGGGACCTCATGCTCAGCAGTAGCGCTTGCAACCATTTGACCAACGAGAAGGTTGTTATTTTTTATACACTGCAAAAATGTACAAAAAGAATACTGCAAGAATGTACATAGGGTGTAACAATGGGCGGCTGCCTTATCGCATAAGGCGATCTTTTACCAATATAAAATATAAAAATAACAATACTGACATGACATGTAACATGATGGCATTTTCTACTGTAGGTATGTATATAATGTAACACTGTATATACATTCAGAATTTCTGATCTCCAAGATATAGGACCTACTAGTTTGGAGATCAGGGTTTCAATGAGTGGTGCCCATAGTCAAAGCCTTGTGTCTATGTACGATTACTTTTTCAAATCCTAGTTTATTTAGGCTCTTTCCTCCCACGTAAACTTGGATTGTGGAATGAGCTCCCTCCGGAGGTTTTCTCAGAGGGCTACAGTATGGGGTTCTTCAAAAAGGGGAGTAAATAGGTTTTTAAAGGGTCGGCAACGCGCGTGTGGCGCCCCTGGTGTCGCAAGTGTCCAAAGGCTACGGTAACCGCTTACCATCAGGCGGGCCGTAAGCTTGTTTACCACCGTCGTGGTATATAAAAAAAGGCTTTAGTTCAATAAATATCTTCCTTTTTTTTTGGAGAAGAAATATATACAGCCGCACGGTTCGATCAAAGGTTAAGCTAAATTTGACGAGGTTGGCACCCAGACACAAAACAAATAATATATAATCATTTTAAAATGATCGTGCTCATCACACAACCATTGGCCCTGGGTGGGAATTGAACTCACGACCTCCGGTATAGCAGTCAGGGTCACTAACTAATAGACCTGCAACAGGCCAGTCAAGAAAATGCTCAGTGTGTGTCTGCATTATACTATTTAGACTGGAAGCTAACTCTAACGCATTCGGGAATAAGCTAGTAAATACTGAATGCTGTATTTACTAAGTTTAGTTCTATATATTTCACTAGCTGACGTCACGCGGTTCTACCTGCGTAGTTCCTGTTCCCGTGGGATTACAGGGATAAAAAGTAGCCTATATCATCCGGGAATAGTGTAGCTTTCCGCCAGCGCATTTTTTTAAAAATTGGATCATTTGTTCCAAAGATAACCCCCTTCATACAAACTAACAAACATACAAACTTACAAACAAACAAACAATTTCTACCTCTTTATAATATTAGTATAGATTACATAGTCAACTCCATTCGGGAATGTTAACAATCTGAATATGCTAACATTAAATGAGGATTTTAGAATTAACAAAGTGGGTAACTGTAGTATCTAATTTCGTTAATCTATACTCCATTTATAACAGCATTAGTAAAAAGAAGCTCGTAGAAGCAGGAATGTGGAACATTTTATTTTCAAGATAATTAGTGAAAACAGTTTTTTAACCCCCGACGCAAAAAGAGGGGTGTTATAAGTTTCACCGCTATGTGTGTGTGTCTGTCTGTCTGTCTGTCTGTCTGTCTGTCTGTGGCACCGTAGCGCCCAAATGGGTGAACCGATTTAGATGCGGTTTTTTTTATTTGAAAGCAGGGTTTCTTGCGATGGTTCTTAGATATAATTTATCAAAATCTGTTAAGCCGTTTCAAGGTTATCAGCTGTTTTGTGTTAGCTACCGTCGCTATTTTAGACGTCTATGGGTATTAATATTAACTTTACTTAAAACATATGTGTGTCTTAAAATTTCATACACCCATGTGTGTAATATTAATAAGCAACATTATGGTGTATTTGGTCTGATGCAGCCAGGATATCCAGCAGACTAATACACTCTTGGGAAAATAACAGCAGATATGTCGTGTTTGGATTCATTTTAACCAGCATTTGATTCTGCTCACAATGCCCTGATGGCAACAGGATGAGCTGATGCTGCAGCCAGGCTATCCAGCACACCAGTAGGTAGAATCTTGACAAATAATAGCAGATATATCGTGTTTGGATTCATTTTAACCAGCATTTGATTCTGCACACAATGCCTTGATGGCAACAGGATGAGCTGATGCTGCAGCCAGGCTATCCAGCACACCAGTAGGTAGACTGTTGACAAAATAATAGCAGATATGTCGTGTTTGGATTCATTTCAACCAGCATTTGATTCTAAACACAAAGCACTGATGGCAACAGGATGAGCTGATGCTGCAGCCAGGCTATTCGGCACACTAGTAGGTAGACTCTTGACAAAATAATAGCAGATATGTCGTGTTTGGATTCGTTTTAACCAGCATTTGACTCGACATACAATGCACTGAAAAAATCTCAGAACTGTATAATCTATAAAACAAAATTAATGCGTTTAAAAATTTTAAAATAAAAATTAAATTAAAAATTTAAAAAAACCCCCACCGCAAAAAAGTAAATCATTTAAAAAGTTAAAAATAACACTTTAGCCATGAAATTTTACGTAACGTCGGGGTACCGTTAAATAAGTACCTACATACCTACAAGTACTAGTAACATTCCTTACTTAAGCGGTACCCCGACGTGAAGTAAAATTTCATGGCTAAAGTGTTATTTTTAACTTTTTAAATGATTTACTTTTTTGCGGTGGGGGTTTTTTTAAATTTTTAATTTTATTCAAATCGTTATATTTTAAATTTAGAAGAATACAAGTGAAACGAAGAATGTGTCCGTGTATTGTTCATCCCTGCTTTTTTAAATTTCTTATCATTGACACTGTAATTTTCAACTAAAATTAAATAAATAAATGAAAACCACATTATTTCTTAAAATAAATTGTTGCTATGGTTACAACTAAGTGCAACTAGCTGCTGTGAAAATAGATTATAATAAATTCGGCGCAATTCGTAATTGTAACATCCCTATTATACTTTCGTTAAAAAGTGTGCATTATAAAATAACCTTTTTTAACTTCTGACTAATGATACTGTAAATGGAGATAAAAAAGAACAGGCCCAGCAATCAAAGGGTTTTTCCCCTACCGCTCCCCCCGCACATCAGCGAACGAATGGATAATTCATAAAAACATTTTATTTGTAGAACATAGGTTCCCAAAAAGATGATAAAAACTAATAAAAATAAGCGCTATGTCTTGTCTTCAGCGGCGTACAATTATACCTTACCACAGTTCATTTGTTTCATTTATTTCTTACTGCTTCTTTGTTTCTGGATAAAATACGGATGAAGATTCAAATAGATTATACTTACTTTATAAGTTCTTAGTTTCAGGGTCCAAGATATCTTCCTATCAGGATTAAAATCTCTGGCTAGAAGGTATACTTTTTAGCAGATTCTTACAACAATACAGGACAAAATGAATAGTCTGTGTGCAATGAAAGTAGTAAAATAATCTATGGATCTCGTTATCTGAGTAAAAAAAAAAAATATTTAAGAGCATAACTACCATTCACGAAGTCGTAGTTTTAAATCAGGTCAAGGACCAATTTTAACGTCATTATCAAGTAAATATATCAAGAAACTGTATCTGAAACTTCATAGACTTTGAAAACAAGAAAATAAATTACAGTCTACCCACGCTATTAAATCGTTTTCTGAGCGTGGACCAGAATGTTCAAAACTTTTTTGTCATTCATTTGATGAGTTACAAGGACATGATTAATAACAGTTTTAAGTGAAACTTCACCATTTTTGACGAAGTTATCGTAATTTAAATCGATTCAACACGCGAGAAAAACATTTTCCACGTGTATAATTAGTTAATAAGTACATTTTTTTAATTTGTTCTGCTAACAGCTAGCTGCTAGCTGTATAGTCTGTGGATAATTTCTTGAGTAGTATATATTTTTATTTTATTATAAGTGTTAATTGTGTGCTTTATATGTAGTATACTGCTGTTTGTTATTTCTATCAAATAAAATAAAAATTAAAAATAACATTTAATATCGCCCTTTTATTATTATTTTTTTTTAATTTGTGGGGTGCTCTACGCTTTTGGCTAAGGCTGTACAGTTTATTGTAAAAAGAATATCGGTAAAAACCAAAGATATTTAAAATACTATAGAGCGGGCATTTCAAGGAAATGTCATAGAAAAACTTTGATCCCATGTCTCAGTAACGCCATCTAGAATAATATATGAACATTGGAGCGGCAGCGGAGCGTACTAAAAAAAACTCATAGACTTGTGTCTGGCAGGACACACTTTTTCGGACGAAAATTTTGTTTGTGATGTCCGGTCTATAGGTATTGAATGTCCTTGGTAAAAACAAAGAAATTAGGAAAAAATAAATACATAAACTCACGCCTTTTTTCCATGGAGGCAGGCAGAAACTACAGAGTGCCGTATGCTACGATTCTCACATATTTTTTTTTGTTTGGTTTACATTCATACATGTTGTCATACATACACGCCGGTTGCAAAAAGAACGCATCTGTACTTTCTGAAGAACCACCGTTGAAATACTCGTATGACAACGCGTCAAGGGTCATGTACTGAATTCATGGTACGGGGATGTATAGGGATGTGTGACGATGGCCTTTTCACTCTATATACGCTTACATATCCGCACTTATCCGCAGAAGCTGCGTATATATCCGCGTATGAATAGCCGTACGTGCGTATTCAAGCCACAAATCATGCGCTGTATCGCGGGCCCGAAATAAATGTGAGCCATTACGAACGCACGCGAATATCACCACAAGGCTTGCTGTTACACCGACGCGAATTGTTGATGAAACATTACTTAATTATTCATTATCATCCTTTTCCTGCCGTTATTATTTTGGGATCGGCACAACATGTTTTATTCTTTTATACTGTGGTCTAGTAGTTTGTGACCCTGACTGTTGTGCCGGAGGTCGTGGGTTCGGTTCCCACCCAGGACAAATGTTTGTGTGTTGTGCACGATAATTTGTGTTGTGTCTGGGTGTATTTTATCTAAGTATAATATGCATGTATTTAGAAATATATAGGTATGTTTAAAAGCTGTTTAGTACCCATAACAGAAGCTCTCAAAGATTAGCTTGGGACTAAATGGCGTTGCTAAATGGCGTTCTGTGAAAAGTTGTGGAATATTTATTTTTTATAAATAAAGGTTATGTCAAATATCTACAAATGATAGCCGGGGCCAACCACTCCCGACCCGTGGTACAACTGAGATGTCCAACTGGTTGTACTACGGAGAAGTAAATAAACCCATGGGTTTATTTCCCCATAAAGATATTTCCCCATAGAACAACCAGTTGAACCATGGTTCAACTGGTTGTTCTATGGGGAAATATCTTTACCAATGGTTCAACTCGAGTGAGTTGTTCTTTCCTTGGTCCAACTAGTTGTACTTCTGGGATTTAAATGTTTATATGGAACAACTACTGGTAATAAACAGGAAAAGGTTATCTAACAATGCTGAAGTGCCATAACAACGAAGAAATTTAAAAAGCGTAGACAACGGTCCCCGCTACGCGGAGCTCTTATTTCTGTCTTCAGGGTTTAAAGGAACCTAACTAACCTAACGTCGGGATGCCCCAAGTCCTGTGTTTTAGACGTTCATTTGTTTTACACAATTATCCTATCCCCGTGGTCCAACCAGTTGGACATAATTCCACCGTTGTGCCACGGGTCATAATCATAAATATCAGAAAAAAGAATTGAACCATGGGTAAATTTACTTCTCCGTAGTACAACCAGTTGGACATCGCAGTTGTACCACGGGTCGGTCACTGGGCCAACGGCTATACATGCTTTCCGAGGGACAGAGAAGTCTTGATATGTAATTAATGGTCACCCATCCACGGACCAACCTCGTCAAGTGTAGCTTAACCTTCGATCGACCCGTGAGGCTGTAAAGGCCTATTCAGACCTAAGCGGTATTCGCTACCATCTGCGGCAGAGAAAACCCAGTGGGTATGCGGTAATATTACTGTTCACACTAAAACAGATTTCGCTATCCTTGTGGGTAGAATAACGCGCGGTAGTCGAGTTTCGCTCAGAGAGGTAAGAAATTTTCGCCAGTTAGTCATTTCTGAGTCGCGAAAGAATATACACATCAGTCACGTTGTAATTTCTGCAGAGCATCTGATTTTTAACCGACTTCAAAAAAGGAGGAGGTTCTATGTTTGTGTGTATGTATTTTTTTTTTTATGTATGTTACCTGATTTCTCCGCCATTTGTGGACCGATTCTCAAAATTCTGTTTTTATTTGAAAGTGTACACTCTTGAGGTGGTCTCTTTTAATTTGGTGAAGATCTGGTGCTGATCGTCGGAGATATACAATGGAACTCTTCAAAAATATACGGCAAATCTGTCGTGATTGCTGGAATCGCTTGGATGTTTATTGTTTATACAACATCATGACGTATCATCACGCCTGTATGCTCTGAGAAGTACGCAGATGTGTACAATATACCTAGATTTCGACAGTTAGGTATGTTAAGTTTCATTTATTAGGGTTAGGTGGATAACCCTATTACCATGACATGTATTGTTAACAACTAACAATTAACAACATAAAATAAATTCATGGCTTATATTTGTACATAAGGGAACAACTAAAAATGGAAAAATAAAAAAACTTGTTTGCAAAAAATAAAACCGTCTTCAAAAAAAACACTAACCGGTGTAAAATAACTCTAAATTCGGAAGTCGGTGGCCCATCATGAATAAGACAAAACCACCAAAGCCACAGACTTCCTAATTTAGAGTTATTTTACACCGGTTAGTGTTTTTATTGAAGACGGTTTTATTTTTTAGCATCTATTTTTATCTCGTCCCATATATATTTTTATATTCCGTAAGTGACATATCATATAAAACTGGATTGCACTTCACCATCTCAATAAATGAATCGTTATTCGTTCGTTTCGATGACGCCATGTTGCAAACGCGTCCTTTCGTTAAAGAATATCGTGCGAACTGTTGTCATGTTAACCCCGCTTTCGGAGTGAGGGGCGGGATGCATGCCGCTGCTCCCGTGCGGTATGTACCTACCACTACCCACAGTGGCAGCGAATATCGCTCAGTTCGCTCTAGCCGCTGTACTTGATACTAAAAAACCTGATCGAAACCCGCGCAGTATGTACCTCTACCCACAGCGGCAGCGAATATCGCTCAGGTCGCTCTAGCCGCTGTACTTGATACTCAAAACCTGCCCGAAACCCGCGCAGTATGTACATCTACCCACAGCGGCAGCGAATATCGCTCAGGTCGCTCTAGCCACGGTACTTGATACTAAATACCTGAGCGAAACCCGCGCGGTATGTACCTCTACCCACAGCGGGAGCGAATATCGCTCAGGTTTGAATAGGCCTTTATTATTAAGCTACCAGCTTCTCCGTAACCATTTCTTAATTAATTCATGTCCAAATTTCAGTACGGTGTGAGAGTCGGCATAAAACACAAAACAAAAAACGACATAAATCTCACATTGACCGCTCCACCTGCTTACATTAAGTCATTGAAACATATCCTGTGACGTCACAAAGATGTGACGATATAAGCCGGGGCTCATGAAATGAGAGAAAAGGGATTGTCACTGAGTATTTTTAAAAAACATGTTTTTATTTTTTCGGTTTCCTACTCCTAATTCTGTATAGAAACAGGCCGTAAAAAATGACTTCGTGAAAATGTATGTAGGTGAAGAGAAGGCAAAGTTGAGGTCGAAACTGACTATTTTTAGGTTCTAGGCAGACGAATTGCGTCTTAACTGCAAACTTGCAGTTTTCGAGCTGTTTGTACGACTCCAATAAAACTGCCAACTGATGTTTGTAGGTACTAAACTGGATTCAAACAGCTTAGCTGTCGGAGTCAGTTCAAATGCAGTCCGTTTGCCTAAAGGCTCCAAGAAAAAAAATCCAGATAAAATTAAAAACTTCCGAATTAAACGTGCAGCCTGTGGACTAATTATATCCAGTGGGCTATCTGCGAGTGCAATATAATAATGGTTTTAGGATGATTTTAGAGTTGCCCCGTTTCTGCAGTCTATCTACTATGTTCGCGTAGAGCCAAGTTGATGGCTTCCATGCCATCATTAGACAGAAATATGCCCCATTGCTCTGCAAATCGCGGGCGAGCCCCAACTCCATTCTGAAAATCATAGCTGGGAGATACAACTCCTCGACATTGCATAGCATGATTAAAACGAGATGTATCTCTTAGACTACTCTTGAAGCAAAATACCTTATAGTAATTAAGGCTTACTAACATAATCATAAGAAGTCTGTATACTAACCCACTAAGGATGTTACTCGGCCGAAATAAAAGTTATTTTATTTTTATTTATTTTTCATTTTAATCCACGCACATAATCGTGGTCAAAATGTGAGCACCACGCAAATTAAGTGGAGTCTAAGAGTGACTATTGAGTTAAAATATGGCTTAAAAAGCCTATTACAAAATGGTCAACCGACAATTAACCACAATATATTTCCAAAAACAGGGTAAATTCACAGTATAACTCAATGAAATACAAATATATATGGTACGTTCATTTCGTGTTACATCACATGCCGCCATGACATACATTCACGCTTACCAACGTTGTAATTAAAATGTTTGCGTGTGATTAAAGAGAATACGGGCTCGACATGTCAGTTAACTCACTGTGAAATGGTTTTGGTTGTATGATAGCTTCCTGGTATTCATTGACTAATATTCATCATCATCATTATCAGCCCAGTAGCCTACTGAGCGCCACAGCATCTTCAGCAGATGCTGGATGCGGCAAGCTGAAGCAGTCTTTCGCAGGTCGTCATCCGACCTAACCGGAGAATGAAATCTTACACTCTCTTCCTTGTCGCAATTTTTTTTTTAAAAGATTCAAACATTTTGCTTAGCCGATTAATATATGTATGTATAGATTTGCAAAAAAAAATGTAAATTAATGAATTTATTTTATTAGAAAGGAGATTGTTGTACAGTCAGCCTCATAAGTCGATGAACATCCATATTTCCTAAACTTATGAACACCTTAGCTTACACAAATTGCTAAACAAGACTAGTGAATTTTAAACCTTTAAGACGTTAATTAAATCCTGGCACTAGTCTTGTAAAAAAATAAGAATATAAATGTAAATAATAAGAAATATGGATTATGTTCATCGACTTATGAGGCAGACTGTACATAAGGCATACACAAAGTTATACATAAATATGATGTTTGTACAATGTCAGTCACAAACTGTTGGGTGAAGTTCTGTTATCCTAGCTAGGTTATAGAATAACCAGTATTAAGGAATAACAGTCCCTATCACTTACAAAAGTTTAAATACACTAGTATAATATTTTCAGTTGTTATTTATTTATTTTAATACTACAATATTAATACAAATTAATAATTACGAAGTACGTAAAATGTCAACGCTGCGGGTTTCAGAATCATGTAATCATGGCATCAGTATACTATATACTACATAGCCATGATCCTTTGAAATAAAGCTATGTACCCATAAACACATTTTTAACAGTTCTCTACAAACAAACTCCAAGTTCGAATCGAGATAAAGTTTATGCCCGTTCCTATCATAACATTTGTCTGCGTGCCAAATCTTACAGAGTACGATTAACTTTAGTAGAAAAGAACTAGAGCAAACAACACGACTGTTCCGATTGTAGAAAAACAAAAGTCTTTCAACGTGAATGTTGGCCGAAAGGAATCTGTCCTGCAGTGCGATTCTGGTCAAATCACCGCGTGAAAATGAAGGTGTAGGGTGGGCGAATTGAGCTGTCATTCCATACTAATGTGTAAATGTAACTCAAGTTTTAACGGCGTGACTTTTACTGAATCTTTTCTGCTGCGGCTGTATCTTTTCTTTTTGTTCAACAAACTATCACCACGGTGTTTCTCAAAGTGGTAAGCAAAAATCCATTATAATGTACAGACGCCAGCACATCAAGTTACCCCAATGTGTCAATTTTATCTTTTTATAAAAGATTAGTAGTTAAGCATGCTACACTTGATTTTTATTTATTTACTAGCTTTTGCCCGCGGCTTCGCCCGCGTGGATGTCGAACTTCCATCCCCTATGTTTTCCCTTTAAGGGTTGAATTTTCAAAAATCGTTTTTTATGGAAGACTTACTCTTCACTAAGAACACCCCTTCAAGTTTCATGTCTCTAATACCAGCGGTTGGGGCTGTGCGTTGATATATAAACGTAATAATTTTAGCATAATACTTCCGGATAGACTACTTTCAAAGTTGATCCTTCCGATATGTATGCATAAAGATTTCTGGAACTACTGACCCGGGAAAGAGCGCCGTACAACTGACCATGTGTAAAACAACTGATACTAAGATCAACCTGCCCAGGCGTATTGATTACCTACAACCGTGGTACGGTTTGGTTAAAATCCCTATAACAGTTTTTGAACTATGCGTGCACATACAGACAGAAAGACAAAACATTCACTAATTGAATTTTTGGCATCAGTATCGATCATCAATCATCCTCCAATATTAATTTTGAATAGATATTCAATGTGCATAATTATCTTCGTAGTGTGTGATAGTCCATTGAATAGGGAATATGCATGTAATTTAAATATGCTTCGAATATTTTTTTTCCGAATCTTTAATAGCAGAAAATATGAACTACATCATTGTTTTACTTTTTAATAGCGTCATAATTATTTAAAATTAAAAATAAAAGTGTGAATTAAGCGCGGGAAATTCAAATTTGTGAAACGCATCACCATTGGTTATAACGAAAATTGACGTCAAATACTACGACAACAACTCAACGTCTACAAAACATCAATGTGTAAGTACGACATTAAGTATTGGAATGGACTTTTTATTGGAAAACATAATTATTACCGTGTATGTTGTGAACTAATTTAATGTTCAAGTGTAATTTTAGCTTCATAGTGAGGTTATTTAACATTAAAAAAAAATGACTGAAAGTGGTTTTGTAAAAGCACAATCTGATAATGTTTATTGCATTCGGGTACAAGCACTACCGGTAAACTGGTTTTTGAGCTTTTTTCATGGTGAAATCTTTAGAAGAACGAAACACCCTAAGTAATAGTAATAGGATCATAGTAAATGACGTAATCGAAATGGCGCGCGAAAATGGCGGCGTTTAAACCGCTCAAATTTATTCTGTATTTTAAATATTTTTTTAAGCTTCATTACTGCATTTTTAAATATGTTTATATTTTTTTACTATGTTAAAACGTTGTAAACAGTAAATTAAAATTATAAAAAAAATACATGCATATACCCTATTGTATGGCGAGTGATATTGTATCTTAAGATTAAATATTATAATATCTTAGCCGTGTGCAGCGCCCTTTGGTGAACTCCACTGCGGGTGACATAACCTACGACAAACTTATTATTTGCGGTTGGTGCAGTAGTCGGGTCTAGGGATCGAACCGCAAAATTAAGTTTGTTTTTTATTGTATATACTTTTCCGGGATAAAAAGTACCCAGTGTGGTGCCCAGGATATCAAAGAATAAGTATACCAAGTTTCATCGTAATCGAACCGGTAGTTTTTGCGTGATACCTGAACATACAGACAGACAGACAGACAGACAGACAGACAGACAGACAGACAGACAGACAAAAATTTTTTTAATCATATTTTTGGGTTCGGTGTCAGTCTAGTAACACCCCCTGCTATTTATATTTTTGATATTTTCAATGTACAGAAATTTTACTTCTACAGATAAATATATTATAAGTATATAGAATAGATATAGATATAATATAGATTTTGAGTTTTCATGTTTAAACACGCCCATCCATGACCTGACCTCAGTAAGCTTTGCTTAAAATTTGATCGAGCCACACGGCTGTTATTATTTATTTATTTATTTACCCTCGCATCAGAACGCCGTACAGCAATTACACTAATGGAGCAAAATCAGTAAAATAATATCAACTGCTTCTTTGCACCATTCTATCCTGTGTCAACGAACTGGTGGTGGCTGCTGTAAATTACACATACATCATAGTTGTCTGCATTATTTAAAGTAGTGAAATCATAATATCAAATGTAAAAAACTCGAAGTTCCAGCTGATGTCGGATCCGCGGTATAACATCGGCCGCAGGATCTCCACAGTCAAGACAAGGCAGGAGGCGGGGCGTTGTTCTTCAAGCATCCCGTTAGAAGGCTCACCTTTCCAGCGATTACTCTTGTATAATTTGTTCGTGAGACACACAGCACTACAACAGCACTAAATTATAGAGTAGTTTTTTGTCGTCACAATCTCACTGTACGTATAACAATCACTCCGTGAACTATGTCTGCAATTAATTGATTAGTTTATTGTTATTTTTCAGATATTTGTTGATAAAAAATCGGAGTAAAATTTTAGACTTAATAGGGTCGTTGCTAGGTTACCAAAAAAAAGGTGAGTTATTATTCAAGCCAAGGTTTTAAGTATTGATAAAGTTTTCGTGCATCGATCGTAACTTTACTTATATCAAGTTTTACAGCTATGCGTGTGCATTTATAATGAACCAAGTTGATGACTAATAAGAAAGTTTTGATATTCAAATCAAAATAGTTCATTTACTTCGCTTAAAACTTAAAAACAGTTTAATTTGAAACTGTTCTGTGATTAAATTTCAAAGTTGTATTAAATACTAAAGTTTTTAACTTATTTTTATTGAAATTATTACTTTGTCAGGATGCATTTGTCTTGATAAAAGTAAGTTTTGTGTTAACGATCAATATTATATTTAGGTATTAGAATTATTGTCTTCTCGTAGTGTTTTTAGTGTTGATTTGACAAAAATAATGTATGGACATTAAAAGTAAAAGAGTCTGTGATCTCTAAGTTTCTTTCGGTGTTTCTTCTCAGAGTAGTCAGATAGTGAAACACGATCTTATCTACTGTTAAAGTGTTTGTATTAACCTACTAGCTGCCCCCGCAAACTTCGTTGTGCCTTAGAGTCAATTTATTGCTCTTATCAATTTTTTTTACATTAGATATACTTACATACGTATAATAAGACGACAAAAAATAAATCCGAACCAATAACTACTACTACTTTTTATGTAGCGAGTCTCTACTGTGATCGTATTTAAACATTTTGTGTTCGATAGAATTAAAATTACCAACATGTACATATAACCTAACCTAACATGCCATACCTATCCTATAGCTTACCTAACTACCTAACCAACTACCGTGCTAAAATGCATTGATTTAAAAAATACTAAATTCATAATTTTAATCTGAACTATTACCTCTATGTTACATACAATTTATACTTATAGTTTTCCCGGTCTACTTTAACTAAAGTCTTAACAGTAGATTAAGTTCTATTTGCAAAGAATTATTAAAGTTTGTCTCTGTCGTCATTGTTAATTACGTAAATTGATTTCTGAAATATAAGACTTTTTTATGCTACATAAAACCTCTAAGTTTA
This sequence comes from Euplexia lucipara, assembly GCA_921972225.1. Classification (NCBI taxonomy): domain Eukaryota; kingdom Metazoa; phylum Arthropoda; class Insecta; order Lepidoptera; family Noctuidae; genus Euplexia; species Euplexia lucipara. Next base: position 19,478,656 of record OV179156.1, read on the forward strand.
GTAACAAAATAAATTTCAGAACGTAGGTACGTATAAATTGACAACCTTACCTTTTTAGGTTTAGCTTAAGACTTGTCAATGTCAAATTGTCACCTGATAAGGAACTGGGAAGTTTGACTCATCCAAGATGGCGCTGCGTTTGAAAAATGTTTGAGACAACGAATATTCTTGATATTTATTTTTTCGAGGACTTTTCATGTTTTTTATTAATTAGTATGTTATTCCGGACAAAGAGAAATCCAAAAAGACCAAAATCATTCAAATTGATCCAGCCGTTCTTGAGTTATAAGTGGTGTAACTAACACGACTTTCTTTTATATATATAGATTTAGAGAAATAAGTATGATTTATGATTTGTGGACTCGTGCTCATCACGCAAACATTAGTCCTGGGTGGGAAACGCACCCACAACCCGACCAACAGGCCAGTCGGAACAAGGAAAGTAAACACGAACACATCTGTCCAACGGCATTTAAGAAACGGAGTCAGTCCGCTACAGATTTACTTACTTATAGTCCAACTTGCTACATCCATTGTTATCTAGATTTAGTGCAGCCTTTTTGTCATAACTTCCCTCTGTAAAGTTGGTGCAGTCAAGTTTCCTTTACCCGCGGCTTTTAATCGCTCGCCACTAGTCTTGTTCGTTCCTTGAAATGTTTTTGGAGGATTAACTCATTTGTAAGGATTGTTTACTCTAGGTTTGGGGCAATCGCCGTAATATTAAAAACGTACGTAACATAACATCACGCCTGTTACACCCGAAGGCCTAGGCAGAGGTGTACTAATCGTACATCCACATTTCGCCAGATATGGTTAAGTCCCATGTAATAGGGGTCGAGCCTATTGCCACTAATCGGGCTCAAATCCACATTCCGTGTTGTAGAAATTGCAAATAGAAAATTTAATGACGTTCTGCCCAACCTGGGGATCAAACCCGGGACCCCATGTCTAGCAGTAGTACTTGCGACAACTAGACCAATGAGGACCCAGCGCTGAGCGCGGGGACTTTGGTTCGGTTCCCAGGTTGGACAAACGTGTAAAGTGTTAATTAACCAGAAAATTCTCAGTTGCGTCCCGGACTTTAGGTTTATGTCCCTCCTTTTACATGGTACAGCGCTGCTCAACCCTTTGAGGAATAAAATATTAAGTTAAAATATTCCTTTTAGTTTGTTTAAAAAACAGATAGAACGAAAAAATGAAAAGCGCTTAAAGTTTAAAGCCGTCCATGAATGGCGCGTGAATCGTGCATGCATTCGTGAGCGAGTGGTTGCATCGCCTACAGTCTGCGTGAATACTTGATGCCCTATACCGGGGATCAATGAAACGTTTGTAAATTCTTGATAGAAAACATATTGGACGCGTTGTGATTAAGTAAAGCTGTTGTTCACGTTGTGAATATATGAGGAAAGCAAGGTGTTATAAGCAGTCCTATTCTGTAAAAAGAGCCGCTTGAAAATATAGAAAGAAAAAAAGAAACAACAATGGGCTATTTGTAAAATTTGAGTTTTTAGTCCCTCATCTAGATTACAAGAAAATATTCGACACATATTTATCTTTTTCAAATTTATGGAAAACTGCTTAGATTAGGCGCAATAAAGCTGAGGAGAGGGGGAATGTTACGTCATTACCTAGTATAAACTGTACTGGCTAGTGAAGTCATGTGACATTTTGACTCTATGTATCGCCGCTATTTTATGGTTACGTGAAAAATGAAAAAAAATGTGTCGAATATTTTCTTATAGTCTAGATGAGGGACTAAAAACTAAAATTTTTCAAATAGCCCATTAATGGCAACAGATTGAAACACGCACGGTAAAACCATGATATTTAAATAAAATAATACATTAAATACAAAAACGGCAAATGGCCTCACGCCTGCACCAAAACGTTTGTTTTAGCGGTAATTAGGTGAAGTGAAGGCGAATGGAGTTGTTGTCATTGACAGACCACTTCACTTAACTTTCCAAGGTGTGACTTCTACTAAATCAACCGGGAATCGGTGTTTCCAGTGTGGGCAATGTGGGCATGTGAAATGGAAGAATAAGGATTATAAGACAAAAGAAACGATTGGCTAATAGTGTGCATGTTGAAATAGCCAGATAGGTAAGGTATTGAGATGACAGTATTGGTTAATAATAATAAATATTTATTAAGCCAAAGAAATACAGATAGGTACTAATAGGTATAGGTACGTGATTTTTAGATAGGTATAATAAGCTTTATTTTATAAATAGTGCTGTAGTAGTAGTAGATTACAATGACAGTTAAAATATAAATACAATCATACATATAGTTCATTAACTCACGCCTTTTTTCCATGGGGCTAGGCAAAAACTATACAGACTTCTCATGACGACTTTTTGTGGAACACGTAGTTGGTAGTATAGTTGGTAATTCTAGAATTAATTAAACATATTACCTATACCTTCTATGCTACTGTTCAAACAGTAGCAAGCAGTTTCCCAATTGAAATAAATAAATAGAAAGAAATGACAGCCGGGACCGACGACGGCTTAAAGTGCTTTCCGAGTTTCCACGGTCTTGTTATATAATTAAAGATCTCTCTTTTAAGGGTATACCTACCTACGGATTGACAAGCGCAGCTTAACCTTGCGTATACCCTCGCAAGCGTAATTACTTAGCCTCCAACTTCCTAAAAAAAACCGTTTCCTTTCATCACTTTTTCTAAGTCCTCCTTTCACTCCAAAACATTACGAAGTATTTTCATGGCCTTAATTCGCGCCCATTTCACAGCAATCAATACTTAGGCCCAACTTTCATTACTAGGGAAGATTAAAAACAAAAGATCGTATCAAGGCGTTCTTAAAGTCTAATGGCGTTTTGAATAGCGCGCACACAGCTGCCGATAATGTGTTATCAATTAATCATTCCCGCTTGATGGATGACGGCGTAAACAACAGTTCGCCAGATTTTTAATAAGCACTTAATGTGGAGATCGGAATTAAGATTTGGGTTTCCTTTTTCGTGGTTCCGCTGTTTATGCTGGTAATTTAGATAAGGATGTGGTTGCTTGGTTGGTGGTCGTAAGCGCTATTTGCAGAGCATAAGGTCTTGGATTCAATTCCCAAGAAAAAACAAAATCAGAACTCATTTACTGTGAGTTAATGTGTGTATGTATGTAAGATTATAACTTAGGTGTCTTCAAGGCTAGAGTGAATAGGCTCTTAATAAACTAGTACGCTTCACCATCACTGATTGCATTACTGCTTACCATAAGGTGGGATTGCAGTCAAGCACTGGATGTTAATTCAGAGTGCATCATAATTTTAAGGAATGTGTGAGTGAATATGAACGCAGCAATGAATGAATGAGAGAGTATAAATGTAAATAGTAAGAAGAAAGTGAAAGTATTTGAATATATTTGTAAAAAAAAGAAGAGAAAAAGATGACGAGCGAGCGACTGATATGACAAGACGTGTTTTTCTATATAAAGAGTATTAAAAATGTATTAAATACGTTTAAAGAAGACGTTTTTATTATTTGCGGTGGTCCATCCATACCCCTACATGTATGTTACAAAAAGAAAAGAAGTAAGACGAAGGCATTTGGCTCTATTAGATATCTCATACCTCTTTTAACAGTAAAAGCATAATGATCATGCGACTCTTGCCAACCAACTTTAGATGAAAATATTCTTGGTGGGAATTATTATTAGATACTGACAAAGCATGGGATAAAGACATATTGTGGTTACATGGCTCAGGTTGATTCGTTTGTTCGCACAAAGGGCTCAGACGGGCTGCGATATCTAATCTAACGTGACTGTCGTGTGTCGAATCCAATGACGTAGAGAGGCTGGTAAAATAACAGACGTGAAGCACCCTTTAACACGTTTGCTTTACACGAAGCTTTCCTAATATGTACAGTTTCAAATTGAGTAGAAAGTTAAACAGAATATTGCATCACGTTGTATTGATGACATTTTCTCAAATATTCTACTAAAAATCAATGGCCGCATGTATGAATGATCATTCCTTGAGAACGGCTTGACCGGTTTCGCGAAATTTTTGTTGTGCTTATTATTTTCAAAACAAGGTTAGTATTAAGGTTTTAGTAGTAAATTTACAGGAATATTCGGAAATTTGTAGGGTAGGTATACTTGTATAAAAATGTCTATCAAAATATGTCTGCACCCGTACGATGCCCTTATATTTATAAATGTATAAATAAAACCCCAAACCGACCTTTGACCTCCACTCGGGCACAAAAAACCCCGCAACAGTACCTACTACAAAAAACGCCAACAAATATTTCAAAGCCAAAACTTCCTTCGTTCCTGGTCAATGGCTCCCGAATTTGAGTTTCGCTCCTTGTGCAAACAAGCCACTCGTTCATACTCTACAATCTACATGGCCTTTTAAAAAAAAAGGGAGAAAAATTGCTTTTACTGGATTGAAATTTCAAGGAGCCTTTGTGGCTGCGAAACGGGCGGGTGACTGACATGTGGCAGCCTGAGGTGCGTAGGCCTTTGGAGATTAATATCAAGGTTATAGGTGCCATTACGATGTTGCCTGAGGTTTGTGTGTACGATGGGCACGAATATAATTTAGGCTTTGAGTTGTGGTAACAAGGTCTTCTAAAAAATATCATATCAATTGTATTCAGGCAGGTTGTAGTCGCTAACAAAGGTCATAAGAAAGCTTAAGATAACCAAAAGGCAATGAAAAGTGCTTTGCTTATGGAGATTCTCTGCGGGATCGGAAAAAAAATAAAATATCCGCAAGAGAACCAAAGTAACCGACATAGCCCGAAGAATTGCCAATTAAGTGGCAGTGAGCTGCGCACATTGCTCGCAGAACGGTTGATGACTGTCGGGGCGAAAGGGTTCTCGTGTGGCAACCACGTCCTGGGAGACGCAGCGTGGGTAGGCTCCTAAACAAGATGAGTTATCGATCTGGTGAAAACGATGAACGACGTAGTCGATGGACAAGCAGACATTACCCATCAATGTGGTAAATCTTTGGGGGAGTCCTATAAGCAGCAGTGGACGTCGTTTAGCTAAAATGAGGAAACTGACAGGTGAGGACGACTGATGAGGACTGCCAATATAAATCTGTTACCTACAGCAGAAGGAGAATTGAAGCCAGATCAACAAATTCTTTTTTTTTTATTTGTGGCACATAGCAATTTAATGTAAATGAAAATGTCTTTTACAGGAAAAAAGTTAAACTATTAAAACCTTTGTTATAACATAAAACAAATATCAAATAATAATAGTAACGAAATAAAATAATAACAACGAAATATAAAACAAATCAGCAATTATAATAACAGATAATAAGGGAGAATAAGATATTGGCACTCAGCAGTCGTGCTTGCGACCAATGATGCAGTCATTTTGCTTTTGTGGTGTTCAATAAAAAGTATTCTATCCTATTCTATGTTAATGCTACAGCACATTTGAAACACTCGACGCCATTCCACGCGGTTTGATTTGTTAAATCTGAAATCGGTGCTTAAATCAACCAATGAGAACACATATTGACGTTGCGTCGCATGGCGTATTATAAGTCTGTTGCTAGCCTTATGCCTTCCGCTGCCTTCATAGCCTCAACCCTACAAATCTGCTTTATATTTAGAGTAAGGCTCCCTCTTTATCGCCAGTGTTCGGTCCACTTAATAAGTATTGTTGTAGGATTAGAGATTACAATCTTTGTACTACATCTTTTCAATTCCAAAGACTTCCAGCTTTAATAGTGTTTGGATAAGCTCTATGCCTCAGTATGCTTTGGTAATCAGGATTAATGTATTAAAAAAATATTTTTTTATTTTTTGCAAAAATCATTTTTATTTTTCCATTTTTAGTTGTTCCCATACAAATATTTGCCATGAATTTATTTTTATATTGTTATTTGTTAACAATACATATGTCATAGTAATAGGGTTATCCACTTATCCCTAATAAATGAAACTTAACATACCTAACTGTCGAAATCTAGGTATGCTGTACACATCTGCGTACCCCTCAGAGCATACAGGCGTGATGATACGTCATGATGTTGTATAAACAATAAATATCCAAGCGATTCCAGCAATCACGACAGATTTGCCGTCTATTTTTGAAGAGTTCCATTGTATATCTCCGAAGATCAGCACCAGATCTTCACCAAATTAAAATGGGACCACCTCGGGAGTATACTCTTTCAAATAAAAAAAGAATTTTGAGAATCAGTCCACAAATGAGGGAGAAATCGCGTAACAAACACAAAAAAAAAAAACATACCGGCGAATTGAGAACCTCCTCCTTTTTTTGAAGTCGGTTAAAAATAAAGTTTTTTTATCCATACCTACTTGTTTTAATGACAACTAACGTCCGCGAAAAAAATACGTAACACTTGAGGTCATATTTAGATATTTGCTTTCTTGTGGTTTGAATAATTTATTTATCATATTTTCATTTTCGTATCATCATATTCTGTAGCTTTCTTGTGACATGTAATATTCTGTATGGAATTGTTTTGGCTTCTTTTATTTAATTTGTAATACTAGTAATTGGGTTTGATTCAAACTAGTTTTGAGGTAAATGCTTCAAAAAATGTACCTGAAAACTAATTTGACATTTAACATTATGATTTAATCCACTAAGAAATCTAACCGAGTTATTGCTTGATGTGTTTCAGTGTTTGTAAAAACTGAATAACAGGAATTAAATATCATTTACCTTATTTTAATCAGACCTATTAACATTGAAAGATCTAGGAAGTTCATAATGTCATGTTCAAATAGTCTTGTATAGTATATATTTATGTAAATAGTACACCACAAACTACCTGCTCATCTTTTCTCCTCCACTATCAAGTTCATCCAAAGGTTGTCTATAAGAGATCGCTTTTAGCGATAAGGCCGCCCATTGTAGCATTCTAATATATTATGTAGCCCATAAAGTTATAATTTGTAAGTTTTTATGGGGTATAATAAAGAGTATTTTATTCTGTTGTAAGCAAACAAAATCACAACAGTCTTTTAAACCTCACAATATGCCTATTTCATTGTAAGACTCAGCGTTAACTTAAGCCTAGGTTTTACGACACTACTCCTTAAGCACACTTAAGTGACTGTACTAAGGATAATGGAATGAGTCATTGTTACAAAAAATGTGTACATCTGTCTGAGTTAAACAAATCGTAGATACCTACTACCTATAAACATGATAAGAACGATAAAAATGTTTAGTACTTTAAAAGCTTAATAATTACTGCCTTGAGGTTATTATGGTCGCAAAGTGATACGGCTAAGCTTGAGGTCCTTAGGGTCCGATTCTCGAGGTAGCCAAAATGCTACGTTGGGCTGCCTCGATTCTCTAGTGGTCACAAGCCCTACTGCTGACCATGAGGTCTCCTGGGTTCGATCCCCGAGTCGGACAAAGTGTTTTTTTTTTCATCTGGAATATCTCAGTAGCAGCCTGGAGTCTGTATTCGTGCCCAATTGATGGCTCGCCCCTTATTACATGTGACTGGCGAAATGTGGGTGTACAACCAGGAACACTTCTGCCTAACCATTAAAAACGCTCCCAGCTTTGTCGCTACATTTGTTGAAATCTCGTATAAATAATTTCCTTTTCATTTTCTTTAAACTAGTCGTTCTTAGTTTTTTTGTTGTTTAGGCCCATGAACAATATAAAAACTCTGACATCAGTCACTATCGAAACGAAAAAAAGAATAGAAGAAAAGAAAAATAAACGGTACTTTAAGTAACTGTAAAACCTTTCACGCAGGTAAGTAAAACTGATTATCATTCTGCCTTTAATAGACGTCGAGGATCCTCATTTTAGTAGGCACTGATGTATTGATAGGCAAGTGATTCAGATAAACTTGGTCTACACACCGCGTGTTTTATTGCCAGCAATAAAACTGGATCCGATGGGGAGACTGACAGATCGATGTCTAGATTATCTCTAATGTTTTTATGACTGTTCGGCATGAATGTGATTCTTTGTAATGATTTGAAATTTTCCGAAATGTGTCTTCGTCAGTTTGATTGTAGATGATTTAGTGTTCATCTATATCTGTAGTAGGTAATATCTCTTTTATTGGGTTTTTAAAGGTATAAAAATGATTTGAAATTACCTTCAAACTTGATTGTGGAATGCGAGTTCTATACCACCCAGTTTTATCATCACGTCATTATAACTTAATATTTCCTGAACTTTGCAACATAAATTACAATATTTTTGCATGTACAAAAACCGATGATGGCTTGTTTTTTGAATAAATTTTTGTATGGAATGAATCGTGAAATCACAATAATCGTTCAATACATTTATTAGTTACTAAAATAATAATAATAGTTCGATATACGTTTAATAACATTTATGTACACGAAACTCAACAAAATGTATGGAACTGCTGATCTGTTCGTCTCATAGTAAAACTTGTTTATACGAGTAATGATGAGTATAACAACCTGTTTTCGGATTTTTTATATACTTAATATAAAGTTGTATACAAGAACCGTTCAGTTTTATCCCTATCGTCAAAAATTCGCATGGAAACAAAGAAAACACAATATTTCCCCTACATAAAACATTATCTAAAATAGCCTTGTAGATATTCCGCGGCTTATTTGCTTAACACTCAAATATCATTCTTAACGCATCAAGTGTGCCCTACTTAGAAGATTTTTTCTGCATATTCAAACATGACACAAGGGATTATCGACTTTGTAGCTTGTGTTTAAAGTTGATTGTGAATTGTTAGCTTGTGACGCAGTGGTGATAAATTGAACTTTTCTGGTGAAATACAAATTTTGTTTCGTGTCCTCGCATCGTTAGCCAAGATTTGGGTCCGTACGGTTTTTGAAGGCTTTGTCTTGGCCCTTCGATAGGAAAGTTGAGGGCTTCTGTCAATAATATCGGTTATTGTCAGTCAAAGACATTAAATTCTTACTATAGACAGGATATAACGTACAAAAATTGTATCCGATATTTGTGTCCTTGTGGATACAAGTCGATGAGTCTAATGAGCTGTTTGAAAAAATTGTAGTTTTTATTCCCTCATCTAGATTACAAGAAAAAAAAAATCTGATTCTGATTCTGATTCTGAAGAAAATATTTTTTCTTTTAACACGTAATCAAAAAATAACGGCGACACATCGAGTTAAAATGTCGCATGACGTCACTAGCCAGTACAGTTTATGCTAGGTAATGACGTTACAAGCCCCCACTCCTCAACTTTAATGCGCTAAATCTAAGCAGTTTTCCATCAATTTGGAAAAGAAAAAAAATATGCGTCGAATATTTTCTTGTTAGCTAGATGAGGGATTAAAAACTAAAACTTTGTCAAATAGCAATGTTAGTACGCTCCGCTGCCGCTCCAATATTGGTATATTATGCTAGATGGCGGTACTGAGACATTGAACCACAGTTTTTCTATGGCATTTCTTCGCATGCCCTCTCTACATATAATATTTTAAGTCTCTTTGTTGCCAGTGAAGTATCAGTATTGACATAAGGCTTGTGGGGTTTTAGAAACAGAATAGGAAACGGATTGTTGACCTTTGTTTGGGAAAATAAAAATTGAAAATATATATCGTGGAATTTTCCAATTGTTTGGTATTGTTGTCTTGTGTATTGTGGGTTCTTTCTGCTTTTTTTCTGTTTCTTAAGAATTGACATAGGTAGGTATTGGGTAGGTACGAGTAAATGTAGCCTTCGAGAAAGTCGTTTCAATTCAAATGTTAAAATACAATCGTTTTTGTTGCGGTGTAATATTTAATTGGGGTGTTCAGCATATAGTGTTCAAAAACAGTCAGTGCATTTTTTTCTGATTTTTGTTTATAACATGAAGGACATTTGATCAGATTTCAGTTTCACTATTTCTCTATACAATAATTGACTATAAAATAAGACTATGTATTTAAAGTAAGTACGGCCATTTTTTGAATGCCTCGTTTTAGCTATAAAATGGTATTAAAATATATTAAAAAAAGCTGTCATCGTTTTCACGAATCTATCAGCATTAACGTTAACAATGGGCCGTCGAATGTCCCACATTATTGCTAGTGACATACAACGACCCTTGGGACATTTTTCACCGAAAATTCGAGGGAAATTACAATAGTCTCTCGAAAAACGAGCGTAGTGAGGGGTCGGCTATAAAAACATAATCGACTAAAGACACTTTTAATCGATTATATTTTGGAAATGACACTATTTAGTTTTGAAATTCGAACGTTATTCAAATTCAAAGTTCTAAATTGCTGTCGACATAAACAAGATTTGCAGCAAAAAGACTTTCGTGTTTATAATGTCGAGAGTCTGTTGTAAAAGTTTGACAAGTTACAAATTGTTGTTTCGAAATATTTCAATGATAATAGCAAAATACTTGACAGAATGTAGGTACAAGATTTATGAAATTTCTTCAAACACGCAATTTTGTTAAGTTGATCGATGTATTTTAAGCAAACAAATCTACAACCGACCGAGAAAATTACAAATAACAGTATTCTATTATAGTTTAAAGAACTGTTCTCTAAAGTTATAGAGGTTAAAGAACAACAGTACTAAACTAAAGGTTTTGTATCATTTTATGACCAACTAGCTTTTGCCCGCGGCTTCGCCCGCGTGGATGTCGAACTTCCGTCCCCTATGTTTTCCCTTTAAGGGTTGAATTTTCAAAAATCGTTTTTTATGGAAGACTTAGGTACTCTTCACTAAGAACACCCCTTCAAGTTTCATGTCTCTAATACCAGCGGTTGGGGCTGTGCGTTGATATCTAAACGTAATAATTTTAGCATAATACTTCCGGATAGACTACTTTCAAAGTTGATCCTTCCGATATGTATGCATAAAGATTTCTGGAACTACTGACCCGGGAAAGAGCGCCGTACAACTGACCATGTGTAAAACAACTGATACTAAGATCAACCTGCCCAGGCGTATTGATTACCTACAGCCGTACCAAGTTTGGTTAAAATCCCTATAATAGTTTTTGAACTATGCGTGCACATACAGACAGAAAGACAAAACATTCACTAATTGCATTTTTGGCAACAGTATCGATCACCAATCATCCTCCAATATTAATTTTGAATAGATATTCAATGTGCATAATTATCTTCGTAGTGTGTGATAGTCCATTGAATTGTATGGCGAGCGATATTGTATCTTAAGATTAAATATTATAATATCTTAGCCGTGTGCAGCGCCCTTTGGTGAACTCCACTGCGGGTGACGTAACCTACGACAAACTTATTATTTGCGGTTGGTACAGTAGTCGGGTCTAAGGATCGAACCGCAAAATTAAGTTTGTTTTTTATTGTATATACTTTTCCGGGATAAAAAGTACCCAGTGTGGTGCCCAGGATATCAAAGAATAAGTATACCAAGTTTCATCGTAATCGAACCGGTAGTTTTTGCGTGATACCTGAACATACAGACAGACAGACAGACAGACAGACAGACAAAAATTTTTTTAATCATATTTTTGGGTTCGGTGTCAGTCTAGTAACACCACCTGCTATTTATTTTTTTGATATTTTCAATGTACAGAAATTTTACTTCTACAGATTTATTATAAGTATATAGATATAGATATAGATAAGTGCTCAATCGAATCAAATGAACGTGTAATTGAAGTATTCCCGATTGGGAATACTCTATTTAATTTGCATATTTTCTCAAATAATAATATAGTATAGAATGATTTTTTGAGAATACCTGTCGTGTTTTATATGTAGTAAGTAAAAGAGAGAGAGAGAGAGAGAGAGATGGGGGAGGGGATATAACGCGTAGCATGATCACCTTAGAAATGGATTTTGTCTACAGAAGAATCGACAGTGACAGATTTTAGAAATACTGGCCAGTGGGTCATCTTTAGCATTTCTTTTGTTATGAGCACGACAATGTCAAGCATAAAGAAAAGAAATTTGTCGTTTCTTCAGTCAACAAATATCTACAATATCGAGCAATTCATGTCGATTATCTATTGACATACCCGTTGATTATGCCAAGCGCGCTGTAGCAAAAAAATACCGTAGACTTATTTATCAAGTTACCCATCATCACTCGAGTAAACAGTTAAGAAAATCTCAGTGTCCCAGCCCTAATAAACGCCAAACAGATTTATAGAGTTGTCCCACGCTGGTACTTGTTACCTCTAGTGAAGGGATTTTCCACTCTAGCGGTTATTGTGAGAAAAAAAAACCTCTATGAAAGTATTGTTAGATGAGGGGTCGAGATTTACAGGTGCGGTCACACATCGTCTTTTATGGTACTTTATGTAATGTATTGAAAGTAAATTTGGCGTTAGTTTCGGTGTTTTTTTTTAACTCTGGGGCTCTAATCTATAATATAACTGATAGTTTGACAAACAGTCACATTTACACTACAAATGCTGTTTAATAAAACCCATAATAGTCCGGTTAATTTTGACCAAAAAAATAAGAATGAAGGTGTATAAAATCACAATAAGCTGAAGATCAGTAAAATTTCTACCTCAATGGTGACGTGGAAACGAGTGCATATTATGACGATTACAACTCTCTTAACTTTTTGAATCGTTATAATATCTCTAAAACGGTGGCTGTTAGGAAAAAAAAACGCGAATAAGCCATTTTTGTGACATTTGCTCTCGAGTAATTCTTTTCCACACACGGGAATGATGGGGAACTTAAAAATATTTAGGTATAATCAAAATGTTTTGAACAATTTTACTGATTTTCAGCTTGATGTGAAAATACACCCTCGAATGTTTATAAATGATTTTGTTTCATTCTTTTGATTAACGAATTGTTGTTTATTAGATTTTCAGATTATCGGGTTGTCAGATCGACAGAATGTTAGACTGTCTCCTGTCGGATCTGATAAATAGACCCGTACTCGGTTTGAATATTCCCTACACTTTAAATGTCTTTTTTTATATCGTTCGTACAAAATATTCCAGAAACTCATCCGCAGGTCAGTTATGAGTTTTATAACGAGATGCCAAGTTCCATACAGAGCTTACACGGTACACATTTTTATTTCTCCTAACTTTGGCACGCCTGTTTAAAAACAAGAGCGATAGTGTAGACTTATAAAGGCATAGATAAGAAGGGGTTGTAAGTAATTATTGGTCTTTTTGTTGTGTTTGTATACATATAATAGAATACTGTTTATTTTACACCATATAAAACCGAGCAACCACAAAACAGGCAATCAAGTATGGTAGCGGCGACTAGATACATACCTACATCAATTATTTCAATACAATTTACAATTATGTACATAAATATTTGAACAAAAACAAAAAATAAGACAGTTTGTTATTAGTTGAAGAGGGATATATCTACTGAGCCTTGTAATGATTGTATTTTTATACTTACATTTTAGATAACATATTAAAATGAAATTTAAGGATTCGGCTTCTCTAGGTAGCTTTATGCTCATTTCCTGAAAGCTTCGCATACCCTTTACCTTGTAATTCATGTTATTTAAGTTTTTCTTAAATTTTGTATCTCTTGAATCTTTGTTTACTTTTCTAATGTCAGTTAGTGACAAGCCCTAGTTTTATTTTTTATTTATTGCTGGGGTTAGTTGTAGGTCGTTGTAGGTTGTAGGTATGTAAAATCGACCTCATTATCTCTTCTTTTTATTATGTTCTAGAATTTCATTTTAAAATTCAACTATCTGTAGATGACAGGAGCTAGGTGATGGAATGGGCAGTTGATTATTGGTGCTGGTGACGGCAACAAGTCGGGTAATTCTTAGTATCGGTTAATGGTGGACAGTTCCCTCTTCCTGGCAAAAGCTATGGCGTTTTAATATAAAAGCTACGCATCGATTTCATCCTTGACGCCTCCTAGCCCTGGCGTCTGCCATAACCCCTGATACCGTGTTACAGAAACTTGAGTATCGGCAGCAGGCTATAGCACTCCGACGGCTGGTGGTTCCTGGCCCCTACGACCTACCCCTCCGAGGTCGGCCACTTCAGAAACTAGACCCTGGACACGAAGACTCACGACCGCCGAAGTACCCTTGGCTCATCTCCATTTTACCTTCAGCTCCGTATTCTCTCACTTCTCTGGCCTAGTTAGGGTGTAATAGTTCCAGCCGTTTAGGTAGATTTAATAATAATTATACTCCTATCTTATTTCCTTGATTATTACTTTTATTTAACCGTACTCTCCTCCGGACTGAAAGTTAGGTAGGTGAGTGCTTAATGCGACCTTACAGTTTCTTGGCTCCTACCAAGAAAATGTAACGTTACAGCCTTTTAGGAGTATTCCCGCTTGAGCACCTATTTTTTGAGCACCTATGCATTTAGCACCAAAGGTATTCCCATTTTCCATAGATTAATGCATAGGTGCTCAATAAATAGGTGCTCAAACGGGAATACTCCGCCTTTTAGAAACGACATAGGTAATTATGTCGAGCTCAGTTTACAATCTAACAGATGTAGAGGTCTAGTGTTTTAGTGGGTGCTTGTCTAACCTTTATAACCCAGAGGTTAGGTAACTTTTTCGTTAACAACTGGCTGCCAGACTTTCGGGGCTCTGAGTGCGCGTTACTTTGGAGTTTTGCTATGTGGAGGACAGTTAGGCAGTCACTTCATGTCAAATATTGGTATTCAGCTGGTCTGCAAGCTGATGTAATTGAGAATACATACATACATACATAAACTCACGTCTTTTTCCCATGGGGGTAGGCAGAAACTACAGAGCACCATATGCTACGATTCTTACATACTTCTTTTGCTTCGTTTACATTCATACATGTTGTCATACACACACGCCGGTTGCGAGTACTACGCACCTAACCTTTCTGAAGAACCTCACCAATAAGGTCTATGTATGTCCTTCTAGGGCGTCCCCTCCCGGCGTTCCCTTTTACATCTGCCTTGTAAATACCTTTCGTTAGTCGCCTTTCATCCATCCAATTGGGAATATTCTAGGTAAATGTGTAATACAAATGTAAAGTCAGACGTGAAATAGAAAATCATCGTTATTTAGTTTCGATGATGGAGCAGCCCTACATAGACAAGACTAATGTGGATGCGGCCGACGAACCAAGAAGACATCGAAAAAAATATTATATGGGTAGGTAGCTTATTTTATATTTTGTATGTGTTTTAAATGCTAATTGAAATTAATTTAATGTATAATATTTTATGGATTTTTATGCAATAACATTTTTTGTCCCCTTGAGAACCATCAAACACTATTAGCCCATTAAACCAGCATGTCACGAAGAACTAAAGTTTTGGGGACCGGAGCAACATTGCGCAAGCATTGATAGGGTAATCTCGTTTTAATTGTTTGTTAGTTATCGAAGGGATACTTGATACAAGGCAGTTGTTTAGTTCCGGGTAAGTGGGTAGTTCAGTTTTATATGGGTAACTTATTAAGTAGTTCTATCCTTACGAAGATGCGTAGAATTTAGACATTCGTTTGTTATATAGGTTCTTAATGGAGGAATTGAGTAGTTTACTGTTACTGTTGCCTGCATCATCTTATGGGCAAAAGTGGACCATTAGTCGTGTGTTTTGTCCAGCTCGTCTCGACATTTTTACGGGGTCTGCCGCGACGCTTTGTAGTAATGATATTATAAGTAAAAAGGTGTAGATAGGTTATAAGTGCTCAGAAAGCGACACGTTAAAATGTGGCTAGCCAGACACATTTTACTCAGCCGATCGATTCAGTAAAAGTCACGCCGTGTAAACTTAAGTGAAGTGAACTGTCAATGCCTAGCATTAGTATGAAATGACAGCTCAATTCGCCCTCACTACGCCTACTTTTTCACGCGGTGATTTGATCAGCCGGTCGATTCAGTAAAAGTCACGCCATGAAAACTTGAGTGACGTGAACTGTCAATGCCTAGCATTAGTATGGAATGACAGCTCAATTCGCCCTCACTACGCCTACATTTTCACGCGGTGATTTGACCAGAATCGCACTGCAGAATCGCACTGCAGTGTCGCGTCGCGCCTTCAACGGTCGCGTGCGTGCGTTAGTGTGCCGTTTTTGAAGGTCGAATGTTGTTTAGGTAACCTATCTACACCTTTTTACTAATAATATCATTGCTTTGTAGCTGTGTCAGGGCTCCACCTTAATGGGTATTTACGGATTAATTAAAAATCTTATCGTTTAAATCATGTATATCTATAAATTAAAGTTTAGGAAAAACCCGTCAACCATTTCAACGTTAGAGGCTTTAGAATCATGTTCTGCCGGTCATATCAGTAAAAGGGAACCATTGGGAACTTGAGTGAAGTGAATTGACAATGCACTGATTTCTACAGAATCGCACTACCGATCTCAAGTTATATTTTGTATCGAAAGCAAATTCCTAATATTAAATACGCACGCAAGGCATTTCTAACTTATCAAATTCATGTACGTATTGTATAATCACTTGCTTCAAAAAACAGTATAGTCAGGAAACCGGCATGCCTGAGAGATATTTTTCTCGACGGCTTGTTAAGTTAAGTCAGAAACCCATAGGCTGACATATAGGGCAAGCTTAATAATTAAACACTTATATTTTTGTCAAAAAAGGACACTGATAAAAATAGTACAGACTGAAAGTACACTGAATTTTACTCCCGCTCTTTTTTTATCACCAACGTAACCATAGACAAAACATATTATTTGTAATTAGCAAAGAGGATATTTTCAAAGGTTGACATGTGTGACTAAAACTATGAACTATCAAAACCATTCTATCGCTTGATGCAGAACCGCTTATCAAGGCTCATAACTACTGCATCTGTGGTAACAGATTATATATCACAAATAAGGGATATTGTTTGCAATAATTACCTTTACTGCAAATCTGTAATGATTGGACCATCAATTCTGTTTATCAATGTCCGGGATCAGATGAGCATGGACGCCATCAACAATACATTATAACGTGTGATTGATTTCATGGCCTATTGATACGGTTACTTGGGATTCAATTACGTAGTAGCAATGGCGGATAATGCGTTGTTATTTGAATCTGCTGCTATCGCTATAGTGATAGAAATAGCCTGTGTTGCTGAGTAGTTTGTTCTGCCACTTCTGCCCGGCAAAAACACAAGGAAGTGGCGAAGGGCGGGCGTTTTTATATGCAATGTTGGCGGTTTTTAACACCAAATTTATATTTTAACCGTCAAAGGTTTAAAAAAATACCATTTAGTGTTTGCCACCGCCGTGCATGTATAAACGTTAACAAAGCTAGAGAAAGAGAAGTAAGAATTAAGTAGCAGGTGGCGTTCTGGGTTTTTGTCTAACTCTATGGAAAAAAGGCGTGAGACGATGTACGATTATTACGTACTCCTTTTACATCCATATATCCGATCATACACGCACGCTAGTTGCGAGTACAGAAGAACAACACCAACTACTTAATACTTCTCTCGCGAGTACTCGCGACTTTTTCCGTATTAGTATATGATAGATAAGGTAAGTGTAAGTACCTTTTTGGGCGTCCCCTCCATATATTAGACTCTTGAAACACTGCACAGAAATAATACAATAAGGAGACCGATTTCAAAGAGCTACGAAATACAATATAGAGTCCTCTTCAACGAGTCCAACTCTCTGCTAGGGGTAAATTAAAAGTCAGCCAATATCTAGCGAATCTTCCTAAAGCAATTTCAGCTTATTGCTAGAACTCGCATTTACATCCAGATTTACTAGAAACAAACTCTTGAATCTTCGTTACAGAGGCAAATAATGCTTTCAAATGTTCATTATGATTGTAGAAAAGAGACAAAATACTACTTTTAAATGAGAGAGAAGATATTCTTTAAGAGATGCAGGTACACATCGAATGGAATCCGTGGTGATTACAGCAGTAGGTGATGATTACAATAATTTCTTTCCATGGCGATTTTATTAAACAATAATCAGCTTGTTACTGGTTTACTTCCGAATAAAGGCATACACAGAAAGCACGAGTATTGATCACCATGGTTACTGAAGGCGTGATGCCGATTCTAGTCCAGGTTTTCCTTCTTCAATATCAGTGATGTCTAAGACTTTATGGCTTTCCGTGACGGTGACTTCAAGTACATCATCTTTACTTAAAACGTATTTAATATTGTTTACAAAATATTAAAACTGAAACCACTTTAGAAGATTACTTAATTGTGGGAGTATCTTGCCCATTCTTCTCCATACAAAATTACCCTTTGAAAGGGGCAACTAGATTTTTATATTTTACTTAACTTGTAAGTTTGTCCTCATTAAATCGCAATCATTAATATCACACTTATCAGTTGAAAATTGTTTATAGTCTACATTTAAGAATGTTTTTGAAGTTATACTTCTTTTGGCACATAGTCAACAGTTTAGTTGTTTTCTACTGTTACGCCAAAGAAGTATTACTTCTAACGCAAGTACATAGTACACACACACTTTTAGGGGTGGATTTGAACACACGAAGTCACACATGAGACATGAGACCATCGCCCATAGATAAATGGGAAAGCACTGTGAACACATTTCAGTAGTGAACCATACAGACTGGTAAGATATATAATAATAATCTATCATTTTATTAATAATGTGCGTCACACACGAATGCTGCGGGACGTTGACGATGAAACCATTATGGCGACGCTATTATCGTAAATCGAAATTACCATTGTAAGTTGGTACAAGACATAAAAGTTAAGTAGAAAGACGTCGTTAAGTGTAGTGTATGAGAGGAGGCATAAATAGTGATATAATAATGCTTTGCGAAGCTGAGAGTAGAAGCGGCTACAATTTCATGAAACATTAAGTATGGAAGTTTATACAAAAAAATTATTTAAATAAACAAAGTATCCGACCGACGAAAAATACATTAAATAAATATTTCAAAATTTTCACACGACGCCATCTAGTCCCAAACTAAGCAGAGGTTAATGTGTTATGGGTACTAGATAGCTGATAAACATACTTCTAAATTTCTCAATACATATTATAGATAAATATCACCTAGACACAGGACAGATGGTCGTGCTCTTCAAACATTTGTCTTGGGAAGGAATCGAACCCACGACTTCTGGCATAGCAGTTAGGGCTGCTAACCACTTGACCAACAGGCCAGTCAATTAGGTTTTAACTGAAAAGAAACAAGTCCAGTAGTCCTGTACAAATAAAACGTGGAACAGAAATTAATATATTACCCAGCTTGAATCTGCCCAATGATAAGTCCTTACTGAGAGTGCTACATGCATACATACAGAGGCTGATAAACACATTAGCAACCCCTTACGTCGCGCAGTCGGGTAAAATAGTACTAACGAATATTATAAAATGACATCATTATAATATGCCTAGTAAATATTTTCCAAACCATGTTAGGGTCGGCTTCTTATATACTGTATGCAGCTGAACACCAATATTGTGCAAGGAGTGACGGCCTATCTGAAGTGCATAGCCCAGTTATTAGTTTACGAAATACCTCATAGCAAGACTGGTTAGATATTCAGGCTTCCAAGTACCTGACTCCATGACTTACAAAGATCTAAAAACATTCAACGCGTACCCTGCGCGCTCCAGGTCTTGATGGATGCTACTGATGGTGTAGATGCAGGTGAAGTGAAGGCGAATTAAGCTCTCATTCCATACCAATGCTAAGGATTGCAATTTCACTTCTAACAGTGACTCTAAACGGGGTGACTTTTACAGAATCGCGGGGTACGACTTTACAGTTAGACATTGACATGCTAAGAAGAACCGATTATTTTTAAAATAGTACTTGTTCCTACTGATTAATAATTATAATTATCAATTGCTTCAAAAACGATAATGGAAAACATCACAAAAATTACTGATGTCACTCAAAAAACTGCCACGCTTAAATGGAACTGCCCCCCTAGCCAAGTTACAAACGATTCGTATCTATTCTCTTTTTACAATCGAGAACGCCTCAAATCCCTTTGTTTTGACCACGTGACTTATCACCTTTCGCTAAGTTACGTGGTCAAAACAAAGGGATTCGATTCTACAATCGCGAACGCCTCAAATCCCTTTGTTTTGACCACGTGACTTATCACCTTTCGCTAAGTCACAAAACAAAGGGATTTGAGGCGTTCTCGATTGTAGAAAGAGAAAAGATACGAATCGTTTGTAACTTGGCTAGGGGGGCTGGGCTGGACACATTTGCCGCATGTCAGACGATCAGTGGGCCAAACGCACGACCCAATTGGTTCTCTTGCATGGCAAACGATATCGCGGTAGGCCGAAGCGTAAGGCGAAGATGGCGGAACGAGCTGGACTCCTTCGATAAAGACTGGTGCCAAAAAGCCCTTGACAGAGAAGTAGAAAGAAGTAGGTAGCCTTTGGCCTGCAGTGGGAAAATACAGCTTTGTTATAATAATAATAATGTGGCATGCCTGAGAGATATTTCGCGATGGCATGTGAAGCCAACTGGCAGCATAAAAACTTTAATACCAGTTCAGACTAAATAACTGATCTCACACTAAGTTCTGTCAGTCACACGCTACCTCCTTCAACTTGATTGGACCTCAGCTCATATAGTTGCTATTAGGAACGGGAATAATTGATAGTGTAGCCGCACATAACCCGTATGTTTGTGATACGTGGTCGGTCAATGCTGTATGATGCGATCTATTGCTTTATTGTAACTGTAACCTTGCTCTTTTTATGCTTTTACGCAAATTAACGTTTTAATAATAATAAAAGTCTTCAGATCATACAATCCATAAATCAATAGTTACAAAACAGAATAGAATAGAGTAGCCCGCCCACACAACATACACAATTTTACAAAAACAATAAATTCAATTAAAAACAAACAACATTCACAAAATTATAAACCACACAATAGAAATTAAAATAGAAAATAACAAAACAATCAAGATTGAAGATTGTTTTGATTTCAAGGATGTTTTAATGTATACAGTAAATATATCACGTAATGAAAGCGCAGTAAAGTGTACTTACCTAGCATGTCTACCTAATAATTAATCGGTTCATGCGATACAGCCCACTGACAGGTAAATGGACCAAAGGACGGATAGTGAAGGCGTAGTGATATGGTTTCAATACTACTCTTTGGGTCCGGAACCCTAAAAAATATCAATAATGATATGCTAAGTGAAATATTCCGCCATAGCTGCCCACAACAAGTGCTCCTATTGTAACAGTACTTTCACTACTTGTTGCTCTTTCAGGAAACTATTTAGTGAAATAACATTTAGTATTTTAACTGCTCACCCAGTTAAACTCTCGAGTCTGCATTGGTTGAAGCGCCCTATATTAAATCATTCTAAAATCTTGTGCGATGCGATTTCCCACTGTTTTAGCTACGTTGTTCAAAATAACCTTTATGAAGTTGTATTTAAATACTTGTCGGGTAAAGTGTGATTGAGTTTTTTTCATTAGAAATGTTCTTTATTGCGGCCCGGAGTCTGAATTTTCCCTTTGTTACTTGAGACTTAAACATGGCTGGTGAAATGTGGCTGCATCTCTGCCTAACCCTATGTTGAACACTGGCGTGATGTTTGCTATGTTTATAGTTAACGCAGAAAAGTATTTTTGTTTGATTTTAGTAGTTCGTAAGTTTGCCTAGGATCTTATCTCGACATAATCACAAAAGGTCAGAAGACAATGGTGGTCTCTTTATAAAGAGAAAGAGACCATCACTAACTTCGCCTACGTATGTTTCTTAATGAATTACAGCCTATGTATGAGTCATTCTGAAGTATAAGTTAAAGCTTTATTTAACACCGTTTCGTAGTAATTTTGCGTGAAAGAGAAACATACATCAATGCATCCTCATATTTTTTACATTTATGTCGTCGTCAGCGATGGCTAAGCGGTAAGGCCGACATCAATGGCGTTTCGTGGTTCCAGGTTTACAACGTAGAATAATAATCTTCATTGCAGCATTAACTTCACTTTAAAAAACGTAATCACAAAACACTCAAATAGGTACCTAAACCGACATTTTCGTATTGGACTAGTGTCTTTGTTAGTGTCTCAAGTCAAACTCAGCTCTGCCTAGCTTCTACTCGCCTCAATACTCTATTCGCATGACATGACATCGTTCGCATCATTAGCAATAACAGCTGACGTCACGGTGTTTACCATAGACTCGGTACTAAAGTAATCAACTTCACAACTTATTATTTCTGAATATCGTTTGCCACGATATGTAGAATATTGGAAGGTTTTTTTAATAATGAGTAGGTACACAACACTGACACTATAATAATAAATAATTTATTAACGCATATTTCATCCATTGTTCATATCAGCTAACTG
Source organism: Euplexia lucipara (assembly GCA_921972225.1). NCBI lineage: Eukaryota > Metazoa > Arthropoda > Insecta > Lepidoptera > Noctuidae > Euplexia > Euplexia lucipara. The sequence continues at coordinate 19,500,859 of OV179156.1, forward strand.
GGCACGGTATCGGGAGGACAATCGCGAACAAATAGCGCAATTTGTCTTGTTTTTTGCGCGGTTCCGTGTTTCTGATACATTGCTGGCAAGGTCGGGTGACACGTTTGTCTAGCATAAACTCTAGGTCCACGATGTTCAATAAATTTACTAGCTTTCATTAGATCTGAAAGCTACATTGAGGATATTTCCTCAAAATGAGGGTTATTATTATGTTATTCCAGAATTACGTGAAACGACTTTATTAGATCATTCTCCATGGGAAATAAGAGTACCTATCTTATGTCACGGTCGCCATATTGAATTCTGAGTGCAGGTTACGGATTCATGCTCGCCAGAGATGAACTCACCTTTATTTCCAAGTAGAATAGGTTTTACTTTTCTACAAGGTGATAAAAAGTAATTCTATCCACAAAGTGTGTATACTGTACCTACTGAGACACCAACACACACACGCATGCACGCTAACACCCATGCACACACACACAGATATATTCATAACACACATTCAAATACGGCTCATAGCCAATTAGTTGATATCTTCTTTGTTTTGCTTGTTACCCACCCATTATTTTTATTTTTCATTTTAACCACTGTTATTATACTCCGAGTCTATTGTTTGTACCTGTAGTCATAACTTAGCCACTTATCTGTCCCACAATATGACTCATGTTGATTATTTAACTATTGTTATTACTATTATTTATTTATATCAACTTTAAATCATACATTTTTACAAAATTAATAAATCATTTCACATTCACAACAAACAAAAACAACACAAAGATTGATACATTACATTTAAAATGAAAATTAAAACCATTGTGTTTACTTTGTGAACAGTGAAAGTGTAAGACTGAGCCCTGGCACCCATAACATAAGTTCACTCTTAGCTTCGTTGTCAGTGGTCTGAACTTAGTGTTAACTAAAATTTAAGGGAAACCAGTCTTTGTTGGTACTTTTCGTTCTTACTTGCTAAGCAAGTAAGAACGAAAATTGTAAAGTAGAAATTAAACTTATTATTTTATAAGTAAGCTGTTTGTTATCAAAATTTTCATACCCGCATTTAAAAAAACTTTTATGCATTACTTAGTTGAGGTTCTAAATTCAAATCAGATTATTGACCAGCCGGTTTTAATTTTATATTATTTTCTGGCTACACCATGGGACTTAAATAACTTGCATTGGGTTAAACCTGAAACGTTCCACGGTGTTGTGAAAAGATAAAATTTCGCTGTACAAAAAATATACAAAAAAGATCTCTCATTTGCTCACACCGTGTGTAACAAACACAGGGTGTTCACAAAACAAAACATAAAAAAGAGCGTTTGATTGTCGCGTCGCCATGAATATGCATCGATATGTATCAAGCGGTGTCACTCGTGCCTGTTGTGTCGACCTGTGCCAGATGAGACTCCCGACCGTACTTAGTTACGTGTTTTGTTCTTTTGTGCGAAGCTTTTTGAAGGCTTTTGGAGTTGACTGTGTATGTGGAAAATGTTCATTCTTCATAATATGGATTGTATTAGCGCTACACTTTTCCGTTAGTACTTATACAAAATACGCGCTGAGATGTGGAGTTATGAACATCTGTCCGATTAACCAAAACCAATCAGAGATTTTAAGAAACAGTATATTTTTCGCCTAGTGCTCGAATTTTGGCCTTTTTAGCTTTCCACACTTCTTTACTACTCTTTTAATCTACCCTACGCTACGTAATACGGAACTTGAATTGAATACGAGGAAAGTTCCCACCGGGTTTTGACTGACGGAGAAAGATTATAATATTATTATGATTTTCGTTTTTTTTTGTTATAACAGATGAGCGGCCAGTAATACTATTTTTATAAACATAAAAAGTTAAAAAAAATCTCGGGTGTAGGCGACTATCTTTTACGTTTCAGACCATTGAATTAGAAAAGCTATGGAAACAGCATTGCACTCAAAAAGTGGCACCACGAATAGTACGTCTAAGTAGGCGGGGCTTTAAAAGTACGTCTTTTTTGAGAACTAGTCTACTGCGCACTCAGTGACGGAAGGTCGCATTGATCAAAGCGTTTGACGTGTCATTATTTGGTTAAAACATTGGTGGAATTATAAAAAAATGACTTCGTGTGTAGTAAAGTGGTGCAGAAAATGCAAAGAAAGGCGGAAAAGTGATACTGGAATAACATTTCATTGGTGAGTACCTAAATATAAATATTTTTAATATATATATTTACTTACTGTTTTACCAATTTGAATGAAATTGACACTTGAACCAAAAATAGGTTTATTTATTCAGCATAAAAATAGGTAATTCTAAACTGTGTCTGGATTTCCGCATATTGGCGAGTTATTAAGCGGTTAGAATATACATTTAAAGTTAGTTGTATAAGTATACAAATAAATACAAATGTGAATAAAACACAAACTAGTAATTCTTTGTGGCCGGCGTTATGCAATAAGTGCTCGTAACCAGCCCAATGAATTATTCTTTTAGGATTTTGTTTTTGTAAATAAGTATTTTTTTTTTTGATAAACATTAGTTTGTAGTATTTTGAATACACGAACACACATTTATTACCGATTAATTATCGTTGTAATATTTTCAGTTTTCCTAAAAATGAACTAAGGCGAATGTTGTGGACAAAGGCTGTTCGTTTAGAAAGAAGACAGGAAGATTGGGCACCAAATAAATTTAGTAGGGTGTGCTCACATACATTTTGATGCTCAAGACATGTATCTGTCGAGTAAGGGCAATCGCATGTTGAAGAAATCTGCAGTACCTATTTGCACGGTAAATAATTTTCATATCAAAAGATTAATTATAATTATTAAAATTATTTTTATTGTTGGCCTTCATAGATGGTTCATAAAACATACTTATTAGAAGGAACTGTTGCGTCCGCTGACAGATTATTGGTAATAAATTATGGTCATTAACTTCTGTTTAGATCAGAAAATAGTTTACAAAGTAAAGTAGGTAGTAGTAGATTTAACATTGTATTAAAGTTCAAGCCTATGGAAAAGCGTGTAATTCTAGTATATTTACCAGGTTATTAATAATAATAGTAATAATAATAATAATACTTTGATACTTACAGCCTCTGCTTTCTTGTTTGCCTCGGCTGTACCTAATTATCAACCTACCGCATTTATATCATAATGTACTATTACTTTCACTTATTGTTAACATACGATTGAGCTAACATTTCAATAAACCGCGATGTTTGGAAGGATGGAAGGGAAGCCTTTGCCCTGCAGTGGGACACATAAGGCACAAATTATTAATTATTATTATTATTGTTAACATTCTTAATTTGTCAATAAATATATTTTTACTTTATCCGAATTTTATTTATCTTCATCGACCGCTTTAAAGTGATATCTTGAAAACTTCTAAACCAATTTTGATATATCTTGCATTTATATCTAATTACTCGTACCTATACCTGATTATGGAATTTTGGGATAGAAGGTGCCCTACGGTCTTATCCAGGTGATAACATATACATGTGCCAAATTTCATCCAAATCCATTCAGCCTTTTGACGAGGACTAACGAATAAATAAACTCACTTTCACATTTATAACAGTCAGTGGTAAGTAAGTGTTTTATTATTTTATTTATTAACTATTTAAAAAACTATAATTAAATTATGTTATAGTTAAGTTATATATATAGTTGTAGTAGGTTATTTAGTTAGGAATATTTAGGTACATAGACTATATTTTTTTAAATGTAAAAGACGTTGATTTGCTAAATAAATAGTAATATTAATTAGTGAAATAAAAAAAACAACAAATCTCCCTACTGCTCTGGTTACGTATTATGCCTATGCATACGCATGGTTAAACTATGGCGTAATATTATGGGGAAATAGCCACAGATGCACCAACACTTTTCACACTACAAAGAAGACTGATTAGAATATTAGTTAATATAGATAACACAGACAGCTGCATACCCCATTTCCAAGAACATAAAATTTTAACACTTCCTTGTATATATATGTCGCCGCCAGCGATGGCTGAGCGATGAGCTGACACCGATGGGGGTTTCGTGGTACAGAGTTCATAACGTAGAATAGCAATCTTCATTGCAGTAATAACCTCACTTAATAATCTTAATCACAAAACAACTCAAATCTAGGTAACTGACAGTTTCGTGCTGGATGTGTGTCTTCGTCGGTGTCTCAAATCAAACTGGGCTCTGCCCAGCTCCCACGCACCAGCACGACTCTGTCCACGTGACATTACCGAAAACACATTCGCGCCATTTTCAAATGACAAGTAACGTCACGCTGGTCACCATAGACTCTGTACTAAGTTAATCAACTTCACAACTTATTATTCAAGAATATCGCTTGCCGCGACATATATAATAAATTACCAGACGAAATTAAAAATGTTCAAAAATAAAATATATTTATAAATAAATTAAAACAATTTCTAATCCGTAAATGTTATTATAATATTACTAAAACGAGTATTTAAACGATAAATTTAATAAATAAACAATAATAACAAAAAGAAAAGCAAAAATATTTTATAATACGGAACGCGATGATTACGGGGTGCGTAGGAGAATTAATTTCGTTTTTAATTTTGGATATTTTCATCTGTTGCATCTGTCATTTTATATTCTTATTATTTATATTCTTATTTATTTATATATAATTTATGCCTCTTTGTGGGCTATTGTACATTAATGTATTCATGGCATTGCAGTAGGCCCTATCAGAATAACAGCGCTGCGGTATTTATTGCTTTTCTTTAAAAATCGTGGCATCGTGCTGAGATAGGGGCCTTTTTGGCCTCGCACAGGTCTTTTGTTTTAATTTTTATTTAATATGTTATTTTTAGTTTTTTAATGTTAAATTCCTGTGCGTGTCCCAAATAAATATATTTTCTTTCTTTTCTTTCTTTCTTTCTTCTTTAATACTTACCAATAATAATAATATAATAATTACGAGTAGTAAAAATTATATGTAAGTATACAATTATTTATAAGCCTACCTCAGCCTACCTACACTAAACAAAAGACTAGTAGAGATTAATATAAAATTTTAAATATTTATAATAGCCCTCCTCCCGTACGCAAAATACGCGCTTGGTCGTGGAGTTGCGGACACCTGCCCGTTAAACCTAACCTAACCTAATAGCCCTCCTCGTAATTCTCCTGATTTTTACATTGTTATGCCCGACAGGGCCCACAATGATGCATATAATTATTATATCCTTATGTACCTACCACCTAAGTTCACATTGTGGAATGCAATAAATATATTGAGTATTGATTAAAAAAAAACAATAGTATAGAAGTATCAATATAATTTGTATGTATGTATTGTATATAGGTAATTTACATTTATATTCTGTCGGAATTCATTCAAAAAAGTCATTGTTAAATATACACAAATAATTTAATTTAGCTAAGTATCTACTGCATAACACCATCCACGCTCGGCTCGCTGTCATCTTGACTCCGCCCAGTGACCTTGATGCACCCAATCGCGCACTAGCTTCGTCTATTATAGTGTGTCAGTTGTTTGCGTAAATGGAACCAAAATTGAAGCGTTATTTGTATGAGAATTACGTTTCCATAGCTTTTCTAATTCAATGTTTCAGACGCTTAATAAATAGCCTTTGTAACACCTTTATCTGACATTATGGTATGCAAATAAAAGAATAAGAATATGAAGTCGATCGTCGACGGTCGTCGTGTGATGTGTATGTATATTTAAGTCCGCCTTTGTACAGTTTTTTTTACTTGTGCATAAAGTTTTAATAAATAAATAAATAAATAAATATGAACATGAATAAATAACAAATAAAAGTGAAACCCGCTGTATTAATAAAACAAACAATAAATAAAAAAAATACAATTTCTTGATCCGCAAACATTTACTACGTTTACTAGTGTATAAAGTAGGTAGATCAATTTCCCCGGTGCAGAGTGCAAGGGTGATCAATGATCATACATCAACTGAACGGGACGCGAACAAAATTCTTTTAGTACTTTATATCTATTTTCTCGACGTATATTTATTGGGTGTCAGTTAATACGAGGGCAGTTGCACCGTTTATCTTAACGGAGATGTTTGAAAATACGCAGGTTTAAAAATCGAATGTGCATTTTAAATTTTCTGTGTTCGATTTTTGTGTTTTCCGTTGACGGGGTTGTGAATAACGTAGGCGCCGATTTTGGTTCAATTGTGTTGAAACTTATTTATTTCCTAACAGGCGGTTGATAGAAAAAAACACCGCGTGAAACGTCGACTGAAGAGAACTGTCAATAGCATAAGTATGAAACATCAGCAAAGTTTCCCTTTCTTTCAAATCAATGACATTATTATTTACTTTGTACAGTATTTTTATTTTATTCTTTAATATCTGTGAATGTAAGGACTACGTGGTTTAAAAAAAATCTTTTCTTAATCTTAACGTTCTTTTTTAACATTTTGTCTAGCAGTTTCAGTACCTATGTAGGGTTCAACACCTATCACATTATTATAGTTTATTTATTTACATATTTAATTAAGAACACAACAGTCTCCGCGCACGCAAACTCCTTGTTTAAGCAAGGAGAGCGTGCACGGCCCGTCACTTGACAGACGATAAAACAGACTTGTCAACGCATGAGACAGAAAATTAGCTTCTAAAATATTATATTCACTTTTCTCAATTACTCCTTCTACTCACGTAAACATATATTTACCAAACTGGTGACCCCGAGTAGAACACTAGAAAAATGAGTGACAGTGATTCTGAGCACACCGCGTCATCGCAAATGGCGGAACACGTAGTGCATACAACACGCAGGACGAAAAGCGGTTCCAACATTGGGTCGCATGAAGTTTACCGCGTAGCAGTAAAGTTACCACCATTCTGGCCGGAAGAACCGGATATCTGGTTCGCTCAAATCGAAGCACAATTTGAAATTGCGGGAGTGACTAATGATGTCACTAAATTCAACTACGTGGTGGGTCACCTTGACCCCCAATTTTCAAAAGAAGTAAAAGATATAATTATGTCCCCGCCAGCTAATAATCGGTACAATAAATTAAAGACCGAATTAGTTAAGCGCCTCTCCGTCTCCCAGGAGAAGAAGCTGAAACAATTGCTGATGCATGAAGAGATGGGCGACCGGAAGCCGTCGCAATTTCTTCGCCACCTGCAGGGGTTAGCTGGACCATCAGTACCAGACGACTTTGTGCGCACCATCTGGAGTAGCCGGCTCCCCAATAACATCCAGCCTCTTTTGGCATCGCAACCCCTCAGCACTCTTGAGGCATTGGCTGAGCTGGCCGATCGCGTCCAGGACATCGTCGCACCTGCACACCATGTTGCCGCAACTTCGGCAGCAGGAGTCACCATGAGTGAAATGGCAGCCGAGATCGCCGAGCTTAAACACGCTATGAAGAACCTGACGCTGCAACTAGAGCACAACCTTCCGCGGAATCGCTCCCAGAGCCCAGGTAGAAATGCGAGAAGCAGCTCACGCCAACGAGCTTCGACCCGCTCAGAGTCATGCTACCGTCAGCATCCGGTGTGCTGGTACCACTCAATGCATGGCGAGAACGCGAAGCGATGTGTCAAACCATGTGACTACAAGAAGGGAAACGCCGCGGGCAGTTGGTAATGGCGACGGACGACTGCCTCACTAGTACTGGTCGCCTGTTTGTTACAGATAGGATAACAAAGACACAGTTTCTGGTTGACACTGGTAGCGACCTCTGCGTCTACCCTCGCCGTCTACTCAGCGAGCGTCGTGCGCCGACAAACTATCAACTTGTGGCTGCAAATGGGACTATTATTAGTACATATGGTTTTGTGGACTTAAATTTAAATCTAGGTTTACGTAGAGACTTTAAGTGGCGTTTTGTGGTAGCAGAGGTTACTAAACCCATTATCGGTGTAGATTTTCTAAGTTTTTACTCATTAGTTGTGGACTGTCGTAACCAACGACTAGTCGATAGATGTACAAATATGTCTGCTATAGCCTCAATGAAATATGATTCATCATTGTTTTCTGTAAAGGTTTCGTCTGGCAACTCAAAGTACCACACACTTCTCGAAAGTTTCCCTGATATCACTCGACCCGCCGGTACACTACGCGTTACACCTCATAACACAGTTCACCACATCCGCACCACCCCTGGCCCTCCAGTTTACTCTTCATTTCGGCGGCTGGCGCCAGATAAGTTAAAAATAGCTCAGCAGGAGTTCCAGCTCATGCTGGCTAATGGAACTGCCAGACCCTCAGAGAGTCCTTGGTCGTCACCACTTCATCTCGCGCCCAAAAAAGACAACGGTTGGCGACCTTGCGGTGACTACCGCATGCTTAATGCGCGAACCATACCTGACAGGTATCCGATTAGGCACATTCACGATTTTGCTCACAGCATTACAGGATGTCGACTTTTCAGCACAATTGATCTTGTGAAAGCCTACAATCAACTGCCTGTTAGCCCGGAGGATATTCCGAAAACGGCGATCACCACACCGTTTGGTCTGTACGAATTTCCGTACATGACGTTTGGTTTGCGTAACGCAGGACAAACTTTCCAACGTTTTGTTGACGAGATGACTAGAGGTTTGGATTTTTGCTACTGTTACTTAGACGATTTTTTGATCTTTTCTAGATCAGAAGCAGAGCACGAAGAACATCTTCGCATAATTTTCAGCAGGATGAAGGACTTTGGCATGCTGGTCAACACATCCAAGTGCGTTTTTGGTGTCCCAGAAGTAACTTTCTTGGGTTACCACATCTCCGAAAAGGGCACGAAACCACTTCACACTAAAGTAGAAGCCATTAAAAACTTTCCGCAGCCCAAGGACGTTCGTCAGTTGCGCCGATTCTTAGGCATGGTAAATTTTTACAGGCGTTTCTTGCCTCACGCAGCTCAAATCCAGGCGCCACTTCACAACCTCTTGATTGGCAACGTAAAGGGTTCGCATCCTATATGTCTTGCTGAGAATACTTTGCAAGCATTTGAAGACTGCAAGGAAAGCCTAGCTAAAGCTGCTCTATTAGCGCACCCTGATTGCAAAGCCAAACTTGCATTGGTTACTGATGCATCGGACACTGCAATCGGCGCAGTGTTACAGCAGCTTAGCGATGATGGTTGGCAGCCATTAGCTTTCTTTTCCAGCAAGCTTAGTCCTTCGCAAACAAAATATTCTCCCTATGACAGGGAACTGCTGGCCATTTACGAGGCCATCAAATACTTTCGCCACATGTTGGAGGCTAGACATTTTGTAGTGTACACGGACCACAAGCCGATCAGTTTCGCATTCCACGAGAGGAAGAAAAACTGCTCGCCTAGGCAATTCCGGTATCTCGACTTCATCGCCCAATTTACCGCCGACATAAGGCACATTTCCGGCAAAGACAATGTCGTGGCCGACTCCTTATCTCGTGTGGAAGAAGTGCAGGTAGCGGTCAGTCTTGACAACCTCGCGGACGCACAAACTTCCGATCCGGAACTTGCCAATCTACTTAAGGGAGGATCGTCTTTATCTTTGGAGAAGATGCAAGTCACCGGGATACGTACAGCTGTGTACTGCGACGTCAGTACTACGTCTCCCAGACCGTTCGTTCCTGTAATACTCCGAAAACAAGTATTTGACAGTTTGCACTCTCTCAGTCACCCTGGTGTCTCAGCCACTGCCAAATTAATCGCAGAGCGCTTCGTTTGGCCAGGCATCAGGAAGGACTGTAGAGAATGGGCACAAGCTTGTCTTGAGTGCCAACGGGCTAAAGTAAACCGACACGTTTCTGCGCCGTTAGGGGCGTATCATCTTCCACGTGCTAGGTTCACCACCGTCCACATCGACCTTGTGGGCCCGCTACCAATATCAGAAGGCTTTAGGTACTGTCTGACAGCAGTCGACCGATTTACCAGGTGGCCAGAGGTCGTTCCCATTGTCGACATTACTGCCGAGACAGTAGCAAAAGCGTTGCTGTCCGGATGGATTGCCCGATTTGGTTGTCCCATCGACATTGTTACAGACAGAGGACGACAGTTTGAATCGGCCTTGTTTCAACAATTGTCTAAATTGGTTGGGTTCCAGCACAAGCGGACAACGGCATATCATCCGGCGTGCAATGGCATGGTTGAGCGATTTCACCGGCAACTCAAGGCGTCCATCATGTGCCATGCCAATAGTAAATGGACAGAGTCCTTACCGTGGGTATTGCTTGGTATACGGAGCGCATTCAAAAAAGATGTCCAAGCGTCTTCCGCCGAACTAGTATACGGCGAACCGCTAAGACTCCCTGGAGAATTTTTTACTCCAAGTAATACCGGTACCACCGACATTACCGAATTCTCCGCACGCATCCGCAAATTTGCCCAAAACTTACAGCCAACTCCAGCTTCCCGACACAACACAACAAACACTTTTGTTTTCAAGGATCTGCAGACCACTGATCATGTGTTCCTTCGCGAAGACGCATTACGTGGCTCGCTACAACCAGCCTACACAGGTCCTCACAAAGTTCTGCAAAGAGGTGACAAAGTTTTTAAGATACTATTCAAGGGCAAAGAGGTCACGGTCTCAATAGACCGCCTAAAGCCAGCCTATATATTGGCTGACAAAGTTGACCCAAAAGAGACTAATCCAACTAGCAGTATACCACAGTATACCACTCGTTCTGGTCGTCACGTCAGATTCCCAGATATTTATCGCCCTTGATGGTCTCTGGAGGGGGGTGATGTAGGGTTCAATACCTATCACATTATTATAGTTTATTTATTTACATATTTAATTAAGAACACAACAGACTCCGCGCACGCGAACTCCTTGTTTAAGCAAGGAGACGCGTGCACGGCCCGTCACTTGACAGACGATAAAACAGACTTGTCAACGCATGAGACAGAAAATTAGCTTCTAAAATATTATATTCACTTTTCTCAATTACTCCTTCTACTCACGTAAACATATATTTACCAAACCTACTTTATGAGGCCAACCCAAATGTTCTTTCTTTGGTATTGTTCATCAGGACGTAGAGCTTTTCAAGTTCCGAGTTGAGCTCATGATAACTGACAAATGCTTGCACTGACTGATGTGATCCAGTTATATCTGTTTGGTTCTTTCCTCAAAAAAAGACCATTATCAGACACAAATCTGCATGGTTTTTACATAATTGACCAAGATATTGTCTGGAAATATATTTATGAGTTGGTGGCGCGAAGGGCTATGTTTAATGGACTGTTTTTTGCGATGCAATAATCAAACAATTGACAAACGCTTTGTCGATAGGTATTTCGAGTTGCGGGGGGTGTCGGAACAACAGAATGCAACCCGATAATTAGGGAGGGAAAGCACAAACCTTTTACTCCAGCCACGTGCTCGTGTCGTCGCCGGTGTAGTTTCCAGGTTCAGGAGCAGTTGGGCTTCAAGCTATTGTTCTCACACGTTAAGCACAAACACAAACTGTTTTTTAAAAGTCTTATTACATGCGAAAATGCGGTAATTCCAAAGTTATCAATATTTTCAAGCGGAGCGGGCCGACGCCATTGCGCACGCGATGCGATTCAATCCGGAAGTGGTTTTGCGACAAATGGCAGGGCGAATCTTCTTGTTCACTCGCGAGGTATGTGCGGAAAAGGGATGGGTATAGGGGATAAAATCAAAAAAAAAATCAAAAGTCATTTATTCAAATTAGGCTGAGGATCAGCACTTTTTGAACGTCAAAAATTACATAAGACAGTCCCCCAAAACGCCCGCCCTTCGCCACTTCCTAGTGTTTTTGCTGGGAAGAAGAAGTGGCGGAACAAACTCCCCAGCAACACGTCTGTCTGATATGTTAGAAGAACAGTTTAAACAGCATTGGAAATTAATAAACTTAATCATTTAAATTAAATAGTTTGCTACATGCTAGCTAGCACACACCAATATACAAGACAGTAGTAATAAGAATAGTAAGTACCGACGTTGACAACTAAACTCATGCAAAAAATAAAATATAACTAACTGAATAAATGCCTTTAAGTAAAAAGGGCGTGCCCGCTTACATGTACAAAACTGGAATACATGACTAGGTCTACGACATTACATCAAAAATAAATAAAAAAAACGATACAATAAAAAAATTGAGACACTAGGACCATCGAAGCTAAAAAAAAAAGCAGTTACTAATTTAACAATAACAAAACCAAGGTCAGCAAGACGACCAGTCACCACAAGCAGCACCCGTTCACGAGCATAACGCAAAGATCAGCCATTACCCCCCTCGCCATATTAGAGGGAAGGTGGTAACCCGACCCCCGACGCTACCGCAAGCAGTAACATCTAAGGGAGCATGACGAACTTGCTTCCGGTTATTTATGCAAAAAAATAATCAATTAATAGGCTGGGTCACTAGTTAACATGTAATTCAATGCAACGCATTATAAAACAATATAATGAGAAGATCATGTATTAAAAAAAATAAAAAATAATATATAAAAAAAAAGATCAGGCAGTAAGTTAATTACAGTAAAAGAACATTATAACATTGTCTTGCGTTCAGGAAACCGACCAACTATTATTATCATCTAAGTAGTCGTTAATGGAGTAATATGCCCTAGAACAAAGGATAGATTTAATTTTTAATTTAAACGCACTAAAAGGCAAATCCAGAAATGAGACTGGTAACTTGTTATAAAAGCGAATACCGATAGCGGATGTCAATCATATTTTTGAATGTTGGCGCAACCATGAGTAATTAACGAGCATGTATACAATTACATGATGATAGTAGTTAGTACTAAGACGTAAATGAAGGATATTCCTCAATGATGAAAACATAAACATATTAAAATTTGACACAGCTGATCAAAACTGAAAATCTGAAATCAGGACTGTGTCACCTATACTCATAAACGTAAAAGATGGAAAAGGTGAAGAAAGATGAAGCTTAACGGTGAGCTAACATTTTATTAAGTTTCTATAAAAAAAAAAACAATAAAATGGTAGCTCACCGTTAAGCTCAAATTAAAGTTTGGTGCAATTGATCGGTACGAGTAAGTGAGAAAAATAAAATAAAATGGTCTTGCACCCCGCGTTAATCTATCATAGCGGTCACAGTTTTACTGCAACAGCTTATTTTCGAGCTGGAATTTCGTATATTATTAAAACTGTGAATATTTATCCAAATACCTCTGAACTTCGGGATTAAATGTTTGCAATCTTCTCGAAAATATTTCTTCTGTTAAAATAAACGTTAAAACCAAATATTGGTAAATATTGACATATTCGTTCAGGCAGTAATCAATTTTTATCTGAAGGGAAGGCAAGATAAATATTGAAATGAAATGGGAGCAATTAAATAGTGCATACTTGTTTATTGGCCGAGTATTTTTCTCACAATATTTTCATTGTAGATATGCATAAATTATGTACAGACAATATTGCGACTCAGGAGATACATTGCGTTACGAAAACGACTAAACCACTGATATGAATACCTAAACGCATAATCAATGATAACGACCATTGATGTGGGAATAACTGTTATTACTTGCTACACAACACTTATTACAATATATATTTTACTAGCATATACATATCTACACCACTAATTTTTAATTAGTACAAATACTTAAAGGGCTTATTACAGACGGTCTTCTTATTATATTTGTAAAATATCAAGAAATAACATTCAACGCGTTTGTTTATATCCCAAAAAGTCACCCAATTTATGGATATATTGTACAGGCTATTCATGACATAGTAGTATTCATTAATCGTCATCTCTCGCTCACGCACGTTCGCGTGATCTCGCTCAAGCATGTCCCGCCTCCAACAGCTGTTTTCGTTATTTAAGTTTCACTAAATAGTGGCATATATATTTAAAAAATGAATATCGTTTTTTTTACTTTTGAAAACGCAAATTTGATCAGTAACAGGTACGGATCCAGCCCATTTTTTTGTACTTATTAAAAAATAGCGGTGTATATTTACTAGCGGACATCAAGCGGTTTCTCGCGATTTCACCTGCTCCTAAGAGTCGTAGCGTGATGATAAATATAGGCTATTAAAATAAATAAATAAATATTCCGCAAAATTTTCACACAACGCCATCTAGTCCCAAGCTAAGCTAAGAGCTTGTGTTATGAGTAGGTACTAAACAGCAGATAAACATATTTATAATGTTACTAAACACACATACATATTATAGATAAATTACACCCAGACACAGGAAAAATGATCGTGGTCATCACACAAACATTTGTCCTGGGAATCGAACCCATGTCCTCCGGCATAGCAGTAAGGATCACTAACTACTAGCCTGACAGGCCAGTCAGATGCAAAAGAATTTTTCAAAATCTGTCAGATAGTTCTAGACAGACTTAAGTTCAAACAAAAATAAACAAACAAACTCGACTACTAGTACAAGAAAACTCATTTATCATGTAACATATAGATAGATTTTACAGCTAAACATAGAACCCATGATTTGTATAACTTTCTTCTTTTTAATCTAGGCTAGCACAAAAGTAACTAGCATTCATGAAGAAATGTTACCCTGATACTGCATAATATTCCCATTTTTGCTCAATTCCTGCTCAAACCCCGCTAGTGAGATTGTTGAACAACGGACTATTGAATCATTAACTGTGCAAATAAAATCCTAATTAGCTCAGCCGCTTCAATCTCAGAAATACTTGGAAACCAGGACTTATTACTCCTAGAAAATTATTTCGCCTCGTGAACATGGATCTAGTTCGTAGTTCGTTGTACGGGCAGAGACTTTTATATGTGAGAATAGAAAATAATGTTCTACGGAGAATATAGGCGTGATGTTGTGGTGCACTTGACAAGAAAGAAAGAAAAACACTAATGGACAACAGGTTGAAAAACGCACGGACAAAATAAATACGAGTATTAAAATCATCATCATCCTATTGCCCTTGTCCCGTTTTATTTTGGGGTCGGCGCAACATTTTTTTTTCTTCCATTCTATCCTGTCACACGCCATGCCGTCACTAAATTCCTTTTCTTTCATATCACTCTTCACACAATCCATCGATCTTTTCATTGGCCTCCTTCTTCCTCTCCACTTATCCACATGTACACTTATAATTCTTTTAGTAATATGCGTTTCATCCCTCCTCTTTACATGACCATACCAAGACTAACGATTCCCTTTCAACTATTCAGTCACAGGCGCCACTTTTAAACTTCCTCTGATATACTCATTTCTTACTTTATCTTTTCTTAATTAAATAATTACAAAAAATGGTATTCACACATACACTACAAATACACTCTACATATATATAGTTTTGTTAAACTCCTATGTAAAAGCGGCGAGCCTATTGCCACCAACCAGACATAGCTACCGTAAGCTATTTTGCTTACGTTAACTATATTGTCATCATCATCTCCCTAGCCTTTTCAACTAAGTTGGGGTCGCCTTCCAGTTTACCCAGATGCAGCTAAGTACCCACAGGTTTACATGGAGCCACTGCTGCTTGCTTTCCGAGGCGCGAGGGAGTCTTTATGTAATGAATGGTCACCCACCCACAGGTTGGCCTTGTCAAGCGTAGCTTAACCTTCGATCGACCCATGAGGCTGTTATTATTTAGCCACAAGCTCCATTGTTGAGCAAACATAACCCAACCAAATCCAGGCGCTTTAACTCTTCACCCGCTATGTTCGTGGTTTCTTTGCCGACTAATTAAAAGGCGGTGGTTACGCAAATTACCAGCATTATGGTTTCATCAGGCCATTATTACTTCCGGCTTAATGGTTTGCCTTCGGGAAAGTGGAACAATTATATTTTATGTGGGTGTCGTATGGGTGGGGCAGTTTAGGGTTATGATGTGTTTGGCAATTTCTGGCAGTTGCGGTTGTGTTGTTGATTGTAATTATATTGGTACTTTATAACATGATACACCAGCCTATTCAATCGCCTCAAAAGGCCTCTTTTTCTACCGAAAAGGCACAAACAGTAATTACTCCACTACCTCCTGCCCGCGTAGCATGAACACTTAATTTCTTTTCTTCCGAGACACGACAATTTTCTTTCTGTCCAACTTGACATTTCTTCTACCCGAGCATGAGGCGACTCGTCGACAAGCGTTTGGACGTAGAGAAAGAAATTTACATGCTGTCTATAGCAACTTACTGTCAAGTTGCTAGAGGTGTAGATTGCTTGTCTAGGTCTCATTTGATGAAGACTGTTTGACACTTGTTGACAGGAAATGTTTCGAAAAGAACTGTCAAAAGTGGAGAAAAAACGCACTTCATGCTGGGCATTGTTGATTCTTGTCTACTGACGAATCGACATATAACTTCTCATCTTTCTTGGCATTGTCATGCTCGAGACGAAAGAAATGTCTATATAATCTGTCACTTTGCCGATGTGTCTGTAGACAAAGGCCGTTTCTTCGGTGTTCATGCTACGCAGGCTGGTGGGATGGCGATATCAGAAACATTTATAAATTGTTAAGTCCAAGTTTTCTCACGATGTTTACCTTCACAAATGAAGGTAATTTCTAAGTCCATCCTAGACATCTGTAAAAGTCTAGGATTGACTTAGAAATTACCTTAATTTATTTGAAATAAGTTTATTAGTACTTGCACAGATGTAAACACACCACACCTGGATTGAGAGATGATACTTTAATAATTGGACAACCACAACTTCATAATATGCTAGATTTTTTTTTTTTATTTATTAGAAAAAAAATACTGACATTTGGGAATGTGTCTCAATCCTCGTCGTCGGGAATATTGCAATTTGTATTTTGGAATACGCATATTGTGTACAGAAAAATATACTGAAAACCTTCAAATAGATTCATAGATAAAAAGCGTCAACGCTTATATGTATACTATTGCGACTCTTCACCATCTCCCTAGCCTTTGCCGAACTATATGCGGGTCAGCTTCCAGTTTAACCGTATGAACTTAAATACCAGTGTTTTACATGGAACGACTGCTTTTCTGACCTCTACAGCCCAGTGACTGAGTAATACGATACCTCCTAGTTAGATAGATCAGAATTTCGGAGTTCTGACTACTAACGACTGTCAAAGATAAACGACACCTGGGACCAGTGTCATTTAACGTGTATTCCGAGACTTGGAGGGGTTTGAAATGTTAAATGGGCTATTTTATTTTCTTTTTTCACGTAATTAAAAAATAACGGCGATACATGGAGTTAAAATGTCGCATGACGTCATTAACCAGTACAGTTTATGCTAGCCAATGACGTTTCAAGCCCCTACTCCTCAACTTTAATGCGCTTAATCTAAGCAGTTTTCCATCAATATGAAAAAGAAAAAAAAAGTGTGGAATATTTTCTTGTTATCTAAATGAGGGACTAAAAACTAAAATTTTGTCAAAAAGCCCATTGTAATCCCATCCACAGACCGACATCGACAAGCATAGCTTAACCTTCGATCACCCCGTGTTGCTGTAATTATTTAGTTTTAGGAAACCTGGAGGGGTTTTTAGACTATTTGAGACTAGTAAAATCAAATTAGATTAAGTTCGGTAAAAGAAACCAGTTGCCAATTCTACAACTGGTCCACAAAAACCACTACCGATTGCTTACACACAATAAGGCCTCTAGAAGAGGCCGGTCCTTTATTATAAGCGTTACGAGGACATAACGTTATGGCCCTTGAGTTAATGGCGACACATATACGATCAACACTACACACCGCCGTTTTTCTGTACGTGGGCCTTATTTCATTAGCCTTTTTCGTACACAAAATACATGTTATGGAAGCTTTGCACCGCACTTATTAGTATAGGTTTCAATGAGTCTCGTCAAGATTGATAGGCAATTACGTATTTTTATGTAAGAAAGGGATTTTCGAATGCCGCGCACCGGCAAGACAGCTCGAGAATGACATTTGTTTTCATTTGAAACATCTATATATAAAATGTGATAACGTTTGTTAGTCTCGCTATTAACTCGAGAATATTTTTTTTTAAAGGGGACTTATAATAGGGTAGGGCCTTTAGTTCGTAATCGTTATTTTCATCCATTATTTTATTTTTAGGGCCTTTTTTTAGTAGACAGATAACTTTTAGTTCAGGAGTAAAAATGACGGATTGACAGTTTTTGTATAAAAATATGTCATGCCGCCATTTTAATTCAGCATTTAAAAGTTACATGACTATTGAAAAATTTACCTTTAAACTATAAGATTATATCTAATATACTCTGTACCTATGTAACAGAGTACGTCTGAGAACAAAATACATTAAACATGCCACGTTTTACAAGAAAAACATTGAACTTAAAACATTAACAATCCATAAATCTGTTTATCCTAGCAATTCTCCTAGTACTACCACAAAGATTTATTCTATGCGAGTAACAAATGAACGATTTATCTCCTAGATTACAATAATGGCTGCCACAAATGGCGCAAACAAAATAAATGTATCTTTTTCAGTCAAACAGCGTTGAAGGTGAGGATTTTGAACTTGTGAAATGAATTTATAGCAAGACTTAAAAATTTGGTACTCAGGCTTATTTGTAGGTAATTGACTTACGTACACCTATAGTAGTAGCACAGTCTCAAAACATACAGTCGTCCGACGAAGCTGTCTAGACAGGGCACCCATGCGGGGTGTGAGGGGCGAGACGCGGGAAAGCCGCTCCCGCACTGCGAACAAGACGATGTTCGTAGTGCGGGAGGTATTATTCAAGTCTAACGCGCGTAGAAGTTGTCGGCATTTTTCTAGAGACCAAAGGCGTTGTCCAACTGTATTAATATTTATACTGTGGTAGTACTTATAGATAACAAAATTTTTGTCCAAAACCTGTGTCCTGCTGGACACAAGTCTATGAGTTTTTTTTAGTACTCTCCGCTGCCGCTCCAATATTCATATAGGTATTATTCTAGTTACTGAGACATGGGATCAAAGTTTTTCTTTGACATTTCTTTGACATGCTTGCTCTATAATATTTTAAATCTCTTTGTAGTAAGGTTTTTAAAGTTCTTCCATATTATTTACTAGCAAACGTCCCGTGGTTTCACCCGCGTAGGTCCCGTTCCCGTGGGAATACAGGAATAAAAAGTACCCTATGTAATAATTTAGGGTGTAAGCTAACTACATACCAAATTTTATTAAGATCCATTCAGTAGTTTTTATGTGAAAGAGTAACAAACATCCATCCATCCATACTCACAAACTTTCGCGTTTATAATGTTAGTAGGAAAGTAAAGCGTGCTTATGTCAGTGTTGCTAAAAGCAGTAATAGTCAAGTGATGTGACCGGCGCGGCGGCGGATTGCCAAATCAAGCCCAAGGCACGCAACTTTCACGACTTTTCGGATTCATGTGCGAATTGTCACTTGTTTCAAAAACGGTGAACGAAAACATCGTGAGGTAACCGACATGCTTGAGAGATATTACTCGAAAGCATGTGATGCCAAGTCAGAGATCTATTATGGGCGGCATTATAACTCAGACACCAGTGCCCTAAGTGCGAGTTTGTTTTACGTTAACGCGATCGACACGTTTATGACGTTCGGCGCTCCGATTGGCCCGCTCCAAGTTTTTCACCAATCAGAGAGCCAAACGCGGTGAACGTTTCGATCGCGTTAGCGTAAAAACAACTCGCACTCAGGGCAGAGGTGAGCACAGAGTACATTTTAATATATCAGGTGAGTCACTAACCACACGATAAGAAGAAGAAGCGTTGCTATTCTGAAAAATCACTCCGTGACAATCTAGGTGACGTGAAGGGGAATTGAGCTGCTATTCCATACCAATGCAAGGCTTTCTAGAAAGAAAGAAGAAAGAAAGAAAATATTTTATTTGGACGCACATAACATAAAACAAAAGAACAGCAATACCTACAGATAAAAAAAAGAAAAGATTAAAAAACTAAAGACAAAAGTAAAATAAAAAATAATAATAAAAAGACCTGTGCGAGACCAGAAAGGCGCCTATCTCAGCATTAGCTGCGACATTTAAAAATATTCTAAGTTCCGAAATCCAAAATACCTATCGGCAGAAGCAAAACCATGTACAAATAAACTTATTCTATCAACTCTATCAATCCCTCATAATAACCGATGTGCAAACATAATCTAACGTTGGCCAAAAAAAATATCAAAAAATAATATTTTTTCGTCATCAATCACTTGTCGCGGCCAGGTTGCCACCTCCGATTGTGAACTCCTCGCTGGGTGGAAACTCCAGTCATTTCTCAAAATGACAGACTTTTCACGTATAAATCTATGTCACGGGCATACTGTACGGAAATGTTGGCTTCAACTTGCCCGATATTAGTTTAAAACTTCCTAGATTTAGTTTTGGAATTGTGAGACCGCACTTTTTGTTAAATTGGATTGTGAAGATTTAAGAAGCAGACATTATCGAGCATTTTTTAAACTCTATCGAAGATGATTCTCGTCATAGATGGGTTTGAACGCGGAAAGGTATAAAAAACAGTCTAAAATAATGCAGTGCAGAATTATTAAATGCCTAAGGCATTAAGTCCGCCTATGTACACCTGTGTGCATGAAGTATTAAATAAATAAATAAATTATTGATGTGTAATTGGTGATTCAATAAAAACCTATCAAGAGGTTGAAAGCACTTATGATATAAAAAACTACTTTTAGTATTCGACCAACCAATATCAAATAACAAACAGTTGTTTCATACATATTCTTCTGGTAAACATTGTATTGTGTATAAATCAGCTGATTTCATTACCAGCTATCCTGTGTATTTTTTTTAATTAAATGCATCGTATTAATCCGCCTTACGTCAAAATCCACCAATAAACGAATTATCATCTTGATTGAATAAAAATGAGTATTATGATCTCTATATGTTACCATGTTTTCAGACAATGCAATGATACCTTAGATAAATACATAAATTCTATATCAGATACATAATTTTACTATAATCCCTTAATTATAAATAAATTCCACGAAAATAATGGCCGCGCTTACTCATTCGACATAGCTAACGATCCGTGCGATATAAATCATTTTGAAATATAACATCCAAATGGGATTTCCCGATGGCGTACTTAAGGGTAAATCAATAATCTGGCAACACTCACTGATTTATATTTGGTAGGCTTTTTACCTATACTCAGTGAAAAGGAGTCGTGGTATGAATAAAGTTATTTATGACATCGGAGTTCATTCAGTGTCGTTCACTCGATGAAAAAGTGCTTAGTAATTTTTTTGCAACTCCTTGACAGGTGAAAGTTTTTCATAGTAACCGAACTATGAAATATTTTCACCTGTCAAGAAAGCACTCGCTACAACTCATGCGGAATATGAACTCCGTGTGTAGTTTCACCGACGAATAACTTTAATGCCAACTTTAATTTCGTTTAGTTGTAAAGATAATTTAATTAATTTCTAATTTATATACCGTGATGGACGGTAATATTGCCAGCCTAGATTAATTCGCAGGGCCACTGCGTATCTTGACAGGGCGCTTGACAGTTCATAGTGTAGTTTACTGGGCTGAGTGTTCAACAACTAACTGTCAAACAGCTAGTTTTGTATTGGCTATCATCAGTATGTATTAAGGTTGACGTCATGCGCACTCACAGAGATGTGACTAAGCGTTCGTACTTATTCTGATAGTCACCGTAACTTCAAGTCCACTTAAATAAAAAATCTTATCTTTAATAATTTGAGATTAAATAATATTTTGATCGAACAGAACCGTTTGGGGTAGGTTGATGTGCTGCGGCATCAACCTACCCCAAACTGTCAAATTTTCCCAATTGAACATGAACCTTATTGTGTTGGGGTTGGGGTTGGTTGATGTGCTGCTGCCGGCCGTGGTCGAGAGGATGGTCGGCAGCGTCGAGTCCTGGGACGCGGCGGTGTCCTTCTGCGAAACGGTCATCTCGCAGAAGGAGGCTGCGGAAAGGGAGAGGGAGATCACTTCCACTCACCCGGCCCGCAGCAGACGCACCGGGCGCAGGCGGAGGGCGGACAACGCCCTCTTCCAGCCCCCCTAAATGAGTCCCGGGCGTCGGACGTGGGGATGTCCGCCGCCCCCACGTACATGGACCTGAGGTGGCGGCTCGTCGTGTTCACGCGCGCCCCTCTTAGACGTCGCGAGGGGAGTCTAACACCTCACTCCCCTCGCTGACTTGGCGAGGCCCGCGGGGCCGGCACCAGTCGGGGGTCGCGGAAGTATCTTCCGTTCCCGTGACCCCCGGCGCAGGTGTGAGAAGGAATTAAATTATACAAAAAAAATGGTTGATGTGCTGGCGTCTGTAATATATATGATAATATTTTGTAATAAATAAATAAATAAATAAATAAATAATAGTCCTAGTTATTTCATTTTTGAACCTATACAGGGTGTTAGTGTAGACACCGTTATCACTAAAACCATTGGTAGTTGACTTAATTATAACAATGATTATCTGAATTTAAAAATAAATAAACGTTATTTTCATTCAAAAATATAAGAAAGTTTCTGTCCGACACCGTTCATAAATTCATGGATACTACGCGTAAAGGGCGCTGACCTGCTGCACTGACCGTCCGTTTTAACTACCTACACAATATTCCAATAAAAACACAATACACATAACCTGTGATGTAACTTTCCTTCATACTTTTCCTGGCTTAGGACAGGCAAAAATACCTTCTACCTTCTTACTACCTTCTGTTGCGTGACGGGTCCAAATATAAGTTAGATTTAACAACAACGAAAATGAAAGAAAGACAACAACTGGGTAGGGTTTTTATCTACAGTTTCATTAAAAAATACTGGTTAAATTTACACTGATTGAATATCTACACTGATTGAATTAAGTACTTACATTAGTCTTAAACTCTTAACAGATGTTCAAAATGGGATCCACTCCACACGTTTTCGCACACTGTTTCGCACTCTGGGAAGCACAACAGTGTCACTTTGTATGTCTCTGAACGCACTACGAATCCGCAATTTGAGTTCCGACGTATTATGAAACTCAGTGGCATACACCCGGCACTTCATTTCTCCCCAAAGATAACCTTTGAGTCGCCGTCAACATCGTTTCCCGGTTTGGCACAGGTTGTCCAGGGAATAAATCTACGTACATTCTGCGAGCCTCGGCCAGGTTATCACCAGCCGCGGCGTAAAGCCATTTTCGTCCACTGTACGTTTGTGTACGACATAATTACTTTTATCTAACTACCCACTTGTGTACGAAAAACGTGTCTAAACCGACGTGCGCTCGATAGCGAGGCTATAGCCAGACTGAGGTGTGTGTGCGGGCGCGGGCGCACAGCTTACGGTGTCTGATCAAGCGCAGTTACCCGTGGCGCCACTTTGTCTACTATGTACTTGCGTGCCGTTGTATAGGGTGAAACAATTTAAAGGAAAAATTGAGACTTTACTTAAAAAATAAAAAAAAAATTTTTCGTTGAATTTACGTTCTATAAGTGAAACCAAATCACTGGTTTCAAGGATAACGGTGTTCACACTAACACCCTGTATAATCGTAAGTGTGCCAGTTTGTGTTAGTCGGTGTATTTATCCCGATTGACATTGTTGATACATAAAATAATTTCTTTATTATTTTGACCATTTTTTAATTTTTTTATTGTATGAGTATGTAACATGTCCATTATTTAAATTTTATAAATTTATGTAAATTTTAAGGCAAAATATGCGAGTAAGCCGGCAAAAAAAATAAAAATAATTTGAAAATTGATTTTTGATTTGATTTGTCACTTGATTTTTGATTTGATTTGAAAAATAATTTGAAAATGATTTATTTAATACTCAGTGTTCATCAAAGTCCAAATGATGGCAATAGGCTCACCCCATATTACATAGGACTTAAAAAAAAACTGGCGAAATGTGGGTGTACTACTAGGTATACCTCTGCCTAACCCTCTAGGGATTGCAGGCTTGATGTTATGTTATGTTTTCTAATAAATATTCTCCGTGCAGCCTTAAGTTTCAATTATGCAAACAGCAGTATTACTATATCATAAAGGAAAGCTAGTTTCCCTTTGAGGGGAAACTGAGTCGACGTTCACGTTATTATCACATGAAAGTCTTGTTTAACCGCCGTAACTAGGGCAGAAGGTAAAATTGAATATGGTTGATTTTCTTCGAGACTATGACACTTATAGTCGTAAAGCTTATGATCACTTACTACTAAGTATTAGAAGGTATTGTTTTATAAGGCAAGTAGCATTCTACCACGGGCATTAAATCATATCAAATCATATTTATTTCTGTAACAAATAGGTTCGCACAAACACTTTTACACGTCATTTTATAACTAGAAGGTGAGGTCGGTGTTTCGCTATCTGACTACTCTGAGAAGAAACACCGAAAGAAACTCAGAGGTCACAGTGTCTTTTAAAGTCCAGACATTATCTTGGTCAGATCATTAAGAACCATGCAGATCAGTGGTTGAAATGGTTTTTTCATCCTCTATTTAAAAAAAACTGAAAAAGTATCAAACAAAAAACATTCTCTATTGAGTATTCAATAGAGAATGTTTATGTGTTGTGAATGTTGTGTGTTTTAGAAACAGACAACTACTACTAAACTACTTAAATACAAATAGTTTTTTGTGTCAATTAGAAACTACATTACATTTCGACCTGTTTGGAGCCCCCATTTTACTATTAGATGTTAATTCTGTGGCCCTAGTGAAAAGGGGTATAAGTCCAATTTTGTCGAAAATGAGTTAAGTGTACAAAAGTGATCAGAAAACCGACTTTTATAGTTTTTTTTGGTGCCAGTTGGACCCTTTTACGTAAAGTAAGTTTTAGAGATAGCTTAGATCTGTCTTCACCAAACGATAGAGCATTATTTTCTGATCACTTTGGTACACTTAACTCATTTTCGACAAAATTGGACTTATACCCCTTTTCACTAGGGCCACAGAATTTATTTAACCCCAAGAGGACACCGGTGTCCACGCTGTCATTGTCTTTCTATTGTCTCTCTAATTGACACGGTTGAAAGATTAATGTACACGTCTGTAGATAGTTACCTGGGAAGGATCTAACGCCTAAGGTACAGGCTCGGCCTAGTTTAGGTGTTAGTGGTCATTCGAACTGTGTTCAATTGCAGAATAATTGTACCTACTGTTTACCAAAATCAACTTGTAAATATTTTTTGTGTCAATAAAGCTTTTTTTAACCCCCGACGCAAAAAGAGGGGTGTTATAAGTTTCACCGCTATGTGTGTGTGTCTGTCTGTCTGTCTGTCTGTCTGTCTGTCTGTCTGTCTGTCTGTCTGTGGCACCGTAGCGCCCAAACGGGTGAACCGATTTAGATGCGGTTTTTTTTATTTGAAAGCAGGGTTTCTGGCGATGGTTCTTAGATATAATTCAACAAAATCGGTTCAGCCGTTTCAAGGTTATCAGCTCTTATGTGTTAGCTACCGTTGCTATTTTAGACGTCTACGGGTATTAACTTTACTTACAAACGTATTTGTGGCTTAGAATTTCAAAGACTCATGTGTGTAATATTAATAAGCAACATTACGGTGTATTTGGTCTGATGCAGCCAGGATATCTGGCAGACCAATACACTCTTGGGAAAATAACAGCAGATATGTCGTGTTTGGATTCATTTTAACCAGCATTTGATTCTACACACAATGCACTGATGGCAACAGGGTGAGCTGATGATGCAGCCATGCTATCCAGCACACCAGTAGGTAGACTCTTGATAAAATAATAGCAGATATGTCGTGTTTGGATTCATTTCAAGCATTTAATTCTACACACAATGCACTGATGGCAACAGGGTGAGCTGATGATGCAGCCATGCTATCCAGCACACCAGTAGGTAGACTCTTGATAAAATAATAGCAGATATGTTGTGCTTGGATTCATTTTAACCAGCATTTGATTCTGTACACAATACCCTGATGGCAACAGGATGAGCTGCTGCTGCAGCCAGGCTACCAGCACACCAGTAGGTAGACTCTTAACAAAATAATAGCAGATATGTCGTGTTTGGATTCATTTCAACCAGCATTGGATTCTAAACACAATGCACTGATGGCAACAGGACGAGCTGATGCTGCAGCCAGGCTATCCAGCACACCAGTAGGTAGACTCGTGACAAAATAATAGCAGATATGTCATGTTTGGATTCGTTTTAACCAGCATTTGACTATAAATACAATGCACTGAAAAATTCTCATAACTGTATAATCTTTATAACAAATTAATGCGTTTAAAAATGTTAAAATAAAAATTAAATTAAAAATTTAAAAAACCCCCACCGCAAAAGAGTAAAACATTTAAAAAGTTAAAAATAACACTTTAGCCATGAAATTTTACGTAACGTCGGGGTACCGTTAAAATAAGTACCTACATACCTACAAGTACTAGGAACATTCCTTACTTAAGCGGTACCCCGACGTGAAGTAAAATTTCATGGCTAAAGTGTTATTTTTAACTTTTTAAATGTTTTACTCTTTTGCGGTGGGGGTTTTTTAAATTTTTAATTTAATTTTTTATTATTATTATTTATTTAAGCAAACAATTCCTGTATTAGGAGGCTCCGCTCTACTTCTACTACACACTTTTTTTTTTCTTTTTTACCCAGTAACTGGGTTGTGGAGGTCCGACAGGCGGTCGCTCCTTGTAAAACACTGGTATCAGCTGCATCCGATTAAACTGGAAGCCGACCCCAACATAGTTGGGAAAAGGGTAAGCAGATGATGATGGCTTTATAGAGCGTGATTTTTCAGAAATTCAGTTTTAGTTTTTGATCTTTTTTTTATTTACACTATTTTGGAGTTATATTATTGTGTATATTTACAACGTGCTATCCAAGCTCTTCCATATGATACCCAACACGACATCATTACTTTTTTTTTAGTTTATTACTTCATGTCCTCTAGAGGGCGCCATATTTATGTGGCGTCACATAGCCTATAACCAAAGGGCAAGCAAAACACTACCTACCTCATTTGTTAAATAATGATTAGTAGTTTAAAAGTTATGAGAGATAAACATATGCACGTACATACATTCGTACATACATCGCAGTCAAAATCATAACAGTCCTTTTTACCGAGGTCGGGTATACGTCTATTGATAATTTCCCTGCGTTTTGACGATATTTTGACATCAGACTGTTGCTGATATAAGATTACGACTAGATTTGAACGTTTTTAATTACGGCAGATCCTTCAGATTATGTACATTCCCTCATTCAAAAATTGAGTCAAACCAACACAAAATTTATCGACCGCTTTGGCCACTTAAAATTGATCTAGTTTCATAAAACCAAAGCATAGACACTTTTAAAATTTTATCAGAACACTCAGATCGTGCCAAAACGATCCAAATATCCTAACACTCCTTACAAATCCACATGAAAAACAAAAAAAAACCGTTTCGTCCGTCCGTACCGTGAACGTATAAAAGCGTCGCACGGCTAAAAGCGATCTGATAGGTATTGGTGTGAGAGCGACGCGGAATCTAATCTCAGGATGGTATGTGACGTCAGAATCAAACGCTGCAACGGTCATCAAGGCAACCGACTTTGAAAATCGAATTGAAAGTTTAGTTTTTCGGCCAGTATTGCTGTTGTTTGAAACATTGAGGGCTATGCAAAAGATTTAAAATACTAAAGCGTTTATGTCAGAACAAAGTTTGTACAAAAGTTATTTTGGAACCGGAAAAGTCTGAAAAATTCATAACAGTAAATAATATAATAATATTGCACAACTTTCACACAACGCCATCTATTCCCAAGCTAAGCAGAGCTTGTGTTATGGGTACTAAACAACTGATAAATGTACTTATACAACGTGTTTTTTTTATATCCCATAACTCTAGGGTATGATTGAGACCATATCAAAGAATCAACTGGCATATGAATTATGTTTCAATCATCCTTTTTTTTTTTTACTATCATACAAAATAATTCGACAAAGTCACGATGATTAATGTAAAACACCCTTACGTGAAAGAAAAGTGACGTTAGAAAGAAGATTCGTCGTACTGGTGACAATTTTTGAACTAATTAGGTAATAAAAATAATATTATTAATACTTATAGCCCGGTCATTATAGACATAAAAATAGTGATCCAATAAAGTAAATTCCGACAGAGCCAAATCTTCGTAGAGACCTTAGGTTTACCACAAGGAATAAGTGTCAAAAGTCTCCATCAGTCCCATGTGAGCTTAGGGACTTATTCGGGGCCCAAGGTCAAAATTTTAGGTTTTTTGGATTTTTCTCGAAAACGGTAAGTTTTATCAAAAAAGTACCTCGGTGCAAAGTTGTAGATCTTAAAATTCTCTATAAAAATGGTCCCTATGATTTTTTCTCTAAGACCCACTATTTCCCAGATATTGCGCTTGTAAGAATCACGTTCTACATAATATGCACACATTTCCACACCACCTGTGAGGTAGTGTACTTGGCGCGTTTTTTTTAAGTGGTATCCCCAGTAGGCCTATTCCACGAACCTTTATGACGTTATTTTCAGGAACAATAATTATTTTTGACACTTTATTCCTTGTGGTAAACCTAAGGTCTCTAAGAAGATTTGGCTCTGTCGGAATTTTCTTTATTTCAATTGTCTAAAATGACCGCACTATTAATAATAATATTCCACGACTATTCACACAACGCCATCTAGTCCCAAGCTAAGCAGAGCTTGTGTTACGGGTACTAAACAACTGATTATTTAATTATTATTGATGATATCTCCGAAACCATGCATTTTTGGACCATCTATTCTAGGAGTTTTAGTATTACTTTTACCTACAGAATATAACCCTAGAGTCATGGGATATAAAAAAAAAACAACTTGTATAATATCATTCTTAATACATACATAATATCTTAGATAAATTACACCCAGACACAGAATAAATGATCGTGGTCATCACACAGACATTTGTCCTGGGTGGGAATAGAACCCACGACCTCCGGCATAGCATTTAGGGATACTAACTACTAGACCAACAGGTCAGTCAATGGTATTTTGTATGAAAATCTCGATAAAAAGTGTTTGCACCCGTGCGAAATCAAGGCAAGACGCTACAAAAAAAACTGAAAAAATTCGACGCCTGTCGCCTGAACCAGCAAGAGTTGCCGACTCTTCGGGTACAAAGTCAATACAGTTTTGTACAACTCCAGTTTCCAGTTTTTTTTAAGTCCCATTTACAAATATAAAGTTTCATCAGACGCTGAAAACGGCTTTCTTAGTCAACAGAAAGAATAATCATTTTCTGATTCGCTTCCGTAAATAGTCCGGTCTATTTACACATTCAAGTTTACATAAATTCCCATAAAGCTGAATATTGGCATAGTTGTTCAAAACATCATTATAAAGAAAATCTCAAAAGTCCTCATCGTTCCGAGGTGTGCTAAAAATTTGGCACGGGGTCAAAGGTCAAAAAAATGAGTTTTTTGCGATTTTTAGCGAAACGATGAGTTTTTTCGCAAAATTACCCCAGTACAAAATTGTAGATCACAAAATTCTCTACAAAAAATATATCAATAATTTTTTTCCTAAAAGCCACCATTTTGGAGATATAACGTTCCGAAAAGTTGGATCAGTCGTAATCCCTCTATTTTGCACACGTTTCCACGCCACCTATGAGGTAGTGTACAAAGCGCGTTTTTTTTTAACGTGGTTTCCCCAGTAGGCCTATTCCACGGGTCTGCTGAGATTTTATATGTTTTAAAACTATTGCAAAATAATATTATATATTATAGTGGGCAAAAACAACGGCGGTGTAATTAAATAAAATACTTAAAATAAAAAGTTAGTCGTCTGATTCATAACTGTCCAAGATTTCTGTTTCTTCTTCTTCTTGATCTTATTCTCCTTCTTCTTCCTGTTCATCCTCTTGTTCTTCTTCTTCTTCTTGTTCTATTTCACACGTAAACTGCCCCAATAGCGATTCCTGATCGGTATCAAACGAATCTTCAAGAGTTGGTGACTCAACATTCGAGCATGATCGGCCTTGACAGTGTGTGCATGCCAGGGAACAAAACAGTCCAACTTTTCTGCAACCACATTTTGCACTACACCCTTTCTTGCAGTTGCAAAATATTGTGTTGAGAAGTTTCTCAGGTGCTGGTGGAAGTAAAGTTTGAACTGGCTCTAGTGTATTGTCGATCAACTTCCAACCCCAGTCTTTAGGGTCCAGCTGATTACCAAGCCACACTTGAACTTGGTAATAAATAAATGCTCAAGACTAACGGTATGTATTTCATATATTGGGCATGCCAACATAAAGCAGGTATACGACCCTAGCCACGCGGACAATAGAATAAAAGACAGATGTTATCCCAAGGATAAACTGACGTACAAATTTAGGAACGGGGTTTCATTATACCTGAGATTCTCGTAGTTTAACTTATATTTTACATAAGCAAGTTACAATAAATAATAGCGAACTTATTTTAGTTCTATTACACCTTTAGTGACTTTCATATGTGGCGTACGTGTGCAAAATAGAGGGATTACGACTGATCCAACTTTTCGGAACGTTATATCTCCAAAATGGTGGCTTTTAGGAAAAAAATTATTAATATATTTTTTGTAGAGAATTTCGTGATCTACAATTTTGTACTGGGGTAATTTTGCGAAAAAACTCACCGTTTCGCTAAAAATCGCAAAAAACTCATTTTTTTGACCTTTGACCCCGTGCCAAATTTTTAGCACACCTCGGAACGATGAGGACTTTTGAGATTTTCTTTATAATGATGTTTTGAACAACTATGCCAATATTCAGCTTTATGGGAATTTATGTAACCTTCCTCCTGATTTTAGGCTTAAATAGACCGGACTAAAAAGTCTAATATTATCTCACAAAAATGCTTCTTCAAAACGTAGAAAAGCTAGGAAGTCGAGAGTTGTATTGACACAATTTGATGGGTAAAATGTTTTAGTGAGTTTTCGACAAGACTTCAAAAAATAACTTAGTTGAGAAATAAGAAACATTTTTGCTTTAGAACGTAAGATAAATAAAAATGCTAAAGCGAGAATATTTTGAAAAGATGAAAGGTACCTACTTTGGTAGGATATTCACTATAGCAAAGATCAGGTTGGCAGTTTCTTCTTCTTTTCTTGGAGTTATAACTAATAACTTAGCATTACGCCTGTGATCCTCGAAGGGCTAGGCAGAGGTGCATAACCACTAATCTAGAGACAAAATTTGTATGCCACACCCTGGCCTCTGACTTGTGGAGCTCGTGGCTAAATTATAACAGCCGAATGGGTATATCAAAGGTTAAGCTACGCTTAACGAGGTCGGTCCGTGGATGGGTGACCATTTATTACATAACAAGACTCCTCCGTGTCCCGGAAAGCACGTAAAGCCGTTGGTCCCGGCTTCCATTTATAGTTCTTTGACAGTCGTTGTAGTCAGAAGCCCGAAAGTCTGACAACCAGTTTAAGCAAGGGGTATCATGTTACCCAGTTACTGGGTTGTGGAGGTCTGACAGGCAGTCGCTCCATGTAAAACACTGGTATTCAGCTGCAACCGGTTGAACTGGAAGCCGACCCCAACATATTTGGGAAAAGGCTAGGCAGATGATGACACGGACAACTGACTTGGCTTCTCATTTGCGAGAAAAAATATAATAATACTCCACAATGCTATCTAGCCCCAATTGATAAAAATACCTGTTATAGATAAATTCACCCAGATCCAGAAAAAAAATGATTGTATTCATCACACAAACATTTGTCTTCGATGGGAATCGAACCCACGAGCTCTGGCATAGCAGTCAGGGTCACTAACTACTAGACCAAAAGGCGTGTCCAAAATATCTATCAGGCATGCCCGTTCCCTCACAATGATTTCCAACCATTATATATTAAAAGATAAAGATACCGGGCTGGTGTCCGCCAAAGTCAAAGCAGCGTATTTTGCGTATGGGATTGACATCAATCGGACACAAATGGAAAAACTCAAGAACACTTTGCCCGACCCGGGGATCGAACCAACAAGACAGGCAGTTGATGAGCACACTAAGTAAAATAATTCGTATTTAACTCACGTGAGATTTATTAGTTAAGAAACAAAATATTATTTTAGGTAAACTTGTTATTTTAGCTGAAACATTTACCTTATAATCTGAGCCCGTTGTTTTAGGCCTGACAGGGATGAATATTAAATGTATGTAAATACAACCTACCAGAGGCGAAGGTTCATTTTTTTAAGAGGGAAGCCGACAAAAAAAAACTTATTAAATATATCACTGTTATAGGTACAACTTGTTGTCTTTTGAAGTCATCGGTCTACCTTCACCCCTGTATACCTTTGATTTAAATACCTATAGTTTATATGGCAACGGTAAAGTCTGGCTGCTATTATTCCATACCGATATAGCTGTTGCTCTTCCGAACCTCCAAAGGGAACCTCGATAGGAATCGAGATGTATGGACCCTTCGCTACTGCAACCTACAAAATCTCGTTTTATTTGTTATAAATATAAGAAGTGGACGTTCATTTTAGGAAGATGACCCCGTAATAATCTGTTTAGTTCGTATATTGTAAATTGTGTGTAGGTATGTAAATGATACTGAAAAGCCTTTTCTATTGGTTTAGTGGGTTATTATTATTATTTATATTGGTTCAGCGCTGCGATATTTACAATTTTAAATGACGCAGCTAATTTTTGGTCTCGCACAGGTTTTCTTTTTGTCTTCGAGATTTTTTTTTTTTTTTCATTAACTGTATTGTTGTTCTTTTGTTTTATGTTCTGCGCGTCCAAATAAAGTATTTTTCTTTCTTTCTTTGTTACTAGCACTTTGCTCGCGACTTTATACACGTGTATTTCGTACTTTAACACCCTTTCCGATCCTTCTTAGTCTTGAAAGTAAAATGTTATCTGTCAAAAATAAGTCTTATTTAGGTGTGTAGGTACTAACTCTATATTAATTCAAAATTAACTACTGTTTTTATCTTAATTGGAACACGAAACAAAAATTTACCCGAGGTACACTCAAGTGAACTAACCTAGGTGGACCACGGAAACTCCCGAATTTTTTCACAATTTTGGCAAGTTTTAACGTTTTTACTGTTCCGAGAAGAGATTAAAAGTTTAATTTAAACGTTTTTAACTACAACAAGTAATAATATAATATGTAATGGAAACAAATTGAAAAAAATACAAATGAATCTCAATCTCGAAATTGAAATTGAATGAATCTAGGAATTGATTCTGTAATGGTAGTTGTATGTATATGTGTAATAGATAAATAAATAAATGTATATTTCTGTTATTTTCTATTGACATGTATTTTTACTTTGAAAGTATATTATGTTTTATTTTTTATTGTGAATGTAAGGACCATGTGAATTTTCTTTTTTTTAATTTTCTTTCCTAAATCTGTTTAAGTTCTTTTATTTATTTATTTTACATTTTGTCTGGCAGTTTGAGTTCTTTATGGGACCAACCCAAATGTTCTTTCTTTGTTATTGTTCGTCAGCACGTGGAGCTCCTCAAGTTACGAGTTGAGCTCAC
This sequence comes from Euplexia lucipara, assembly GCA_921972225.1. Lineage (NCBI taxonomy): Eukaryota > Metazoa > Arthropoda > Insecta > Lepidoptera > Noctuidae > Euplexia > Euplexia lucipara. The sequence goes on from OV179156.1 coordinate 19,534,274, forward strand.
GATTACTGACAAATGCTTGCACTGACTGATCTGGTCCCCTCATTTTGTGCGGTTCTTTCCTCAAAAGACCATTCAGACACTAATCTGCATGGATCTTACATGATTTGACAAAGATAATGTCTAGACTTTAAAAGAGACTATGACCTCTGAGTTTTTTTCGGTGTTTCTTCTCAGAGTAGTCAGGTAGTGAAACTCCGATCTTATCTAGTTAAAAAAAAGACGTGTAAAAGTGTTTGTGAAAACCTATTTACAGATATAAATATCATTTATCATCTACAATCACATTTTAAAATAAAAAATCAAAAGTCATTTATTCAAATCAGGTCAAATCAGGATCATCAATTTTTGAACGTTAGCCACTTTCTAGTGTTTTTGCTGGAAGAGGAATTTGAAACAAACTCTCCAGCAACAAGTCGCACAAGTGAAATATTTTTGTTAAATAGTACAGTCGATGTTTCACTATCTGGATACTTACATCAGTGATTGTCTGGTATGGAACTTCTCACCTTATTGGGGGTATTATTATTGATATTTGTTATTTTCAGTGGACTCCGAACAAAAATATCTAAAAATTTCGTAAGGAAAAAGTACAACATCAGCATAAAAAGTCATTTATTCAAATCAGGCTGAGGATCATCAATTTTGTAACGTTAGCCACTTTCTAGTGTTTTTGCTGGAAGAGGAATTTGGAACAAACTCTCCAGCAACAAGTCGCACAAGTGAAATATTTTTGTTAAATACACACATCAAAAGTGTCTAGGGATCAAGCATTTTTATGCGGATTTCTTGAGATTGAGATGTGGCTTTGTGGATCCTTTTTGGTGCATTTCATAATTTGAATCAGGAACTGTGAATCAAATTCGAGTAAAAGATGAAAATCAGCTGTCAATATTTTCCCTATAAAAACATACAACGCATTGAAGACATTATTAGTGCTACTGTTTCCCTACTACTGATTAAAACCAACGTTATTATGGAGCGGCGACGTCATTTAAGCAGGGAAGAAATGCTCAGAGCCGTGGGAATGATAGAAGCTGGTTCCCGGCAACGTACTGTGGCTTTAGCTCTGAATACAAGTCAGAGTGTTATCAGTCGACTTTGGACACGTTACCGAAGCACTGGTACCGTGGCTGAGCGCCATGGAGGACGGTATCGCTGCACCACACGGAGACAAGACCGATACATTCAAATCTTAACTCGAAGAGCTCCAACAATAACCGCCATGATGTTAGCCGTGAGGCTTCATCACTCTTCAGGGAACTTAATTAGCGACCAAACAGTCAGAAACCGCTTGCATGAAGTGAACCTTCATTCCCGAAGACCGCTACGGGTACCACCTATAGCAATGCACAATCGTAGGATTCGATATCAATGGGCTCTTGAACACAGAAATTGGGCAGAAGAACAATGGCGTTTCGTGTGCTTTTCTGATGAGTCTCGTTTTGGTATGAGACCGGATACAAGACGTATACGACACTGGAGAACCCCTGGACGCCAACAGCGATTAAAATCCTGCCAGGAAGTCCATCCTTATAGTGGTGGAACCATCATGGTGTGGGCGGGTATTTGGATCGGCGGAAGAACTGAGTTGATTTGGATCAAAGGCAACCTCAACGCTCAAATTTATGCTGAGACGATTGTATCAGACGTCATCGTTCCTCTACAAGTCGATGCCCCCAAGCAATAAGTCGGTAATGTGCTATTATGGACTTTTTGCTGTTATGTCAAATTCGGCATTAATGGGTTGGAACACATCTTGGTATTTTTTTTCAGATTTTTCCTAGTGATATTAACGAAGTTATAATGACATACATTTTTATTGTAGGGAAATGTCCAACAAAATTATGACGCCAATAGTATTGTTACACATCATTACAAAAGTTTCTTTTGTATTTTATTTTGGTAAGCAGCGGTTACCGGATTATTGGCGTAAATAAACTTCATAAGAGTTTTTGGTAAACGTTGACACAGGTTTGTTGTCGAAATATTTTAAATATACCTAATAAGTAATAAACACTTACAATGTTTCCGAAGTAAATAATTACTCAAACAGTTGCAAATTATCGTTTGATTTGATGTGACGATTATTACTTTACGTCATACGTGGTACAATTCAGGCCACTTATAACTGTTTGCATGAATTACTATAACTCGGACCCGTTGCTTTATGCCCTGACAACATTTCTTCACTTGATCATGTAAATGTAATGGTTTATGTTTTGAACCAACAAAAAGTTCCCTGTTTGATATTATTTATAAATGAAAAGTCGTATCCTTGTATTACTGATACTAAGTATATCATTCTTATGATGCGCTTGAGGGATGAGGCATTGACAATGTTTCGTTATACTAGGTCCGATTCAAAGAAAGAGTACTACAAATAATTAAAATCCTTGGTAGAAAGCTCATTACACAACGAGGGGACAGCCTACTATAAGCACAATATAAATAATAATAAAAACCCTAAATTACTATGGAAAAATATTAAGTCCACGTTAATACCCACAAAGTCTAGACAAGACCTTCCATAGTTCACATACCCTGACCTTATTAGTATTTTTTTTTACTGTCCCTGGAAACCCCGTAGTAGGAGTGTATCTCTTATGACATTTTTTGTTGATCATAGACATAGTGAAGCGATTTCTTCACTTAGGTACTCAAGTAAACCAGGCAGAGATTTCGCGTATTATGTTTAACTTTAATAGTAAAGCAGTCGACTACGACAACCCTTCTTTGGGTTTGGTTGCGATAATAGTGGACCAATATAATAGGGCCATTAACGATATTTAGTCTGAGGAGCATAGTTTGCCACTGAACCCAATAAAAACCAAATATATTGGGTTCGGCACGAGACAGCAGTTAGCAAGACTTCCTGAGACTTTTGACGTAAAACTTATGTGTAAGCCAGTTGACCAAGTGCTTGAAGCTCGGAATCTAGGTCTAGTTATGGACAAAAACCTTCGTTTTTAGAAACATATTGCAGACTCAATACGCAACTGTTTCTATCACTCGAAGGTTGTATACAAAATGAAAAATTTTATATCCTATTTATCCAAAACTCTACGGAAACAGTTAGTAGAAACCCTTGTGCTATCTAGGCTGAACTACGCGGACACGGTATACCGCTGCGCCTTTTAGCTCGCAGAGATCGCCTCATCCACAGTCTAGAGTCAAACCATAGCAACGGTTTTGTGGGGCTTAGTTTAAAGTTACTTAGCCTCTATGATTAAAGATAAATAAATGAACCAAAGAATGAATCCAAAGGGTTCAAAGGGCCTGTGCTCGGTTTTACTATAATGTTCCTAGGAGAAGCCATATGACGCCCTTTTTAAACAAGCACTTCATTCTGAAAATGAAGTCCCGACGCAAACTACACCTAGCTTGTCTTCTGTTCGGAGTGGTAAATACCAGAAACCGGACTACCTATCAGTTCAGTTGGGTAACAAGTAAACGGGAATGTGGAAGAAGGTTATGCTCGCAACAACTCTCGACCAGGTCTCGCAGTATAGCAGCTTTTAGATGTAGCTTTCGTTGAGCAATTTCGAAGATAAAATAAATAAGATAAAATAATAAGGAGCTAGATTAAATAAATAATCCACATTTTTCTACATTGAGTGGTAGAAGAAGCGAACGAAAGCGTACTCTACCTGTATCTTTAAGCCTAGATAATGTAGAGTTGAAACATGCAACAATCAAGTCGTTCCGGTAACTAAAGCTTAGCAGACCTCCTTAGTTTGTGTAAAAGTGCAGCCATCCCGAAAAGTTACCCTCCCTTTTTTGAGTCTTTGATGTTTAGGTAATACTAAAGCCACGAACGATAATATCAGTAATACGGATGAATACTGAGATTCGGCGTTAAATCTATCAATAACAATCGCAGTGAAACACTCGGGGTTCCCTGTTATTGTTATTACCTATCTAAATTTTCCTTAAACCTAAAGTGATTGTAATTAATTGCTTTTTTTTTTAATAAACCTTGACATATAGCATTCTAAACATGCCGAATATTTTTATGGTACCGGATGGTTACACAAAATTATTAAGATGAATTTATCCTGGAAAAACAATGTTAGGTAACAACACTGTTACTATCTTTATAAAAAAATACCACAATAACACTGTATTAATACATTACGCATCACCTCTACTATAAAAAATAACGTTGTAGAGGTCCGTAAAATATTATTACTTACTAACAATGTTGACAAACTTACTGCAATAATCCCGTAAGTAAGATTACTAAAATAAATAACCTGTCACATTCCCGGTAATATTTATTTTCTTAGATTGCTCGGTATAGCGCAGATATTATTCCATGTTGATAAAACAATTACATTTCACAAAAAATTAGCTTTCATTTCATATATCAATGACCACATTACTCCGATTCGTTGGAAAGATATTTAACAAAAACAGTTAAACATTTCTCCTGTAAAATTTGGATTTTACGATTACCGACTTATTGCTTGGGGGCATCGAAGTGCAAATCGGTCCCTTATTTCAGTTAATGCATGATAATGCACGACCGCACACCGCAAGAGTTGTAAGACAGACTCTCGCCGCAGCTAACATCAATGTCCTGCCCTGGCCTGCTCAGTCGCCAGACTTGAACCCGATTGAGCATGCATGGGATATGCTACAGAGAAGAGCTCTGCCGAATATGGAGGGTATCCAGTCGCAAGAAGACCTTTTTTTGTTGTTGCAACGAACATGGGCGGCCATTCCACAGCGTGATTTGGATGAACTCATTTTGAGTATGCCAAACCGATGTTCTTGTGTTGTTAGTGTTCGCGGTAGAAACACGGATTATTAATTGTTTAAGTTACCCAATAAAATTTTAAAGAAAACTGTTATTTCAGTCTTTTTTTCGAACTTTAATGTTAGTGGTTCAAATGTCAAAAATCCCTTTATTAGGAAAATGGCAAATTTCTTTATTAATGCAAAGGTGACTTGGTTTATCGTTACTGTGACAAACGAAAACACTTTATTTGATGAATCCTTAAAGAAAATTTTAATTATTATCAATCAGGAGAAAAGTTATTGCATAAATATATGTTGATCCCTAGACACTTTTGATGTGTGTAGTACAGTCGATGTTTTACTATCTGGATACTTACATCAGTGATTGTCTGGTATGGAATTTCTCACCTTATTGGGGGTATTATTATTGATATTTGTTATTTTCAGTGGACTCCGAACAAAAACATCTAAAAATTTCGTAAGGAAAAAGTACAACATCAGCATAAACATTACAAATGTTTCATTCGACTTCCATTGGTCGTCCAGAAAAAGCTTGTTACACGAAAATTTCAACTTTACGGCTTAGTTTATAGGAGCATATATTTTATATTTTATGTTCACCTGGTGCAATAAAAAGGGGACCGGAACCGAAGGAAATCGTCGCAAACCGACAACCGACACTCGTTTTGTGAAATGTTGACTTTTTTGTTTGTTTTGATAAGGTCTGGGCGCGGCGAGAGGTTTCCTACGTTTGTGTCAAAGCGTGCAATTTTTTTGTTCGTTCTGTACTGTCAGGTTACAAACTTGACACAAACGCTATTGCAGAAAAGCACTGTAAAGAAAATCGGTCATTTTATTGAGCGTAATTAATCGTAATAACTTAGGTACGCTTTCTTCACCACGGACTATCGGCATGTCTTTTTCTGTTTTTTTTTTCTATCAAGTTCTTCCCATGGTTGGCAAAACAGTTTATTTTCAATAATAATAGGAGATAGAAGGACATTGTAACACCTTACTGAGCACTTATAAGTTATTATTTGAATCTTTTATGCAAAAGATCCTTGTGTGTATGACAAATAGTATAAATGTAAACGAAGCAAAGAAGTATGTAAGAATCATAGCGTATGGCGCGTATTGTTTTTGTAGCTATCCTTAGTATTAGTAATGTTCTTCAAAAAAATCAGGCGCGAAGTCGACACCGACGGATGTATGACCAAATGTATTAAAGTAAACGAAGCAAATGGTGTATGTTAACATCGTAACAGATGGCGTTCCGTAGAACTTTCTGCTTACCCCCATAGAGACGTGAGTTTATATGTATGCATATTATAGGTGTACATACAAACTTATTAATACATATTTTATTGTATCAATAATGACTTTCTTTTTATATTTTTATTACTTAGCATGACTTTTATGATGCTGCATGTAGTAGATATCGACTAAGTATGTATACAGCCGACTTGACTTATAAATAATAATTATTTGTTTATTTACTTATCAATGAACAAGGGCTTATTAGTACACAGAAATTAAACATATAACACAATCGTAACACTAAAACACACTGCATGCACTGCATTTTAAGTGCAACACATAAGAACTGCACACTAAAACACACTGCATGCACTGCATTTTAAGTGCAACACATAAGAACTGCATTATTTGTCTAAACTAAGTTTTACAAATTCAATCGATGTTATTTAATTTGAAGAGCAGAAGGATGATGATGTTCCTAACATAGTCTTTGCCCAATGTTGCAATCGTTATTTCCCGAGAAAATCGCTAATAAATCATCAAGTCTAAATTATATTACAAAGAATTCGCCTCTCTCTCCAGATTATTGAATCGAACAACCGTGAACTCATCTCATTAATATTAACAGAGACAGAACCTCATGTACCGACATTCAGGCTCTTCATTAAGAATGAACTTAGTGAAAAGTGAGGGATTCCAAAAGTACCTAAAGTCAAAGTTAAGTTAAAATAAGTGAGTTTTGAGTTGGTGAGGGGTCGCTTTTAGATGCTTTTTGAGTTATAAGCGTAAGCGACAACAAAGAAATCCTTTAATTTACAGAAGGAACTGGACCCCACGACACAGGGATATATTGTAATTATTTTTCTTTTGTTTTATGCAGTCAAAGGATATACCCAACAAGTGTTTATTGTATTGTTTATGAGTTTGATTGAATAAAGATTACTGTTGCTTATTATAATTAAGTGTCGCATTGTTGTTAAATTATTTATTTTATTTTATTTTAGCCTTTTATTTCCTTAAAAAAATAAATTAGGTACATTTCATTAGTTACATTAATTTCAATTAAAAAGATACATATAATTCATTAAAACTTAATAATTATAGCAAATAAATTTAACAATAATTCAGTATCAATCAATATCATGCATTTGTTTATTTTGCTAAATTACAATTAAAATAATATATAAAATAACATATTGCAACTTTTTCGAATAACTAAATCTAAAAAAAAATAAACATTTGCAAGAATATAACAAATATAGAACAATTTAATTTTTAATAATTTAATTTATGTACATAAACTAATATTCATGTATTATTAACATGCGTGCATGGTGAGTATACGTTTTTAAGGACCTCTCAACGAGTAAAGGCCTCCTCCATTTTCTTCCACGCTTCTCTATTCTTTGCCTTTGTAATCCAGTCATTACCAGCCACTTCGACTATCTCGTCTATCCATCTTTCTTTTGGTCTTCCTCTGCTCCGTTTGTTGGATGGGCCTAGCCAAGTAGTTATTCTATTAGTCCACTTTTCTTTGTTCATGCGTGCAATATGGCCAGCCCACTTCCATTTCAGTTTCTTACAATGGTTTAAAGCATCTATAACATTTGTTGTTTTTCTGATATCAGTATTTCTATGTTTGTCTTTTATTTTAAGATTTAGAATACTGCGTTCCATTGATCTCTGACATACTTGTAGTTTTCTTTTTGTATGGTTGTTAAAGATCCAAGTTTGACAAGCATAGGTGAGACATGGCAGTATACAGGTATCCAGAACTTTCTTCTTCAGCTTTACAGGTAGGTTCGATTTAAGTACTTCTTTGTTGCTCCAGAATTTGTTCCATGAAGCATTTATTCGTCTGTGCAGTTCATCCTGGTGTCTGGTCTTAGTAAAAGATATCTGTTTACCCAAGTATATATAATTTTGTACATATTCCAGTGCGATATTATTGACTGTTATAGGTGTTGATTGGTGGTTGGTCATGATCTTTGTTTTAGTAGTATTTAATTCCAAGCCAATTTTCCTACTTGCAGTATTTAATTCGTTAATCATTTTTTCCAGTTGGGTTGGTGTTTCCGAGAAAATTATAATGTCGTCTGCAAACCGGAGGTTACTTAAATAATTGCCATGTATGTTTAAACCTTTACTACTCCAGCTTAGATTTCTCATGATACTGTGTAGAACAGTTATGAAGATTCTCGGCGAGAGAGGGTCACCCTGTCTAACGCCTCTACATATATTTATTTCAGGCCCACGTTTTTCCAGCTTTACACGACTTTTAGATTTACTATAAATGTCCTTTATAAGCTCAACAGTCTCCAGTGGAACGTCGCACTCATGTAGGGCTTTCCACATGCTACTATGAGATATTGAGTCGAAGGCTTTGGCATAATCAATAAAAGCCAAGTAGAGAGGCCTTTTATGTTCTTCATACTTATCTATGATCAAGTTCAATGCGTGTATGTGGTCTATGGTGGAAAAATTTCTTCTAAAGCCTGCCTGCTCCGGTGGCTGATGTTTCTCGGTGTACATAGCAAGGCGATCTTCTAGACAAGAGGCGAACAGTTTGTATAAATTTGGTTGAAGGCTGATGGGTCGATAGTTACCGATATCAGCAGGGTCTCCTTTTTTATACAGTAGGATTATATCGGATTCTGCCCATACTGTTGGTATTCTCTTATCATCTAGAATCTTATTAAATAGGGTAGTTAGGGGAGATGCTAGTAGATATTTGCCTGTCTTTATTGCTTCATTTGGGATGCCATCAGGTCCATTACTTTTGTCTGACTTTAAGCGTTCTATTTTCTTTATGACCTCATAGGGAGAAAATCTGTCCAGAGTGGTACAGTCCTGAGTGAAAATTAAATTTTCGTGATCTGTTTCTTGTGCTGTATAAAGATTTTTATAAAATGTCGTGGCTATTTCTATAATTTTTGACCTAGAGAAAGTTTTGTTGTTAGTAGAGTCTTCTGTCAGGCAGGGAATCCATTTTTTTGTAGAGTCGAGTGCTTTGAAACCCTTTTTTAGGCTTCCTGATGATATAAGATGATTTTCTATTGTTTTTATTCTGTGATCATGGTGTACCTTCTTAATTTGTTTGTAGATATTTTTATATAGATAGCTGCGCTCTTTCTTTTCTTCTTCTGTCAACTTTTTCTTGTTTGTTAATTCATTTCTTCGTATAATGAGACTCTTAATATACTCCGGGATAATGTTACGTTTTGTAGTAATTTCTTTTTTAATAAGGTTTAAGCTGTCAGATATTGCAATCTTGATTTTGCTATAAAATGATTCTATGTCATCGTTTTCTTCTTGGTTTATCGTTTTGATTTTTCTACTTAAAGCTTTGAGAAACTGTGCCTTATCTTCTGTTGTGTTAAGTTTGTTATTATTGTTATTGTACTTGGCCCTGCTTTTATTCGAATTAGATATATTGAAAGTACTACGTATTAAACGGTGATCGCTGGGGAACGATAGTCTGTGTATTATTTCTACATTTGTAATTTTGGCTTTGCTATTAGTTAGTATGTAATCTATTTGACTTTTGTTTTTCTTAGGCGAGAGCCATGTCCACATATTTTTAATGTTCTTTTTGAACAGGCTGTTTGTTATAACTAAGTTGTTTTCACTACAAAACTGAAGCAAGGTTTCGCCTCTTTTGTCTCTCTTTCCAAAGCAATATTTGCCCAGTGTTCCTTCTTCACCAGCCAACCGTTGACCAACACGAGCGTTAAAGTCGCCCAGCACTATTAGGTGTTTCTTATAATGTATTTGAATCTGCCTCAGTTGATTGTAGAAAATATTGATTTCTTGATCGCTTGCGTCTATGGTCGGTGCGTGAACTTGAACAATTGTAAGTGTTTTGTTTTCGAATTTAAGGTTTAAAATGCATATACGTTCTGTTATTCCGATAAAACTCTCAATATTTTTCTTGTATTTTTTCTTTACAAAAAATCCTACGCCGTATTTCCCTTTTGTTTCCCCAAAATAGCAAAATATGTGGTCATCGTCTTCTATAATATTGTAGCCTGACCTTCTTATTTCAGCGAGACCTATAATATCATATTTTATTTTTGCTATTGCCTCTTTAAAATCAAGAAGTCTTTCGTTTGATAAAAGAGATCTTACATTATACGTACAGATGTAGAGTGGTTGGAGTCGAGGGTTGTGGTCTATGACCGCCGCGGAGACCGGATGTGGTGAGGGGTTCTGTACTGGGTTTTTTTTTGTCGCTATATAAGGCTGGTATTCATTTGGCTTGCTTCTGGCTTCTAACATAGATGAAACTTTTATCTTTGGAGGGTTTTGGTCTACTACTCCCACGGTGACCGGCCGGCTTGGGAGAGGGTTTATACATATGTTTTTTATTTTATAATTTGTATTTTGTGTGGAGGAGGCCTCTAGTTTTCATGCATCCTCAGTTCTTTTGACGTAGGACATTATTGTGTTTTTATTTGTTTTATGTTTTTTATTAATTTGAATATTTGACCTTAGTTGGAGCGGGTTTGTCGTATTCTCAGAAGTATGTGGTTGTTGAGAAGATACTTGCAGCGGTGAAATGGAAAGTTGCCGTTTTTTGGAGTTTGTTTCTGGATCAGTGTGTTTTATAACTAATTTATCATATTTAATAAAAGCAATATTGCCTTTTTCTTTTTCTTGTCGTTGTTGTTCTTTAAGTTCTTTTCTCTTTTGCAGAATATTTACAGGATATTCTTCCGCGATGTAAATTTGTGTCCCTTCCAGATTCTTGTTGTTAAATTAATATGAAATATTGTTAGCACCTAAACAATAAATAGTGTAATTCCAAGCAAAAACATTGTATTGTTGAAGAGTTAGAGAGGGGTGTATCAATGGTTAAGTTGAATTCCCACGTTGTTGGTGGCGTGTCTATTGCCATAGATGAGATTTATTGATTTGTAAACAATGTTCACCCATCCACGGATCAACCTCAACAGGAATAGCTGAACTTCAAATATTTATTTTATCACAATATAATTTATCAAAGTGAGTTATCGCCACCTCTTCTGAGCTTGCACACATCTCGTTTGCCATCGAGTTCTCCTAACAGTAGAATCTGTTTTCACGACGAACACCAACTTAAATTAGAAAGCTTAACCCGACTGTGAATCTTACATCCAAGCAAAATTGGCAGTTAATGTGTTTTACTTTAAACGCGTTGTTGATTTCACTAGAGTGCAAGGAATACGGAATGGGACTTACAAAGGATTTAATTTTGAACTGACTGATGGTAATCCGGATGAAGGGGAACTATGGAGGCGTAAAGTAAGATAGCAGTGGGATAATGCAGTCTTGGTAGTTGATTTATTGAATAATAACTAAGACACAAACAGAGTCTTCCAAGATAAGTTACTTTTAAATGTACACGTCTTTTTTTCCTAGCATTGCTAGGTTAATTAACCAACATTTTTTAGTAGAAAATTTTATATTATGTTTATTTTTGTAAGAAAGTATATCTTTTTGTGACACGTTTACACGTCAATATTTATAAAACAAATTGGCGCCAATAGTTCCAAATTGAATAGTTTCTTAGAAGAAATGATGTGTACCATCATTTCTTAGAGGTCACTCTAATAATTTATTGAATGTTTTAAATAATGTACGGACTTTGTAAATGAATTAATTTGTAAGTTAATACTCTAACGGTGGTTTAAAACTAATGACGATAGCGCGATCAGTAACTAAGCATTACTTCCACTATCGTGAAAATCAGTTTGGCTTATACGTAACGTAATTAACAAAAATATATCAGACAAGTTCTGTACATTACCATATTAATCAGAAAACTTAATATATTTAATATATATTTTTTTTTTATTGCAACGAAGATATTTGTAGTTAATGAGTTAAATGAGCCGAGTGAGTTAATGAGTTAAAGTTGGGGTGAGCCACACACTGTTCTCCTAACTAGGTAGCAGAGCAACTTGTGTTAAGGAGTGACAGTTTGTCTCCCTAAATAATATCAGACATGAATTATCAGAATTCAATCTAAGTAAATGCTAGAGATGTGACGTTTGCCCTAAAATAAACATGAATATCATCCAGCTAAATAATTAATTACCTACATTCAATATAGGTACGGAACGAAATTCCTAATTCAACCGTTTGTTACATCAAACCGCTTAGTTTAAACTCAATATTCAAATGAGTCATGTGCAAGCCCAATCGTTTTCCATTGAAAACTAAATCGATTCCAAAATTTTGTTCATGCAAACAATAATAACTGATCACATTACCCGATCGGATTCGGTATCCGCATTATTCACGCGCAATCGCAATCTAAATTCAATTTAGCACAAATCGATTCTGAATTATACTCGGAAATGCAAAAAGAAATGTAGACGATTCTTCTATTCTAAATTACTATTGACACTCCTAGATGTCAATAGTAATTTACATTAAATTGGCCCTAGAATTAAGCTACAAGTTTTGTGCCCTCAGTAGTCCATCAAATTCTGGAACATGAACCAATGTATGTAAATAAGAAGTTATTTTTGACAGATTGCGACTGAGATTACCTACAATGCCAACGTTTCTAAAATACGGGAATTGCCTCTCACCTATCAAGACATGCATGAATCTCGTCGCAATCTGTAACAATCAATGTAAAAACTTACCAAAATGAAGGGAAATCTCTCATCTTCTAAACACGGGACTCGCCACCAATTACAGACTGGAATCTTCTGTCAATTTCCTTAACCTACAGTGCGATTCTGGTCAAATCACCGCGTGAAAATGTAGGCGTAGTGAGGGCGAATTGAGCTGTCATTCCATACTAACGCTAGGCATTTATAGGTCACTTCACTCAAGTTTTGAGCGTGACTTTTACTGAATCGACCGGCTGATCCGTTTTGGAGCATAAGGTCTAAAGAGTGAAATGACAAACGGGTTGCAAGTTGTCAAAAGAGCAGAACGTCAAAAGCTCAGTATGACCAAAGATCATTTTGTCAAAAATTCTACTTTTACGCGTTAACTGTGTTCTGACTCACAAATGCAGTCGAAAAACAAAAAAACAAATCGAATAAATAATTATGTATTTCAAATAGGTAATTTCAAATTATCAGCAAAATTTGTATTCATCTCATATTTTAAAGGCTTTTGTATAAGCATTTTTAATCAGAGCTACCAAACCAACCACACATTTTTTCCAATATATTTTTATTGTTTTTCCCACTGCATGTGAGTCAGAACACAGTTTTAAACGCGTTGAAGTACAATTTGTAACAAAGTGATTTTCTATTATTCTGAGTTTGACTGTATGCGCTTTTGCCATTCTGCGCTTTTGACGTTCCGCTCTTTTGACAATTTGCAACCCTTTTGTCATTTCGCTCTTTTTACCTTATGCTCCATAACGGAACGAAAGGAATGGATAAGGAAACACGAATCGTCACAGCTGAAGTCATTTCTCAAACTGATCTCCAGTATCGTGTTTAGATTTTAAAATGCGGAATTCGCATAAGTCATGTGCCAGCCTTATCGATACTCGAACGAACACGCAAATCGATTTGAAATGGAGTACTGTAGCATGTAAATAATATCAAGAACTGTCAATACTATAATCTAGCAGACGTCTTCACGGTCACGTCGTCTGTCGAGCCGACACGTCCATGTTATATCGGTTATTGGAGATTTGTGGCGTTGCTTTTAATTTATATGCTGATTTATATACTGAAATGGGACTGGGCTGGCCGCATCTGTCGTACACCCATTGAGCCGTGGGCCAGAATAACCACCACGTGGAGGCCTGACGCAGCTAGAAGGCGTCGCGGCAGACCCAGAAGAAGATGGCGGGATGACCTGGACAAACTAAACGATCAGTGGCCCACTTAGTCTTTAGCCCTGGATCGATAAAACTGGAAATCATGGGAAGACGCCTTTGCCCAGCAGTGGGATGATGCAGGCTAGCAGTATCAGTATCAATATGAATAGATAAGTTTCTATAGACACAAATAATCCAACTACCTTCATCAACTAGGCAACAAACTGACATCAAACTAACAACTAGAACTGCTCTTCACACAAACATTTGTCCTGGCCTTCAGCATAGCAGTTAGGGCCACTAGACCAACAGGCCAGTATAACTATCACGTGCTTCGAAAAAGGTGAAAGAAAACAATATTGTGATATTTATTTCTGGGAATAAGTTAGGTAGATAGATAAAACCTTTATCTAGTACACACAAAAGACACAGACAAACACACATTACAAAATCAAAAGAGATGAAACAATGAGCGATGAATGATACGGTGTGCGGTGTGCGTCTCAAGGCTGCACCAAATGGGAGTCCAGATCAGCATGGGCCACGCAAATGTATCTGGCGCTGATATTCTGCTGGATCCGTGTACGGACGCCAAGCAGACAAGAAACAAAAAAATAAAAAAGATTGAGAGAATGAAGAGGTGTTGTGAAATTGTGTTTTAGGTTCATACAAACACTTTAACACGTCATTTTTAAGCTAGAAGGTGAGGTCGGTGTATCACTATCTGACTACTCTGAGAAGAAACACTGAAAGTAACTCACAGTCTCTTTTAAAGTCCAGCCATTATCTTGGTCATATAGTTCACGACAGTATGTAAAATCAAATCACAGACCATTAGAGGCATAATAACACTAGCACCAGGTCAGTTCATAACGTCACGAAAAGCACAGCTTAGGACCCAACTACATAATTATGGTCGGTTTTCAGTCTAACCTAATGCAGATGAAATCAGTATTTTAGAAGGGATCGACTTCCTGAATTTAAAACTTAAAGACAAGACAAGTTTAAACTAGTTTTATATTAAGACTCCTCCATTGCACAGTTGGGAAAAGGTTTTGATGCACGAAAACTGTCATCAATTCATCTGAACCAAAAATAAAATTCGGGCAAGTACCATTGTGACTTATCCGATTCATAATTAAGTTCTTTCTTAGTTTATCTTAGACATCATTGACATCAGTGAAGGAAAACATCGTGAAGAAACCTAGACTATATAGTTAATATAAGTTTGAAATCCAATACAAGCCAATCCACCTTAAGCAAGCGTGGTCATCAATTCTTTGTATGAGATGGGGCCTTTGTTCTGCAGTGAGACAGTAGCAGGCTTGTATTTTTATTAATCCAACCAGCACACTCAGCTCATTCAAAAGCGAAGATTCAGAGTCAGTACACTCCATGAATAAATTAAACTAACATCAGCTTTTGAACGGTTTAGATGAACCGATCGCGTTCAGCATTTTCGATGAAATTCGACCGAATACCTACTCTTAATTCGTCGTATAACTAATCTTAAGTTTAATGAAGAGCTTTCTGAAAAATTAACTCTTCCGCGAAAAGTGTTCAAACTTAAGAATTTTCTTGATAGTTGGTTAACTAGATAACGTAGATTGGTACTTTATGAAACGTATCTTACTTTTCGAGTTGACTCAACTTCTTATTACGATGACTTCGACTGACCTGTTGGTCTAGGGGTTAGTGTCCCTGTCTGCTATACCTGAGGTCATGAGTTCTATTCCCACCCAAGACAAATGTCTGTGTGATGAGCATGGTCATTTGTTCTCAGTATGGCTGTCATTTATATACACACATCAAAAGTGTCTAGGGATCAACATATATTTTTGCAATAACTTTTCTCCTGATTGATATTAATTAAAATTTTCTTTAAGGATTCATCAAATAAAGTGTTTTCGTTTGTCACAGTAACGATAAACCAAGTCACCTTTGCATTAATAAAGAAATTTGCCATTTTCCTAATAAAGGGATTTTTGACATTTGAACCACTAACATTAAAGTTAGAAAAAAAGACTGAAATAACAGTTTTCTTTAAAATTTTATTGGGTAACTTAAATAATTAATAATCCGTGTTTCTACCGCGAACACTAACAACACAAGAACATCGGTTTGGCATACTCAAAATGAGTTCATCCAAATCACGCTGTGGAATGGCCGCCCATGTTCGTTGCAACAACAAAAAAAGGTCTTCTTGCGACTGGATACCCTCCATATTCGGCAGAGCTCTTCTCTGTAGCATATCCCATGCATGCTCAATCGGGTTCAAGTCTGGCGACTGAGCAGGCCAGGGCAGGACATTGATGTTAGCTGCGGCGAGAGTCTGTCTTACAACTCTTGCGGTGTGCGGTCGTGCATTATCATGCATTAACTGAAATAAGGGACCGATTTGCACTTGTAGAGGAACGATGACGTCTGATACAATCGTCTCAGCATAAATTTGAGCGTTGAGGTTGCCTCTGATCCAAATCAACTCAGTTCTTTCGCCGATCCAAATACCCGCCCATACCATGATGGTTCCACCACTATAAGGATGGACTTCCTGGCAGGATTTTAATCGCTGTTGGCGTCCAGGGGTTCTCCAGTGTCGTATACGTCTTGTATCCGGTCTCATCCCAAAACGAGACTCATCAGAAAAGCACACGAAACGCCATTGTTCTTCTGCCCAATTTCTGTGTTCAAGAGCCCATTGATATCGAATCCTACGATTGTGCATTGCTATAGGTGGTACCCGTAGCGGTCTTCGGGAATGAAGGTTCACTTCATGCAAGCGGTTTCTGACTGTTTGGTCGCTAATTAAGTTCCCTGAAGAGTGATGAAGCCTCACGGCTAACATCATGGCGGTTATTGTTGGAGCTCTTTGAGTTAAGATTTGAATGTATCGGTCTTGTCTCCGTGTGGTGCAGCGATACCGTCCTCCATGGTGGACAGCCACGGTACCAGTGCTTCGGTAACGTGTCCAAAGTCGACTGATAACACTCTGACTTGTATTCAGAGCTAAAGCCACAGTACGTTGCCGGGAACCAGCTTCTATCATTCCCACGGCTCTGAGCATTTCTTCCCTGCTTAAATGACGTCGCCACTCCATAAACTCACTAATAATGGCTTCAATGCGTTGTATGTTTTTATAGGGAAAATATTGACAGGTGATTTTCATCTTTTACTCGAATTTGATTCACAGTTCCTGATTCAAATTATGAAATGCACCAAAAAGGATCCATATAAATTTATAAAATCATAAATTTATTACAAAGCCACATCTCAACCTCAAGAAATCCGCATAAAAATGCTTGATCCCTAGACACTTTTGATGTGTGTATTTTTTTTTTTATTATTATTATTTAGCCCAAATTGTCCCACTGCTGGGCAAAGGCCTCCCACCATTCCTTCCATCGGTCGCGATTCTGCGCCACCTCTCTTCAATTCTCAAGGAAGACATCCAGGTCGACCATATCCTTCGTGGTCTGCCGCGGCCCCGTGTCACTGTAGGGCACCAATTCTGGGTTTTACGAGCCCATCGCTCGCATTTATATATAACACGTGTGTATTTCGAAATATGGATGTATGTTTATCAGTTTTCTTGTACTCATAGCACAAGCTCTGCTTATTTTAGGACTAGATGGCGGTGTGTAAAAGATAGGCACATGGAAGTAACAAAATATAGGCATTAGGATTAACATTACAGATATAGAAGATACGGGTATTTGTCACATAGAGTCGGTGGGGATTTTTTGAAATTAAGAATTATAATCCTTAATTTGATAGTACTTACTGACCACTGAACGGAAATATTAGAATGCAATAAACAATTTAGTGTAATATAAAAATAGGCTTTTGGTACAGACGCCAGCACGTCAAGTTACCCCAATGTGTTAAATTTCTTTGGTCGTTTTTCAACTTAATGTCAAACTTAATAAGGTTCATATTAAATTGGGAAAATTTGACACATTGGGGTAACTTGATGTGCTGGCGTCTGTACCTTTGTACTCATATAAATAAATAAACATTCCACAACTTTCACACAACGACATCTAGTCTCACGCTAAGCAGAGCTTGTGTTATGGGGTACTAAACTGCTGATAATACATACTTATATAGTATATCTAAATATATATCTACATATTATAGATAAATTATATTCAGACACAGAACAAATGATCGTGCTCATCACACAAACATTTAAAATACAGCATTTAAGTTACTAAATTAGTTTATTATTAGTATTTATAACATATATATAGATGAGGAAAACAAGGCCATTTCCCTTCTTTAAATACATAGTCCAAAATCATTACCTCTTTCCTAAAATGAAATTATAAAGCCTTTTGTTACTTTTACATAGTAATAAGCTTAAATCGTTATCTGCCTAACTCTCTTTGCTTAATCTTGTTGTGGTCGACTTTTAGTCTAATCAGTTCATACTTTATACCTTTACTAATATTATAAAGAGGTTAAAGCCTCGTCCCCACTAGGAACATTTGTCGAGCGATTTGTGTCCCCGGAAACATCGGGCGATGTCGCCCTACATCGCCCCATGTCGCCCGATGTTGTCTTGTTCTCTCCATCCACATCAGTTCAGTCGAACCTATCATGTCTCCGGAAGAGGTAGTGTTGTACAATGCGGCTTATATAATGATGAATGCATCAAGAACAAAAAAGAAGAGAAGATGGTGGATTAAACAGTACTTACTTGCGAAACAAAACAAGTGTATTTAATGATCTCAGTGTTCTAGACAGCTCATTTGACCACATTATCGCAGGATGCACGCACGTCCATACTCTATCCCTACTCTTCATCGACTGTGCGACAAGGAACAGTTTCAATAATGTCGCCCGACATCGTCCGATGTCACCGGGGACACATGTCGCTCGACAAATGTTCCTAGTGGGGACGAGGCTTTAGTTTGTAAGTTTGTATGTAGGGGGTAATCCCTGAAACTAAAGATCCAATTCTAATTTTTCAATATTAGAAAGCTACATTACAACCGAGTGGTATAGAACGCACTTGCATACTTTTTCTCTTTTTCTTTCAAGTCTATCCAAAGATTGTCTATAAGAGATTGCTTTTAGCGGAAAAGGACGCTTCCATTGTAATACCCTATGTAGGTCTTAAAGATATTATTTGTAAAATTGTATGGTGTACAATAAATGTGTTCTTTTCTATTCTATTCTTCAATCGCTAACTTTGTGTCGGTGCTTCTTTGAAGAGTAGTCACTTTGTTAGACAGCAATCACCGACCACGTTTAGTCTCACTTATTCAACATTTCACTCGCGTAGTTCCCGTTCCCGTGGGAATACAGAGATAAAAAGTAGCCTATATCACCCGGGGATAGTGTAGCTTACCAACAGTGAACGAATTTTTTAAATCGTCACATACAAAAATATATAAATACAAATCGTGTGTATACTAACTAAAATGACTATTGTGTTAGAAATAAAAGATTTTAAATTCATTTAATTTAAATCTTTCCGTTTTATAACATTACTAATATTAGCACAGTCTAAAAACTACAGTCGTCCGAGGAAGCTGTCTAGACAGGGCAATCGTGCGGGGTGAGAGGGGTGAGACGCGGGAAAGCCGCTCCCGCACTGCGAACAAAACGATGTTCGTAATGTGGGAGGTATTATTCAGGGCTTACGCGTGTAGACGTTGTCGGCATTTTTCCAGACATCAAAGGCGTCGTACTACTGTATTAATATTTATACTGTAGTATTAGTATAGATTTAACATAAACCAACTATTTTAATTTTTATTTTGAGTCAGACAAATAGAAATATCTATACAACCCGTAATAGTATTTCTCGAATGTGCAGATCCTTCTTATTTATTTTCCTTCTAATCCGACTTTCCAAATCCAAAAACACAATTAACTTAATAGAGCGCCAGCTCCAATAATTATGTTTAAGATTATCCGACAATTTTAGCTTCGAAGCCCAGACTTATACGATTGCGAACGAGTTTAAAGTTCCACAGTTTTGCTCAAAACTTTGTTAAAGATGGTTAAAGTAACTGGGGGAAATAATAGGGCTTAAGTTGTAGGCGAGGAAGGGAATTTTACGGCCATTTTCAATTATGGCGTTAGAAAGAATCTTAGGGGAGAAAACAATGGTTATTATGGAAGTTTCATGGCAACATTCGATGGGTGAAGCGTTTTTGAAAAGCTTTTAGCACTGACAAGGGAGGCAGTTGCAATAACAATGTACAGACGCCAGCACATCAACCTACAAATTTTCCTAATTGAACATGAACCTTATTGTGTTTAGAATAAAGTTGAAAACCTGTCATAGTACTTTTTTAAAGTTAAGATGTCGAAATATATATTGTTAATAATAATAACTAACCATTCATTTCAAGTAACAAAGACCCATAGATAAATGATGTATTCCTCGAAGCGCTACTATTTTGAGGCGCTCCTAATGAGGCGCTCCTATTTTATTCATCGGAGCGCACCTTTTAGGAGCGTTCCCGTTAGAAATTAAAAAAATATTTTTTTTTTCTAGGAAAAAACAACAAATATTTTTATTAGGAGCGCTCCAAGGAATAAAATAGGAGCGCCTCATTAGGAGCGCCTCAAAATAGTAGCGCTTCGAGGAATACCTCAGATAAATACCTTAACCTAAAAATTTATACTAAGAACACTTTGTTAGTACAAGCATCTTATAAAAATTATATTAGTACTCGTGTCACTACACTTGCACGATGTTTTGTGCGTTCATGTAGAATCAGTCCGAGTAAGCGACGCGACGGAACACCAGATCCTGCGGCCAAAAACTTTCTTCCAACACCAAATGGAGCATACACGTTGGGATGCGCACCACATTCGCCTTGTAAGTGACGTTGCGGCGCGACTCCAGTAGCTGTAGGAACTCTTGGCGTGTACTTTAATCTTGACAAACAACGCCCAACCATCTCATTCTTCTCTTCATCTTTTCAAACAAGGTGAACATAAACGGAGGGGTGTACAAAAATAAAACTTGAAAAGGAACTCTAACGTTAGCTAAACATTGTATGTGAGATCCAAGGGGCTCTAATTATTTATGTAAATTGAAATGTATTATTCGAACACCAGGTCTATAACAAACAATATTCAAATAACATGAAATTTCCTTCAAAGGCTTTGTTTTTATTCATCTAGTTTTACCGCTAACAATTTAAAATAAAGTTTTGAATAATTTTAAACGAAAACAATACTTAGGTAGACGTGTACCTAAGTATTGTTTTCGTTTTAAATTATTAACGTCTACAGAGTTTTGAATACCAACACACATGACTACATTACGAGTACATAAGTAGAAATTTATCTACTTAACAAAAACGCAGTAAAAAGTCTCTGTCAGACTTTTCTGTCGAATTCTGACTTCTTATTACCACCATCAAAGGTCTACAAATTGCACATAATACATTCTTAGTTAGTTCTGTGGTACTATTCGAATTTTGTAAGCCTTAAACCTGTGTCAAATAAAGACTTACGGCGACGACCCAAAGACGATGTTATGATACACAACTATTAAACTATCTATGTAAAACAAAATATATAATTATTGTTAATATATATTATAATCATAAAATCTAACAATACTACTGCCATGCACTTTTGTATTCCTAAAAGAAAGAATCGAATGACAGCCGAGACCAACTCCTTAGCGTGCTTTTCGAATCACGAAGCGAAAGTTACGCGTAGACCGACTGACCTTAGCACGCATGGCTTAACCCTTCATTGAACTTGTTGAAACCTCTTTACGACGTAGTGACGTACTAGTCAAAGTACTGGCCATTTTGTCCGTTTTATTATTAAGAAAAAAAACATAAGTCACTATCCTCTTGTCAAATTCAAATTCAAATTCAAATTCTTTATTGCGAACTAAGTGTACAGAAAAATGGAATTTCTAGATGTTGTTGTTGTTGTCTGTTATACTATTATTATTTTTCCTTCAATGCTCAATACTCAATACTTTATTGCATTCCATAATGATTGTGTACATAAAAGTTGGTATGTTATAACATCGAATCAATTATGGACCCTGTCGCGAATGCGAAGTAATATAGCTATAGGTACAGATAATAACTAGTGAGGTGGGGGTAGCGCGCGGGGATTGACGGCGCGCGCGCTCGGTCGCTTGCCGAGCTCACTTGGACCTGAGGGTCGGAGCTAGCAGGACATTGGTGAGTGAACCTGTTCTTTCTCAGTGCATGTCTTCAGATTTAGCAGATATTCATTCTATATTGCATTTCAATGTTGTCGATGTGTGTGTATTCCCTTAACAGCGATCAGATTCAGAAATGATACCAAATCAGACCAGAATTCAGTTGTGAGGCACGGGGTGGCTATAAGGGGAGGTTGGAGGCCACTTGGGGACACACCCCCAATATCATTGCGACGATAATTCAGTAACAGTGATTCAATGGAAATCAGTTTAAATAATTACAGCGGTAGTTAGATCCTAATCATATCGTACCTAGGCCAGACATAGGTATTTTATGTTCAGATATTCGTCATTAAATGGGAATTGGCGACATGGTGGAGATGCTGGGATGTAATTATCATAATTTAAAAATAAAGTTTTGTTCAATTCCAAAAATAAAATAATGTGGGTAGGTCGAAAAATTGTGTTCTGCATTTAAAAAGAATTAGGTCAGTTTCAAATGGTGTTCGAATAGCCTTTAGTTTGTATGAATTATCTACCAAATAATTTATACGGAACATTGTTTATCTAAGCTGTTGTGAGTGCTGAGTAATTTAGTCCATGTTATTATTATGAAAATGATGGCCGTTTTCTTAGATCCGAGTTCATTATTGGTATGATATGGTCCTATCTGAAACTGTGTCGAATCGGAACTTTGAATTTTTCTTGGATAAGGTTTATATAGTTATAATCGAGCGAAGATTAATTTCAACGTAGTTAATTATCAGGCTCAGGCAGGTTACACAGCCTGCAAGGGGGTACCAGCCTACCCTGCGTCAAGTCGATTCTAAGAAATAATATTATACGTGTTGGACAGTATTCAGTCACGACTAATGAACCTTTATTTAGTAAATCCGAGTACGCGATAATGTACCAATGAAGTCTATTATATAATTATCCTTTTTACGTTGCACAGTGACGAACGATATTAGTTTATTAGTTAATCATTATTACAGGTACATTTGATATGAAATGTTTGTAATCAAAGGAGTATTCCTTCTAAGTAAATAGACTATATAAGTGAATCAATTAAAATGTATTTAAATTTAGTTTAGCAGTCTTTCACTTAAACTAATAAAGTGTTTGATGGATTTAATTTACTTCCTTGGTTTAATGTATGCAGTTTGTTGGTACTGTTGGTAGTAGTAGATTTCAGAAGAATCTCATACCATGTTATATTGTTTTAGATACCTACTGAGGATATTCATTTACTACGAAACCGGTCCATGATCTTGATTTTACTTTGTTGGTACTCTATTTATAATGGAAGACGCTATCCGATCTCGTTTAAAAATTATTTATGAATCCCTCCAATCAAACATAAGCTCTGCTCGGTGTGCCCTAACGGAATTATCAGAAGAAGATCCCAACTATAAAGGATTAGAACTAATTGGTGCTAAACTAAAAGGTATAAATGAGATGTTTGTTTCGGAAATTCACAATTATTGTAAATTGATAAAAGAAATCAATGTTGAGGAAATTAGTCAGTATACATCCACACAGATTCAGGCCGAAGAGTTAATAGCAGAAATAGATATAAATATCAAACAGAATAATCGAAACGGTGCACTTGTTGTTACCAATAATGACAGCAATGCTAACACAATTAGTAAGTTACCAAAAATGGAGTTAGGCAAGTTTGATGGTGATGTTCTAAAATGGTACCAATTTTGGGATCAGTTTTCATCGAACGTTGATAAGAGAAACATTAATGATGTCGATAAACTGTTGTACCTTCAATCGGTTCTTGAGGGTGACGCGAAACAGGCAATTGATGGGTTGGACACAACAGACAAAAACTATCGCATTGCTGTCGACACATTAAGGGAACGGTATGGCAAACCCAGCGTTATTATTGATGCTCATTATGTAGCACTTTATAGAATTCAATCAGCGGAATCTAGTCAGGTCAAAGATTGTAGACACGTTCTAAATGAAATTGAGAGACACCTTAGAGTATTGAGTTCTTTAGGCGAAGATGTAAATCACAATCATCTTAGAGTAATGATTTTAGAAAAGTTCCCCGAGGACCTCATTTATGAATTAAGGATGAAGATAACTGACGAAGACGAGTCTATTGATAATATTAGAAAGTTCTTAGAGTATATCATATCGGCTAGGGAAACGTCAAATAGATTAAAGAAAACTGCAGAAGGTACTAAAAATAAAAATACAATAACTAGCGAAGACAAACAGGCTTCTGATAATATTACAATAGGATCATTACATGTTAGATCAGAAGAGACTAGTGATAATAAAAGGCGTAGATTCACATCAAACTTCAGAAAAGAAAAAACTAGGTATGAAAATAGGCAGCATAATAAAAATAAACTGCCCCCTCGGAAAAGACAATATGACGGTGACAGGTCCGATGAGCCACCTAAAAAGAAATCAATTAAGTGTATATTTTGTAAGCAGGACCATTTTAATGATGAGTGTAGTGTGCACAAAACCTTACAGGAAAGAAAGGCTCAATTAGGAAATCGTTGTTATAATTGTTTCGGTGAAGGCCATAGGGCTGAAAGTTGCCGTGCCAAAAGGAAATGTCGACATTGTAATAAGTTCGGCAATCATAATCGAGCGTTATGTCCAACTAAGTTAATACAGACAGTGAAATCCGTGCCAACTGATACCTTACATACTAATAATTTATATAGCACTACGCTGTTGCAGACAGCCATAGTAATTGTAAATAATTTAGAAACTAAAATAAAATTACAATGTAGGGTGTTGCTCGATTGTGGTAGCCAGCGTTCATATATAACGGAACATAATACTAATAAACTTAAACTACCTATTACTGAAGAAATTAATTTATCGATATTTACATTTGGAAACAAATCACCACATCTTGTTAAAAGTCCTGTAGTTCGGTTTAGTATTACAACTCGAACAGGATTTACTCGTATTATTCATGCAAATGTAGTACCTCATATTACTCAAAGTATAAAAGCACCATTGTTTTACGATTTGGACAAAATAGGAATTAAAGATCGAATAATGGCGGATGATGGGTCTTGTGGCGAAAAAATTGATATTTTAATCGGAAACGATTATTATCATTCATTCATGTCACAAGAGAAGATGTCGGTCACTAAAGATCTGTTCTTAGTTAATTCAGATTTTGGTTGGGTATGGTCTGGAAGAATTAGTGAGAACTTTGATAGTTCCGATCAGTTAACAGCATTGACTTACTTTCAATCAGATGGGTCATTTGTTACTAAATTAAACGAACCCGATCTCCCTCTAAAACTAGATGATGTTAAACAGTTATGGGACCTTGAATCAATAGGCATCACAGATTCTCCAAAAACCACTCGTGATGAAGAAGCGATTAGGCAATTTAATGAAACAGTTCAGTACCAAAACAATAGATACCACGTTCAATGGCCATGGACTGAATTTCCCCCAAATCTTCCTAATAATCTAGGCTTAGCATGGGGTCGGCTCAATAGTTTAATGAAACGATTGGATAATTCAGATTTAAAGGCATACGACCAGGTCATTCAGGAACAGCTACAGACTAATATAATTGAGATTGTACCAGATCCAAAGATTCTACAGAATCATCCAGTTCACTATCTTCCTCACCATTGTGTTCGTGGTCGTGATAAGCCCAAAGCGCTCCGTATTGTTTATGATGCCTCAGCTAAAACTGCTGACAATCGAAGTTTAAACGAATGCCTATATAGGGGTCCACTTATGTTGGAGGATCTTATAGGATTGCTAATTAAGTTTAGAGAACACCCCATAGGAATAGTTGCAGATGTCGAGAAAGCTTTCTTACAGTTAGGTCTACAAGATTTAGATAGGGATGTAACACGATTTCTTTGGTTCAAAGATTTAAACAGTACAGTTCACCCAGATAATGTGGTGCACTTACGTTTTTGTCGTGTCCCATTCGGTGTCATATCAAGTCCATTTCTACTGAATGCTACGATCAGATATCACTTAAATAAATCGAACAACACATTTCTGAAACAAATTGCGGACGACGTATATGTAGACAATATTGTAACTGGCGCACAGACTATTAAAGACGCAAATAAACTGTACTGTGCTGCTAAAGAATCATTTGATAGCTTGTCCATGAATTTGCGTGAGTGGCATTCAAATTCAAAGGAGCTAGTTTCTTCCATACCAGATAAGTTTAGAGCAGAAGACCGTGAATACATAAAAGTTCTTGGTTTAATATGGAACATAAAAAAAGATCAGTTACATTTGAAATTTAATTCCAATGTAGAATCAGGCACTGTTCAGTCAAAAAGAGACGTGTTAAGGGTCATTGCTACAATTTATGATCCCTGTGGTCTCGCAGTTCCGATAGTTCTTCCAGCAAAATTATTCTTTCAAAAATTATGGAAAGAAAAAGTTAAATGGGATGTCAAATTGAGTGATGATCTACTGATAGAATGGCAAAAAATTGCATCAAATTTTGTATTTCTAAAGAGTATTCATGTTGATCGTTATTTTGGGCAAGGTTTAAATAAAATCCAAGTCGCGGAACCAATTGAATATGAATTACATTGTTTTACGGATTCGTCT
This sequence comes from Euplexia lucipara, assembly GCA_921972225.1. Taxonomy (NCBI): domain Eukaryota; kingdom Metazoa; phylum Arthropoda; class Insecta; order Lepidoptera; family Noctuidae; genus Euplexia; species Euplexia lucipara. Next base: position 19,560,787 of record OV179156.1, read on the forward strand.
ATGCATGCTTATGCAGCAGTTATTTATTTACGGGGTACCTTGCACACTAATAATATTGTCAGTTTTGTTATTGGCAAGTCTAGATTAGTGCCGTTAAAGGACCAAAACAACTTACAGATTCCAAGATTAGAATTGCTGGGAGTACTTATCGGCTGTAGACTCATAACTTACGTAACAAAATTTTTACGATTAAAAGTCAAAGCACAATTTTTGTGGACTGATAGTCAAATAGTAATAAGCTGGCTCAAATCAGACAAATTACTTCCGCCATTTGTGGCACGTAGAATCAGCGAAATAAAACAGAACAAGACTTTACAAATCAGATATGTGCCAACTGAATTTAATCCATCTGATGTAGCCACTAGGGCAGATCGGGTAAAATATTACAATAAATGGCTCACAGGACCTGATATTTTAATGAGTAACTCAAATCAGTGGCCTACAGTTCATAATAATAATAATAATATAGATACTCAAATTTCAATTGCCGGGGAGGGTCTTCCGAATTCAATACCTTTAGATAATAATAGAACAAGTCTAGATCATATTCCAGAACCGATGATAGCAGATGATTCACACAAAAAAGAGAATAACATATTAGAAATTCAAGCTAAACATTTTCCTAAGGAAGTTGAGGGTATCACAACCAACTTATCAAGATCACTGAGATTATATAAAGATGAGGAAGGACTTATTAGGTGTAAAGGTAGATTCAGGTACACGAATTTGTCACATGATCAAAAAGAGCCTATACTACTTCCAAAAGATTCGGATTTTACGCACAAAATTATTACCGAACTCCATCAGAAAAACTATCATGTAGGTGTCTCTCATACCTTAGCTCTATTAAGACAAAAATTTTGGGTGCCAAATGGACGGTCAATAGTTCAAAGACTCATCAGAAAGTGTCCACAGTGTATAAAATACGGTGGTGGTCCATTTAAATTACCACCCATGCCGGATCTACCAGCAGAAAGAGTCAACCTTAGTCTTCCGTTTGCCTTTACGGGCCTGGATTATTTCGGTCCACTGCTTGTGGATGAGGGTAGTAAAGAAAAACGCTGGGTATGCCTGTTTACGTGCCTAACAGTTAGGGCTATACATTTGGAGGTCGTTAAAGATTAGAAGATTTGTTGCTATAAGAGGTTTACCTCAATTATTCTTGTCAGACAATGCTACGCAATTTAAGCTTACAGCAGATGTGTTAACTTCAGATTATTGCATTCAAAATCACTTGCGATGGAAATTTATCCCAGAGTTGGCTCCTTGGTTCGGGGGATTTTATGAACGACTTGTAGGTTTAGTCAAGCATAGTTTGAAGAGTACTTTAGACAAACATCTCATAAACCAAAATCAGTTATGCACAATAATGAAGGAACTTGAGGCTATAATTAACCCAAGGCCACTGACTACTGTGGGCGGGGAGTTAGAGCACATATTGACTCCTTCAGATTTCCTACGTGTGGGCGGAACTTTAACCACTGAAGTTGCAGATCGAGACTTCTTAGAATCAGCTACAGTAACCAAGACGAATCTGATTGACGGATGGAAACGTGGTCAAATCATCATTTTAGAATTCGCCAAAATGTTCACTAATCAGTACTTGACTAGCCTACGTGAACGAAGTGACAAACACAAACAACCTAGAGTCATTGTTAATAGGTCACCAAAGTTAGCAGAGACAGTTCAGATTAAGTCGGATAGTAATAGGGCACATTGGAAAGTTGGCAAAATAGCAGAGTTGATTAAAGGATCGGATGGGCAGATTAGAGTAGCCAAAGTCAAATTATCTTCAGGAGAAACACTAACCCGCTCAGTAGGCCATCTGTTTCCATTGGAGATTGACGATCAAAGCACAGAATCGTCCCCAGAGCAGAATGTTTCGTCAGTCCGAATCAGTCCATACTCTGAAGATTTTCAGAAGGACCAATCAGTACAAGGCAACAATTCGGTCAGTTCTAACAAGGAGTCTCTAAGTACTCAAGACCATCAACCAGTTATGAACAATGCACCAACAATTCAGTCAGTACCAGACACCAGTAGACGACCAATCAGGGCATCAGCAGCCAAGGCAAAAGAGAGAGTTAAGCAGTGGACATCCCAGTTGATGAACAGATTGTTTCAATAATCAGTGCTGATCAGTGTTGATTTAAAATTAGAGGACAAATAGTCAGTTTTATCAGTTACATTAATTAATCCTGGTAATCAGAACTCTGTTATAACCCGTCATCACTTTGAAAATGTTTCAGTTGTAATCCTATTTATGATCTTGATTAAACAGTTATTTCAATAGATCAGATTTTTAATTTATCTTTTCCTATGGGCGGGAGTGTCGCGAATGCGAAGTAATATAGCTATAGGTACAGATAATAACTAGTGAGGTGGGGGTAGCGCGCGGGGATTGACGGCGCGCGCGCTCGGTCGCTTGCCGAGCTCACTTGGACCTGAGGGTCGGAGCTAGCAGGACATTGGTGAGTGAACCTGTTCTTTCTCAGTGCATGTCTTCAGATTTAGCAGATATTCATTCTATATTGCATTTCAATGTTGTCGATGTGTGTGTATTCCCTTAACAGCGATCAGATTCAGAAATGATACCAAATCAGACCAGAATTCAGTTGTGAGGCACGGGGTGGCTATAAGGGGAGGTTGGAGGCCACTTGGGGACACACCCCCAATATCATTGCGACGATAATTCAGTAACAGTGATTCAATGGAAATCAGTTTAAATAATTACAGCGGTAGTTAGATCCTAATCATATCGTACCTAGGCCAGACATAGGTATTTTATGTTCAGATATTCGTCATTAAATGGGAATTGGCGACAGACCCAGTCGGGCACAGCAAAATTATAAAAGTAGAAGAGAGGATGAAGGCGCATTTTATTAAGAGAAATAATAATTTAAATATAATTTAAATGGAACAATAAAATAGTAATATTTGGTATTATTTATTTAATTTAATAATAATATCATATTTTTACACTTTCCCTGTCCACAAAGCCACAACCACAACCACAACCTATCTTTTCATTGTAGTTTTTCTTCCTTCGTTGTTCTACCTACTTCTGCCAGATAACCATGCGGCTATTATAGTTGCGCTAGCTTAGGTCGAAACTCCACCAAAACGGAGAGGACAGGAGATGTCTTGTAATTGACCAAAAGAATATTGCATCTTGCTGAAGTCAAAAATATTTAAGGCACTATAGAAACGAAATGCGACGAAATTTCATAGAGAAACTGTGAACTCATCCATGTCTCAGTAACGCTATCAAGCATAATATAGCAATATTGGAGCGTAATTAACTAAACTAATCGACTTGTGACTACTAGGACACAAGTGTCGGATGACATTTTTTTTCCCTTGGCTAAGCTCTGAGTTGTCAAAGTGGCACAAACTGATTAAATAATAAATTTAATATTCCACAACTTTTTTACACAACGCCATTTAGTCCCAAGTTAAGCTTGAGAGCTTGTGTTATGGGTACTATACAGCTGATAAACATACTTATATATTTCTAAATACATACATATTTTAGATAAATAACACCCAGACACAGAACAAATGATCGTGCTCATCACACAAACATTTGTCCTGTGTGGGAATCGAACCCACGACCTCCGGCATAGCAGGCAGGGTCACTAACTACTAGACCAACAGGCCAGTCATTGGTGATGATTGGTTGAACGACACATCTCTTTTCCTTTCTGTTTTGGTGGAAACCGTGCCTTAAGCCACCCAATCGAAAATGTCATAGCATAAAATCAGAGTCTCCTCAATGATCACGGGGAGTCGAGACATTAAACTCTGAACGCTCTCCGCTTATCACTTGTCACATTGTTAACGCTTCGTTGAAGTTTAGAAGTTTAACGCGTCATTAGCCAGAGCTATGATAGAAAAGAATTAATGGTTTCCGATGGGTACCTCTCTTTTTTAATAATATATCATAATCGAATGGCCTTTTCTGTTTTACTACGATTGTGAAATGGAATGTTTGTTTGTTTGAATTGGATAAGGGTAATATTGTTCGATTGTAGATGTTCTTAGCTTTCCCAAATATGTTAGGGATGGTGAATTTGACTACCAGTATTTGACATGGAGGGGCTTGCTATCTCACCTCCACAACCCTACTACTTGGTAGCGATACTCTTTGGTTAAACTGGTTACTGGACCTTTATCAATACCGTTCTTAGAAAATATTTACGTGCAAAATAAAAACTCTAGAAATATCCTCTTGAATGCTTTAGATATTTACATATACTTCTTGACGTAAAAACAAAATAGCTCCGATAGTCTTTTAAGGGACAATTTATGCAATGTATTTCATACCTCAGATTATCCGAATCTTCTCAAATATTCAGGCTTACACACCAAATGCCACTAAATATTCAGAGAGAGTCTGGTGTTATTTATAAAAAAACGTTGGCTCTGTTTTATATAAAATAAGATTAGAATTGTAAAACAGATCTATCTATCAGCAGATATTTTTAAATGTTATTTATATTTTGTAAATAACTTCTTTTTCCGTTTTCACGTGTATTATGGAAAAATACCCAATAAAATGAGTTTTAAATGGAAGCGTGAGATTTTTTCAATGTTAAGTAAAATAATTTTATACTCTTTTTAACCCCCGACGCAAAAAGAGGGGTGTTATAAGTTTCACCGCTATGTGTGTGTGTCTGTCTGTCTGTCTGTCTGTGGCACCGTAGCGCCCAAACAGGCGAACCGATTTAGATGCGGTTTTTTTTATTTGAAAGCAGGGTTTCTTGCGATGGTTCTTAGACATAATTTATCAAAATCAGTTAAGCCGTTTCAAGGTTATCAGCTCTTTTGTGTTAGCTACCATTGCTATTTTAGACGTCTATGGGTATTAACTTTACTTACAAACATATGTGTGTCTTAAAATTTCAAACACCCATGTGTGTAATATTAATAAGCAACATTATGGTGTATTTGGTCTGATGCGGCCAGGATATCTAGCAGACTAATACACTCTTGGGAAAATAACAGCAGATATGTCGTGTTTGGATTCATTTTAACCATCATTTGATTCTGCACACAATGCCCTGATGGCAACAGGATGAGCTGATGCTGCAGCCAGGCTATCCAGCACACCAGTAGGTAGACTCTTGACAAAATAATAGCAGATATGTCGTGTTTGGATTCATTTCAACCAGCATTTGATTCTGCACACAATGCCCTGATGGCAACAGGATGAGCTGATGCTGCAGCCAGGCTATCCAGCACACCAGTAGGTAGACTAATGACAAAATAATAGCAGATTCGTTTTAACCAGCATTTGACTCTACATACAATGCACTGATAAACAAAAATCTCATAACCGTAGTATACTCTATAAAACAAAATGCGTTTAAAAATTTTAAAATAAAAATTAAATTAAAAATTTAAAAAACCCCCACCGCAAAAAAGTAAAACATTTAAAAAGTTAAAAATAACACTAGCCATGAAATTTTAAGTAACGTCGGGGTACCGTTAAAATACACACATCAAAAGTGTCTAGGGATCAACATATATTTTTGCAATAACTTTTCTCCTGATTGATATTAATTAAAAATTTCTTTAAGGATTCATCAAATAAAGTGTTTTCGTTTGTCACAGTAACGATAAACCAAGTCACCTTTGCATTAATAAAGAAATTTGCCATTTTCCTAATAAAGGGATTTTTGACATTTGAACCACTAACATTAAAGTTCGAAAAAAAGACTGAAATAACAGTTTTCTTTAAAATTTTATTGGGTAACTTAAACAATTAATAATCCGTGTTTCTACCGCGAACACTAACAACACAAGAACATCGGTTTGGCATACTCAAAATGAGATCATCCAAATCACGCTGTGGAATGGCCGCCCATGTTCGTTGCAACAACAAAAAAGGTCTTCTTGCGACTGGATACCCTCCATATTCGGCAGAGCTCTTCTCTGAAGCATATCCCATGCATGCTCAATCGGGTTCAAGTCTGGCGACTGAGCAGGCCAGGGCAGGACATTGATGTTAGCTGCGGCGAGAGTCTGTCTTACAACTCGTGAGGCTTCATCACTCTTCAGGGAACTTAATTAGCGACCAAACAGTCAGAAACCGCTTGCATGAAGTGAACCTTCATTCCCGAAGACCGCTACGGGTACCACCTATAGCAATGCACAATCGTAGGATTCGATATCAATGGGCTCTTGAACACAGAAATTGGGCAGAAGAACAATGGCGTTTCGTGTGCTTTTCTGATGAGTCTCGTTTTGGTATGAGACCGGATACAAGACGTATACGACACTGGAGAACCCCTGGACGCCAACAGCGATTAAAATCCTGCCAGGAAGTCCATCCTTATAGTGGTGGAACCATCATGGTATGGGCGGGTATTTGGATCGGCGGAAGAACTGAGTTGATTTGGATCAGAGGCAACCTCAACGCTCAAATTTATGCTGAGACGATTGTATCAGACGTCATCGTTCCTCTACAAGTGCAAATCGGTCCCTTATTTCAGTTAATGCATGATAATGCACGACCGCACACCGCAAGAGTAAGACAGACTCTCGCCGCAGCTAACATCAATGTCCTGCCCTGGCCTGCTCAGTCGCCAGACTTGAACCCGATTGAGCATGCATGGGATATGCCACAGAGAAGAGCTCTGCCGAATATGGAGGGTATCCAGTCGCAAGAAGACCTTTTTTTGTTGTTGCAACGAACATGGGCGGCCATTCCACAGCGTGATTTGGATGAACTCATTTTGAGTATGCCAAACCGATGTTCTTGTGTTGTTAGTGTTCGCGGTAGAAACACGGATTATTAATTGTTTAAGTTACCCAATAAAATTTTAAAGAAAACTGTTATTTCAGTCTTTTTTTCGAACTTTAATGTTAGTGGTTCAAATGTCAAAAATCCCTTTAATAGGAAAATGGCAAATTTCTTTATTAATGCAAAGGTGACTTGGTTTATCGTTACTGTGACAAACGAAAACACTTTATTTGATGAATCCTTAAAGAAAATTTTAATTAATATCAATCAGGAGAAAAGTTATTGCAAAAATATATGTTGATCCCTAGACACTTTTGATGTGTGTAAGTACCTACATACCTACAAGTACTAGCATCATTCCTTACTTAAGCGGTACCCCGACGTAACGTAAAATTTCATGGGTAGTGTTATTTTTAACTTTTTAAATGTTTTACTTTTTTGCGGTGGGGGTTTTTTAAATTTTTAATTTAATTTTTTAGTTAAATAAATTAGATTATGGAGATCAGATAGTCGAAGTTTGGGGTATTCCTCAAAGCTTTTACTCAGCAAGTCAAGATTGCGTTTTGAGGAATAAACATAGTACAATATTTTTAATTGCATTTTGTGAGCGCAAGTGACGGCGCGTACACATAGAGTGTCCGTTTTACAGGTCCGCTTAAACGTACATGTTATTAGCGTATGTAGTTATATGAGCGAGTTCACACAGAATACAGTATTCCGGATCCAGTTAAAAACACCGACCCGACAAAATAAGCGGCAATAAAAAGGATCCTGTAAAATCGGATGTTCTATGTGTACGCGCCCTGAGTTGCGCTTTGAGGAATAATTTAGTTGCGCTTAGATGTTTGGACTAATGGTTAGTTGGTTAGATGTATGCTATTGCTAGTTATTGATCTGATTCCGAAGTCGACCGCAATATAATAGGGATCAGGCTAGGTAAGTTAAGAAAAAACTTAAACTGCTGGCCATCAACGTGGTGCTTAAAAATCTAAAAGTTTATGAATGAAGAATTGACGTGAAAAAACTGTCCTCACAAAAGTAATGACGTGTTTTTAAACTCAAACATTTAAAAGTAATTTCTTGCAAAGTGCTAAAAGCGTTTCTTTAAAAATCCAAACATAAAAGCAACGAAGAGAAAGAAGTGATAAAAACAATTATTTTTATGACAACCTTTTTAATTGTCAACAGCTAGACGTTACATTCTTACAAAATTTATATATGAATGTGGCGACCAGCTACCAAACTGTTTAATAAACTGTTTTTTTCGTTGTTTTGCTTATAAGTCTCGTTGTTTTGTTTTTTTATGAAAAAATCAGTCTGCAAAAATATGTGCTGCGATAATAAACCAAAAAGCTGAACTTGTTGTTTTTTTATTCTAAAATTGATCCTGTTCTCAACAATGAATGAAAAATTTTGTTTGCGTTGAGATGTCACTAAACCCATGCTACCGACAGCTAGCTTGGACTGGTATTTTTGAAATAGAGATATCTAAGGATATCTTAGACACCATTGTCATCGGTTAAGGAAAACATCGTGAGATAACCTTGACTTATTGTTAATATGAGTTTGAAATCGCAATCTGCCTCAAGCAGGTGTGGTGATCGGCGCTCGTGCCTTCGCTGTATAAAGAAAGACCTTTGCTCTGTAGTGGGACAGTTACTGGTATTATTATTTAACATAACATAATGTTGATATATCGTTTATTTAATTTCAGTAAAATATTTGACATTTAACTTAATAATCTTATCATGTACAATCACAAATTTAATTTTTCCTTTGACATTTAATCTTAATCGCCCATTTTATATAATTTTAATAACTCACCAGTAAGATGTACCTAATTTCTAAGTAATATGGAGGTAGTCGGTAGACTGAATTTGATGAGCCACTTGCGTCTATCGCCAGGATCCACGCGTTTTTCACTATCATTTTATCTTTCTTTCTGCGACAGTCATTGCTATTATAACTTTCACTTTAGGTTTTAATTATAGTTGCCGCGCCAAACGCGACAAATGTGCCTACTACGTCAAAAATCCGTCGCCACGTCAACCAGCCCGGTGACTTGCCATTGGTCGACTGATGCGCCATGTTGTCAGTAAGACACGTTTACTCGATACACACTACACAGATTTATTTAAATATTACTTTTAAATATAGTATTTATTTTATTGATTTATTTTATTTAAAAATATTTATTATGTTTATTTTATTTACCTTTGTCCGTGTGTCACTGCGGGGTGCCAACTGAAAACCAGCGCTGGGTGTCATCCAGCAAATGCTGAGATGGTTACCCTTTCGGCATGGGCACGCTCAGCGCAATTTGTGTAACTGCTATTAATTTATTACTTCTGTTTTCTTTGTTGCTGTGCGCTTGTTGTGTCTGTGCTGAATACATATTTTTCTATTCTTTCAATCTATTCTATATAACACAACATTACGCCTGTAATCCCCGAAACGCAGAGGCAGAGGTACACCTGTAATAGTACACTCACATTTCACCAGTTATGTTTAAGTCCCATGTAATAAAGGACGAGCCAATTGCCATCGATCGGGTAAAAATCCAGACTCTGGGCTGCTACTGAGAAATTCCAGATGGAAAAACTCAATGACACTTTGCCTGATCTGGGGATCGAACCTGGGACATCATGCTCAGCAAAAGAGCTAGCGACCGCTAGACCAACGAGGCTTTCATTTTAATTATTAATCAGGGAAAGTTATTTATGAGCTTAAACAAAACAAAACACAGTCTTCTTCTTCCCTGCTGTTAGTGACAAACCTGGTGTCAGAGTTCATATATCACACATGGGCCTCTAACTTGGCTTCAGAATACGTCGAAAAATATCTCTCAGATATACCGGTTTCTTCACAGTTTTTGAAAATACAAAACCATTATGAAATAAAAATAAAGGAGACCACTTCATTATTATTATGTACTATCAGACGTCACGCGGTTCCACCCGCGTAGTTCCCTGTTCCCGTGGGATTAAAGGGATAAAAAGTAGCCTATCCAAAGGCATTCTGTAAGAGATCGCTTTTAGCGATAAGGCCGCCTATTGTATCACTGCTTGTAGCCCTTAAAATTATAATTTGTAAGTTTTAATGGTGTACAATAAAGAGTATTCTATTCTATTCTATTCCTATGTCATCCGGGAATAGTGTAGCTTTCCACCGCATTTTTTTTTTAAATTGGATCTTTAGATCCGATGATTACCCCCTACATACAAACTTACAAACACTTTACCTCTTTATAATATTAGTATAGATATAGATTATTTATTTTGACTGGCTGTTGGTCTAGTAGTTAGTGGCTCTGACTGCTAAGCCGGAGGTCGTGGGTTCGATTCCACCCAGGACAAAATGTTTATGTGATGAGCGCGATCATTTGTTCTATGTCTGGGTGTTTATCTATAATATGTACGTATTTAGAAGTATATAAGTATGTTTAACAGCTGTTGGGGCTAGATGGCGTTGTGTGAAAAGTTGTGGAATATTTATATTTGTGTAATATTTATTTATTATAAACTAGTTTCAATGTTCTTCAAATAAACAAAGCACACAATTAAACAACTTTAGTCTAATTAACAGTTAGACTAAAGTTGAGTTTGATGTAGTATTCTTTAAGTTTACGGCTTACGTTTCTACTGTTCATTGAGCCGCTGACATCTATAGGTATCCGGTTAAGTAGATTAAGTATTGTGAGAGATGCGGTTCGCCTGCCATAGAAGTTATTTTTGCGTGGCACTTGAAGTGATTTAGTTTTGGCTAGACGTGTATTCACGTCATATTTAACGAGAACTTGAACGTCACTGATATCAAAGTGTTCTATGAGAAACAAATACTCAGCGCGCGCTACGACGGGTAATACTTTGCAATGTTTAAATAACCTAGTGTACAACACATGCAGACTTGCAAACACTATTTGCCTATCTTCATATGAATAAGGCTTGTAGTATGCACGATGAAATTTTAATAGTTGTTTCGCCGCAGTGCAACGACATTGTTTTAGTAGAAACATAACATAATATCACGCCTGTAATCCACAACGAGTTAGGCAGACGTGTAGCCACTGTAGTAGGGCAATATAGAACAACTTTATTAATTTACATAAATTTATTACTTTACACACTAAAAAGCACACAGAACATACTACACTACACTTATACGATCTCTTTTAGACAAAAATAGGTGACTCTCCCACAGGCCGAATACACCCCCCTAAAAAAGAGTAATAAGATGTTTACATGATTGTCGACATAAAAAAAAACTCACTTCCTTCTTTGTACATTTTTGAAGTAGCACTGTTCGTAAGACAGAATAAGTATGTATTTGTTTACTCATTTGTCGGATAATTGCGTTAGAAGTCGACGCAACAATGATCTCTGCATTCATCCTTCTAGCACTGCAATGCTGCACAAGAGTATAATCTGTATGGCTCCTAAAATATATAGTAAAATTCCAAAGAACATAACACAATTGAATACATCTTTATTTAGGACTAAGTTAAAAAAATGGCCTTGAAATGTTATTATAGCATCACTGATTTCTTAACTAATAAATAATGATTTTGAGTTCTATAATTTGCAACGATTTCAAATAGCACATACAATTTAATGTTTTATTATGATTATTGTTTATGGACCATGTAAAAACCTGTAAGATTTTTACACCTACTATGATATAGCATGTAGCACATGCTCATATTTATGACCATTGCATTCATTTATTTACATTGTAATGTGTTCATGTTAAACAAATAAATTGATATTTATCTCTTTATCATAGTGTATATATCATATGAACTAGGGAAATAAACATGTTTCTATTCTATTCTATTCTGTACTAGGTACACCCCACGTTTCGCCAGTTTGTTTAAGTCCCTTGTAATAAGGGGCGAGCCTATTGCCATCAATTGGGCACAAATCCACACGAGAAATTCCAGACAGAAAGTTAGTTATTTTACATTTGTGTTTTCTTATGAAGTCGGTTGTATTTTTTTCTGTAGTAAAGTTTTTTATATCATTATAATTTTGAAAAATATGACTATTAAATATGAATATTTTTTATTTCATTTCTGACTAGTTAGCAAATGAATCTATTGTGATTGTATTGTCTTCATTTTTGAATTGTAATTATAGTTAATCAATTTTTATATTGACATTAGTTGAACTACTATTTAATTACTATTTTTTCACGATTTTGACTTTGACATATTTTCAGGCAGCATCACTAAATTTAAAAGAGCTGTGCTCACTAACACAATAACATGTAATTTTTATAAATTGTATAATTTTTGTATTTTTTTTTGTAATTTTTGTAATTTTTGCTTTAAAATTCGTTATTATTAGAATTAAAAAAAAAGAGTTCCTATATTTTTTGTAATTGTCGTAGTTTTTGGTATTTTTTTTATAGGTGATGTGTCTTTTGTTCTATTCCATGCGTCTATTATTTAAAACAATCATTTTTAATTTAATTTAATTCCATGTTAATTATTTTAATCTTATTTCATTGTCACTTATTTGTCAAATTAATTTTAAAGATATTATATTGTTGATCTCAGTTTTAATTACGTGTTATCCATTTATATATTAATTATTGTAAAGTGAGATCTGAATAATAAAGAATGCTGTGCTCACCTATAATTTAGATGAATGCAATACAATTATAATTAATATGATTTGTAATGTGAATGTCTTTGTGTGTATTACGTTGGTTTGCCTAAATAAATGAATAAATTAAAAAAAAATCCCAAGTGAATATGAACCTTATTCTGTTTAACATAAAATTGAAAAACGATCAAAGAAATTTGACACATTGTGGTGACTCGATGTGCTGGCGTCTGTACCTAGAATAAAAAAAAACTACATGATAGATAGACTCAAAGTATTTCAAAATAAACATTTTAGAAGACAAATATATAATTAAGTGGTTAGAAACCAGGTACTCACATATTTACAAATATTGAATGGCAGTGCCATAGCGTTATGATGGCCGGGGCTTAAATGGTTAAAAGGAATATTTCAAAGTTGGGGGCTTCAGAATATTTTTCTGAAGACATGGTTGTCCTGATATACGACGATGTTTCATCCGGTATACAGAGTGTAACGGAAAGGGTATATACATACGAAGGGCACGGATTCTCTTGGTGATAAGAAACGACATGGCAACGTTTTTATACATATACTTACATAATTGTAAAGTTGAGCCCGCCCGCGCCGTCGCGCCTTCGTCGGTTAGGCAGAGCCCGATAGGTCTGTACTAGGCGCGCAAAACTCGAGATAGATATACTTGAACCTTGCCGGATAGGATTATGACCCCCATAGTGCGGTGACACGTTTGCTATGATTTTGCATTTAATAAACTGTCGATATTTAATAATATCGTGAAGTTTCAAAGTTATTAGTTAGGAGCTGATATTTTGAGGAAAGACTCGTTATTAAATACTCTACTCACCCTGTTTGTATGTATATACCTTTTCCGTTACACCCTGTATAAATAAGAAACAACGAAGCTAAACTTCCCAAAACTTCCATCAGAAAAATCCATCTATTCACTATAGTCAATCACTTTATCTGCGGGCGACAATGCCGTATTTACATGCCCCTACACTTACCTGTATTATAAGTAGACTACTACCCCCTCGAGGGTCTTGGGGTGTTAAGGTAAAGCGATTTATGTAGTTCCCTTAAAGGGACGTCACCGCTTCAAAACAATTTCCGAGATTTGAATACAGGTTTATTAAACTTTATGTATGTTAAGGAGTTTGGGGGATCGAGAAGATTTTGCTCTAAAAATTATGTAGCAAGAGGTGTCTCATGAGAGTTGTAGTGGATGTATCTCTACTCCATTTAAAATGGGTACGTATCATAATCCCGAATTTTAAAAGACCGAATTTTAAAATACCGATGGACGAAATCCCGAAAGTTGAAACGCCGAATGTATGTTTGGTCGAAAGTTTAAAATCCCGAAAGTTCATTTGCCCGAAAGTTAAAAATCCCGAAGTTTAAAACCCCGAAGTTTGAAGTCCCGAAGTTTAAAAACCCGAAGTATAAAATCCCGAAAGCACATTTGCCCGAAAGTATGAAATCCCGAATGGATGAAAAACCGAATGGACGAAATACCGAAATTGTCACCGTTTCCGAGAAAACGAAGGCGAGCGAGCGAAGCGAGCGTACCGCGGCAAAGGCCGCAGAGCGCCAAATTCCCTCTTTTGCAAAGCAAGCATGCATGGTAGATTAGGTTTCCTTGTGAATAAAAAAATCTTTATCGCATAATCATAATATTACTCATCATAATTCAAGTAAAACAGTTAGTCAAAATGGAAACGGCTAGGTTAGGTTAGGTTAGAACTGTGACCACGCAACGCGCGAAGGCGAGCGAGCGAAGCGAGCGTGCCGCGGCAGCGGCCGCCGAGCGCCAGATGCCCGTTTTTTGCAATGCACGCATGCATGGTAGATTACAACTTAAAGATATTTTATCTGCCGCTCGGCGGCCGCTGCCGCGGCACGCTCGCTTCGCTCGCTGGCCTTCGCGCGTTGCGTGGTCACAGTTCTAACCTAACCTAACCTAGCCGTTTCCATTTTGAGTAACTGTTTTACTTGAATTATATTGATAATATTATGATTATACTTATGATATAATTTTTTTTATTCACTAGGAAACCTACCTAATCTACTATGCATGCTTGCTTTGCAAAAGAGGGAATTTGGCGCTCAGCAGCCGCTGCCACGGTACGCTCGCTTCGCTCACTCGCCTTCTTTTCTCGAAAACGGTGACAATTTCTGTAATTCGTCCATTCGGTATTTCATCCATTCGGGATTTCATCCATCGGTAATTCGTCCATCGGTAATTCGTCCATCGGTATTTCGTCCATTCGGGATTTTGTTCTTTCGGGATTTCGTCCATTCGGGATTTCGTCCTTTCGGACAATTGTACATCGGTATTTTGTGTTTCGATATAACGACTATCGGCATTTAAAACTTTCGGCATTTTAAAATTCGGTGTTTTGTACGTCGGTATTTCAATCATCGGTATTTTGACTTTCGGGATTATGATACGTACCCTTTAAAATAGCATTAGACAGAAGTTAAAAGAGGTTATTTTTAGTGCACTTTTCTGACGACAACTTTATTAACCTATATTATATTATTTTTACTGCAGATATCATACTTAGTTGTAACTATTTCAACAATATATTTTAAGAAATGTTGTGGATTTCATTTAGTTATAATTTATTTCATAATAGTTGAAAATTGTAGTGTCAATGATAAAAATTTCGAAGAAGCTGGGATGAACAATACATGGACGCGTTTTTCGTTTCACTTTTATTTATCTATAAAATTTTATCTATAAAACAATAAAATTTCAGTAAAGATTGAAAATGAAATGTTCCCATAACCTGCTTGTAAGAGCCTCTTTTTTCTGATGCTTTATAAATGGAATATAGAACTAGAAAAAAGTAGTAGATTGTTTATCTAGGGAGCAAACAAATATTTTAAAGGCGAGAGTGTTTTTTTTAAGCCTGAGCGCAGCAAAGGATTAAAAGTATGTCACTCGAGCTTAAAATAGTGTTGCTCCCGAAGTAGACACTCTACTTTTTATCACCCTCTATGAGAAAATAAGTAAGTGCAACTTATGAACAAGAATTTACGTATTTACGTACAATTCAGAACCGTAAGACATACTAATACTTTCACTTGAGGAAGACGCACTCATTTTTTATAATTCTAAAATCTGAATATGAATCAACTACGAACGAAAGCAGAATGCATTTAATTTCGCGCGTTGTTTATTTTTCATCAACTTTTTTTAAAATTTGGCGCGCTCGCAGTTTTTCAGCCAGTCACATATTCAATACATTGTTCCCGCATGGTTTGTGATTCACCTCTTTGCTGATTGAAACATTTACTAACAATATCCACATTCCAAATTCAAATCAATTTTGGTCCCTAGGGATTAATGAGCTATTTTGGTCCCTGTTTACGAGGAATAAACTAGCTCTTTTTGAATAGATGTGATAAAAAATAATATTCTATTTAACTTGATTGTTTTTTCCATTTGGAATTTTAGTTCTGGAATAGCAATAGGCACGCGTCTATAAAGTGCTTTATAATGGTGGAAATAGATGATGATATGTGATATTTTTCTCTGTAAATTGATTTTCGTAAACACGTTTCATGTCATTTTTTACCTAGTGAGGTGAGGTAAGTTTTAACTAGACTGTGACTACTTTGCAAAGAAACACCAAAAAAAAAGTCAGAGGTCACAGTCTCTTTTAAAGTCGAGACATTATCTTGGTCAGATGATGTGAGAACCATGCTGATTAGTATCTGAGATAGTCTTTTGAAGGAAAAAACCAAACATGACTGGACTACCTAGTACAGTCAGATGATTTGGTGTAATTTGCAACTGGACATATTACACGTTCACATGCCTTTATAATTGATTGTATGTGTTTTTATAAAGAGAACGGGAAGCAAATAGAACCTTAACGTAGCTCGCAAAGTATTTTTATAAATCTAGAACTCATTTATTCGATTTTTTGGTGCATATTCCACAATAACAAACGGTTTTTGAGCATCAACAACTTTTGCGTAAATAAGAGTGAGGTGAAAAGAAATTGTGTCTCGCGTAGATCTACGTTCCGGCACATGACGGGTTAAGTCATTCACTACTACTTAGCTTTATCTACTGTGGTATTTCTACACATATAATAAATATGATGTTTGTTTTTTACGGAACTTAAATAAGCTTCGTATGAGGCTATGGCCTTACGGAGCTGGTAAAACAGCGTGGCACAGTTAGTGTAGGTAAATTAAACCTATATATAACTAAGTTTTTAATAAATTAAGTGTTTGTTTTCGCACTATCACGCGTCGTAGGTGTGCGCCGGACCACCCGGTCGCGCGGCCTATCGTGCACCTGGCGCATTTTCGACATGAATGATAACGCAATAACTAAACCGCGCTGTGTTACGCCCGTATTCAAGAACGACATTCAGAGCTTGTTGAATGACTCGTCAGATATGGATGCTGTAGATGATGATGGTCACAATCAAGAGGACATGTCACGAGCGGAAAAAAGGGGCCGAGAGGATAGTACAGAAGATGACGAAGGCTGGAGAGAGGTACAGGGGACTAAAAAGAAGATTTGTTCTGGTAGTAAAAAATCGGTTATCGCGGAAAAGTATGAGGTATATATTTCTTCTAAGGAACGTCTTCCGAAACAATTTGCAATGGCACGCCTATTACAAGAAAATAATATATCTAAGATAAGCCAAGTTAAATATTTAAGTCCTTTTAAAATACGCGTCCAACTTGAATGTGAATCGGCAGTGCAAAACCTCATAAAGTGCGAGAAACTTTTAGAAAAAGGTTGGAGATTCCAAAAGGCTATGCAGCTGGCTGTCTGCTATGGACTAATAAGGGATGTGGACTTAGATCTTAGTGATGACGAGATTTTAAAAAATATTTCATGCCCGGCCCCTGCAAGACTTATATCGTTTAAGAGGCTAGACCGTCGCAACAGGGATAAAGGTGGTTGGTGCCCTAGCGAAACCCTGCGACTATGTTTTGACGGTGAACATCTGCCACCATTAGTACGTGTGTGTGACTTAAATATTAAAGTAATACCTTATATTCACCAAGTATCGCAATGTTCCCAATGTTGGAGATTAGGTCACACTCGAAAAATGTGTCCTTCGAAGACCGTTGTTTGTCCGAAGTGTAGTGGCCATCATGACAATTGTGAGACTTTATTGTTTTCTTGTGTTAACTGCCATGGTAACCACATCTCACTTAGTAGGTCCTGCCCAGTTTATAAGAAGGAAAGAAGGCTAAGGGAGATAATGGCAGAGTTTGGTTGCACATATAGGAAAGCCCTTGAATCTTATGTTCCCTCCGAAAATTTAGCTCCTACTGGGATTGACGTTCATCCTCAAGTTCCGATAGCCTCAAACAGGTACATTTCATCTACACCTCTTGCAAGCGATCTTACACATACTCTTCAAACAAACCCGGAAACCCTGCTTTGCGTCCTACCTTTGCCGAGATAGTACAAACAAGGGCCACTGTCCACAGAGTGCAGTCTCCACCCACGGCTTGTGACGACCCTTCAAAAATTAAAAAACAGCCAAAAACAAAAAAACCTAAAGAAGACTGGATGACTTGGAATTTAGAGGCGGACGATAAAGACTTTCATCAGTCACCCGGTGATGACGAGGCAAGTGATGAATGTCCATCTTTTAGTGAGTTGTGGTCCAGAATAAAAGAAGTTGTTTACCTTAAAAAGACCAGCTTAGTTTTTAAGATAAGATGTATTTATCGGTTGTGCCTAGAATGGCTTACTTTAGTGTCAGTGAACTTTGTTGCAGAGTGGCCGTGGATAAAAGCCTTGTTAAACTTTTTTATTCCTTTTAATGGCTAACAAATCAGTTAAATTAAATATGTTACAGTGGAATGCCCAAAGTGTCAGACCCAAGTTAATAATGTTTCACGAAATTTTACACCAGGAAAAAGTACATATTGCTGCCCTTAGTGAGACATGGCTTGAACCAGATAGTCATTTTAAAGTTAGCGGCTATGATGTTTATCGCGCGGACCGAGATGACTCATACGGCGGTGTGGCAATTATAGTACACAAATCTATTAGAGCGCAGCAGAGGTGTGTTCGCATGACTAATAACGGTATCGAGGTAATTTGCGTTCAGTTATTTAATTGTGACCCGATCGAAAATATTGTTGCAATATATTGTCCATCTAGAATCGCGACCACTCAGCAGGATTGGGATAGACTGTTATCATTGTGGCCTTCTAAGACTTTAATCCTAGGTGATTTTAACGCTCATCACGTCAGTTGGTCTTATAAAACTGATCACAGGGGTAGTCTTCTTCATGACTCGTTTATAGACAGTAACTTTTTTACTTTGAATGACGGGACGCATACGCGAGTTCGTCTGGTTGACAACAACTTGCAACAGTCATCCCCGGATATATCGCTAGTTTCCATAGATATTGCGCCTGACTTTAATTGGACCGTTTTAAATGAGAATCTTGGTAGTGATCACCTAATTTTGAAAATTTCAACCGTGTGCAAGACATACTTCCCTTCAGTAATTAAAAAAATTTTGCCAAGGCAGACTGGACCTCTTATCGAAAACTTCTGGAACAGAAATTTTGCAGTTTAACTTTACCAACTGACCTTCAGAAAGGATATGATTTATTTTTGGATATTCTACATGAAGCTGCTAACAGATTTATCCCTATATTTAAATTTAACCAAAACCCTACTTCCGATTTTACCCCAAAGCCTTACTGGACTGTAGAACTGTCACATGCTGTGGCTCTTCGCAGACTGGCATTATTCAAATTTAGGCGCAATCCCTGTCCCCAAAACTTAGACGCTCTTAATAATAGGATACATTCTTCGCAGCGGTTAATCAGGCGGGCTCGGGGTGCGAACTGGCATGGTTTCTGTTCCTCTGTTGACCATAATACATCTTCTTCTGAGTTATGGCGCAAAATGAGATGGCTAAAGGGTTACCGTTCGCCTAGACAGTATGTGGATGAACAAAATGCTACAAATCTCTTGAACAGTTTAACACCAGATTTTGTATCACCATCTGCCCCTTTAGTCTACCATAATAACCCTATATTAGAGTGTGAAATCTCTATTCAGGAGCTAGATAAATGTATCAAATCTAAGGATACATCTCCTGGATTTGATGATATATCTTATTCCATGATTAAGAATTTACCTGATGCAGGTAAACTGGTTCTATTAAAGTTGTTCAATCTATTCTTTGAGCAAAGTTTTGTACCATATCAGTGGCGCGATATTTGTATAATACCCATTCCCAAGCCTGGTCGTGATCCTAATAACGTCTCTTCTCTCCGCCCTATATCGTTGTTATCGTGCATATGCAAAATATTCCATTACGTCTTAGTTCGAAGATTGGAATGGTATCTTGAAAAAAATAATACATTTTCTGTGAATACAGTAGGTTTTCGTAGAGGTAGGTCATGTTTAGATGGATTAAGTTGCTTAATATCAACAATTCAAACTGGTTTTTCCGAGGGTTGTTCTACAATGGGTTGCTTTTTGGACATCAACAGTGCATATAACAATGTGAATAATACTGTTTTAATTAATGTTTTAGATAGTTTACAGGTAGGGTCACGCATATGTAAATATTTATGGAACTTTCTTCATAGAAGGGTCCTTTAAATAAGAGCTGGTCAAAACTATATAAGTAGATATTCAGGTAGTGGTTTGGCTCAGGGTGATCCGCTAGCTCCTTTATTATTTAATATAATAACAGCAGATATTTGTAAGTGTTTGGAAACCAATATTTGCATGTCTCAATATGCGGACGATTTTGCTATATACGTACAATGTTTGTCTGTTATTGATGGACAATCCAAGATCCAATCTGCTCTTGATCTAATCAACAGCAAGTTAACACACGTTGGTTTAGACATTTCTCCCGATAAAAGCAAAATTTGTTTATTTAGTAGAGGATTTCGTAGACCAGTTTTAGATATCCGTTTAAATGAGACTTTGTTAGAATCCGTAGACCACGTAAAATACTTAGGTTTGTGGCTGGATAGGGGTCTTCGATGGAAGAAGCACATAAATGAGCTGTGTGAAAAAGTAGTCAAACTTATCAATATCTTTAAGGTTTTGGTGGGACCTGGGTGGGGTGTTCATCCTAACCACTTAAGGCGGTTATATATTTCCCTTATTCGAAGCCGTATAGACTTTGGTAGTTTTCTACTCCACAATAGTGCCGATACACATTTAACCAAGCTGGATAGGTTACAAAACATTTGCCTCCGGTTAATAGGTGGGTTTATAAAGAGCACTCCAATCCACGTGATGGAATCAGAACTAATATTGCCTCCTTTGTTCATTCGTCGCAGATATTTAGCTGACAAATTTTATTTAAAATCTAAGTGTTATGAACTTCCTTTAATAGACATACTAGATAAGCTACATGGCCACTGTAATAATCTTTACTGGAGAAAAAAGAAAAAACCTTTGTTGGTTATGTCTCATGATGTCTTTAAACTTTAACATATGTATAGTAGCAGTAAAGTTGGCATGTTCTCCATGGACACGTGGGTCAGCAATATGGACTTATCAACTATTGTAAAACCTAATATAGTCTCTGTTAATAAGCCTAAGCATTGTTATAACACTAATACCTTAAGATCTATCTGTTGTAATTTTCTAAATTCCCAGTATTCTGGTTTTTACAGTGTATTTACGGACGGATCTAAACATGACACCTGCAGCGGCGCAGCCTTTTTTGACTCGCAAACGGGTGCTTTTTTCAAATTTCAAATTTTATCGAATATTTCAATAATGCATTTAGAATTAGTCGCTATCGCTGAAGCTTTGGCTTACATCGAATCATTGGCCGGTGATCGTTTTATCGTCTTCACTGACTCCAAAAGTGCTCTTTTCCATCTGTTAAGATGTACGAGTACTTCACCTTTTAGGGGGCTTCCACTGGCTTATACGATTTTAGGAATAATTACTAAATTAGTTGCTAAACATAAAACAGTTGTGATTCAATGGATTCCGTCTCATGTCGGACTGGACGGTAATGAGGTGGTTGATCGTCTGGCAAATGAAGCTGGGTGTGATGGGGAAGTTTATGCTTGTTCTCCTTGGCATTCTGAGCTTTTACCCTTGGTTAGAAACAGATGTTTTGAAGCTTGGTCCGAATATTTTGACAAAAGATCTTTAACAAAGGGTATTTGGTACAAGACGATCCAGCCATCTCTTCCACATATAATTTGGTTTAGCGAAGCCAAGATGAGTAGACAAGAAGTTGTGACGGCTTTGAGACTTCGATCTGGCCACATACCGCTCAATAGCTTTGGATTTATGATGCACAAGGTTGATTCACCCAATTGTGCTGTTTGTGGAGTTATAGAAGATGTGCATCATGTCCTGGCAGAGTGTGATCGAGTTGGTGTTCGAAGACGTCAAGCTTTTGTCAGTAATCTTGATGTCGGCTTCTATAATAGTGTTCTGGCCTCACCATTGTCGGATGAGGCTAGAACGATTTATCATATTGTTATAATGGGTATAAGGTTGCGGGAAGGCTAGATTTAATTTAAAATTGTATTCAATAATCGGGGTGACATATTCTTTATAGAAAAAACCCTGTAAATAAATATAGATTAAAAAAAAAAAAAAAAAGAGTGAGGTACTTATTTGATGAAATAAATCTTCATTCATATTAAATATTCCTATGTCCTTTTCCAGTAATGGGTGTAACCTAAACAAAAGCGCGCTATTTGATTTTCAACTTTTGGCTCAGCGTCGAAAGTTAAAAAAGTTGTAAAGTTGTTAGTGCGACGACTCTTTTGTACACAAATTTCTCAATTCTTTATTGCGTAGGTACCCTAACGTGTTAATAATAGGTGGCAAAAATAAAATCAGATGCAATTATGAACCCTGACTGGCACAGCATATATCAAGTAGGAGCCAGAGGGAAGAACCAGGCGTGAATTTGTGGATACTAATAGTTTCGAAGTGTTATTCCGGAAAAATCACTCCGTGAGGTGAAAGGAATGCGGAATGAGCTGTCATTGCATACTAATACAGGGGGTTGACAGTTCACTTCGTTCAAGGGATATTTTTACAGAATCGACCGGTAGTTCTAAGTTTTTTATTATTTTTCTAAATACTTACTACTACTTTAACTGGCCTTATGGTCTAGTTGCTAGTGGCATTGACTGCTATGCCGGAGGTCGTGAGTTCGATTCCCACCCAGAACAAATGTTTGTGTGATGAGCACGATCATTTGCTCTGTGTCTGGGTGTAATTTATCTATACATATAATAAGACTGTAAAAAAACTGTGTCTGTACATTGAATATATTTAAAAAATAATAATGGAGGGGGGTTTAGAAACAGTAATAGAGCACGAATCCAAAAAAAAAAGTCTGTCTGTTTGTCTGTTTGTCTGTTTGTCTGTTTGTCTGTTTGTCTGTTTGTCTGTTTGTCTGTTTGTCTGTTTGTTTGCACACGCTAATCTTCGGAACTACTGGACGGATTTGAATGATTTCTTTTTTGTTGTATAGATATTAAGTCTGGTCAACACATAGGCTATAATTTATCTTGGAAACTGGAACACCTGATGCAGAACCGCAACAGACCAGCTAAACTATAGGCGATACAAAAATGGTCCCATAGCAAAAATTGTTCCACGTGATGAGCATTTTCTGCTGAGAGAATAAATTTGAAGATCCGGAACACCTCATGCAGAACCGCAACAGACCAGCTAAACTATAGGCGATACAAAAATGGCCCCATAGCAAAAATTGTTCCACGTGATGAGCATTTTCTGCTGAGAGAATAAATTTGAAGATCCGGAACACCTGATGCAGAACCGCAACAGACCATCTAAACTATAGGAGATACAAAAATGGTACCATAGCAAAAATTGTTCCACGTGATGAGCATTTTCTGCTGAGAGAATAAATTTGAAGATCCGGAACACCTGATGTGGAACTTCAAGAGCCCAGCTACACTATAACATATATTGGAATGACGTCTTAGCAAGAGTTGTTCAGCCTTATGAGCACTCGCTGTTGACGTATAAAAATCGAAGATCTGGAACACCTGTTGTGGAACTCCAAGAGCCCAGCTACACCATAACTCAAATAGGAATGACGTCTTAGCAAAAGTTGTTCGGTCTGATAGGCATTTCCTGTTGACTTATAAAAATCGAAGATCAGAAACATTTGATATAGAAATTAAAACTATCACTAATTTCATTGCATAATTATAAAATAACATAAGTAGGAGGTACTACGCGGTGAAGGCGGGTACAGTTCAGGACCTATTTTCGATGACGATGGTATATCGTTGAAAATTAGACTCTACTGGTTAAAACTCCCATTTTTTTATCGTATGCCTTCGGGCTTATGTTATTTGAGTGTTTAATTTCCTTTTCCATTTATCTTCGTTACACGGTAGCTTACCCGGTAACGCAGGGGAGCAGCCACTTAGATTTTAATTGATCAGGTATCATCACAATAAAACTATAACCATGCCTAGAAAGAGGTCAAATTTTTCCCAATGTTCCAAAGGTGCTAAATGATTAAAGACCATAAGATCCCAACAATCTACCGAAGAGCGTTAGGAGAGACTTGATGCTGTTCGAGAACATGAGGCTGCAACTCGCTCCGTGGAAACTTCTTGGGATCGCGAAGCACGCCTGCATTCTCAGCGTATTAACGCATCTACATCCAGGTCTCTAGAGACCAGTGAAGAATATGTGCGCGACTGACCGCTGATCGTGAACATCATGCACTGTCTCGCGAGTTGGAGACGTTCACGGAAAAAGCATGACGCTTGAGTTTTCAGCGTATATACGCATCGACTCTAGAGATAAGTGGGGGAAGGAGGTGCGCGACTGACCGCTGATCATGAACGTCACGCAACATATTATAGGCTATAATTTATTTTGGAAAATGGAACACCTAAAGTAAAAGAGATATAAAAATGATGCCATTGCAAAAACTATTCCAAGTGAAGAGTGTTTTCTGCTGTGAGACTAAATTTGAAGATCTGGAGCACCTGTAGGGGAACTCCAAAGCCCAGAGACAATATAACATATACATAATAGAAATGGCGTCTTAGCAAAAGATGTTAAGTCTGATGGCATTTCCTGTTGACCAACAAAAATAAATAATTTGGAACATCTTGAATCGTCTCGCGCATCCCATTGTTTTCCCGTCCCCGGGCTTATAGAATTCGACATCAGATGTTTCAGATCTTCGATTTTGACGACCCCGTTGTCGCTGGCATAAGCAAAAGGATCCGCGTACGAAGTCGCGGGCAGAAGCTAGTCTATAATAATTAAGTAATATGTATTTAGAAATATATAAGTATGTTCAGTTGTATAGTACACATAACATGTTGGCGCGCAGATTTTCTCGTTGTACGGATCAGGTCAAAATAACCTTGTTTAAAGCGTACTGTCAGGGCCTGTACACGGGAAGTCTGTGGTTCAGCTGTTCACGGGGGGCAATAGATGCCCTGTGCGTCCAATATAATAATGTTTTCGTTTTTGTTTGTGGATGATATTGGAACTCCCTCATTTCTGTAGTGCCTAAAGGATGTTTGCCAGTTCGAGTACAGATGGTTTCCAGGCCATCGTCAGGACAAAGGTGGCTTCGCTTGTGAGGAGGATTTGGGGGAGTAGCAATAGCATCCTGAAAGTCGTGGCTGAGGACCCGGGAGCTCCTGTGCTGAGGCATCTCATGCGGCTTCATTGTCCGCATGAAGTGTCTCGTAAGTACATGACTCATTAGTTTTAACATATATGTTCAAATTTGTTACTAACTCTAATGTTTAAGCTGTAGTTTCTAAGGTGTATACTAACAAAAATGGTTCCTATGTTGTTCCCTATAAAAACAATTTATTATTATTATAATTATATTGTAACACAAGCTCTGGTTAGCTTCGTACAAGAAAGGGTGAAAGTTGTGGAATATTTATTTTTACCCTAGAGCATGCAATTTCTATTCAATCTACACTATCCACCCCTTATTAGTGATAAGAAATTGAAGTACGTACTACGTGGGTGCCCCTCCCTCTCCTACTTCCCCTCTAATTAATTTTCTGCGAGTTAAAAGAAAGTTTCAGGAGTTCACTGCTCCGTTTCAGTTGCAGACTTAGTTTTTGTTGATCTTGATTTAAAAGATTACTATAAAATAACTGTGTAGTACAAACGGAGGGGCAATTACCCGTTTTTTCAAGAACATTCGCAATTAATCTTGGTGTGCCGACAATACGTCGTCCTTACATTCAAATCGAATCAAATGTCATTTTTTTTATGGCATTCCATAATGTACAGACGCCAGCACATCAAGTTACTCCAATGTGTCAAATTTTCCCAATTGAATATGAACCTTATTCTGTTTGACATAAAGTTGAAAAACGATCAAAGAAATTTGACACATTGGGGTAACTTGATGTGCTGGCGTCTGTACACAGGTTGTAGATGATTATGCATGAAACAATTATACCCACCTTTTACACCTTGTCTCATCTCTGAACCACCTTAAGGTAGACTGGTAGAAAATGCCTAAGGCATTAAGTCCGCCTTTGTACAGTTTGTTTTACTTGTGCTTAAAGCTTTAATAAATAAATAAATTATAATTGATTTATTTATTTCAATCAGTTTATTTATTAGTTATTATTTGCTACCGTTATTCTCTGTTGTTTTTTTTTTCAGTAAAATACATAAAATCTCTAGTAATATACTAATCTCTTAAGGATATCCGCTTATTTATATTTTGTTTTAATTTGTATTTTATGGTAATATTTGCGTTGCTGTTATAGTATTATATACGTAATTTAAAATAAATAAATAAAAAATTAGCACTATCAGTGCAGTATAGACCAGTTTACATACAACGCATTTCACCCACAGCAAGAAAGATGACGGTCGTTAATTAAATCCTAATAAAAAACGAAAACCAAAATCACAGTCAAGGATTTCTCAATCACAAAACCCAACGTCATTATTCCCAGTCAATGAGAAACCATCAAAAAACGTGAAAACCGACCCTTACTCTAAGACCATCAATAAGACGCACAAAAGAGTATCTTAAACGAACTTTAAGATTAACAATGTCGAGCGGGGTTCGGAGGCGGAGCGATTGATTACAATTCACACATCATTAGGCACCCACCGGCGGGTAAGGCGCTTGATACATTACCGGGCTATCTCTTTTAAGGAGAGTGACATGTGAAAGTGGAGCCAGAAGTATAAGCTTGTTTTGTTAACACTTCGTGTAATAAGTTGCAAGTAGAAACGTCTGGAGGGGACGCCTTAGCTGTCTAAGCGCGCGCAAATCTACTTGTAAATGGTAGTCGTGAGTTTAGTCGCTATCATAAGATGATCGTGATCAAACGATTTACAATCGTCAAATGTGCGTTTATATGTACGTATGTCTTTCTGGGGCGTCCCGTCCCGGTGGTCATTGCATCCTTGCCTTATAAACAATTTAAGTAAGTAGGTACGTCTTCTTTTCAACCACATTGAATTAATCAATGGATTGTTATAAGTTTAATTGATTGATATAATTGTCTCTTGACGTTTCTATACAATAATAATAATACCAGCCTGTTACTTTCCCACTGCAGAGCAAAGGCTTCTCATACTTAAAAGGAACGAACATCGATTACCAAGCTTGCTCAAGACGGATTGGCAATTTCAAACTTATATCTATATATATAAAAGAAAGTCGTGTTAGTTACTTCGCTTATAACTCAAGAACGGCTGAACCGATTTAGCTGAAAATTGGCAGGGAGGTAGTTTAGAGCCAGGAGAAGGACATAGGATACTTTTTATCCCGTTCGACATCATAAAAATAAATATCAAGAATATCGGTTGTCTCAAACATTTTTCAAACGCAGCGCCATCTTGGATGACATGACAGGAGTCAAACTTCCCAGTTCATTATCAGGTGACAATTTGAAATTGACAAGTCTTAAGCTAAACCCAAGAAGGTAAGGTTGTCAATTTAAAATACGCACCTACGTTCTGAAATTTATTTTGTTACTAAACTTAGAGGTTTTATGTAGCATAAAAAAGTCTTATATTTCAGAAATCAATTTACGTAATTAGCAATGATGACAGAGACGAACTTTAATAATTCTTCGCAAATAGAACTTATTTTACTGTTAGGACTTTAATTAAAGTAGACCGGGAAAACTATAGGCATAAATTGTATGTAACATAGAGGCAATAGTTCAGATTAAAATTATGAATTTAGTATTTTTTAAATCAATGCATTTTTAGTAAGGTAGTTAGGTTAGATAGTTGGGTTAGCTATAGGATAGGTATGGTCAGTTAGGTTAGGTTATATATACATGTTGTAATTTAAAAGTAGTAGTAGTTATTATTGGTTTGGATTTATTTGTTGTCGTCTTATTCAACGTATGTATATCAAATATAAAAAAAAAATAAGAGCAATAAATTGACTCTAAGGCACAACGAAGTTTGCCGGGGCAGCTAGTTAACTATAAGTTCAGGTTTCCTTATGATGTTTTCCTTCACTGATGTTAATGATGTTTAAGGCAAACTGGTTCCGGATTTAAATGAGAGAGGTAGGCGCGCCTTTACTTCTAGGCCATCACGACAAGAAGAAAAAGGGTAATTGTTTGTAACTGACTCTTTAGTTAGCGCTTGTTTCCCTTGATTTGAGCCCTAATGTAGGCAATTGATAGATTACCATTACATGGCATATAACAAGTTGAAATTTCTGTGTACACGGGTAGGTACTGTTATTATTTTGGGCAAGCGTGTGATGCAAGTATTTTTTTATTGACATATTTGACAGTGATGCTAAAAACCAAAGCTTGATGCTGTGTAACTATTTACAGCATTATGCTAATAACTATAAGTGATGACCAGAGTGTCTGTTTATCTGAGTGTGTGTGTGTGTGTGAATGTGATATTTTTTTGGAACATTTGTCCACTACAAAACGGCTTTGGTCCAAAAAAATACTTAGCTACAAAACTATTTTGACCGAAAGATCCTTGACTTACTGTTTTCCTTTTCACATTACATAAGTGCAAAGGATACAGAAAAAAGAGGTGGAATAATTCTTTCTGAAAAAAAAAACTTCCCAATGATTGAATCTGTTTTATGGTTTACTCAGGTAAATGCACCACTGAAGTGTTTTGTGTAGAAAAGGGGAAGTCATCACACTTATGTTACAAAAGAGGTAAACGGGACTAAAAGGGATGGGAGAATGTTTGTAGCTAGTGTGATTTATATCTTCACGCTGGGGTGAGAATAATATTATGAAAAATCTCATTTGGTTTCTTAAATCAAGTTGGTAAATAGGTTTAAAGATGTTGCTTTTTAACACTCTGTTCTAAAACAAAACATATCAACATCACATAACATGACGTATATAATCACTGAAGGGTGAGCACAGGTGTAGGTAAGTAGCTGTAGTACATACCCACATTTCGTCAGTTATATTTACCTCTTTTAACCTTACTGGCAACGTGTTAACGTAATGTTTAGACGTAGATTTTATGTTTGTCATTTTTTCACGGCAGTCATTTTTAGTGCCATTTATTTTCGTTCCAAATTTTAACCATTTTAACCAGACAGGGTTTTAAGTCAAAAATAAATAATATTATTTACAACCAAAGACAAGCTTTTAATTTAAAATACCAAGATAAAAGTTCCTAAGTCTAAAAGGAGTAACATCGACCTATAGAAGGATTCTTTAGATCACTCGCTGCTAGCTGCTCATCTGCTCCATCCGACAACATGCCTTTCACCATCCCCGTGCCCACCGAAACATTGAATTTTAGTCACATATAGAACTATACATATGTGAAGAACTGGAAGGAGTGCCACGCCGCCGGGGGCGAGCTCACAAGCTCAGGCGTGCGCTACACAGAGGAAGTGGTCATGTCGCTAGTGTTGTCGTTCCTGGCGCCATTCAGAACATCTAGTATAGATGCCGCCAGGACCGTCAACATTCAGCCTCCCGCTAATGAGAAACCACTTGAACAGGTAAACCAAGAAGTGCTGGCAATCACACTATCGTCATTCATGACCTTGGCAAAGCCGGTAACGCCTCAAAACGTGCCGGCTTTCACGAAGCGATGGAAGGCGGCGATGGCGTCCCAAAATATTAATGACATGATTCCAGTACCAGCGTGGAGCGTGATAACTGCGTTGGCAAGCGAATTCACGAAGATAGTGGCAGGAAAACCCGATCTTAGAGCGGAGATTGTCGGTGGAATGCTAGAGATGCAAAAGATCGGTGCAGAAGGAGCTATCCTCTCCCAAATTAAATTGGTCTGGGAGTTCTCATCGCTCAAGGCGGTCCAGTATATGGACCTCTTCATCAAGTCGCACTGTGGTGCGCTTGAGATACCGTCTGTACTGGACCAAGCCTTGGCGTTGCACAATCGGTGGGAGGCAGCGAAGACAGAGGACCCCAATCTCGCGTATAGTAGAGTTCGGGATCCGAACAGTCATGCTGGGCTAAACCATGCGAACTATCCCGACCTCTACTATGCGGCGATTAGTTATGCCAAAGCGCATAAACTATTAGGAGAGAATTTCCAAATGTCAAGTGCACATGTTTCTTCCGACACTGTAATGATAGACAGGTATATACGCCGCATGGCCACCGCGGAGCTCGGCGAACTGTCGGAGGAGGCCAAAGAAAAGCTAATAAAACTCGGATATCCTGTTCAATCAGTCGGGAGGAGAAGGACAAGACACCCCGACTCCGATGAAGAGGAAGAAGACGACCAGCCAGCCCAGAAGAAGCGTGGACGCGACTAGCACCAGAACACCCCGATCCCCAACATCCGAGAGCTGTTATCACCTGGGAGACGAGAGGATCGTGTAGTTTTAAGTATACCTTACATCTCAAATACAATGTAGGTACTTAATGTTTTAAAACTATTTTAAAAGAATAAGTAGGTATCAAGTTTCTTGCCCATTTATCTCCATACGAAACTATAGTCATAACGTGGGAACTAGAATCATTTTGTAAGTTTGACGTTCAAAAAAGGCCTTTTAATTACATATTTGCAATGAATAATTTGATATTGCCTAAATCTTCAAAGGTCCCTAAGGCCAGGGGTTTGCCTAAGGTTTTAAGGTTCTTTTTTTAAGGTTGTTCTTGTATTCTGTCTATAAACTTTTTTACTTTGGGGAATAGAGATATGATGTTATGTGATGTGCCCTTGTACCAAATATTACCTCCGTTGTTTTACCAAAAAAAAATAAAGAAAATCCTTAACGCTTCATAGAACAGATTAGGTAAGCACAATCGTTCGTATACGTCGTTATTTCTATGGTTTTTCGATAGCTATAAAATAAAAACGTTTTTCTTTTGAGCCCTATCAGCCGGTGTATCCATTGTATGGTATCCAGGAAATGCATAGTAATGACTTTATTACATAAATGGGCCTGTTCAATGTTGTAAAGTATTTACTTGTCGTGTTAAGGTGCTTGGGTACGAGCAATGGTGTGTAATGTGTGTATCTATAACATTACAAGATTTTTCGTTACGAAAATTGAGTCCTTTGACCAAAATACAGGGATGTTTTAACCAAACAACAAGTGATGAGCAAGCGTGTTGCTCGTGTCTTCTCTGTATGAGAGGAAGCCTTTGCCCTGCAGGAGGTCAGTAACAGGCTGGTTTATTCATTGTAAGTAAAAACACATACATTAGTTCAAATATTGATTTAGAAATTAAAATAATAGCAGACAACCGATGGCGGAAGCAGGATTTAAGCTACCGTAGGGTAGGGTCTCAGAGACAGAACCTAATCACAATGCGAGCCGTATTCTATTCTTCTGGAAAAAGAAAAATAATACAAGAAAAATAATACACAGAACGGTTTGATTTTATTTATTACTAGCTTCTGCCCGCGACTTCGTACGCGGATCTTGTTGCTTATGCCAGCGACAACGGGGTCGTCAAAATCGAAGATCTGAAACGTCTGACGTCGAATTGTAAAAGCCCGGAGACGGGAAAACAATGGAATGCGCGAGACGATCCAAGACGTTCCAGATTTTTTATTTTTGTTGGTCCCCCACTTATCTCTAGAGTAGATGCGTATTTACGCTGAAAACTCAAGCGTCATGCTTTTTCCGTGAACGTCTCCAACTCGCGAGACAGTGCATGATGTTCATGATCAGCGGTCAGTCATATATTCTTCACTGGTGTCTAGAGACCTGGATACCTGGTAGATGCGTAAATACGCTGAGAATGCAGGCGTGCTTCGCGATCCCAAGAAGTTTCCACGGAGCGAGTTGCAACCTCATGTTGTCGAACAGCATCAAGTCCCTCCTAACGCTCTTCGGTAGATTGTTGGGATCTTATGATCTTTAATCATTTAGCACTTTTGGAACATTGAGAAAGATTTGACCTCTTTCTAGGTATGGTTATAGTTTTATTGTGATGATACCTGATCAATTAAAATCTAAGTGGCTACTCCCCAGCGTTACCGGGTAGGCAATCATGTAACAAAAATAAATAGAAAAGGAAATTAAACACTCAAATAACATAAGCCCGAAGGCATATTTATACGATAAAAAAAAATGGAAGTTTTGGCCAGTAGAGTCTAATTTTCAATGATATACCATCGTCATCGAAAATCAGCCTTGAACTGTTCCCGCCTTCACCACGTGGAGGTACTTGTTATTTTATAAATATGCAATGAAATTAGTGATAGCTTTAATTTCTATATCAAATGTATCTGATCTTCGATTTTTATAAGTCAACAGGAAATGCCTATCAGACCGAACAACTTTTGCTAAGATGTCATTCCTATGTGAGTTATGGTGTAGCTGGGCTCTTGGAGTTCCACAACAGGTGTTCCAGATCTTCGATATTTATACGTCAACAGCGAGTGCTCATAAGGCTGAACAACTCTTGCTAAGACGTCATTCCTATATATGTTATAGTGTAGCTGGGCACTTGAAGTTCCACATCAGGTGTTCCGGATCTTCAAATTTATTGTCTCAGCAGAAAATGCTTATCACGTAGAACAATTTTTGCTATGGTACCATTTTTGTATCTCCTATAGTTTAGCTGGTCTGTTGCGGTTCTGCATCAGGTGTTCCGGATCTTCAAATTTATTCTCTCAGCAAAAAATGCTCATCACGTGGAACAATTTTTGCTATGGTACCATTTTTGTATCTCCTATAGTTTAGCTGGTCTGTTGCGGTTCTGCATCAGGTGTTCCGGATCTTCAAATTTATTCTCTCAGCAGAAAATGCTCATCACGTGGAACAATTTTTGCTATGGTACCATTTTTGTATCTCCTATAGTTTAGCTGGTCTGTTGCGGTTCTGCATCAGGTGTTCCAGTTTCCAGGATAAATTATAGCCTATGTGTTGCCCAGATTTAATATCTATACAATAAAAAAAAAAACATTCAAATCCGTCCAGTAGTTCCGAAGATTAGCGCGTGCAAACAAACAGACAAACAGACAAACAGACAAACAGACAGACTTTTTTTATGGATTCGTGCTCTATTACTGTTTCTAAACCCCCCTCAATTATTATTTTTTAAATATATTCAATGTACAGACACAGTTTTTTTACAGTCTTATTATATGTATAGATATAGATTGAGTGCAAACAAACCAACCAAACCAACCCCAAACCTGGTTCATGTTCAAAACTGAACATGAACCATGATCTGTTTGTTATAAAGTTGAAAAACGATGAACGGAATGGATTTTAATAGGTATGGAGTTAGCCGAAACCCTGGATTAACATATAGGCTACGTTTTATCCCTGTATTCCCACGGGAACGGGACCTACGTGGGTGAAACCGCGGGACGTATGCTAGTTTTTGTATAAAAATGTTAGGGTATTTTTTAAGAAATATGTTGTATGTTTTTATAGTTTATTTTTTATATCACAAACGTAACAAACTCAAGTACTTGTGCACAAATAATGTGACACCATGAAGCTCTACAAAATTCCATAAAGTGTGGGTCATAAAAGTTCAACTATGCACAACTGCTAATAGGATTCTCGGTCGTAATACACAGGGGTTTGAGTGCTAGGTTTAAATTAAATAGTTTTATTGTAAGCCGTGTTGGAAAAAGCGGCAACCTTGCACTTAGAATGCAAAATGGCTTATTTAAATATACATACTAAGGTATATTTACAAAAGAATACAACATACATAAACTCACGCCTTTTTCCCATGGGGGTAGGCAGAGACTACAAAGCGCCATATGCTACGATTCCTACATACTTCTTTTGCTTCGTTTACATTCTTACATGTTGTCATACACACACGCCGGTTGCGAGTACTACGCACCTGACCTTTCTGAAGAACCTCATCAATAAGGTCTATGTATGTCCTTCTAGGGCGTCCGCTCCCGGCGTTCCCACTTACATCTGCCTTGTAAATACTTTTCGTTAGTCGCCTTTCATCCATCCTTTCAACGTGACCAAACCATCTAAGCATACTCTTTTCAATTTTTGTTACTACATCTTCTTTTAAACCACAACGTTGCTTTATCACATCATTCCTCAATCTGTCATTCATTGTTACACCACACATACTTCGCAAGGAACGCATTTCTACAGCATTTATTCTACTTTCATGTCTCTTTTGCCACGCCCAACATTCTACAACTTACATTTAAAACGATAAAGATATCATCATCATATCACTAGCCTTTTCCCAAATATGTATGTTGGGGTTCGTTTCCAGCTTACATGGAGCGACTGCCTGTCCGACTTCCACAACTCAGTTACTGGGTATTACGATACCCTTTAGTTATACATGTTGTCAGATTTTCGGGCTTCTGCCTAGGTATCTGTATCGACTGTCATAGATCTGATCTACAAACGACAGCCGAGACCAATGGCTCTTGATATCTGTTAGAAGGTCGTGATGCTGTCCATGTTTGTCCATGACATCTATTTTGAATTTGTTTAAAGAAATTCTTCTAACTGATTGATGTACGGTGTCATGTAAAGGAGATTGACACGAAGCAGGTCCCTTTGCTATTATTAGTGTGTGTATTTTTGTGTGCTGTGCTGCTATTATATGTTTAAAAAGTAGTTGAGACATAATCTCATCTTCAAAGTGATGTATAGGATAGGTATAGAAGTAGGTACTTAACCTAAATAAAATAAGGAGGAAATGTCAATGTCAAATTCCTAATTATAACCTAGATTTCTACAGCAGAAAAACGATGATATCTCTTGAACCCGGGTGAGTAAATGAAAAATGGTTTCTGATTATGGAAATACTATGTTTTTACTATAATAATGTAAAATAAAAAAATTCCGGGCACAACCATTTTTCACAGGGACCCAATTCTCCTTACAAAACGGGCATTGTCCTTTATTCTGTTTTTTCTCATATACAATACACAATGTTTATAATATTCACGTTTTAATTAGTTTCAAGCCGCCAATTCCTCTCTATCAATATCTAATAAATGGTCACCCATCCGCGGACCTACCTCGTGATGAGTAGCTTAACGTTCAATCAACCCGTGAGGTTGTTATTATTTAGCCACAAGCTTCTTTGACAGTTAATCGTTGAACACTTTGCCCAATGATCATCACTATGAACAGCAGTGCGATTCTGGTTAAATCACCGCGTGCAAATGTAGGCGTAGTGAGGGCGAATTGAGCTGTCATTCCATACTAATGCAAAGCATTGACAGCTCACTTCACTCAACTTTCCACGGCGTGAATTTTACGGGTTATTCCCGCTCGGTAACACCCTTTCGTCAACACTATTGACGATCGGGAAAAAAAAGTTTCGTTCGTTCACAGTGTTGACGAACGCTACTTATTATTTCAGGTAATTCCCGTTCGGTACCACCTTTCGTTCCTGTAGTCAACACTGTTGACGATCGGGAAAAAAAAGTTTCGTTCGTTCGCAGTGTCCATGAATGCTGGTTTTTATTTTTAAAAATGGAAATAAAAATAAAACATATCATGGATTTTTAAAATGTTTTAATGGATTATGTTAGATCTTTTGAAACACAATTAACTAGAAAATAAAAAAATGGCCTTATCATGTGCCTAATAACCATTTTACACTTTGATAAGTAATAAAATTGTGACACTGATTTAACATAATCAAATATAGTTGAGAAAGTGACTAATGAAAACTAAGTACAAATTTTACTGAATCGACCGGCTGTCAACGAAGATGATTAGCCTTGCTGTACGTTTTATTAGTGCCGAGTATGACACTAAAAGATGGCAGTTTTTATCCCCATTCAATGTTTATTTATTTTACATCCAATAAAGTTTATTTCTAACGCAAAAACAATAAACAAAACATAAAAGTTAAAAAAACACAGACTGTCTAACAAAAAGTATCCAGTTTGTTGTTGTAAAATATTTAAAGGGGTGTTTAGTAAAAGAGCAGCAGAAAAACAACGACCTACAACGTTAGAGGTTCGTGGAAACGATATTTTCTAAACACACAACCACTATACAGTTAAAACCGAAGTCGAAAGCCAGGCAAGAAAGCTACTTAACCTATAAGTCTCTCCAATGAGTTTATGTAACGTCCTTTTTAACCGACTTCAAAAAAAGGAGGAGGTACTATGTTCGTGTGTATGTATTTTTTTTTTTTGTATGTTACCTGATTTCTCCGCCATTTGTGGACCGATTCTCGAAATTTTTTTGTTTGAAAGAGTAGACTCCTGAGGTGGACCCATTTAAATTTGGTGAAGATCTGGTGCTAATCCTCGGAAATATACAACGGAACTCTTCAAAATAGACGGCAAATCTATCGTAATTGCTGGAATCGCTTGCTTGTTGAATTAGGAAGTCTGTGGCTTTGGTACTTTTGTCTTATCCTTGATGGGCCACCGACTTCCGAATTTAGAGTTATTTTACACCGTTTAGTGTTATTTTTGAAGTCGGTTTTATTTTTCGTAAAAAAGTTTTAGAATCTAACGATTTGAGACTAGTAGCTGGTTTATTTAAGGCGCGTATTGCCTTTTAACAAAAATGATGCGCCAGAATACGAAGGTATGAAATTTTCTTTTGTAACTCATCAAAATATGTATTTACCGTGGCCAAAGAGATTTAAGATACTACGAAGAGGACATGCGAAGAAAAGTCATAGAAAAACTGTGACCTCATATCATATTGGAGCGGCGGCAGAGCGTACTAAATTAAACGCATGAACTTAGTTCCACTAGCATACATGTATCGGATGAAAATTTTGTTCAGGACGTCCCGTCTAAAGGATATTAAATTTACTGTCTTTGAACGTGTTATGATTATAAGTGGTCGCATAGTGGCCAAAATACGACAGTATTAAGCAGCTTTCTGGACTCGTTATGGTAAGCAGTTTAGAGCTACAATGACCAATATCTCATTAAACGGCGGCTGAGGCTAAGGACATCGAGAAGTACGTGCGCCAAAGATTAAAATACACGCCAAGAGCACAGCTACTGGAGTCGCGCCGCAACGTCAATTTCAAGGCGTTTGTGGTGCGCATCCCAACGTTTGCTCCATTTGATCCTGGAAGAAGTTTTTGGCCGCAGGATGTGGTGTTCCACAAATTCACAAATTCCACAAGAACGCACATAATTTCGTGCTAGTGAAGTGATACTAACATAGTTTTATAAGATTTATTTTTGTATTTTTAGGTTAAGGTATTTATCTATGGGTCTTTGTTACCTAAAATAAATGGTTTATTATTATTATTATTATTAATATTTTACCGACTGTGGTCGCGAATGTCATCATCAGCGGTCTGACAGGTCAGGTGTCTGTTTGGTCCGTCTAACCGAATGCTAGTTGCATCGCCATTATTTCACCCGCGTAATTCCCGTTCCTGTGGGAATACAGACATAAAAAGTAGCCTATGCCACCCGGGGATAGTGCAGCCTCCCAACAACGAAAGACTATTGCAATCCAGCAGATTTTAAGTTTATTCGTTACATAAAGAATACAAAGCTTACCTCTTCATAATATTATTACAGATGGAGCGACAGCACAATTGACCTCTACAACCCAGTAACTGGGTGACACGATACCTCTTGTATAGAATGGTTATCATAAATATATGTGTATCACATCATAATGGTTCATAGTTAGTTTATTTTGTTCTAAACAATACTTCTATAATTCACCTGAGTAATGCTACTGCACTACAGAGGTCGCCAACCCGTGAATATCTGCATTAACACTGAGTAGCGAAACGTTTCGAATAAAAACTTGTTCACCTCTCATTTTATTCGAAGCGCTTCGAATAAAAACGTGAACACCTCTCATTTCATGAAGTCGCTGTGTGAACTCAGTATGATTTTCTGTCTTTATCTTATGCTCGCAATTGTTTTTGCTGCTAAAAAGAAGGTTTTTTATTGGATCTTTGTACATAATAATGAAATGAAAGTGGTTGGTAGTAGTTGCTATTTCGTTTGGTTTTGGGATGAAAATATATTTCTTTTGAGTTTACCTTTCAATCGTGTCGTTATCGTTAGAGGCAATGATATTATAAAAAGGTGTAGATAGGTTATAAGTGCTCCGCAAGCGAAACGCTAAAATGTGGCTAACTAGCCACACTTAAACTTAGTGTTGCGTCGCGCCGTCAACGGACGCGTGCGTGCGTTAGTGTGCCGTTTTTGAATATCGAATGTTGTTTAGGTTCATCACCTTTACCTATCACCTTACCTATCACCTTTTCTTATAATATCATTGGTTAGAGGTATATAGTAGGAGGTATGCCTCGAAGCGCTACAATTTGAGGCGCACCTAATGAGGCGCTCCTTTTTTATTCCTCGGAGCGCACCTTTTAGGAGCGCACCTTTTAGGAGCGCTCCCGATAGCAATTAAAAATATTTTTATAGTAGAGTTAGTAAATAAACTTAAATACACCAATTTTAAAGTCCAAACTAATCTACGGCGAGCTGATTGCCATCAACGACATTAAAAAGCGTGATTATTATAATGTTTTGTTAGTAAACATTTTGTTTGGGCAAATAACACAAACATTTATTAAATAAGTATCTACCTTCAATGATAATCATGTTTCGTAGAAAAACTATAGCGAAACGGATGACATTATAAATTTTTATACATTTAAATGAATAAAGATACACACTACTTACCTACTGCACTCGCACCCCTTCACGCCATTTTTCACTCTCATAAACACTTAAACACTGCATACACGTCTACACCACGTTAACGGATTACTTTTAAAGCTCTCATTTCTAGCACAGATCACCATGCCCAGAAGCTGTACACGTCTTCTTCTAGGACACGACAGCGAGATACCCCACAAATAAAAAATAAAAAAACAGCAC
Organism: Euplexia lucipara; assembly: GCA_921972225.1. NCBI lineage: Eukaryota > Metazoa > Arthropoda > Insecta > Lepidoptera > Noctuidae > Euplexia > Euplexia lucipara. The sequence goes on from OV179156.1 coordinate 19,599,374, forward strand.
AGATCACCATCATTACAAATAGTCTGCCGTGGGCAATAAAATGAGTTTTGAATCTGTGTGAACAATAAAATTAGTGTGGAAGGCGCTAACGATTGTGTCACAGCACACACTAGTTCGATTTTTAATTTTAGTGTACTCAGTAACTTGACAGTTGGAGGGTTACCAAGTTATGACAAAAAAGATAGTGTCATTCTTCCACCGCCTGGTGGAAGAATTAACGAAATCGAATGAATTTAAATATACAACTTTGCTAACTTGTTTTATTTGATTTAATAAATTGTTTTAAAAAATACGACCTTGTGATTCTTCCTTCTGTGTTTGATAAGTATGTATGTACATTTTTTTAGTGGATTGTCATCAATTCGCAAACCGACCTCGGCAAGGTAGCTTTAACTTCGATGAAACAACACAGCTGCCTTATTTTGTCACGAACCCTTCTGATCTTCCGTGTTTGTTAAGTACTATTTTCTAACAAATGCCTTTTCCCTGTGAGTTTAACTTCCATTTAATCCTAAAGCTGATGGGAAAAAGATTGCATTTTATCGATAACAAAAATGTCAGCATTGAAAAGTCAAAAGGAGTAAATTGTTATAAAGCTTGTATTTCGCTGTGGTGGCAAGCGAGCGTTCCATGTCAGATTGTATAGCGTGGTGCAGTCGCAAGTCGCAACGAATTCTGACAACCGCCTGTGGCAATACTTTGTGTTTATTCTGTCCATAGAACTGTTGATATTTCGACAAATATTTATATTGTTTACAAAGTAAAACAGTCTTGCCTTTGAGATCCGGACTTGACTTTGTTTTAATCTCGAAAAATGTTGATAAGCATGAAAAGGTATAGTTAGAAACTGTAATTTATAACAGTAAATTTTAATAAACCTTTGTCAGGTGTTAGACATGACAGACAATGAACACGGACCGAAAATGAAGAAACTCATTACCACTTTTTTCGGCCTTATGTGTAAAAAGAATTTCTATGAAGTTGCTTATTTATGTGTAGGTTTGGCTCTACCTCTAATACATAAGACGTATTTCAATTCCACCCATGTTAACTCGACGTTTTGTGAAGTGATGATTTGTTTATTGATTACTTAATCACACTAATATTATACCGGCGAAAGTTTGGGAGTGTGTATGTTTGTTACTTCTTCACGTCTAAACGGCTTACGGGATCTGTATGAAATTTGGCACACAGATAGTTTGTAACCTAGATCAGCCCTTTTTTTAATTCATATGTACTTTCTAAGTTTAGGTGAAGGAAAACATCATGAGGAAACCTGGACTTGTAGTTAATATAAGTTTGCAATCGCCAATCCGCCTTGAGCAAGCGTGGTGATCAATGCTTAAGCCTTTTCTGTATGAGACGAGGCCTTTGCCCTGCAGCGGGACAGTTACAGGCTGGTATTATTATTATTTAAAAATGGATAAGTTTTAAATTAAATATTAATCAATCTAACCTCGTTTCACAATACCTACAGTTAACTGCTTGCTTGTTTATAAATAATATTGGTACCTACTTATTATTCTTAACAGTAGCGTATATTTTTAAATCACACGCCACATAAGACTCATTCTAGCAAAACAAAACAATCAGGAGTAATGTATTTCAGGTCACACGTCACATTCAATGCACCGAACCGAAAGTAACGCTGCCAACGCTGGCGCAATACATTTTACATAATATCGACGGTTGCAAGGCTAATTGGTCTAAGCGACATTTTGTAAAACTTGCAGGAGGACGGTTTAAAGTTTTTATTTTGGAAAAAAAAATCATAAAAAATCATCTACTTGATAGACTTTTATTTATTTAATACAGTATATCCCTAATTAAATAAGGAAGTTTTTCCAATTATTACTGATGATAAACGTGTATTATTTGAGAAATTTTGTGTCGGTTAGCCCAAAATGCATCAAATTTGGTTATTTTTTGAGAAAAGCAAAATGATTCAAATGCCTGCCGTAAATAAAGAGCTGAAGGTAAACTGGCTCAAGCATCAACTTAGAATCAAATAATATGAGACCAAATGAATTTATCACCAAATCAACTGACAGTTAAATACGCACAATGAACCAAAGCAACATGATGGTGTTGCACCACAGTGAAGTAGTTTGATGCAGGTGCCCATTTTTGGTAGTTAAGTAGTAAATATTGATGCTTAGGCCATCGCTATTCAGCAACGTTCATAAGATATTTTTAAGGTGGGTATGCCACTTAATACAGTTTTAGACAGTGTCTTGTAATATTTTTTACATTTTTGTGTAGTGAAATCATTCAAAATATTGATTTAATGTGTCTTGGAACAAGGTATTATAAAGAAAAAAGAAGAAGCTGAATGGTTCAACAGACATATATAAATTTAGATATCGTTTAATGCAAATTGTTTATTAACAAGAGCAATATGAACACTCCAAAGACCTATATTGCGCATTTATTGTAGAAAAGAAAACAATAAAAAAAAATTGGCATAGCTCACAATTTTATTCAGTGAGTCATTAACTAAGTCAAACCAATGACATACATTAATAACAGAATAAAAGTAATCCATAATTTATAACCATCATGTTCACTAAACAATTCAATATTTATAAGCACTGCTATTTTTATTTTTGAGGGATTTTATAACTCTGTGGATATCAAAGGCGTAACAGGATTTATAATGAAAAGATTAACAACTACTACTTTTTTTAACATGGCGATTTACAACTTTCTTGAAAAAGTAACCAAAAGTGTTGGGAAAAGGTACTAGTTTGTGCATTATACATGGATTAACCCGTTTGACTATGTGGACCACAAAACAACAAAAAAACCAGATGTGCAAAATATACAAATAAAATTTAGGCTACACCTAGAACCGGTTTGATGGGCACCAGTGTATATTCCATGACTTCCAAGATTTTACAATAAATTGCCCTGTTGTATTAAAGACATTGACCACTTGCACATATTTAAGGTGTAACAGTGCAGTGTGAAAGAATATCTAAAAGGGAGTCCTAATGGCCAATAACATCTGTGCGTTTCCTTCGGATTCCTTCACATAGATTATTACTAGTATTTTGTATTTGGAGTGTGCTATCTAACTAGAAGCAAAAAAATATTAATTTAAAATGATTGATTTATAGTGTTATCTAATTGAAGGAACTGTATAAATTCAAGTTCTTCTAACTTATCAGGCAGACGTGTTGCTGGGTAGTTTGTTCTGCCACTTCTTACCAGCAAAAACACTAGGAAGTGGCTAAAGGCGGGCTTTTTGGATGACTGTATCATGGTGATGTTGTTAAAAAAGTGCTAATCCTCAGCCTGATTTTATCAATGACTTTTGATTTGATCGATTTTGAAACTCATAATTAATCATTATCTAGGATTTTTATTTATTTTATTTGTATCTCACTATTTACTCTGACATTTAAATTATTGACTACTGGATACTCCTTGACATTGAGAAATAAAATGGTTACAAGATTTAATAATTTTGTAATATTTATTGTTAATCAGCATGGTACTAGGTTGCAATATATTATTTAGTGTAAATGTTTGCATGTGACGGCACTGCAAGTAGGATTTTGTCTGTATTAACATCTATAACCCTACTCTTGTTGGCAAAGAAATAAATAATTAAAAGGATCTTATTTGATTTGAAAAGGGTTCAAACGACGAGGTTTATTCAGTGTAGTTGACTGCAAAATAGGCCAAACGACAACACCACAACTTTGGCGAAAAAGCCAAATGCCTTAATCGACACACGTTATAAAAGTTCGAAAATTCAAAAGAGCTTAAGTCATCGTGTCCTCAAATTGGCCTTATTTTGCGTCGTATAGATCAATGAGCTTAAAAATGAGGCCTATTTTGCTGGGGGTGCTAAGCGCCAAAAAAGTGGTTAAAAAAAGTTGAAACCTGGCTCAAACGATGGAGAAAAATCTGCTGATTCCAAATATGTATATAACTCAATATCGCAAAAAATGTCGCTTAGACCAATTAGCCTTACAACCGTCGATATATATTTTAATATTATCCTAGGAGAAAATGGAATGATGTAGATAAGTGCAGTGTCGTGTAGTTGTATGTGATATTGCTTAGTTACCCCTCGGGCAAAGGGGGTGCCGAATCTGAAATGGTTTTGTTGACAGACATTTATATTTTCTGTAGGGCGTTTTCGCTTGTTCGACTGCTGACGACGTAACGCCATTTTCTTTAGCAAAAAACAAGGACTGAAAATGTTAGTAGCAATATTTCCTAACTTGAACTCTGTTAGTATTCAGCCTTCAGAATACAGTATTGTATTGAGGTGAACGGTCTTCTAAATAAAGAAAGGGAAATCATTTTTAACCGACTTCAAAAAAGGAGGAGGTTCTTTGTTCGTGTGTATGTATTTTATTTTATGTATGTTACCTGATTTCTCCCCCATTTGTGGACCGATTTACAATTATTTGTTTTTTGAAAGAGTATACTTCTGAGGTTGTCCCATTTTAATTCGGTGAAGATCTGATCCTGATCTTCGGAGATATACAATGGAACTATTAAAAAATAGACGGCAAATCTGTCGTGATTGCTGAAATCGCTTGGATATTTATTGTTCATACAACATCATCTCCATCCTAAAGACCATAGCGAGGAGGTACGATTCTCCTTTGTTAATAGATGGAGCTTTAACAACAACCTTGTACTAAAATAAATATTATTAAGTGCAAAGGTTTAAGTATTTCTCTGATTTGTTAACTAACCCATACGGTTGTTGCTAATCCGAAATAAAGATTATTTATTTAACTGGCTTCAACATCTAATTATAAAATTTAAAACCACTTTATATATTTATAATTAAGTTAAGTACATTATTTAAGTGTTGATTTAATTATAGGTGAATTGGTATAGATAATAATAAGTTATAATTATAACTAGCAGACGTCCCGCGGTTTCACCCGCGTTGTTCCCGTTCCTGTGGGAATACAGGGATAAAAAAGCCTTTGTCACCCGGGGATAGTGTAGCTTCCCAACAGTGAAAGAATTTTCCTAATCGGTCCAGTAGTTTCGGAGCCTATTCAATGCAAACAAACAATCAAACATTTGATAATAGGTATAAGCTGCCTAATCTGAGTGTATGCCTACTGTTAAGTGTGGGAGAGTGTGAGAACTAGATTGATATGGTTGGAGGTTAACTACTTTCAATCTGCATTTTTTACCTGTGATACTGTGTGTTCTATACTCTATGTTTCTCTCTGGATTACATTAATTGTGTTAGCGTGTGCTTTTATTGGAATTAAAACAAAGTATTTAATGTATTATACAGAGTTTTATTAAAATATAATATTCTTTTATTTCAGTTTATATCTGTTTCGACATTATTGTCAAATAAATGTTTTCAGATTCTGATTCATCTTTCTAGCCTTAGAATCTTTAACACAATCCAACTGCCGTTAAATAGACTCATAGTCAATAAGAAATTAAAATGAAATCAAGCCTTTGTTTACTTAATTTTCAACACAAACACGTAGGCCAACAAAACAATTGAAAAATAATTATACACATTTTAAAAACCATTTTATATAATATGCTGAACAATTTCAGTTGTTTGCCAAAGCAAACGGCAATGCAACTGTGAGAATAAAATAAAAATATATTGTAAGACGTTCCGGGTTATAAACGTTGCTATGAATTTGTATTTTTTTTTATTCGTTCAAGTTTGTTCTACAAAAAGTACCTACGCCTTTACGTATTATAACACCAGACTTTAAGTTACTGTCCCACTTCTGGGCAGAGGCTTCTTCTTGAACAGAGAAGACACAAGCATCAAGTAGAATGACAAGTAGAATGTCGGTCTTGGTGGTTCATCGTTATTTTTTCGCAGTACTGTGAGATTCACAGATTTTTTCGACATTTTGCTTTTTATAAACGGAGATTTTTAATTGGTTGTCAATTATCTTGTAAGTTTAAAAAATTGAAAAGTCACATTTTATCTTGATTCCCCAACCTCGTACACAAAAGACGCGAATTTTTAACCGCTGGGCCACCACGACGTCGTCTCAAAAGTTTATCACCAACTAACCCGTCTAAAATGATACCTCGGCTATTATTACTTAGAACTATCCCACCAAAGATCCCAAAACAGTAATTAAGTGTCATAACAAGATTACAAGTCCCCACACAGTGTCATGATGACCATAGAGTAACCAAACGAGCAAAGTTACTAACTGCCCAACTTATGACACCTGCGCCGACATAAAGTTTTGATTGAACATTCACATCTTGGGGAGGATAATTAAATAGTTGGTCAGGGGGTACCAGCGGTGATATTGTAACAACGTAGGTACAGAGGCCAGGTCACGGAATTTGTTCGAATGAGTCACCGCGAGACCGTCCAGTCAAATGCAACGGAGTACCAGTGTTATACACACATCAAAAGTGTCTAGGGATCAACATATACTTTTGCAATAACTTTTCTCCTGATTGATATTAATTAAAATTTTCTTTAAGGATTCATCAAATAAAGTGTTTTCGTTTGTCACAGTAACGATAAACCAAGTCACCTTTGCATTAATAAAGAAATTTGCCATTTTCCTAATAAAGGGATTTTTGACATTTGAACCACTAACATTAAAGTTCGAAAAAAAGACTGAAATAACAGTTTTCTTTAAAATTTTATTGGGTAACTTAAACAATTAATAATCCGTGTTTCTACCGCGAACACTAACAACACAAGAACATCGGTTTGGCATACTCAAAATGAGTTCATCCAAGTCACGCTGTGGAATGGCCGCCCATGTTCGTTGCAACAACAAAAAAAGGTCTTCTTGCGACTGGATACCCTCCATATTCGGCAGAGCTCTTCTCTGTAGCATATCCCATGCATGCTCAATCGGGTTCAAGTCTGGCGACTGAGCAGGCCAGGGCAGGACATTGATGTTAGCTGCGGCGAGAGTCTGTCTTACAACTCGTGAGGCTTCATCACTCTTCAGGGAACTTAATTAGCGACCAAACAGTCAGAAACCGCTTGCATGAAGTGAACCTTTATTCCCGAAGACCGCTACGGGTACCACCTATAGCAATGCACAATCGTAGGATTCGATATCAATGGGCTCTTGAACACAGAAATTGGGCAGAAGAACAATGGCGTTTCGTGTGCTTTTCTGATGAGTCTCGTTTTGGTATGAGACCGGATACAAGACGTATACGACACTGGAGAACCCCTGGACGCCAACAGCGATTAAAATCCTGCCAGGAAGTCCATCCTTATAGTGGTGGAACCATCATGGTATGGGCGGGTATTTGGATCGGCGGAAGAACTGAGTTGATTTGGATCAGAGGCAACCTCAACGCTCAAATTTATGCTGAGACGATTGTATCAGACGTCATCGTTCCTCTACAAGTGCAAATCGGTCCCTTATTTCAGTTAATGCATGATAATGCACGACCGCACACCGCAAGAGTTGTAAGACAGACTCTCGCCGCAGCTAACATCAATGTCCTGCCCTGGCCTGCTCAGTCGCCAGACTTGAACCCGATTGAGCATGCATGGGATATGCTACAGAGAAGAGCTCTGCCGAATATGGAGGGTATCCAGTCGCAAGAAGACCTTTTTTTGTTGTTGCAACGAACATGGGCGGCCATTCCACAGCGTGATTTGGATGAACTCATTTTGAGTATGCCAAACCGATGTTCTTGTGTTGTTAGTGTTCGCGGTAGAAACACGGATTATTAATTGTTTAAGTTACCCAATAAAATTTTAAAGAAAACTGTTATTTCAGTCTTTTTTTCGAACTTTAATGTTAGTGGTTCAAATGTCAAAAATCCCTTTATTAGGAAAATGGCAAATTTCTTTATTAATGCAAAGGTGACTTGGTTTATCGTTACTGTGACAAACGAAAACACTTTATTTGATGAATCCTTAAAGAAAATTTTAATTAATATCAATCAGGAGAAAAGTTATTGCAAAAATATATGTTGATCCCTAGACACTTTTGATGTGTGTACATGGACAGACTGCCTATCTGACGTCCACAACCTAGTGACTGGGTAACAGTATATGGGTATAGTGCTAGCCAGTCACTTAAACTGGTTGGACATCAGGAGGGCTTGTAATTGTAACGTCTGTCAAAGAGCCACAAATGACCGTCGGGACCAACAACGGCTTAACGTGCTTTCGGAGGTACAGAGAGCGATATCTATACATATAATAAGACTGTAAAAAAACTATGTCTGTACATTGAACATATTTAAAAAATAATAATTGAGGGGGGTTTAGAAACAGTAATAGAGCACGAATCTAAAAAAAAAGTCTGTCTGTTTGTCTGTTTGTTTGCACACGCTAATCTCGGAACTACTGGACGGATTTGAATGATTTCTTTTTTGTTGTATAGATATTAAGTCTGGGCGACACATAGGCTATAATTAATCTTGGAAACTGGAACACCTGATGCAGAACCGCAACAGACCAGCTTAACTATAGGAGATACAAAAATGGTACCATAGCAAAAATTGTTCCACGTGTTGAGCATTTTCTGCTGAGACAATAAATTTGAAGATCCGGAACACCTGATGCAGAACCGCAACAGACCAGCTAATCTATAGGAGATACAAAAATGGTTCCATAGCAAAAATTGTTCCACGTGATGAGCATTTTCTGCTGAGACAATAAATTTGAAGATACGGAACACCTGATTTGGAACTTCAAGGGCCCAGCTACAATATAACATATATAGGAATGACGTCTTAGCAAGAGTTGTTCAGCCTTATGAGCACTCGCTGTTGACGTATAAAAATCGAAGATCTGGAACACCTGTTGTGGAACTCCAAGAGCCCAGCTACACCATAACTCACATAGGAATGACATCTTAGCAAAAGTTGTTCGGTCTGATAGGCATTTCCTGTTGACTTATAAAAATCGAAGATCAGATACATTTGATATAGAAATTAAAGCTATCACTAATTTCATTGCATAATTATAAAATAACAAAAGTACTTCCACGCGGTGAAGGCGGAAACAGTTCAGGACTGATTTTCGATGACGATGGTATATCATTGAAAATTAGACTGTACTTGCCAAAACTCCTATTTCTTTTTATCGTATAAATTTGCCTTCGGGCTTATGTTATTTGAGTGTTTAATTTCCTTTTCCATTTATCTTCGTTTCATGCTTGCCTACCCGGTAACGCAGGGGAGCAGCCACTTAGATTTTAATTGATCAGGTATCATCACAATAAAACTATATCCATGCCTAGAAAGAGGTCAAATCTTTCCCAATGTTCCAAAGGTGCTAAATGATTAAAGAGCATAAGATCCCAACAATCTACCGAAGAGCGTTAGTAGAGACTTGATGCTGTTCGAGAACATGAGGCTGCAACTCGCTCCGCGGAAACTTCTTGGGATTGCGAAGCACGCCTGCATTCTCAGCGTATTTACGCATCTACCAGGTATCCAGGTCTCTAGACACCAGTGAAGAATATAACACAGACCGCTGATCGTGAACATCATGCACTGTCTCGCGAGTTGGAGACGTTCACGGAAAAAGCATGACGCTTGAGTTTTCAGCGTAAATACATACGTATCTACTCTAGAGATAAGTGGGGGAAGGAGATGCGCGACTGACCGCTGATCGTGAACGTGACGCAACATATAGGCTATAATTTATTATGGAAAATGGAACACCTAAAGTAAAAGAGATATAAAAATGGTGCCATTGCAAAAACTATTCCACGTGAAGAGTGTTTTCTGCTGTGAAACTAAATTTGAAGATCTGGAGCACCTGTAGTGGAACTCTAAAGCCCAGCGACAATATTATGTAGCATATACATAATAGAAATGGCGTCTTAGCAAAAGTTGTTAAGTCTGATGGCATTTCCTGTTGACCAACAAAAATAAAAAATCTGGAACGTCTTGAATCGTCTCGCGCATTCCATTGTTTTGCCGTCCCCGGGCTTTTAGAATTCGACGTCAGACGTTTCAGATCTTCGATTTTGACGACCCCGTTGTCGCTGGCATAAGCAACAGGATCCGCGTACGAAGTCGCGGGCAGAAGCTAGTGTAGGTAATAAATGCTTACGCACCGACTTCGTCAAGCTTAGCTTAACCTACGATCAACCTGTGTGGCTGGTATTATATAGTCACAATTCTTGATGTGTGTGTTAGGTATTGACTTTAACTGATAAGAAAATAATATAAATTTCTGTGAATTGGTTCTTAAAAACATTAACACGTCATAAAAAAAAATAAAAATAAAAATTTTAATGTTTTCACAGCATAGAAAAAAGATACCTAATGTATTTGGGAAAAGGCTAGGCAGATGATGATGATGACGGAAATTAAGCTTTTTTTTGTTTGACGTCACACCTACAAGGCTACAAGTTAATAAATACTGTTTCTTTCTTTCCTGCTTGATTAGTCGCCAGTGATGCATTCATTGACTTTTCTTTGTATCCACTGCTCTCAAGTCACAGTGTAGGAAACTGGCTTGACTTTAAGACATGCCATGTGAATCTAACAAACCGTACTAGGCTCACGTGGTGGATTACGGCCCAATCACTATCGTAAAGTGCAGGCCTGTGTTCCAGGCTGAGGTAGCTTTAGAGACTGATTCTATTGGGCTATAAGTATGGGGTAGATAGGTGGACATCTGGATGTTGTACACTTAATAAGAAAAACTTAACGAGCAATCGTTAAAGTTGCACACTTCTCACAGATATATACTATTCAGAGTGGAAAGGACTTCGTCGCATAATGACAAACCAATATCATGAGTTGTGTGAAATAAATAAATAAATATTCCACAACGTCATCTAGTCCCAAGCTAAGCAGAGCTGTGTTATGGATACTAAACAATTGATAAACTATCACGAAGTCTTTGTTTTGACTTGCATTTTTGCAGGAAACCACAACACTACTGGATATTTTGATAATACTGCGCGGTGTCGGTTGAGAACCCACTGAGACGCACGGCTTGCCACTTGCTCATGTTGCGAGGATTTGCTCATATTGAACCGTGTCGGAAACGCGCGCTTGCCATTTCTCCTGTTTTTAACATTTCTATGATTCTCGACTGCCTCGTTGGTCTAGTGGTCGCAAGCGCTACACTGCTGAGCATGGGGTCCCGGGTTCGATCCCCGAGTCGAGCAAAGAAGTGTTATTGAGTTTTTGGAAATTTTAAGTAGCAACCAGGACTCCGGATTTGTGTCCAATTGAAGGCATTATGCTAGCTCTCTATTACATGGTATTTAACCACTCGTATGCCTTAATTATAGAAACAATGAAAAAGCAATTGTGTCTCGCGTAGATCTACGTTCCGGCACATCACGGGTTAAACATATCTGGCGAAATGTGGGTTAAGTAACAAGTTTCAAAATTATACTAACTGTACTTTTACAATAAATATAAAATAAATATGTAGGTACTTATGCCTAAAGATGAACTGCATCAATGTTTGCATGCCAAAATGGAAGAATGTACAGACGCCAGCACGTCAAGTTACCCCAATGTGTCAAATTTCTTTGATCGTTTTTCAACTTTATGTCAAACAGAATAAAGGTTCATAATATATTCAATTGTGAAAATTTGACACATTGAGGTAACTTGATGTGCTGGCGTCTGTACAAGGATTCTTCAACATTTCTGTAACCACCTTATTGTAAATACCCACATTCTGAGCAAGTAAATTAATATTATTATTATAACTACCAGGTACACCTCTGCCTAATCTGACGTATGTATGATTGAGATCGATTCTTATTCTGTAGAAGATCACAGAATCTAAATACTATGTCTATTTCACTGATTCATAAACCTGCTTTAACTCGCCTAACTTATCTCGATAGTGCGGTAAGTAGAGTTGAGACAGAAATTGGACGCGCAAAGCCGAGGTTCAGGCTCAATGATGCGACATAATAAGATCTAAAACTTGTCCGATGCTCCGCAGACAGTAGCGCCATCTGTTCAGAAAAGAGATACTTACTAGAACTTTTACTATTAATAAAGGTATTCTATACGGTGGCGGTACATACCTCGCTATGTGCCACCACCGTATAGAATACCTTATTTGGTATAGAATTCCTTTATTGGTTATTGGTAGCATCTCAGAATCACTTCCTACACGTCTACCGTAAAAATGACTAACAAAATGTTGGTGTACTAGACAAACCTCTGCCTAATCCTTTGGGAATTATAGGCGTGATGTTATGTTTTATTATATTTGTATTTTACCTCAAGAGACACAATACATGGAAATAATGCTTTGAATCAGAAAACAGAAAACGAATATTGGGGTACTTACTACACAAAATTTTAGTTTTTAGTCCCTGTTTATACTACATAATGACGTTACAAGCCCCAGCTCCTCAACTTTAATGCGTTTTATCTAAGCAGTTTCCCATCAATTTGAAAAAGATAAAAAAAAACTAGTTTTTTTGATAATCCAACTAATGGACTAATATTTTGATGATCATATTTTATCAAACACCCAATTAGCTATTCTGAGATTAAATATAACACACGTAAGAGGAAACAAGACATTTAAATTAAAACATTGTTAACAGTTACCTAATAAAAAATCCGCATAAAACCGTACAAATATAGGAAAAATACACAGTGGCAACCAAAAAAGCAAACATGGTAATGAAGAAATCACCAAAATAATCCCAAAATCCATAATATAAATTCAAAAAGTCTACAGCAAAGTTTCCGAAAAGGATTTGAGCAAACACCCCTTGGAGCCCGGAAGCAACCCCTTAATAGATTAAAATAGCTAAACCTGGGGGACTAAATGAAATAATCCCGAATGAACAGGAAAAAAAGCGGTTGTCATGGCAACCGCAGTGATAATAAATTCTCCCCTGAAAGAAGGTTCATAATATTAAGCTGTTTACATAATTTTGTGAGTGGAGGGAATGGTCTGTTTTCAAGGAAATTGACGATGAACAGTTTCAACCTGGTTGAAATTATCTGAAAGCGGTAATCAGGGTTTGTACGCGGATATTCGACCCGAAATAAGTAACTAATTGCGTTTACTACGCACCTGACCTTTTTGAAGAGCCTCACCAATAAGGTCGGTGTTCGTTCAACAATTTGGTAAAATTTTATCGAATATTTTTACGTCAATTTCGTTGACGGTTATACCAAAATTAAAAGCTAATGTAGGTATTCTATTCCATTCACTTCGATGACAATTGCATGCAACCAAAAACGACCATCGTTCGACAATGGCGAGAAATACATAATTAAACGAGCAAGAGCTTTGCCGCCCCTAAAAGCTAGAGCCCATAAATACTGCCTAAACAATGAACAAATTTGACGGATAAACTACACGTAGATGGAGATCACATTTCAATTTTGGACATGTCCATCGAAACAGTGCGAGAATTAGTCGTACCGTCGCGCTGAAACGTTGAGGACAATTTAGCGAACTAGGTCACTAGGCTCAATGGGATCAACTTACCAGTCGACAATACTAACTTGTGTAGCTAATATTTGCGAGATGTAAGCCTTATCCGGGCTTGTACAGCTTATTTGTTCAGTTGCAAGAATTTTATACTGAAGTTAAGAGATAGGGAAACAGCTGCGGTAAGGAGCTTTGTAGTTTGGTTTATTAAGTCATAGATTTGTAGAAAATGCTCGTCGTTTGCTTGTGTTTCTTTTGCTAATGTACTTTTGACTGTCTTTTGTCTGTTGTTTGTTTTACTAAGAGGTATTGTGTTAACCAGTACCCTGTCACTGGGTGGTAAAGGTCGGATTGGCAGTTGTTTAAAAAAAATAGGTTTTCGCGACTACCGGCATAGATGTGAGACGGAACAATTCAATTCAATTCATTTATTCATGTAACAATTCGCATTGTGTTTGAATTTTTTAGTACATAAATTAGTTTATTACGGCTAAAAATAATAAATTATGGTATCTATAATTAAAAAAAAAAAAACTTGAAAGTAAATTACAATAAAAATAAAATCAGTAACATTATGATAATTATTATGTCAGTAGAAAGTAAATAGTCAAATAAATAATTGTAAATAGTCTCATGTAAAATTATTATAAATTAATATTAAGTCAAGTAAGTCATCTATCTAAAATGCAAAAATTTAATAATGTTTGTCTTGAATATATTAAATTATTATTAATGGTAATAAGTAATAGGTAAGTACAAAAAGGTAAGTTAACACAGGGTGGTTTAGGATTTTCCGTCCCAAAATCAAAAACTAAAAATAGGTTGTGGTAATGGCGGATAGATCGGCAATAGCTTCATGTTAAGTACTGATATTTAGATGAATTCAGTTAGACTGGAAGATGATCTCTACTGGTATTCAGTTGCATTTGATTAGTCTGGAAGATGATCTCTTCTGGTATTGAGCTGCATTCGGTTAGACTGGAAGCTGACCTCAACGTAGATGGGAAAAGGTTTTAGCGACTTTTGAATGTCTCAAAAACGTGGTTTTCATTATTATAGCGATTGCAATTTGGAGTCGAGAGTACTTACACACCTTGCAGTACTTACAATTAAGGTAAGTTAGCGTTCTGTTCACCCCAGCATAAAAAAACAAGCGTAAAGAACCCAGTGATTCCGGCAACCCACGCTTACGTTATTCTGTCTTTGTATTTGGCTCCGAAAACTTTCATTATCCAAACAAAGACGGGAGTAAGGTAGCTGTATTTCACCCCACAAATTGCCTATAAATTTTTATTATGGCCACTCTTATTTGAGGTACAGAGGTTTTCCAGATAAATAGGTTTGTTTTATTATGTAAGACTGACCATGATTTGTGATGTCGTTAATTTTTTTGCTTTATGTATAAAAAGTTCTCTAAGGGCCTTTAGATCGTTATAATTGAGGGTTTGTTTTGGGATAGAAGAATAATATCAATATCTTGTCTAGTCTATTTGCGACTGAATAGAAGTCGGTTTTCACTGATACAGTGGTAGACCAATACTTCAAAGACAGAAGTAACTGGGGGTTAAAAAACAACCGACTTCTTAAAAAAAACACTAACAGGTGAAAATAACTCCCGTTTCGGAAGTTACGGCTTTGGTGGTTTTGTTTCGTTCATTATTGGCCACCGACTTCCGAAACTGGAGTTATTTTTCATCTGTTAGTGTTTTTTTTAAGAAGTCGGTTGTTTTTTTGTAAAAAAAGGGACCAATCTGTTCTGTTCTGTTCCTATCAAACATAAAAATAATTTTGAAAACGGTTTATAAATGACGTAGTATGCCTACTGAGATAACAGACCCAAACAAATAAAAATAAAATACAACCGAATTAGGAACCTCTTTCTTTTTTTGAAGTCGGTTAATTATGGAAAAGGAATATTATTTGGTATAAGCCCCCTTATTTATAATTATTATTCCACATATTTTTACTAGCGTGTTTCATCCTGTTGCCAATGAATGTTTTTTTCTTTAATTATATTTATTTTTTGGTAGATTAAAAAAAATTAAGTCATCACAGAGGTTCTCAACTACAGGTAGGTAAGTAAGTGCCTGGTTTGGGGACACAAAGATATATACCTAAGTATGAAAAACTTATTCAAATGTTCGGTAATGAGTTTTCATCCCTGGAAAGCACTGACAGGTAGAAGGTAAATCTTCGAAATAGGTATCCATTTCACCATTCGGGATCGAATATCTTTTTACTCTTGCCAGTACCTCTGTTGTTCCAAGTACCGTAACAAAGCAATTTATCAGATTTCGAGTGAACAAAATGCTGAGTTATTTTCCGAACAACAGACCTGTAAGCACAAACACGGACAGTTTGAAGGGAATAAATTAAATATCTTGCTTCGGCAGACCGAGAAATCGAATCGGATCTGCGCGGTACAATAAGCTTGTTTTACAAGTCAATGATAAAAATCGTTTTGTTAGGAAAAATAAAATATTCACGATTATATAATATTATATACCTGGGAAGATGTTGATGGTCGGTTTAATTTAGACTGTTTTCTCAGCTTGGACAAGAAATTTGAAGCCAGAACATCAAACTACACACATCAAAAGTGTCTAGGGATCAACATATATTTTTGCAATAACTTTTCTCCTGATTGATATTAATTAAAATTTTCTTTAAGGATTCATCAAATAAAGTGTTTTCGTTTGTCACAGTAACGATAAACCAAGTCACCTTTGCATTAATAAAGAAATTTGCCATTTTCCTAATAAAGGGATTTTTGACATTTGAACCACTAGCATTAAAGTTCGAAAAAAAGACTGAAATAACAGTTTTCTTTAAAATTTTATTGGGTAACTTAAACAATTAATAATCCGTGTTTCTACCGCGAACACTAACAACACAAGAACATCGGTTTGGCATACTCAAAATAAGTTCATCCAAATCACGCTGTGGAATGGCCGCCCATGTTCGTTGCAACAACAAAAAAAGGTCTTCTTGCGACTGGATACCCTCCATATTCGGCAGAGCTCTTCTCTGTAGCATATCCCATGCATGCTCAATCGGGTTCAAGTCTGGCGACTGAGCAGGCCAGGGCAGGACATTGATGTTAGCTGCGGCGAGAGTCTGTCTTACAACTCGTGAGGCTTCATCACTCTTCAGGGAACTTAATTAGCGACCAAGCAGTCAGAAACCGCTTGCATGAAGTGAACCTTCATTCCCGAAGACCGCTACGGGTACCACCTATAGCAATGCACAATCGTAGGATTCGATATCAATGGGCTCTTGAACACAGAAATTGGGCAGAAGAACAATGGCGTTTCGTGTGCTTTTCTGATGAGTCTTGTTTTGGTATGAGACCGGATACAAGACGTATACGACACTGGAGAAACCCTGGACGCCAACAGCGATTAAAATCCTGCCAGGAAGTCCATCCTTATAGTGGTGGAACCATCATGGTATGGGCGGGTATTTGGATCGGCGGAAGAACTGAGTTGATTTGGATCAGAGGCAACCTCAACGCTCAAATTTATGCTGAGACGATTGTATCAGACGTCATCGTTCCTCTACAAGTGCAAATCGGTCCCTTATTTCAGTTAATGCATGATAATGCACGACCGCACACCGCAAGAGTTGTAAGACAGACTCTCGCCGCAGCTAACATCAATGTCCTGCCCTGGCCTGCTCAGTCGCCAGACTTGAACCCGATTGAGCATGCATGGGATATGCTACAGAGAAGAGCTCTGCCGAATATGGAGGGTATCCAGTCGCAAGAAGACCTTCTTTTGTTGTTGCAACGAACATGGGCGGCCATTCCACAGCGTGATTTGGATGAACTCATTTTGAGTATGCCAAACCGATGTTCTTGTGTTGTTAGTGTTCGCGGTAGAAACACGGATTATTAATTGTTTAAGTTACCCAATAAAATTTTAAAGAAAACTGTAATTTCAGTCTTTTTTTCGAACTTTAATGCTAGTGGTTCAAATGTCAAAAATCCCTTTATTAGGAAAATGGCAAATTTCTTTATTAATGCAAAGGTGACTTGGTTTATCGTTACTGTGACAAACGAAAACACTTTATTTGATGAATCCTTAAAGAAAATTTTAATTAATATCAATCAGGAGAAAAGTTATTGCAAAAATATATGTTGATCCCTAGACACTTTTGATGTGTGTACTTACCCCAATGTGTCAAATTTCTTTCATAGTTTTTTAGCTTTACAATAAACAGCCAGTTGGGATTTGACAGTTTGGGGTAGCTCACTCTTAGCAAGCGACTTTGTATGCGAGTTTAACAAGTTTTAAGCAAAGTAAGTCAATTGTTGAGCTAAAAAACAGTACTGATTTTGAAAAAGCCACTTTGACAGCAACACGAAAAGTTTAGCTGTTAAAGTGGCTTCTTCAAGTTCGAGCGATATGAAGTGCTGTTCTATAAAACTCACTTCGTGATAATATAAGTGAAACGAAGGCGAATTGAAATGTCATTCCATATGAATGCCAAGCATTGACAGTTCACTTCACTAAAGTTTTTGTGCGGTGATTTCTACTGAACAGACCAGCAGGTATAATTTTTGTCTTTTACACGTGAGCGAAGTCGCGGGTTGAAGCTAGTCTCAAATAAATGAATAAACGAAGCATCATGTATTTTAGACAAGAATGAAACTGTTCTGAAAACAGCCGTGAAGGACCGTCCTAAAGCCGTGAAGTCACGTAGCCATGTGCTACAGTTTATGAGACCGTGGCCAACGTCATGTAGGCTGATAGCTCGGGAACTACAAAAAACAACAACTACTATTAAACCTATTTTTTTTTTTATTACATTAAATTTGCTACAAAATTGAAAATAATAGAAAAAAAAACTACTATCATACACTCTATCTCTAGTGACTCTCTCCAGAGTAATATTTGTTAAGTCTCCATGAAGTATAAGATATAAATAAGTGATATTTAAAAAAATATACAGTAATAATGAGCGATTTATATTTAGTTTTTAGAAACTACTGCTATTTTTCTGTACGTTTTTTTGTAATCAGCTGTATTACCTATTGCTGTAGAACTGTAACAAATAAACAATTAATATAATGATTTATTGTTTAAATAAATCATTTAAAAGTATGAATATAACACATTATTGGATCGGAGAAACAAGAGGAAACACTTAGTGACAAAAAAACCTATTGATAGAATTTAAAGATTTACCTATTAAACAAACGTTTTTTTACGCAAATACAAAAATAAAAGAAATTAAATGGAAATAATGAAAATTCAATTAGGTACACTTTTTAAACCAAAACCGTAAAATACTGATCCAAGTTGTAGGAAGAACTCCTGAGCTATAAGAACTTGAATCTTAAGCCCCTAGTCACGGAGTTGTCGGGGAGATTTGCTGAGTCATTGCGGGCGTTGAACATTTACTGCCCCAGGCATCCTAAGTACCTGTTAACTTGTTATTTTGCTTTTACATTAGAAAAAGTGCCAGAACAACACAAATATAAATGGATATGTTGGCGCTACCGTTTCCGGTGATCAAACATAGCGCCAATATTACGAGTCAAGCGACGCACCGTGGAGTCCAGTGCTGCCATCTACGCCGGACCGGACGTTAAAACGTTGCTGGCGTGTGATTGGCTGTCGGTATCGTCTGACCTCGCTTCGGCGGGGGAATACGGCGCTTTTAAAAACCCCGAGCTCGATGGACGGAGCTCACTGGTTGCTCATGCTTCGTCGAAGAAGCATTATCTACGTCACTGATTATCGTCCAATTACTGTTTAACTTATTATTATTCTGTGTAAAATCTGTGTAAAATTATAAGTGATTGAGTGTAGTATTATTTGCGTATCATTTATTCTTGCCTAAAGTGTCCAAATCTTACATCAGAAGTGCTTCGAATTCAAGCCTACAAATGGGCCGAAAATCACGTGCCCGTCAACGGGATCGGAAAAAGAGGAAACGTACGAGATCTTCATCATCGTCAAGCAGTAAGTCCAGTAGAAGCTATACGCCTTCACCCATCCGTAAAAAAGCTAATAAAGCTGTCAATAGTCAAGTAGCGGGTTGCTATAGTTTGGTATTGAACACCATGGTACCAGAATTTGACCCCCTTACAGATAAAGTAAACAATTGGCTCAATATTGTTGATTTGCATGCTAAAACATTTAATTGGAATGATCAAGTTATTATTTACCAGGCTCTCAATAAACTCAAAGGAACGGCAAAAACGTGGTATGATTCATTTTTAAAAAATGAGAGTTGTTGGGCTAGTTGGAGATGGAAACAATGGCGAGACAAAATATCGTTTACTTTTCAAACTAAGCGTAATATGTTCACGTTGCTTAAAGAAATTATTGATAGTAAACCCTTAACACAGCAACATTTGTATGAATTTTACTTTCAACAAAAATGTAAAATTGACAAGTTAAGTGTAAATTTTTCTGATCAAGACATAATTTCTATCATTACGGGTAACATCGACGATCCTAACATAAGTGCGTCGGTAGATGCCGGAAGTATAAATACATGCGACCAACTAGCATCTTTTCTTCACGGTCGTTTAAGTAGTTCGCATAATACGAGTCACGGTGCTGTCAGTGAATATAAGGTGCCCCTTATAGGAAATTCATGTAAATCGGAACAGTCGAATCGTATAGCGGTGTCAAATCAAAGTGTAACGACTGCTAAAACCACAAAGCAGATAACTTGTTTCGGATGTGGGGGTAATCACAGACGTAATGTGTGTACAGAAACTTGTAAATATTGTAGTAAGAAAGGACATTCAGAAAATTATTGTCGAAATAAAAAGTCTGACGAAGTCAAAAAAGAAGTAAAATTGGTCAAGTCAGGTGAAAATAAAAATAAATTTAATAAAATTGCCTGTATAGGGGGCTTTTCTCAAAAAGTTTTTATTGATATGGGCAGTGATTGTTCGTTAATAACGTCGGATTTAGTGAAACAATTAAAGTTAACGAAACTAAAGTTGGCAAAACCGGTTCATTTACAAGGATTTTCTAATTGTTCTGTGGTTTTGGTAGATGATTACGTAACAACTTCGTTAATTTTAGACGGTATAAAATTCGAAAGTGTAGATTTCTATATTATTAATGAGTTATCGGGTTGCGATGTCCTGATAGGGCGAAATGTGACCGAAGATACGTCAGTTATGTACACGAGAATAGGAAATCAACTGACTTTCCAGAAAACCGTTAATGTGTCTGCAGTTTTGTCTAGTGAAGTTAAATTCAATGTACCTGATAAATATTGTGAGGCTTTAAAAGATTTATTTAATAAATATCCCGAAACAATCGCGACTGATTTAAGTTCATTAGGTAAAGTTAAAGATTTTAAAATGGAGATCGAACTTGAATCAAACAAGCCTATCTACTCCAGGCCATATAGGCTATCGGAGCGTGATAGGACATCGTTACGTAATATAATTGACGAGCTGCTAATAAATAATATTATTCGCGAAAGCAAGTCCCCTTTCGCTAGTCCGGTATTATTAATAGAAAAAAAAGGGGGTGAAAAGCGACTATGCGTGGATTACAGATCATTAAATAAAATATCAATTAAAGAGAAATACCCTATGCCACGCATAGAGGACTTGTTAGACAGGTTAAAAGGATGCAAGTACTTTTCTAGTTTAGATATGAAAAGTGGTTATTATCAGTTACTGGTTAGTGAGAATTCAATAGACAAGACTGCATTCATAACGGAAGATGGACATTACGAATTTTTACGCATGCCATTTGGGCTGACAAATGGACCATCGGTTTTCCAACGCATGATGAACCAGATTTTGGGTAATTTGCGTTTTAAAAATGTTATTGTTTATTTAGATGACGTTTTAATTGTATCCGAAACCGTTGAAGAAAACATTAACACTTTGGAATTGGTACTAAAAATATTTAAGCAACAAAATTTGACTCTTAACATTAAAAAATGCTTTTTCTTTTTAACTAATATAACCTTTCTTGGATATGAAGTAAATGGTGATGGTATCAAACCCACACCAAAGAAAATTGAGGCTATAAAGCAGTTCCCAATACCCAAAACGGTTCATCAGCTGCGTCAGTTCCTAGGGTTAGTTAATTATTTTCGGAAATTTATCAAAGACTGTGCAATACTAAGTAGCCCTCTTACAAAATTATTGAAAAAAAACCAAAAATGGCAATGGTCAGACGAACAAGATCGTACGGTAAATCTATTAAAAAAAGCCTTAACTTGCGATTCAACCTTAGCTGTCTTTGATCCTCAAAAAGAAACCATACTTTATACAGACGCAAGTAGGGAGGGCGTAGCTGGAATTTTAGTACAAGTGCATCAACATGGTGAGCGACCGGTACACTACTATAGCAGGCAAACCACCAACGAGGAAAAACGTTACCACTCGTTTGAACTCGAGCTTCTTGCTATTGTGGCGTCACTTCAAAAATTCCGTTTGTATTTGCTAGGCTGTAAGTTTAAATTAGTTACGGACTGTAATGCCGTCAGATACTCGCTTACAAAAAAAGAAGTGTTGCCTCGAATAGCTAGGTGGGTGCTCCTGACTCAAGAATTTGATTATGAGATTTTTCATAGACCCGGCGCTAAAATGCAACATGTTGATGCACTTAGCAGAAACCCTTCCTATAGTGGTGAAGTTTGTGAAAAACAAATAATAATGTCTATCACTGAAGCTGACTGGCTTTTGACGGTTCAGGAACAAGATTCAAATCTAGTTAAAATCAGAAATATTTTACTCTCAGGAGAGGCCGATGCGAATCGGAATGTTTTTAACGAGTACGAATTGCTTGGAAACAAAGTTTATCGCCGTACTGAAATAGGTCGTAGGTGGGTTGTACCAAAAAATTGTATCTGGCAGGTAATAATGTACAATCACGACAAAATAGGTCACTTTGCTGTAGACAAAACACTAGAAAGAATTAAACATAAATATTGGTTCCCTAAAATGAAAAAAACGGTAACTAAATACATAAAAAATTGTTTACATTGCTTATACAATAAAAATAAAAGCGGTAAAAAAGAAGGTCAATTGTTTCCAATTCCAAAATACGCTCGCCCCTTTCATACCCTGCACATGGACCATGTGGGTCCATTTGTGAAATCATCAAAGGGTAATTGTCATGTTCTGGTACTTGTTGATGCGTTTACAAAGTTCG
Organism: Euplexia lucipara; assembly: GCA_921972225.1. NCBI lineage: Eukaryota > Metazoa > Arthropoda > Insecta > Lepidoptera > Noctuidae > Euplexia > Euplexia lucipara. The sequence continues at coordinate 19,621,874 of OV179156.1, forward strand.
TCTTTGTATTTCCGGTGCGTGACACAAGCACTGCCTGTGTCATAAAGGAATTAGATCACTTATTTAAGATTTTTGGCAACCCGCGAAGACTCATTACTGACGCTGGTCCTGCTTTTACGGCAAAAGCATTCAAAACATATTGTGACAGCAAAAACATTCGTGTACACACTATAGCAACTGGCATGCCAAGATCAAACGGACAAGTCGAACGCTACAATAAAACATTAGTAGAGGCACTGCGTGCTTTGGGTGCAGATAACGACTATACACATTGGGATGACGTTTTAACATGCCTACAGCAAGGTATGAATAGTACGTTGCAGAAAACTATAAATGCGGTCCCTAGTGAAGTATTTTTTGGGTACCGCCTTAGGACAGAGAGCGACATATTTTTACCCGAGCAAGAAGAAATTATAGATGTCACACAGCTGCGACAGGACATCGACACACGAATTCAACAAGATGCTAGACGTCAAAAAGAAAGTTTTGATGCAAAACGTTGTGTGGCCAAGCAATACGAGATTGGGGACTTGGTTCTTGTAAAGGTGTCTAGCCAGGCTGGTAATGGCAATAGTACCAAACTCCTCCCGGTGTACAAGGGCCCTTTCAAAATTACAAAAATACTCGGGAAAGATAGATATCACATAGTCGACATAATAGGCAGCGAGCGATCACACAAGAAGTATTCCGGTACCACCTGTGTAGAAAACATGAAACCATGGATTAAGATAACCGATTGGGATGAGGATGTTGGCGTGGTTGGTATGTATAAAAATAACTAGTTTGCTGAAATATCAAAAGGTAAAACTACTGTTTACTATTTATTTTGAAGCTCTTAAATATATTGTGTTCTGCTATAATTGCTTTATTTAATAACAGTTTAAATGTGGAATAAAAATGGTTGCTGTTGTAATGGCGTTTCTACTACAGAAACAAGTGAGGTTCGACCTTGAACTTGTTATGTGGTTCATGCGGATAAAAGTGGATGAACTGGAAAGCTTCGACTATTATGTGGACTGCGAGTCTGAGCATGGTGGTACGAAGTCAGGGATCACACTTTTGCATGTGCTATTCATTAGCTCTGTGGTAGGAACTCATTCAACACAAAAACCTAATACCTATTATAGCCATTAGTCTAACATATGTTTATTCTCGCAATTGCAGTTGACGGTGTGTCTAGGGACAGACACAGTTCAGGAGGGCCGGATGTTGGCGCTACCGTTTCCGGTGATCAAACATAGCGCCAATATTACGAGTCAAGCGACGCACCGTGGAGTCCAGTGCTGCCATCTACGCCGGACCGGACGTTAAAACGTTGCTGGCGTGTGATTGGCTGTCGGTATCGTCTGACCTCGCTTCGGCGGGGGAATACGGCGCTTTTAAAAACCCCGAGCTCGATGGACGGAGCTCACTGGTTGCTCATGCTTCGTCGAAGAAGCATTATCTACGTCACTGATTATCGTCCAATTACTGTTTAACTTATTATTATTCTGTGTAAAATCTGTGTAAAATTATAAGTGATTGAGTGTAGTATTATTTGCGTATCATTTATTCTTGCCTAAAGTGTCCAAATCTTACAGATATACTGTAAAGTGGGGTTAATAAAAACGCAGAGGTAAAAAAAAACTTTGAAAGAGCGTTTTATGTTTTTACTTAGATTAATATACTTATTTGCTCTAAAACACGGTATAAAAAGTTCTTACAATAAAATATGGCATACATGTTTTGCCTAAAATAAAGTATGCAAATATTAATCACAATATAGGTATATTATTGCGTTAACGTTATATTATTTGACTAGCCTGTTGGTCTAGTAGTTAGTGACCCTGACTGCTATGCCGGAGGTCGTGGGTTCGATTCCCACCCGGGATAAATGTTTGTGTGATGAGCACGATCATTTGTTCTGTGTCTGGGTGTAATTTATCTGTAATTTATGTATGTATTTACAAATATATAAGTATGTTTATCAGCTGTTTAGTACCCATAACACAAGCTCTTAGCTTAGCTTGGGACTAGATGGCGTTGTGTGAAAAGTTGTGCAATATTTATTTTATTTATTTATTGCCTGCCTCGTCGGTCTAGTGGTCGCAAGTGCTACTGGTTAACATGAGGTCCTGGGTTCGATCCCCGGCTCGGGCAAAATGTTATTGAGTTTTTCCATCTGGAATTTCTTAGTAGCAGCCCGGAGTCTGGACTTGTGCCATTGATGGCAAGAAGCTCACCCCTATTACATGGGTCCATGGGACTTTATCATAACTGGCGTAATGTGGGTGTACTATAACAGGTACATTTCTGCCTAACGCTTTGGAGTTACAGGCATGATGTTATGGGCTATGTATTATGTGTTATAAGTACATTATTTGTGATATACATAAATACATTCAAATAGATTATGACCTCTGTCCAAACCATCTAAGCATACTCTGACATTAATTGAATTGTGAGTTAAACATTTATTTAATCTGTTTTATAACGATTGTATGAACGATAAAACCTAAGTATTTATTGTACAGACGCCAGCACGTCAAGTTACTCCAATGTGTCAAATTTCTATGATCAATTTTCAACTTTATGTCACACATCATAAGGTTCATATTCAATTGGGAAAATTTGACACATTGGGGTAACTTGATGTGCTGGCGTCTGTGCTATTAATAATTTTAAATGTTTTTGATATTATAGAATTTTGACTTAGGTATATAATTAATCTCTTCTATGTGTCTCTCCTGTATGGAGAAAAGTAAAGTGGTAATTGCCTTAATTGTGTTAGCGTAAACCACATCATGTACTGTACATATATTTGAAAAATAAAATTTACTTGAGGCATGTTGTAATTATTTAACCACGCGCGCCTGCCTTCAAGCATATTCAATAAACAACTCAATAAAAGAGCTCTCAAGTCTAAAAAACCGTTTCCACTGTACCTCTTGAGCCACGCAATCCTTTTAATAAACTAAGTAAGCACGCAATGAACACAACAGCATTGGTAGATTGAAACTAGGAAAGTTTTATTTTATTGCTTCATTTCATACGGCAATTGTCATGGTTCCTTTATGTGCTGTAAAAATAGAAAGTTTATGTACACCATTAAACAGAGGTTTGTAAACTATGTTGCAAGCTTTTCCACTGATTGATATTGTGTAGGTACCAGGAAGTTTTCTGCCTCTCTGGGGGGGATTATAATTTTTTATCGTTTAAGGCAAAAAATATGGCACAAGACGCTTCATCTCAAGCACGAGTTTGTGCTTCAAATCCGACTATCCGACAATCTGACTTTTCATCTTAGACCTCATTGACATCAGCGAAAATAAAACATCGTGAGGAGACCTAGACTCATAGTTTATAATCCCCAATCCGTCTTTAGCAAACGTGGTGATTCCTTTGTTCTGCAGTCAAACTGGCTGGTATTATCGATATTTCCGTATGAGTTATCATTATCAATATTCTGCCTTTATCGTTAAAAATAACATAGTCAAAAGATGGTAAATCTTTTAATAAAGCAAATAAAAACTTACTGTTGTATTCTGAATACATGGAAAAATTTTTTTTACCAAAAATGTTAAGTTTGTTGGCCGATTTTAAAGTAGTAGATGGTATATATTATGGGCGGATCATCCGAATCAGCCATTTCTTAACTAGTCAATTACCGCAATCCAGACACAATTAAATTACTATTGTTTGCGGACAACGGTGTCCACGCGGAGCCTAATGAGTTAAGAGTGGTAATGTAGGGGAACCATCTAAGGATCGCTTTAGTCACATTAAAAAAAAAAAAAAAATGAAAAAGCGTTTATTCGTTGTTACATCCGTTTTACAAAATATTTTTTTGTTTGGTAGAACTGTAAAACAGTTTGTTGGCAGATGTAGCTCCCATATACAATTTTGATGTAACTATTTGCTAATATTATATCAATAACAACTTTTACCTAAAACTAAACACACTAATTTTAACAGCAACAGAATTTAAATTCACAACGGTGAAGCCGCAAAACTCAGATAGACATTTTAAACAACAACAAACAATCATAATCGGAATCTACACATCTCCAGTCATGAAGTTTTGACAAAAGGTGCTAAAAAGAAACTTCCCCATTTTGTTTTTAAAAGATACCTTCGTGGTACAGCTATTTTCTAAATCGGAAGGTATGTCGTTAAAAATTGTTGGCACTAAGTGTACGGCCTGAGTGCACGCTGTATTCGAGCGTCGGGCGGGGCGGGGATGAGCGGTCGAAAGGGCGTTCTTTAAGTGGCCTAAGTGCACGCTCAGCGTTTGTGGTGGCGGTCGTTTGTGTCGATCATGGCGTCTGCTTCGTACGATATTATTGATATGTATTTAGAAGAAAATTAGTGGCAAAAATTTAATTATGAGTCAAGACAAGGTCCTAGTAACATTGTGAAGCAAAGAAAACAATTTGGAGAGTTTTCTACGTTATTTGAAACATTAAGGGTGAATGAAGATAAATTTCATGAGTTCTTATATAAAGAATGCGAAGATAACCATATTCCAGGTTTATTTTGTATTTCTGAAATTATTTCTTCAAACGACATCGTTCAAGAACGCTCGTATCACCGCTACAAAACACAAACTGGTTTGAACTTGCACGCGACGCCCCGCTCGACGCAAACAAGCCCGCTGCTGCGCACGCTCCGCTCGGCCGGCACTCAGGACGGCCACTACGGGTAGCACGTGTTTAACATGAACGCTGCACGCTCCGCCCCGCCCGACGCTCGAATAGAGCGTGCACTCAGGCCGTACACTAAGCATTTCCTACACCTTTGCCCATAATAATTAGTACAAGTGGGTACCACAAATCTTCTGATACATTTATTCCTTTTAGGTCTTATGCATACCGTCTCGATTCGTCAAAGTACACAGTAATTAGGAAACCACTTACTTCATCGGTTTTGATTACTTCTTGAAAGAAAAAGAGAGAGGATAACTTGCAACAAAAGTTATTCGTTCAATACGATGTGCGCTTGCCGTTGACGTTCAAATAACCATGACGTTTAATATGGCCGCGCTGACCATCGCATCGCCTCGACGCGACGACGCTCCACTGACAGTTGTCAAACCTCGTTCCTCTTTACAGATTCATTGTTGATCCATAATTGTCTATACTATAAAATAAGCTTAAAATAAAAATAGAAACACTTATAGATAGCAATTCTGTTGTAAAATCGCCGACGTCTCGTTTTATATTCGAATAACCAACACAACAGACTCAAAGACTCCCTTTTCCATGAAACAACTAGTAAAAGATGATTTTGTTTTTACATTTGCACCTAGCGTGAAAGTTTACTCAAAGCTAAAAAAACAGCTTTAATGATCCCATTCCTTTAGTTATTCTACGCTACAGCGTGCGCCGTTTTAAGCGAAAAAGGGGGTGCATTTTTTAACAATAGCTCGGCGATCTGACCGCGGCCTTAACAATGGGGCCACAAAATGAGCTCGGGGAACTTTGCCTTGCCTACTCAATTACATTGAAACAATAAGAGCATACGTACCACGAAACAATAGATCATTTGTAAGAGTTTTCGGTTTACTGCGAAACATGGTGGCTGGTGGCCGGGAGATTTTTGAATACAATATGATATTTTTGTAGTTTTTTTTTTAATTCATGGCGTATACGAGTATGTGATCAGCTTTTTCCGTATTGTAGTGTCTATTGTAAAAGGTGCAGCGGTATTTCAAGAGGTCTCTAAGAAAACATCGTAGAGATTGTGATGCGTCAAAAGCCACATTCATGTGCTCTTCAAAAATAATTATGAACTAGCAGACTTCACGCGGTTTCAGCCGCGTAATTCCCGTTCCCGTGGGAATACGGGGATAAAAGTAGCCTATGTCATCTAGGAATAGTCTAGCTTCCCAACGCTGAAAGAGTTTTTAAAATCGGTCTAGGAGTTTCGGAACCCATTCAATGCAAACAAACTAACAATCAACTATTTCCTCTCGATGATGGACTTATTTTTTAGTTCATGTTTTAAAGATCTTAATTAAACTGTGGTTCTAGCAAAAAATAAATAAGACAGAGAAAAATCGAATCTCTCAGAAATACTCTTTGAGCAAAACTCTTTGATAAACTTTTCGCTAACTCAATAATAATGAATGTTATGAGAGAACTTTATCAATATGCTTTGATGTGACATCTGTTTGTAAGCCTATTTCCTACTTCCACCAATATACTGAGTGGAAATAAGCAAATACCGAACGAATATGAATATGTAATCAGAAACGGGTCGATGTATGAATCAGAAAACCAATGTATATTTGGGGGAGACGAGGAATAGTGTCTAAAGTTCCTCATCCCTATTGAAAAGGAAAGATTCTCTTACCAGAAGAGTGTTGCTTATGATAGGCTACTATACGTCGGTTATTGCCAGCACATCAAGCTACTCCCATGTTTCAAATTTCTTTGATAGATTTTCAACTTTATTTCAAATGGAAAATAAGGTTTATGTTTAATTGGGAAAATTTGATATTTTTTGGGGTAGCTTGATGTGCTGGCTTTTGAACGTAATATCTATGTTCTATCGCAAAAAGAGCTTTAATAGGATACGTCAGTTTAGTTAAAGCCTAAAAGCAGCTAAAAAGCAGATAAAAAAAGAATCATAGGCAACGAAAAGGTGCTGATTCTCTGTCCTGAATAGGTACATGCCACCGTGCCAGACTTCTAGTTGCGTGAAGTGTCGACCAACTGGTTCTCGATATTCCGAAAAACTTGGTGTCAACCCAAAGGCTACAAATAAGCTTGATTTATTTTCGCCAATTGAGGTTTTCAGCACTAGCATGTGTAGCATTAGCAATATTGACAGAAAAATCGACAATATTATGACAGATAGTGGAAACACTTTTGCCGATTATAATCTTAGTAAGTATGCTCGACATTGTACTTTTTTCGACTGAAGAATAGACACAATCCTTCTCTTCTTGACATTGTCGTGCTCAAAACGAAAGAAATGTTTCTTCAACCCGTCACTTAGTCTATTCTTCCGTAGACAAAATCAGTTTCCACTGTAATCACGCTTGCTGCAATAGTCGCACCATTTTAGTTTGGAATAAAATCAACCACCCAGATATTAACGAGAGGTCAAACGTGACCCTTGCCTAGTTTACCCAGGTTTTAGCAAGCATTCTCTGACTTGCGCCGGTCGATCTGACAACGTCCTTCGTCAACTTATACAGCGGGATTATTGGGGTATCACAAAGGCGGTTTTATTACAAATATGTCAGAACGGGGGCTTAATAATGTTTTAATGTTATGTACTAATATGCCTATGTACCTACTGATTATGTGCTCTGTTAAGATAGATAGAACTATTGGTCTAGTAGTGGTCCTGATTGCTATGCCGGAGGTCGTGGGGTTGATTCCTACCCAGGACAAATGTTTGTGTGATGAGCACGATCATTTGTTCTGTGTCTGGGTGAAGTTTTCTATAATATGTTTATCTGTCGTTTAGTACCCTTATCACAAACTCTGCTTAGATTGGGCCTATGGCGCTGCGTGAAAGTTGTGGAATATTATTATTATTCATTGTGCATGTTTAACCTGTTGCCATTTTTATCTTTCATTACTTTTTTTCTGAGGCAATAAATAAAGAAAAGTAACTAATGATATGCGGTTTCCAAGCTGAGCTAACTGTTCAGTTTACTTGGTCAAAACAGCATCTTCCACAATCACAACTAGAGCACAGTTAACAGCCCAAAGTCGAGTGGAACAACGAAACTTAGTACTTATGTTAATGTTGCACGGACTATGTCATCGATCAAAGTCACTTAAGACAGATTAAGTTGTGAAGTTGTAGGAAGTTGTTACAATCTTTGTTGCAAGTCCGTATTCCGAGGAGAATGCACTGCGGGACTATGACGACGTTACGATTTTAGAACGAGTTTTTTTTTTTTATTTATAACACCTGCCCAAGTCTTGTAACAGATGGTCAACAATTAAATAAACAACACAAATCCAATCACGTGTAAAAACAGAACAAGTAGGTTACAGAAATCTTAGGATAATTTTTATGATTTTTTTTTTTATGATATAATTATTATATATTTCTAAATGCATACATAACATAGAGAAATTGCACCCAGGCACAGAACAAAGGATCGTCCTTATCCTACAAACATTATTTTGTCCTGGGTGGAAATCAAACCCACGATCTTCGGCATAGCAGTCAGGGGCACTAACTACTAGACCAATAGGCCAGTATTGCACTTTAAGTGGATTTTAAGTTACGTTGACTATCAGACGGGGTACCTACTGCGCGCAGTGCGTTTAGTTACATCTCCACGAGTGCGCACGCCTTCACCCCAGCTACACACTGATGGTAGCCGACGCGACACTAGCTGTTTGACAGCTAATCGTTGGACACTTTTTCGAGTTCATCACTAAGGGTCAAACTACACAGGCGGCTCTCCCGGTGCGGGAATCTGCTTGACAAAGCTGCCGCAGACCATTAAACTAAACGGGTCGCGTTTTATTGCTGTCTCCGTATAGAACATTTTGACGCGACACTAGATCACGCGAGCACGAACGACGAGCGAGCGCTAATATCACACGCAGAAAGACGTAGGCAATGGCGGGAAACCGCCTGTGTAGTTTAAAGCGCCGGTTATCAGCGGCGGTTTGACGCTGCATACGGCGGTCGAATTTCTCCCGCCTGTGAACCGAGTCGGGAAATCGCACAGTGTAGTGTGCAGCATACAACTTTCATATTAAATTGTGCCTAGTGCGGTTCAGAAGCGGTTTCCCGCGGCGGAAAAACCGCCCCTGTAGTATGACCCTAAGAACGGTCAACGGAAATACGCAATAGCCCTACAGGTAAGTCACTAGCCACACGAACAGAAGAAGAGAATCATGGAATGAATTATTCAACGCCGAACACAGTACAGTAACAAATATCTATTTATCGCAATATTCTCGTTCCTTCTAATACTCTCTCTGGCGACCTGGGCCTGCCGCAGAAACTATTACGGCAAAAGTTAAATCAGTTTTGTTGCCTCCTTCAAGGCGGTTTCATCTGGTTTCATCCGGTTCAAGGCATCCTCTTGTGCATGCAATTTTGTAAAGCATCGCTGTAACCCGTTTGGGGATACCCAGTTTGTGTAACTGCGACAGCTTGAAAGAAAAGCGCGAGGTGTTTCGTGGTAGTTTCGAGGTAGTTTTCGATGCTAGTCTGTAGCTCGATTCACCTCCCTATGCCTCGTACGGCGTGGAGATTGTTACCAAAAAAGAGAAGCTTATACCAAGCAGTGGGTGAAGTCGGGCTTTGGATGATGATACCTCTTACGTGGAGATATAGAGATATATCGCCCAGCAGTGCTATTCTCGTTGGTCTAGTGGTCGCAAGCGCTACTGCTGAGCATGAGGTCCCAGGTTCGAGCCCCAGTTCGGGCAAAGTGTTAAGTAGAATTTCTCAGTAGCAGCCCGGAGTCTGGATGTGTGCCCGATTGTTGGCAATAGGCTCGCTTCCTTTTACATGGGACTTAAACATAACAGACGAAATGTGGGTATACTAACAGGTACACCACTGCCTAGCCCTTCGGGGATTACAGGCGTGACGTTGTTATGTGTCAGTTCTATTCTGTAAAAATCACCCTTTAAAAATGTAGGCGGAATGAGCTGTCATTTCACGTCTGCATTGATAGTTCACGTCACTCAAGATTCGCAGGGTGACTTTATCTGAATCAACCGACTAGATTTTATTATTTTTGTTGATGATAAAAGATGATTTGCAATTATGTGGTATTACAGAACGGTAAGATTAATTTAATTTTGTATTATTAGATAACTAGCAGATGTCCCGTGTTTTCACCCGCGTAGGTCCCGTTCCCGTGGGCATTGATTAATGTTATATAGCGCAAAAGTTGTTTTAGTACCCGACGCCTCCCTAGATGGCGTTGGGATCGAATTGCATCTCGCTATGGTTTGGTTACCGAGCGAAGTATATATAGTTTTAGATTTCAAACCACATTTGATTCCTAGTAAAAATATATTTACCCATTTTGAAACTAATCAAATTGTTTCATTGGGTGTTCTCGCCTATCGGACCTTAAGAGAATTCTGTTCATGGTCCTTCGGAAGCTGGATTTGCGTGAAGGTGTTTTTTGGTAGTCATCGGTGGTGGTGGTGATTATCAACCACGCAACGTTAGTACTGGACAGTAGATTGCTGTCCAGAGCAATCCCTACAGCGTGGCGTCAGCGGTGACGCCATCGAAGCAGAGGATCCGGCTGGCTGCCGGAGGAGTGACGTTGCGTGGAGAAGCAAGGCAGAGGAATTCGCGGAGCAGTCACCAGGAGGCAACACAACTGCGGTATCGAGTATCAGTGTCAGTGATCAGTGAGTGTGGAGAAACCGTGAGTACATTTGCGACCTTATAACAAAGAAGAATATTTAACTTCAAGAATTCAAGAAAGTGCATTGAAATTTGAACTCTAAATTCAGTAGATAATTAAAACTTAGTCGTTGGTAATAGGTATTAGTTTGGACTTGTAATTAATTTAGGCAAAAAGTGGTTCAGACGGGGAACCTATGCCCAATTTTACCCAGAAATACAAGTTAAAAACACTTGTAAAATTTTAAACGTTGTCTTGGACTTAAAAAAAATATTGAAATATTTCAAAAAGTAGAATATTCGATTTTTTTATGGTGTTATTGATTTTGTGTTTACAGTTTATAGTTGTGTATTTTATAATTGTGTTTGTCTTGTCTTTTTAACAAAATGGAGTCGCTTACCGACATTCAAGAGGACATTCAAGATAAAATGCTTAAATCAATATCTAACTTCAAAAAATGTCCTAAAGAGCGTCTAACTGTTTGTTATATAGAAACCAGAATTGAAAACTTAGAACAGCATTGGGAGTTATTCTATAAAACACATGTAAGAATAGTTAGTGAGGTAAAGAGGTCTGATCTATTGAGTTCAAGTTATCATAAGAATGCCTTGTATGATGAGGTCGAAGAGTTTTATCTACGGTTTAAGAGTGAGCTAAAAGAAATGTTAAACATTAAGAAAATGTCTAGCGAAAAACGTAATGTTAGTAGCTGTAGTACAGGATTTCAGAATTTTAAGTTACCTGAAGTTAAGATACCTGTGTTCTCTGGGGATTACAGTGAGTGGCAAACGTTTAGGGAATTATTTTTAGGGTTAATAAACAATAATAAAACTCTAGACGATACCCAGAAATTATATTATCTTAAAGGGTACTTGGCCGGAGATGCAGAGCACCTATTGAGGAACATTAGTATAACATCGGATAATTATACAGCTAGTTGGGCAAAATTAGAGGAAATGTACAATAATAAAAGGTTTTTAGCAAATGGAGTTTTAAAACGCTTGTTTAATCAAAGAAGTTTAACAGTAGAATCAGCCACAGAAATAAAAAGATTACTCAGCACCACATCTGATTGTTTGAGTGCCATTAAAAATTTAGGCATCGATGTAACTTCTTGGGACATTCTAATAATACACATAGTTAGTTCTAAATTGGATAAGGACACTAGGAAAGCTTGGGAGTTAAAAGTAGGTTCGGAACCAACAGATGATCTGCCTACTTTTACTCAATTTTCTGATTTTTTAACTGGACGCTTTCGGGGTCTAGAAAATTTAGAAAATAAACCTCATGTTCAAAGGAGCTCGCAATCGTTTCATGTGGTAGGGAAAGTAAAAGCCGAGTTATCTTGCCCATATTGTTCTGCAGCTCATAAATTAACAGCTTGTAAAGGTTTTGTTAAAGAAAATAACGATACTCGACGTGATTTCGTACGCAAAAAAGGGCTATGTTTCATTTGTTTGGGTAGTAACCACTCTGCCAGATTTTGTAGAAACACCATCAAATGCCATATTTGTAAAAGACGCCACCATACTTTTCTCCACCCTAGCGGTGGTTCTGGGTCTATTGGTGAGGACACGGGTGGGTTTCAGAAAGAAGCAGCGCCTATGAAGGTAAGTAAAAAAGCCGCTATACAAGCGGAGGGATCTACTAAGCCAATAGTTTCATGCTTTTCGATAGAAAATCGTAAGGATACGGTTTTAATACCTACGGCTTTAGTAAAGGCTAAGTCGAAGGATGGAACATATCGTGTAGTTCGAGCATTAGAAGATCAAGGGTCACAAGGATCCTTCATCACTGAGTCAATGGCTCGATATTTAGGGTTAAATAAAACTTTAATCAAACACCGGGTAACAGGTGTAGGCGGTAATAAAACAGTTTTATCGAATTCTTCTGTAATTGTTGATGTTTGTTCTCGAGTGAATCCAGATTACAGCGTTCCAGTAAATGCAAGGGTTTTGAAGTCTATCTCATCCCTTCTCCCAGATACAACAGCAACCAGGGTAGAATGGGACACCTTAAGTGAAGACGATTTGGCAGACCCTGAGTATCACAGGCCCTATAAGATTGACATTTTATTAGGGGCTGAGATATTCAGTCAAATAATTAAAGATGGAACCAAAAGAAGTTCTAGTGGATCGCTCGTAGCACAACAAACAGAATTCGGGTGGATACTTTCGGGTGTTGTTGGTATAGAAAATTCATACAACCTCAGTTCTGGTATCACTGTCATGCATTCCAATGTAGCACTTTAAAGTTTATGTTATGTAAAAGGTATAATTTAAGACTAGGTACTTATTCTTTGAAATAGGATGTAATTTATAGAATTAAGATATTATTTTTGTTTTGTTTATTTTATACCATGTTATTGTTATATTGAACTAATGTACCTGTGCACCCCTTAGTACTAGATATGTTTCACGGTGGGCGGTTTAGATTAAGAGAAGGACATTCTGCAATATGTCCTTGGTGGGCGGTATGATTAATGTTATATAGCGCAAAAGTTGTTTTAGTACCCGACGCCTCCCTAGATGGCGTTGGGATCGAATTGCATCTCGCTATGGTTTGGTTACCGAGCGAAGTATATATAGTTTTAGATTTCAAACCACATTTGATTCCTAGTAAAAATATATTTACCCATTTTGAAACTAATCAAATTGTTTCATTGGGTGTTCTCGCCTATCGGACCTTAAGAGAATTCTGTTCAGGCATACAGGGATAAAAAGTAGCCTATGTGTTAATTCAGGGTTTAAGCTAACTCCATACCAAATTTTAGTAAAATACATTTAGTAGTTTTTACGTGAAAGTGTAACAAACATCCATCCATCCTCACAAACTTTCGCGTTTATAATATAAGTAGGATTTGTTGTACATACCTAATATCTCTGATGAACTGCTCTAAAAAAATATAAAATAAAAATACCGAATATACCTATGTACCTACATAAAAGTTTTAATATTCTCACATCACACATTAACACAATTTAGTATATAATAATTATAATTTTATTCATTATTTTTATTGTTATTGACATTTTTGATGATATGTGATTGGAATTTTAGATTTACTAACATTAACATAGTAAGCACTCATATATGTTCCTAACACATATGAGTGCAAACTTGACACAAAGATGATTATTACTAATAAAATACTTTTTAATAAATATTTCTGAATGACACAAAAATCACAATAAATTAATTTGTTTCGTAGAGCGAACTATTCAGTTAATTTAAAATCATTTTATAGATTAGAATGTGAAAATTAAGGCTCGCTTTAACAGACGATCACTCAAGACAACTTAAAACAAGTTAAGAGACAGTGATCAGTTGAAATTAGTTTTGTGTAATGCTTGAATCTTAAGCTTCTACAATAAAGGCCTAACGTTTTGTTAATTATTAAAAACAGTGTATTTTATTTACTAATTCCTCAAGTTCCATCCTTTTTCTTATCGATTCTGCTTTTTAAGAGAAAATAATGTGAAATTTAACTCTCGATTAAGATTGGCTGTTTGTCAATTACTGAGAATTTACAAAAAAATTGGTAAAATAAATATTCCACTATACTTTCACACAATGCCATCTAGTTCCAAGCTAAGCAGAGCTTGTGTTATGGGTACTAAACAGCTGTTAAACACAAATATTACTTAAAAACTTTTACGACTTTATAATAATACTCAGTTATTGTGAAATGATTGACTTAAAATGGAAACAAAACATTTTTTTAATTATACATACAAAACTATCTTTGCGATTTACATTCAGTACCAATATACAATGAGCAAAAGCACTTTCTTAATTCAACATTCTAAAACTCATAGTAGACAATAAACAAAATGCGATGCAACAATAGAACCGTCTTATGTGGCGGTAAAATATATTTTATTAGTTTTCTCTGTCAAAATAGTTCTGTCATTACTTTGAGGGTAGTTGAATAAGACATCAGCTACTATGTCAGATACTTCCCTAGGCTCGCTGGGTATCTGTTCTTGTTCCAGTTGCACAGCATACATGTAGTAGACCAGGATGAAGTACGCTGTCAGAGCTGGAAGCATACCAAAAATTTAATTTAATCGTTCGGCGTCGAAACTTTTTTACAAAAAATACAACCGACTTCATGAAAAAATACGAGCTAACAGGAGTAAAATAACTCTAGCTTCGGAAGGCTTTGGTGGTTTTGTTTCATTCATCCATCAAATAAGTTTACGATTTTTAACCGAATTTATCAATTTTTAGTTTTACTTAAATGTTTTTTTTTTCATTTCTGATGATCCGTTTGGTAGAATTATCACTTGCTTCAAAAACAGTTAAGGAAAACATCATGAGGAAACCGGCATGCTTGAGAGATATTTCTTGACATGTGATGCCAAGTCGGAGGCCCATGGGCGGCACTCTTCATTTTCATTTTTATTATATTTTTTTTTGTTGACATAATCTTCTCAGTACATTGTATTAAATGAGATGTATTTGCATTATGTGGTGAACTAGAGACTCCTATTTATTGGTTAATTTTTACTTAAATAACCGGTAGCAAGTTCGTCATGCTCCCTCAGATGTTACTGCTTGTGGTAGCGTCGAGGGTCGGGTTACCACCTTCCCTCTAATATGGCGAGGGGGGTAATGGCTGATCTTTGCGTTATGCTCGTGAACGGGTGCTGCTTGTGGTAACTGGTCGTCTTGCTGGCTTTGGTTTTGCTATTGTTTTAACTATTACCTGTTTTTTTTTTGTTTTATTTAACTTCCACAGTTCTAGTTTATCATTTTGTTACATTGTGTTCTGCAGATCTATGGATTTAATCCAACTCTGCACATGCAAGCTGGCACACCCTTTTTACCTGGAGGATTCTTATTAGTCAGTTGTTTTTGCTTGAGTTAAGTTAGTTTTATTGTCGGTAGCTATATATATTACTGGTATTCTGTATGTTGAGTGTGCTAGCTAACATGTAGTGAATAACTAATTTTAATTATTTTGTAATTATAACTAATTGTACTGTGTAAATTCAAGTTCTTCTAACTTAACAGACAGATGTGTTGCTGGGGAGTTTGTTCCGCCACTTCTTCTTCCCAGCAAAAACACTAGGAAGTGGCGAAGGGTGGGCTTTTTGGGGGACTGTCTTCTGTAATTTCGACGTTCAAAAAGTGCTGATCCTCAGCCTAATTTGAATAAATGACTTTTGATTTTGATTTTGATTTTGATTAAAACGCTGCCACCAGCAGGTTAGTCACTATTTCACTAACCACACGATCAGAACATCCGTTTGGTTGTAATATCACTAAACCGATTTCTGCACATAATTATGTATAAAGTAGGTATCCCCTTTCAAACAAAAAAAAATCCTAACGCTCGACAAATGACTGAGTTATATGATAACATACATTAAAAAAAATCATACAACCGAATTGAGAACCTCCTCCTTTTTTAGTAAGTCGTTTAAAAATATAGGCAGTCGTTCTATGTAAAACATCCTAAATCATATCATTATATCACGAGACCCGGAAAAGGGGTTATCTTTATAGTACCACATGGTTCATTTCCTACGAACGTATAAAGTTTAACCGTGCCACAACGAAAAACAACATCCATCGCTCTATTTCATAATTTATCGATACGTAGTCTTGTTTATAAATAGTGCGATGTACGTTAATCATTATAAGTTAGCTCGTTAGAGGGAGGCGAGGACTGCGAGGAGAGAGGAGCCTTTCGTTCTTATTTCAGCTCCGACGAAAGCAACTTAATTACCGTCCTGTACGTTATGTTTTATCGAGTAAGGAAATATAAGCATATTGCGACGAGATTACCTTACTTGGGTTATCTGACACTTATTCACATGATTATTTGTTGGACTGTCCGACAAAATTTTAAGGATTAAATACATACTTAACCAAACGCCATTTTTCCATGGCGATGGCAGTAGGCAGAAACTACAGTGCGCCTTCTGCTACGTACATTTATCATTCGAATAATAACATTTCGCAACTTCATCTACACAACGCCATCTAGTCCCAAATTTAGCAAAGCTTGTGCTATGAGTACCAGATAACTAATAAAGTTACTTATACATTAATAATAAAGTATGGTATTATATATAATATTGTAGATAAATTACATCAAGACACAGATCAAATGATCGTGCTCATCACACAAACATCCTGGGTGGAAATCGAACCCACGACCTCCGGCATAGCAGTCAGAGGTAGTAACCTACTAGACCAATAGGCCAGTTATGTATGTACTGTATGAGGATAAATGAAAAAGAGTGATAGAGACAGTAGAAGATAGAGATAGATGACGCTGGTTTTGAACTGAACCTGAGATTGTGAGGTATCACGGGCGTAAAACAGATTGTTAAGAATGCATAAAGAAGGATTAAGTGCTAGAGAGAAAGAACGAAATAATGAGGGAAACGACCTTTTAATACAAATTAAAATGATAAAATTATGTTCTAAAAGAAGTGTTATTCTTAAAAACTTTTAAATTTCTTACCGATCTCCCCACAGTAAACTGTCATAGAGTGATGAGTGTGGTGAGGGCCGTACATCACCACACCGATGATTGATAAAGCGAGACGAAGGGTCGCCACCGACACGTGCAACTTGATATGACCGGGTCGTTTCTGAAAATGAAATTATTTTTATATTTTATTAACACACAAGAATAGCTCGCAGATAGTAGAACTTTTTTCTACTTTACACTTATCGTTATATTGGTTCAATATGTTTAATATGTATAATTATAGCCTATGTGTTTCTCTGCCGTAATTTTAATGAGTGCAGAGTGATGAATTTTACCACGAATATTTATTTTTCTATTTTGATATTGGGTCTGTATAATTTGTATTTGAAATAATTGATGTGATTTTTGTTATTATTATTTTGATTTTAATTTTAATTTGGATTTTGATAATAACTTTGATTTTAATTTTATTTTGTTTTTGATTTTAATTTGCAATTTGAATTTGTCAATTTTGTTTTGAATTTTGATTTTTCTTTTCATTTCAATTTTTTTTTAATTTGTTAATTTTACAAATCTGTTTCTTAATTATTTTTAATGTTAGTACTTGATTTTGTTGTTGTTCTTTAAATCACCAAAAATAAGTAATTAAATAGCTTTAAATAGTCTACGTAAGTACGGCTTTGTAATATTGTATTATAGAGGGCGTAAGTATAAGTATAAGTAATTTTTTAATATTTAACATTCTTTTCCGTACGCAAAATACGCGCTTGGTCGTGGAGTTGCGGACACCTGCCCGTCAAACCTAACTTAAGTAATTTTTGCACTTATAAATGCACTATTACGCAAGTATAATTTTAAATGCTCTGTGTAAACCATTGTTGGCTAAACAAAATAAATAAAAAAAATAAAAAAAATCGTCGCACGCATCTTAATTTAGTTATGGTTGGTGATGCATGTGTCCGTCTTCCACACATCTCTAATCACCGTTATCATTCACACATTTTATTTTGTACCAAGATATGATGGCAATAAGCTCGTCCTATAATTCGGACTCAAAAATAACTGGCAAAATGTGGGTGCACCAAGCCAAACCCTACGGGGAAGAAAGGCATAATGTAATGTTTAACCTAAGTCTGCAATTTCCCTATAGATTATTAGCGTAATAAAACATACATTATGTTGTACCAAACATGTTATTGTTTATTCGTTACCTTTGAACATTATCGATGTAAGCCCTCCATTATTAACTGTTTAAAGGCTGGGCCATATAATTACTAATTGCCGATCTTGTGGGTCAGTGGACATGATATAAATTCAGAACAAGTTACTGCAACGCGTCAAATTTTCCCAATTGAAAATAAACCTTAGTCTATTTGTTATTAAGTTAAAAACTCATCATCTTCTTGGCCTTTTCCCAACTAAACTATGATGGGGTCGGCTTCCAGTTTAATCGGATGCAGCTGAATACCAGTGTTTTACATGGAGCGTCTGCCTGTCAGACCTCCACAACCCGTTGGAGTGTGAGTTGTGGAGGTTACCTCTTGGACTTTACCTCTTGGTTAAACTGGTGGCAAGACTTTCGGGCTTCTGAGACTTCTTCTTCCAGTAGCAAACTGCCAAACGTGCTTTCCGAAGCACGGAGGAGTCTTGATATGTTATGAATGGTCACCCATCCACACACCAACCTCGCCAAGCGTAGCTTAACCTTTGATCGATCCATGAGGCTGTTATTATTTAGTCACAAGCTCCATTAAGTTAAAAAACTGTCAAAGCAATTTGCCACATTTGCGTAGCTTAATGTGCTGGCTTCTGTACTATTATGTTAGTTAAGATATTGCCAACTGTAAACTTTGAACTCATTTTGCTAATGTATTTCGGTTTCGTAATTCTCCGTTCACGATTTTAGTTTTGAAAATAATGAGATGTCTGAGTGTGTCTTGAATAGAATTTGTTTCGTTATTATCGACCATACGAATAGCCACTGTGATTTCGTCTGCTATTATATATTTTCTTTATAAATTAAAGCCCCCGTTTTATCTTTGTTATTTTTTAATTGTATTCTTAGGTGGTAACTTTATAAATAAGATCATTATGGAGCCCGTAGGACTCAGCAAGTAGGAGAGAGAAAGCCCTGCTTTATTATTATTATTATTTATTTATTATTAGCCCGAGTTGTCCCACTGCTGGGCAAAGGCCTCCCTCCATTCCTTCCATCTGTCGCGATTCTGCTTTACGAAATCATTTAATGTATAATAGAAATAGTGTACACGCATAGAGACATAAACTCACGCCTTTTTCTCATGGGGGTAGGCAGAAACTACAGAGCGCCATATGCTACGATTCTTATCTACTTCTTTTGCTTCGTTGAAATTCATACATGTTGTCATACACACGCCAGTAGCGAGTAACACCTGACCTTTATGAGAACCTCACCAATAAGGTGTGTCCTTATAGGGCGTCCCTTCCCAGCTTTTCCACTTACATCTGCCTTATAAAACTTTCGTTAGTCGCTTATTATTCATCCTGTCAACGTGACCAAACCATTTAAGCATACTCTTTTTTATTTTTTTGGTATTTACTACATCTTCATTTAAACCACAACGTTGATTTAACACATCATTCCTCCATCTGTCATTCAGTGTTCCACCACACATACGTGCAAGGACGCATTTCTACAGCATTTATTCTACGTTCATGTCTCTTTTGTCACGCCGAACAATAAGCAACTATTTTAATTTAATTCTAACAACTTTACAATAATTGAATAGTATAAATTCTTAACACATTAGCCCAAGTGTAAGATCATAATATGTTCCTTCAAAATATTGAAAGAAAACAAGGTCCAAAAATCATGGAACAAGTTGGGCATACCTATCTGTAATTTGGTACAAACTGGCGTTTTGCCAGCCAAGTAACTCAAATAGGACGTACATTTATTGTGAACGTAGATAATGTTGAACATACCGCGTCATGCGACGGGTAGAAATGTTCTGTTGGTCCTTTTATTAACTGAAGTAAGGCTTAGTGGGGCTACTGTGTTTGTCTTAAATGTAAACACTAGTTTAAAAACATAGGAAGTTCTTGTTTCTTTGTTTATTTTTGAGAAAACGTTGCCCGACACTATTTCGGTGTTTATAAAAGTATAAACTCACATACAGCATCAGTAAGTTGCTTTTGATTTGACCAAAATGATGTCTAAATCAGTCAATTTTCATAACTAATAAAGACGATCTAAATCTAGTCGCAATCTCACCTCAGCGACAATCGATGTCAAAAACTTAACAAATTTCAGGGAAAATTGACAGATCGAGACATAGATTAAAACTGACCTCCTAATTTGAAATCTATGCGATAAAAGCACTTCGTCCATGTTGATAACCAGAGTCTGATAACCAGTTACCAAAGAAGAATTATTTTTCTTCTTTGGGCAATCGGTTATCAGACTGGATTTTTTTTTCCTTTTTGGGTATTGATTGATAACTCGTTAGTTTGAAAACTGCTTGGAAGTTATGTGTTCCTAGTACTTCGCCTGTTTCGAAAACAAGCCTTCCTCATGGACCAACTACGTATGTGTTCCTAATGACAACTACAGTAGAAAGAGGAAATTGACCTTTATTCGTTAAATGGCAGATTCTGGAAACGACAGATTTTGTACAGTTGTCAGCTAAAAATGTCGTCAAGAAAAAATGAAATGATATGAAATGGTATGAAATGATATGAAACGGTATGAAAAAAAAAACACGTTAATGGAAAACAAACTCGCAAAACTTATATTTATAATTTAAAACAATAAAACTTAATCTATTAAAACATATATGGAGCAATTATTTCCAAGCAGTGGCCAACACTTATTGTCCTTTGATTTAATTGATCTATTGCTAGATTAATTTCCTCGTCAATTTCTTGATACGTTTTAATTTTCCTTACTTTCTTTTTGATGTCTTGTAAGTTTATTTCTCTAACTAAGATGTCGAGTATTTTAGGTATAGTTGGGTTTTTAATACCTACAAACCGGTTGATTCGAGAATGCTACCCCTCTAAATGGTTAGTAGTTCGTATTTTTTCTCTTTGACAGCACCACATTTTTATAAAATTAATATCCTTCAACCAGAATCGCTCAAAATACTTATTAAATTTCTTAACATTTTCATTGTTAGGGCTTTTCTCCATAATATATTTGTAACCTGCTGTGATTTGCTGCAAGGGTAAACGGGCCAGGCCGGCACATCGGGCAACATGCTGCCTCTGTACTCTTGATGTTATTCCCAATTGCTTGGCTTTTTTGAAAACGCAGCGACACAAATGGTAAAAGCATCCTTTTACTATCGTTTTAGGAAAGATATTACGAATAGCATTAATTGCTGACTTTTCGTAGTCTAGAAGTACTTTACTAGGATTCCATTTTGTACGCACCTTGATGATTTCAAAAAGCTTCTCATAAGTTTTTTGACTTTTGTTTTCAAGGAAAGCGAAACACAGCGGAACAACCTTTTCCGTACTAACATTGTATCCGTGAACACTGTATAACTGTTTAAAGGGCGGTGGACTCGATTTAAATGTTCCATCGAGAAGATAAACATCATAATTTAGTATGGTTTCTAAAGCAGGAGAGCAGAAGACAAGTATTCTTTCTTCATCATTGTAATCGGCAAGCAAATATTTTTGAAATTTATCTGGCAATGTTACCTCTTTCGCGAGATTAAAACATATCTTTGAAACATTTAAGCTTTTATTTCTAGCATTGTATAAGCCACTTTTTACGTTTTGAAACTGGGGCAGTTCTGAAATTAAATTTATTCCTTCATCCTTCAGCTCACTAATAACTTTTTCAAATTGCTGCTGGATTGGATTATTATTGTTACAAATGTTATTTTTTAAATTAAGCATTTTTTTTATTATTATACTCTTTCCCGTGTTTGGCTTGCAATGAAGGCTGTGCACATTTCCTTTTAATTTTATATTTTCTCTACTTACTGTAATATTTCCATTGCAATCTTTTCGCTTAACACATTGCTAAAACTTACTCCCGTTTTTGTATTGTTTTCTTAGATGGCAAAGACATTCAATAAACTATAGACCGGACATCACGAACAAAATTTTCATCCGTAACTTCTGTCCGAACGGACAGATGACACATAGTCTTACGTAGGACATCTGCCTGTCAAGACGCATTTGTGTCAACTTTGTGGAAAGTTGAAAAATATTATTTTCCACGAAAACATGCATGGTTGCGCCTTACGTTATTGCAAATCCCGTTACGACAAAAATAATGGACGTCGCTACGCTTTATTTTCGTAGGTATTCTTTGTATTTATTTAGTAATTAGAATTAAATCATTTTCATAGATTGTTCTAGAACATTTGGCAATTCTGTATTTAACGCCCTCTTGTGTTGAGTAGCTAAAGTACTGTTTTGTAGAGATGGGATAAAGTTCATCGATTCTGTTATCGATAAATGACAAAATAATAATAAATAGATAACTCAACAAAATATTACAATATTAAATTAAATTTATTAAAATATTATACTGTATGAACATTTCAAATAGGTTTCTAGTATTTAAGGTTTCCTAAAGAAAATTGTTGTGAACACGAGACTTGGATACGGTTTTTTGTGTGAATTAATATGCATAATTTAACATTTCTCATCATCTTTTACATATCGTACTAAATATTTTAACAGTATTGCTAAGCCAGACTAGGATTCATTTCACCTCAAAAAATTAAAAGATAAAAGATATTTATTTCCTGATAGATTGTACAGTTCCACTTACAGACTAATAATATAATCTATTAAATTTATATAACTCAAATTTGTAAAAAGTATAATGAACTCTGGTACCCAAGGTAAGATTTAACTTGTGTTATGGATACCAGTGCTCTCTCATGGTTTGCACAGAGTTACATTAAATATTAGATGGAGGACGTGGTTTTGATGTAATTAGTAGAAGGCAGTAGGTATTTTTATACATAACAGTCTACACACAAATTTTAATAACTAACAACAAAGATTCATAGGCACCACTTACTTTAGCGGCAAGAAAATTGCAGTCCGGAGCTTCATTAGAATTTTTTTCTATGTTCTTATTTCTATGCATTAATTTTAGTAAAGATACGAGTTTTGCGTATGTTTCAATATGCACGTTATGTTTTATTTTTAAAGTAGCTTTCAAAAATTGGGTAAATACTCCACATTGCAGATGATCGCCTCGTCTGTGATAAATCTAAAAAATAAGATAGCAACACAGTCTCCTAAAAACTGCTTGCACCCTTTGTAAGTCTCCATTCATTGAAGACATGGTATGCTTTCAGATATTTCTCAGGTAGGAAACTTAATTCTGCATTAATAACTTGTTGTTTCAACTCTTCCGGTGTTATAATACTGTTCTCGTCGCTAGTTTCACTTATATTTACGGTTATTTTAATATTGTTTAACTTATTCAACTCTTTTCGCCAGCCAAGAAATTTTATTCCCGCTCTTTTATTTAAATTAGGACGTGTTTGGAAATAGCACCCATGATATTTTATTAAGTACTCAAAATATATTACGTAACATTATTGAAACTAGAAATAAATATTTAGGTACAGGTTAAATATCAGTTTTATTTGCATTAGATACTTATTTTCGCTTAAATACAACAATAAGTTAATAATTCTATAAATTACATTACAAGACATAATTATCTTTTTGCAAAATTTCTTTAGTTAGTACGAAATTCCGAACGTGTTTGTCTTTGAGGTCGAATTCAAAATCAGAACTTCGAAAGGGCTGGTCTTTGTCTCTCTCTCTCTCTCTTTCTAATGGCGGGAAAGAGATGGAGTGTGAATGTTTCAAATAGTATGATTAACCCGAGGCTGATTAAGATATTTGCGGCACTAAAACAAAAATTAAAAAGTTACTTGGTCTCACTATTTCAGGCAGCAAAACCTACATGTTTGAGCTACTGAAGTGAAAAAAATATTATAACTTTTATCAATATTATCGATACCTTAATCTAGATGGTAACATCCCTATCACAAGTTTCTACTTTCTACTTTACGGCACGTGGTACTGCCAGACTTACGATTTATCCGTTTATCTACGTATTTTCGACCTTGCTTCAGATATATCATAAACGTATACGTATAAGATTCATAATCTATATCTTCTTGGTTTATTTTTTAATAGAACATACGTAAGGAATACTGCGCTATTAAGTAGGAAGTTTTAATAATTTTCTACAATATACGGCGCCAGCGCTGAACCAAACACAAGGTCGTAATAGTGAGCAGACCATATTAATTATTATAAGCATAATAATGAAACTGGATTTATTTTCTAAGTCAATAGTTTTGTAATTAGTACCTAAGGTAAGACGATAATCACTTTCTCATTACGGTCCTCTTTTAATTTCAGTTACAAATGTGTTTCTTTTTTTATGCCTGGCTTAATTTGTTTAGTTTTAATACCTATTTATTTAACTGATTTGAAATATTTTTTATTTTTCCGGCATTTTCCTTTGATCTGACAACACTAAAATTTAATTCGGCTATAGCTCGCTTGGTGGCCACCAACCAGAATTATTATTTTAGTCAATTTCATTCTTGAGTTTGCCGTTGCCGTTGTAATATCGCTATTTAATGCTAGATGGCGTTACTGAGAGATGGGATCACAGTTTTTGTATGACATTTCTTCGCATGCCCCCTCTATAGTTTTTAAATCTCTTTGTTAGATGGTAATCATAGCCTTCAAATATTAATTTTTGGCCTCCGCGTTTAGTAGGATAAAACTCCATAGTTTTCCGCAATTACCAACTGTATCTATCGGAGAATATATATAAATATTTTGCGTCGCAATTATTATTATTATTATTATTATGAGCCTGTGGTGTCCCACTGCAGGGCAAAGGCCTCCCTTCCATTCTTCCACTCCTTCCTGTCTTCAGCCACTTTTGGCCAATCCTTCAGAAAGGAGTCCAACTCGTCACGCCATCTCCTTCTGGGCCTACCGCGTCGCCGGCTCCTGCTGTCCGGGATCCAGTCGGTTGATACCTTCGCCCAATTTTGTGGCGACATGCGGCAGATGTGGCCTGCCCAGTCCCATTTTAGTTTAGCGGCTGAGTTGCCTACGTCTGCGATTTGTGTTTTGGAACGAAGTATACTGTTCCTTATGCGGTCTGTTCTTTTAACCCCGAGAATACTTCGTTCCATTGCTCGCTGGCAGACCCCGAGTGCGGACTTTTGACGTTTCGTTAATGACCACGTTTGCGCTCCGTAGGTGAGGGTGGGAAGGACGCACATGTCCATGAGTTTCTTTTTAAGGGAAAGTGGAAGTGATCCTTTCATCAGGTGTTTCATCGACCAATAGCTTTTCCAGGCGTTCTCGGTGCGTCTAGCAACCTCTTTGTCTTGTCTCGCCTGGAAAGAAACTATTTGGCCAAGGTAAATGTACTCATGGACATATTCGACCTGCACGCCCTCGATGTCTACTTTACTTTCCGTGCTGTTCGTCATTAACTTTGTCTTCGTCATATTCATTCGTCGCGTCGTTTATTGCGTCGCAATATCGTGATAAAACTGCAGATCGATAGAAAATTGCATATCTATATTAATTTGTATTTATCATAGTGACATGAACTAAGGGTTATGTGTCACTTCCGTCATTGTTTGTCTCGAATAAAATTTTCCAGCCATTAACGTGTTTTCGAAACAGGCGAAGTACTAGGAACACATAACTTCCAAGCAGTTTTCAAACTAACGAGTTATCAATCAATACCCAAAAAGGAAAAAAAAATCCAGTCTGATAACCGATTGTCCAAAGAAGAAAAATAATTCTTCTTTGGTAACTGGTTATCAGACTCTGGTTATCAACATGGACGAAGTGGATAAAAGTTGAACGTAGCATTCGATGAGGTGTAATAATTCATATTTCCCGCCAAAATATAATGGAGGAAACTCCAGGCTGCTACTAAGAAATTCTAGGTAGAAAAATCTAGAAATACTACCATGCTCAACCCGAGAACCGGATCTAAAATCCAGCTCAGCCGTAGTGACTACATGCATATTTTTGTTTTGAAGATGTAGCGACATCTATCCGCCACATACGAACTATCCTACATCGCGGTATCAAAGTTATCCGCGCAGTTTGAACGTATACAAGTTCCCGACAACAACCGTCGGGCAGTAGTTAGCCCACCAGACACAACACCCGTCTGGTCGGAGGATCCTCCCTTTTCAATGGTGGATGAGGAACTTTACACCCTGTTCCTCATACCTCCAAACTGGTGACCCCGAACATGAACGTCAGCGCAGCCTTCGTGCAGAGCTACATCAGCGTGAATTCATCATCACTTCCTCAAGCTTTCGAGCAGCGAGTCACCCAGCCAGCCAGCATCCACGGCTTCAACGGGTACCCTGACCACCAGCATGCAGCAGACGCGCATACCTGGTCATCACCCACAGCCTCCTCAAGCAACCTTGGCACAGCACACTGCACTTCGGCCGGTCAGCAAGCAGAGACGCACTTCTCTCCTGGTCGACGCAGCAGCCAGCCACTCTACACCACTGCAGCACTCCGACTCACTGGAGCATATATATGCAGCATCACCCTGACTCACTGGGGCATCAGCAGCAACACCCCGACTCACTGGGGCATCAGCAGCAACTCCCCGACTCACTGGGGCATCACCGCAGACAGTTCCGACTCACTGGAACACCTTACTGGCCTGGCAAGCACTCCAAGACTCAACCAGCTATCGATCTCCGATCTCGGAGGGGAGTGATGTAGCGACATCTATCCGCCACATACGAACTATCCTACATCGCGGTATCAAAGTTATCCGCGCAGTTTGAACGTATACAAATTCCCGACAACAACCGTCGGGCAGTAGTTAGCCCACCAGACACAACACCCGTCTGGTCGGAGGATCCTCCCTTTTCAATGGTGGATGAGGAACTTTACACCCTGTTCCTCATACCTCCAAAAAGATATACATAACATCACGCTTGTAATCCCCGAAGGGTTCGACAGAGGTGTACCTGCAATAGTACCTACACCCTCATTTCGCCAGCTATGTTTAAGTCCCATGTAATATAGAGCAGCGGTGGCCCCGACTTACGAACAGTGAGTCGTGGGTTCGAACCTTGTGTAATTTATTTTATCACAGCTGCTCTCAAAAAGGGTGAAAGAAAACATCGTGAAGAAACCAGCGAGTCCTGGAACCGAAAATTCGAAGACATGTGACTTCTACCAATTCGCACTGGGCCCGCGTGGTAGATTATGGCCCATATGCAAAATGCGCGCTTAGACGTAGAGTTGCGGACACCAGCCCGGTATTTTTATCTTTATCTTTTAATAAAGGGCGAGGTGAAGTGCCATCAATCGGGCACAAATCTAAACTCCTGGCTGCTCTCAAAACTCATTAACACTTTGCTCGACCTGGGGATTGAACCCGGGACCTCGTGCTCAGCAGTAGCGCTTAGAGAGAGTTTTTGAAGACAATAGTCATTTAGTAAAACTTAAACTAAACTTACCCTGTGTAGGCCAATGAGGAGGACAATGTTCATCAGAAACCAGGCGACGTTTAAAAATCCGACCAGGACAAGGATTGTGACAGTCATGCCTAACTTAGATTTGTCCATGGACTCTAAATCTGGTACCAATTCCCCATCCTCGTCTTGTTTAAGGCAGATGTAACGGAACCCATGAGTGTAAAAAGCTAAAAAGCTCAGAGTCCCGACGAAAAATAAGGTTATGAAGAAGTTTAGAATCTGAAAAAGGAAAAAAAATGATTAGTACAGCAATTTTTACAAATAAATAAATATTCTACAACGCCATCGCCATCATATAGTCCCAAGCTTAACAGACCGTCAAAATATTTCTTTTTTATAGTTTCTCTTTAAAGTTATACTTATTTTGGCGCCTTGAGGGAAAATGACGAGAGTAAATATAAACTGTACGCGCGCACATCGTCATGAAAAACCCTGAAGTTAACTATAGCCAAAATTTTAGTTTTTTCTATTTTAGTGTCGTTTTTTCGAGGTATTCCTCGAAGGGCTACTATTTTGAGGCGCTCCTATTTTATTCCTCGGAGCGCACCTTTTAGGAGCGCTCCCGATAGCAATATAAAAAAAAATATATTTTTCGAGGAAAAAAAAACAAATATTTTTAATTGCTATCGGGAGCGCTCTCAAAAGGTGCGCTCCAAGGAATAAAATAGGAGCGCCTCATTAGGAGCGCCTCACATAGTAGCGCTTCGAGGAATACCTCGTTTTTTCTACCAACGTGAGATAACGTAAAGGATATTTTTTTATTAAATGCTTACTTGAATCCTAATAGGCTTACCTTTAAATGATAAGTAGGTAATAGAAGATTTGGATACTTTTTGTTTTTACCTACAGTACTGGGAAAGACTGTGCTCGTATACATTCGTTTATTTACAAGTATGTAACATCATTCTTTTCCATTTTAATGATTAACCAAATGAGATCGGCAAGGTACATC
Organism: Euplexia lucipara; assembly: GCA_921972225.1. Classification (NCBI taxonomy): domain Eukaryota; kingdom Metazoa; phylum Arthropoda; class Insecta; order Lepidoptera; family Noctuidae; genus Euplexia; species Euplexia lucipara. The sequence goes on from OV179156.1 coordinate 19,650,142, forward strand.
AGATATTAAAGATTCTAATGTATTTGTCGATCGTATTTTTTATGAGAAATATAATGGCTAATAGGGAATATGCATGTATTTTTTTATATTTTTAATTCACTGTTTACAACGCTCTTACATAGTAAAAAAATATAAACATATTTAAAAATGCAGTAATGAAGCTGAAAAAAACATTTAAAATACAGAATAAATTTGAGCTTTTGGAGGCATGAGGAACAGGGTGTAAAGTTCCTCATCCACCATTGAAAAGGGAGGATCCTCCGACCAGACGGGTGTTGTGTCTGGTGGGCTAACTACTGCCCGACGGTTGTTGTCGGGAACTTGTATACGTTCAAACTGCGCGGATAACTTTAATTGCGCGATGTAGGATAGTTCGTATGTGGCGAGATAGATGTCGCTACAAGCTGTTTAAACGCCGCCATTTTCGCGCGCCATATCGATTACGTCATTTACTATGGATCCTATCACTATTACTTTGGGTGTTTTAGAAGAACTAACCATTTCACCATGAGAAAAGCCCAAAAATCAGTTAACCAGTATTGCTTGTACCCGAATGCAATAAACATTATCAGATTGTGCTTTTACAAAACCACTTTCAGTCATTTTTCTTAAATGTTTAATAACCTCACTATGAAGCTAAAATTACACTTGAAAATTAAATTAGTTCACAACACACACGGCAATAATTATGTTTACCAATAAGAGTCCATTCCAATACTTAATGTCATACTAACACATTGTATGTTTTGTAGGCGTTGAGTTGTTGTCGTAGTATTTGACGTCAAGTTTCGTTATAACCATTGGTGATGCGTTTCACAAATTTGAATTTCCCGCGCTTAATTCGCACTTTTATTTTTAATTTTAAATAATTATGACGCTATTAAATAGTAAAATAATGATTAAGTTCATATTTTCTGCCATTTAAGATTCGGAAAAAAAATAATTGAACCATATTTAAATTACATGCATATTTCCTATTAATCCTAAAGGTACCACAGGAATAAAAAAATGCAAATTGTAAGCTTTATAACAAATATGTTCAGTTTACAGGTAAACTATAATAAGCCTAGAACATTTAGAGGCGTTTATGGTAAGACTAGACTACGACACTAAACACAGTAAACTCTATGTTTATACACCGAATGTTTCTGTATATTATGAAATTAAATAAACACAGCATACATATTATAACACTGAGCGTATAGTGTACGTTATTTATTGTAGTCTCACTCACATCATACTAAGACAACTAATCGGCTTAACGGTTTTAAATTTTAGATTTCTGCTGAGTGACATAATATCAATAATACATTTAGTCAATCCGACCGCTACAAATATTACGTTCATACATGTCATACACGCTCCCTAGTATTTTATTAATATTAACGTACCTGTAAATACATGAGGTATCTATACTCGTAAGTTTAAACTAATATGTATATACTTTTCACAGCTCATCCTCACTCTATCACACTCAATCTACTACACTACACACTATTTTTTTACACAAACAGTCCCACATCTGTGGCACAGCGTTACATAAATGATTTAGTTTTATAATTAAATATTGTCATTATTTTCATTTTTATAACATAATTGATTCCCAAAATACTGGCCAATGATACAATTCGTGTTCAGTTCATGATCAGCAATAAATTATTATTTTCATTATTAAGCATTAGCATAATTATAGGAGTTAAATGTACGTACCATACTGATATATCCAAGTATAAAGCAACCAGTCTTCAGGGAAATGCAGAAGCAGCATTTTGAGAAAACAGAACAACCCTCGTTCTGTTTTGGGTAGACGCTGTAACAAAATAGAAAAATATGATGCTTAGTGTTATTAAGGGACGGAGTGGTTTACAACAAAATCAAAGACATTCAATACCTATAGACCGGACATCACGAACAAAATTTTCGTCCGAAAAAGTGTGTCCTGCTGGATACAAGTGTATGAGTTTTTTGTAGTACGCTCCGCTGCCGCTCCAATATTCATATATTATTCTAGATGGCGTTACTGAGACATGGTATCAAAGTTTTTCTATGACATTTCCTTGACATGCCCGCTCTATAGTATTTTAAATCTCTTTGAACAAAATGAAGTATGCGTATTGATAGTGATTAAAGAGCTAATCATATACACTTCTATTTTGCGTAGATACCTATTCGTAGAGTTGCAGGATTCACATACGTACTTTTATGGACCCCACGCCGCGCCATCGCGCCGTGAGGGTTAACCGATAACTCTATTCAATATAATAAAAACTAAATATTGTAATCATGTCGCTAACAGAATGGGCTATTTCACAAAATTTTAGATTTTAGTCCCTCATCTAGAATACAAGAAAATATTCGACACGTAATTTTTTATTTTTCGAATTGATGGAAACCTGCTTAGATTAAGCGCATTAAAGTTGAGGAGAGGGGGCTTGTAACGTCATTATCTAGTATAAACTGTATTGGTTAGTGATGTCATGCGACATTTTGACTCGATAAATCACAGTTATTTTTAGATTAATTGAAAAATGAAAAAATAAGAGTCAAATATTTTCTTGTAATCTAGATGAGGGATTAAAACCTAAAATTTTGCAAATAGCCCATTGTCGACATTGGCTCAGTGGCCACAGAAAAAAAAGAAGTTGGATTGGACATTATCATCGTCTATGAAAATATTTTGTACATAGATGTATATAGAATTTATAATCGACAGGAAGACGTTCATGTCAAGAGAGAACATAAAATCCAACTTTTTAAATTCGTTCGTCCCAAATATAAGTTCACACAAACATTAGCAGTAGAAGCAGTGATAGTCGTGTGACCCAAAGCCCCTGACTTTTCAGATTCATGCGCATATTTATCACTTACTTTAAAACGGTAAAAAACAGCATGGAAGCATGGAACGATATAAGAAATTTGACACATTGGGGTAACTTGGTGTGCTGGCGTCTGTACATCGTCATCACAATGCCACCAACTTTTATCATACTACCCGAGAAAGCGTGCTTACAAACAAACAAGTAATATCTCAAATATGTCGTCTACACTTGACGATATCTGCATGTTTTTTTGTTTTATTGAATAAAAAAAGACGTTCAACAACTTTTAAACAACGCCATCTAGTCCCTAAGCAGAGCTTGTGCTATGAGTACCTACTAGACAGCTTATAAAATAACTTATATATTTCTAAATACCTACACACATGTTATAGATAAACTGGCTGTCCCGCAAACTTAATTCAGCCTTTAAAAAAAATACTTTACGACCTATTTTCAGACCAACTGAATAATCACACAAAACTACATAAGAATCGGTCTAGCCAATGATATTATAAGTAACTAACCGGTGTAAAATAACTCTAAATTAGGAAGTCTGTGGCTTTGGTGGTTTTGTCTCATTCATGATTGGCCACCGACTTCCGAATTTAGAGTTATTTTACACCGGTTAGTGTTTTTTGAAGTCGGTTGTATTTTTGGTAAAAAAGTTTTTATTTAACTATTTTTAGTTTTTATTTTTATATACCTAGATGATAAATTATTATCCATTTCTACAACACATATTTACATATTACAATCAAAAAAATAAACAACAACTGCTCGCGATCAAATCAAAAAGTAAAATTCATGAACAAAAATTTTCATAATATGAAAACTACCAGACCAAACTATGTAATTTTTTAATGAGACCAAAAAGAAATTAGTCCGCATCAAACTAAAAAAGAATTACGTAAATCGGTACATAAATCTCAGCGTAATCGGTGAACATACTACAAAAAAGTGTTCAAAAATAAATTAAATTTTCATAAAATTGTTCATAAAATGAAAACTACCTGGTCAAACTATTTTATATTTTTATCGGACCAAATAGCAGCTATTCCGCATCGAACTCAAAAAGAATCACGTAAATCGGATCATTAATCTCGGAGTAATCGGTGTACATACATAAGAAAAAAAAAAAAAAAAATACCGATCGAATTGAGAACCTCCTCCTGCTGGCTTATTCACAACCATTCTACTAGATTCCGTACCGAATCGAACGTCTAAGATGTCGAAGATGTCATCCAAACGCAATTCACAAATCCGAAAACGATTTTTTTTGACAGTTCAAATTCGATAAGAAGACTCAAATCTTTCCGAGAGCTGTTTGCTATCGGGAGCCATACCGAACAACATTTAAACGATTTATTTCAGAGAAATATAAACACTGTAAACCTTTAAAACACTGCACTTTTAAGTAAATGAAGTTTTATTATTGTATTGACCGTATTTCATTGATACTTTCGCATTTACATAAATTCAAAGTGTAATTATGTAGAACTACATAATTACACTTTGAATTACTTTATTCGTATATAGTTGTACGTGTTATTGTTTGACAATGAGCAAATAGCAAGATTTGTGTATTGATATCAAATACTTACAGTCATTTAGCCTTTTTTAAGCAAAGTTATAATAAAAAGAAATCCATAGTTTTATTTCAAATAAAAACTTTTTCCGCATTTCCATACTGGCAATGCGGAAAAAGTTTAAAAAGTAAAAAAGTCTGTCAAACTGGCAATGCCAGTTTGACAGACGGCTGTTTACAAAGCAAGTTTATTCGAAACAAAGTTCGCTTGATTAATAATAAATCATTTTGTACCGTTTGCTGTCTATTAAATTACTAGCTGTATATTCTATAATTAAACGGATCGAAACATTCAAATAAACCAATTTTAAATACTACTTTAAATTTTCTACCACGCTGATCTTTTTACTACCATATTGTAGCGTTCCCCATAAATACAATGATCAATCGTATAGAAAAAAAAACGTATCCGTTCGGATCTGTGAATAGCGTTTTGGCAGTTCTTCGGCTCGGAAATGAGATTGTCGAAAACGGTTCCTTATCGACACGGAAACCAATCGAACGGTTTAGAATAAGGCAGCTGAAGTCGGTTAAAAAGGTGTAGATAGGTTACCTAAACAACACTCGATCTTCAAAAACGGCACACTAACGCACGCACGCGCCGTTGACACTGAGGTTAAGTGTGACTAGTTAGCCACATTTTAACGTGTCGCTTGCCGAGCGCTTATAACCTATCTACGCCTTTTTCCTTAAAATATCATTGGGTCTAGCCGTGTCGGAAGCCCATGGGCGGCTTAAGAACTGTGACACCTGCAGGTTAGTCACTAACAGAAAATAAAAAGACTGGTCATAAGATACAGCCTGATGACAGACAGACAGACGGACAGCAGAGAATCAGTAAAAGGGTTCCCTTTGAACCTTGGAACTTGAAGATGGTGCTCAATTCAGAAATAATGAAAAAGGTTGTACAGATGCCAACACATCAATCTACCCCAAACTGTAAAATTTTCCCAATTAAACAAAAAGTTTATTATCTTAAATATAGTTAATTAATAAAGTTGAAAACCTATCAAAGAAATTTGACACATTGGGGTAGGTTGATGTGCTGGCGACTATACTAAGCAGAACTTACTTTTCATACGGCAAAGTAGCCATTTTGATTACACCAAAAATAAATAAACTTTTACAATTTTAAATTGTAACTTTGTTTGACGTGCGCGCACTGTGGCAGGTATGTATACTGGACTGCGCACGACTATGTAGTTGACAGTATTGTTTGTGGGAAATCCCCTCTTGTAAACAATAACATCGTCAGTGTCATAATTATGGACGTCAAATTGAAGAATAACAGCTAAATTCTTTCTTTCAGTTGTTATAAGTAATTATGACACTGTTTTGGACTCACTTTCAGCTATACTCCATTTATTTTTAAACTAGCTTCTGCCCGCGACTTCGTCCGCGGAAAATTTCTTATTTTAACATAAGATTACACTCGCTCGATTGATATTACTGTAATTAATTTTATTACTTAGTAAAATATTTTTTGAAATCAGATCAGTAACTTCAAAGATTACCAAATGTTATGGCATTTTGCCTAGCGAGCCGCTGCGAGCGCTCAGTGCTAGTCTCCCTATCTCTTGTTTCAGAGACATGCTGCCTTAAATGAGATAGACGCTGCGCAGGCGCACGTTCAGTGCTAGATTCCCGAGCACAGGCCTGCGATGTTATGACATTTTGCCTACCAAGCCGCTGCGAGCGCTCAGCGCTAGTCTCCCTATCCCTTGTCTCTGAGACATGCTTCCTTAACTCAGATAGACGGTGCGCACGTTCAGCGCTAGTTTCTCGAGCACGGGCCCGCGACGTCCTCACATTTTGCCCAGCGAGGCGCTGTGAGCGCTCGGAGCTAGATTCTCTAGCGCGTGCTTGCGAAATATATTCTCTATTTCTCGAGAGGCGCTGCTCATTTTCAGGGGCAGATTCTTCCGTACGGCGTAGGTACTCGAGCGGCTCTTGTCTGTGATGTCTGCCGGGACAGTTGAGATTTCCTTTTAGGCATGCTCTCAACAAACTACGCACAGACTTGAAAACAATTATGAACAAAGGGAGAGCGACTCGGACACCGTCTACCTTTACAAAACAAAACAATCGTAATATCGAATAACTCGTATCGATTAATATGATAGAACGAAGTACGAAACTACGAAGACGAACATACGAAACAAAAATACAACGAAATTACGATATTTTCGATTATGAGGTATCTATCAACAACAACAACCATACGAACGAAACAACCGAAACCAATAAGCAACTGACATGTAATATTTAGAACTCTAACTAACAACAACGTGGATGTAATAATTCGAGAGGGTCATCAATCCACGGAAAGTCTTAACACCGCGATTCAGAAAAATGACGTAATTGCGGAACGCCATCTATGGGCAAATAGGTAAAACGTCTACACAATGAAAGTTATGCTGCATTTTGCGTTTTAGTAATTTTATATTAGCTCGAAACTGTATGACCAATTGATATACTGTAAATGGCAAATCTTATCTGTATGATGTTCTTGTGATACTGAAATAATTTATTGTCACAAGAATTAGTATTTTGTTGCTCAAATAATCAACCAAACGTAAGTATACCGAAAAAAATTTTTTTTAATGCAGTAAAAGAAGAATAAAAGATAAAATATAAAAGATATGGTCGCGATGAGATATGGCATCGCGGACTTTTTTGTAGAAATAATTAAGACGAACCAGGTAGACATGCATTATTTTTAATTTTAAGCAACTGTTTAGGCAGCGCACGCAAATAATTCTGTTTTATGAGGTATTTTTTTCCGACTTACTAGACAAAAGTTGTGATAGCTCGGTTAACTTATATGTTATAGAAACAATTTATAGCCTATAGCACTCAGGAATAATGTAGCTTTCTGCCATTAAAAAATTTTTAGAATTGGATAATGAGTTCCAGAGATTACCCCCTACATACAAATTTACAAACTTACAAACTTACAAATTTTACCTCTTTATAATATTAGTATAGACTAGCAGACGTCTCACCGTTTTACCCGCGTAGGTCCCGTTCTCGTGGGAATACAGGGATAAAAAGTAGTCTATGTGTTAATCCAGGGTGTCAGCTAACTCTATAACAAATTTTATTAAAATCCATTCAGTAGTTTTTACGTGGAAGAGTAACAATCATCCATCAATATGAGTCTGATTGCATTAGAAAAAAGACGCTCATAGAAGCAGGAATGCAGAACTTTTTTATTTTAAAGATAAGAAAAATAATATTACTTATAATAATTTGTTTTTAATTTTAGAAGAATAAAAGTGAAACGCAGACGTTCCATGTATTGTTTATCCCTGCTTCTTTTAGGTTTTTTATAATTGAAACTGTGATTTTCAACTAAAATTAAATAATTTCTAAATGGAATCCACATCATTTCTTTAAACAAATTGTTGAAATGGTTACAGCTAAGTACGACAGCTGCAGTGACAATATATTATTATAAATTCGGCGTCTATCGTAATTATAACAAGCAATAGTGCTTTCGTTACAAAGTGTGCAATAAAAATAACCTTTTTTTTTACTTTTGTCTTATGCTATTGTCAATGGAGTACAATATTGTATTGACTGCGACAAAAAACGGACAAAAACCTGTGTTAGCCGGGGTTTACAACACAAATTCATGTTTTTTGTTTCACTGTATCACGAGAATTATAAGCCTTTATATCATCATATTATGTGCCATAGACGCGTACAACACACACGTCAAACCCACACGATAAAACAATAAATACCAAAGCGGTTATCCCTAGAGTGAACAACAGTTATGTGACAAAACTTTTATATTGATATGGAATAGTATTGCGCGCTTTGGGACTTACTATATTTTATTGATTTTAACTTTTTCTTGTTGATTTATATAAGGACAATAATCATTAGAATCAGCAATATTTTATTTATTTATTTGTTTATTTATCAAAATATGGAAGACTTACAGCTTAAAAACTTAATAAATAAAAAATGAAAGTATAGTCGACAGGAAGCCAATTACAAGTCTTCGCGTGTAGAAGTAAAAATAAAAAAAAAAATAACAAGAGAAAAAAAAAGAGACAGAGTAAATAATATTATGGGTAAAGAAGCTTGTGGCTAATTTATAACAGCCGCATGGGTCGATCCAAGGTTAAGCTACACTCGACGGGGTCGATCTGTGAATGGGTGACCATTTATTACATACCAAGACCCCTCCGTGCCTCGGAAAGCACGTTAAGCCGTTGGTCCCGGCTGTCATTTGTAGATCTTTGACAGTCGTTACTTGTAGTCAGAAGCCCGAAAGGGTTGTGGAGGTTTGACAGGCAGTCGCTCCATGTAAAACACTGGTATTCAGCTGCATCCAGTTAGGCTGGAAGCTAACCCCACATAGTTGGGAAAAGGCTAGGCATATGATGATTGTAGGTTCGGTCTTGGTTCTTAACCAAGACCGAATCACTTGTGTTACAATCAAAAGTCATAATTATCGTACAAATTACCTTACTAAAGTCTATTCACTAGTAGTTAAGTATGGAGTATGGTAGAATAAGTGTGAAGTTTCTTGCACAATCCTTCGCTATATGAAACTATCTTTTGGAATGTGCAAATAAAATCATTCTTTAATTTATTTAAAATGAAAATTTGACGTTCCAAAATGCCTTTTATGGGTCTAATTGAAATAAATGATTGGATTTCATTAGGAAATTACTTAGTCCATTGGCCTAGATTACTTTTTGTACCAAAAAAAGAGAAGATCACTTGGAACAAAAGCTTACCGTTGACTTTCAAATCACTATGACGTTCAACATGGCCGCGCTGACTAGCGCCTCTTATTCTTTTTGTATCGTTGAACCCGGCTGCCATTCGTAGATCTTTTATAGTCAACAAATTCATCTTACCAAAGAGGTATCGTGTTGCTAAGTATCGGGGTTCCGGAGGTCAGTCTTCATGTTCCTGCGTTTTGATACTTTTTATATTTCTGGTTTTTAACCGACTTTCAAAAAAGGAGGAGGTTCTATGTTCGTGTGTATGTATTTTTTTTTTTTTTTATGTATGTTACCTGATTTCTCCCTCATTTTTGGACCGACTCTCAAAATTCTTTTTTTATTTGAAAGAGTATACTCCTGAGGTGGTCCCATTTTAATTTGGTGAAGATCTGGTGCTGATCTTCGGAGATATACAACGGAACTCTTCAAAAATAGACGGCAAATCTGTCGTGATTGCTGGAATCGCTTGGATATTTATTGTTTATACAACATCATGACGTATCATCACGCCTGTATGCTCTGAGGGGTACGCAGATGTGTACAATATACCTACATTTCGACAGTTGTTAATGTGAATGTTAATTTTCATTTATTAGGGATAAGTGTAACTCTATTATCATGACATGTTTTGTTAACAATAAACAATATAAAATAAATTCATGGCAAATATTTGTATGGGCACAACTAAAAATGGAAAAATAAAAAACTTTTTTGCAAAAAATAAAACAGACTTCAAAAAAAACACTAAACGGTGTAAAATAACTCTAAATTCGGAAGTCGGTGGCCCATCATAAATAAGACAAAACCACCAAAGCCACAGACTTCCTAATTCAGAGTTATTTTACACCGTTTAGTGTTTTTTTTGAAGTCGGTTTTATTTTTTGCAAAAAAGCTTTCTAGAACAAAATTCCTTTCAAACAAAGCTAATAATGCTCTTAAAAACAAACAAATCCCTATTAACTAAATTACAAACAAAACTAAAACCTAATCTAGTTCTAGTATCGTTAATTTTGTAAACCTTCTTACTGTTGGGACCAAAAAACTTCCAGAGTCTACAGTTGTGTTCAGCGGCTCATTAAGTCTCAACTTTACTAAGGATTCCATTTAATTCTGTAAACTAAACCTGAAACTCTTTGAGCGATAGATTAAACACATGATGTCACTGTCGCTTGTATTTAAAAATTGTTTTCTGCGCTTAAAAAAAAATTGTTTCGTGACCGTAACACAGAATTATAATTATATGTGAGAACGATGCACCTAGAATAAAAGTAGGTACTATACTAAGATAGGATTAAGCAAAAAAAAAAACAAGCAATGGAGTTGATAATTACATGTGGTACAGCTAGATACATTGTGCTCACATATTTACAAATGTAATAACATTTATTTAAAAAATAGTGAAAATCATCGGCACATCATCCTTACAGTATCATACATGACAGTACTACTTAAACGTTAGCATTTCAGCAATAATAACGTAAATCAACTCAATAGTTTCCTAAGACACACAAATAAGTTCCCATAAAGAAAACCAAACTGCGGAATGCCATGTTCCGCTTCCATTCTCAACTGGAAACTAGTTCAAAGTAAACAGTTCAACATTAACCCTTAAAACCCTATAAGAATAACTAACTCTCCCTCTTTCACCTCCATAAAATTCTTACAAGGATAAATTTGGCCTCACTATAACCGTTTCGACCGGTTCAGTCTCGTTTAAACTGGTTAGAACTGGGCATTTTTTAAATATTTTATATTCCTAGTTCAAACAGCGCTATTCATTTAACTGCAGAGTCAACAAGGCGAAACGGAATACCCGGTTGTTACACATGAATCAGAACCCGGTATCTGGTCACGAATAACGACTAATGTTGGTTTTGCTACTTAAAATGTTGCTTTTTTATTCTAGACGCGATTAAAGTAAGTATTTGAATTTGTAAAGAAATACGTTATGAAAGAGAAGATTTAAGATTCTTTTTCCCTGTTTTATAAACGTGAAAAGGTTTGCTCTTTAGATTTCTTGTATGAATAAGAAAATAATTAAGCCGTGTTAATATTGCGAGGTACAGACGCCAGCACATCAACCTACCCCAATGTGTAAAAATAATTTCTTTCATAGGTTTTCAACTTTATTCCAAACACAATGAGGTTCATATTCAATTCGAAAAATTTGACAGTTTGGGGTAGACTGATGTCGTTATGCGTCTGTACAATGACAATGTACGTGGAATATTTTCTATTGGTAATAAAGTTGAAGAACTGCCAAAGAAATTCGACATATAGGGGTAGCTTGATTTGTTGACGTCTGGCTGTACATGACGTCTGTTGACATTACAAAACTGTAAGAACAATATTACGTATTAAACAACAACAATAAGCCCAAGTCCGTCGTGTGTTTTAAACATTACGAGACTCTTTTTGGCAAAAAAAAAATCGGCAAATAATGCAACGTGGCTATCATATGGCCGGCCTTTTATGCACTTTTCTTATTGACAGCAATGAGTAATCTTTTGATAACATATTTTTTCATCTTTTTTTTACATGTAAAATTCAAATACAAACTTAATACATTTGCACATCTCATTCAGGTAGGTATATAAATTATCTCCTATTCTTTATATTGCAGAGATTCAAAGGCCAACTGCTATCGTAATGTAAAATGGTCACTATCTACTTGCAATCTAAGCGACAATCAATGTCAAAATATTGTTAAAAATATTAGAAACTTCGACGTATTTTGGAAGATTGTGACTGAGATTAAAATTCAACCACATAACAGCAAAATAAATACACGTAAAAACTATAAAATACACAGAAAATAGATGAGAACACAGAGTATTCTGTCTGCCATACATTTTCAGTGATTACTGTAGTGGTCATAAAATATTAAAAAAAAATACGATATTGTCACTCTTGTGTCTATTACGAATATTAACGAGCGAACACTATCTTGCACCTAGGGAATGCAATCTCGTACGAGATTTCCGCCTAGCGAGATCTCGCGAGACTCAAAACCCAGTCTCGCGAGATCTCGCAAATTACGGGATCTCGCGAGATTGGGAGAATCGCAATTAAAACATATGCAAATGCTTGTTTTAAGAACTAGTAATTGACATGATATGTAATTAAATAGAAACTGCGTTGCTTAGTTTTAAAAATAATGTTAAGTTTTATTTTAAAAATCAACAGAGTAGGTACTTATTATTTTGTCTCTAACTCTAATAACATTTGTTTATGTCTATAATTATTATACCTACTGTAGCTAATCAGTTCAAATTCTTACAATATTGGTAACAAAACAATAATTATCTATATTTAGTCTTTTGTAAATTATTACTTTAGTTTCAATAATTAAGAGTACCTAATAGGAACATTACTTATGGTAAATAAATACAACAAAACAAAAACATAACTTCACAATTTCTTAAATAAATGTTGTGAGATCGTATTAATCAAATAAAAGAAGTTTAAAGTAGAAGTCAGATGAAGTTATCAAGGTACGGAAAGGCAAGTTAGTTTCTCTGAAAATGGCTTCTCAAAAAACACATCATGTCGAGAGTATCATCTGACAGACGACTTCTGATTTTGCAGGGTATTTGGCATGCAAAATCAGAAGTCGTCTGTCAGATGCGCCATGCGCGGCCGGCCAGGATTCTTTTCGCGCGCAGCCGCGCTATGAAATACACGTCGTCACGCTGCATTTGTCGATCTCGTTATCTCGCGAGATCTCGTACGAAATTTGACGAGATTCAATCTCGTAAAATATGGCCGAGATCTCGCGAGATCGGGATCTCGGCGAGACGAGATTGCATTCCCTACTTGCACCCGTTCAAATATAGCTGTACCAAATGGACAATCTTTTGCAGCCGCCACATACCGTGTTCTTGGCATATGAAATCGCGCGAGCCATCGGGCCGTGCTGTAATGTTGCCATAGATCAGCGCTAAACGCTCCTCGCGGTGCCATTCATAAGTTGTATGATAAAACGCCACTTTGGCCGCCCCAGAAACTTTCCCCTCAAAGGAGGGATATTTTCGAGAAAATTTAAATCCGAACCCGATTGTGGATATTTTAGCGCGTCTATTTTATAGTGGCCACCTTTGGGATTTCAATTTGGAGATATGTTATATTTTAACACAACTAAGCTAAGGGGCGATTTTCGTATCTGTAGGAATTGTTCATATTTTTTTCTTGAATTATATTTTACAACATAATGCATGGTCATCGAACTTACAACCGCTCGATCGTCACCATCTTTGACCATCGATATGAAAGAACACCAAATTATATAAGTAAAATCAATAAATAAATTAAACAACTTTCACACAACACCATTTAATCTCAACACATTAATATATTTCTGAAAGCATACTTAATATAGCTCACCCAGACACAGAACAAATTAATGATCGTGCTTATCACACAAACATTATCTTGGATGGGAATCAAACCTCTCAATCTGTCAAAAATACGTCCCATTTCCCAAAATTTTTGACGTGTTTTTGACATTGATTAAATTGTCGCTGAGCTAAACTTTTGACTTGATTTCGAACGTTTTTAATTAAGGTAATTGGGTATTTTGTGACATAGAATACTCAAAATAACAGAGACAGAAGAATAAATATTCCGTAAATAGGTGTCAATTACACAACAACTTGACGAGGGACGGAGTTTGTTGGTGACAAGTTTGATAACCATCTGTTACTTAGCAACCATATTGACTAGTATATCTTATGCTTCTTTGGTTGGCTAGCGGCAAAGACATTCAATACTTATAGACCGGGCATCACAAACATTCGTCCCGTGTGTCCTGCCGGACACAAGTCTATGAGTTTTTTTTAGTACGCTCCGCTGCCGCTCCAATATTCATACGTTATTCTAGATGGCGTTACTGAGACATGGGATCAAAGTTTTTCTATGACATTTCTTTGACATGCCCGCTCTATAGTCTTTTAAATCTCTTTGGCTACCGGGCGTCACACGGTTTCACTTGCTTAGTTCCCGTTTCTGTATGAATAGCCTGTATAGTAAAATGTTACGGAATATAAAGTAGCCTTTGCCACCCGGGAATGGTGTAGCTTCCCAACTGCGCAAGATTTTTTTTAAATCTGGCCAGTAGTTTTTAAGTTGATTCATAACATACAAAAATAATAATAATAATAATAATAATCTTTATTGACATAAATTAATACAAACATCTTAATGAATTCCCTAGCTCCTGCGCTAGTGTACACTGTGTTACAGGAGCTAGTGTTTTCCCATAAACAAAGTTACAACTCATTTATGATAACAAAGATTAAAACAAACAAAATTACTAAAAGAAAGAAATAAAACTAGGATTAAAAGTAACATATTTTTGCATAACAATATTGCAACAATAATAATTTTGTATTGTGTGGTCAGGCAATATGAGCTCACACGTGTTAGTTGTGGTGTGTAGCGGTGTGAATGTGTAGGGAATGGGGGAAGGGAAAGGAAGAGGAAGGGTGTGTGTGTGTGACGAGTGGTGTGATGTGTGTGAGGGGGGGAATTGTAAGTGAGGGAGGGGGGGGGGGCAATTAGTGTGTCTCTTCATGGCAGCTTAATTAAATTTTCTGTGGCGTCATAGTCCAAGCTTTTTAGCCAGGGCAGTATGGCCTTTGTCAACTTATTTATGTTAAGTTTCTTAACTTTAAATTTTTTATTGACAATGACAAAAAAAAATACAAATATTTCCACTCTATAATACATGCAAACATAAACTCACGCCTTTTTTCCATGGGGGCAGCCAGAAACTACAGAGCGCCATACTTCGTTAGCTTCGTTAACATTCATACATGTTGTTACACACACGCCGGTTGCGAGTACTACGCACCTGACCTTTTTGAAGAACCTCACCAATAAGGTATATGTATGTCCTTCCAGGTCCTCCGCGCATGCGAACTCCTTAGTTAAGCAAGGAGACGCGTGCACGTCCGTGACTTCTCAAAACGATTAAAAAGACTTGTCAAAGCGACAGACAGAAAATTAGCTTCTCACTTAAATTCACTTTTCTCAATTTACTCCTTCTAGTCACGTAAACATATCAATCACGTTTACTAAACTGGTGACCCCATCCATGTAGAACACTAGAAAAATGAGTGATAGCGAATCTGAGCACACCGCGTCATCGCAAATGGCGGAACAAGTTATAGTCCATACAACACGCAGGACAAAACGCAGTTCCAATATCGGATCGCATGTTTATGTATGTCACGAATAAACGTAACAACTACTGGACCGATCTAAGTATATTTTTCACCGTTTGGGAAGCTACACTATCCCAGGATGACATAGGCTACTTTTTATCCCTCTATTCCAACAGGAATGGGAATAGCTTTTATAGAATCTAAGGAAAAGCACTCTAATAATTATTACGCGCTAATTTTAAATCAACCAACAAGAGGAATCGAGATAGACTATTAATTAGCCGGGAAACACACAATCTCAGCAGTATACACACACCCGTAAAAACCGTAAACAATGCCCGTAAACATTAATAACCGATATTGTTTGCATACGCAAGTAATTTACGATAATGTGCGATGACCAAGTAATTAAAATATGGTGTAATCCTTAATCTGTTCGGCGGCTGATAAAACGGATCAAGTTGTAAATTGAATTTCATACATTAAATAAAGGTAAAGCTGAATTTGTTGCTTTATAAAAGAACCCTTTAGGGTTCCGTAATGTGTTTCAATTTGTAGATGTAATCTGGAAGCATAATTTAATCCACATCAACTGGTTACCGTTGCAGCTTAGAATGGGTATCCTTACCCTCATTTTACCCAGCTGTTACTATCCCACTTTGGCCACACTTGCTTTAAGCAAGTTGGTGATTTTAAACTTAATTATTTTAATTCTATTTTTTAAGTGCAGCAGTACCTATTGTTCTGTAGCGGTCACAGCTACACCGGAATTCGTATGAATTCGTAATATTAATTTAAACTTTTTATAATTGTAAACACTCCACAATACAAAACTTTTCCTTATTGTCCCGTTACACCGAACTGTCAAATTTGAACAAACGTCAAACCAAAGACCAAAAAACTTCAAACACAAAACACGATCATTGTCTGTGGGTGAAAACTAACATATTTTATTAGAAGTATATTTACATATTTATTTAGTTGCTATATTTACATCACACATAATATTTATTTACAAATTTAACAATACGCATAATTATTTACACTATACAAAATATAGGCTTAAAATTGTAATGTTCTGGTCGCTGCCTTTCCGAACGCAACTTCGGGCGCGTTCGGCAAAGCTCGGCTTTCATCGGAGCATATGACTTGCCTAATAGCGATAAAGCATCGTCATGTAGATCAGTACTCGTTTTGACCTCCCGAACAGTACACGCTTGAACTTTCAACCAAATCTAGACTTGCTCGTAGACCTAAGTTCTGCTAGTTGACTCGATATCGTCTCCTTAGCTTTTTGTCTGTGTCCAGTAATTTCCCCGCTGTCGTCTTAACTTAATTGTAGCCTTAAGCGACTCAGAAGTGTTGAGAAATTAATTATACAAGGATAACGTTCAAACCACCGTTTCATTTCGCCATTTTGCTCTATACACTTCATTGGTGACCCCGTCAAAGAGCACAGTAGCCACGCGGAGCAAAGATGCCTACCGGAGCAGAGCAGGGAGCGCAGGCGGACGCAGCAATGGTCAAGCAGGACGTGTGCAGAGTCAGCGTGAAGTTGCCGCCATTCTGGCCTGAGGAGCCGACACTTTGGTTTGCACAAGTAGAAGGTCAGTTTACAATAGCCGGCATTACCGCCGACACCACAAAATTCTACACGGTCGTGGGGCAGCTAGACCATCGCTACATGGTAGAAGCTCGGGACATAATAGAGAACCCACCAGCACAGGACAAGTACGCCAAGCTGAAGGCTGAGCTCATACGTCGACTATCCGACTCGCGTGAAAAAAGGGTTCAGCAAATCCTCACTCAAGAGGAGCTCGGCGACCGGAAGCCATCACAGTTCTTGCGGCACCTGCAGACTTTGGCCGGACCACATGTTCCAGACACATTCCTAGCCACGTTGTGGGCGAGCAGGTTGCCGACGAACATACAGACGGTAATAGCTTCCCAGCCTAACCTTCCGCTTCAGTCTGTCGCAGATTTGGCCGACCGCGTGCACGAGATCGCGCCAACGCGGCCAGCGCTCACGACACCTCCCGCCGTGGCGAGCACGAGCACCAGCAGTGACATCGCGGAGCTGAAACAGTGCATGGCGGAGTTATGTCTACAGGTGGCGGCTCTACAAAAGCAAGGTCAGGTACACCATCGATCGCGCTCCACAGATAGGTACCGGCGTGGTGACAGAGAACCGACCCCAAGCCGACGCCGCAGTCGCTCGCGCTCCAGCAGCGCGTGGAACGACGCTCACTGCTGGTACCACAACAGTTTCGGTGACAGGGCCACGCGGTGCAGGTCGCCATGTACGTACGCGGGAAACGCCGTCGGCAGCCGGAAATAGCGGCAAATGGCTGCCCTCACAAACCACGCCGCCTATTCGTAACAGATCGGGACTCTAAAACCACGTTTTTAGTAGACACAGGGTCCGATCTGTGCGTATACCCACGTGCAGCCCTACGACAGCAGCGCAGCAGGACGGCGTACCAGTTATACGCGGCAAACGGAACTGCCATCGACACGTACGGTTGGGTGGAGCTCCACTTGAATTTAGGGCTTCGCCGCGTGTACACGTGGAAGTTCGTGGTTGCAGACGTCACCAAGGCAATCATAGGCGCCGACTTCTTGGCGCATTATAACATCTTGGTAGACCTCAAAAGTCACCGGCTAATCGATGGGCTGACCCAACTGTCTTCGCCGGCGTCGCCAGCGGCCGAATCAGCAGCAATGATCGCCTCAGTGAAGTCCGTAGGAGGCAACACGGAGTACCACGAGATACTTCGCCAGTACCCGGAAGTCACGCGGCCTGCTGGAACACAGAAACAGGTCAGTCACGGTACCGAACATCACATCCGCACTACACCAGGTCCGCCTATCACTGGACGACCTCGCCGTCTGGCACCAGACAAACTGAAGGCAGCACAGAGGGAGTTCGAGGCTATGCTGGCTAACGGCACAGCACGGCCGTCAGAGAGTCCGTGGTCGTCCCCACTTCACCTCGCTCCTAAGAAGGACAACAGCTGGCGGCCATGCGGTGACTACAGGGCACTCAATGCCCGTACTGTTCCGGACAGATACCCCATCCCGCATATACAGGACTTCTCACATCAGCTGGCTGGCAGCCGAATATATAGCAAAATCGATCTCATTAAAGCATACAATCAGATACCAGTCCAGCCAGCCGACGTTCACAAGACAGCGATCACAACACCTTTCGGACTGTACGAATTTCCATTCATGACCTTTGGCCTCAGGAATGCCGCTCAAACGTTCCAACGGTTCATGGACGAGGTGCTGCGCGGGCTGCCGTTCTGCTACTGTTATTTAGACGATATTCTCTTGTTCTCAGAGACAGCAGCCCAGCACACCGAGCACCTGCATCAGCTTCTGAAGCGGTTATCCCAGTATGGAATTATTATTAACTCGGCAAAGTGTGAGTTTGGCCGTACCACCATAACTTTCCTAGGACACGAAGTATCCGAAGAAGGTGTTCGCCCGCTGCAGGAGAAGGTGCAGGCAATCCAGGACTTCCCAGCTCCCAAGACTGTCAAGGAGATGCGTCGCTTCCTGGGTATGTTCAATTTTTACCGCCGCTTTGTCCCAGATGCCGCTCGCTTACAAGCGCCACTCAACGTAGTTCTGGCAGGACCTAAAACAAAGAGAACACAAACAATTAATCTATCGCAAGAAATGCTAGACGCTTTTAACGCTTGTAAAAGTGGCTTATCTAGGGCAGCTCTGCTTGCTCACCCAGAGCCCAACGCCGAACTCGCGATATTTACAGACGCTTCAGACACTTCTATGGGTGCAGTATTACAGCAGAAGGCAGGTGTCACATGGAACCCACTAGCATTTTTCTCTAGGCGACTGTCAGCTTCACAGAAAAAGTATAGCCCTTATGACAGGGAGCTCTTAGCCATCTACGACGCAGTCAGATACTTCCGCCACATGGTTGAAGGTAGGCACTTCACCATTTACACGGATCACAAACCCCTGTCATATGTGTACGCACACAACCGTGACAACTGTTCACCGAGGCAATACCGGTACCTGGACTACATTGCTCAATTCACCACGGATATCAGGTTTGTCGCAGGCAGGGACAACATTGTGGCAGACGCGCTGTCGCGTGTGGAGTCGGTGGCAGTACCGGCGTGTAATTACACAGCTCTTGCACAGTCCCAAGAAACAGACCACGAGCTGCAGGGGCTCTTAAATAACAACAGCACGTCACTCAAGCTGTGTAAAGTGCATTTCACGGACTCAGGCACTGAACTATATTGTGATGTCTCCACTGGTAACACCCGCCCTTATGTTACAGAACCCTTCAGGAGGCAGGTGTTCCAAAAACTACACCAGCTGAGCCATCCCGGCAGACAGGCCACAGTCAAACTGATTTCTGAGCGTTTCGTTTGGCCTGGCCTAAAGAAGGACTGCAGGGCCTGGACCAGAGAGTGCGTAGAGTGCCAGAAGAACAAAATCTCGCGGCACACAACCAGTCCCACCTCCGCTTTCCCTGTCCCTTCCCAACGCTTCTCCCATGTCCACATGGACATAGTAGGGCCACTGACCGTGTCATCAAATTACAGGTACATACTAACTGTGGTCGACCGCTTCACCCGCTGGCCTGAGGCGTACCCCATCGCGGACATCACAGCGGAGACATGCGCCCGCACTTTCATCACCGGCTGGGTGTCCCGCTTTGGCTGCCCCCAGCGCATCACTACCGACAGGGGCAGGCAGTTTGAGAGCAAGCTGTTCCACACCATCACGGAGACCCTCGGTAGCCAGCACCGCCCAACCACAGCATACCACCCAGCCTGTAATGGCATGGTGGAACGCCTACACCGCCAGCTGAAGGCAGCCATCCGCTGCCACACAGACACCAACTGGACCGAAGCACTACCCCTGGTGCTGCTCGGCATCCGCAGCGCCTGGAAGGAAGACGTCAAAGCATCAGCGGCAGAGCTCGTTTACGGCGAGCCCCTAAGACTCCCAGGCGAGTTCATCGCCCCCACACTCACCAGCACAGTCGACTACACCGACTTCGCGTCAAGACTCCGGCATCACATGGCGAAGCTGTCTCCAGAACCGGCGAGTCGACACGGCAACAAGCCGTTCTACGTGCCCGACAGCTTGTCAACTTCGTCTCATGTATTCTTGCGACATGACGCCGTTCGCCGACCGCTAGACCCGCCGTACACCGGCCCCTACAGAGTCCTGCAAAGAGGCGACAAAACGTACCGTATTGAGGTAAACGGAAAGGAAACCACAGTAACCATAGATCGGTTGAAACCCGCTTACCTCAATAACGCAGACTACAGTCCCTCCGGTGTAACCAGCGCACCAACGGTCGCAAACACAGCACCAACGCCACCGCAGCCCACCGTCGAGAAGAAAACACGCTCCGGCCGCACCGTTCGCTTCCCGGACTACTATCACCCGTAGCTAAGTAGCCACGGTCTCAGGGGGGGAGTAGTGTAGCGGTCACAGCTACACCGGAATTCGTATGAATTCGTAATATTAATTTAAACTTTTTATAATTGTAAACACTCCACAATACAAAACTTTTCCTTATTGTCCCGTTACACCGAACTGTCAAATTTGAACAAACGTCAAACCAAAGACCAAAAAACTTCAAACACAAAACACGATCATTGTCTGTGGGTGAAAACTAACATATTTTATTAGAAGTATATTTACATATTTATTTAGTTGCTATATTTACATCACACATAATATTTATTTACAAATTTAACAATACGCATAATTATTTACACTATACAAAATATAGGCTTAAAATTGTAATGTTCTGGTCGCTGCCTTTCCGAACGCAACTTCGGGCGCGTTCGGCAAAGCTCGGCTTTCATCGGAGCATATGACTTGCCTAATAGCGATAAAGCATCGTCATGTAGATCAGTACTCGTTTTGACCTCCCGAACAGTACACGCTTGAACTTTCAACCAAATCTAGACTTGCTCGTAGACCTAAGTTCTGCTAGTTGACTCGATATCGTCTCCTTAGCTTTTTGTCTGTGTCCAGTAATTTCCCCGCTGTCGTCTTAACTTAATTGTAGCCTTAAGCGACTCAGAAGTGTTGAGAAATTAATTATACAAGGATAACGTTCAAACCACCGTTTCATTTCGCCATTTTGCTCTATACACTTCAGTTCTGTAAAAATCAACCTGTGAAAGTGTAGGTGAAGTAACGTGGTTTTACCCGCATAATTACCGTTCCCGTGGGAATAAAGAGATAAAACGTAGCCAATATCTCCCGGGAATAGTGTAGCTTTCCAACGGTGAATGAATTTATAAAATCGGTTCAGTAGTTTCGGAGCCTATTCAATGCAAACAATCAAATCTTTCCTCTTTATAATATTTATATAGAACTAAAGATTTAACAAACGTTAGCTATTTATTACGCAGCCAATTTGAGTACAATTTTATTAGATACTTAACCCCAATCTGGAGACCTAGTTTAATGAAACCCTCACTTTATGCCTAGCTGTCTACTTTATCAACCTAGGCCTACTTATTATTGGATACAAGATTGTGACAATATTTAGCCTGAAATAATGTCAATTTTGTACCGGAATAACTGTCAGAATTCAGCTAACATTCGTTTCCTTGTTGTATATGGAAAATGTTTATATTGTCCCAATAATATTTGAGATTATTTTCATATAAAAAAAGAATTTGAAAGATTTGAAGAAATGAGAATCGGTCCACAAATGGGCGAGCAATCAGATAAAATACATAAACACACACAAAAACACACATAATTTGTACCTACCTAAAGTATTTTGTATGTATTCATAAATTATTGTGTGTATGACTGATGTCCAATAAATATTTTTCTTTTTTTCTTTCTAAAAAAATACACATACACACGAACACAGAACCTCCTCCTTTTTTGAAGTCGGTTAACAATATAGTCAATAGCAATGCAAAATTTTCGAAACGATTCTCCCAGTCTAAACGGATGCGGCTGAATAACAATCCATTACATGTATTCTTGCTTCGTTTATGTGCACACATCTAGTCAAACCAGATTAGCACCATCTTTCTGAAAAACATGACAAAATAAGTATTTGTATGTCCTTTTAGGGTGTCTCATCCGATGGACACTTCAAACAAAACAATCAAATCCATTAAATGGATGGATTTATAAAATAATGATGGTGGTGGTAGTGATGGTAATGGTGATGATGTTGATGATAAACAAGACCGTTGCGGTTATGTCCCACTATTGAGACATACAAAATATTATAATCCGTGAACATTATCATCAAATTTATAATATTAAATAAGTGTAAGTCTTTACTATTTCATAAATCGGATGTAACAGATGTAGCATCTTTATTCGAGTAGTCATTAATAGTAGACATTTTGTTATTAGAAACTAACATATTATCTTTTGTTAGTCGTTTTTTATTCATAGTCGTAATGTGAAAAACCATCTAAGCAAAACTTTTAAAATTAAAATCCTGTATAAACCTAATAAAAATAAATCATCCAAAGTCTAACTATCCGACAGAGTCACACTTCTGCAGCAAAACTTTCCGCTAATAAAACTCTTCCAACAAAACGCACACACGGCATCGTGATCCAAATTAAATAGCAATCTTAACTAAGGAAACTCTGTTGAAAACTTTCCCTTAAGCAAGAACGATTCAGTTGTCACTGCTGCAACTGAAGAGAATCCATTAATCCAATTTGTGGAGTCAGCCAATCGTGGGAACTCCTTTATTGGATTCCTCGGGACAGACCTCGTCAGCCACACTGTTTGTTGGCAAACATCTTTTGATCGTGATATAAAAATCTTTGGAATTCTGTCTGTTTCTGGTGCACTGTTTGGGAAACAGCTCAAGCATTGTTTTTATTTGTCTTTTCTAACATGTTACAGAATATCTACTGAGTGTGAGTATTTATGTTAGATATAAACTTATTTGTGTTTTGTATATTATGATTAAGTTCAAATTCAAAGGGTTTGTTTGGAATACGTTTTCACTTTTGATTTATGTAGGCATGCCTGGCTTGATACCGTAAACAAGTTGTAATATACTGTGTATTTTCTTCAACTATTATCTTCCTATTCCATAACTCTCCTACATTATGTGAATTTTTTACTTATATATTTTTTTATTATTGATAGGCTCGCGTTTGATTACTATCTTACCTTATCGTAAAGGACTATGTGGTCGAAGACGAAGCACGCTTGTCTAGAAGTAACCTCCTAAAAGTAACCTATTCACTCTTGACTTAAAGACTCCTAGGTTGTAGCTATCAGGAAACACCGACTCCTGTAGGAAATTCCACTCCTTGTGTGTGTATTATTACGTAACCAAACCATAGAGCAGTACTTGACTTGAGGGTTGGTCTAATGGTCTCAAGGGAGCGAGCGTTAGGCCCTGGGTTCGATTCCCCGGTGCGGCAAAGCGTTATTAGTGTTTTAATATCTGGAATTTTGCAGTAACAGCTCAGAGATTCCTGCCTAATTTACGGCAATGGGCTTGCCATTTGTTACAAGTGACTTCAATATAACTGATGAAACATCCTACTAGTAGGTACACCTCTACCTTACCCTTCGGTCATATAGGCGTGATGTTGTAAAAAGAAAAAAATGGCTATGAAGTTACTTAGTCAATGCATGGACAAATATAAAAATAAAACTACAACTAAATATGTTAAATCTATAATTGGTTCTCGACATCGGACACCCCCAGCAATAATAATGTTCACTGTATTATTTTAAATGAAATACAATACAAAGGTAATTGATTCTCTTAGTGAACGTTGCAATTTTTCCAATCAAGTTCATTAATTATTAATTATTTGGCGTAATCGAATAAATAATTCGGGCACGCGAAATATTTAACGAATTTGATCGAAAAAATTTGTTGTGTCACTGGTACGCGCGGCAATCATTTGTCATCCCTCTTATGGAGGTATACCTCTTTTCAACCCTTCGGGGATTACAGGTTCTTTGTATTCAATTCAATTTGATAACAACTCAATGGTTTGAAATGGTTTAATGTACACACCATACGCTGAATACAATTATAATACACATTGCATATACAACATGTAACTTAATTAACGCACATCCTGAAAATAGTTTGTTCAGAATCGTTTACTGAATCGATTTATATCATTTTTAATATAGGTAATTTTTTAACCCAAAAATAATTAAAACTACGGAAATTATTGTCATATTAACCTTGTACAGTCAAAACAAATTGAAATGGACCGTAAATCAAAGTAATAAGACTTTTAAAATTGCAGTTTTATTTGTATTCATACAAATTTCGTAATTCAATACAAAATAAAGAAAATTAAACCTTATTCCAAGAAATTGGTATAACTAATTTAGTAAATAGCAATGCATATACATGTTAAATTAAAAATTCAGTATATGTATTATGATTATAACACAATATTCTAATTGGGGTGTTTGAGGGTGTGCGTTAATTACGTTACATGTTGTATAGTACAGTTTGTGACTTATGCATAAAATTTAAATACACAAAAAAACTACTTCATTATAAGTTTAAGTATATAAGTTTAATGCAAAAATGTAAGCTTCATGTAAGTTCCAAAATATTACCAAATACAAAAATCTTTAAAAAAAACTACCCGTGCTAAAATCACTAAAATAAGTGTATTCAGAGCACGCGACTTAAAGGTACGGCCTGAAAGAGAATTATAATGAACCCGGCATGCTCCTTTTCACGTGTATGTACTTAACAACTGAAAAATAATGACTTTCGCTGCTCTTAAGTTTACGCACCTGAAAATGTAGAACTCTAAAACAAGAGTACCTATGTGTTATTTGTTTAATATTACGTAGGCATGCGGTATTTGATTTTCAGAAATGTTGAAACCCTTTCGTTTATTTAGAATAGATTGTACACCATCAACATCACCACAACTTAACTTACACAGGGTTTCAATATTTTAGGAATGAAAATTTGTAAGCATTTTCATTCTTAAAATTTGTAAAAATACATAAAGATTCTATGTCAATTTGGCTTGGATACAAAATTAAGATTTTGTTAAACATCCGCCTCCATGCTTTGGTTCGCTACGGTTAACTAGAAATTTATTTGTATCCTATTTTTGTTCATTTTTAAAGGTGCAATGTGTAGCAATGTCTTTTTGTAGCTTATAATATATAGAAATACATACGTTCGGATCCTCATAACAATATATTCATGATTTGTATAGGACGCAAGTACGATAGATTATGAACAAAGTTTAGACTAATGGTCGATAGATGGCGGTACCTATACATTTTAAATCGTATTATGGTTTTATTGTCACTCTTGAGTATTTAGGCACTTTAAAATTTTAATACTATATTTTTTACTAAAAAGCAACATCAAATCATTTTCAGAAGTTAGTAAAACTGCATTTTAATCATTCTTGTAAAAAATACAAAATTTTAGACCCAGTTGTTTTGTTTGGACTGAGTGTCATCCGCCATTGAATAGATTATTACGTCTATAGATCTTAATCGTGTAAGTAGATGAGTTTAGCAGCAGTAAGGAATGGGCTTAAGTGTACTCCTTAAAACCTACCAGACGCAATTTCTGGGTCAAGGAAACAGCAGATTTCAGCTTTTGTAAGGCTTCACAAACACCGTAAAGCGTTTACTTAAATTCACTATAATTAGCTAATAGTTTCATCGTTTTGTTCCTGATAAATTATATCCTGACCTGACTTAGCAAGAGTGTAAGTACCTATGTTTTGTAAAAGATCTGTACTTGTTGATCTGAATAAATACTTAATTATATTATTAACCCCCGACGCAAAACCGACAGGGTGTTAAAAGTTCGACGTCTGTACTCGCGTGCGAATGTGTGTGTTTATGTATGTGTGTGCGTGCGGGCGGGCGTGCGTTCGTTCTGAATGAAACTCCGTGCAAGCTTAAAATACTAGTTTGGACTTGTTAAAATTGTTTTAAAATAAAACTAACTAATGAATTTTGTCAGAAAATATGGATAAATGTCCTGATCATGGTCGTGGTTCAATCCGGGCAAGTACCAATTTGACTTTTTCAATTCATATGTACCTTCTATGTTTATCTTAGACATCATTGACATCGCTGAAGGAAAAACATCGTGAGGATCCTGGACTATAAGTTTGAAATTGCAAATCCGCTTTAAGCAAGCGTGCTAATCAATGCTCGTGCCTTTTCTGTATGAGAAGAGGCCTTTGCCCTGCAGAGGGACATTGACAGGCTGGTATTATTTTATTATTTTGGTTAATCAGAAGCTGCAAAGTTTGATAACCAGTCTTTTCAAGGGGGTGTCGTGCTACAGTAACTTGGTTGTAGAAGTTAGATATGCTGATGCTTTATGTAAAATTCTGGTACTCGGCTGCATCCGTCAAGAGTGCAGAGAAGAAAGAAAGGAATGTGAGAATGCAAAAGAAGAAAAAACCTTTTTTACAAAAAAAACAACCGACTTCTTAAAAAAAAACTAACAGGTGAAAAATAACTCCAGTTTCGGAAGTCTGTGGCTTTGTTGGTTTTGTTTTGTTTATTATTGGCCACCGACTTCCGAAATTGGAGTTATTTATCACCTGTTAGTTTTTTTTTAAGAAGTCGGTTGTTTTTTTTGTAAAAGAGTTTTTATTTTGTAATTTTTAGTTTCTTTGTATGTAAAGAAAGTCTTTTAAAACTTGAAAGAATCATTGAAATTGGATAACAATTGCTAAAGAAGTTCTATCTCTAAACATTAATCTGTACATCTTTACCGGCCCCTTTTAAAATAGAATGGCGTAATGTTATGTTGTGGAAATACAAAAGCTCAGCATAGACATCTGACTATAGCAATCGCGAATAATTTGCTGTTATGCGTTGAAGAGTTGCGTTGCCTGTCTTCTTCATCAGTTTTTCTTCACCAAATGATACTTTCTAAATGAAAATGCTTGATTTGTTACTAAAAATGTTGAAATCGGTGCATGTGTGCCTATATTTTTTGAGGAGTTCCCTCAATTCCTCGAAGATCCCTCATCAGGTATGAGTTTTGATACAAATGGGACCAATCTGTTAGTATACCTTATCAAACAAAAAAATAATTTTGACAATCGGTCCATAAATGACGGAGTACTGAGGTAAAAACCCTAAAAAAAAAAATACAACCGAATTGAGAACCTCCTCCTTTTTTTGAAGTCGGTTAAAAAAGGCTAACCGTGATGAATTTGTCTCATAATA
The DNA here is from genome assembly GCA_921972225.1 of Euplexia lucipara. Classification (NCBI taxonomy): domain Eukaryota; kingdom Metazoa; phylum Arthropoda; class Insecta; order Lepidoptera; family Noctuidae; genus Euplexia; species Euplexia lucipara. The sequence continues at coordinate 19,677,671 of OV179156.1, forward strand.
AGCGTACCCAAGTTAGTGGGCCTGACTACTATGCCGGAGCTCGTGGGTTCGATTCCCACCCAGGACAAACGTTTGTGTGCTGAGCACGATCATTTATTATGTGTCTGCGTGTAATTTATCGATCATATCTATCTATTTAGAAATATATAAGTATGTTTATCAGCTGTTTAGTACCAATAACACAAACTCTGCATAGCTTAGGACTAGAAGGCGTTGTATGAAACTCTAAAATAATACTAATATTTACCTGGGCAAAAAAAATATTTAGAGCCAAATTCGTTTGTATTGTACATTAAGCCGTTATGACCCACTGGGGACTAGCCTCGCTGAAAACCAGAGGTCCGACTGTTGTGGGCTTGTAATAAACTAATGAGTTTTCATACCTTAAAACCGGCTATAATTTGTTTGGAAAATAAAATTACTAAGGCTATTATTTAAATTAGGAAGATGTTTGTTCCTTTCATTTTTCATTTTTACGGCGACTTTAGTATAATTTCTTTGTGGGTTTCGTACCTTTAGTAAAGTATGCTCAATGGTATGCATACGAAATATATTTTGTAAACTCTCTCTTATCAAGTCTAAAAGATCTTATCAAAATTACAAGAAAAGCAAATTATGTAATAATATAATATCTTTAATATCATATTGTATTTATTATTCTACTAATCTACAATAATATTTTTATAAATTGGAGTGTCTGTTTGTGTGTTCTAATAACGAGTATAAACTGTTTTCATGACAATATAAAATACTAGCAGACGTCACGCGGTTTCACCCGCGTAGTTTCCGTTCCCGTGGGAATACGGGGATAAAAAGTAGCCTATGTCCACCGGGAATAGTGTAGCTTTCCACCAGTACAATAATTTTTAAAATTGGATCATTAGTTCCGAAGATTACCCCCTACATACAAACTTACAAACATACAAACTTACAAATTTTACCTCTTTATAATATTATTATTATTATTATTATTATATTATTATAATTATTATAATTATAATAATAAATAATAATAATAATAATAATAATAATATAATATTAATTAATAATTAATATAGAAGTATAGACAAATACATATTTTTTGAATACTGTACATATTTTCGGCGTCAGCGATGGCTGAGCGATGAGCTGACACCGATGGGGGTTTCGTGGTACCGAGTCCATAACGTAGAATAACAATCTTCATTACAGTAATAATCTCACATAACTATCGTAATCACAAAACACAACTCAAATAGGTAACTGACAGTTTCATACTGGATGTGTCTTCGTTGGTGCCTCAAATCAATCTGAGCTCTGCCCAGCTCCCACACACCAGCATGACTCTGTCCACGTGACATTTCATTTTAGTCAAACACATTCGCGCCATTATCAAATGACCAGTAACGTCACGCTGGGCACCATAGACTCCGTACTAAGTTAATCAACTTCACAACTTATTATTCAAGAATATCGCTTTCCACGACATATTCAACAAAATATGTATTTGTATTTCTTTATTATCACAGTTGCACCAACGACTGTCCGTCTTTGAATCACTATCAGGTTTATTATGACTAATAATAGTACTAAGTCCGTGATGTAATGGTTTTAAATAAACACAACAAATTAGTAACCAGTACTTTAAAGTTCCTATTTCTTCATAAGGTAAGTAGTATGTTTGGCTACATACTTCGTAAACCTATATGTTCATTAAACTATTATACATAACAGTTTCACATGCATCGATTTCCTTATCCTTGCAAGCTTAGCCTCGAGAACTACCCGGTTTTCAAGCACGTCCTGTTATCACGATCCCAGTAACCCACACACGACCTCCTTAAGAGGAAACTCAGTATATTTATGGTGACAATGGGTCGTAAACGAAAGCCGACTGCAACACAGGCCGCTAACGAAGCGAACTGTCCGGGGAAATCAGACCGTTTTTATTAGCTTAGCGCATAAATCGTGGTCATTGTAACCTATTAAGTGTGTATCGTAGGGGAATTAAGTGGTAATCAGCTACGTGGGTGTAGGTAGATTCATTTTCTTATTTTTACCCTACTACAGCGAAACAAAAAGGAGGGTTATGATTTTGACTCCGATGTATGTAGGTATGTTTGTTTCTTTGCCCTAATAACTTCTAAACTGCTTATCCCAATTTAACCAAGAAGTGTCGTTGCAAGCGTCTTACTTTTTCTTGGGATATAGGACATCCTTTAAGAGAATATCTCCATAAAAAGAGAGTATTTCTTGTTTCAAACTTTTCAGAGTTGATTTTTTAGTAGTTGGGTTTTATTTTTCATGTGTTTCAGTATAATATTTAGGTACAGACGCCAGCACATCAAGTTACCCCAATGTGTCAAATTTCTTTCATCGTTTTTCAACTTTATACCACACAGAATAAGGTTCATATTCAATTGGGAAAATTTGACACATTGGGGTAACTTGACGTGCTGGCGTCTGTACATTTGTATAGTCCTTCTTCCAAACAATAAGGTTTTAGTGTATTTGTTTTTTGTCTCTTTGTTTGGGTTTATCTCCAAAACGGCTAAACCGATTTCGACGGCACTTAGACTGTCAAATAGCTGATATTATAAAGAGTACTTAACTCAAAATGGGATCATCGCAATAAAAAAACGGACAAAATCGCGGGCACATCTCAGTCAGTCAGACCTAAAATTACACAATGCTCATTCACATTTTAAGTACCTAAAACGACTAACAAAAAAAAACTAAGGCCTTCGTACAAATGGCAGTCCAGCCGTCAGTTGTACTTAGTTAACTACTTAAACATACTTAGTCGGTGCTTAGCGTTACTTAACGACTATTGGACGGGAAAAAAGCGAACCTCTTGTGGCCAAACTAAGTCGAAACTACTTAACTATTAACTGTGTATGCCTTTGAAGTCCGTATGGGTCTTCGTATCTTCATACTTGGGCGGCAGCGGGGTGATCAAATTACTTATAAATGCTCAGTGCTGCGGAAATCGTGTACCCGCTTATACTCTAGCTAGTTAGGCCGTCAAAATATATACGTACATACACACAAAGGCGACTAACGAAAGATATGTACTCGTACAAGGAAGATTTAAGTAGAAACGCCGAGACGCAGTAAAAAGACATACTATCTTATTGGTGAGGTTCTTCAGTATAGTCAGGTGCGTAGTATTCGCAACCGGTGTGTGTGTATGAATGTAAAGTTTGTAAACTTTGCCTACCCCGCATGAGAAGAAGGTGCGTGTGGTTAGGCAGAAACAACAGAGCGCAATCTACTACGTTTCTTTTATCCTGCTTTTACTTCGTTTACGTTCAAGTACTTAACTAAGCACCTGACTATTTTTAAAGATCATCACCAATAAGGTCTGTGTATGTCCATCTAGGGCGTCCTCTCCCGGCGTTTCTACTTATATCTGCCTTATCTCCTCATTTCATTTAGTACTTAAGCAGAAACTAGGTGGGTTAACAGTAGCTATGTAGCTGTTTGCTACGAATCTTACACATTTCTTTTGCTTTGCTTACCTGTATAAGCAAGCCAGTTACGTACTTAACTTAACTTAGCTTTTAGACTGTAAAAAAGAAAATAATTCCATTGTGCCGTTCGTATTGGAACACAATTTCAATTCTTCGGCGTAAGCACTGAAAAAGTTACAAGTTCAATACAGAACAGTCTTTAGGATTCCTACGAAAGCAGATTTAAAATACTCCTAACCTTTACCTTAGCATTTCAGGGCATAAACGTTCCCAATCTTATAAAATTTCATCTTTCAGGTACCCGAGCGAACGTTAGGGTTTTAATAAATGATAATATAAACGCTGCCAGACCTTGGGAAGGCTCTGTGGACGCATATACATATTTTTGAGGTCAGGTAAGTCTGGGTGGATGAAATTTAATTTGTTATTAGGTATTAAACGCCTCATCGGTCTGGCGAAACGCTACGTCCTACGTAGGCGGTTCAAAGTGAACGCGATTATGACGCGACTCTACCCGCGACGTCCTGCGTGTGTGATTTAGAAGCAAACGCGAAGCGTCGCCGCCGCGGAAACAAAAAACAGCAAAAACCTATTAAAGTGTCCTAAGTGAAAAACGCACTGCGGTGCGGAGCGAAATGCATCGAACGCGATCGGTTGGCTTGATATTTTCGCGTGAACTGGAAGCGGTGCCGTCGATTTTTTGGTGCCACTTGCGGCAGTGCGACGTGCGGGATGTTTCGGGTGCATGTAGGATACAGCCGCTACTTCGAACCGCATCTCATTGAGTTCGCGTGTCACATACCTACTGTAGGAATAATATTTTAATTTTATCGAAATCAGATCATTTTATCGATGTTAGAATTTATAAAGCAAAATAGGCTACTTTAGGACTTCAACAGCATTGTAAGCATTTCCAATCATTTCATTTTAGCATGTTTGGCCAAAATTTTTCCTTCAAACCTATATATATCTTATTAGGAAATATTAGCTTAAATTATTATATCGAAATCAGCGATCAAATTTCTGATTTTAGATTTCAACAGCGTTGTAAGCATTTACAAAAGAAAACATTTTATATTTATATAACATACCTAGGTACCTATTTACAAATAAATAAAAACAGTTTATTGGGTTCAAAATATGTATAGAATTATAAGGTATGCCATGAGGCGTACAAATGAAACATATTCATGTTGAAACAATCCCATGTTGATATGTCTTGCTAACAAATTTTTATGACTATAAGAAAAACGTGCAAGCTTTACGCTTAAGATTTGTAACATCCATGTTATTGTAGTAAGAACGCCGGCACCGCCGTAAAATGAAATACATGCAATACAACGTGATATCATCATCATCACCAGTCTACAGTAGTCCACAGCTGGACATAGGCTCCCCTAATGAGCGCCACAGTATTCTGTCTTCAGTTTGCCGCATCCAGCATCTGCCAGCAGTCTTCCGCATGTCGTCATCCCACCTAGCCAGAGTGAGTCCTACACGACGTGGTGTATCAACCCTCAGCGCGCTTCTACACGGTGCAAGCAGCTTGCGCACATTGACGCACTTGCGCAGGTTGTACGCATCGTAAACTATACCGTTTAAAAACATGTGCGGGTCTAGCAACTCGAGCATGTACCACAGTGAGCCACCAGCGCAACTAATCCGTGGACTCTGTGCGCGCGGGTCACTTGCGCATGTAGCTCTTGACCACGAGCAAATAACTTGTGCGTACTGCTTGCGCAAGTACCCCAGGTCTTTACTTGCTCCAGTTATGTAAATGTAAATGTAAATGTTCCACAACTTTTTCACACAACGCCATTTAGTCCCAAGTTAAGCTTGAGAGCTTGTGTTATGGGTACTAAACAGCTGATAAACATACTTATATATTTCTAAATACATACATATTATAGATAAATTACACCCAGACACAGAACAAATGATCGTGCTCATCACACAAACATTTGTCCTGGGTGGGAATCGAACCCACGACCTCCGGCATAGCAGTCAGGGTCACTAACTACTAGACCAACAGGCCAGTCAAATTATGTGCATTATGTACAAGTACAAGCGAGTAACTTGAACAAGTAGCTTGCGCATATTACTTACGCGTGTAACCCGCATCGTTACTTGCTTCAGCTAGCTTGCTAGCCAGCGTGTAGAAGCACCCTCACGCAAAATAGGTTGGCACTATCTCACACCAATCTCTCGGCCACCGCGCGCTTATTGGTCAAATCAAATAGCACACTTACCCAATTCCCCGTTACACATTCCCGTTCCTTTTCACGAAATAACTCCCATATAAAATATCCAGCAATCAGAAGAAAATAGTAAAAAAAACACAGCAAGAACTCAATTACAACATGTAGGTAGGTAGTCGAGAAAATTTGCAAAGAAGTTATCGTATTAAAAGTGATTTCACGTAAAAATATAATTTATTCAATACGAAATCTCCACCTGTCGTCGTGTCGTTCTGTGAAACGAATATTCGGTTACTTGGATATTATGTGCTAAAGTATTTATGGAAGTGACATTTTATTAATTTAGTGAATACTGTAAGTTAAGTCTGTCTAGCTTAAGGCGTGATGTTATATATATACAACGTATTTTAAATTTTCAGAGGCAGCCAGGTTTCTGGATCTGTACCCAATTGATGGTAATAGGCTAATCAATTGTAGATAGAAATAACCAATAGCACATTGTCCAACCTAGGAATAGAACCAAAGATCTCATAGCTTTCTGTATGTAAATACTTACACAGTTATATGACCCCAAGAAAAATAACAAGCCATCTGCTTCACCAATGCCACAAGAATAGAAAAGTGAACGCATTTATGCCTAAAGTGAACCTCTCACGTTCTGAATACCCTATCAAAAAGCCACATCCAGTCGTCAAATCCCATGATTATCGGGAGAATTCGGTAGTATTCGTTTCGTATGCACAGCGTTGGTTCTCGGACGCCCCGCGACTTACAACTTCGTAGGTATCCATTATTTTATACAAATTGAAATGTCAGCGGGCTGATTTGACTATCGTGTTTTCCAGATGGTGGGGCCAATTTTAGAGGTTCCGTACACGAAGGGTGCCAATAGGACCCTATTACTCTCACTTGACTCTGTCTTTCTTTCCAATCTGTTTTTAGAAGTGAAGACTCTTTATTGACTGTCAGTCTCACACACTATTTTATTATTCTGTTTATTTTAGCTGTAAGTCATCCATAGCCAATTAAATAAATTTGTAATCCTCAGCCGTTCGTACGTCTGTCTGCCAAGGGGTTGTAGGTTCTTGTAATAAGAAAATTAACCGGAAAATTACTGAGTGTGTGTTTTTGAATACACTGTGATACAGTGATACTGCATGCGTGTGTTTTAAAAGCACAAACAAAAGTTATGTGTAATTTTGGCTTTGGCGGTTTATTGTTATTTTTTTTGCAGTACTATAGGCAGTGATTGTTATGTTCATTGATTTCTTCGACATGTATTCTAAAGTACATTATATCTATGACTTTCTAAAGGCTGTCAGACATCTTTTCAATTTCTTAGTCTATTTTGTTTAGCTGAAAGTCTAAAAGAAATATGAAACAATGCCGTTACAACAACAAAAATGTAGATGGATGGATGAATGGATGTTGATGGGATCTCCTATGCTCCCTCCATTGAGCCATATTGTTCACACAGAGGACATTTCAACTAGTTTTTATAAACCATACACAATAACTCTAAGAGGCAAGAGTAGTCTTATGGTGTGAAAAAATCTTAGCAAGCAAGGAAAGTAAAGAAGACAGGGGGCAAAGACGAGAATGAAGCTGGGACATCATCCTCCGAGACTCTGATATGTTCTGGTTCGGGGATCTTGCCGGGTGAAGGGTCGGGTGGAGATGTCTTTGAGGTGCCTCAGGAGCTCCAAGGGTAACTGGATCCCAATAGTGATGAGTCCAGGTATGATGAATGCCTCACAGCAATTAGATTCCCCAGGTTGAGACAGAGTGAGAGCCATGATGACCATAACGTACATAATTAAATATCCGATACCAGTAGTGATGCATTCATAACACAAATCACAGACGCCGAAGATTAAGCCATGCAAGCTGTTGGGGACAGGGATATAGTGTTAAAGGGAAGCTAGCCATCATAGAGCAATCAATGCTGTTTTTGGATGCAATAAAACTAAAAAAAGTTAATTAAAAACAATCTGAGTGTTAAATCTTCGTATACAAGTTCTACTAGCACTTGGGTGGTAACTTCTTATTACCGGACATAACTAAAAACACCTTTATGAGTATTTAGGGGATTATCACACTGCCACGCATCACACAGCATGTTGGGTGTCTCTGATCTGAATGAACGCGCGTGGATGCATTTTCTGTGTGTTAAACTGTGCGTGTTTTCTATACAAACGGAGATACTTACAAGCAACTTTAATACATGCATTCTCGCACTACGCCGCTGAAGCAGTGTGTTAATTACCGTAATCGTGTTCAATTGTACGACAACCATCGAATGCAAGTCTTCTGGCACTTGAGCGGTTATTTTTTTCACCAAACCATGCCACAATCTTTGACGCTTATTTTACGCTGCTTGTAAATTAATGAGCATTTGTCAATAACAATGTTGCGCCACTATAACGGGACGCGGCGTTTTAAATTATAATACCTAAAGTTTTGTCGTTAGTCTTAACTTTATCCATAAAAGCCTTTTACGACATAATTGCATAATGGTTTGAACAGAAGTTAGTCTTCTTACTTAATTTACTTTTCGCAGTACACGTGTACAAAGACTAAAGACTTACCATGAAACCTTTTAGATACTAATTCTCTCGACGTAAATGTAAGTAAGAGACAATCTTGAACATCATAGAAACTCTTTGGAATTTTACCAAAAACATTCAATACTACTACTAACTATAGATGGGACAAAATTTTCTTCTGATACTTGTGTCCTAGTGGGCAATATAATATACACCACTATTTTTATATAAACAAACGCTAATAACTTTGCTGTTTATGAATATAATTTATTGATACTTTACAAATATAATGAGAAGACCATCTAGAATAAACCCTTTAAGTATTTGTATTAATTAAAATTAGTGGTGTATATATAGTTTAGTACGCTCCGCTGCCGCTCCAATATTGATATATTATTCTAGATGGCGTTACTGAGACATAGGATCAAAGTTTTTCTATGACATTTCCTCGCATGCCCTGATCTATAGTATTTTAAATCTTATTGAGTTTAACATACCTATCGTATTAATTTGTTTTTAACTATCTAAATTATGCTTACCAACTAATGCACTAAAATGGTAACAACATTATAAAATTGATGACTTGCAGATTACAAGCTTCCACATATTTATTATTATATGTATATCATACCAGTAGTTTAAAGTTTCCGAAAGATTTGAATACCTGAACGCTGGTATCCTGCTGATGCCGACAAGTAAGCATATCAAGCGGCAACAGCTCAGTGGCTAAGGCGTTGGCCTGGCGATCGATAGATTGTGAGTTCGATCCTCCACTGTTGCACTATTGACGTGAACGCCTTCCAGTCACAAGCATATTTAGCTAAGTTGGAGGGGTTAATAAAACTACTAAGTAATGTGCAACCAACCCCTATTGCTAGTAAACTTGTTTCTTTAAAGAAAATGTGCTAAACTCACATCCTCACTTTTGACTCGAAGTAAATATGGGCAATACTATCGTACCTACGTTTACAAACACTAGCTTCAATTATCTTTCCCCTTTCAACCGATTCTGAACGTCCATTAATTTTTTAAAGAAACAGTTAATACGACCGCTTTGCAACTAGAAAATGAATTACCGTCATAGGTTTTCTCGTCCATTTTACAGATTGAAAGTCGTAGATAACAGTTTGATTTTATAGTTCCGCCGAGTGGACGAACTCAATATACCTTAAAATTTTAAGGTAAGAAATTGTGGCGGAATATGATTGGCTTTAAAGTTTCCTGAGAGTTGAAGTTTTATGAAATATTGGGAGGATTATATGATGCTTTTCGTACACCATTTATGTTGGCTTAAATTTGTCGTTTCTTCGTTGTATTTGTTTTCTCTGAACTGCATCCGTTGGAGTCCTATATTAAAATATAACATAATTGTATTGTTCTATATTTTGTACTGAAAGTAAACATATGATTTTGATGATGTTTAAGTACAGACGCCAGCACATCAAACTACCTCAATCTATGAAATTTTCGTGATTTATTATGAATAATAGAACTTCTTTAATAAGGTTGAAAAGCTATAAAAGAATGTTACCAGATTGCTGCAGTAGAAGTTGTAGTAATTTAATGTTCTGGCCTCTGAATAACTATCGAAATTCTATACTCTAACTAATACTAAGACCGTTTTTTTGTTAATTTTCTTTACCTGTTAGAGTTAAAACTGAAAATTGAAAAGAATTACTAAGAATCTATCTACATACGAGCATAAAAGAGCAGCAAATGATATCATAATACTGAACACATAAAATATATTTGAATTTAATGGTATTGCGATCTTAATTGGTAAAAAAGAAACAAACAAAGAATCGCAGACAGCGATTTTCTACCGAACAATAATAAAGAAAAAGACATAAGAAATAAAACAGGGAAACGAAGAGAAGCAGAAATAAATAAAGACAATAATGTTTGCACTCCTTTTATTATCTCATCACTTGGATTTAAAGCAATGATCCACGATCAAATTCTTATCAATACAAACTATAGTTAGGTATATAAACTTAGAGGTAGCTGTACAGTTTTGTAAATGATCAGACTTTTACGCATTGTCATAATATAAACGGGTTTGGATCAAAACAAAGATTTATTTGGCTAGGATCGCCTCAGTTACTACTAAAAACAACTATCCTTCACAACAACCGCCATGGTTTCTAGGAAAAATTATCAAGTCTATTTTACTGTAACATATCAAACTTTGATAAAAAACCTACAAATCATGTAAATGGAAATTGACAATACATAAAAGCTGTAAAATTTTAATTATTTACCTATTACTTTCTAATATGGAGCTTCAAGAACCGGCACATTGTGAGAAAGAGAGGATTCTTACTAATTTTGCGTCGTTTCTGGTGTCACAGTGTACAGACGCGCTAGCACACCAACCTACCCCAAAATGTAAAATTTTCCCAATTGAACATGAACCTTATTGTGTTTCGAATAAAGTTGAAAACCTATCAAAGAAATTTGACACATTGGGGTAGGTTGATGTGCTGGCATTTGTACCTATTTGTTTCATAATAATGCGTGAATCAGAATGTTCGACATCATTGATTTTTTCATTCAAACATTGGTCAGAAATCAGTACTTGTAAATTGTATTTAAACAACAATTTGTTATTTTCTTCATGTTTATAACAAATCTTTTTCTCGTATACTATATTATGTACATGATGATTTCAATGCAAAAGACATGGCCGAATCCTGCCCTCAGAATCAATTCATAATTTGTAATGTACACTAATTATTCAAATATTAAAATGACTTCTAAAATAAATAAAAATTAATCGCAACAATTAAATTTCTCTAGAACAGGCGACAAAAAATCTCAAATAATATGTGTGTTAATTGTTTTTTTGTGGTTATGTTTCATTGAATGCAATACCTATAAAATGCATCTACGTTTGGATACACGCATAACACAAACATTGTATCTATCTAAAATGTATGTAAAACACCCGTGACTGCCAGAATTGTACTGCTAGGGTACCTTAAAAAGTTAACGGTTTCACGATTATCGCAGACACCACTTTTCGACCTGCCGCGCGTCTTGATGAATATTCAAATATTTATTTTGAAGAGTGTATCCAATCACCCTAGAGTTATTTTGCCGTTTCTACGCTCAAAACTATCTGTACAGTCTTAAATTGCGTTGATCTGATCACGTAACACTAACTTGTGTTGTCTTTTTGTTATTGTATTGGATATTTTCACTTGACCCCACGCAATCGTTTATCGGACTTTCGTGTATGCTTTTAATTTAAATATTCTGCTGTGCTTATTGGACTTTTTTCCTTACGATTTGGATTCTGACGCTTATGTTGTCCTATTTAAAGTATCTCTCGCATGATCATTGCCATTCGAAATGTTTAGGCACATTTATTGTAACCTATTTATATTATTTCTCGCTTCTTCTCTGATTATAAAACTTAAACTATTATGATAACACACCTGTAAGCTTTATTTTAACGTATCGTATGTCAATGTACATGAATATTTTTTGTAAGGGCACAGCTCTATACAAATTCCGGCCATGTCATTTGGGGATAAAAATGTCAAACTTATTTTATTTACAGCTATAAAATTGATATGTTAGACATTATCTTCTTTGTAAATGCTAAAAATCGAGTCTAGGCCAAAACTTAGGTACTCTTAACTTTCACAGATATTCCTTACGCTAATACAATGTAAGCTATTAGTTAATAATTTTAAACATTAGCCATGTTATTATTTAAGAAAAAAAAAACACTACATTGTTTGTGAGGTTTAACAGAGCAAATCTTTCAAATTATTTGGATGAGCTAGGAGCTTAATAACTATAAATATGAATAAAAAGTAATACATTATTGAAAAGTGGTATACACACAATTACATAAAATTATCCAGAGCAAATTTTATTTAACCTCAATATGATTTATTGATTAACAAAATCTATACAATTTTATGGATTTGGGAAATATTTATCGTAAGAAAACATTTTGCTGGTATGTCGGCTATCACACGTAAAAAATCCTGTTTTACAAAGCGGTAAATTCAGTAGAAAAAGTTGATAAAGGAACAGTCAGTGGATCTTTGTCTACATTTAAATCTGCATTAGCACCTGGAAGAGACCAGGTTGAACTACCGGCAGCTGTGATTCTGGGACCCATATTATCATAAGCCGATTTTAGAAAACATGTCCTACTTCTTCGTGGCAGGGTGGCACCACCTCCCAGGAGATCCGGGTACTCATCACCATGTCCACCCACTTGGACAGAAATAAAGATATTGCCATACGGAGCAGGTAAAGCAAATTCTGCAGGAGGTGGAGGAAAAGAACCAGGTGGACCTTCTATTGTGATTTGAACAGGATCTAAGCATCGTGCATCGTCTGATTCCATGGAAATTGATCTATCCAGCATTTCAAAGCCATAGGCAGATCCTAAGTCTCCACTTGTTCTGTCACAACTAACAGCTAAAGAAGTATCCAATAGTTTCTTCTCTTGATCAGTAAAACTTCTACTCGGCGGTACTCTTCGACGCTTAGTTTTCCAACATACACATGCTGATACAAACCCTGCGGTGGTCATGGTTAGCAGTGAACCACCTATTAGAAAAAAAGTCGAATAATCGGGTGCAACTCGTGCCGTCGCTGTCCTAGCTTTAGGCAGGAATAGAGTAAGATAAGCATTTGCCTCGCCTACAGGACTTTTAGCACTACACTTCCACTCACCCGATAAGTCACTAGTCACATTCGTAATAGTCAAATTGACCCACTGCGCACTTTTATTTAAGAAATCATCGTTATATTCGTCGAAATTATCTAACTGGTACTTATTGATCATAATATCACTATGTTTGTCTGTACTGTTGTTTATTTCTATATTATGAAAGGACCATGATATCGAAGGTTTGGGGTCACCTCTGACAAAACATCCGAAAGATATTTCAGCTCCAGCTTCTGTTCTAATAACTGTTGGTGATGACGTTGCAGAAGGCGGGCAAACAAAATCATCTCTTTTTAAAACTCTCCATGACATTTCTGCTTTCTTTTCTGGTCCTCCGCAAGAGACCTCTTCACTCCCTAAATTACTATTTAAAAACCAGTCGTGGAACTCCCGTAATCGACAATCACAGTACCAGGGATTGTCTGATAATGTGAGGGTTTTTAGTACCGGGAGATTAAAAGTGTCTTGATGAAGATATGATAATAAATTTTGATGAATGTTAACGGTTTCTAACGCTTGAAGATTAACAAACGCAAACGGATGCACTGTCCGAAGTTTACATCGCGATATTTCCAGTTTCTTTAAATGTTTCAACGGAGGAAATTGCTCTGCGACTAAAGCGGTCAAAGGGTTATCGTTGAGTATCAACAATCTTAGACGCTCGGCGCCCTTGAATGTGTCAGGTGATAACTGGTGAAGTTGGTTTTGGGACAGATCCAATTCTATCAATATCCGTAGTTGTCGAAACGCATTTGCATGAAGTGATTGCAGACTTGTCATACTGAGATTCAAGCGTTGAAGATTTAGCAGTCCTGTGTTTGCGACGGCGTCTCCTTCTAGCCTCTTTAAAGGATTTCCGTGTAAGTCTAAGACTTGAATGTCTGCGGCTAAGTTTGGCAGTTGTTTCAAGCCTGCTGAAACACACGAGGCAGTTTTCTTTCCCGAGGACCATTTGCAGTGGCATTCTGTTATACGAGCGCAGTTGAGCCAATCGCTTCCAGCCTGTGCAAAGACGAGAATGAACGCCAAGTATCCACTCCATGCTCGAATCATATCAGTCTGGTTTTTGATTACCTGAAACAAAGAAAAAATACATTCATTTAGGATTGAAAAAAAATAGATTGTACTTAGTTAGATTTTTTTATAAATTTTACGCGACCACGAATGATGCGTTTTGTATCTGGAGTAATTACTACTAATGACTGCAAGGCAGATAAAAAAAAAATATTGTTGCCTGTTAAGTCATTCACAAAATCTCAGGGTAAAGGTGGTACAGGTTCTGGGGATGTGCATCGTAATTATGATGCACAAAAGGTACTCTACTGATTCCCAAGATACGCTCGAGCTTGTATTATGGGAACCAGGAAGTATCACTTAATATAATACACGAAAACAATGGTTAGAGTGTTGTTGCAGTAGACTCTTAGATAGTTTACGTTTATTCTATAATCTAAATTTTTATTTATATACACACATCAAAAGTGTCTAGGGATCAACATATATTTTTGCAATAACTTTTCTCCTGATTGATATTAATTAAAATTTTCTTTAAGGATTCATCAAATAAAGTGTTTTCGTTTGTCACAGTAACGATAAACCAAGTCACCTTTGCATTAATAAAGAAATTTGCCATTTTCCTAATAAAGGGATTTTTGACATTTGAACCACTAACATTAAAGTTCGAAAAAAAGACTGAAATAACAGTTTTCTTTAAAATTTTATTGGGTAACTTAAACAATTAATAATCCGTGTTTCTACCGCGAACACTAACAACACAAGAACATCGGTTTGGCATACTCAAAATGAGTTCATCCAAATCACGCTGTGGAATGGCCGCCCATGTTCGTTGCAACAACAAAAGAAGGTCTTCTTGCGACTGGATACCCTCCATATTCGGCAGAGCTCTTCTCTGTAGCATATCCCATGCATGCTCAATCGGGTTCAAGTCTGGCGACTGAGCAGGCCAGGGCAGGACATTGATGTTAGCTGCGGCGAGAGTCTGTCTTACAACTCTTGCGGTGTGCGGTCGTGCATTATCATGCATTAACTGAAATAAGGGACCGATTTGCACTTGTAGAGGAACGATGACGTCTGATACAATCGTCTCAGCATAAATTTGAGCGTTGAGGTTGCCTCTGATCCAAATCAACTCAGTTCTTCCGCCGATCCAAATACCCGCCCATACCATGATGGTTCCACCACTATAAGGATGGACTTCCTGGCAGGATTTTAATCGCTGTTGGCGTCCAGGGGTTCTCCAGTGTCGTATACGTCTTGTATCCAGCCTCATACCAAAACGAGACTCATCAGAAAAGCACACGAAACGCCATTGTTCTTCTGCCCAATTTCTGTGTTCAAGAGCCCATTGATATCGAATCCTACGATTGTGCATTGCTATAGGTGGTACCCGTAATACGCCCGAGACGATTGTATCAGACGTCATCGTTCCTCTACATGTGCAAATCGGTCCCTTTTTTCAGTTAATGCATGATAATGCACGGCCGCACACCGCAAGAGTTGTAAGACAGACTCTCGCCGCAGCTAACATCAATGTCCTGCCCTGGCCTGCTCAGTCGCCAGACTTGAACCCGATTGAGCATGCATGGGATATGCTACAGAGAAGAGCTATGCCGAATATGGAGGGTATCCAGTCGCAAGAAGACCTTTTTTTGTTGTTGCAACGAACATGGGCGGCCATTCCACAGCGTGATTTGGATGAACTCATTTTGAGTATGCCAAACCGATGTTCTTGTGTTGTTAGTGTTCGCGGTAGAAACACGGATTATTAATTGTTTAAGTTACCCAATAAAATTTTAAAGAAAACTGTTATTTCAGTCTTTTTTTCGAACTTTAATGTTAGTGGTTCAAATGTCAAAAATCCCTTTATTAGGAAAATGGCAAATTTCTTTATTAATGCAAAGGTGACTTGGTTTATCGTTACTGTGACAAACGAAAACACTTTATTTGATGAATCCTTAAAGAAAATTTTAATTAATATCAATCAGGAGAAAAGTTATTGCAAAAATATATGTTGATCCCTAGACACTTTTGATGTGTGTATTTTAAGTTTAGCAAATATGTGAGAATGTGTGACTGTATGTGTGTGCGTGTGTGTGAATGTGTGCATTGTTTCTTTTAGTTTTAGTTTGTAATTATTTAATTTAAACTTGTCTTTTCTTTAGATTTCACGCCATCTTCCACGGGCTATGAACCTTACTGGCTTATAATAATAAACATACTGCTTTAATATACTGCCTCTCAGAATACAGGCTTTTGCCTAGTTTAGAAGACAGCAGGCCCAGCACTTTTGTTATACCCACTAACTTTGATCGTTCTAGTTCTAAGATTGTAATTTATGATTGTGTTCTAAATAAATTGTTATTTTTATTTTTTCTGGTGATATTTCCATAAGCCCGCCGCACAATCGTATAGATTTCACTGTCCCACATGACGGTAAACATATTAATACATTTAATAAATTAAGGATATAATAAATAATACTATATTGAGATAAGGGAAGACGAATATAACGAAATAAGCCCCCCAGAACCCGTATCACATTAATCATGACGTTAAAACATTCCGGTATCAGATGTGGGAATATCCTTTTCCATTTTGACTTCAGATTGGAACTTCGCAAAGTTAGATTAGGAGAGTGGGCGGTTCGATGCGGGCGCTTACAAAATAGTGAAGACTCGGGATCAGATAATATGGCAACTTGTACGCAAATTAGACATATTTATTCTATAGATTGGTCTGATTTCACGTCTACTGGGGCAAATGCGAGTTTCAGTGCTCTTTTTGCAATAGTATTATACTTTACTTGATGCTTTAAGGATGCTCCGAATTACATACCTATGTAAAATTAGTGAGTGGCACTGGAATATGGAATATTATGTATTAGAATATTAAGGTCACATAAAATCGATTGGCTAAACCATAATTTGACGTAAAACAAGTTTACAAAATATATAAAAATACAGCATGCTATCCCAGTAACAAATGTATCTTATTGAAGGTGGATGTGCCAGGGTTGCGCGAGAAATTTAAATTATTACCTTGTGTGTTTTTGAAATTTGCCGTTCTGCGTCGGGTTAGACCTAACTAACGCAAGAGCAATTATTTCGCGTGCCACTTTGCGTACCTAGCTTACGTACAAAGATCGTAACGATAGGAAAATGTTATTTTAAACTTTTTAAATGTGAGTTTCACGTCTTGGCGTTGGGGGCTTTTTAAATTTTTAATTTAATTACTATTTAAATTTTTGAAACTGGCTTATTTCAATTTTAAGTCACACATAGGTATGTCTGTAAGTAAAGTTACTACCCATAGACTACTAAAAAGCAACGGCAGATAACACAAAAGAGCTGATAACATTGAAACGGCTCAACCGATTTTCGATTTTTTAATAAAAAAAGCCGCATCTAAATCGGTTCAGCCGTTTAAGCGCTACGGTGCCAAAGACAGCTGACAGACAGACACACACTCACAAATAGCGGTCAATTTTATAACACCCCTTTGTTTGCGTCGGGGGTTAAAAAAGAAAAAGGAAAGTGGATTTATTTGCTCCCAAGTATAGATGATGTGATGACAGATATTCGTACCGTGACTTGATCTAGCTACGTTGAGACGTTCACCCTATTCCAATTATTCCATCCTGAAACTCCGTCTAACATATCAACAAAGGGGTTGCAAACGGTTGTAGTTGTACCTACTAATTAATATTGGGCACTTCACCTCTGTATTGGCGCCTATCTGTTCTCTACGTGTCTAATAAAGAGTTGTGTTAATTAAACAGGGTTAAAGTATATCCGCAATTTTGTATCAGATGTTATGATTTTATCCCAACTGTAAAATATATAGTAGATCTAACGTATTTTTTTTATATATCTGGTTAATTTATACAAATGCTGTGTTGTTTTTTTATTGTACATATTTTGTTTGGTCACGTTGCAAGAATGAATAAAAGGCGATTTCCGAAAGGTATTTATGAGTTAAGTGGAAGCGCAGGAAGGGGACGCCTTAGAAGAACATACATAGACCTTTTTGGTGAGGTTCTTCAGAAAAGCCAGGTGCGTAGTACTCGCAATCCGCGTGTGTGTATGACAACATGTATGAATGTAAACGAAACAAAAGAAGCATGAAGAATCGCAATTCTGCGTACAATGCGAAAATGGCATTTGTTTATGCATGTATGTATGTTTTACAAATATTGTAAAAAAAAACTATTCTGAATAGAGTAAGTGTGCAATTTCCTGCCTCTTCTCCATACGAAACTTCTACTTGCAAGAAACTACTAGAATCAGTTTTCAATTTAATTTAACTATAGTTTGACGTTAATAAGTGCCTTATAATGTCCTAATTGACATTAAATGATTTGACTTTGACAAAACATAACGTCACGCCTACACCTTCATTTCGACAGTTACGTTTAAGTCCTATGTAATAGTTCCATAGGCTCGCCTTATTGCATCAATCGGGGCAAGACTCCGGGCGACTACTGAGACATATAATAATACCAGACGGAAAAATTAAATACCGATTTGCCCGACCCTGGAATCGAACCCGGGATTTTATGCTCAGCAGTTGCAATTGCGACCATTTGACCAACGAGGCGGTAAATCTATTTATTTTATTAGTCCTGTAATTTAAAACTTTTGCTTCGCTAGAGACAAATCTAAACGAGGTGACATACCAAAACATTGGAATTTCTGTATCTTTCCTTGAATATTGAGGCTAGTGTCGATGATTACAATCAAACAACAATGGATTCAAATTAAATGTTCATTAGAATCTAATTGTACCACTTTGACAAATCGACTAATAGTTTAATAAATTGCTCGGTAAATCGAGGAATTTGTGAAACATTCACGAATATTACGTGTATTCGGCGGTTAGCTCTGATTCTCTCTCTGTTAGCATTAATCTATGAATAGTGTGGCAATTCGGTGTAAAGGTACGGGCATAACTAACTATTAGGGTTGAGACAGACACGCTGTATACATATGAGTCATGAACATAGAACACTTCTGTGTATAACACACCCTAATTTTTGAATGATAAGTCGGTTTAACGTAGGTAGGCAGAAATTCGAAGAATCCAATGTGATACTGTCCAGATGGAAAGGGATTTCCAACTTCTTGACCGGATTCAAGTCTCCAACCACGTGTTTGAGTGGCCAATGTTTTACCACTGGACCTTCACTACAAAATACAACTCATTTACGAGGTCACTTCACTTGTTTGTTTTACTTCAACACTCAAATTTCAAAATAACCCTAAATAACCTTATCCTAGAAAGAACAAAAGAAAATACACACACACACACACACACACACACACACATTTCACACATTTCTATTAAAAGTTAATATAATATACAATAAAAAAAAAATAAGAAAAATATAAAATATTTAATACGGCCGTTACAGAAGGCTCTGTATTCTGTAAAAAAAAATACCACAGTCTGTTATTCTTTTAATAAGACGTGGATATTGGTGCGCGTTACATGTTTGTGAGCTTTAATATTTTTGTATTTTCTATAGCATGTAACTGTTTTATGTCCCTAATATATAAAATAAAATAATAAATAAAAGTTCACAAAGTACCTTAGATAAAAACAGTTTCAAATCTCACATGACTAATAAAAGACCTTTCACTTCATTTTAAAGCAATTAACCGTCTAATTAAAAGTTTGGCGGTCGAAGTTCTGTTTACTTTTAAACTAGCAACAAGTTTGCAAAGCAAAGTTTCTATTTTCATTCCATAGGAGCAACTTAGAAAATCAATTGTCTAGCTAAACTGACTAAAAAGAAGCCTCCGGGTATAAAGGGCGTGCCCGCTTGCATGTGCACAGTGTTGGATTATATTCCTAGACACCGTGTCTTTTTTTTATCGGGTCTTTGCTTTGTAGGGGAATAAAAGGAATTATTCCACTACAAAGCAAAGACCCCTTCTCAACCGAAATTCAAAGTCAAACCATTTATTTCAATTAAACTCATAAAAGGCGCCTTTGAACGTCAGACTTACACATTAAATAAATTAAGAGAATGATTCTAGTTGCACATTCTAAAAGGTAGTTTCATATGGAGTGGAATGTGCAAGGAACTCCACTGTAACTCTTTTAAAATAGGTAGAGGGCACAAGTGTATTCTTCACTGGCACTAGGCGCGGGCGATATTAGATTCATATTAATTTAAAAAATCGAAGTTTTCTCACGATATTTTCCTTCAACGATATCAACGATTTCCAAGATATTAAAGAAACTACATAAATAAATAGAGGTAGTAGTAGTTGACTGGCCTGTTGGTCTAGTAGTTAGTGACCCTGACTGCTATGCCAGAGGTCGTGGGTTCGATTTCTACCCAGGACAAATGTTTGTGTGATGAGCACGATCATTTGTTCTGTGTCTGGGTGTAATTTATCTCTAATATGTATGTATTTAGAAATATGTTAATCAGCTGCTTAGTACCCACAACACTAGGTCTCAAGCTTTACTTGGGACTAAATGGCGTTGTGTGAAAAGTTGTGGAATATTTATTTATTTATTATTTAAATAGGAAAATTCAAATTGGTATTTGTTAATACATTAATTGAAACACTGAGAGGACGTCCTAAAAGTGACTAACACTGGCCACTGATCATTGACCACACCTAACCTTATTTCTTTAGACGCGACGCGACACTGAGGTCAAGTGTGGCTAGTTAGCCACTTTTTAACGTGTCGCTTGCTGAGCGCTTATACACACCTTATCTACACCTTTTTACTTATTATATCATTGCTTGGGAGTATATTGTGTGTGGATCTTAAGTGTGAAGAAATAACAAAAGAAAACAATCTACTTGTTTTCTTTTGTTATTTCTTCACACTTCCCCCCTCAGCCTGCGTAGCATGAACACATTGAACACCGAAGAAACGGCCTTTGTCTACAGACGAATCGGCAAAATGACAGATTATATAGACATTTCTTTCGTCTCGAGCATGACAATGTCAAGAAAGATGAGAAGTTATATGTCGATTGGTCAGTATACAAGAATCAACAATGCCGAGCATGAAGTGCGAACCTATTTTCTCCACTTTTGACAGTTCTTTTCGAAACATTTCCTGTCAACAAGTGTCAAACAGTCTATATGAAATGAGACCTAGACAAGAGCAACTTGACAGTTGCTATAGACAGCATGTAAATTTCTTTCTCTACGTACAAACGGTTGTCGACGAGTCGCCTCATGCTCGGGTAGAAGAAATGTCAAGTTGGACAGAAAGAAATTTGTCGTGTCTCGGAAGTAAGAAATTAAGTGTTCATGCTACGCAGGCAGGTTTATTGAAAGAAATTTGACAGATTGAGGTTCCTGTCTATATAATCTGTCACTTTGCCGATTCGTCTGTAGACAAAGGCCGTTTCTTCGGTGTTCAATGTGTTCATGCTACGCAGGCAGGAGTGGAAGCAGCAGTCAAAGTTAAGTTCAAATAATTTATTTCAATTACACCGTTAAAAGGGACATTCGTCGAAACGTAGTTGTATATGGAGAAGAATCACTTACTCTTTAAAACTAGGTTACAATACTTTGTATATTTTTATCAGATTTTAGGTATGCAGTTTATACAATAGGCTAATCGAATAATTTTTAGTTTTTAGCCCCTCAGCTAGATTAAAGATTAATATTATTTATATTAATAAGTGAACCTACTGGGACAGGACGTATGTTATGGGTAATGTTCTTCAGAAAGGACACATACGTTACACTCGTCACTGGCGTGCGAATATAAGTAGGTGTGTAAGGATCTTAGAAGATGGTTTCATTTTGTAATTTCTTCACCTTTCCCTATGTAGTAGAGTAGAAGCGTAGGTTTATACAGTAAATTTTGTTGCTATTTAATCTTCTGCACCATAAACAAATTAATTCTGCTTCTCTTTACATAAATCCCCAAGCAGTGACTAGAGTATTTCCGTCAAATGACGTCCTAGCTGCGGGTATCACGGCTTTAAGGTGGCGAGACCGTAACCGTAGTTCGGATAAGCCGAGTTTTGCGGTGGACCAGCGCCAACGTCGTGGGATAGACAGCTAATTGGGACTTTGAACCGAAGCTCATAATGTATTCTGATATATTAACTCCTGTCCAGCTACTTCGTTTGGGTTTCCCAATTCTGGGTAGGGTTAATTAGATATTTGTTTGTTTAAACAGCGTGGAAAATATATATGCTTTAGAAAGTTATATTCTGGCCTGTTGGTCTAGTATTTGACCTTGTGGAAATGTATGTGGGTATGTGAAGGTAAAGTTAAGTGACACAGTGATAGCTCACTTCACATGCACTTAGTGTAACTTTTTACGGGTGGATTTTACAAAAAAGCCGGTAAAAGCTTTCTTTAAATTATTGAAATTGAGTATTTTCTCATGTTGAACTAATCTTTACTTTAAGAATTGTCGAGCATTAATCAGGAACCCTTATTTATTGACTCTGACTGCTATGCCGGAGGTCGTGGGTTCAATTTCCACCCAGGACAAATATTGTGTTATGAGCACGATCTGTGTCTGGGTCTAATCTATACCAATATTATAAAGAGAAAGATTTGGTCGTCTGTTTGCATTTAATAGGCTCCGAAACTACTGGATCGCTTTGAAAACTTCTTTCACCGTTGGGAAGCTACACTATCCCCGGGTTACATAGGCTATTTTTTATTAAAAGGCACGTTGACAGACTATGAGTAACAAAATAATACACAAGTGCATCAGTTAGATTATAAAAATAATACACTAGTATTTTTTTCTTTTTTCAAATTGATGGAACACTATTATGCGTATTAAAGTTGAGGAGAGGGGGCTTGTAACGTCATTAATCAATATAAACTGTATAGGATAGTGACGTCATGTGACTTTGTGACTCGATGTATCACTGTTATTTTTATTACGTGATAAAAGAAAAAAATATGTGTCGAATTGTATTTTCTTGCAATCTAGATGAGACTAAAAACTTAAATTTAGTTAACTAGCCTATTACATGAATGATGTTTGATTGAGATTAAACCACAAATCAAAGGTACAAAACCCATAGAAATCTAAAAAGCTTCTTTATTATGTCTATGGGTGTACCATATCTATCGGTGTTATTTTCTACATCAATGTTTTGTTCTCAAGTTGCAAGAAACAAAACATCAGACGGTAAATTCCCACTAGCCTCATTGAGAAGTTATAATGATGGCACATAACACTTAATACATAAACCTATGTATTATGTTTATACCAAAACTGTTAACGGCGGTCATAAACAGTTTGGCTCTCTTAATCATGTAGTTGACATTGTAACAAAAGCGAAACTAAATCTGTATATACATACACACATAATCATTTTGTTATTATTTAACTAGTAACCATTTTTTTTATTTAGCTTCGATGATCCTAGTTAATCATTTTGTGGTTTAATATGTCATAGACTTATAATTTAATCCAGTTCTGCACGTGTACGCAGGCACGCCCTTTTTACTTGGAGGCTTCTATTTATACAGTCAATTGTAAATTTTTGTTTAAGTTTGGTTGTCAACGTCGCGTCACCCACTATTATTATTACTACTATTATGTATATCTAACATGTACCAAATTATTTAATAAATGATTATGTTTATTAATTACTGATATCGCTTAAACTCATGTTCTTCTAACATACCAGACAGACGTGTCTTGACGCTGGGGAGTTTGTTCCGCCACTTCTTCTTCCCAGCAAAAATACTAGGAAGTGGTGAAGGGCGGGCGTTTTGAGGGACTGTCTTATGTAATTTTTGAGGGTATTTCTCGAAAGTACAACCTTTTCTAAGCGCAACCACGGCAATATATTACCGTGGCACAACCGTTGAAGCGCAACTATCTTATTCCGTGAAGCGCAACCGTTAGTTGCGCTCTCATAATCAAAATAAAAAATATTTTATTTAATTCCGCGAAGCGCAACCATGATTAACATTAGAGTAAGATAACTCGGTAACCAGATTGTGTATGGGCGTTGATTTTCTGCTCATTTCTGATATGGGCGTTGACTTTCTTTCTTTCTTAATTCAATTTAATGAACTTGTGTAATAGATTGATCAAAAGTTGCTTAACACATAGTTCCAGTCAATTTATATTTACAAATCAAATCAAATCAATCAAAAGTCATTTATTAAATTAGGCTGAGGATCAGCACTTTTTGAACGTCATAAGACAGTCCCCCAAAAAGCCCACCCTTCGCCACTTCCTAGTGTTTTTGCTGGGAAGAAGAAGTGGCGGAACAAACTCCCCAGCAACACATCTGTCTGATAAGTTAGAAGAACTTGAATTTACACAGTACAATTAGTTATAATTACAAAATAATTAAAATAAGTTATTCACTACATGTTAGCTAGCACACTCAACATACAGAATACCAGTAATATATAGCTACCGACAATAAAACTAACTTAACTCAAGCAGAAGCAACTGACTAATAAGAATCCTCCAGGTAAAAAGGGTGTGCCAGCTTGCATGTGCAGAGTTGGATTAAATCCATAGATCTGCAAGACAATGTAACAAAATGATAAACTAGAACTGTGGAAGTTAAATAAAACAAAAAAAACAGGTAATAGTTAAAACAATAGCAAAACCAAAGCCAGCAAGACGACCAGTTACCACAAGCAGCACCCGTTCACGAGCATAACGCAAAGAACAGCCATTACCCCCCTCGCCATATTAGAGGGAAGGTTACCTGGTAAAAAAATTAGACAGTCGATGTAAAACTGTCTATCGATATATTTGATTAATCCATCATACCTACCCCTTCGTCTCTAATTTTAATCATGGTTTGCATGTCTTTTAATCGCAGTAGCAGTAGTATTTTAACTCGATTTAAACGTTGAGCCCTATTAAAATTAATGTTCCGTATATTGTTTGTATCCTGCACGCGTAGCACGAGCCCCGTTGAAACGGAAATTTTGTCTACAGAAGAAACGACAAAATTACAGATTGTAGAAACATTTCTTTTGTTTTGAGCACGACAATGTAGAGTAGAAATGTGTAGATTCTTCAGTCGACAATGGTCTACGATATAGAGTTATCCGTTTCTACCATGCTACGCGTACAGAACTGCATAAAGCCACAAAAAGGCAAAACTTCAATCTACGAGTATTACTGAGCCAATAATTGGAAGCATAGATCATACTATACCCTGACCTATTTCCAACCTCCAACTCTGCCATAACAGAGCATTGAATCGCAGACATCGTAGTTATATTCAATTTAATGGCCAGTACTTTAACATTGCTGCAAAGACTCCTTCTATAATAATAGCTAGATATATTTCTTGGTAGTCACATACTATAATAATAAAGTACCTAATAATAATAAAAATTCCACAGCTTTCACACAACGCAATCTAGTCCCAAGCTAAGCTTGAGAGCTTGTGTTATGGTGACAAACAGCTGATATTTTACACCCAGACACAGAACAAGATTGTGCACATCACACAAACATTTTTGTCCTGGGTGGGAATCGAACCCACGACCTCCGGTATAGCAGTCAGGGTCACTAACTACTATACCAACGGGCTTGTCAAGGTTCTCGTTGCATGCCGAAACTATTTCTGGTTAAAAATTGTCGTAAACACAAACTAGGTATACCTAAATTATGGGTATGTTGCGTCTACTCCCTAAACAAATTTAGTTAGCGCTGGCGTTAAACTGGAATTTTGCTAAAACTGAATTTAACTTAATGATGAAGCATGAACTCGAGCGGCTAAAAACTAAAACTAGTTATTGTTTGGTCTAGACACACTATGAATATTTAATCTTTACTGTATATTAGACATTAATTAGCTGAATACATTTATATGAAGCTCATAAATATTCAGGTTGCAATTATAGTCCATTTATTTGGTAGTTAGGTGAAGTTTTCCGGGAGTTTAGATGACTAGTGACTTTGACTTAATTACTTTTTAGAATTTTTACTTCGCCACCTCGTATCTCCAACCCCATTCTTAAGGAAGCTTACAGACTACTTAATATCATGCAATAATCTTTGAAACAATTAGACAAACTAAAAAAAAATTGCGAATAAGGCTCTAATTTTTAAGACAGCTCTAAAACATCACACTACGACACTAAAAAGTGGGTAAAACCGAGAGAAACGACAGTTAAAAATAACTGAGCGTATCCAAGAGCTTCCAAGTACCTACTTTTCAAATTACCCTCTAATTTTACTCCAGCACGGCTCAAGTCTATGTACCAATAAAACGTAGGCAAACGTGTTGATATCCACACGTTCACAATAAAGTCGGACGTGCGTAATGTCTTGAGAATATCGATAGATAGCTCAGCCATGCGATCGCAGTCACACTGGCTGAGATGCGCCGAAGAAACGTGAATATGTGTTGGGAATCTTAGCTATCTGCCAGACGATCTAGCTTTAGAGTCTTTTTGTGACTTTTTAGATACATATGTCGCCTTGGACTATTTTCACACAACCCCATTTTTAACCCATAACACAAGCTCTCAAGCTAAAATTGGGAATTTCAGCTTGAGAGCTTGTGTTATGGGTACTAAACAGCTAATAAACATACTTATATATTTCTAAATACACACATATAATATATTAATCTAAACCATTCAGGGCTCAACGTAAATAGAACAAAAAAATAATTATCCAATTTGCAGCAGTCGTTCTGAAGTTATGCGCGTAGGTACCTACATTTCGGCTATTTAGCTATCTGACCACTACAACCCAGTAACAGGGTAACGCGACAATCTTGGTAAACTGGTAGTCAGACCTTTGGGATTCCGACTGTAACACGACGGCATCTTGATATTTAATTAATGGGCTACCATTAATTCACCATCCACAGACCAACCTCGGCAAAAGTAGCTTAACCTTCGATCCACCAGCCCCTTTTTTTCTATGTAATTTTCTCAAAACAGTTCGCAGAGCACATTGCTCTCTTATATAATTATTACGACAGGTAGGTAATTATAAAGGCGAGGCGGCTAACAGGATTGGCAACGTCGTTAATTTCCGCCCTAATGACATTAACGTTGCATCCTACGTATAGCGTTTATAAGGGTTTTATTATGACACCGTGAACAACGATTTATGTGGTGATTCCGTATTTTTACGATACATTGCGGATATGGGCTAGTAGTGAGTTTATGATTCTTCTAGTTTACCGTAATATCATACGTCAGTTACGTTATTTGTTAATCTTTCCTTTTGTCTATTTTAATATAAATGACATCTGATTTTACCTCGCAGGTAATTAATTAGCAGGCAGTAATAAGATAATCGTGTACGATTGATTTTGTTTTCATTAACTTACGTCTTATTCTCAGACCTTCTGAATATACACTCAAATTTTCATAAGAATCGGCCAAACAGTTTCGGAGAAGTTTTGTAACAAACACTCTGACACGAGAATTTTATATATTAGAAGGTGTGTGCTTAAGTAAACGTTAGAAACTATCAGACAATAATACATAAAGTTCAAATAAAAAATATAAATAATACCCCTCTGCAGGGCAAAGGGCAAAGACCTATTATGCCCCAGAGTGCCACGCCACAGTAATTGATCACCATGCTTACTCAAGGCGGATTGGCAATATTCAGACTTAATCGTATATTAAACTAGCAGTTTGTTCGTGACTTTGTCTGCATGCATCTCTTACCTTAACATCCCCTCGACCCCCTCTTAGTACTGAAAATAAAGTACAGGCTACACTTACAAATAGTGCGGTTCTCTATCGGTAAAAGATTTTTTTTTCAAAATCGGTGAAGTAGAACCTGACAGTACAGTCCCCTATAACATCACAAACTTTGTCCATTAAAATATTAGTACAAATAGATATATGTCCAAAACGCAGGTATCCTCGCAATGTTTTTTTTTCTTAACCGTAGTCAATGTTGTCCAAGATAAAGTTACATTGACATTTTGTCCAGATAAGAACCTACTAAAAATACAATAATAAGTAAAACCTAGCCTCATTAGACACGTAACACAAGACCACTTAAAACCTATCTCAAGCAACAAAAGAAACAAAAATTCGAACCAAAACGTTAAGCAGGAACTCAGCGAAAAAAAATTTTCCGAAACAGCATTCTTATCACGCTCTCCTCGGTGCAGTGCAGTTGGCCGTTCTAACACAATATTAATGGGGGCGTCCCCCTGGCCAGGTGCCAGGGGCGCATCGCCATGATTTAACTCCAAGCTACTTGATGGGAGCAGACGGTAATATTGAATTAAACGCCCGCAGGTTTACTGAGTGCTCACAGTTTTGTTGGTTCAGAACGCTTTAGCGGTATGGATTTATTCTTGTTATTGGAATTTTGATTTCGTTATATCACAGAGTAATATTGTGCGAAAGTTTGTGAGTGTCTGAGTGTGTATGTTTGTTACTTCTGCACGTCTAAACGGCTGGAGCGATTTTGATAAAATTTGGTTTAGAGTTAGCTTACACCCTGCCTTAACAAATAGGCTATACTGTTTATCTCTGTATTCCCACGGGAACAGGACCAACGCGGTTGAAAACGCGTGACGTCTGCAAGTTGCTTAATACATATATAGATCAGTGATACAGAGAGGAGACGACATCTTCTTCATATCGAGTGGTTAGTAAATTACCTGGAGTCAGAGTTTTAATGCCGTCCATTGGCCTCCAGGACACCAAGAGTGCCTATGGTATTGGACCCCACAGTTTTGTGATTTTTCGTCGGTTTTACCTTATTTCTAAGATTTGAATCTAATTTTATAGTATAAATGACTCAGTCATCTTACTATTATAACTACTATTATACTATAATAATAGGAGTTTCTGAGTTTGTAACGTTGTAGAGGATGCTGATGATAATTTACTACTGAACCAATCTCTGGATCTACTGAACCAATTTTGAAAATTGTTTGACAAATAGTAAAGTCTCATTATTTGTGAGTATCATAGGCTACAATATGTTATTTTCGAAACTAAAAGAAGGCGGAGGGGACGTTAAATTACGAAAGCACGCAGATGAAAAATAGATACCTACAATAAAAAGGTTAAACTACAATTATGTGGTCCACATAACTACATGTGGACCACATAATTGTAGTTTAACCTTTTTGTGTGTAGATTTTAAATCAGAAGGCTAAATTCCGTTTTTAAAAACGTTCAAAAATCTATTCGCATTGTCACCTGAGAAACAGCAATTAATGTTAAAAATTTGTCCAAAATTAATGGACACGGATGTGTCATGGATTTTTGACACATTGCGATAGATTTAAAAGCAAAAACTCTCAAAAACACGCGAATTTCCTCTTTGCTATAGAAAAATCTAAATAAATAAACCACTCGGTGTTTTGAGTCCTTAGGTATAATGAATTGTTTCAAGCGAAGTAATCAAGTGAGCCCTGCCTACGATGTATTTTTAAATAGATTATTCTTTAATTAATCACCTCGTATTTTTAAGTACCTAACTCACTTGTTGTGTTTTAATGTTCTCATTCAGGAAAGTCTGTGAATTTAGAGTACCAAGGAATACTGTGAGGAAAACATGTTTAACCTTTTTGAAAGGAAAAGATTTGCAGCCTTAAAGCCGCTTTAATTAATTAAATAAATAAAGTATTCCACAACTTTCACACAACGCCATCTAGACCCAAGCTAAGCAGAGCTTGTGTTATGGGTACTATACAACTGATAAACATACTTACTTATATATTTCTAAACACATACATATTATAGATAAATAACACCCAGACACACAACAAATGATCGTGCTCAAACAAACATTTGTCCTGGGTGGGAATCGAACCCACGACCTCCGGCATAGCCGTCCGAGCAACTAACTATTAGACCAACAGGCTAGTCACTACAATATAGAAAAAAGTAACGTAACACCAGGAAAAATGTAAGTGACATATATTATACTTTTATGTCACTTAGATTGTCCTGGTGTTACGCTTCTGTTTTTTTAAGTAAATATTTTTACAGTGTGCTTGCTTAAATAAGGTGATTCTCAAGTCACTTGTACTTTTGTAAATAATAGTGTATATATATCTACTGATCCTCTATCCGCTGTTTTCTCCTTCTATTTATAAAGTATTTTCTAAGAGTGTGGACTCACTAAATAAAATACGTGTGAAAGTCTAGCTACGTTTATTTATATCCACACAACCTAATAACTTCTTCACTGGATATAAATAATAATAATAAAACTAATACCAGCCTGTTACTGTCCCACTGCAGGGCAAAGGCCTATTCTCATACAGAGAAGGCTCGAGCATTGATCACCACGATAGCTCAAGGTGGATTGGCGATTTCAAACTTATATTAACCTTTAAGTCCAGGTTTCCTCACGATGTTTTTCCTTCACCGATGTCAATGATGTCTATGATAAATTTAGAAAGTTCATATAAATTGAAAAAGCCACATTGGTTCTTGCTTGGATTTGAACCACAACCTCGTATATGAGAGGTAGGCGCCTTAACATCTGGGCCATCATTGGGTATAGATATTAAAAAAACCTTTTTTTCACTGAGGTCGTTTGATTTTGGCATCTAGGTATTAAGAAATCAGTTTAACCAAGGAGTACCGTGTTACCCAGTGGGTTGTGGAGGTTAGATAGGTCTGTCAGACTCTTACTGACTAAAAACCACCCCGTGTTCCTTCCCACACCTGCGCCGGGGGTCACGGGAACAGAAGATAATTCCGCGACCCCCGACTGGGAGTTCCATAGCCAACCCCGACATAGCTTGGGAAAAGACTAGGCAGATTAAAATGCGTGAAATAGTTTGGTAGATAGGTAAGCGCTACGCAAAAATAATATAATCAGCAGCAGGCCTAGCCAAGTTACAAATTCTATTTCTATCATCGTCATCGTAAATCGACAATAGAAAGAAAATGGCGGATATGGAATCATCTGTTTGTCAACTGTCAAGTGTGATGTTGTTGATTTTCTTGGATTTTGAAATAAAGTTTTAAAATGCATACTTTAAATATGTTGTGGTGCGCTCATAACGAAGAAGTGCTGTTAAGATGCTGGAGAAGAGAACTATATCGGCAGTGCGTGGAAACTATAGAAGAAATGTCGGACACTTTGTTTATCCAGCGATTTCGATTAAATAAAGCAAAGAGATTTAGGTATTGAATGTCTTTGAAATAAAGAGACTTTCGAAGCCTTAGTTCAAGACCTACGAGGGAAAACTTCGTTGAAAGGGTCCAACGAGATTCCATTGGAAGTCAAGGTAATTAAGTTCATAATGTGCATACATTTATTACATTATTTATCATTTGATTTATTTTTTGTTTGTCTTCGATCAGGTGTTGTGCGCTCTTAGTTTCTTGGCCACAGGATCTTATCAACGAATCGTTGGTATCACTCACCACCTTACTCAACGCACAACTAGTCGCTGCATCAGACAAGTTGTTCATGCATTGAATCACCAAAATATCATGGCGAAATAGATTGTCTTTCCGAGTACAAGACAAGACCGAGGACTAATAATTAATTTGAATAAAAGACTTGTGATTTTGATTCTGTTCAGGTAGGTATAATAGTATTAAAACATTCCTTAATTTCAGTTCTATTTTACAGATTTGTGACAGTTATCTTTATATTATTATCAATGTGAATGCAAAGTTTGGTCGAGCTACACATGATTCACGTGGTCATCGAGTAGAATTGAATCATATATGCGTGAACTTCATCAAAATAAAGAACGAGTATGGTTATTAGGTACTTAAATGTTTACGAAATCATAAAAATCAAGTTAATTAGTAGGAATGTATGTTTGTTTCTTATACATAAATAAATATTTCAGGTGACTCTGGGCTGGGTATCCGCAACGCCCTTGGCTAATGACTCCCATCCTCAATGCAGTTCAAGGTTCCAGAGAAGAACAATATGACTCAAAAGCATGTGCAAGCACGTAACAGCATTGAGCACTGTTTTGGATTACTGAAAGCTCGGTGGAGTTGTTTGCTTAGAGACAGGGTACTGCAATATCATCCCTTTGTAATTAGCAAAATAACAACAGCATGTTGTGTGCTACACAAGATTGCGATGAAAGCTCGTTTACCACCACCACAACCAGTTCCAACTTTGAATGAAGATGGGCATAACATAAGCATGCAAACATCCACCGCCATTTCTGGAGGTAGCCAAAATGAGCTAATTCAAGGCAGAGCCATGCTGAATTGTTTATTGCATCAGCTACGATAAAAAAACAGTAATTGAGTAATCTTATGTAGGTATTAATCCTCTAAGCGAAATCATTGGATCCTTTTTCAAGAAAATTGCGCGCAAGGAAGAGTGTGTGATAGTTTATGGGGAGGAGAAATGTAGAAACCTAATATTTTTATAGGTTTATCTTAGAAATACATTCAATTTAAATTAAATTAAACTCATTGCTTACGTACATTTTAGACGTTTAGCAATTCTGCCAACATCAAGTTTATAACGTAACCATAGTGATCAACCCTTCGAAAATAAACAAAAAATTACGAATGAAATACAATTCTGTAAGTTGTCATTGTCATGGAAAAGCAAAGCAAAGTTGTAATTTTCTAATAAATTTAAAAAAGTTTAGCTATATGAGGTTCTACCTATACTCATATATTTATACACTAATGTAATACGGTCTACTTTCGACCACTGTCTGTTCGGTTTTTTTTTTGTTTTCTATCATCTTTTTATACCATTGTTTAAACAAATAAACATTATTCTATTCTATGTACCCATATTGATCAAACATAAAAATTAAACACATATGTTTCTAATGTTGTTTGTTTATTTACTAGAAACCAAATTAATAATTTAAAACATATTTTAATCAACATGTTGTATGTTAATTTAAATATGATTTACATCTCCAGGTAGTAATCTGTTAAAGGTAGGGAAGTTGTAGATCGCAACTGGGGTAAAATTTCTACCAAACTATCTGATACCCCAGCCAAACGATACATAATTTGGTTTAATAATTTTTTAATTTAATTTAATTTCATTCATAATTTTATAGTTATTATACGTAAAACGATAGTAAAGGGAACCTTAATTCCAAATTAATTTCGACGCTAAAATAACAAATTCAAATCGTATACTAGTTTCACCAGCGTACGAAGTATACAGCCGCGTTTTTACATTGCGCTCGCCATAGACAATGTTTTTTTCTATCTTCGCTATGAAATGAGCGATTGACGCAGTGTGTCAACTTGGCAACCAACGCCAATGTTTATCTTTCTATTATCGCCCTAACGAGTAGAATTTGTAATATGACTTAAAATGTGACAGTTGATAAACAGCTGATCCCATATACGCCATTTTCTTTCTATCATAGAAATAGAATAGAAATAGAATTTGTAACTTGGCTAGGCCTGCAGGGAATTTCTAATTTATCTGCATTGCACCTACCTCTTGTCAGAGACAAGGCTCTAATTAACGAGTAAGTAAAACATTATTTAATCACTACGAGAAGAATTATGGCCTAAACGAACGAATTCTTGATCATTATTCGTAATTACACAGCATTGCGACTGTATTCCCAGTGGAGTTCGGCAGAGGTGAATCGAAACTACCTACAACTAAAAGTCATTAGTTATATTTTAGTTCCTTATAAACCGATGAGCCTATTGCCGTCAATCGGGCATGAATCCAGACTCTGGGATGATACTGAGAAAGTATTAAGGGAAAGCTCAATAACACCTTGCCCGACACGGAGATCAAACTCGGGGCCTCATATTCAGTACTAGCTTCTGCCCGCGACTTCGTACGCGGATCCTGTTGCTTATGCCAGCGACAACGGGGTCGTCAAAATCGAAGATCTGAAACATCTGATGTCGAATTCTATAAGCCCGGGGACGGGAAATCAATGGGATGCGCGAGACGATTCAAGATGTTCCAGATTTTTTATTTTTGTTGGTCAACAGGAAATGCCATCAGACTTAACAACTTTTGCTAAGACGCCATTTCTATTATGTATATGTTATATTGTCTCTGGGCTTTGGAGTTCCCCTACAGGTGCTCCAGATCTTCAAATTTAGTCTCACAGCAGAAAACACTCTTCACGTGGAATAGTTTTTGCAATGGCACCATTTTTATATCTCTTTCACTTTAGGTGTTCCATTTTCCAAAATAAATTATAGCCTATAATATGTTGCGTGACGTTCACGATCAGCGGTCAGTCGCACATCTCCTTCCCCCACTTATCTCTAAAGTCAATGCGTATATACGCTGAAAACTCAAGCTTTTTCCGTGAACGTCTCCAACTCGCGAGACAGTGCATGATGTTCACGATCAGCGGTCAGTCGCGCACATATTCTTCACTGGTCTCTAGAGACCTGGATGTAGATGCGTAAATACGCTGAGAATGCAGGCGTGCTTCGCGATCCCAAGAAGTTTCCACGGAGCGAGTTGCAGCCTCATGTTCTCGAACAGCATCAAGTCTCTCCTAACGCTCTTCGGTAGATTGTTGGGATCTTATGGTCTTTAATCATTTAGCACCTTTGGAACATTGGGAAAGATTTGACCTCTTTCTAGGCATGGTTATAGTTTTATTGTGATGATACCTGATCAATTAAAATCTAAGTGGCTGCTCCCCTGCGTTACCGGGTAAGCTACCGTGTAACGAAGATAAATGGAAAAGGAAATTAAACACTCAAATAACATAAGCCCGAAGGCATACGATAAAAAAATGGGAGTTTTAGCCAGTAGAGTCTAATTTTCAACGATATACCATCGTCATCGAAAATCAGTCCTGAACTGTTCCCGCCTTCACCGCGTAGTACCTCCTACTTATGTTATTTTATAATTATGCAATGAAATTAGTGATAGTTTTAAATTCTATTATATCAAATGTTTCTGATCTTCGATTTTTATAAGTCAACAGGAAATGCCTATCAGACCGAACAACTTTTGCTAAGACGTCATTCCTATTTGAGTTATGGTGTAGCTGGGCTCTTGGAGTTCCACAACAGGTGTTCCAGATCTTCGATTTTTATACGTCAACAGCGAGTGCTCATAAGGCTGAACAACTCTTGCTAAGACGTCATTCCAATATATGTTATAGTGTAGCTGGGCTCTTGAAGTTCCACATCAGGTGTTCCGGATCTTCAAATTTATTCTCTCAGCAGAAAATGCTCATAACGTGGAACAATTTTTGCTATGGTACCTTTTTTGTATCTCCTATAGTTTAGATGGTCTGTTGCGGTTCTGCATCAGGTGTTCCAGTTTCCAAGATAAATTACAGCCTATGTGTTGAGCAGACTTAATATCTATACAACAAAAAAAAAATCATTCAAATCCGTCTAGTAGTTCCGAAGATTAGCGTGTGCAAACAAACAGACAAACAGACAAACAGACAAACAGACAGACTTTTTTTTTTGGATTCGTGCTCTATTACTGTTTCTAAACCCCCCTCAATTATTATTTTTTAAATATATTCAATGTACAGACACAGTTTTTTTACAGTCTTATTATATGTATAGATAAGCACTTGCGACTACTCGACTAACGATGTTACTTTATTTAGAAAATATAATTTTTATTCAGTATAAGCACTTGCGACTACTCGACTAACGATGTTACTTTATTTAGAAAATATAATTTTTATTCAGTATAAGCACTTGCGACTACTCGACTAACGATGTTACTTTATTTAGAAAATATAATTTTAACGCCATCTTTCGATCATCAAAGGTTATATTACCTTTTATCTGAATTCTTATTCTAGATACTTTTTTTTCTAACTTTTTCTCTACAAGAATCTTGTTCTAAGAAATGTAGTACAATAACTATCTGCTACCGTGTACTTATTTTATTTTTAATAAGGACACTAGAGGACGTAACTAGAGGTGGGTTTAGCAACAAGCACTAGCATTATTTCTAGCTATTATTTTCTCTGAAAAATGTTACCTCCTCAGTGCTCCTAGTTACCTGCTAATAAAACTGGGAAAACGTCCGGGCACTGCGTCGTGTCAGTGTTTTAAATCGAGGCTATAAATTTCAGCTCAGTTTTCTTTATGGAGTATCAAAATCCACTTCAGCAAAACTATTATGCTGAAATGAAGAGCATAGCGGCAGGTGAAGTTTTTACTTAAAGGCTTTTATTTTAACTAGTGGTCGAAATTCGACCATATAACATTAGCATCTTAAATAATAATACATTATCATTAGGTGTAAATTATAGTCTGTTAACTAAACTTCTTGATGTCGAATAAAAGATTACAACTTTGCATTTTCGTGTCTATTTCAGTTTCAACTCGCATATTTGGTATCATATTTTTGCGACTTTCTAAAAGTTTAACTATGGTAACTAAACGCCTAAAATATACGTAAATAATGATGATGATGTTCTACTTCTAACGTACCTCAATGAATAAAAATATTACGTTTCTGCAC
Organism: Euplexia lucipara; assembly: GCA_921972225.1. Classification (NCBI taxonomy): domain Eukaryota; kingdom Metazoa; phylum Arthropoda; class Insecta; order Lepidoptera; family Noctuidae; genus Euplexia; species Euplexia lucipara. Next base: position 19,713,912 of record OV179156.1, read on the forward strand.
TTATTCTCCACATATAATTTACTACCACTGTGATTAATTCCACACTGCTCCTTACACGCATTTGTCTTAAAAAGGGATCCAAATATTTCGCTTAGCGGAATACTACATGGATTTGATAAAGAAACTAATAGGTACTCAACTAATCTAATAAACAAAATTCTTGTATCACAAGTCCCTTTCAATCTGTATGTGAAGTTAAGGAACTTGTCAATATTTTTTGACATACCTTTATAACCCATTACAAAGATACGGGCAAGATAATAATATATTCTGTTTAGCAGATGCGCCACAATAAAATCATAAATAAATAGCTTAAAATTTAAAAAATAAATAAACTTGCTTCAAAAATAAGTGCAACCATTCTAGAGCAGACCCTGGCAATAAAACTAGGATGAATACGTAAGCAACGAGCGAAATATTAAACTCTGTAAAATAACAAAATAGTTCTAACTTTCCACTTTTCATAAACATTTCGTAGGTCAGTTGCCTCGGCGAAAGCATCAAGTCTCCCAACTTCAGTATATTTTAGCATATTCCACGATAGTAAACAAAACTAATAACGCTGTCAAACGTTCAGACGAGAATATTGTTTACATAATTTCTATGCAACGCAATTTCCTTGCAGATGTGGGAATAAAACGTAACGGCCATCCCAACTATTTCGGAGTTGAAATCATGCAGCGGCTACCTGGGCTCTGGTGATGCTAGGAATTTAATTTGAAGTCCTAACATTATTAAGTGAAATAAGTAATGTAAACAACAATGCGAACTAGCTTGTCTTAATACACCGAAAACATTATTCGAAATAGGTAATTTTCTACTTTTTGCCGATATTTGAAACGATATTTTTATAACCTATAATATTAAAAACACAGTGTCTGGACTCAAAAAACTGTTCAAATTCGTAAAATAAATACAGTACCTACTCACTACTAGGCTTATCAATCTACTCGAAAATTGTTTACAAAAACAATACATTTTAAGTACCCTGACACAGCTTAATAGTGTACAAAGATATCTGTTTCACATTTTGACCATTAAATATTTTTTACTCTGTTTTTTTCTGTTCTCCCTTTAACAATTTTTAACTAGCATAAGTTTGTTGTAACGACTCAATTTTTTTCTGGCTGATCAAAAACCAAACCTATTTGGTACGCCATAAGTGGCAGAAGATGCACATCTACCTGTTAATTTAAGACCTTACACATATCATTTGCAGTAAACTCGTGTTTTACAATAAAATATATTCTATTCTATTCGGTCGACCATCGGAAATGAACTTGCGTTTTTAAATAAATAAATAAATATTCCACAACTTTTTCACACAACGCCATCTAGTCCCAAGCTAAGCTAAGAGCTTGTGTTATGGGTACTAAACAGCTGATAAACATACTTATTTATTTTTAAAAACATACATTTCATTATAGATAAATTACACCCAGACACAGAACAAATGATCGTGCTCATCACACAAACATTTGTCCTGGGTGGGAATCGAACCCACGACCTCCGGCACAGCAGTCAGGATCACTAACTACTAGACCAACAGGCCAGTCAAAAAATGTGATGATGTAGTTGTTTATATTATTAGTCCTAAAGTTGTAATAGCATCATCTTGTAAAACTGATAAAACCCGTAGCAAACGGTAGCAACATTCTAAAGTCCAGTTATAACTTCCATTGTTGTTGTTAGTTTTACACTAGCCTATGGCTTAGCACATACACCTAATGTCCGAAGCCTGTCCGGGGGACGCACAAGTCGGACACGGTGAGTTACTGTCCGACACTGAGATAAATCGACTACGGTCTTAGAAACGGAGTGCATGCTCCGAGGAATCTATTATTTATCTATTTGTTACGTGAAATGCACTGTCCGGATGTGGTCTCATTGAATAACGGTGTGTAATTGGGTTTATTCGATTGGAAGACATTTTCTTTCGTGCAACTTTTTCTTTTAAAACGATTCAATTACAAGTTGTATTTTTCACGATTTTGGCTTTAATCCACCAGCTTTGGTATTCGACAATAATCCCACGGGAACCAACTATTACGATGAAAATTGGTCAATAAATGTGCCAATATTCAAATATGTTTAACCGTTAATATCTGATAAGGTAGCAAACAGGTAGACATGGTTAGTTTTGAATTGATAACTAGCGCTGTTGGCGACAGATCTGGCAACCCCGTTGCTAGGAGCTAGTTGTTTTGTTGTTTGGCTAGCGACGGGGCGGCTTAGTTTTTCTATTATAATTTTCCTAATATTGATGTTTTTTGTGATCGAATTATTATACCCAATTGCACCATTAACTGTTTTTGATTTGGTGTTTAATATCCTGGCCTCGCGGAAGGGTTGTGCAAGTGTTCCCTGGTAGAGACGGGATAGTGCGAGTAGCGGACGTAAGGACTAGTGCAGGGGTCCTACGTCGTCCTGCGCGTAAATTAGTTAAACTGGATCTGTCACCATAGCTGCTTTGGCAAGACCTTAGGTTCTTACCAGGGGGGACAGAAGTTGGCGACAGATCTGGAAACCCCGTTGCTAGGGGCTAGTTGTTTTGTTGTTTGGCTAGCGACGGGGCGGCTTGGTTTTTCTATTATAATTTTCCTAATATTGTTGACTTTTGTGATCGAATTATTATACCGAATTGCACCTTTAACTGTTTTTGATTTGGTGTTTAATAAGCGCCATAGCAGTATTTTCTAATACAAAAAATGCTAGTGGGACTAGTACCTAATACACATATAGAAAATAAGATGTCTGTTACTGTCTGCTACCGAAGTGTTAATTTAATTAGTTCTGATTTGTTATATGTGAGAACTTGTAATTGGCCATCATTTTGTAATCACTTTGAGTATTTTGTCTGTCTAGCTGTAAAGATGAAATAACATTCATAGCCGTCTAAACACAATATTTATGATTTATAAAAAACCTACATTAATTTACTTTTCTTGTTACTAAACTATTTTCATCAACCCAGCAAGATGTTTGCTAATATCAAGACATAAGACCAAAGTATATTAAAAAAAACTGACTGAAATATGGGCATCATTTCATTTGTAGCGACATCTATCTCGCCACATACGAACTATCCTACATCGCGGTATCAAAGTTATCCGCGCAGTTTGAAGGTATACAAGTTCCCGACAACAACCGTCGGGCAGTAGTTAGCCCACCAGACTCAACACCCGTCTGGTCGGAGGATCCTCCCTTTTCAATGGTGGATGAGGAACTTTACACCCTGTTCCTCATACTTCCAAACATTTCATCGTTTTCTACAATTTCATAATTTAAAAGATAATGTAGAGTTAATTAAGCACACATACCACCTACACTAGTCGGAACCAAAGTTAATCAACATAAATGCTAAAGAACACCTAAAAGCCCTAAAAGCGCGATTCCATTTTGTTTTTTTGATATAAAAAGCGACTCTTGAAAGGTTCTCGCCCCTTCAAGAGCTTGGAAAACAATACTGTGCTACAGGAAAGGCATAAATAAAACCATTCCCTGGGTCCACCTACAATAAATGAGGTGCTCTCGTCGTATTTCAAGTACATTAAGAGGGTTCGTCTCTAGTGTCACTAATTAAATATAGCGACAGAATTCCATTTTACCAAACAAAATGTATTTGAAATCAGATCTGAAAATTAAGTGATTTTACGCTTCTGACTCAGTACAACGTAATTTACTCGGGAATGATGTTAGATATTGATTAGTTCGTTAATAATACCTTGTTTCTCTCCCGAAAATTATGTTTACTTACATGAATTCCAGGATTAATACATTAAAGTGACATTCACTATTTCTATTTGAAAAAGACTGTGTACCTACTTGACTTGTCGAAGATCTATACTTCTAGCTTTTGCCCTGCAGAGTAATATGAGTGACTGTGAGATTTAGCGTAGCTAAAAGTTTACACGTAAAAGGGTCCCAAAAGCTAAAACAATTGGATTTCCACCACTGAACAACAAGTCATTAGTACTAGATAACTTGAAAAAGCAAAGAAATAGTTCTTAAATACCTACATAGAGGTCACATGGTGCGTTAGAATCTTGTCAAATTTATTTATACATCGAATTCTACAAGGAGAATGATAGCAACAAACATTTTCCAAAATTGTTAACTATAGATTGTTTGGTGCATTAAAAGAACTAAAAAACCTCTTAAGAAGTCATAATACGCATCGTTATGAACAATTATTACAAAGGGCCAAAGACTAAATTACGATAAAAGAAAGCTGGACATAATACTTCAAAGGGTTCAAAGAGGACACGATTAAAAAAAACAGCTAAGCAGCTTACAAAAATGTGTAGAACAAACATGTTAATTTACCTATTTTACGAAATCATAGTTATATTCCACCTTGTTGAAATATCCTCCGACTGATGAACAACAGGGAACTTCAATATGCAAGAACTTCTGCCATCCACCTTAGGTAATCTTATTACAGACTCCTACGTGATGCGATGTCTGAAGCCCCAGGATTTAGAATCCCTCTGATCTCTCAGCTAAATCTAATAACATAGTTCGCCTAAACAATCTGAACTGCCCTTCCCTCCCTGTGCCTCTTGTAACCCTCATAAAACACAGTACACTTGTCTAACTTTAACGTAATTTTGATAGCTCTAACTTACGCTGAGGACAGTCCGATGATTTTAATTAAACAAAACTTTGCTCAAATGTTTAGCCCAAAGGGACAGATGTGGCCTCGAAACAAATTGATATTAACACATTCAAAACATAAGCCTCTTGGGGTTTCTATTATTACGATTATTAGTCTTTTGCTGTTCATTGCCAATGTGATTTCTGATTTGTCTAAAAAAAAAACGTTTTTTTTAGCTGGGAAAATAATCAAATATTTTTAATAATTAAACTGTTCTTCCTGCTTCAATTACCCTAAACTCAGTGTCGATCAAATAACATTAACACTTCACCGCGAAGCAACAACTTGTATAATTCTTCATAATCCCAACCCAAAACTAAAATAATCTTTAAACGAAAACACTTTTCAAGGCACAATACGTAGAGCGAAAATTTGTCACCACACAAGAGTTTACACTCTTCCGATTCCAAGTTAAAGTTTAGGTATATGTAGAAGGAGTGTAGATTGCTAAAACGGTTGACCACTGGCCAACCAATAGTACCAATAAATAAAATAATAATACCAGTTTGTGACCCACAGCAGGGTTAAGGCCTAGGTACATAGGTACTGCTGATAAAAAAGTCATCTATCTCGCCAAATACGAACTAACAATTGACATCCCACATCGCGATGTTCAAGTAATCCACGCCATTGAACGTTTACAAAATCCCGACAACGACCATCAGGCAGTAGTAGCTCACCAGACACAACAGCAGTCTGGTCGTAGGACCCACCCGTTCCAACAGTGAATGATGAACTTTACACCCTGTTCCGTATAATAATACTCGTACCTCCAGAAACTGGTCAGTGGGACAATTTTGCCCGTATAATGCTCACAGCTACTAATCTTGATAAGTCAATTGGCAGTCAGATGATATCAGGGTAATGCCGTCTCATCGCCGCCTTGTCAGGCAGCTATAACGACTGATAAGCAGTTCCCTCTATCAACCATGCTTAAATAGGTTCACTAGCATTCCACTAAAGCCATAGTTTCTCTCTGTTTATCTAACCACTGCAGCGCGTGAAGACATGTGTAGATACATACAACGGAGGGGTTGACCAAGCGACTGGGCTCTCTGCCAAGTCCCCCCAGACCACCTCGAAACGTTAAATTATTTGGCTCAGGTATACAATTAAAAATTAAGACTATTTCCTGGAGCCGATAAATATCTGTGTTCGCTTAGGCAATATTTTTCTAAGTAAAAGAATTACATTCGAGAATAATATGGTGTAGAATTTTCTGAGGCTATGTGTAAAGAATTTATTATATCTCCTTGAATTAATTATTTCTGTCTAAAAAGGTTCTGTTACTGTAAAACTACGTGGTTATATATTTAAAAGATCATGTTGTTTTCAAAGAAAGTTCAAGTTTGGATACCTAGATATCTACTTATGCATATTTACACAACATAACAAAATAAGAAATTCAGAACAGGTAACGTTAGACCTGATCGAATATAATAGAGCGGACTCGTGCCTTATCATCTATCTAATAAACTAGAAAGAAGAACAATTGTACAAAACTGACGCATTTATACTACAAAGCAAAAACCTGAACACTTACACACAGGTGAAAATTTCGCCCGTGATTTCAAAAACATCCTGTATAATACAGAGGATTTAAGTAGTAACTTATTTTACACAATGTTGATTTAGTATTTGTTGGTTTGTCACTCGTACACTAATAACTTGTTAATTAATGTTGTGTTTATTAACTAAACTGGGACCTAGATTGACTAGTCATAATTAGAGTGATAAAAAACTTAAATTGATGTTAGTAGCTCGAGTATAAAGGACAATTATTCTTATAAAGATTATTTTTATAATGTAATGTAAAACGCCTGTTAGCTGTGTAATCTAAATCATATCATAAACAAATCGCCAAGAGGAATTAAAAGCTAAACAGTGGCTATTTTATAAAAATAATACCAGCCAGTTCTTGACCCACTTCAGGACAATGGTTACTTCTCATACAGAGAAGGCACGAGCATTGATCACCGCGCTTGCTCAAGGCAAATTGGCGATTCAGGCATATTTAAGAAAGTTTTCTCACGATGTATTTTCCTTCACCGATGCCAATAACATGATTCTAAGTAAGTACGGTCATTCTACTTGAAAATAAATGCTTAAAAGCAAAATTCTACTCTGGAAAATTTTCTTGCAAACACGATAACGTCCACTCCCACGCTTACTCAAATGAAATTACACTCGCAGACGATCGACGAAAGATGAAGGCTAAAAGCTAAGTAGCTAGTATGGGTATTTTGATAAACTAGATGACTGTCTAGCCTCTTCCTAACTACGATTACGTTGAGGAACGGGATCTTCTTGTTAATCAATGATAATAATGTTTATTTCATGACCATAGTTGTAAATAATACTTTGTTGCTTTGGTTGTCTTGGGTACTAAGACGATTTCATTTTCTATTTTTTTTATTATAGATAGGCATGCGTTTGACCACTATCTCACCTGATGGTAAGCGATGATGTGGTCGACGATGAAGTACGCTTACCTAGAAGCAACCTGTTCACTCTTGACTTGAAGATCCCTAAGTTGTAGCTATCAGGAAACACCGACTCCGGCAGGGAATCCCACTCTTTAGCTGTTCGCACAATGAATGTGTTTCCAAAGCGTTTAGTACGTATGGTTGGGATTTCTACCATGTACCGTATTTGACATAAAATAATTGTAAAATTGAATATTTTACACCTTAAGGGTATGTTCCAGTGACATTTGTTACAATGATTACTCTAAAAACTCTATTTACACCTGTGACAAACAATAAATGAATCTGAATCTATTAAACTTAACTGTGGCTGGAATTTCAGTACTTTACATGAGACAATTGCCTATCTGACCTTTGAATACCAGGTATTGGGCAACACCAAAACACCACATAGTAAGATTGGTTGCCTGACATTCAGAGTTCTGAATACTCGGTGCTTACCGAGGCACGGATATTCAAGTTGATACATTTAAATGGATACCCATCCCCGGGCGACCTCCGCAAGTATGGCCTAGTCTTTGATGGACACGTGAGTCTCAAGCCCAAACATTTTCACTAAGCCATAGAAAAGATTACAATAGAATACATATAACCTTTCAATCGTGACAAGACACAATGATAGCGCGCACACCGGTGTCCTCTTGGGGTTTAATGATTATTTTAACACTTCGCGGATTTACTTTGCAGACGTCCGTTGCGCGACTCCTGTTCCGTCGAACATTCAACAGTATAATACATTTCTAATACTTCCTTTAGCCCCTCCTGCTAGCCCTAAATGTGCTTTTGAATAGTGGATTTTGAATAGAATTCTGAATAATACTGTCATAATATTTCAATGGCCGCGGATTTGAACCCGAAGTAGTCTTCCGTTCTGAGAGCCGTGGTCATTTGGGTATTGTGAATTGAAATGATATGTGAAAACTTTTGCATCGTGGGGTATAAGTTATTTAAAGCTCACGTTAGAAATGCATTTTGTAATTATAGTAAAAAAAACAGGTTAGCATCTATAGAGATAATAGTAGTTTATTTATTTATTTATTTATTTATTTATTTATTTATTTATAAAGGCTTACCAACTAAGACACATACAGACAATCTTAGAAATAATACAAGTAACAGTTAATGTATGCTCTTAAATTACAGGTAGGCTCAACATTATTTTTAGACACTGCTCAAGCAAATATTTGAAATTAACTACAACTAGCAAGGTTATTCACAAAGATGAATAAAGGTAAACATACCAGGCAACGAAAAACACAGAAACTACAAACATAAAAACGTACGTAAACGTTGTGTGGGTTGTTTTTGTTTACCCCCATAAAAGGATTGATATAGTCATAGTATGTCATAAGTCATAAGTTACACAGTTCGACATAAGAAAAAATGCTCCAAGTGTCTTAAGTCGGACAGTTACACTTAAGGGCTTGGTCAGGATTGGTCGCTAAATATCTGTAGTTGTGTTGCAAGTAGCAATATGTTCTGTATTTATATGAAAGAAATGGTTCATTCACTCTTAAGTTTTAATATTTTTCAATAGTAGAAACATTATTTTGAACGAACTAAAAAATAAATAAATTCATCTGACATTCCACTCACGGCCAACGTCAAAGTGTGTAGGTTATGTGAATGAATATTATCAAAATGAAAACATATCACGTCACTGCAATGTCAGGTCAGTTTTATTTCACTACGTAGCTGTTTTATTAGATAGGAAAACTAATGAGGATTACGGGAAGGTATCATTTATAATTTGTTATTATCGATTTAACAGTATAATCTTCCTTTTTCTGAAGGCCTACCTAAAGTTATTATCTTACTCGTAAAAGCGTTGACATTGTCGTAATGTGCGTGTACGGAGGTCGACACCCGAAAGGGTAGTTTCAGATTAAATATATTGCAGATAACAAATTATTAAAAATACATTAATTTACACAAATGTCAAATTAAACAAGATGTCAAACCAATAAAAAAAGCAATAGACTTCTTCAAAAAGCAGTAACAGTTGAAAAATAACTCCAGTTTCCGAGGTCTGTGGCTTTGGTGTTTTTGTTTCGTTCATTATCGGGCCCCGACTTCCGAAACTAGAGTTATTTTTCACCTGTTAGTGCTTTTTTAAGAAGTCGGTTTTTTTTTGTATAAAAGTTTTTTTTGCGATTTTTACTTTCTTCGTATGTAAAGAAAGTCTTTTAAAACTTGAAAGAATAATCTAAACATTAATTTGTACATCTCTGCCGGGCCCCTTATAAAATAGAAAGGCGCAATGTTATGTTATGGAAATACAAAAGCTCAGCATAGACATCTAACTAGGTATAGCAATTGCGAATAATTTGCTGTTATGCGTTGAAGAGTTCCGTTGCCTGTCTTTTGCGTCAGTTTTTCTACACCAAATGATACCTTCTAAATTAAAACATGATTTGTTACTAAAAAAGGAAAGATAGGTGCGGGTGTACCTATAGTTTTTGAGGAGATCCCTCAATTCCTCGAGGACCTCTCATCAAATATGAGTTTTAATACAATGGGACCAATCTGTTAATAATCGGTCTATAAATAACTACTGAGTACTAAGATAACAAACCCAAAAAAAAACATACAACCGAATAAAATTGAGAACCTCCTCAATTTTTTGAAGTCGGTTAAAAAGAAACAATTAAATAGCAGTCGAACCACATATAAAAAAGTCAAATTAAAAGAAAACTACAATCAATTACTATTCAAATTAATTCATATCAAAGTTTATATAATCTTAAATTTGTCAAAGGAATAAAAGGCTTAACCAGCTAGGCAAACATTATGTGTATTTGTGTTAAATAAAAAAATCCTAAGCCTTCAACTACATAAGGTCCATTTGGCGAGTTCGGATCGTTAAACTATCACCCTAGAGAGCAATATGCGTGAGGGTACGTCATTTTCTTTCTCGTGTTAGTCTGTGGTTGGTACTCAATTCAAGGACTAGAGGTGAAAATAGCCCTTAGTCAGACCCATAATATAGTCCGTTAAGTCTGGTTGTCACAAAAACTATATAAATGTGCACAATTATAATGTAATGTAATTACAATTAAATGTTACTGCTTTGTTATTATTTTTTAAATGAAAGTATCATTTATTAACAAAAATATATTATAATCTTATTCTCTTATTTTGAAATATATAAGTACATATGTTTATGAGTTGTTTAGTACCCATAACACAAGCTCTGCTTAGCTTGGGACTAAATGGTGTTGTGTAAAAGTTTCCACAACTTTTACACAACACCATTTAGTCCATACTTATTTACAGTAAATACTTATTTATTTTTATTATTTCATATATTTTAATTTTGTTGTTTATTTTCTTAATAGTTTTGTATTTCAAATGCCAGTTTTTTTTTGTACGCCAATTATGTCAAAGCATGTTGAAACTTTCCAGTTTTTACATTTCCATCCACATTTGCATTCTCCTATATTATTATGTCCTTTAATGTTACACTTCTGTATACAAATAATCTTTATATTCCTGCAGGATTTTTTATAAGTAGGAAAGTATTCCACCCGCAGCAAATTGGTTTGCAGTCTTTTCTTCAGTTTTGATGAAAGGGTATAATCAGGACCCAGTCTTCAAACAAGGCATCCGGAAAACGGCAATAAAAGCTTCTTACGAATTCCTTTGCTTCCATATGCGTATAAATCTAACATAATATGGTATATGTGGAACATTGTGGTATCTACTTGAGAAATGGCGAGAGATCTTTTTGAAAACTACCTAAAACATTTGTTATTTGTTGTAGGCACATTCAATTTCAGCATATTATTATAGAAAAATCAATAAAGGCGATTAACTGCTCCAGATAAATTACTTTAAAGCATTTTTTTCAGAGTTTATGGTAATCATCATTTATTTATAGAAAGTCCAACCTAACAAAAAAAAACAGTATATCATGTATCGACTATATTATCAGTAACATGTATAATAGAGTCTAATGAGTGACTAATATTACTTCTGTCGGGTCTTGGTCGTTCCTATAAATTAATTGCAATAATATTGAGGTTAAAGACAAAATTAAGTTATGATACTCTATTGCTGAGAAACTATTGGAAGTTCTAATATGATTGAAAGGTTTAGTTCGTAAGTTGTTATTCTATAATTCTATATGTTACTTGCACCCGTAATAATTAGTCTTGCTAAGTGGTGGCCTGAAACACAGATTTTATTAACCTAGTTCAGGAAAGTCGCTAATTATTTACATGATTCTAGGTTGAAAATAAATTTTCCAAAGTCCTGATTGTAAATTTAGTTAATAAACACATATTATTATGTAGGTAGTTATTTCTTGGGTTCTAGAATAATTATCTACTTAAGATTTATTTTGCGACCTTTATAATGTAACTGGGTATTATTGTTTAAAAGATTTAATAAAGATTTGAAAGAAGAAGTAGAAGGATATGTGTTCCACTGTGTAAATATCAAACTAATAAAAAAACTAAATTGAAATGATAACGTTCCATTATTCAGTGTTCTTCATATAATATTTCACAAAGAGAAAATATTGTCAACACAAATTATAATGGCCCTATTGTCTTGGTAAACTTTAATTCCTTTACAGCTAAACCTTTTGTGAAGGTAGCCTAACCAGTATGAAAATTTTATGTTATGCTTATAATCCAACATAAAATATTACAGAAAATGTTGAGTAACACTTGATAATTTTGTATAAAAAAGAAATAATTTTAAACATGAACATCAAAAATAAATATTTTCATTGTGACCACGCACGATCTGGTCATAAATCACGATGCGGCACTAGGTATATAATTTGCTATGATTTCCAATTAATAATATGACATATATTCAAACAATAAACACAACCGTGTTTCACGAAAACGTAGAAAAAAATGTGGTACTTACATTCACATACGCCTGCAAAAATCACAAGAGCAAAACGCACATGACACTACACAGCGTAACCACTATGACAATATTCGTAGGCGTTCGCGTCGCCACGCGACTGCTTCGGTCGCGCGCCCGCGTCCATCTGCCGCCGCTAGGCGGACCAAGACAGTGTACACTATAATAGGTAAAGATAATTCTTAGGCCTAAGCTTTGTAAGCGTTTTATAACGCCTCAAGAAAACGTGAGTGTTCTGTAATCTATATATTAAATACGCTAAGCGAAAACTTTGTATCTTTTTTAAAGAAAAATGCGCGCACGGAGGAACTTGGTATTTGGCATAGTGAATGTTTATGTGGAAAAGAAGTGCAGAAACCTTATATGTTAATATATTTATGTATGTTATAAATAGATATTAAAAAACAAAATAAAATATTCATTAATCAATTCTACCAACATTAAGATTACAACGTAACCATAGTAATCAAACTTTTAAAGACAAACAAAAATATGACAGAAAGAAGGTATAGTACAGTCAAATTAGCAAAAAGATTGGACGTAATTCGTGTAGTTGTAATTTTTTGTGGAATCATTAGAAGACATGAATATAAGTTTTCTCTGAGTTTGCACCATTCCTGTTATGTACGGAACATCGTTTAATATTAGGTAAAAACTTAAAAGTTCCAAAATTTTGAAATTTCTTTAGTAACTAATTGTGCTAAGTATACATATATGTAGATATCCCTTTGGTGTATAATTACTTGTCACGAAAAAAGTGTGGGGTGTATGAAACATTAATAAATTAATATTTTTGATTTGCGGCTTAAGGGAAATTTTGTCTGTTGGTGCAAACTTATAATAAGCTTTTTAAAGCATCATAAACAACCAGTTAAATTTGCACCCTTTTGCACCCCTTGGAAACCAGCATTTTACAATATTTATAAATTGTACTTCGGGGCAAATTATTGTAGTCGTGGTTTTTTTTATACATGATGTATTCTAAATATACTTTATTCGCACCTAATAAAAATAAGAAATATATGACTGGAAGTTTATGTAAAATTAACGTGGATACATAACGCGCCTCGTGGCGTTCGCAGGGCGCGCGCGGGGTCGAAGCGGGACGCGGGGCGAGCGCGGCCAGCGGGGCGAGAACAAAAACGTGCATGCCATGATAACAGAAGATGCGTTTAGATGTTTGTTGTGGCAAGAAGCGATCCGCGCGTTACACAAATTTACCTTTAGCTGAAATTAATAAAAAAAATATATCGGATTATATTTTATGCAAAGTGACAGTGTATTGTTAGAAATACACATTACAGTAATAAAAAAATAATCTATACATATAATAAAACAGTAACGCAAAAAAAACTGTAGGTACATTGAGAATTTTCTAAAAAAATAAGTGGGTTTTGTTAGAAAAACGTAACTGATGACAAAAAAAGACTTTCTAGAATTTTTGTCTGTTTGTCTGTGTGTATGGGTATGCTCTGCGCGAAAAATACTGGATAGATTGAATTAAAATTTAGCAAAAATGTTCTATGTAAACCAAGGTAGGCTTTAGACTACATATTATCACGCCTTATGTTATGGGAGGTAAGCAATATTGATTTTAAAAGGGTTTTTTCGTGATTGAATGCACAAATGACATGTTATTTAGTTAATAAAAAAATAACTCTAGGAACATAAAAATCACGGTATTTTTATTAAGGAGCGGGGCAGTAATATTATAAATTGTAGGGGAACAGCTGTTCAACAATATGTCAACGGGGAATTTAGCGGAGAGGTCAAGCGACCGTTTACCACACTAAATGTTGCGAGTTCAAACCCTTTAATATTGTTTTAAAAATCGTAAAAATATTTTTATTATTATTATTTTTTAGTTTATGCATTAGTTACGATACTGTTATAAAATCTTAGAACTATTATACATGTCCTATCTAATTGTATGGAGAGTTTCACACCAATATTACTAAACAGATTGATTGGTGGTAGGTACTCCAAGCTACATGCAAGCAAGCAAGCTTAGCAAGTTAAGTCAAAGCTTTGGTTCTAAGTTTTAACTTACCAAGTACATTTGTTGTAATGGTAATTGATTTAAGTATATAATTTGTAGTTTTGTTCCTTGCTGCGATTAACATATTTTTTTTAATTTAAAAATAATGTAGTTGTCTGTTAAATTAACGACAATTTAGTTTTATTCTTAATTTAATTTGGGTAAATAATATGTAGTTTCCGTTTTCTAACTAGATGGCTGCATTGGCTGCGGAAAGGGAGAGGGAGATTACTTCCACTCACCCGGCCCGCAGCAGACGCAACGGGCGCAGGCGGAGGGCGGACAACGCCCTCTTCCAGCCCCCCTAAATGGGTCCAGGGCGACGGACGCGGGGATGTCCGCCGCCCCCACGTACATGGACCCGAGGTGGCGGCGCGTCGTGTTCACGCGCGCCCCTCTTAGACGTCGTGAGGGGAGTCTAACACCTCACTCCCCTCGCTGACTTGGCGAGGCCCGCGGGGCCGGCACCAGTCCGGGGTCGCGGAAGTATCTTCTGTTCCCGTGACCCCCGGCGCAGGTGTGAGAAGGAACACGGGGTGGTTTTTAGTCGTAAGAGTCTGACAGACCCCTCCGCCTCCCCGGGCGGGGGACATCCGGGCTAAAAATACATAATTTTAAACTGAACTACTGCGCTGAGTGTCTCTATGTTGCTCCTAACACAAGCATTATTTTCTTAAAAGGAGGCTCCAAACACTAAACCTAAACAATGTAAAGTGAAGCATTAATAAACTTATTATTATTATTATTATACAATACTAGAGAAGGTAGTAAGTACTATTTGAAGTAGTAGTAGTAGAAGGTAATAATTTAACTCGATTGGTACCATCCATACATAAATATTACTTTGACTGGTTGATCGAGTGGATCCACACTTGCGTCGCGGTCGTCTGTCTGTCTGTTCGCAATGAACTCAAACATGACTACGCCAATGCTGTTTTTACCTGTAGATAGTGTTTTTCTCAAGGAAATTATTAGTATATAATTTGTCAAGTTTTTGTATGCATTGGCAAAAATATAATTGTATTTGTTGGAGGTTAAAAATAAACCTTCCAAAACCTTTAAAAATAAATCCATGCGGACGAAGCCGCAGGCATCAGCTAGTTAAATAATAAATGAGTATGTTTGGAATAAAAATGGGTTACGTGACTAACAATATTCTATGGAAGTGACAAGCTCATGTCGCTTGTCACTTCCATGGCGTAATAGCTCTTTGGCAATTACTCTAATACAAGAAAATTATATGTTCCCTTAAGAAATGCCAATTTTTTATAGGGTGCAAATATAAAGGAAACCAAATTAATATGACTGTATTAATTTCAAAACAACCAAAATTTCCCCCGAAGTACAGCGGCAGAAAATCGTAAAAAGCTAATTTCCATGTGTCACACTAGGGTGCAAAATCAATAATGTATTTAAGTCAAAATGTATAACCCTTTCCTCAATTTACACAACTACACAGTTTTCCCCAAGGCTGCAATGACCAAAAAAGAAAAAAAAAATGTTTTTATTTTTTTTCTCACGCTGCGTTAGTCGGAATAAAATAAATAAAATGTAATAATATAGATTAAGGTGTAATACAGCGTACAAAAAATTACGCAGAGTACATCTGTATTATCTAGTTAGTTATGGCCAATAAACAATTTTCACCCCCTTCCGTAGGGGTAGTAAATGTTTTTTTGTTTTCATACTCGGTTTTCCACTCATACAAAACCATCGGAACCGTTTTTGTCTCTCCAGAGAATTTATTCCAATCTTTATCAAAAAATGACCTAATTTGACTGTACTAGTAAGTTGTCTTTGACATGTAATGCAGAGTCGTAATTTTATATTAACATAAATTAAATATACGGTCGAATTTCGATCACTAGTCATAATAACTTCACAGTCGACTTGATTCGACAGCTACGTCAGTTTTCACACGGGGGAATTCGAAATGTATCGTTCAAAAGTGTTTTGAATAATTTTCTGTTTTACAAGATCAATAGGAATGGGTTGCAAAGATATATTTTTGTTATGATCAGTTAACGATGTGGTATTCTAGGTTCCAAGCATTTAATATTAATTTGCTGCAATATTACTTTTCACTTAGGTATTACTTTTACGTCAAGTTCGGTTAATCGTCTGTCTGACCGAAACTTGATAAATTAAGCTTTGAAATTGTTCGAGACTAAACTATTTGTTAATAGGTACTATCTAGAAAATTAAATTTTGTTGAGATCACGTCTGTGTCGGTGCTGACTAAAATTTAATGAGTTCATTAGCCTCTCCTGATGCTAAAGATCTTTTGATTTCTTCGGTACTATAC
Source organism: Euplexia lucipara (assembly GCA_921972225.1). Classification (NCBI taxonomy): domain Eukaryota; kingdom Metazoa; phylum Arthropoda; class Insecta; order Lepidoptera; family Noctuidae; genus Euplexia; species Euplexia lucipara. The sequence continues at coordinate 19,730,279 of OV179156.1, forward strand.
TCCATTTACATTAGGCAGAAAGTTAAACCGTTTCAACAATTAATTTAAGAAATGATGTGGATTTATTTTAGTTATTATTTAATTTTAGTTGAAAATCACAGTGTCAATGATAAAAACCTAAAAGAAGCAGGGATGAACAATACCTACATGGAACGTTCATCGTTTAATTTTTATTGTTCTTAATTTAAAATAAAACAATTGAATAAAAAGAAATGTTTTAACTAATAAAAATGGTCTGCATTTCTGCTTCTACGAGTCTCTTTTTTCTGAATGGAGTATAAATATCTCTAAAGTAACCTTGTGTAGCGAATCTATCTAAGTTATTATATAAAAATCAACTGCTGTTCGTTAGTCCGGCTAAAACTCAAGAACGGCTGGGCAGATTTATCTGATTTTGGTTTTGAAATGTTTTTGAAAGTCCAGGGAAGTTTTAAAAAGTGATTAAATATGACAAAAATCTTGGAATACTCGTATAGAAAAAACAACTATTTTTCATTCCCTTAGAAACTATTCCTACCTGTCAAACATTTGATTTTTGTCCCGTCGTCTACGGTACGGTATACTCCTCTCAACTTAAAGAACGTATTTAAATAAGGATCTTGAATCGACAACATATACGTAAAATATTGGGATTATTGCGTATTTAGAATTAAAAAATACGAAAAGTTTAGTAGTGCCACCATGACAACGGATCAACAAAATTATTATTGGTTGCCAATTTATGCGTACGTTTTGAAATATATTTTGTTACTAAACTTAGAAAAAGGCTTTATGAAGCATAAAAAAATCTTATATTTCAGAAATCAATTTACGAAATTAATGACGAGACGAACTTCAATCATTCTTTGAAAAAGAACTTTTACTACCTACTGTTTGGACTATAATTAAAGTAGACCGGGAATATTATATAAATTGTATGTTACATAGAGGCACGCAGCGCAGTAGTTCAGTTTAAAATAATGAATTTAGTTATTTTTAAATAAATGCATTTCAGTAAGGTACTTAGGTTAGGTAGTTAGGTTAGCTATATGATAGGTATGGCAAGTTAGGTTAGGTTATATATACATCTTTTCATTTCAATTTATCGAACACAAAATGCTTAAATAGGATCACATTAGGGATTGGATCTATTTGTTGTCATCTTATTAATTAAATGTACGTATTTTTTCTCGCGTTGCGCTTCTGTTTCATATTAATTCCATATTTATGCCGAGTGCTTGCTTTTTAAGCTGATTTTCAATGTTGCTAGTTCTTTCGTAAATATAATAGATATTTATTGAAACTGCAAAAAAAAGGTAAGTATGTACTAAGAGCGTGGATTTTTAAATAAAATACGTGTAAATGTTATAACGTTTATTTCATATCCACACCACCTAATAACTTCTTCATTTGTTTTATTATTTTTCTGCCAATCAGTTTGCACGGTAGGTTCGTATAACTTGAACAGTATAAAAAATATAAAATTATATTTATTTCTGTAAATAGGTTTTACAATCACTTTTACTCGTCATTTTTTTAACTAGTAGATGAGATCGGTGTTTGACTATCTGAGTACTCTGAGAAGAAACACTGAAAGAAACTCAGAGGTGACTTTTGGAGGTTAGTATTGTTTATACGGCCGATACTGGCCATTAGATCTGTATTTTGTCACATAGTGACTTGGCTGTCATGGTTCGAATATGAACGTGTTGTTCCACATAAATGTCCCGAGACAAACATGTGTTTCAATAAAGTAATTTATAATATCACTATATTTATCCTATCTTGGTCAAAACAACATGTAAGAACCATGCAGATTAGTGTCGAAAATGGTCTTTTAAGGAAATAACTACACAGATTTGAGTTTAGTATCACGGCACTGATTAAAATCTCTAGCTTCACTTCTTCATCGATATGAATGGTGGAATGTCTGTCTGTAGTAAAAAACGAAAGCCCACCTCTCTTTCCCAGGATTACGACGAAAGTACACTGTTGATAAAAGCTTTCACGATGGAATATACCGGCGAGCTTCTAAAATTAAACGCTGCTTACAGCGTGCGTTGATGAGGGAGACGAGATAAATTACGTTAAGGGCCGGCTGCAACTAAGTGTGGGAAATGTTCATAGGGTTGCGGTAGTTTCTTCTGTTCCCGTGACCCCCGGCGCTGTGAGACGGACCACCAGAGTGGTCTTGAGTCAGTAAGAGTCTTATAGACACGCACTACCAAAAAAACGGAACGAATATGAACGATGCGAGCGCTCGAACTACTCATTTTGTGTATTTTTTATCACAGAAAAATAAGAACAACATTTAGATAGGTATTTTGGGAATTTTCGAATTATTTTGGATTAGATTAGATGTTAATTAGTTTAGTATTTTTAAAAAATTATAATTTTACATTTTTAATCAAATGATTCAAATTAAATGATTATTATTCTACTACAATTAATTTATTGATGTATCAAATGTGTTATTGTTGTTTATTCATACTATGTTTATAATTGTTGCATAATTTATTTAATTGTTGTGATTTTATTTTATAATGTCTTTACCAACGTGTTTGTACTAGCGGTGTTAACCTGTAATTAACTGTTGCACTTGTAATTTTCCTGTTGTAACTTGTTAACTGTCATTGTTATGTGTAAACAGTTGTTGGTTAACCTTACTTAAATAAATAAATAAATAAATAGTAACAAAAGGTGTTTTTTAAAATCAAAAGTCATTTCTTCCAATTAGGCTGAGTAACAGCACCTTTTGAACGTCAATAATACACAAGACAGTGCCTCAAAAAGCCCGCCCTTCGCCACTTCCCAGTATTTTTGCTGGGAAGAAGAAGTGTCGGAACAAACTCCTCAGCAAAAACTATAGTCAGTAAGAGTCTGACCGACCCCTCCGCCCTCCCCGGGGTGGAGGACATCCATGAGGATTTTCTAACCCGTACCAAAAAAAGGTACGGGCGATATGACTATATAAGGCCAATGCGAGGGCTTGTACTGCTTATTTGATGTATTTTTAAATCACAGAAAAAAATAAGAACAACATCCATTTTCTTTTTCCAACTCAATTGTATGAAAAAAAAAACTGTCAGAAAATTTAAATATGTCTACAACCTCGCCTTAAGGCAGTAATACTCGCGAGCTTGGCTGCCAGCTACAAATGTAGAAAATTATCGTGTAGTTAACTTTGTAACATTACTACAATGTTATATTGATTGTTACATTATTACCTGAGGTTCTATACATATTTAATAGATAATAATATTATTATGTAGTAATTGGGATGTTTTGTAATTAGATGTTTAGTACGTATAAAAACTAAGTAAACTAATAAACCACATTATTAAAAAGATTAAAGATACCGGGCTAGTATCCGCAACTCCACGTCAAAGCGCGTATTTTGCGTATGGGCTATAATCTACCACGCGGGCCCAGTGCGAATTGGTAGTTGTCACGTCATGTCTTCGAATTTTTGATTCTAGGACTATAGTGTTTTCATGTTTCAGACACATACTTACACTTTACTATCAATCATTCTCATCTTTTTCCTTCTACATCATATGTCGCGCCTTGGCGACAACTATTTTTGTTTGGCAGTCTTACAATCGATCTTATTCGATTGATTAACCATGATTTTGTTGAAATAAAATATTAAATTTAATAATTTTCAATATTTACTTTTTGCCTGACATTATGCCAGTTGTCAATCTGTCATCTACTTTTTCTCTAATTTTGTGTCTTAGTTTTTCATAGTGACTATGAAGGTTGCATCTGATTTATGTAATTTAATTTATTTTTATTAGTATGTTTAGCTCTATTAATGTAATTGATTGTTAATTACTATTGTTTAATGGATAGCAGTATTTTATCTTACGTTTATAAAATTAATTAACACGCTCACTAAATTTTTCGAAGAATTTTTGAGTAAATGATACAGGCCATTTTAAATACAGGCAACTCACACTTTTCTATGTCAAGAAATTCAAAAATTCAAAACGCGATGATGACGCGTGATGTGGAAAAACGCTGTGACTGGGCTATAAAAGGGTTTCCAGAACGATTCCCGGCAGCCACTCCTCGAATAACTCCTGTAAAGGAAGGTTTAACGTGAACGACAGATAGTTCACTTCTCCCCAGGAGACTCGCCCCTGTTCTGCTGCCCCAGGCTGGCGAGAGTCTCGCTCCTGGTCTGCTGCCCCTGGTCTACTGCCCCTGGTCTGCTCGCCTGACTGCAGGACTATTTGTGCTGGCGAGAGACTCGCTCCTGGTCTGCTGCTCCTGGTCTGCTGCCCCTGGTCTGCTGCCCCTGGTCTGCTCGACTGACGGCAGGATTATTAGTGTGTGTGATTGACTTTTAACTTTATTAGTAGAGCCTGTGTTTTTATACCTTTTTTTTGTATTTTTTACCTTTCTTTTCTTTTTATTAAAATTATAATTGTTTATTATTACTTATCTTTTTTATAAAAAAATCACTAAGGGTAAGTAATACGACAGGACATGCCGGTTTCTTCACGATGTTTTCTCCGTTTTTGACAGCACTGGTGATGAATTGTCGTGCCCCTAGCGCGCGGCTGCAATTTCTACAAATCAATAAAATAATAAAATAAATAAATATTCCACAACTTTTTTCACACAACGCCATTTAGTCCCAAGTTAAGCTTGAGAGCTTGTGTTATGGGTACTAAACAGCTGATAAACATACTTATACATTTCTAAATACATACAAATTATAAATAAGCCAGAAAGCTAAGTCAGAAGCCCATTAACCCTTTAACCGCTTGAGTCGCATAAATACAACACAAATTTCCGTACCCCTACCGCGCGTGTTATATTTCTGCGACAGAGAACATGCATGACTTTTTCGTTTAATTTTCGTAATATTGACTCCGCGGCACAACCAAAACCATTATCTAATAGAAATATTATTTATGCAACAAAAACTTAAAGTCGATACAACGATAGCTCTTCCTTATTTCTTGTAGGTATTATTACCCAATATAGAAGATCACTTTTCCCAAAGCCTCAAACGCCGAATGAGTGTGCACGACCCTTAACGCAGTCAGGTGTGTTACTTCGAACCGGCCGTAAAGCGCATGCGCGTACCAGGTGTCGTCCAAACATTACGATACCCTTTCATGTATAGTAACGAAGCTCTTATTTGTAAACACTGTAAGTGAAAGTTATTTTGGGAGTTTTACAGGGTTCCCGCCAGTTTAAAGTTCTGTTTGAAGTTTAAGGAACGGGTTATGAATATTGTAGTCGAAACTTCTGGGTAACGACATATTCGGGGAACCTATATTGGAAGTACAGTTTGGATAGATACATTAGAACAATGGGAACAAGCAACATAAGGTTCAGTTCAGAACTAGCGACAGGCAGAAGTTTGTGCTAAATTTGGCACAGCCGTGAGGCGTCCAACAATGCTTTTACCTAACTAGCTGCAAATTTGTTCGCGTGGAATTTCATCATTTTTTTTTAATATCCGATGCTTGACTGCAATCTCACCAGATGGTAAGCAGTGATGCAATCAGTGATGGTGAAGCGCACTAGTTTATTAAGAGCCTATTCACTCTAGCTTTGAAGACACCTAAATTATAATCGGACGGGAAGACCGCAGCAGGTAAGTTGATGTCATTTAATACTCTTTAACTTATTATTTGTAAGATTTTATAGTGTTGAAATTAAGGAGTTCAAGGGTCTTTTTGAATCAGACAACCAGCTTGATTGAAGGTACTCGTACCGTAAAACGGGGTGGATAGAAACTCAAGGGTGAATAGAAACAAAACTTTGAGGAGGATTTTTACGCTAGTTTAATATTTTTTGATACTAACAAGGTGTCGAAACTATTTATCTCCATTATTTAAAAGCATTACAGTCCTCGTATGTGAACAAAGACTTTTAACTTACGAGAATATCCTCTTCAAAGTTTTGTTTCTATTCACCCTTGAGTTTCTATCCACCCCGTTTTACCCGGTACTTTATTGACTCACTTATGACGATATATTTTACAAAGCTTAACCACTTAAAACATAATACATAGTTTCACATAAATTACGGAGTTATTGAATAACACACTAAAAACCGAACCTGCCCCTTTTTTTGTAAATCGGTGAAACAGAAAGGTTACACGTGCAAGTTAAATTATAATTATACCTAAAAGGCACGTTTTAACAATGTTTTGTTGTAAGTTATAAGTTCAGGGGTAGTGGCCTTATCTATTGAACATAAAAATATTTTGAGTAGATTATTTACTAATTGAGTTTTCTGTTACAAAAATAACCGATAACCTTAAAACCCGGCTAATTACTTGAAGATAAAACTCTTTTTTGCTAGACTCTTTAAGTAATGATCATGACCTAAAAAGAAATAAGCCGTTTTTGTTAATATTAAATAGTAACATACACATACATACATAAACTCACGCCTTTTTCCCATAGGGGTAGGCAGAAACTACACAGCGCCATATGCTACGATTCTTACATACTTCTCTTCTTCTTTTTTCTTCTCTTTTTCTCTCTTCTCTGTGTGTTATACCTCTGTTTTAGCTACTCTATTAATGACATCTCGTGAGTAAGTTTGAAACAAATTGTTTTAATGGTTTTTAATATAAATATTCAACTTTCACACAACGCAATCTAGTCCCATGCCAAACAGAGCTTGTGTTATGGGTACTAAACAGCTGATAAATATACTTATATATTTCTTAATACATACATATCATAGATAAACTACACAGACACAGAACAAATGATCATGCTCATCACACAAACATTTGTCCTGGGTGGGAATCGAACCTTAGACCTCCGGCGTAGCAGTCCGGAACACTAACTAGGTACTAGACCAACAGGCTAGTCGAATAAATGCATTCTATTGCGAATAGCCAACGAGTTTTAGTAGTTTTTAAAGCAAGTGATAATTATACAATACGCATATAAATCCAAAAAGTCAGAGGTGGGAGCCTTGGGTTCGAACTCGAGACTTATGACTTGGCAGTTCGTCGGTCACACCAATTAGCTATTACTTATTGTATCCGTACGCAAAATACGCGTTTGGTCGTGGAGTTGCGGACACCTGCCCGTTAAACCTAACCTAACCTACTTATTGTATGTTATGATGTGTTGTTCTATTCTAGTGTATCTACAGTTCAGTAATGCTTAGCGTTGAAAAAAGCTGGAAAAAAAATTGTTGTTTTATTAAATGTTTCATTTGAAAGTTTCGAGTATTTATTTTGGTATATCTCCATGTTTATATTCAATAAAACCGAAAAAATCGGAAAACTTCATGTTTTTTTTTTAAATACGTACTTTATTTAACTTTTTGCATAATAATACATACTAATAAAATGGATCTGTGTGTTTACGTTTTTTCTAGGGTTCCGTAGTCAACTAGGAACCCTTATAGTTTCGCCATGTCTGTCTGTCCGTCCGTCCGTCCGTCCTCGCTTAATCTCAGTGACCGTTAGCACTAGAAAGCTGAAATTTGGTACCAATATGTGTATCAATCACGCCAACAAAGTGGTAAAATAAAAATTGGAAAAAAATGTTTTATTAGGGTAGCCCCCCTATATGTAAAGTTGGAAGTGATTTTTTTTTTATTTCAACCCTAACGTGTGATATATTGCTTGAAAGGTATTTAAATATGAATAGGGGTTTACTACAATCATTTTTTGATAATGTCAATAATTTCGGAAATAATCGCTCCAAAAGCAAAAAACAATGTGACCCCCCCCCCCCTCTCTAACTTTTGAACCATAAGTTTAGAAAATATGAAAAAAATCTGAAAAGTAGAACTTTATAAGGACTTTCTAGGAAAATTATTTTGAACTTGGATGGAAACAGTTTTTGTACAAAAAAGACAATAAGTTGTACTAAATAATCTCTGGACTAAGTTTGTAGTTTAATCGTACATGCAAGCATTTTTTTTAACTTCGTTTACATATTCTACGGAACCCTACACTGAGCGTGGCCCGACACGCTCTTGGCCGGTTTTTTTTTTGTATTTTGCCTATAATAATATTAAAACATATTTCCATGTCAATAAACCCAATTTTTTTTCAACTTTTCTAAACATAACAGAAATATTTGAAAAAATCCCGATTTTATTCTTCTGTAAATTTTCTATATAACATGCGAAAAAAACGGAAAGAATTATTTTTACAATTATTTTTTATTTTTTTTCAAGAAAAAACCAAATTGTTATTTTCGCAATTTTCAACACTAGTAATGTTTCGTTGGTCTAGTGGTCGCAAGCGCTACTGATGAACATGAAGTCCTGGGTGCGATCCCTGGGTCGGGTAAATTTTTATATCTGGAATTTCTCAGTAACAGCCCTGGGTCTGGATTCGTACCTGATTGATGGCAATAGAGCCTATTGCCATCAATCAGGTACGGCCCCCTATTATATGGGATTTCAATATAACAGGCGAAATGTGGGTGTACACTTCGGCCTAACCTTACAGGTGTTATGTACGTATGTAGCTACAGTTGCAGAAAGTATTTCAGTAGGTACCTACTAGGTCAGAGCTCTTTTAAAAATGGCGTCCACGAATTTCTAATTCCAACGGTCATTCAGGCATCGATCCAACAATACGACTCAAGAGTACCTACCAAAGTGCTAGCAAACATATTTCCGTATTTTCAACTGAAAATTTGAAAACTTGTTACAGACGATAGAAACTTCTGTTGGAAACAGTATACACTGTGAAACTTAGTAAGGAAATTGTAGTGCCAATATTGATTGAGTCCGTGTAGTTTAGGCCAAGGCAAAGCCTAGGTTTATTGAAAATTTATTAGTTTCGCGTTAACTATTGTTAGAGAGATTCAGGAATTATTGGTAGGATATACTTACCTTATATTATGTTTATGCTGTATTGGATTTTTTTTTATTACACGTAACGCAATAGTGTATTATCTTACACTTAATTTACAATAGCAATAGACAGATCTTTAAAAATGGTTATTTTGAATGCACACTTTGTAACAAAGACGAACGACGAACGATGGTGAATTTATTATATTCACACATAGTTGTAACCATTTCAACAATTTATTTTAAGAAATGAAGTGAATTTCGTTTATTAATACTATTTCATTCTAGTTGAAAATTGCAGTGTCAATAATAAAAACCTAAAAGGAGCAGGATGAAACAATAGGTGCACGGAACGTTCTTCGTTTCACTTTTATTCTTTTAAGTTTAAATTAAAACAATTTTAATCAAAATTGTTTTATCTTATATTTTAAATAAAATGTTCTGCTTAACTGCTTCTACGAGCCTTTTTTTTCTGATGCTATAAATGAGGTATAGTTTATCTTAGATATCTCATCATCTGCCTAGCCTTTTCCCAACTATGTTGGGGTCGGCTTCCAGTATCTTAGACATCTTTTGAGTTAAATGTCGACTCTTAAATTCAAATTCATTTATTGCAAATATAGGAAGTTATACAGGTGGGTTTTTTAAGTACAGGAAAGTTGTTAATGTTATCATATTCTGCACTAGGCATGCAACATTTAGTTCGAAGCGTGGTTAGTCCCTAAATTAAAAATTGAAATACATTAAAGTTCAAAATTACATGTCAATTAAATTGTCAATTTAAGTCAAAGTAAATAATGTCAAAGTAATAATGCCAATATTAAACTATTGTGCTAAAATGTCAAGAATTAATCATTGTGAAATTAACAATTTATGTCAAACTTAAGTAATAAACATTATTTAGAGTTTGTCACACAAATATTCAATAACAGTATAATAAGATTTTACCAATAACATTTTTTTAACATTAAATTTTTATATGTCGATACTTTTTTAAGTCTGTATACATCTTGGTAAATGGTTATAAAGTCGAAGTACCATCAAAAAAATACTATTGCTAAAAGTACTTCTACTGTCAGCGAAATACATTTTTTTTTATTGTTCCGTTCTTCTTAGTTAGAACCTTCTTTGTTACTGGTATTTAAAATTACGTTTTCTATGACTGACGTTTTCCTTTCTCTGTGACAGTTGTCTTCATAATGTTTCCTTTCAATTAAAAAACTTTTGTGTTATATAAATATACTATTTGATTCTTATACCATCAATGACATCAGTAAAGGAAGAAACATTTAGCAAACCTGGACTAATAGTTAAAAGTTTTCAGTTAGCTTATTAATGTAACGATACTTCTATTCTACCTACAAGAGGCACTTTTCAAATAATATATTGTTTCAAAGTGCTTTTAATTCAACGTACTGACGCCAGCACGCCAAGCTACCTTAATGTGTAAAATTTCTTGATTTTCAACTTAAATCAAACGGAATAAGATTAATGATCAATTGGTAAAATTTGGCAGTTTGCGGTATCTTGATGTCATCATATGAACATAAATTATGTTCATTGCGTGTCGATAAAATACAAAACCACACGACGTGTCCATTTCAAACGAACACCTACATTTCCCAACACAAAACTAAAGTGAATCGCGTGACGTATGAAGCCATAGTTTACCGAGGCAAGACTAAATAGACTAAACAGGAAACAGGTCAGGAATCGGTCAGCGCCTGCGAATCGTGCTGCGTTTCACAATATCCAGTTAACTTCATACACGTACGGTTTACGATGTTTTTCCTTTCACATGAAAGAAACTCGAGTAAAAGACCTGACTGACTGGCCTGACTGGCTGGACTGTTTGACTGGCCTGTTGGTCTAGTAGTTAGCGACCCTGACTGCTATGCCGGAGGTCGTGGGTTCGATTCCCACCCAGGACAAATGTGATGAGCACGATCATTTGTTCTGTGTCTGGGTGTAATTTATCTATAATATGTATGTATTTAGAAATATATAAGTATGTTTATCAGCTATTTAGTACCCATAACACAAGCTCTCAAGCTTAACTTGGGACTAAATGGCGTTGTGTGAAAAAGTTGTGGAATATTTATTTATTTTTTATTTATTTTTATTTAAAATGTTTCAGTATGAGTACAAAGCGTGGAGCTTGTGGCTAAATTATAACAGCCGCATGGGTCGATCGAAGGTTAAGCTACGCTTGACGAGGTCGGTCCGTGGATGGGTGACCATTTATTACATACCAAGACTCCTCCGTGCCTCGGAAAGCACGTTAAGCCGTTGGTCCCGGCTGTCATTTGTAGATCTTTGACAGTCGTTACTTGTAGTCAGAAGCCCGAAAGTCTGACAACCAGTTTAACCAAGGGGTATCATGTTACCCAGTTACTGGGTTGTGGAGGTCAGACAGGCAGTCGCTCCATGTAAAACACTGGTATTCAGCTGCATCCGGTTAAACTGGAAGCCGACCCCAACATAGTTGGGAAAAGGCTAGGCAGATGATGATGAGTATGAGTACAAAGCGGTGATCGCTGATGGATGAAATAATGCAGCTTTTAGCAGTGTTATTGCAAAATAGGTAACATTATTTAAAAATGAAACGTTTATGGGATTATTGAAGAACCTACCTCATTGGTGTAGGTGGTCACAAGAGTTGCTATAGAGCATGAAGTTCAGTCCTCGGATCAGGCAAAGCGTTATTGACTTACTTTATCTGGTATTGCTCAGTAGCAGCCCGAAGTCAGAATTTGTTCCCGCTTGTTGGCAATAGGCTCGTCCCTATTACATGGGAATTAAACATAACTGGCAAAATGACAATAATCTTTATTGTACACCATAAAAACTTACGATTATTAACTTTAAGAGCTACATAGGGTGTTACAATCTTTGCGGTCTGTTAAAGGACTGATTCGTATATAGTACTTAAGTATCTCCATAACGACCGAATATCAAAATCACATTTTCCCAAAATTACTGATTTACTAAATGTCTTTGTTTTAAAATTTCGGAAATAAAACTTACTCCTAAACATGTTTTATATTTTTACTTCAAACTGTAAATAATCGACACAGCGTCCTTCCTAGATCTACCCTTCCATAATACCTTGAATATGTTCATATTTATATCCCCAAATTTTGAACCTGACGCCTTTCAGTCTATCAAACAGCCAATAACAAAAACGCTAAACAAAGGCCCGATTGTTTTCAATGAAAGAAAAGCACAAAAACGCGTAATAGACCATGACGGAGGGAAAAACGGAATCACTCTCAAAACTTACGTCATTAAGGAAGTTAATTAAGAAAAGGAGCTTAATCGAAAAGTTTGGGAGCCCTGGATGTAACTGTGAAGTATATTTAAATAAATTATAACGGGATCATTATAATAGGAATGAAAGAAATGCCACCAGATCGTTCTGTTCCCGTAAGCTGATATAAAACCCCTCGTATTTTTTCGAAAGGAATATCTTAAGAAATTAAGATAGTATTATTTATTTTTGAAAGACATTGTTATTGTTTTTGCGTTTGTTTATAGAGTACTTTTTAGTGCTTCATTCATCTCGTGGAAATAACATGTCTTAAAGCAATACAAAATAAGAAACTGACATCGCAAATCAGCCTAGAGAAAGCGTGGTGATCAATGCTGGACCTCCTCTGTATGAGAAAAGGCCTTTCTTTGCCCTGTGTGGACAGTAACTGGCTGGTATTATAATACGAAAAACATGATTTAATAGGGTTACTGAGCATAATACTATCAATCATGTCTACTTTTTAGTCAGTACAATATGTTTTTAAAATTGATCAAATTAAATCCTAATTCTAGAAAACATGAGCGTTTGTGTGAGTGGCTTAGATTGGATTAAATTTGAAATGTACCTACTTTTTTCTGAAAATGCTCCTGCGTCAGCCCAAGTCGCCACCATTATTAGTTCTAATTATAAAGTACCATACAGGTTAAGTTATACTATAATTCGTATTGTTTTTTTTTAGTTCATTAATATTCCCCCGGAGGTATGGCTAGCTAAGCTTAACTTCCATTGAGCTTCATTAAATAAGGTTAAGCTACACGATGACTGATGCATGTATGCTGACTGTCGGGGAAGGTATCCTTCAGAAAGCCTTTCGAAACTTTCGGCTGTCCAAAATCAAAACCTAGCAAGGGACATTTTTGATGAAACACGTTTTCTTCAACCAATATTCCCAAAATTTTTTGCTGCGTCTATAGTAAAAACAACTGTATTTCTATCTTAAATAGAATCGGAGATATGAACATGTATGAACCTAGCAAGTGCACTTCGTACTCGGTGTTTACAAAGTGAAAAAGCTAGTAAGTAACATTTCCAAATACAAAAACCTATTAAGTACGGTACATGCTAGGTTTTTGAATTTGTGAATGGACTTACTAGGGTTTTGAATTTGAAATTAGTCTTTTTACTAAGTTTTTGAAGTTGGAATTGTCCCTTACTAGGTTTTTGATTTACAATATCACTGAAGTGTTGAACACGATTATCAAATAATGTCTATAATAAATAATAGTAAGTCGATGAGAACTAGGCGTGCAGGACGAAGAGGGGGGCTCTACTCCCGCGCCGCCTTAAAGACGAGGTGACCAAGTACCAGTCTGGTCGCTACATCAGCACGTCTGAAGCGGTTTGGCGGATACTGGCGTTCTCTATACATGACAGGCATCCTACCGTCATGCATTTAGACGTCCACCTAGAGAACGGCCAGCGCATATATTTTGATCCCGACAACGTTCCTGAGCGCCTTGAAAATCCGCGCCAAACCACTCTCTTGGCATTTTTCAGGCTCTGTGAAGTCGACCAGTTTGCGAGATCCCTTACGTATGACGAGGTGCCTTCATATTACACGTACGACAAGCAAAGGGGTGTATTTAACCGACGTGAACGAGGAGGTGCTGTGGAAGGTTTTCCGGGAATTTTCAAGGACACCACATTGGGTAGGGTTCATACCGTGCATCCGAATAATGGCGAATGCTATTTTCTGCGGTTGTTACTTCACACCGTCCGAGGCCCAACGTCTTTTGCTTTTCTGAGGACATTTGATAGCGTGGAGTATCCCACTTACCGCGCAGCCTGCGTAGCACGTCACCTTCTCGATGGTGACTAAAATTGGGATGACACCCTCGCGGAGGCGAGCGTCAGTGACAGTCCATGCGTCATCTGTTTGCCGTCCTTTTGGTGTTTTGTGGAGTCGCAAACCCGGTAGCTTTATGGGAGAAGTATCGCTATCATCTGTCTGAAGATTTTCTACGAGCTTTGAGGCGTGCTACTGGAGACGAAGTCGAAGTAACTGATGAACGCGTGCTGAACACCTGTCTCAATTCACTTCAAGATGTGGTCATTTCTATCGGCGGCAATCCACTGATAGAATATGGGTTACCAGCTCCCCAAACATCACCGCATCAAGACCGTGGAAATCGGGAGTATAACGCTGAGACAAATTACGATCCGGGCGAAATGACCACCATACAAAATTACCATGTCAATTTGTTCTCTTCAGAGCAAAAACTAATTTATGACACCGTCCTTGAAAGCGTCGGGCAAAACCAGGGTAAAATGTTTTTCTTGGATGCTCCTGGTGGAACAGGAAAAACATTTGTTACCACTGGCATACTTGCAGAGGTCAGGAAGCAAGGCAAAATTGCTATTGCTGTAGCGTCGTCGGGAATCGCTGCCACACTGCTTCCGGGTGGCAAGACAGCACATGCCATGTTCAAAATTCCCATCAACTTAGAGAGCACCGAAATGCCTGTTTGTGGTGTGTCACGTAACAGTGATAAGGGACACGTGCTCAAGGATTGCTCTCTAATTGTATGGGATGAGTGTACGATGGCCAATAGGAAGGCAGTTGAGGCCGTGGACAGAACCCTGCAGGACATCCGCAGGAACGAACATTTGATGGGTGGTGTCACAGTTCTGTTCAGTGGCGATTTCCGGGAAACGCTTCCCGTGGTGACGCGGGGATCGAGGGCTGACGAGGTGAATGCTTCGTTGAAACGATCTTCATTGTGGTCACGAGTTCTTTCGCTGCGCTTGACCATTAATATGAGAGCTCGGCTCGGTGGCAATGCACGTGCTCAAGAATTCTCAGATGTCCTTCTAAGTCTCGGCGAAGGCACTCTACCAGAAGAGAGAGGTGGACAGGTGGTGCTTCCAGAGTCTCTCGGTAGAGTGGTATCCAGCTTAGGAGAACTCATTCGCTGTGTGTACGGGGACATCAGACGTATACCGCACCAGCAGAATTCTTGGGTGTGTGAGCGGGCCATTTTGACGCCCAAAAATGATCAGGCTGCAGCAATTAACGAAAGCATTCTCTCTGAAATTGAGGGGAATGAAGTGGTCTACACCTCGATAAACACTGTGGTCGAGCAAGATGACGCCACGCATTATCCCGTGGAATTTCTGAACTCCCTGTCAGCAAGTGGACTTCCAGCGCATAACATCAAGCTGAAGGTCGGTGTCCCGATTATGCTTCTTCGGAACCTATCTCCTCCAAAGTTGTGTAACGGGACGCGCCTTAAAGTTATCTCGCTCCACAGACACACCATTGAGGCGGAAATTCTTACGGGTTGTGGCGTCGGCGAGCCAGTATTTATACCACGCATTCCCCTCATACCTCATAACTACCCGTTCCAGTTCAAGCGCGTACAGTTCCCCGTGAGTGTTTGCTTCGCAATGACCATCAATAAGTCACAGGGGCAGACACTGAGGGCAGCGGGTGTCGACCTCAGGACAAGTTGCTTCTCACACGGGCAACTGTACGTCGCTTGCTCCCGCGTCACCAGTCCTGACTCTCTTTACATTTTGGCTCCTGGCAGCATAACTACCAACGTAGTTTATAGGGAAGTGTTGTAAGGTATGATACCTTTGTACGTATTTTTACTATTTTGTGTCATGGAATGTATTCCTGCATTATTTTCTCTATTTTCTTTCAGTCACATCTTATGACTGAACTCAGCAGGATTCCCATAATTATAACTCTCTTCACTTGCTTTGCCTGCAAAAAAAAACCTTTTATTTTAATGTCATTTTAAAAGTTGTTTACATCCTATAATGCTATAGCGATTCTGACATCTTAGGTATTTTTGGTTCACGCAGACGACGTCGCGGGCACCAGCTAAATAATAAAAAATCCAATTCAAAAACCTAGTAAGTGTTTTTGCTAGGTTTTCAATGTTAGATCCAAAAACTAATGTATAGAGAAACCAATTAACAAACCTAGGTAGAGATCTAACTAGGTTTTTGCTATTGGTTTAGTATCATACATATCTTGAAGTATCCAAAGAAGTCATTAGTAAGGCACATAAAACTTGTCCAAATGCATTTTCATTTAATTTATCTATTTCGTAAAATAAAACAAATCATAATTATTGCCATGAAAACAAGATATGTTTAAAAAAGGAATTATATTCTAATTGGCAGCTGAAAATGTTTCATGTCTTCTCCTGTAAAATTAACTCAGATGTACTTGCTAGGTTTTGATTTTGGACAGCCGCTTTGTCGCATAGGCGCATCATATAATAACTTAATTATCATAGAATGTTTTAACTTTAAAATATGATGTTCAACTCTAAGATTGTTTTTGTATTTCTTCTCAAGGATCAGTCAATTAAGAATTGCCGATTCCATCTAGTGTTTGATATTCATCATGAATACTTTAAGCATAATAATGCACAGAAGTAGACTTAGTGCCATAACTACATACATACTCGTACAATGACGAATAGAAATGAAGCATAGAAAATATCATCTTGATTCCATTTACAGGCAAGGTGTCATGCAAGGCAAGTCAATGTGACCGCTAACAATTCGGTCGTACAAAATTGCTTGTCTCTTTACTTCGTGTCATATCGGCTCGCTAAGACTCAGTGTCAACACTCGAGGGTTACTCTCCCCAGTTCTTGACTCATTGAAAACCGGCGATGATGAACCAACAAGTCAAGCTCCCACAATGGCGATGAAAACCCAAACAGGCGAGCAGCCACAACGACCCGGGCTAAGCTTAATTACAACCGGGGGATTAAGCCGGGACATATTTGCGTTGCCTGCTCAAAATTAGGGCACGCTAGGGATTTCTTATTTAATTTATTCGTGCCCGTGAAGAATGTCGGTTCGCGTCAGGAGGATGCTGTTTTATGTTTTTTGTTGCCTCTTTTCTGTATTTTTCTGGGCGCGGTTTTACTACAGGTGAAATTATTAATTGTCAAAAAAATTATGTTTTTTATGTCACAAAGCATTTCCCTGTATTGTCCAGAATTATTTTTTAAGTAAGCAATGATTAGAAAAAACTTTAAACTGAAGAACTAAGATAATGCATAAAAGGAAAATAAATTTAAATAACATTATTTTTTAATAAATTAACAGTATTTAAAAAGGTGAGCTCCACTAATACCTATGTATTAAATCAGAATCTTTTAACTAGAAATCTAGCTCACCACCGCGGCACCGGTTTAAAAACGACAAAGTTTCAGCTATAAGATTTGCAAAATGTGAAGTAGGACCTACAGGATGCAATTTAAAACACCTGACCATCATCATCTGCAAAACTTTTCGCAAGTTCGGGTCGGCTTCCTGTTTAGCCAGATGCAGCTGAATGCCCTAGTGTTTTGTATGGAACGTCTGCCTGTCTTACCCCTACATTCTATCTGTATCTTAGTAAATCGATACCATAGATAGATTAGTTGTCAGTGGTAGCGTCAGATGTTTTTTGGGTTTCTGACAGTTCGTAATTCCATTCAAGGTTCTGCAAATGATAGTCAGCTGAACTGGTCTTACTGAGGGTCTTATTATGATGTATGGTCATAAACAATACAATATGCGTTTACAATATAATAATACCTTTAGGGTGCTGTTGAGGCTTCCACCCTATTGCAGTGCGTCAGGTATGTTCACCAAGGGGCATTCTGACGACTATTTTGCTATAATGCGTAAAAAGGTGGCGTCGATGACACGCAGAGTGGGAGGAAGCACCAACAGTATCTTGAGGGTGTTTGCTGAAAGGCTGGATGGGCCTTCCATGGGAAGGTTTATCAAGCTTCATGTATTACATGTAGCTTGATGAATCTATCTGTTGTCGATATATTATCACCTTTTTTTTGTGTATTTACTAACATTGTTTATAAGATAATTTAGACACTAACACAATGTGGGCCTGTGTAGTCTGTAAATAAAGGATTTATTAGTATTATATTATAAATCTACGATTTGTCCTCGGCAAGAGTAGCTTAACCTTGGAGTGTCCTGTGCTGCTGTTATTATTCAAACACAGACCCCTAAGGATCTTTGACCAATAGCATTATTTCATTCAAATTAATACGATCTCATCGCAAAAGTTTTATTACAAAAAAAAAAAGTTAAGGTTGTATATTTTTCGAGCATCCCTCATCATTTTCGTCTGAAGTTTTTCTTGTCTACTTTTGTTTCGAAATCTCATTTGTACGAGATTTGCCTCGTTGATTATTATGAGAATATTGACTATACAATATCGTACGTGACTATGGAAATGATGCCATTGTATCGAGTGTTATTATTTGGCTCTTTCTTCAAAAGGCCTTTACAGACTTTGCTCTGCATCGCTGAACTCACATAATATTACCAGCCTCAGCCAGCCTGTTACTGTCCCACTGCAGTGCTAAGACCTCTTTATAAGCAGAGAAGTCATGAGCATTGCTTACTCAAGTTTATATTAAAACTACTGTAATTCCAGGTTTCCTCACTTCGCTAGTGTCTCATTGTTTCCTGTCTCATACACTTGAGAAAATACGAAAAAGTCACATTGGTACTTACTTTTGCCAGGATTTATATCACAATCTCGTGCATGAGAAGTAGGATTCTTAACCTCTAGGCCATTACAATATATCTCTCATATGATAACTTATTATTTACTTTATAGTTAAGACTTTAAAAGAACCATAACCATAACTTGAGTCTGTTTCAGATTTTTTTTTATTAGGTGATCAGTCAGTCCGCGTTCAGCAAAGACCGCGTCAAGACCGCGTTTAGCATCAGTTTTTTTTCAACTATGTTGTGCTGCATTTGATTAGACTTGAGCCAACCTCCACTCTAATCAAATGCAGCAGAATACCAGTGTTTTACGTGGAGCAATTTCCTACCTGACCTCTACAGCTCGATGACTGAGTAACAACTGCTAGTGTATGGTACAACCACACATTCTGCAATTCAGCAGTTTACGCCGCACATTCATTTCAACTCATAATAATCATCAGAGTGCCTAGTGCGAGTTTGTTTTACGTTAACGCGATCGACACGTTCATGACGTTCGGCGCTCCGATTGGCCCGCTTCAAGCTTTTATCCAATCGGAGAGCCAAACGCGGTGAACGTTTCGATCGCGTTAGCATAAAAACAACTCGCACTTAGGGCACTGTTCGCGTTGGGCTATCAAGTCAACCAGGCGTTCTCGTTACCGCCAACAAGGTCTGCGTCACTCACTTTGTTTTCACACCAGCAGTTCATTAAGCTCATTTTTCTTTAAGTATCTTTCGGTCAATACAGTAGTGTTTTCATAGGTATTTATCTTCTTTTATTTCAATCATACCTCATTTAAAAGTAATGTACAGTCTAGCAAGAGACCGTACAGCTAGTTATTTTTAAATGCTGACTTCAAAATGACGTGTCTGAAAAGATCTACTTACAGAATTGGATTTCATCATTTATTCACATTTAACTTATTGTTGGTTTCAAAGAAACGTTTACAGTTTGCAACACCATTAAAAGAAAATGGCGTGAATTATACAAAGTTTAATTTTAAAGACAAACAGTGCCTTCTCAACCAAAGCAAAAGCAATGTGTTGAACTTCCCACTTCATTTGAAACCACAAGGGACGCATTCACTCAGTTAATTTCGACTCGACACTCAACTTTCAACCAATTCCTATGTTAATAAAGGAGTTAAGAAAATTATAGGGCAATGACTGCTTTGTCGGTTCGTATGTACGTAATGGAAGAAAAAGAGGTTTCCCCATTACTGAAATAACAGTTAGTTCTTCGGATTATATTTGTCGGCGATTATTAAAATATCATAGGAAAGAAACAAGATTTGACAATTGTTAATCTAGCGGAGCGTCGAGACCATGGTGAGTGCGGCATGCATGATGTACAAAGGCGGAATTAATGCCATGGCGTTTTCTACCAGTCAACCTTTAGGTGGTGCAGAGAAAAACTGAGTGGTAGGTGCATTTTTAAATTATTAAAAAAGAAAGCAAACCGTACTAACACTCCTATGTCGACATTAAAATATTATTTTCAACTTTTCCGGTGAATTTTCGACAAACATATTTTATTCAATATTGGTCTCGACAATGTTTCTTTTTGTAACGTTCGTAACGTAACAAGTGAATTGAAGTTTATCGAGCCGGTCTCAAGACTATAGTCATAGTAGTAAAAATTACGAGTGTTCTTGAAGATAATAACAAAATATTACATCTATTCATAATACGCCTGTATTCAAGCGCCAATTTACCGTTTTGGGCACTGTGGGCATGCCTACAACCCTAATTGAGGTCAAACAGAAGAAAATGATCGTGCTCATCACACAAACGTTTGTCTTGAGTGGAATCGAACCCATAACCTCCGGCATAGCAGTCAGGGCCACTAACCACTAGAGCAGGCCAGCCAACGTAGTACTTAGTACTGGATGATATACCAATAAAGTCAAATTATTACCTCTTACTACTACTACTACTTTAAATGCTAATACCTACTCTTGTATTTTATGAAACATAGATATACTACGGCTCGCAGAGTTCAGTTAAATATGATGTATTATGTATCTTTCAAAATCAATGCATTTCAGTAAGGTACTCAGGTTAGGTAGTTAGGTTAGCTATGTGATAGCTTAGGTTAAAAGTAACATTAATTCTTTTAACTATTTGAGTACCCACTCTAAACGATTTGCAAGTGCAAAATACCGAAATTTCTTTCAACTTTCGACGAAAGATGGTTGGGGCCCGGCTAGAAGCGCTGGAGTCCCGACTGCCTCCGGCCGAAATCCTCTGGCCTCCGCTTGCTGCTGACTGGAGGAGGTTGTCTCCTCCGCCCCCCACGTACATGGACCCGAGGTGGTGGGTGGCGCGTCATGTTCACGCGCGCCCCTCTTAGACGTCGCAAGGGGAGTCTAACACCTCACTCACCTCGCTGACTTGGCGAGGCCCTCGGGGGCACCAGTCGGGGGTCGTGGAAGTATCTTCTGCTCCTGTGACCCCCGGCGCAGGTGTGAGAAGGAACACGGGGTGGTTTTTAGTCAGTAAGAGTCTGACAGAGCCCTCCGCCCTCCCCGGGGCGGGGGACTTTAATTTCAGCAGAGGATTTCGATGCCAATACTATTGCACTTGCGTACCATTCAAACAGTTTTTCGAATCTGCGTGTTCGAGACAACGTCATTCGATATAGCGGTTTTCGACTTAATGTGTTTTCGAACTGGCGTACTAGGCAATTTTTTTCGAAATAGCGTTCGTCGAAATAACGTCATTCGGTCTTCATATCACACCCATATCTGACTGTCTAAAATGTACGAATGACAGCCGGGACCAACTGCTTATTGTTTAAGTAGGTACTCTTTTTCGAGGCATCTAGGGGTCTTGGTGTGTAATGTATCAATCCATCTACGGCTTGACCTTTTATGGACCCATGTCTGGTACAACCTCCTCTATAATGAATCTACTTACCACCTCTGTTTTTACAATAAGTTTTCAACTAAATAAATAGGTTGTCTCTGTTTCTGGAACCTTTTATTAAGGTCACAGCGAAAAACTTTAAGTGCTTTTATACATTATAAAATGACGTCGAAAGTAGTGTCAAAACTTGTTGGTTTTAAACTCATGTAAGTAATACTATGATATTTTGTATACGTTACGACCCTCAAACCAGCTAGAATACTTCTTACAGTAGGAACCTACCCTGCTATTATAGCAACACAAAATAAAAGAAAAACTATTCTGCTAATAAACCAAACCTAATCCACAACCAATCTAATTACAAAACTTATTGTGGATGTAAGTACCCACATTTTTAATAAATTGTAGGCAAAGCGAAACACATCGTCATCAAAAAAAGAAATTCCTTCTTTTGGTCGAAGGAAGAATTTAAAACGTTAATATCCGGCTCATCCCCGTTTCTCCCGAGGAGGTAATTAATGTTCAGATAATAAGTTAAGTACGAAAACATTAACGGAATTTATAAGACGAGATTCATAAGCCTTCAACAACGGGGCCCTCATAATTGGGCAATTTTTTACGGGAATTTGTTAAGACGGTACGAATATTTTTAGGTGAATTGCTTGAGAAAGCCCTACCTACTTATATTTAAATTGCTATGTTCTTAATGTAATATTTATCATGCCTGTAGTCGTCGAAAGGTTTGGGCAGAGATATAAAATGCCCACATTTCGCTGTACATGTTTACGCCCTATGTAATAAGAGGCGAGTCTATTACCATCTACAGGACACACGATCAGGCTTTGAGCTGTTACTGAGGAATCGCATACGGAAAACTACAATTAACGCTTTGCAAAAACGGGAATCAAAACCAGGACGTCATACTTAACAGTAGCAATAACGAACACTAGACCTAGGAGGCAGTCAATACTATGTTATATTCTTTTAACCCTGGGTCAAGGCAGTGTCATGAGTCGAAAAAGGTACTTTCATTGGTTGTAGCGTCCTGACGGTTCCGTAAACTAATAATGCTGAATAGGAACCTTACTGATTCAATGTCGTGTTGTAGTGGCCCCCGAGCTTAAGGCACCTACCTTTCATGAGGTTGTGGAAAAGTTTCATAGTTAAAGGTACATACGGAGACCAGCATCGAGCTACCCCAAAGTGTCAAATTTCTTTGAATGTTTTACAACTTTATTACAAATAAAATAAGATTAATACTCAATTAGGAAAATTTTACAATTTGGGGTAACATTAAAACAATTCTTAGATTTTTACCTATGGTGTTTTGCTTAAAACTACAAAAACTGACAAAATCAACGTTTTATGAAATTCTTTCTAGAAAAGTAAAACGTTACTAGTTTACTTCTTTTATTCAGAATTTCATTGGTGATGACAGAAATTACGATGTCATACAATTTAAAGTGAAAAATAACGTCAGGGAACAAGGGAAAACCGACAATACAACGCCTGGGGGGTCAAAATCATAAGCAAAAGTCATGGTGTCGGGATGTTCTTCGTTGTTGCTTTCAAACTGTATACAAGGATAATACATCGTTAGAAGCTTGAAGCCAAACGGTCCGGTGCAGGACCATACGGTCCTAAACTCGTAACATATTGGGCTTGAAGGCCGTTACAGTCAATCAGTGGCAAGCTGCTGGCCTCCAAACAATCTAAAGCCATCCATTGTCTCCACGAGCATCGTTCCCCTCCATTGATTCTTACGACTTGCACGGCAAGATTAGTTGAAACTACCATAAGAGGATTTTTTTGTAAGTAGTTATGATTTTTTTAATAGATTTAGTCCATCAGAGTATGGGTTTGACAATACAGTTCATGAATACATATTACTTATAAGGTCAAACTTTTTTCTCATCAGTAGACAGAACTTACCTGCTGAGATTTGTTTTCATGTATACTTCTTTTGTTTCGTTTACGTTTAACGAGTATGTACAAACATAAACTTTTTAGAATAACACCAATGAAGTCAGTAATATTATGGCATTTTAGAGCTTTCCCTCTTGGCGTTTTTCAAATCATTAACATCAAAAAAATTACTTCAGTACTTATGACGAAACATGCTTTTAAATCATGTATAAAACTACTTACACGGCAGTTCAAAAGTGATGCAAGTAAAATGTGATTTGCAGGTTGGGGTAGTAAGCACACGGCACAAAATCACAAGATATTTTGTCATTAGCTACAGTTCCCCTTTCGTCGTAGCAACCTCAGACAAAACAAAGGCAATGACAAATCAGGCCAACTTGAAAATCTTATTCCAGGTCATTGTTGAAACCAGTAAATTGCTCATACCTGTTCTGACTGAAAACATTTCTAAAACTCGCAAAAATGCCATTTCTGATCCAACGGCGCTTGGCCAGTTGCCACACAGTTTTCCCATCTCACTAGGCTGGCCCTCGGCAGATCAATCACTTACTTAATCTGCTACATAGGTACATTTCCCTTGGGAGGATCCCATTATGTGACTTCGAATTAACTTTTGTTGATCGTGCCGAAATTCGTTAAAGATGCAGCGGCGATAAATCTTTATACTGCGCTCACTTTTTAAGAGCACGTGATTTAAACTAAAAAAATTGACACAAAAAATTGCACAAAAATGTTTTAGCGATATGATCAATATTGCTTACTACTATCACAGTATAAATATTAATACAGTAGGACGACGCCTTTGATCTCTGGAAAAATGCCGACAACGTCTACACGCGTTAGCCCTGCATAATACCTCACGAACTACGAACAACGTTTTGTTCGTAGTTCGGGTGCGGCTTTCCCGCGTCTCGCCTCGCACACCCCGCATGATTGCCCTGTTTAGACAGCTTCGTCGGACGACTGTATGTTTTTAGACTGTGCTACTACTATAGTAGAATGTTATTTTTTTTTTGGTGGAATTGCTATTCAAAGTAAAATCATCACCAAACCAACTAAACAATAACGACTTAAAACAATTTTGCAACAGAGTTACATCTTCCCACTACACACACCCTCACACATACACACTCGCACACACGCAAACACACACACACGCCGGTACTACACTACCCTTTTGCTTGCCATATTAAGCCTTTTTTAGGCTCCTGTAACTTATTTTAAAAGTTTCAACTTCTATTACTGAATTTTATTGTAAATAGAAGCATTATATGATATCATAGAAAAGTAAGTTTAGAAATTAAGAGATTATCAAGTCACAACCTCGTTTTGGAGCAAAGAGGTATTAACTAGTCATCTTTGTACCAAATGATTGAACAAACTATTATATGAGAGCCTTGTTGGAAGTTATATTTTCCAGCCGTTTGGAGTTGAAACTAGAGAGTTTCAACCTCAAACGGCTGGAAAATATAACTAGTAGTGGGGTCCGAGTGCTCATGGCGTTTTTTACGAACTTCCAAGACGCTTAGTTGACACTTCGCGTGACCCAATGGCTGGCTTTTACTTTGGTCAAAGGATAAGCATTGCCATACAACGTGGCAATGCTGTCAGTCTTTTGGGTACACTACCAGTAGACAGCGATGTGGATTAGTTTTTGGACGCAATATTTTAGCTTTATTAAGTATTTTTTCGTTTGTTATCTAGTATATTATATAGTATTTTTAAAAAAAAAACAGTTGTAAATATCAGTGTAAATAAAACCTAAATAAACCCTTAAACTGATAAAAAAATATTATTGGATACTTCCGATAGGCAAGATCAATTTATTTTTTTGGAAAATCTATCTCATCTAAAACAGAGGCGTTCCATTTTTCAGTTCAAACTTGTTGGCTAGTTGCCATGTTGTTTGCTTGCCGCTACCTGAACCTTCACCAGATCAATCACTCAATTAATCTGGCAATGTATCTCCGTTTCCCCTGAATTAGTTTTATTTCAAAGTCACAGTCGGTATTGCTTTGGCTATAAAGCACTTGTTTTCATGTTGAATTGCTGCTTTGTGATCATATTCGTCTCCTGTTTGTAATTTTTAAGTCAATCAGTAATTGGTGCGTTTTTTCGTATAGGTATATAATTTTATTGGTTTTTAGGCTATTTCTGTTATTTTTCTTTTATCCTACTAATATTATTTACGTGAAATTTTGTGATGGTGCTTGAATGTTTGTAACTCAATCATGCGTCAACTATACTTATATAAACGAAACACATAGGATACTTGTATTTTGGTGATATAATATTTTCTCGCGATAAATCGTTATTTTTTTTTATAAAACGGCATATACAAGAGTCATAATAATAGACAACAAGTTATAATAAAATGACTCGGAACTAATAATGTCAATTATTTATAAAAATGTCGGACGGTACCTACAGTAAAGTAAGACCTCTTCTTTGTGAAAAGAAGCAGACCGTAATCTACTACGCGGGCGCTGAACGAGTTGGTATAAGTCACAAGTCTTAAATTTTTTGTGTTTTAGACGTAATAATTAACAATTTACTGTAATTATTTTCACCAAAAATATATTATTTTAAGTTAAAAGTCGTATAAAAAATGGGGCAATTCCAAAATTTCGTCGAGCACAGTTAGAAGCTAATGGGAGGCGGTAAAAGTGGAAGTTTATCATAATAAATGTTAAGAGAGAAGCACCTGAGCTTCCAGGGATATTTCGCAGCACACTAAGTTAATTTAGAGTTTACTGTGAGAAGGCCGTGTGGTTTTCTATGATACAAAGTTTGCTAACTGCTCGTGGAACGTCGTGCGGTATCAAGGTGTAATACTTGCTTGTTGCAACATGTGCAAGAATTTCGTTAGTAATTTTAACGACGGGTCCTGGGTCTTTTGTGTCGTAAGTTGGAAAAAGTACACACGGCGTCGTTTTAGCGACGTTGGAAAATTTTACGCTGATGGCGAAGGACAACAAAGATTGAAGTAAAGTATACTGTTGTAATGATAACTATGACGCCAGATTAGTATTTCAGCCGCGTATCCATGTGAATTCGGTATTACCCATTCAACTGATACATCTCCCAAGATAAAATATGGATTTATCCTTATTACTCGGTTGATAATATAGTTTACATTTTATGAAGAAATAACATGCAATAACAGTTGCGTAGGTTTTTAACCAAATCCTTATATTTAAGCAATCAAAAATCTTACTCCTTGATAATATGAGTATAGATACAAAGTCTCGGAACTCTTTACGAATCCTTCTTGAGAAAAAATCTTCATAAGAGACAGAACTGTTTATTAGTTAGTTTAAACTATGTGTGCACAGTTTGTACAAAAGCGGAGACATAGTGTCATAATATTATTTTTATCACATCTATTCAAAAAGAGATAGTTTATTCCTCGTAAACAGGGACCAAAATAGCTCATTAATCCCTAGGGACCAAAATTGATTTGAATTTGGAATGTGGATATTGTTAGTAAATGTTTCAATCAGCAAAGAGGTGAATCACAAACCATGCGGGAACAATGTATTGAATATGTGACTGGCTGAAAAACTGCGAGCGCGCCAAATTTAAAAAAAGTTGATGAAAAATAAACAACGCGCGAAATTAATAATTAAATGCATTCTGCTTTCGTTCGTAGTTGATTCATATTCAGATATTAGAATTATAAAAAATGAGTGCGTCTTCCTCAAGTGAAAGTATTATATTGACTCCAGAGAATATTGTATCGGATGCTAAAAATGTGATGGAAAGTTACCTACGAAATCCCGTGAACAATATGTCAAAGCATACAACAATTTCATCCTTTGGAAAAATGCAAGAAGAGCAATATCTTTTTCGGAAAATGTGTTTATATCTTATGGTTCTGAATTGTATGTACGTAAATAAATTCTTATTCATAAGTTCCACTTACTTATTTTCTCATAGAGGGTGATAAAAAGTAGAGTGTCCACCTCGGGAGCAACACTATTTTAAGCTCGAGTGGCATACTTTTAATCCCTTGCTGCGCTCAGGATTCTAGTTTAGAATCCCTCGCTCCGCTCGGGATTCTACTCTAGAATCCTTCGCTCCGCTCTGGATTAAAAAAAATACTCTCGCCTTAAAAATAGTTGTTTGCTCCCTAGATAAACAATCTACTATTTTCTACCAGTCAACCTTTGAGTGATGCAGAAACTAACTGTGATTGGAACAATAGTTTTGGCTGCTGTCATATTTGTAAATTGCAACAGATTCACAATATTCAAACTATCGAAAAACGCTACAGGCAGTAAAATGTGTAACAATTGCAAACTGCCAAATACGAAAAAAAATATCATGGAAACAAACAAAAAGTAGAGATAACATTCGTTGATCGACGGTACAACGTTCGTTGTTCCGCCGTCAGAAATCGACAGTTATGATTGAAAAAGTTTAATCAATCCGTCCGCCAATCGCGCGTGTTTTGATGGGAAAACGTACAAGTTTTATTATTGAGTCATTTATTGATATTTCGGGGTGTTGAAATGAGTTAAATTGAACGTTCCAAATTAAAGTAGAATCGTAGCACATGGCGCTCTGTAGTTTCTGCCTACTTCATGGGAAAAAGGCGTGAGTTTATGTATGTAAATTACGATATGAAAAAGTATATACCTGTTAAGAGAGTTTATTCTCTTTATTTTATTCTTTTTAATATCGATACTGTCAGGCTAGAATTAATGTCAGCCGTCAAAACCGACGATTTGCCTTGAAAATATTTCGCGTAGAATCTAATAACATTTAATGTCGCTTCTTTTTTACTAGAGAAACCCAATTATGTTTTGATTAACGCCATCCCATCTCCTTCATCGTATTAATATAACAAATACCATTATGTACTACTATATGACATAAAAAAATTTAACTGAAGAAGATTATAGGACTGAATAAATCCTTGAACTGACATCATGTTTACTGTCGCACACTTCTCATATTTTCCAGTTACTCAAATAGAATTCAGTTTCCTTCCATACAAGCCGTAATCCTCGCAGAGAAAATACACAGACAATGCACTTAAACTCTGTTCTGTCGATAGGGCATTATCTGTCACCACGACCACACGCTAAGCCAATTTGATTTTTATTTCTGAATTCTTAGAAGCCAATTCACGTCGAAGCTTGTTTAGAAATAATTTTCTATCTCGACCCCTTTGTACGCTAGCGTATTGTTATCAAAAGAATTTGATCATCTGTCTCGGATGGCTTTTGCTTTCTTCAATGAAATTTTCCATGACTTATTGTAAAGTTTTAAGAAAGTTACCGAACTTCAGATATTAGACAGAAGATTGTCGAGTAAGAACTAATTCTTATTATCACGCACAAAGTTAATAATCGTAAAATGATATTTTTAACCGACTTCAAAAAAGGAGGAGGTTCTATGTTCGTGTGTATGTATTTTTTTTTTTTATTATGTGTGTTACCTGATTTCTCCGCCATTTGTGGACCGATTCTCGAAATTCTTTTTTTGTTTGAAAGAGTAGACTCCTGAGGTGGGCCCATTTTAATTTGATGAAGATCTGGTGCTGATCTTCGGAGATATACAACGGAACTCTTCAAAAATAGACGGCAAATCTATCGTGATTGCTGAAATCGCTTGGATGTTTATTGTTTATACAACATCATGACGTATCAACAAGCCTGTATGCTCAGAGGGGTAGGCAGATGTGTTCAATATACCAAGATTTCGACAGTTAGGTATGTTAAGTTTCATTTATTAGGGTTAGGTGGATAACCCTATTATAATGACAGGTATTGTTAACAATTAACAATATAAAATGAATTCATGGCAAATGTTTGTATGGGAACAACTAAAAATGGAAAAATAAAAAACTTTTTTACAAAAAATAAAACCGACTTCAAAAATAACACTAAACGGTGTAAAATAACTCTAAATTCGGAAGTCGGTGGCCCATCAAGAATAAGACAAAACTACCAAAGCCACAGACTTCCTAATTTAGAGTTATTTTACACCGTTTAGTGTTATTTTTGAAGTCAGTTTTATTTTTTGTAAAAAAGTTTTTTTATTTCTGTAAATAGGTTCATACAAATACTTTTTAACGTCATTTTTAGCTAGGTGAGGTTGCTGAGCTGTTATGATGCTTTAAATAATATATGGATCAACATATCAGAGAAGTAATGTAAAACATGATTACAAAACAAATGTTGTTCGATTTATCTTGAAAGTTTCGTAGACTATAAATGTATAAGTCTACAAAACTTTCAAGACTAAACAACATCAGACAGACAGACCCAACCAAAACCTAAGATGTGAACCCAAAACTTGAAGATAAACGATACATTTATTCCAAGACTCAAGAAATTCTACCCCAACTTACATTCTAGAAGTCGATAGCCAAATTAATATTAACGACACCAGATGATCCTATCAAATCCTTGGTCCGCAGCCGACCCCTTTATTCGACTTTAAATTTAATTAAAACCTCAAATTTAATTCCGTTTTACTGACGGGATTCTCGGTGTTCAGCAAATTGATCGCTAGTCTCTGCAGGTCGTTAAATTTTGATAGCCAGTTCATTTTTGCTGGTGCTCAATATATTTTCAGTTCTGTCGTTGAATGTAGGTTTTGGGTTATTTTGTTGTAATTGACCTTTTTGAGCACTCAAATGAGCTGTAACAGCAGAAGATTTTGAAATGAAGAATATTAATCTGTAGATTGATGTAGTTGTGATTATGGTTTGGCGGGATAGTGTCCACGTCTTAGTGTGTTCCTAATTTTGCGTATTTTGCAGTAATTGTAACACCCTTGATTTCCATAGGTAGATTTTTTCTTCATTATTTGTTCACGCGCGAACCACTGGTTGCGCCGCGAGCTCATAGTTGCGCCGCGGCCGACGGTGGGGGTTCGAGGTGCGCGGGACGAGGACACGGATCGCGCGCGCGCCGGCCGGCCGCGGGGCCTCCCGCCAGTGTCCAAAAAACCTCGTAGCGAGCGGACGGACATTCGCACCGCACTTCTCATCTCCCTCGCAGTTTTCTCATCAATCTCATCCGCCATTTAACTTTCCGATTGTAGTAATTAATAAATCACCTAAGTATATATACAGTCCGCTTATCATTGAAGAGTACCAACCCCAACATTGGTCCTTCCACCGGTAAAGAAGAATCATCTTTACAAGAAGAAACTGCAAAAGTCGGCAGCGCAGACTCGCCCCACACCACGTGCATCGCTATATTGTGCCGTGGCATCGCTGTCTATGAGCGAAGATTAAGGCGATTGGAGTCATATCAAGTGGAGAACACGTGTGGCGACTATCGTACCGTGCAGTCCACGCTGCGACTGGAAAATTGAAAGGACTGGAATAGTGAGATACCTAACACGTGTGCCGACCTATTGTGCCGCGTGCGTGACCTCGCCGTCAACGAGACTACGGGTGAAGATTGAGGCAACTGGAGTCGTCAGTGGTCATCACGACGTGCGCCATCTACTGTGCCGTGCTGTCTACGTGCGTTACGAGTGCAGATTTATCTGGATTATCTGGAATCATCAGCGAAAACCACGTGCGCCGACCTATGTGCCGCGTGGCGTCGCCGTCTACGAGTGAAAACCGGAGTTATCAGCGAGTTACACCACGTGTGGCGATCTATTGAGCCGCGTCGCGTTGCTGTCTCCCAAGGATTGTGTGGATAAGGACAAGGGCGTGTTGTGAGTTCGTTCCAATTTTTCCTTTATTCACACTTCCATGCATATTGCATTAGTCTATAAATTGAAGTCATCTCCATTCCCTATATTTGAGTTGGCTCAAGCTAATCACTTCGCATGTACCTACCTATTTTCACTTCGCTTCGCTAGGCGTGTGGCAATCGCATTGACGGCATTTTGATGCATACCTACAATTTTACAACCAAATTGTTTCTATTCAGTGCTTAATTATTTTATTTTATTCAGCTATTACAGTGTTGGCTGAGTGTGATAGCGTGTAAACCTATTCAGCATTCATTGCCCGCTAGCATTCGTAAATTATCAAAAGTGCTTACAATTTGGTTTCTTCGTGTTTCTCTATTACAAGATGGCCGACAAACTTATTAAAAAACGCAGTTCGATGAAGGCTAAGCTTACCAATTTCAAAACTTATCTTAACACTTTGGAAGACAGTGATCGACTATCAGACTTGCAAGTACTAGATCTAGGAAGTCGGTTTAGTAAATTTGAACAGTTGTATGACGAGTTTAATGTATTACAGACCGAGATTGAGCTGTTGTCGGACAATCCCGACGATGCCTACGCGGATCGCTTCAAGTTTGAAGAAATTTACCACAGCTTGGTTGCCACGGCGCGGAGGTTTATTGCTGCTGAGCAACAGCATCAACCACAGGATTCCGCAGGTTCCGTATCAGGCTCCGAGGTGACAGGTGGGACAAAAAACAACTTTATACGTTTGCCTAAAATTGATTTACCTCGTTTTGATGGCAGCTATCAGTGTTGGTTAGAATATAGGGACACTTTTCTATCATTGATCCATAATAATAACAACATTGATAACATAAATAAATTTCACTATCTACGTGCTTCCTTAAAAGGACAAGCCGCTGAAATTATCAAAAATATAGATTTTAGACATGAAAATTACAAGTTAGCTTGGGACTTATTAAGTGAGCGGTATAACAATAGCCGCCTGTTAGTAAACAATCATGTCAAGGCCCTGTTCAATGCAGAGCCTATTACCAATGAATCTAGTGCTGCCTTACGCCGCCTTGTTGATGTTACGAATAAAAATATACGAGCATTAACATTGTTAAAGGAGCCCTCACGGGATACTCTAATTATTTACTTAATGACATTAAAATTAGATAGTACCACCAGTAGGCATTGGGAAGAGTACCGTAATACTTTATCAGACTCACCCACTTTAACTCAGTTTTGTACATTTATGAATAATAAGGCCGATTTACTAGAGACTTTAGAGGAAAATAAAAAACTAGATTCAGTGCAACCATCTAGCGGTAATAAATCAAAAAGTTTCATTGTTACCTCGCAAAAACAAGAAACAAATAATGACAAAAACAAAATTAAAATTAATTGTCCTATGTGTTCTCAAAATCATTATCTTTATTCATGCCAAAATTTTAAGAAATTAGCCGTAGAAGAAAGACTGCAAAATGCAAAAGAATTCAAAGTATGTTTGAATTGTTTACGGGTTGGCCATACTGAAAAGCGTTGTAGATTCACTCGCTGCAAGTACTGTAAGAAGAGTCATAATACTTTATTACATTTAGATCAGCCTGATCCTCAAGTACTACAATACCCTATGCCTAGTACATCCTCTAATAATGTGTCACTTTCAGCAGATATACAGCCTATTTCTCAGAGACACATTTTACTGTCCACAGCTGTGGTGAGAGTGGCGAGTGGCACAGGCGAAAGGTATAACGCCAGAGTCCTATTAGACAGCGGTAGTACAGCCAACTTCGTCACCGACAAGCTTTGCTCAGATCTGGGATTGTCTCGAGTTGGTACCACATCCAAGGTCACAGGTATAAACAGTTTGACCAGTAACAGTACACATTCTTGCAACCTTACTATTGAGTCCACATATGAACATTACTCTTTTAATATAACATGTCTCATACTACCAGAGATTACTAGGAGATTGCCAGCAACCTACATAAATACTGAAAACATACCAATTCCTTCAGGGTTATTTTTAGCAGACCCATCTTTTAATGTTCCATCAGACATTGATATTCTGTTAGGAGCTGAACTGTTCTGGGATGTTATTCTAGCCAATCATATCAATTTAGGAAAGAATTTACCAAAGTTGTGTGAAAGTAAATTAGGGTGGCTAATTTCTGGTACTGTACCTGCTAGCATACATAAACAAACACATGTATGTAATTTTTCAAAAATAATTACTAGTCCTGACTTAAATAAATTTTGGGAACTTGATACAATATCGCCCAAGCACTGCCTTTCTATGGAGGAACGTGCTTGCGAAGAAAGTTTTAAATTAAATACCGTCCGTGGTTCAAACGGTCAGTTTGTAGTTACTATGCCACTTAAGGCAAGTCCAAGCGTTCTTGGCGACTCATACACTGTCGCTAAACGTAGATTTTTATCATTAGAAAAACGCTTTGAACGTGATCCGATTTATAAAAGTATGTACATTGATTTCATGAAAGAATATGAAGCATTAGGCCATATGACAGAGGATAGCAATTTAACAAATAGTCATAAAAATAATAATAGTTATTTTTTGCCACACCATGGGGTTTTGCGGGAATCAAGTAAAACCACGAAGTTGAGAACAGTCTTCGATGCATCAGCAAAATCTACATCGGGATTATCACTTAATGACATACAATATGTAGGTCCGACTGTGCAAAATGATCTACTCTCGATCTTACTGAGAGTTAGACAACATAAATATGTAATTTCAGGGGATATCGAAAAAATGTATCGAGCAGTCGAGTTAAACCCCAGTCAACGATCGCTACAACGCATTATATTTAGGAAAGACGCGTCAGAACCACTCAGAACTTATACATTAAATACAGTCACTTACGGGACGGCGTCGGCGCCTTATCTCGCGACTAAATGCCTAGTGAGCCTTTCAGAGGCTACAGATAATCAGCATGTGAAAACTAGCATCCAGCGTGATTTTTATGTAGATGATTTGTTGAGTGGATCAGATACTATAGACGGCGCAATACAACTTTGTCAGGAAATAAAATCAATATTAAATACAGCTAAATTCAATATAAGGAAATGGCAGTCAAACAGCACTCAAATTCTAAAAGAGATAATAAACATAGAGGATGACTCATGCCTTGATTTAGATTTGTCAAATAATTATACATCAAAGACATTAGGGCTACTATGGATTTGCAAAACAGATGTGTTATCATTTTCCATTAATATTGACATTAACACAACAATAACAAAAAGACACATTTTATCTATAATAAGCCAAATTTTTGACCCCTTGGGGTTAATTGGTCCATGTGTTGTTGAAGCAAAAATTATTATGCAAAAATTGTGGGTCAATAAATGTGACTGGGATGATAAGGTTCCTCAGGACATAGCAGATCAATGGTCTAAGTTTGTAGAGGCATTAAAATATTTAAATACTTTAAATATACCCAGGTGGGTTATATGTGACAACTGTATGATTAATGAAATACACATATTTACAGATAGCAGTGAAAAGGCATACGGTGCTTGTGTCTATATACGCAGCATTGACAGCAGCAATGCAGTCACGGTACGCTTATTAACTTCTAAAAATCGGATAGCCCCAATAAAACCAACAACGATGCCCAGGTTAGAGCTATGTGGGGCGCTATTAGGTGCAAGATTGTGTACAAAGGTCAAAGAATCCCTTACCATATCAAGTAGCCGATGCGTCTTTTGGTGTGATTCAACGATAGTGTTGAGCTGGTTATCCACACCATCAACACAACTTAAGCCTTTTGTTAGGCATCGTGTCAATGAGATACAGGAGACTACCCAAGGATCCATGTGGAACTATGTGCCAACACGGGACAATCCCGCGGATCTGGTTTCTCGAGGGGTGAAGGCTGATCATATCAGCAATTCTAGTTTATGGTGGGCAGGCCCTTCATTTTTGTTACAGGATGAATGCCTGTGGCCGAAACCGCCAAACAATGTTGCAAAGCAAGACTTACCTGAACTAACTTATTTTGTAAATCAGTCTGACAATAGTCACACTCACACTCCATTAGGTCGAACAGACATTTCACAATTAATTCATAAATGTTCAGATTTTAACCGTTTGCATAGAATTGTGGCCTATGTTAAAAGGTATATTTACAATTTAAAAAATAAACAAAATAAGTTGGTAGGGTGGTTGTCCAACGAGGAAATCCAATGTGCAATAAAATGTATTTTACTAAATGCACAACTTGAGAGTTTTCCGGATGAATATTCTATTTTAAAATTAGGAAAAGCCTTGCCTCATAAAAATCGACTTATTTCTTTATCTCCTTTTTTAGATTCAGACAACATTATTCGTGTCGGGGGCAGGCTTAGTAACTCGCCATACGATTACAACGTGAAACATCCCATTCTCATGTGCAGTAAGCATCACGTAACTAAAATCATGTTTCAAGCTGTTCACAGAAAACTATTACATGCAGGACCTCAGTTGCTCTTGGCAAATATTCGGCAAAACTATTGGCCCTTAGGGGGTAGGAATTTAGCTAGAGTGACAGTTCAAAAATGTGTCGTGTGTTTTAGGCACAAAGCTCAAAATGCCCAACCTATAATGGGACAACTTCCAAATTCACGAAGTAACTTAGAATTTCCATTCTTAAATTCAAGTGTTGACTATGCTGGCCCAATACTGATCGCTGACCGGAAGGGAAGAGGGTGCAGGCTTATAAAGTCGTACATATGTATTTTTGTTTGCCTTGCTGTCAAAGCTGTTCACCTGGAGCTTGTCACGGATCTCACAAAGGAGGCATACATGGCTGCTTTGGGGAGATTCACTGCGCGCCGTGGCAAGCCTCGTAGCATATTGTCCGATAACGGTACAACTTTTGTCGGTTCTTGTAATCAACTCCGTCTTTTTTTGCAGACCTCAAATATTGCATATGATGTCGCTCAGGAAGGAATTGAATTTAACTTTGTGCCTGCCTACTCCCCACATTTCAATGGCGTTGCTGAGGCCGCCGTGCGCTCCACGAAACATCATCTTAAGAGACTGCTTAAACTAACGCATTTCACGTACGAGGAGATGGCTACGTGCCTAACTCAAATAGAGGCTATTCTCAACTCCCGACCTCTTACTCCTTGTTCTCCTGATCCACTTGATTTTTGTGCCCTTACTCCTTCTCACTTTTTAATTGGAAGATCACTCACGTCCGTTCCGTATCCACAGATGACTGACAGCGGAAACATCAGTCGACTCGAGCGATTCCAAAGGGTGGAATACATCAAACAACATTTTTGGAAAAGGTTTAACACCGAATACATATCTCTGCTACAGCAAAAAACCAAGTGGTCTACAACATCAGGCGACATCAAGGTGGGGAGCCTAGTCCTGGTCAAGGATAAGGCGCTTCCACCTCTCTGCTGGCTGCTGGGCCGCGTGGTGCAAGTGTACCCGGGCTCCGATGGCGTCGTGCGAGTCGCCGAGATGAAGACAAAGAAGGGGACTATTCGGCGAGCCTTCAACAATATTTGCCCGCTACCAATCCTTTGAAGAATGCTTCAACCCGGGGAGCATGTTCACGCGCGAACCACTGGTTGCGCCGCGAGCTCATAGTTGCGCCGCGGCCGACGGTGGGGGTTCGAGGTGCGCGGGACGAGGACACGGATCGCGCGCGCGCCGGCCGGCCGCGGGGCCTCCCGCCAGTGTCCAAAAAACCTCGTAGCGAGCGGACGGACATTCGCACCGCACTTCTCATCTCCCTCGCAGTTTTCTCATCAATCTCATCCGCCATTTAACTTTCCGATTGTAGTAATTAATAAATCACCTAAGTATATATACAGTCCGCTTATCATTGAAGAGTACCAACCCCAACATTATTGTTACTGTTACTTTTACTAAGTGATATGGATTGTTGTCTGAAATAAATGAATTATTATTATTATTTCCTTTATTTTACATTTTATACATATCAATTATATTTTTAAATATTAAAATCCAAAAATAAAAAAAAACATTTAAAAATTTAAAAAATAGTAGCCCACCGGAATCGGGAACAGGGTCCAAGTTACCGGTGGTCAGGGCTCCTGAGAGAGGAAACGCCTAACAATGCGCGCCGTGTCCAAGAGTACTGCCTTCTGGATCAAGCCCTTGATCCAGAAGTATTATTATTATTATTGTTTTTTTTTTCAAAAGAGTTTGGTACAGTGTTCTGTTACAATAATTAGGTTTCCCAAATTAGAATGTAATACAAAAAATTACTCCGGCGTCCTAGCTAGGTTACATAGTAAACTGTATTAAGGTATGCCAGCCCAAGTTCCCATGACAGGATTTCATAATTTCAAGAGACTGCCATCAACAATGTTCCTAAATCTTACTAATATTATAACTTGAAAGTTTGTTTGGATGGATGGCTGTAAGTTACTCTTTCACGCAAAAACTACTGAACGGATTTGCATACAATTTAGTACACAGATAGTTAAAAGATTAAAAAGATTAAAGATACCGGGCTGGTATCCGCAACTCCACGTCAAAGCGCGTATTTTGCGTAAGGGACATAATCTACCACGCGGGCCCAGTGCGAATTGGTAGATGTCACATGTCTTCGAACTTTTCGGTTCTAGGACATGCCGGTTTCCTCACGATGTTTTCCTTCACCGTTTTTTGAGAGCAGTGGTGATGAAATAAATTACACAAAGTAATGCGCCTGCCTGGGTTCGAACCCACGACTTACTGTTCGTAAGTCGGGGCCGCCACCGCTGCTCTCTACACAGATAGTTTATAATCTATATTAACACAAAGGATAGTTTTTATCCCGATTAAATCTTCCCGTGGGATATTTTTCGAGTTGTAGCGGGCGAAGCCGCTGGCAACAGCTAGAAATAAATAATTTTAAGGCAGTAAACCATGCGGCACTGCTTCAAGGCCCATTAAAAGTAGAAGATGACTTGATTCAGAGAAGTAATGATGAGGATGGGTACGATGATAGTTGTGACAAGACATTACCTGACCTCCACAACCATTAAAGTAGAGAAAACCACTTTATGTTAATCACATCCTATCATAGGACTGAATATGCAAATCAGCTGCCATAAAACAACAGCCGAAACACTAATACGCAGATTGAGCGGAATTAATTCAATTTTCCCGTTACTTGCTTAAGTAATTAAAATATTAATTAAATTTCCCTTTAGCATAGCGGAGTTCCAAGCGATTCCATTTAACGTCCGACGAACTTGGAAGATTTTCTATAAAACCTAGTTTACTCCATACCTACATGTTGATCGGTGCCTCGTTATTTTAACAACCCGTCATATACAGAAGACTCGTTCGCAGTCTTGATAGACGTTTACGCAAATGGCTGCGGAAATCTGTAGGGAATTTTGAAAAAAGTGCATAAGTACGGTAACATAATAAAAACTATATGAGAAATCGGAAAAGCTTTTAATTTAGATCAACATTTGTCTTTTGACTGACTCGTTAGTCGCAAGGTCGCAAGCGCTACTACTGAGCATGAGGTCTCGGGTTCGATCCCCAGGTCGGGCAAAGTGTTATTGAGTTTTTCTATCTGGAATTTCTCAGTAACAGCCCGGATTTGTGCCCGATTGATGGTAATAGGCTCGCCTCCTATTACATGGGACTTAAACATGGCGAAATGTGGGTGTACTACCAGGTACCTACACCTCTGCCTAGCCCTTCCGGAATTACAGGCGTGACGGTATGTTATGTGTATGTTATGTTATTTGTCTTTTTCTAACATTTTTAGGGTTTACTTTCAGTCTTACCAGATGCAGCTAAATATATTTATTTTAGATGGCTTCGTTGGTCTAGTGGTTCCGGGGTCGATCCCCGGGTCAGGTTAAGTGTTATTGAGTTTTTTTCATCTATGATGTTACAGTAGCAGCCCGGGAGTCTGGATTAATGCCCGATAAATGGCAATAGGCAGTATGGGGTTCTTAAAAAGGGGAGTAAATAGGTTTTTAAAGGGTCGGCAACGCGCGTGTGGCGCCCATGGTGTTGCAAGTGTCCATAGGCTACGGTGACCGCTTACCATCAGGCGGGCCGTAAGCTTGTTTGCCACCGTCGTGGTATAAAAAAAATAATAATAATAGGCTCGCCCCCTACTACACAAGACTAACATAACTGGCGAAGTGAGTGTGTACCCGCAGATGTGTACCACGTACACCTTTGCCCAACCCCACGGGGATTACAGACGTGATGTTATGTTACACCGGAAAAACTTATACTTAATTTAGATCAACATTTGCCTTTTCCTAACTTTTTTGGTGTCGGTTTCCAGTCTAACCAGATGTAGCTAAACATTTGAGTTTTAGCTGGTCACAGCCTTATAATAGAATAGAATAGAATAGAATAGAATACTCTTTATTGTACACCATAAAAACTAGACTACTAAATAGTGAGTGGCTAGTAGGATAATAATATTTGTTTATTTTTTTTCTACCACAAATATTACTTACTAGCTTCTGCCCGCGACTTCGTACGCGGATCCTGTTGCTTATGCCAGCGACAACGGGGTCGTCAAAATCGAAGATCTGAAACGTCTGATGTCGAATTCTAAAAGCCCGGGGACGGCAAAACAATGGAATGCGCGAGACGATTCAAGACGTTCCAGATTTTTTATTTTTGTTGGTCAACAGGAAATGCCATCAGGCTTAACAACTTTTGCTAAGACGCCATTTCTATTATGTGTAGGTTATATTGTCGTTGGGCTTTGGAGTTCTACTACAGGTGCTCCAGATCTTCAAATTTAGTTACACAGCAGAAAACACTCTTCACGTGGAATAGTTTTTGCAATGGCACCATTTTTATATCTCTTTTACTTTAGGTGTTCCATTTTCCAAAATAAATTATAGCCTATAAGTTGCGTGACGTTCACGATCAGTGGTCAGTCGCGCATCTCCTTCCCCCACTTATCTCTAGAGTAGATGCGTATATACGCTGAAAACACAAGCGTGATGCTTTTTCCGTGAACGTCTCCAACTCGCGAGACAGTGCATGATGTTCACGATCAGCGGTCAGTCGCGCACATATTCTTCACTGGTGTCTAGAGACCTGAATACCTGGTAGATACGTAAATACGCTGAGAATGCAGGCGTGCTTCGCGATCCCAAGAAGTTTCCACGGAGCGAGTTGCAACCTCATGTTCTCGAACAGCATCAAGTCTCTACTAACGCTCTTCGGTAGATTGTTGGGATCTTATGATCTTTAATCATTTAGCACCTTTGGAACATTGGGAAAGATTTGACCTCTTTCTAGGTATGGTTATAGTTTTATTGTGATGATACCTGATCAATTAAAATCTAAGTGGCTACTCCCCTGCGTTACCGGGTAGGCAACCATGTAACGAAGATAAATGGAAAAGGAAATTAAACACTCAAACAACATAAGCCCGAAGGCATATTTATACGATAAAAAAAAATGGAAGTTTTGGCCAGTAGAGTCTAATTATTTTCAATGATATACCATCGTCATCGAAATTTAGTCCTGAACTGTTCCCGCCTTCACCGCGTGGTGTTATTTTATAATTAGGTATGCAATGAAATTAGTGATAGCTTTAATTTCTATATCAAATGTTTCTGATCTTCGATTTTTATAAGTCAACAGGAAATGCCTTTCAGACCGAACAACTTTTGCTAAGACGTCATTCCTATGTGAGTTATGGTGTAGCTGGGCTCTTGGAGTTCCACAACAGGTGTTCCAGATCTTCGATTTTTATACGTCATCAGCGAGTGCTCATAAGGCTGAACAACTCGTGCTAAGACGTCATTCCTATATATGTTATAGTGTAGCTGGGCTCTTGAAGTTCCACATCAGGTGTTCCGGATCTTCAAATTTATTGTCTCAGTAGAAAATGCTCATCACGTGGAACAATTTTTGCTATGGTACCATTTTTGTATCTCCTATAGTTTAGCTGGTCTGTTGCGGTTCTGCATCAGGTGTTCCGGATCTTCAAATTTATTCTCTCAGCAAAAAATGCTCATCACGTGGGACAATTTTTGCTATGGTACCATTTTTGTATCTCCTATAGTTTAGCTGGTCTGTTGCGGTGCTGCATCAGGTGTTCCGGATCTTCAAATTTATTCTCTCAGCAAAAAATGCTCATCACGTGGAACAATTTTTGCTATGGTATCATTTTTGTATCACCTATAGTTTAGCTGGTCTGTTGCGGTTCTGCATCAGGTGTTCCAGTTTCCAAGGTAAATTATAGCCTATGTGTTGT
Organism: Euplexia lucipara; assembly: GCA_921972225.1. Lineage (NCBI taxonomy): Eukaryota > Metazoa > Arthropoda > Insecta > Lepidoptera > Noctuidae > Euplexia > Euplexia lucipara. The sequence continues at coordinate 19,771,541 of OV179156.1, forward strand.
CCAGACTTAATATCTATACAACAAAAAAAATCATTCAAATCCGTCCAGTAGTTCCGAAGATTAGCGTGTGCAAACAAACAGACAAACAGACAGACTTTTTTTTTGGATTCGTGCTCTATTACTGTTTCTAAACCCCCTTCAATTATTATTTTTTAAATATATTCAATGTACAGACACAGTTTTTTTACAGTCTTATTATATGTATAGATATAGATATAGATAATAGGATACCCCTTAGTTAGACTGGTTTTCAAACGATTAGGCTTCTGACTACTCGTAGTTAACGACTGCCAAATATCAATGCTCATGACGTAGTGTGATGTAAAGGGAAGTGATTGTACTTCATTTCATATCACATTACTTCACTACATCAAAATATCAACGCTAATTGAGGCCTTAAGGCGGGTTTTGTGCCTACCTGATCGCGTTAACGTTAACTTCACTGGGAACGCAAATAAATGTGTACAAAATCGAATCGATTAGATACGAATAAAGAGTCACATTAGCTACCCTCAGATCATCAGCTTTTAGCGATAAGGCCGTTCATAGAAATATCCTATAGTAGGCTCTTAAAGTCATTATTTTTATATTTAAAATGATGGTGTAAATACCATGAACTGTTTTATCATTGTCATTATCATCGTGTGTACGATGCCTAAAAGCATTTAATTTCTCAAAATTTCAACAAATTATACACACAGTCACATACATACTAACATTTTCATCACCTGCCTATAGCTTTTTCACAGAGAGATTTAATTATTGTCTTTGCTTTTTTCCAACTATGTTAAGGTCAGCTTGCAATTAACCGAATGCAACTGTTGAGTTCCGATGATTTACTTGAAGAGGTTATCTGACCCGCCACAACACAGTCACTGGTTTCGAAATACCTTTACATTTCGAACTTTCAAAATCTACCATACATACATACAAAACCCTCACGCCTTTTTCCCATGTTGGTAGGCAAAAACTACAGAGCGCCATATGCTACGATTCTTACATACTTCTTTTGCCTCGTTTACATTCATACATGTTGTCAAATACTCACACGCCGGTTGAGAGTACTACGCACCTGACCTTTCTGACCTCTCTCACCAATAAGGTCCATGTATGTCCTTCTAGGGCGTCCCCTTACGGCGTTCCCACTTACATCTGCCCTGTAAATACCTTTCGTTAATCGCCTTTCAACGTCACCAAACCATCTAAGCATACTCTTTCAATTTTTTAAACCACAACTTTGCTTTACCACATCATTCCTCAATCTGTCATTCATTGTTACACCACGCATATTTTGCAAGGAACGCATTTCTACAGCATTTATTCTACTTTCATGTCTCTTTTGCCACGCCCAACATTCACTTCTGTACGTTAGTGTGGGCACCATTGTGAACAGCCAGTCGTGCCTTTTCGGACATCGACTGGCTGGTCACAACGCATGTAGAGCGCCCTTCACTTTATTTCCCGCATTCACTCTCCTTTCCACATCAGCATCAATCTTTCCATCCCTTGTAAATATACTTCCCAGATATATAGAGTTGGGTAAATAGCCGGCTGCTTTGAGTTATTAGCGATTATAATCCATAAGTATCCATTAATAGCCACGCAATGGCTAATAACCCTGCTATTAATGTATTGTTAAAAAAATAAAAGGTTTTCTTTTGTTTAGTGGAAAATCTGTAGTGTGATTAAATATATTGTAATTCTTTTTGTTTATTTTCACTTTTTGTATATGAAAAAGTGTTTTGGGAAATTCAAGGAAAAAACAATTGAAAATACCCGAGCGGTTAGTAGGTAACATGTGCGTCCCCGAACCCCCGTTTTCGAGCTATCTCTTTCTGGCGCTAATATTTATTCGTGCCTGAAAGAGATGCACTACAGCGAAATTAATAAATAATAATTATAATAAATATAAAAAAAATATAACATAATTATCTATACTTACATAAAATAAATCTGTAAAAGTAAAAATTCTGCACATTGAAAATATCAAAAAAATAAATGACACTGTAAGTGTTACTTGACCGACACCGAACCCAAAAATGTGATTAAAAATTTTTGTCTGTCTGTCTGTCTATATGTTCAGGCATCACGCAAAGAACTTGGTATAATTATTCTTTAATATCTTGGGCACCACACTGGGTATTTTTTATACCGGAAAAGTATGTACAATAAAAAACAAACTTAATTTTGCGGTTCGATCCCTAGGCCCGATTACTGTACCAACCGAAAATAATAAGTTTGTCGTAGATTACGTCACCCGCAGTGGAGTTCACTAAGAGGCGCTGCACACGGCTGAGATACTATAATATTTTATCTTAAGATACAATATCGGTCGTCATAAAATTCAATGGACACTACGAAGATTTTTAGTTATTTTAAAACTATGATATAGATCTCTCAAGATATTATTTAAATCAAAAAATGTCAATATCAATATAAATTCTTGTTAATATTTAATGTTATTACAAAATAAGGTAAAAGTAAGTTATCTATAAAATCATCAATCAATTAATCTTCTTAAGAAGTCTGTTTTGTAATTTTACCTATGCAAGCAATAAAAGGCTTTTTATTTTATTTATTTATATATTGTATCTTTAGATAAAATATTATAGTATGTATCTTAGCCGTGTGCAGCGCCTTTTGGTGAACTCCAGTTCACCAAGGGGCCACCACTGCGGGTGACGTAACCTACGACACACTTATTATTTGCGGTTGGTACAGTAGTCGGGTCTAAGGATCGAACCGCAAAATTAAGTTTGTTTTTTTATTGTATATATGTTTCCGGGATAAAAAGTTACTTTTTACCAAGTAAATGTACCAAGTTTCATTGTAATCAAACCGGTAGTTTTTGCGTGATACGTGAACATACAGCCAGACCGACAAAAAATTTTTTAAACACATTTTTGGGTTCGGTTACAGTCTAGTAACACCCCCTGCCATTTAGTTTTTTGATATTTTCAATGTACAGAATTCTTACTTCTACAGATTTATTATAAGTAAAGTATATAGATATGCAAAATTTATTTACGACAAAGAAAGATGATGAAAATGAAGTTTAGAATGAAGTCTAAACCTGAAAACCATGAAGGGAAATTTTCAATCACTAAAATAACATTAACAGCAGGGTTATCATCCATAATGGCTATTAATGGCTATTAACTGAGTTTTAATCGATTATTAGCCAAATGCTATTAACCGGATTATTATCATTGCCCATCACTACAGATATACAAAGTCAAAATCTACTTACTCAAATTAGGCTGGCAATCTAGTAACCGTATTTTGAAAGTCATGAATTAAATAAGACACTGCTCAAACACAGCAAAACATTGCTTCGCAGTGTTTCTGCTGGTAAGAAGAAATTTACACTGTTATGTAAATACAATCACATAAGCATTCATTACACTAACGAGAAAAAGAAAAAGGAACAGATTCGAACTCAGACGGATCATCGTTGTTACTGTACTGCAGCTTTCTGACAAAAATCTCCTAAAAAATGTGCGAGTCGAATGTTATTCTTTCATTTCAGTTTTGAATGGAAACGTGTCTGAAAATGTAATATTTTATATTCAGTTCAGTGTAACGTGAAACTTCCCGGATTGATTGTTTCATTTTAATTGATGTTTCGTTATTTTTACGTTCGTACGTGAGGCCTGTCTGTGTTTACGATCCATTTTTTTTTTCTAAATATTCAATTTGTTTTACTTATTTTTTGGACTTTACTTGTGATGATTTGTTACGAGTCTATTGGCCGGGGACATGTCATAAGACTTACATAAAGGCAATTTGGTGCAATTTGATGTGGATAAGGTTGTCTGTAAGAGATCGCTTTAAGATATGCACTTCTTCTAATATTTTTTTCACTCTCCTCTATGCGAACACTGTCTTTAAATAGAATCCAAAGATTTCACTTAGCATTTTTATATAATGATGATGATTTTGCCGTTCCATAGGAATCAACAATAGAATAGCACCGAATCGAACGCTGACCCATTTCAAAATTACGTCAGTATTGAATCCAAATCGGCATTAACGTCATTTCGGCTTTGCGTCGACAAATCAACATTTGGCACGACAAGTGTACAATTTATACATCGCCAATCACGCCTACACGCGGTTGAAATAACGATCTAAACGAGACATTTGAATTATATTTGTGGATATCAGAAATCGATTTGAAAGGGTTATTTGCTAAATACTAACAGCTGCACGGGACGACTGAAAGTAGATTGGTGACCATTCACAGTATTACATGCAGGTAAAATCTCAGCTGTCATACGCAGATCTTTGACAGTCAGTAGTCAGACAGACAGTCAGACAGTAGTCACAAACCCGAACGTTTGATAACTAGTTAAACCAAGAGGTCTCGAGTTATCCAGGCACTGGGTCGTGGAGAGGTCTGACAGATCGTTACGCTATACTTATAAAACACGAATACTTAGCTGCATCAGTCACTAGTGCCCCATATACGTCTCCGAAGTAGAAACTACCACATACTTCGTCAGGCTCCCTTAACGCAATCAAGCTGACACAAACCTCTTCAAAACTAGGTGTACTCTAGCTAGCAGATCATAATTGACACCTATCCAAACGTGATAAAAGTAAGGAAGGATTCAATTTTTCCGTTTACAAAGCTGCATCGAAAGTGCATTGCCAACAAGTGCGCGATGTCCGGGCGGACGGCACGTTCCACCCAAAGCTCACGTTTCGCTGACGACGCGGAACTCTGCTTACCCACCTCTTGAGATGTTTATACGGTTCAAGTCGGGTTTGATGTAGGTCGGCGAAGTAGGTTTAGTGGGTGAAAATTGTATGGTGATGTAGAAGATAATTTGAACTTTTGAAAGATGAACATCATGTACCGTTGTGATTAAGATAACTTAAAAGTAGAAAAATATTACGCAAAATTGAATATATTACCTGTATTGGCTTCTGGTAAAGAACCAGGACGTACTATGTCTGAAATTGTTAACCCAAGTTGTGCAAGAGATTAATTCACAGAACGCACTTCCTTCTCTGCATGAGAAGAGGCTTATTCCCTGCAGAGGGACAGTAACAGAAAAGTACTATTTATTTGTTAATATTTTAAAATAACTTTCTCGGTGATCTAGTAGTCGCACATGCTACACAACTGCTAAATCATGGGTTTGATTTCCCGGTCGGTAGTGTTGTTGGATTTTTCCATCCGGAATTTCTCAATACCAGCTCGGAGGCCGGTTTGCTGCCCGGTTGGTACAGTCTACTACCCTATTACATGGGAATAAAACTGGCGAAACGTGGGTATAGACATAGGAACTGATGATACTACTATAGACACACCATTAGAAGAATAAAGTCGTTTTAGTTTTATATTTTTTTGTTTATTTTATTATTATTTGTAATATTTCCTTAAAACTAAGGGTATTTAAGTCAAGAGTGAGTAGGTTAATTCTAGGCAAGAATGCTTTATCGTCGACCACATCATCGCTTATCATCAGGTTAGATAGTGATCAAACGCGAGCCCATTTAGAAAAAAATAAAAGGTTAAGTAAGTAACGTCTTTGAAAACTAAGACCATGACGAAAATATCTTAGATTTGAACTCCGCAAGCAATCAAAACACTTGCTAAAAAAAATTGGTATGTTTAGTAGGCCCCACGCAGCTCCCTGGTGTTACTTAAACCCATGTCACAATGTAACCCCAGTAGGGTCTAACGTAACTCACAAAATCGTGTCCAAAGTTCAAACTGAGATTTTTTGGTATCCACCAGTGAATGACTAAACATTTATCTCGGAGGAATTTACAGGTTCTATTTTCAGATAAAAAATCTCAAGGCGCTTTGCACATGGAGCAACTATTGCAGCAACTGGCAACTAGCTTTATACATATAATATTATCAAATGGGATTGCACACACATAGAAACTCGAGCAACTAACAATTTGTAAAGAAACCTTTTAAAAAGTTGATCGCCTTAACTAAAGTTGCTCCGTGTGCAAAGCGCCTTAATCAAAGATTACAAAGAAGTTTACGAAAATATACCTTAAATATTTTTATTGTCTTGAAGTAGAGTACCTACTTATCTATTTTAGTTCTATTGACGTTATGTATAATCTAAAGTAGAATGATCAATACTTTGCGTGGCCTGTTGGTGAAGTAGTTAGTAACCCTGACTACTATGCCGCAGGTCGTGGGTTCTACTCCCATCGAGAACAAATATTTGATGTGCGAGCACGATCATTTGTTCTGTGTCTGTGTGGTGTGTATGTATGTATTTAGAAATATATAAAAATGTCAGTTGTTTAGTATCCATAACACAAGTTCTGCTTAGCTTGGGACTAGATGGCGTTGTGTGAGAGTCGTGGAATATTATTATTACTATAACATAATTTGATTCTTACGTGGAACGAAGTTGGTTTGTTTATGTTGGAGGTTGATACTCTTTGTATAGACGCTAACACATCAACCTACCCCAAACTGTTTAATTTTCCCAATTGAACATGAACCTTGTTGTGTTTAGAATAAAGTTGAAAGCCGATCAAAGAAATTTGACACATTGGGGTAGGTAGGTTGATGTGCTGGCGTCTGTACTGCCGGGTAGGTTAAAGTGGTGTAACTTAAGTTTTTTAATATGTTGTATTTGTATTGTACAAAAAGGTTAAGTTTTTATAATGGTTTAAATCTCTGTTTTGTTTATTTTCGATGGTTTAATGTAATGTGTAGATGTAGGTACGGTTGAGTACAATATCTTGTGTACACTCATGTGCAAAGATGCATGTCTTGTGCATGTTTAGGTACTTGTGACCTGGTGCGATTTAAGTGTGGATGTACAAATGCTAGACTTAAGGGTGCGTATGCGTACACATGTGGCAGATTAAGGATGCGTGTTGGAGGTTGATACTCTTTGTACAGACGCCAGCACATCAAGTTACCCCAATCTGTCAAATTTTCCCAATTGAATATGAACCTTATTCTGTTTGACATAAAGTTGAAAAACGGTTAAATTTGACACATTGGGGTAACTTGACGTGCTGGCGTCTGTACTACTATTACGAAGTTTTGTATTCAAATATTAATGTACATAGTTCCAAATAAAATGTCTGGAGACTCAACATGTGTTTTAATAAATAATTTATTGAATCGATCACAGCACTGTGCGGGGACTCTGCTAGGCACTTTCCATTACTTTACCTACTCTAGTATTGTATGTAACATAAAAGATACTCAGCGCAGTGGTTCAGTTAAAAATTACGTATTTAGTATTTTTCCAAATTAACGCATCTCAGTAAGGTAGTTAGGTTCGGTAGTTAGGTTAGCTATAGGATAGGTATGGTAAGTTAGGTTAGGTTATATAGATATATTATGATGTCATTCTAATTCTATTTGTTACTTTCTTAGTTTTAGCTTAAGATTTGTCTAATGTCAAATTGTCACCTGAAAATGGACTGGGAAGACACTATTTTGTCACCTGTCATACCACAGGTGGCGCTACATATGAAAAATAGTTTATTGTCGTTAATAATTATGCTTTCTCAATTTTCTAATGTCCCACTCAACTTTCTTAATTATGCAATAAACAATTATGAGCTAGCTGTTGATTTCATGTTTAAGTTTAAACTAAAACAATAACTATTAAAAATAACATCAAATGAAACAAGTAATGCCATCTATTGACAATAATTGTGTACTATTACCATTTAATCAACCAATCTGTATTATCTTTGGTTCCTTGCTGCTTTGTAATTAATAAATAAAATAAAAAATAATAAATAAAAAAAAAAATAAGAAGAGAGAGTTAATTAATGAGTAAATATAGCCGTTGTTCTCGGGTAGCCACCGTTGAAATAAATTCTTGTTCTATTTCCTAATAATAACATATGACAACACGTCTGTAACCCCCAATAGGTTAGGCAGAGGTGTACCTGGTAGTACAGGTACAATCACATTTCGCTAGTTATGTTTAAGTCCCATGTAATAGTGGGCGATGATAATGATCCCCGTGGTCGAGATGCCCGAATGATGGCAATAGGCCTATTGCCTTCAATCGGGCATCTATTGGCATCTCCGGACTGCTATTGAGAAATTCAATATCGTCGCCTTAGAGTGAAAACCTCGGGAATGCATTTTTGCTCAAATTTATTTTATTGCGTTTCTAGGAAGAAAACCTCGCAACGCACCTCCTGATGTGACTAATTTGTTCATTTGATCATCAGCGCCATCTCTGGCACTAAATGAGAACCTCGTAAATACTCGCATCTGTCAGTTAGACGCGCAGTTTTTTCTTCCTCCTGAAAAGTTACTTCTTTTACACTTACGAGGTTTTCACTCTAAGGCAACGATATGGAAAAACTATATAACACTTACCCGACCCAGAGATCGAAGTCCAAAAAAATAATATTTAAGAATAAATTACGACATCATTCACGACTGATCCCATCGGTATTGACTCATTTACAACAATAGCCATGCAGCTGGTATATGTCCGAATTAGCTGGCTAACATCACACTGTTATGATTATGACGGATCCAGGTCAGATTGTTTCAAAATGTTATTGTTTCGATATTTTTCTTATTTTCATCAATTAGGTCAATAGGTTACTTTTCCAGGTTAATATTTTGTGTAAGTAATGGTTTACCTGAATGTTATTATTACGTCACCATATTTTTTACAAATAAATAAACACAACATCACCTCTGTAATCCTCGAATGGCTAGAAAGAGGTGTACAATGAAACTGATAATGCTCCTTGTTTTATCAGTTATATTTAAATTCCATGTAATAAGGGGTGAGCCTATTGCCATCAATCGGGCACAAATCCAGGCTCCGGGCTGCTACTGAGAAATCCCAGATGGAAAAGTCAAAAATACTCTACCCGGGGAGTGTACCCGCAACCTTGTGCTTATTAGCGCCCTAGACCAATGAGGTTTTTACAAATAACCTTTGAAATACTGCATGTTGCCAGAAGCCCTGTAAGTAACATGTTGCGCAACTTTTGTGTACCATGAGCACGAGGCCTCAGTGCAGCTAACAGAACAAACCTTACCAGCATCTTAAAATCGAACAAAGAGTTCCACAAATTACAGAAACCACTGTTCCATTTTCACTTCCACTTGGAAAGATCCAGTTTCTAACAAAAATTTTAAACAATAAACAAAATAGCACTATGAGTTCGGAATACATTGCGGGCTTTGAACATATGGATTCGAATCGCGTGGTGTACAGCGCGCGATCTAGTTAACATAACTTTATTAGCACGACTCGGCACGTTTGTTCGGAATTCTTCTTGTTAAGGTTCTAGTGTAAACTTTAAATTGGATTCGATAGTTGGGGTGAAAATGCGGAAAGCTAGTGATCAATAGCACTTGGATGTTGTGTGGACTTGTTCTACAATTATTTGTGTGCAATTTATGGTACAAGCAAACGATAAGTTTTTTTCGGGTATTTTACAGGTTGTATTTTTGTAGGAACATTAAACAGCAGAGCTATTGAGTATCTCCGTTGACAGTTCATAGTGATGATCACTGGGCAGTGTTCAACGATTAACTGTCAAATAGCTACTTTCGTATTGGCTATCATCAGTGTGTACCTAGAATGACGTCATGCGCTCTCGTCGTCGTGACGTCGTGTATATGTTGCATTCAAATCTCTAACAAGTCAAAAGTACTATTGACTAGCAAAATCAGTCGAAAGTACTTTTGACTGATTTTGCTAGTCAATGCGTCAGTCAAGTCAGTATGCTTTAGTCAATACTACTTTTGACTAAAATAACAGTTAAAAGTACTTTTGCCTAATGGAGCTGGTTAAAAGTACTTTTAACTAAGTCATTCCGCCAAAAGTGGTTTTAACTGGTTTTATCAGTTAGGTAAAACCGTCTATGGTTGGCGAATTATGTGGGTTAGGTTAGGTTAGAACTATGACCATTAGCGCACCAGATGTGTAATGAATAGTCACCCATCCTCGTTGACATCCATGGACTGAAAAGAAAGAAAGAAAGATAGAAAATATTTTATTTGGACGCACAGAACATAAAACAAAAGAACACCGACTGGCTCGTTAGTCTAGTGAATTGCATTGAAAATTATCTACATTTTGCCCCTGAAGGGTCGCAAGCGCATGTGTTGAGCATGAGGTTCCGGGTTCGATCCCCGGGTCGGGCAAAGTGTTATTGAGTTTCTCCATCTGGATTTTCTCAATAGCAGCCCGGAGTCTGGATTTGTGCCCGATTGATTGCAATTAGGCTCGTCCCCTATTACATGGGACTTAAACATAACAAGTGAAATGTGGGTGTACTACTAGGTACCTACACCTCTGCCTTGCTCTTCGGGGATTACAGGCGTGGTGTTATGTTATGTTTGTTGGCTACCCATCTAACACCTGTGTGTACCTTAACCTTCAATCGACCTTTAAGGCTGTTATTTGGCCACAAGCTTCCAAGGCGGCGGAAGTTTATGTATGTGTTTATAAAAACAAGGAAAAACAAAAATAAAACTATCTATAGGCCAGACCTAGAACAAACAGACATCGCAAATTCACGCCAAATATGCAGGGTGGAGGATCTGGTCGTCCATGGAAATTGGTTTTTCACTGTCGACTGAATCGCACGATAAATGGACTACGTCACCGCCTTCCCGTTCCTTCGACAAATTCGAGGCATCGAAGTTTCGTAAATCCAATTACGAGTTAGCACCGCCCTTGTTAATTATATTTGTGAAGGTCATGTTACAATTAAGGAAATAATCGCTCCGATAAATGGTACAAACCGACTTGTTCCTGGAAAAGTGTTGGACAAATATTGCTGGTGGACTATTATTATATACCAGCTGCATACCAGTTTTCAAAAATAAAATGTGTTTTTTTAACCGACTAACATATTGTTCTCAATTCGGTCGTATGTTTCTTTATGTGTGTTACCTCTTGAAATGATTTCAAAAACTCTTTTTTTGTTTAACTAGTCAATTACCGCAATCCAGACACAATTAAATTACTATTGTTTGCGGACACCGGTGTCCACGCGGAGCCTAATGAGTTAAGAGGGCACTTTTCGTGCAGTGACATATATTGAATTTCGTCAACTTCAGTTCATTAGTTTGGTTTTAATATTGTCTTATTAATGTTTGTAAACCTCAGCAACTATTTACTAGTCGATTCGTTTTATATCATCGTCAATCGATACCACTCAATTATAAAATATTCCACAACTTTCACACAACGCCGTCTAGTCCAAAGCTAAGCAGAGTTTATGGTATGGATACTTTATAAATAATAAACATACCTACCAACTTATATTATATGTATTTACAAATACATGATAATATGATTGATGGATCAATTATTTATTTCATTTAATATGTCTGACACCCATTATCATAGACTACTTGTGTTAACTAGTAGCACAAAAATATGATTTATTTAAAACAATAGTACCTACTGACAATAATACTTAAATTTACATCACAAAATCAAAACATGTTAAACACTAACAAGTTCTGTCCGAATCTTGCTGGTAATGAAAAACCTGAAAGGTTCCCGAGAAGTACCAATCACTTAACCATCGGGTCCCTGTCTAGACCCAAGTAACAATAAATTGGATAATGAAATAACATGACAAGTGTACGAGAAGGCCCAGCTATTTTTGTCAACAGAACGACTGTCCTGTATTACCAACAACAATATATGACGCATTTATTTTAGACTATGGTGTCCATCTTGTTTGTAAAAATGTTCTTATAGACTAGTGTTAGTTTGCATTTACTCACGACAAAACGTATAAAGGGCAGCACAATAAACTGCTGCGCCATTCCATGAGAAATGGCACAGCAATGATTGGCTCAAATACGAAACAAAATAAATGAAAGAAAAACATTTATTTAGACGCACAGGAACATTAAAAAAGTTAACCAAGAAATAAAATAAAAAGACGCGTGCGAGACCAAAAAGGCCCCTATCTCAGTACTAGCTGCAAGATATAAAAATATAAATACCGCAGTGCTGTTATTCTGATAGAGCCCACGAACACACCGAAGATACCCCCTGGTATCGTAAAATTAATTATATGGTAATAAGCATACCTTATTATTACAATTAAATTTATAACATATTTGCTCGTAAAGTGTCTCTTATTCCGCCAAAATGAGTACCGTAATGTATCTCATTACGCACTAGTGCGTAATGGTAATGTAAAACGTACGGTTTGCAAGATGCTTCGACTTAAAACGAACGGTTCCTTTTTTAAAATCTTAGCAAAGAGTTTTTATGTCAGAAAAGTGGTTAACATTTTATAAATTAACTTTGGGAGATAAAATATAAAAAAATAACATTTAATTCGTTAATTTAATTAATTTTGACAGTAAATTACAACCATTAGTAACCAAAACAAAAAAATAATAAACAATTAACTTTACTAGTAATACTGGCTGTTTTTGTGCCTTTGACTTAAAAAAAAACAAATGCGCGCTCATCACCAATTTGTGATCAAATTAAAATGATTGCACGCGTTTTTTCTTCTCGCTGTATTGTTTTTATTTGAAAATTTCAGTCCGAGCTTTATTTATTTCCTCGCAAATATGTTATAAAACGTCGAATGACATACGTGCACTTTGATAATTAATTACAGCTTCTGCTTTCATTATTCTATTGCCTCAGCTGTAATTATCAACCTACCGCACTTATATCATAATGTACTAGTACTATCATCATCACCATTTCAGCCGAAAGACGTCCACTGCTGAACAAAAGCCTCCCCCAAGTGTCGCCACAACGACTGGTCCTGTGCGTCTCGCATCCATCGGGTTCCGCCGACCCTCGCCAAGTCGTCGGTCCACCTTTAATATAATTAGGAATGTGATAAATATTATGAGAGGATCCTACGACTACAATATTCTTACGTCTCACCGCTGTATAAGGAGGAGTGACTTCCTTCATGCGGTACTGCTCTAGAAAGAGGGTAGGCACTTAATGTTTTTGCTCCAAATGCTACAAAATACATTTGCAGTTTCCCAAATATGTCGAAACATGAGCTCATTATTAAACATGTTCCCTCACAATTTGTTACCTCCACTAAACAACTGCCTACCTCCATTTCGTGCGGAATGAAAGCTCATTTTGCAAATTAAATGTTTGGTTGCAAATAGAATGGGAGTCGTAACATGAATATTGTCATGGCGTAGTGTTTACTAACGTGTGTGGGTGCTTGTACCACTAAATATGTTAACCAGTCATGTCTATGGATTATTTCGTGTTGTATATGTAGTGCGACGATTACAATGCCAGTCGAGCATTTCTATAGAATGTTTGATACATTTAATAGTAGCTACGTTCCTGAAAGGGATGCAAAATGATGCTCTAGTTTATATGAGTATTAACATAACGCGGTACTTGACGGAATATGAACATCAAAATATAATTAGTCAATCAGTTAGATTATAAAAAATAATACACAAGTATATTTTTTCTTTTTCAAATTCATGGAAGACTGCTTAGATTTAGCGTATTAAAGTTGAGGAGAGGGGGCTTGTAACGTCATTATCTAGTATAAACTGTACTGTACTGCCTATTGACGTCATGCGAAATTTTGACTCGACGTATCGCCTTTATTGTTACGTGAAAAAAGAAAAAAATATGTGTCGAACATTTTCTTGTAATCTAGATGAGGGACTAAAAACTAAAATTTTATCAAAGAGCCCATTGCTAACTTGGTCCAGTTGAAGCTCTACTGCAGCTGCTTAGTATGAAGGCCTGGGTAGAATCCCGGGTCCAGAAAAGTGTTCTTTTCTGTTTAATGTTATTGTTTCATCAAGACTAACTCAGGAGCAGCCCAGTCTAGATTTAAGCCTGGTTTATGGAAACAGGCTTGCCCCCAATTACATTGTACATACTTGAACATAACTGTCAAAATGTGAGTGTACCTAACCTTTTTTTTTTTTTTAGGAGTGGAAAATCCTCATGGATGTCCCCCGCCCGGGGAGGCGGAGGGGTCTGTCAGACTCTTACTGACTAAAAACCACCCCGTGTTCCTTCTCACACCTGCGCCGGGGGTCACGGGAACAGAAGATACTTCCGCGACCCCCGAGAGTGTACCTAACCTAACCTAACCTGTTAACTTCTAGAGCAAGTGCTTTAGAAGTTAAAATCAACTGTATCAAAAAGTACAATATAGTATCAGTTAAGAACTACTACACCACAACAACGCATGGCTAGGTCAGCTAGTTCAAAAAATAAAAAAAAACCAGTCAAAGCAACACTGCCGTGGAACGCATTTCTCAGTTCGCAGTGAGAAAAACTAGCTAGAGTAACAATGGTGCTGTTAATGTCGCCTTTGTACTAAAAGAAGGGCTAGAACAATATGGTTCTAATGGAGGTTCTTTTATACGAAGAAATCTTGTTGTAATGCAGGAATTTGCATAGTTTTGCTGTATACTGAATTATCATTTCTGCCTAGACATTTTCCAACCATGTTAGGGTCAGCTTCCAGTCTAACCAGGTGCAGCTGAATACTATAGTTTTTTTTTTTGTAGCAACTGCCCAGTTGCTGGTTAGCACGATACCCCCTTTTTTTTTTTGAGGGTTGGAAAATCCTCATGGATGTCCCCCGCCCGGGGAGGCGGAGGGGTCTGTCAGACTCTTACTGACTAAAAACCACCCCGTGTTCCTTGTCACACCTGCGCCGGGGGTCACGGGAACAGAAGATACTTCCGCGACCCCCGACTGGTGCCGGCCAACACGATACCCCTTAGTTCAACTAGTTGTCAGACTTTCGGGGCTCTGACTTCCTGTAACGACTGGCGCAAACATAGTTATAAGATTAACAGCCTGACGGAATAATTATCTTTTGGCTAAAAAACTATTTGTTCCGTGTCGGAATCGAACTCGCGACGCCCAACGCAGCAAAAAATTGTTCAGACACTGATCCAACCGTGCAGTCGTGTAAATACGTACTCAGTGTACAGACACCAGCCAGCTCATCAAGCTACCCCAAACTGTCAAAATTTCCAAATTGAACATAAACCTTATTTTGTTTGTAATAAAGTTGAAAAACTATTAAAGAAATTTGACACATTGCAGTAGCTTGTTGTGATGGCCTCTGTACAAACATACTTTATTGATTGTCAAATATTATACCTAATTGATGTGTGCTTGTCGGAACCACTAATCAGTTCATACAACAATTTTAATTGCAACCCTTTAATTAAACCCACAATTCGATGCACGGACGCAACGCTTTTATAGCAATTATTGTTAACTTTTCATTAATTGCTTCCAATAATTTTATATTAATTAATAGCTACGATAACAATTAATATCAATACTATATTAATATTATAAGTATCAACAGCACCTCATTTTATTGACATTAAGTTGACGAACGAAAAAGGTTAATAAATAAATATGGACGTTGATAATGTGGAAACCACATCTGTAGCAAAGAGGAAGAGGAATGATATCATCGTAGACCCGGACACAAAACAAGAAATATCTGATCCTAAAAGTCCTAAAGTTACGCTTGACGGAGGAAAGAAAGTGAAATGCTTGAAAATATTGACAAAAGCATACGTCAGAATAATTCAAACACTAGCCAACATGATCGCTGCTTATAAAACAGGAGAAAATGCTAGTGAGGCAAGACACAAGGCTATGCAGGAGGAGCTAAGGTCTGAGGTTATTTTGGCTGCCCAAGTGGCAAGTATAATCTTCGCTACCCACAATTTGCACAGACAGAGGATAAAAGGGACATCAACCAACATGCAGAAAAAGGTAAAGAGCACCGACTACAACATTCGTTACAGGGGGAAAGATATCCATTAAAGAGAGATATCCATAAACTCTGGAGTGATATTGTAAATAAAAGAGGAAGGGTTGGAATACAAGAACTTTCAATTGGACAGTGAAGTAAACTGGTATGGGACAATAGGGCCATATCTGGACATGTTTGCTGCTCTCAAATTGAGATTCGATGAAATAAGATTAGGGCATGGAACTATGCCTATAACAAAGAAAGACGGAACTCATACTTCCTTCCAGGTTTCTACATACGGATTGACAGGTGCCCACCATACATTGTTGGAAGGAAGCAGTTTTCTTCCGGAAAGACGATCATCAATAGTACAGAGTTTGGGTCCAATGACTGCTTTCTTGTGCATGATCAGGACCGAAGGTATATACAGAGGCAAATATGCTGCTGCAGTGAAGAGAGCCATGTCACATGTTCCTGCGATAGACAACATAATTGAGCTGACGAAAAACTCGAAATGCCGTTTGAACTGGCCACTCTAGTAGGTCTCATAGCTGAGATATTGCTAATCACTACATCAAGACAGGCAACTCGGATGTACTTCCCTATAAACTTTTTAGCCTTTGCCGTAGAATCCCTGAATGAAGAAGACATGATAAAGTTCTTGAAGTTTTTCAACACAACGGGTTCAGGGGGGATGGTACCTGTTTAAACTATGCATGGAAAGGAGTTGGTTTATGCAGGGCAACCTGACTGCAGAAGTGGCGCCCCAAATTTTGTACCATAGCATATTTGGAACGTACAAGGAGGACTTAAGCATCCTAAGACAAATAACTAATGTTGGGAACTGGTACACAAGAGAGGAAATGAGAAATTCATCAGAGGAATGACAAGCGGAGGCATTGTAGGGTTTAAACCTTCTATTCAGATTCTCTATGCGAAGATGTCTTGTGCCAACCAGACAGAGTCTCCCCTCTGCAGGTCTAGCATGGGCTGGGGACTTTTTTCCACCGGTTATTTCCACTGACAGGGGATAAAACTATATTATCACCAGCACGGCAATAGTGGGAAAGAGAATTATAACACTTTTTGACATTGGACGTGGATACTCACCCCCGCCTATTAGCATGGCGACTAGTGGAAGAGAAAAATTACCGATATTTTGACATTACAAAGGGAGAAATTTGTCCTCGTCTTTAGATGGTAGGTTTAAGTATATCTCTTGGAGAAAATTAAATGTAATATAATTAAATGTAATATAAAAATGTGTCGTGCTTACTGAAGCTTAGTGTTGTCGTCGGAAAAGGAGAAAATCGAGCGAAAAATACACTGGCGTTCAATTCGCGATTCGAGCAATGCCTTCAAAATACCCGACACAGAATTCCGCCAGATTTTTAGAATGTACAAAGATTGCATTCATTATTTGTGCACAGAACTTTATCAGGCTTTGAAACCATCGAATACAGCAGATGGACTACCAGTGCACATCAAAGTATGCACCTATACTTAATCGTATCGTGTATTGACCATAAGTAGCAGCTAATACACCTTTATATTGGGACCTGGTGATCTGTAATACAGGCATTCTATGTCTAACTCATACACCAGCTTCTCACATTGCTTAAAAGTAATTCAATGATACCTAATACCTAGCATAAGCTTGTCTTTGGGAGGAGAAATAAACTATTTTTAAAATTATTATCTACATTTATACCTGGCTACCAAAGACGTACGGGTCAAGACCATGGACTAGCAATTGCTCAAACAACTGTCAGCAAGTAATAAAACGATGATTTTGTAGTTTAATAAAAGTTTTCTTATAATGGCAATGATTTCGGGGACAAGCGTTTCCCTTGATTTGTCCACCGTGAATAGTTTATCCACCCATGTCGCCATGCTCGGAGGGTGGTGTAAAAAATACATGAGTATTTATCAATCTAACCTCGTTTTACGATAGCTCTGTCTAACCATTTGGGGAACACATGCATGGTGATAAGGGTATTAGAATACAAATACATTTTTAATAAACCTTGTTTGACAAAGTGATATCTACAAGAATAGCACCCACACATTACGTTTCCTATCAATATGACGTCAACACACCGACCTCTGTTTCCTGGACAAATAGAGCATATAGCTTATAAGACAAACTATGCTGCGTTTACATCGAGTAAATATTTGCATACGCACTAGCTTAATAGCCTTATTCGGGCCTGCAAATAATCCAATAGGCTCGTTGACTAAATTTCAGTTTTTATAAATCCCTTATCTAGATGACTAGTAAAAACTCGACACATTTTTTTTAATTTTTCACGGTTGCTAAAAATAACGGCGATACATCAAATCAACTGTTGCATGACGTTACTATCCTATACTGCATAATAACGTCACAAGCCCCTTCTCAATTTTAAATCGCTTAATCTTAGTTTACCATCAATTTTAAAAAGCAAAAAAATACGTGTGTATTTTTTCTTTCCTAAGGACTAAATATAATTTTGATATTCGTGCACCGTTCACATGCCTAATAAGCTGAACAAGAACATTAAATTATGCAAGTCAGTTGACTGAACAAGTTATAAATGTTTAGGTAAACTTTTTGGGAAATTCGTCGAATATTTTCAAAAGAAATCCCAATACCGCAAAATGCAACGGAATTTGTTTGTGTGAAAGTGTTTAAAACAAAATAGGCACAGACCATGCATGCTTCATTAAATTCCTAACGTTCATTGAATTTTGATACAAAGCAACGGCTAGTTAATATTTAACATATTACATAAATGACAAAATGATGAAAGTTTTGCTCTTCGTTTGGGTGATGATTTTTTCCTATCTATCCAAATTTCATGACCTATGTTTCTAACTTCACAATTTCTTTGGAATGACAAGATGGATTTTTCATTAGACAAGAAATACACACCACCCAAGTTGTAAAAAATACTAAACTTTGCCTTTAAGTTTAATAGTAATTAATAGAGAAATGGTCTGGCTAGACCAAACACTCAAGTTTGTAATGCAGCCAGTGCGCCATTCGTACAATTCAGACAAATTAATAACTAAGACTCATACCGTCTAGGGAATAGAGAATAAAACGTACATTTTCATATTTTAATTCATTTATACTTTAAAATACTCGATGGTCCGTTTACATTTTGCCGATGACTTGTTCAATAAATGACCGTGTTGAACGCGTTTGGGTAGCGACTAATGGAATCGATTAGTCTCTCCGAAACAATTTTAATAGGCCCATGCGAGTAAGGGAGAACGGAATCAGGTTTTATTATATTTAAAACTAGTACTTCGTTTGCGACTTCATTCGTGTGCATTTCGTTCTTTAACACCCTCCACGCCACCTCTCCCTTTTAGCTTTGAAAATAACAAATAGACTACTGATTAGAATAGAATATTTATTTATTCGAGAATCCATGACTCACAAAAATACGTTAGTAAAACTTAAAAACTAGGTTAGTAACACTGAATACACACAAAACGATGACACTCACAAATAATGTGGATTGCTATTGGTAAAATCCAGACTTCAGGCAGCAACTGAAAAATTACAGATGGAATATACTGAATGCCCAACATTTCTGTACCTGACATGGGCATTCAAACTAGGACCTCATGCTTAGCAGTGGCTCTTCCGACCGCTAGACCAACAATAGGCTTTTCTTCTGACCAACATTTGTGAATCTGTCCGATATTGTGTCAAATTATTGAACAAGTTCAATCAAGTTTAATCTTGTTACACATATTTTTAAGCATGTTTACATTTTAATTTTAGGCTGAAACTGTCAATATAACATTTAAATTTTTACCCAACATCGGCGGAGCAATTTTAACCGGGATGTATGTATGTATGCATGCTTGTATGTGTGTTTGTATGTATGTATGTTTATCTGGTTCCACATAACTTCTAAACTGCTTATCATAATTTGGCAAATAAGGTATCGTTGGAAGCGTTTTGGCAGTCCGCTGGTATTACGCTACGTGTCGTCATGTTAAATTAAATATGGCGCCCTAAAAAGAACGTTTAGTGATGATCTTAAAATAAATATTGGACTTCAGATCTAAAGCCACATTATATCAAAAGACTCTCAAACGATCCATTTGTATAAACAAGCTTCTTACTCGCCCTGTTTAAACGCTCCATGGCACGAATCTTCGTGAAGCGTAAAAAAACCCATTCAGTCAGACCATAACATCATCCCTTATTTTAACGGTGGTATTAATTCTTTTTACACTGTTTTTTACGCGTTTTATGTGGGACAACAATGGTTTTATGTTATTTTGGTGGGAAAGTTGTTTAAGATTGTTGGTGAGCCAAATAATAGTAAGTATAATAAGAGAGGTTGGTGAATGTAATTTGGTTCATTTTTGCTATTGTTGCCCGATAAGTATTATCACCACGCATAGCATGATCACCGTAGAAAACGAGTATGTCAACGGAAAAATCAACAAAGTGGTCATAGAAATGGATTTTGTCTATAGAAGAATCAACAAAGTGGTCATAGAAATGGATTTTGTCGATAGAAGAATCGACAGAGTGGTCATAGAAATGGATTTTGTCTAACAAAGAATAGACAAAGTGGCCCTAGAAATGGATTTTATCTAGGTATAGAAGAATCGACAAAGTGTTCATAGAAATGGATTTTGTCTGTAGAAGAATCGACAAAGTGGTCATAGAAATGGATTTTGTCGATAGAAGAATCGACAGAGTGGTCATAGAAATGGATTTGGTCTATAGAGGAATCGACAAAGTGGTCATAGAAATGGATTTTGTCAATAGAAGAATCGACAAAGTGGTCATAGAAATGGATTTTGTCTAACAAATAATAGACAAAGTGGTCCTAGAAATGGATTTTATCTATAGAAGAATCGACAAAGTGTTCATAGAAATGGATTTTGTCTATAAAAGAATCGACAAAGTGGTCCTAGAAATGGATTTTGTCTATAGAAGAATCGACAAAGTGTTCAAAGAAACGGATTTTGTCTATCGAAGAATCGACAAAGTGGTCCTAGAAATGGATTTTGTCTATAGAAGAATCAACAAAGTGGCATATTGCAGAAACATACTTTTGTTTTGATCACGACAATGTCAAGAATGAGGAGAAGAAAGGTGTAGATTATTCAGTCGACAATCTATAAGTTCGTGAACATTTTCATACGATGTTGGCAGGTTCATTACAGAGTTGATTGTAAGTCAGATTAGTTTTTCTCTATCAACGTATTTTTATGTCGCTTGACTACCGTATTTATTTTGTTTTAAGTATGTAAGTATGTGTATGTGTGTATTTATTTGTATGTGTCACTGTTTTTTGTCCTTAATTTTTTACCCTGTTGCACCTACCTTGTTCAGTCTCTGCACCACCTTAAGGTAGACTGGTAGAAAATGCCGAAGGCCCCCAGACAGCCTGCAGCTGCTGCTGCTGCTTAGGTCCGCCTTTCTACAGTTTTTTTTACTTGTGCATAAAGTTTTAATAAATGAAAATAAATAAATAAATATCGAGCAGAGACTGCGAAGTCATGTTTCGCGCATTCAAACCTGGCCCACCACCTTCGCCTTTTGTGTTTTCAATAATTTTAAAAGATTATTTATTCTAAACATGTAAGTAATTAATTAAAAACGCAGCCCTGGGTTTGAGGGCGGAATGGCATCGCAGAAACTAGTCAGAGATAGGCATGTGCCGCTTAATAGCGAATGTTTTAAATGTATTGCCATGTCAACATTATAAGATATTGTATACTGCAATGAATACGAAAAGTCTATTTTATTTTGTAAATCAATCTTAAACAACAAAGGGGTGAGTTGCATTATTAATTTCCAGTGAGCCCATTTGGGTGCGATATTTGATTTCACATATCCTTGTTGGTGAAGCGTCAATGCCTATTTGCAATATCAAATACTTTCAAATAAACAAATAAAAATAAAATAGGAATTTTCCACACATTTCATAATATATTTAGTTATCTATTATAAAAAAGTAACACAATTAAGTGTCCTTTTGATGAAACCTTTCGCCAATTACCTCGCACCGCAGCGTCCATTGGATGCGTATTGAGTGTTTCCTCCAAGACGCCCGCAGTTGGCTAATAGATGGAGCTTTCCGCAATTAGTACTTCCGTTTCGTCTGCTATTCGCGATACGGTATGTGCGCACCGCTCCGCGATTAAATATTGCTTTTTTGGTGAAACCCTGATGATATTCGTGAAATACATGGACCTGCATCTGTGCTTCATTGAGAACTTATAGTGCAGTGTTGATTTTTGGAGTTTCAACGATTCCACCGGTGGATTTACGAGGATTTAGCTTGCCGGCCGGCAGCCCCGAACGACCACGCGCTCACGACGAAGAATCCACGCAAGCTTCCATCTCACTGGGTCTGAGTGGAGTCTCAGGATATATCGAAGGTACAGCTTGGCAAAAAAGAGTAGAAAATAATGGAGGCGCCACTGTGCTCTTCGTATGGCAACCCGTGGCAACCGCATAGCGTACCAACCTAGTCTTGATACTTAGCTGTTTTTTAGACAAATTAATTTAATTATGTATTATTTTTTTAAATCAGTTAGTAATCACTTTCAATCGTGTCAATTAGAGACACTAGAGAAAGAGAATGACAGCGTGGACACCGGTGTCCTCTTGGGGTGTAATGAATTCATTGAACAAGGACGTGTTCTCGACACGAAACTGATTACTTACCTAAAAATAACAAATTGGGTAAATACTCCTGAGTTCACAACATTGTTTAGGAATTATAAAAAAGAAAACCTTATATTGTATTACATAATTTCTATATTTTATTCCAGTAAATCTTCCTCTAAATATGAAAGTTGTGGAATATTTATTTATTTATTTATTCATCTGAGTCATTTTCGTGTTTAGAGGTGATGCTACTATCATCTTCTAGATTTATTACTAATCGCTCCATTTTCCGCGTTCATAGTTATTTTTTTTTCCAGTAATCTTTTTCTATTATTATCACATGTTAGCACGAGTTCTTCCAATCCTCCTCGGTAATAGCTTGGCATGCAAAGCTGCAAAGACGAAATATTTAATTTATCCCCTAACAATATTAAAAGTAAAACATTTTTATCACAATAACTGTTTATAAGCTGGATGTAGAAAATACCATTTTGTTTATCTCCTTCCAGCACGATTTTGCTTAGAACGATAACAGATTTCCCTGAACTAAATAATAGATTTGGACTATGGCAAGACAACTTCTTTTACATTTCTAATGCAAACGCTTGAACAAATAATTCTCTCCCTTGATATCGCACTTAAAGTATAATTTACGTAGAAATTGAATTTTCATTCAGTTAAAAGTCAAGTCACCAAAGTATCAATTTATCTCAGCGCGCTATACCAGAGTAATGCAGAAAAAATGTAAACATAACCTATGTGCTCGACATTTATTGTTTCAAATTTCTGGTTATTCCTTATGCAAGCAAATTAAAATAGCTTTGTATTCATCAATTAACACTTGATTCAACTAAAATCAACAAAACAAACTCTTACGTACCTGTCTTATTAGCGGTTCTTTGGTAAACATTGTGAAGTTTAGAAATAATAGTTTGGGCCTCATGTTCCGCCAGACATCGCCTGTACACCTTATAAATAACCTCCCTGCCAGCACTCTGAATGGTTTTATTCATTATTCTTTACTTTTTACATTTATTAATTAACGTTTGGTGGTCGAAATTAAAATTTTACGAAATCGTGAACTTTGTTTATAATGAAATGTCATTATTTTGGAATTGTTGCCAACAGACAAAAATTTAGTTCCGTTTCTACACTTTTTTGCCAAGCTGTACGTGGGCATTTCTTGCTGCAAATCGATGTGCTAGGTATTGGTTTCTCAGGGATTCATCAATAGGAAATTTAGTTTTAATTTCTGAAATCCGCCATTCTTATTTTGAAATTTGGTAGTTCCTATAAACACCGTTCTGAAGGTGCAGGCTATTTACACGCCTTCACCACTTGTCATTTGTTCCAGCTTACCGTCACGCCCTTTGATTGTTGGAGAATTCTGTTCACATACCAAACCGTAGGTACAATATTAAGTAGTCACATCGATTACCATTGTTAGCCATCTATTTGGCAAAGACTCACGCCAGCCGGCAGTACTGAGGACTGACAGGGTTCCATGCACCCCTAAACCCTCCTGGTGCCCTTCTTGTTAGTGTTTAAGTTAGAGATAGTAGTTAGGTTTAGTTTGATGCCATGCAGCTATCGAGTCTCGGTCTGGAATTTCTATAGGTCAGCGCATGAGTAACTACTAAACTAAGTCTGAATCATACAAGTGTTTTTTACTGTTCCACCACCCGCCATCAAATCCCACACGTAATAGCGTGCAGTAATAATGTCGTTTGGGCATTCTTGTTGCTTTAGTACAGGTGTACCTACTCTAATAAAATTATTCTGTTTCAGTCAATAACCCTGTAGTAGTATTAGTGTACTTAATTTATTAAGAGAAAATGAATTATTTGACATAATACACAACATTACTTATGCCTGTATTCTGTATTTCCAGAAGAGTCATGCAGAAGTATAAATAGTACGCCTATATTTCGCTAACTATTTGTCTAAGTTCCGTGTAGCGCGCTTATTGCCATTAGGCACAAATATGTACAGACAGTTACTTTGTTTTTCATTGCTTTCCTAAAGACAGCTACTCAGAGTTTGGACGAGATTTTGTATGCCTTACAAATAACATTTAACACTGACAGGTACGTTACTGTCTCAAAAAGTGAAAAGAAAACATCATGCTAAAACTTTTATGTCTTGTATCTACAAACTCAAAGACATGTGGACATCCACAAACCCACACTGGGATGGAATAATCATCTAAATGGCCCACACACTCTGCCAGAGATGGAGCCTGTGTCCCAGTGGTAGGAACGGTAAAAGCTGACGATTATAAACAAGTTACACTCTCGATAAACGTATGAAAAAATTACAACATCCCAACCTACACGAAAAAGCTAACATAATCCCGAAAAACGGGCAATTTAGACGAAAAATCCTAACCATTTTCGTGATCACACAGTAGAAGCTGTGGCTACCGATCCCCGAATTTGTAATCTTTGCGTGTATACAAAAGGTAAATTGCTCGGTGGCATTTTCAACGGTAATGATGTCATCGCCGCATCCCGTAATCGAGGGCTGGATACTTTTATAGTAGATCCGTTTGCCGCATATCACACCGAAGCGTATGGCTTAGGGTTGTTACGATTGAATTGAGAACATTTTCAGGAAACAGTTCTAATGGGCATGTCTGTATGTCAGTGAGCTGCATCTAATAAACCAAAAAAGGTAGACGATTAAATTAATTTTAATTCAAAAAACATTCGTTTCTTTCATAATCAGAAGACTGGACTCTATTTTGGTTTGGTTTTGGTTTAGAGAATCAGCATTGCCATTCAACGAGGAAATGCCGCCAGTTATTCAGGCACTATTCCCATTGATGGCAATGCGGTTAATTTTTATGATGAAAATTCTTTTAAATTTCTTTTATTAAATAATATGTCATCACTATTTGAGGCTATGATATGACAAAAAAATATTTCTACGCGACCAGTTTTTATTCATTAAAAATAATAAACTGTAAAAAAAAAATATTCCACAACTTTCACACAACACCATCTAGTCCCAAGCTAAGCAGAGCTTGTGTTATAGGTACTAAACAGCTGATAAACATACTTATATATTTCTAAATCCATACATATTATAGATAAATAACACCCAGACACAGAACAATGATGAATGATCGTGCTCATCACACAAACATTTGCCCTGGGTGGGAATCGAACCTACGACCTCCGGCTACAACTACTAGACCAACAGGCCAGTCAAAAATGTTGAGAATGATTGCAGTCGTATCCTGTTAAACAGTTCATAGATGAAAAAAGGTGCTCTAGTTGTATTCAATAATCGTGATGACATATTCTTCATGGAAAAAAACCCTGTCAATAGATAAAGTTTTAAAAAAAGGTGCTTGTGGTTAAAGAAAAAAATAGAAAGCGAATAACAATCAATGCCGACTTGACAGACCAAGAGAACAGACTTTGATAAAATGGGGAAAAAAACTAAGCAAGTTAACACAACGTAAATTATTACAACTTCTTTGAATCACAATCACAGGCAAACGCTGTTTCCTAACTTATTTCAGCGCCAAACTTCGCCAATAATACCTTAACAGTCCTAAAATTGAAAGACGCTGCCAGTAGTAAAACTTAAGTATTCGCAGTAAGAAAACACGAAATAAACTTTACGATTCCGGAAGAAAATACGAGTATGACGTAATTTACGAAGTTCTTAGAGAAACTTGAGTAGTTTTAAAGTAATACTTTAAGAAAAGTATTTTATTTACTACTTTCGAACACTGTGTCAAACTTTCATGCAGTTCTGGATTTTTTTTTTATATAATACTAGCTTTTGCCCGCGGCTTCGCCTGCGTGGATGTCGAACGTCAGTCTCCTATTTTTTCTCTTTAGGGGTTGAATTTCCAAAAACCGTTTCTTAGTGGATACTAATTCTTCACAAAGAACACCCCTTCCATTTTCATGTCTGTAAGACCAGCGGAGGCATTGCAAAAAGAACATACTACGTTCATATCACCGATTTTCGAATATGATCTGTAATCAATAGTGACAACATAAGTGAACCCACTTTTATATTTCCTGGCGGCTTTTATATTCCACGGTAGTAAATTTGTAGGTTCATCTAAATCCTCTGCATGTGCATCTAAGTTATCAAAAATATGTCTAAATCTATACGCAGAAAGCCTGGCTTCACGCTGCTCGTCCGTTTCCTGCGATCGAATATTATCAATTCATCGTCTTTTATTTGACAAACTTATTGTTTGTTCATCTTGTCTCAAAGAATTGTTATATTCGCGGGTCATGATCATGTTCGTCTTCAATTGATCGAGTTATGGCAAGGTGTATCTTATCAACTGCCAGACGGTCATGATATTGAGTATATGTTTCGGACTCTCGAGACAAAACGTGCCTTTCGCGGTCAGCTGTAAGTCTTAACTCACGCTCAGGAAATGTTTCGGACTCTCGAGACAAAACGTGCCTTTCGCGGTCAGCTGTAAGTCTTAACTCACGCTCAGTAAATGTTTCGGACTCTCGAGACAAAACGTGCCTTTCGCGGTCAGCTGTAAGTCTTAACTCACGCTCAGTAAATGTTTCGGACTCTCGAGACAAAACGTGCCTTTCGCGGTCAGCTGTAAGTCTTAACTCACGCTCTGTGTACGTTTCGGGCTGTCGAGATAACACATGCCTTTCGCGGTCACCTGTAAGTCGTAATTCTCGTTAAGTAGATGTTTCTGATTCTCGAGATAGAATAATATATGTCGTTCGCGATCTGTTGTGAGCCTTAAATGTTGCTCGATGAACGTTTCCGACTCTCGGGATAAAAATGCATTTTACGGTCAACTGTAAGACGTAGCTCTTGTTGAGAAAAGGTTTCAGATGCTCGTGATGTGGCTCTTCTTTCCCTATCAGAAGTTTATCGCATCCCTCTCTCAGAAGTACTTTCATGTGCTCGTGCAGTTGCGATATTAACTCTATGAGCTCTTTTCTCTGACGATTCCTGAGAACGCGCATTTTTCATTCTTTTGGCTTTATCGAATTCCGAGATAAAAAGACCGTTTTTTAGGTGGCATCGTACCTACTTGAATTCAAATAAAAAAAAAACAGAACAGAAGCAACAGTTAATTTCCTAATTCAAAAAGAAGCTAATCGTCAAATAACTTAAATCAACTAATATCTTAACTAACTTAACTTTTAAATAACAAAAAAACAACTTAGTACTATTTAGGTCTTATCTTAAACATAGAAAAAAGAAAGTATGAATTACCTATGGAATAAAAAACAAACTTGTTATTATATGTAATACATAGGGACCTACCTATTTAAACGAATATTTCAAAACTACGTACCTACGATATTTAAAATCCAAAAAACAAATAAGGAATAGTAATCGTGATTACCTACGGAATCAAAAGAGATAAAAATAATAATTATATTTACTAAAAACTACTTCAAAATAATATCTAAAAACTACTATAATTTAAATCTAATCTAATGAAAAGGGCGAATAAATTAATAAAAGTCGTGCTTATTCAATAAGAACGAACAATGCTTGGCATGACATGTCCCTTCGCATCCACAGTCAAATAAGTGACGTTGGCGCGTGAACGCCCGCCAGGTGCCGCGGTGATAGTAGCATACGTACCTACCAAACTTATAGTTCACTCATAGTTCCACTCAATGTTCATATAAATATCTTGTGTGTTTATAAACCGATGTCTATATTTTTTATTTTATTAAATATTATAAAAGTGTACGTTATTATTTAATATACTTTGAAGAAATGCATAACGATTAAACGTGTTATTGTGGCTAATTTATAAGATATAGATATATGTTACTGAGAACTTTTTTGTTGATCTTTTGAAGATCAACATCTTTGTAATACATACTTCTTGTGTATGATCAACGTAAGCGAGGATAGGAGCTCAAAAGCACATTTTCAACCGACTTGCTTCGAATTTATCGTCACTGCTCGGCTCCTATGTGTCTTAGCGTTATGTTATATAGCCTATAACCTGCCCAGGAGTATGGATTACAATCGTACCAAGTTTGGTTAAAATCCCTTCAGTAGTTTTTGACCCATGCGTGCACATACAGACAGACAGACAGACAGACAGACAAAAAATTTACTGATTGCATTTTTGGCATCAGTATCGATCACCAATCATCCTCCAATATTAATTTTGAATTTATTTTCAATGTACAGAATTCACTTCTCTACAGTTTTATTATAAGTATATTATAAGTATATAGAAGATATAGATATACGATTACTGTTGGGTAAGACATCATCAGCTCTAATTAGTATTTATGTATTGCACTTAGCCAGCTAAGTGTTCCCGTTTAGGGGGTAAAACGTTAAACTATCATATTTTGAAGAGTTTTCAATAACACTCGTTATTTATACGACCGAAAACCTGAAATCATTAAACGATGACCGCCTACTGATTTTCTTTTCCAATATAATTATTCTTTTTTAACGTTTTGAATTTGCCGTGTTACAACTGCGTATTCCGTAAACAAAATATCGTTGCGTTTAATTGAATGTAGAATAACAATTGAAATACGATTACAAAAAAAAAACAGAAAACTTACCATATTTTTGTTGGAGCTCCATACATACACACATATACAGTTTGTCGACAAGATAGACGAACTGTCACTTTCACTTTTTTTTTCAAAAATTTTTGGGTCCATTGCATAGATAAAATTTAGTCTCACGGATGAGAATTTCCATAAACGCCATACAACGTGGTAAATAGTGTTTTTATGCATGTCCTTGATTACAGGAAAATGCCCCATTGATAAAATAGCAGGCACACACGCGACCATGGAGTATACCAATACTACTTTACAATACACATTTCGTACGTCAGAAAATTATCGAGGTCTGGCGATGCTGGGACCTTACTCTACAGTTATGTACATGCGTTAGAAGTTATAGGTACTTTTTTGGCGTAACGAAAAATGTGGACTATAGCTAACTTCAGGGTGTCGGTTTTTTGTGACGGTTTGTGCGCGCATCGGAAAAATTTACTCATATAACTTTTCCTTAACGAGCCAAAAGAAGTAAATAGGCTCTGAAAACAACAAAAATATTTGTCGCAAACAAAACGAACAAATAGAGTAATATTGTTCGTTTGCGTCGAATATTTTTGTTGTGGTCGGTGTAAAGTACATCCAAACATAATGTGGGGGTGTACCTAAATGACATCGTGAGGCCGGTCCGAAGCTTTGTATGAATCTTATCTCTGTTTCGCGACCGCCACTAACACCGCACATAATGGTTGCCCGAGCGTGATTTGTGATACAAATTCATCGTATATTGTGGCGCTGCGATAAATTAATTACGGTGTGAATGCGTGCCGACTAATTAGTTTTTGCGTAGTTTAATAATCCGTTTTGTTTGTTTCAATTATGGATGAGGTGATATGTTTGAGGTTTAATGAATAGTGGTAAATGAAACTTTAGTACTGAGTTATTATTTTGTAGACATAATATCAGTCGGAGTATTTTATTAGCGTTGTCCTTGGTTGGATTTAATTGACTTAGTTGTTTGATATCATTTTAATAATATTAATTATGATGTCAATTGGCTTTATATTTATAATATTGACCAGGATCGGCAGTTGGTGGCAAATAAGGAATGAAACAAAGCCTTCCAAAACAAGTATTCGTTTTTTTTCGGATGTATATTTTGGTAAAAACTTTGGATTACTTATCCCTTATGAAAGTGTGCACTTGACATACACTTTTAATTTAATCCACAGTATGATAATTAAGATCTTTTTTTAGAATTCACAAAATGAAACAGTTATGCCATGGAAGTTCTCCTATTATACCATTACCGTTCACGTGATGTCTAAAATCTAATGAATTTAATCACGTCAGAATACTCAGAATTGTACTTCTTTGCGCCGTGTGGCAAAAGAAAATCATTCCAAACCAATCTGCAAAGCCTTTACACAGGCGTAGGGTAGCCTTTCGGTATTCTATAGGTATTTTGTAGAGTGTGCATGGGAATTACATAACTTGATTTCGTAACACCTTTCCAACATCCGCCAACCCAGCGAACGGCAAGTGACCCTTGCATCGTTGGCACCTTGTTGGATCCGGACAAAGCGTTTCGCCTCGTCGTTTATACCGCGTACGTCGAAAGAATGGCACAACTTGCCTAATGCCATTGATTGCATCACCTGCTTACCATGAGGTGGGATCTGACCACGACTCTGACGACGACGTCTGGTGACGCGACCATCTGGGCCGGTGGTCATTTCGAGCGTCCCAGCGACTCTCCCCGCAAAGCCCGTGCCTGTTAAAGCAACGGACCGAGCTTATGATGACGATTTTGTGACGGTGCAAAGGAGGAAACGCCGTCAGCGAAGCTGTAAGAACCACTCCAGCAAGGCTCCTGTTGAGCCCAACGCTAAGCTGCGAGCCGCGAATCTGAACACCCCGGTGTACATCTCTGGCCTGCATTACACCACTGAGGCTAAGGACATCGAGGAGTACGTGCGCCTAAGATTAAAGTACACGCCAAGAGCACAGCTACTGGAGTCGCGCCAAGGCGTTTGTGGTGCGCATCCCAACGTGTATGCTCCATTTGGTGCTGGAAGAAAGTTTTTGGCCGTAGGATGTGGTGTTCCGTCGCTTCCGCGGACAAATTCCTCAAGAACGCACATAATTTCGTGCTAGTGAAGTGTTACTAACATAGTTTTATAAGATTTTACTAATAAAAGAGTTATTAGTATGTATTTTTAGGTTAAGGTATTTATCTATGGGTCTTTGTTACCTGAAATAAATGGATTATTATTATTATTATTGCAGTCAAGCACTAATTTATAATCTTGAACTACTTATTCATAAAATGAATAATTACTTGCAGGACTATTGGCTATCATTTCATTGAAAGTGACAACTGAGATTTAACAAAAAACTGGTAATGCACCTTAGGTGGACTTCAAGTAAGCGTGACTATCAGACGGGGTACTGCGCGTTTCGTCACATCTTAGCAAATGCGCATGACGTCATCCTAGATACACACTGATGATAGCGATATACGAAACTAGCCGTTTGACAGTAATTCGTTGACCACTTTGCACAGTGATCGTCAATATGAAAAGGCAACGGAGATACGCAATTTAGCACTGCATGTAAGTGTATATAGAAAGGAATAGTATAGATCAGAAAGTTAAGGTTCATTCGGGTAAAAAAAACTTCCTCAAAACTACCTAACTACGTCCATATCAACGTAGTTGGTACATTTTCTTTGTTATCATCCATATTTTTTTGGCCGACTTGTTTGCTTGTCCCATCTGCGTCTCAATCTCAAAAACAATGATCAAGACATAGGTCGGCGGCGGTAAACATATTTCCCTACAATTCCCACTGGCACTTTGCCAGAACATATTGATTTTACTATGAGAGCCGACAAGTAGAGTTACAAGATGTGACGATTTCCGGAGTTCACTTGAGAATGTTGTTTTAAGACTAGGTGTGTGCAGACAAGCGTAGCTGAACTGCCATGCTTAACACAAAAGCGGTATCTAAGCGGTATTTTTTCGTACCTTTTAATTTTAATTTATTACGCTTTTTTTACAACTTTCACACAACGTCATCTAGTCCCAAAAGCTAAGCAGAGCTTCTTTTATGGGTAATAACAGCTGATAAACATACTTATATATTTCTAAATACATACATATTATAGATAAATTACACCCAGACACAGAACAAACGATCGTGCTCATCACACAAACATTTGTCCTGGAATTGATTGTTAATTCTTATGTTAATTTGATGTGTGTAATGGACTAATTTAATATCAATTGACGCTGTCTTATAAAAGCCGTAGCCGTAAGCCGTTCAGGGTAAACATGACTGTCATTTTATAATGAAAGTAACATCTTGCATGGCATGTGTGTGTATCGTCATGTTTTGGACAAATAAAATTACCTTTTATCATTTTTTTAGGGAAAGCTTATAACGAGACAATTTGAAGTTTTGTGAATATAGTTTTCTATTACTTCACAGATTGATTGAACTTTTTAAGGGTTCTTTCATGTGTAAGTACCGCTGATTGGCTTACTGATGTGCCTTTCTTTAAGCTATCCAATACCGTTTTTTGAGATACGGCTTTTATAATAAAAATAATCATACAGCAGTCATTGTGCCGAGAGTCACGGCCAATGGCATAATAGCCAAGAGCCTCAACCAACACCTTAGGAGGCTCTCGTTAAGCAGCCGGATCAAGGGATTCAAAAGGCAGTACTCTTGGACACGGAGCACATGGTTAGGTGTTTCCTCTCTCAGGAACCCTGACCACCGATAGCTTGGACCCTTTTCCCGATAGCGGTAAGCTCCTATTTTTTGTATATACATTTATTTATAAACATTTATACTTAGACTGCCTCGTTGGCCTAGTGGTCGCTAGCGCTACTGCTGTTCATGAGGTCCCGGGTTCGATCCTCGGGTCGGGCAAAGTGTCATTGAGTTTTTCAATCTGGGATTTCTCAGTAACAGCCCGGAGTCTGGATGTGTGCCCAATGGATGGCAATAGGCTCGCCCCCTATTACATGGGACTTAAACATAATGGCGAAATGTGGGTGTACTACCAGGTACACCTCTGCCTAGCCCGGGGATTACAGGCGTGACGATATGTAGGTATGTATGTATGTATGTATTTATACTTAATTATTTTTTAGTCACATTATTCATATTTTGAGCTTAGTGCGGCAGTTTAGCTGCTTTTGTTGTGCCACTTCTTTTTTCCAGCAAAATCACTAGAAACTGGTGATGGGCACGTTTTGGGGGACTGTCTCATGAAATTTTTGACGTTCAAAAAGTGCTGTTTCTCAGCCTAATTTGAATAAATTAGTTTTGATTTTGAAGATATTTTAAACCAACAAACATTTAGATTAGTAGGGATAGTACCTAATTAAGACTGACTAGTGATGCTCATCATTTTTGTATAGATTACACCAAGGGCCTAGTGTTAGTTTATAAACATAAATCGACTTTCACTGAATTTGCGCGTTATTTTTAAGAGCACGTTACTAAACAAATAACAAATTCCCCGAAATTCAAAACACCAACAATTTGTCCAAACACTGATACCCGAACGTTTAGTCGATTAGTCAGTATCGGGTACAACACTAGTATAAACAACGATATCCATTTTAGTATATTACTCATCAATACTTGACAGATACGTCGAATAGCAACCAACCTACCCCAATTTATGGTAAAATGTATGACATAGATTGATTGGGCTCGGCAGAATTTTATATGGCTGATGCTTCATATGAATCGGTATTTTATTTTTGTTTGTTTAGCGAATGTTACGGTAGAATTTCTGTTCAGTGTCTGAGGATGTTTGATTATGAAAGACTAAATTACGAGTAGTTGCAGCATTATCACGCTGCTTAATTGATTCGGCTGAATAAAAACTATTCCGTTCGTGTAAGTCGAGCTTACTTCTATTTTTTTCTTATTTCGGTTCATGGTTCTGTTTTGAGTATTATGGTGTTCATTTCCTTTTATTTTCTCACCATAGATTCGCTCAGAATCGGTTCAAGGAATACCCAATTAGCAGCGGACTGTTGTTCCGAGATATTTCAACGCCGTGACTCAATTCCGACTGAGTTCGGGAAGCGTGTGCTTGCGGGTGACTCCGTAATTTACGAGCGAAGACCCTGAAGGACGTCGTGACATCGCTCCACGTCAAGTTATCCCAAAATTTAGTTCTAATCCACTTTTTATGATTTGTAGCAATAGCGAAGTACTTATTGAATGTTTTTTTATACTATCGTTTTATAATCTCAGCTATTCGTGTCAAAAGGTCGCGGAATGAACCTTTTTTTGATATTATATTTAAGCACGGTTATAATTTAATCGCGCCTAGGGCCGGATAGCGGTTGCAACCACTTCTCACCTATAGGCATTATTTTACAAAATCACAAATTTTATTCTTTTCTAGACAATCCATTTCGCAACCTTACTGTAACATCGCCAATCCTTTTACTTTGTACATTTTTTAAATTTGTATCTTTTTAACGGAAAAATTAAACGTGACACATGTAGTGACAATTTTTTTTTTACGCTAAATAGTGTAGTCAGAAGACTTTTCATATTATTATGTTTATCTGTGAATAACATTTACCTATCTGCATCAAAATAACAAGGTAAAGCTGTATGTATAAAAGAGCATTACTTGAAAACTGCTCAATCTATATGGATGAAGGAAGATTCCTTTGTTAGAAAGATTTTTTGGGACAAAGTTTGTTTGGAAGATGTTTTGGACGATCCAATGAGGACGACGGAAATTCCTATTGCTTAATTTGTATGAAGATCTTAATTATTAAAATATGTGCTCTCGCCCCAGCACCACGCAAAACGAGGCAGGGGTGCTAGTTAGTATAAAACATAATGCAGGGAGTGAATATTAAACCTATAAGGCTTTTAAAGCCTTCATTTTTGTCATTTACTAATACTCGTACCAGTACGCCGAGAGATTAAAATTTCCATTAAACACAAGAAATATTTTAAAACTTAATTGTTTCATTACAACAAAACATAGACATAACAAACATGAATATGGACATAGGTAATGGACATGGTCATGGACTAACAAAATATGGACATTACCTAGTCTGAAATAATTTTATTATCGTAACCAGTTTTTATGAGAAAACTGCTGGATTATTTCATTCAAGTTGATCTTCAGCTACCCTAAAAAACCTTTCTGTAAAAATATTTTGGATTATTTGAAACTATGAAAGCTTAGAGTTACTTGGTTACCCCCGTTATTGGATCTTGCAGCATTATCACGCTGCTTAATCGATTCGGCTGAATAAAAACTATTCCCTTTGTCGAACTCATTTCTATTTTTTTTCTTATTTCGGTTCAAACTTGGAAGTATGAACATTCCATTGGATGACAGAGAAAATTTTTCTCGTCAATTGGCGTCATATTTTCTGAGAAGAAACATGTTATGCTCAGCATAACATATTTCTTCTTTCTTTCTTGAACAATAATTTAGTTTCTTCATTTAAATACAATAATTTTACAATAATTTCATTTCTTCATTTAAACAGCATAATATGCTGTTTAAATGAAGAAATAACTAAATTATTGTTCAAAATCTAATAATTATTGTTTACTGTCTGCAATCTGTGCAAGTTGTGTCTGTTTTTAACAAAGAACCGATTCGCTCAGAATCGGTTCAAGGAATACCCATTTAGCAGCGGACTGGTTTCCGAGTTATTTCAACGCCGCGACTCAATTCTGACTGAGTTCGAGAAACGCGTGCATGCGGGTGACTCCGTATTTTACGAGCGAAGACCCTGAAGGACGTCGTGACATCGCTCCACGTCAAGTTATCCCACAATTTTGGTCTTACCCTCTTTTATAATTTGTAGCAATAGCGAAGTATTTATTCAATAGTTTTTTTTTATATTATCATTTTTATAATCTCTGCTATTCGTGTCAAAAGGTCGCGGAATGAACCGTTTTTGATGTTATATGATTTTAAGCACGGATATAATTTAATCGCGCCTAGGGCCGGATAGCGGTTGCAACCCCTTCTCACCCTATAGGCATTATTTTCTAAATTCACAAATTTTATTCTTTTCAAAATAATCCATTTCGCAACTTTACTGAAAGACATTTTTTTTACATCGCCATTTTTTTTTACTTTGTACATTTTTTAATATTTGTATATTTTTGGATCGAAAAATTAAACGTGAGACATGTAGAGACTATTTTTTTTTTTTACGCTACAATCTGTTCTAATATTAAACTCCAGTAGTTAATATCTGACGGCGTGGCGTCAGGTTGCACTGTTACCTATGCCGTGCTTGGTTTACAAAGAGCTATAGCAGCAATTTGTCAGCAAACAACAAACTAAAAACAAAGAAAATTATAAAAGATGAACAAAATTACTTTGAAGATGAAATTAAATTTATTAGGCACCATAGAAACTTTCTAAATCCGTTTGATAGCAAATTGGAAATCTTGAGATCCGGCCAGCTTGTCCGTTTTAATAATAATAAAAATACAACAGAAGAAACTAAAACATCCATTATTTTATAAAACGAAATAATATTCAGAAGTCGATACTACACGATTTATAAAATATTAAACATGAAATATTCTGGAAAAACCAGAACGACAGGTGACATATTGCACATACATACAAAGAAAATTTACAGAAAAATTGAGTGGAAATGAAAATAAGAGCAGCTTCACGACGTGCACACCTACCAACCCCGGACTCGTCGCTTAGCTACGCCTCGTCGTCGCCGGACATCGAATCATCTGTGCCACCGGCGGTTTCTGCCGCGTCGAGCTCCAGCAACGAGTATTTTTCCCCACTGACGCCGCCAACACCTACACGTTAACGGAGAGGACACCGGCCGCCAGACGGTTTAGGACCTCGAGGCACACCGGCCCCTGATAGAGGTCCCAGCTCCCGGCGGAAGTAAGCAGCACATGAGATGGACGCAATCCATTAACGGAATTGTCATGCGCTCCTACTATGGGGCTACAGAGGGAGGAAGAACCTGATCGCGTATACCGTGTTCGGATGCTCGCTCTGTTTCAGGTGCTTGAACCACTGTCAACTTATCGGTACAACTACTGTCGAATCAGGTGCGGGTCAATCAACGTAATCATATATTGGATGACGCAGGGTCACCGTGTCAATGCTTCTACGTCACAGACTGTGGCACTACCACAGTCCATTTTAACATCCAATTGTATTGACGAAGGATGTGATGACAGGGTTACAAATGTAAGTACCCAATGCAATGAGGAATTTAGGAGCGCTTTGTAGGATACGCTCGGGAATATCGCTTCATCCGCCCGAACTTAGACCACGCTTACCTCGTTTGCCCATGCTTAATAAAAATATAGTGCTCGTGGATGCTCTGGATTCGCAATTTTATTGTCAAACTAGTTAAACGAGTATGAAGACCTCGCTGATGCTCATTCAATCTTGTACTGCGCGGCCGTAGCGGCCATGTCGTGTAGTTCACGTCAAATTCTCTAATAACAGAACTAGCCAGATGTGGCTTGGCAGTGCAGGATTAAGCGTCGTATCGGTGAGGTCAGAGCAGTAATCTCGTATCTGACTACTTTGAGACGGAACACTGGAAGAAACTGACTGGTCTGGTCACATCGATTATGTAGGTTTTTTTGCTTTTTATATATGGGTCTACTCTTGGCCTCAATCTTGTCCTGCGGTCAGAGATGAGGTCGACGATGAAACGAGCATACCCAAAGAAACCTATTAACTGGCGACTTAAACAGATTGGGGTCACATGAACTCGGGAACACTGATGCTGGGAGGGAATTCCACTCCTTGGCTGTGCGCATAATGAAGGAACAGACAAAGCGCTTCGTGCGAATGTATGGAACATCTACAAGGAATGGGTGAGAACCTGCAGTACGTCTGGATTCCCGATGGAAGATAGGAAATGGTGGAATGAGCTCGTGGAGCTCTAGAGCACACTCACCGAAATACAGTCTGTAAAAGACCGACAGACATGCAACTTTGCGGCGGTGGGCTAGGGTATGAAACTTGGTACCCACCAGCTTTAGGTAGTCTAAGAGATGTTCTTTTGAGGAAAGAATTGAGTAGCGTAGCAATCATGCTACATCTTCCGTCGCCAGACCCGTTTCTACGGATATCAATCCGTAGAAACGGGTCTGGCGACGGAAGATGTACTACACTATAGAATAGGCTCTTAATAAACTAGTGCGCTTCAACATCACTGATTGCATCACTGCTTACCATCAGGTGGGATTGCAGCCAAGGACTGGTTTACAATATTAAAAAACAAAAAAAAATATCGACTGAAGAATCTACACATTTCTCTTTTTTCTTGGTATAGTCTGTCGTGCTCAAAACAAAATAAATGTTTCTACAATCTGTCACTTTGTTGGATTTGCTGTAGACAAAACGGCTATCAGGTAACGTGGATACGCATTTATAAATATTTGATTAATACAAAATAAATGTTTCTACTATCTGTCACTTTGTTTGATTTTCTGTAGACAAAACGGCTATCAGGTAACGTGTATACGCATTTATAAATATGTGTTTATTACAAAATGAATGTTTCTACAATCTGTCACTTTGTAGGATTTTCTGTAGACAAAACGGCTATCAGGTGACGTATACGCATTTTTATCAATGACCATGTAGCACAACGCAGGACTAAAGATGAGTATTCATGACTTCCTACATACTAAAGATACCATAGCATATAAATAATAAAGTTCAATATTACGAACCCTCAGTCTGCGCGATATTAAAGCGAAGGTTCCGCTGCAATTTATCATAATAAGGACTCGGTTGAAAATTAATCGGCCGTGATACATTTATCGTGTTTAATCTTACCTGGAAATTAAAAGTGCAAGGCTGGCAATCGAAAAAGTGGAAGCCTTTTATTAGGAACATCGAGTTATTGCCTAGCTTTTATACTTAATATTTTAGAAATTATCGGAAAAAAAAAGTAAGACTGTAACGGTTACATTTATTTCAGACATGCAGCAGCGGATTTGCAGGTATTTATCATCTACCTAGCTTTTCCCTAACTATTCGGTCAACTGGCCGGCTTCCAGTCTAAACAAATGCAGTAGAATACCAATGGTTTCACTTAAGACGCCAGCACACCAAGCTACCCCAACCTGTCAATTTGTCCTAATTGAACATGAACCTTGTCTATTTGTAATAAAGTAGAAAAACCATCAAAGGAATATGACACATTGGGCTAGCTTTATGTGCTGGCCACTGTACACGGAGCGACTGTCTATATAACCTCTACAACTTAGTAACCGCGCAAGCAACACGATACTTCCTGGTTAGACTGGTTGTCCACCTTTTAGGGTTAGGACTACTCGTAACGACTGTTAAAGATGTGCTTATGTCAGCCTTACGGTGCTTTCCGATGCACGGAAGGTCTTGACATGTAATAATTGGTCAGCCATTCACGGACGGGTGTCGGCAAGCATAGCTAAGCCTTAGTTCAATCCGTGCAACTGTTATTATTCAGCCCAAAAAAAGCCAAAACGTGCAGTACAATTAGTGCAGACGTGAGACAAATCATTTTACTCTTTTTTAGTTTTATTTGTTTCAACCGCGAGTGTTTCAATCTGTTAACAATAAATGTTTTTCTTTTCTTTCTAATTAAACATCTAATTTAATTCAGGTTAATTACTTCTACAATCAAAAGATCTTGTTAGTAATCAAGGCACGCAAGTCGCAAAGTTATCTGCACGGCCACATATCAAATATCTTCACTCCAAATTATATAATATTCTTGAGACTAATAACGGTATCTAATAAACATGATAACAAAGGACGTAACCTTATTGAAGGCTGAGGTTATTGTGATCAGAGGCAGCATAAGGATAGACAAGTGGCGCCATAGATGATGGGGCGTATCGAGTTACTGATTAGGTAAACAAAATCTTATTATGATCATATTTAATGAAACAAACAAAAGGCTTGTCGGTCAGTCTGGTTACCTGTTTTGGTTAAGGTCAGCTTACCAGATTTTTTGTTCAGAAAAACGACCACTAGCATCTTGCTGATTGATAACCGTCTTACCATAGTCACGACGTGCAACAGACCAATTGTGTTTTCGTTATACCTACCTACCTAACATTGTGTTTTGTCTTCACTAACATTATTTAAAGCAAAATGTAGACCAAAACTGCAAGAAATACCGTTTTCTTCTTTTTTAAAGTTTGTTTGCTGAATACTGTATGCACGTGTTCTGTGAAAAGATTTTTTATGGTATCAGTCAGATAGCGTAAAGCCTTTAAATCTGGTTTGGACTGTGTAAAGTCAGGGATACCGATGTCGGAACGTAATAGAGTAGTCCTGAGTACACAGCGGAGTAGTCTTGAGTTTGCAATGGAGAAATCCAGAGTATGCACTGAAGCAGTCCAGAATTTGGGAGATATACCTAGAGGGGTCCTAGTAAGTTTTAATTTGGCGACCTTAAACGATCATAGTTAAACACCTTCCATATCATATCCTCCCGTTTGAGGTTGGTTTTATCTAGCTAGGAAACAATATTTTTTCAAAATTTTCAAATTTGTGACTTACGCAAAATCAAGTAAGTAAATGAAAACTTTATAAAAACTACTTTTACTTCTACTTTTTTTTTAATTAGATTGAATTGTATTTGTAATTATTGTATATTATTGTATATTATTGTATTTTAGTGTAATATGTTATAAGTGTTTTAAATGTTATTTAGTAATTTCTTTTATTTGTTGAATTTGCCAATTAAATTATATTAGATTTTTTTTTATGTATTTTGGAATTGTTTTACTAACTTAGTCTGTAAGTATTTTGTTACTAATACTCAGTCCTGTTGCTCGAAATAAATGTTTATTATTATTATTATTATAGAAAAAAATATTTAAAAAAAAGATTAATTTGCTGAAGTAAATATAATAATTAATTTATCGCCAAGAAAATATAAACAACAGCACAGAGTAGTAAGTTTTTCGTTAACATTTTTTATTGATATAAAAGATGTCTCATAATTTTATTCCAAAAAACGATTGAAAAAAGGAAAGCCCCACAGCTAAAACAATCAAAGGAACCTATCTCGAAAGTTTACGAACTCGGAAAAAAATGTGGGAAAGAATATCATTCATTGCCAAACTATAATGGAAGTCGTCGGTGTGATAAATTTTTCGATGGCTGATCCATATAGGCGTGACCGTTTTACTGGAAGTACTTTCTATTTTATTTCTTAGGTTGAAATGGACTTTTATATGACAAATTTAAAAAGACAAGATTCAGTTTTAGTATTATTTTCTTCGACATTATTGGGTAAGACTGTGATTGAGTGTCTGTGACGAATCTGACAGGTGTGATTGAGTTTTTCCACCCAGAATATGTCAGTTATACAAAACGGAGTCTTCATTTGTGTCCGATTGATGGCAATACCCTTCTGTTACACTGTAAAAAACACCTCTACCGAACCCTTTGGGGCCAGGCATGATTTTATGTTCATGTGGTGTTATTTTCTTCCAAAAAAACGCAAATGGAAGAATTAAGTTTTGGTTGAATACCACTAAAAAATAAATTAAACCACCAAAACAACAATACGACGAAAGAAAATCTATTCTCAATGTTCCTCACATCACAAGCAACCTAATAAAAACACGATAAGGAAGATAAAGGGTCAGTTAGAGGTCTATCAAGAGGTCCGTATCGTAATTTAACAACTGTGTGGAATTATCAGAAATCCCTTTGAAATAATGATACCACAAAACAAGCAATAATAACCCTTTAGATATACCGAAAGTTCATATTTTACTACTGAAACGCACGTTTAGGTGTTGTTGGCATATAAAAGAGTCTTTAATACCGCGGCCTACAAATTTTATGCCAGTATTATGAGAACCAAGTGTACTTGTACACTTTTTTTACGCCCCAACGTGGACATTAAACCAAACATCGTGATAGGACAAGCCTACTGCGTATAATACGTGAATGGTTCTTGAATATTTCAATGGGACGTTAAAAATGTGGGTCAATATAAACTGGTGTTTGAGGGTCATGTTTTATGAGCGTCAAAAATTTGGTATGAAGCAGCTGTCATCAAAGTGCAATAAGGAAAGCGTCCATAGTTAAGCAAGAGAATCTTAGATCACATTTGATATAACTTAGGAGGATCATCTTTAAAACAATAATGAGACAAAGGAGTTACATGTATCTGAGACATTGTACACCACGCCGGTCACCGGTGAGCCGCGAACAATAGATTTTTTATTGTGTCTGGTAGTCTGGCAGTCGTAAGTGTTAATAGACGATGCTAGTAAATACCGGACGAAATGATGAAGAAATTTGACCGCGTGAACGGAAAACTAAAATTGTTGATATTTGAATTAAAAATTAAATGGAACTAGTAACTGGCGACATCTCAGTAGGCCATTTTTTGGAAAAATTGCGATAATTTTATGTAAAAGATTTTCTTTTTTAACTATAAGTTGGTAATGCTTCTGTCTGTTTATTTTTATCGTACAAATGTTTTTTTTTTTTCTAAACACTACCTATACAGGGTGGTGTGGTGATTTGTAGTGAAATGATTATTATTATTAACACACAACTATTCCGAGCATTTTGTACCACCTGCAGCCTCTGGGAGAAGTATTCGCGGGCGCCGTATTAAGCCTTTCGTGTCCAATATTATAACGCTGTCATAAAGTAGTCTTACTTAGTACAGAAAATATATCACCCTACTTTTTGCGTCAAAAGTAAGAAGCCGTTATTTTGACGCTACAAGCGACACTTTAATTTCACTTATTTGTATGTATAGCAAGTTTCGCTAAAGATACAAAAACTGTGAACTCACGAACTGCAGCAAAAATGAAGGAATATTTTTTAAAGAAATCACTTCTGAAGCAGCTGGTAATTTTATAAAACAAACAATGGAATAGAGGCTTTTAAGAGCTCTATTTTTGTGTTATATTCATCGGGTCCTTCTGCAGGATTGGAGTAGAAAACTTGAGTCTGCATAAAAATTACGCTACGATTATAAGACATTTAGGTTATCGCAACTGAATGGCTTTATCTCCCTTAGGTTATATGTTGTGATGATTAGTGGATTCTTGTGCTATTCCTAGAAAAACGTGCTATGCTGAAAGCCCAAGGAACCATTCATGATTACGGTTTAAAGAGACATTTATTTCTCAAAGATCAAATTACAGTTCACTAACAGAGAAACTTAACTGAATTAACTGTAGTACAATAGTTTGTATGACGTACAAGCTATCCAAAAAACTGAACACCATATTTTAACTAATAAAAACAGCAATAAAATAATTTCTTAAGATCTAACTAAAATGGGTGCGTACCATTAGACATAATAACAAAAGATCTAACGATCACAATCATGACCTAATTTCATTTGATATATATTTTTTTAGTATAACGATGAAATGATATAATGAATTATTGATCTAATTTCAGTTTACCTAATTTTATATGGTTTAATAAACATTTTCTATACTGCACATTTGAACTTATATTCAGTTAGTATAATATTCAAATTCATAGTAACGTAAAATATAATTTTCACCTCTTAAATACCTGCGCCGATATTGATACGTGAGATATTGATACGAGACACTATACATTGACGTATGTCGCCATATGTCAATTGTACGCGTCAATCTATAATACTTATAGCGTCAGCGACACGTGGCTATTTCTCATTTCCCGGTGACAAGTGAATGTTTGC
Source organism: Euplexia lucipara (assembly GCA_921972225.1). NCBI lineage: Eukaryota > Metazoa > Arthropoda > Insecta > Lepidoptera > Noctuidae > Euplexia > Euplexia lucipara. Next base: position 19,815,118 of record OV179156.1, read on the forward strand.
TGACGCATTTGTGGTCGCTCGCTGGCGAGACAAATAAATAGAAACTATGTTGGCTCCGAATCCGTACAAATAGAAATCATTGTGGACTGTTAGTTTAGGCTTTTAGCGTCATTGTAGTTTCTTCTATTTTTGGTTGGAAATCGAAAACATAGCCTTCGGCCGAAGTAAAATTCGAACTTTTCTTAATGGGAGTACCAACCAACCATTTAGGGATTATTTAAAATCGTGTTAGCCAGTAACTGGCTTGTGGAGTTACGACAGTCAATCGCTCCATATATTTTTACTAGTATTTAGCTGCTTTTGGGTAGCTAGAAGCCGACCCCAAGATAGTTGGGACAAGACTACGATTTCATGTGCCTAGCACATAGGTACTACGGTATGGGCAACATAGGTACTTCGAAAAAGTTAACTTCGTCTCTCTCTCACACACTTCAAAAAGTAAGATTAAGTATATGTACCTATTTCTAATTTCACTCTCTGAGACCACATATTTTCAGCAAAATACAGACACGAGGTGATATCACAAAGACTAATGGCAGGACGGGGGCTGCCGGCTAGGCAAGAGTGCCGATAGTATGGGCGAAGCTAAATTGATCTCCTCCACCGACACTTGGAAATATGGTCGCGTTTTATCATAAATAATAAAGGTCCAACCTTTCTCGGTAACACTATCGCGGTGTTAGTAAGGGAACCTTGAACAGCTTAAATATGGCTATCGGCAACCTAAGAATATAATAGAAAAGGGGATACTTATTACAGAAGTCTGTTACGAAATAGATGTTTTATTACTAACTAGCGAACTAGCTTGCATTGCTCGCGACTTTCTCCGCGTTAATTTCGGAATATACATCTTTCATTCTTAGTTTTCACTAATAATGTGGCTTTCTATTATTATTATTATTATTATTACTAGCCTGTGTTTTCCCACTGCAGGGCAAAGGCCTCCTTACTTTCCAGCCTTTTTTTCTTTTTTTCCTTTTCCCTACTTTCGTGGCTTTCTATTGCTAAAAGAATTTTCCAAATCAGTTTAGTAGGTAAATCCAGACACACCTACAACGCTACAAACTCATAAATTCACAAATTTACCTCTTTTATCATCTTTTCCTAATTAATTTAATTAATCCTCTTTTCAATCTATACTATTATAGATTGAAAAGAGGAATTTCACAACAAAAAAATGCAAAATGAAAAGGAACTTAACAACACTCGCGGTTAGAACTTGTTTGAGTCCAGTCCAAGGTAAGAGTGACAGAAAAATATCCAGAATCATTAGCCAAGTCCGATATCTGTTCTGGTTTCTTCAGAGCCATGTAAGAATTTCTTTTCCTCACTAACTCCTTCATTATCACTCGTGGATCAAAACCGTGGTATTCTAGAGCACTTCTATTCTTCAGCACTTTGAGGAAGTCCTTTTCAAGATTTATTGTTGTCTCAAACTCCCTAGCCGTCAGTACTTTCTTATCTCCTGGTCCTCCTGAAAGTAAGTGGTTGCCCATACGTCAACGCAGAGAGTAAAGGGCACTAACCACCTTGTTTTCGTTTCTTAACAGTCCCAATTTTCCTATTTACTTAGCCCCTCACGTTCAGTACATTTGCGCCAACCACAATAGAAATTTATGATCATCAAATAACAGGCTTCTCCAATGCCCCCACTCATCGTACTGACTTCGTTTACTGTTCCTTCTTCGTCCAGGCTATTTCTCTGTGGAATGCGCTGCTCCCTCAGGAAATTAGGATGGCTACCAATCGATTGGCTTTTAAAATGACGGTTTGAGAGCACATTTACAAAATAATGGCTGTAGTTTCGTCACAGCGCTAATGTTTTCCCTTGGCATGATTATCATGTTTATGTGTTTAAGTTTTTTGTGTATATATTTATTATATTATATTTTATGATATTTATCATATCTAATTACCATTTATATATAAATAATTTATGTTACTTCTCTTTAATTTTTTTTACGGAATTGCACCTACCACAGGTTGACTGGTAGAAAATACCTAAAGCATTAAGTCCGCCTATGTACAGACGCCAGCACATCAAGTTACCCCAATGTGTCAAATTTTCCCAATTGAATATGAACCTTATTCCGTTTGCCATAAAGTTGAAAAACAATCAAAAAAATTTGACACATTGGGGTAACTTGATGTGCTGGCGTCTGTACATTTGTGAGCTTGAAATAATTAAATAAAGTATTTCAGGACATCCTGTAATGACCATTGTGTGGACGTTTTGGTGAATCAGTAAGATTACAATAACTCAATATAAGGTAGAGATGTGATGGCGTTTTAGGTCAGAGACCAATTTAATTTGATTTCAGAATAGTCAATAGATACAAACAGTAAGCCGGACAATGTGTGAAACCGGAAAGCTTTAATATTTGAATATAAACATGCTTAGGACTAACTATAACTTTAAGAAAAATACATTACGTCATACATTTATGTCATACAAGCGCTACTGCTGAGCATGAGGTACCAGGTTCGATCCCCGGGTCGGGGAAAGCGTCATTGTGGTAATAGGCTCGCCCCCTCTATTACATGGGACTTAAACATAACTGGCGAAATGTGGGTGTGCTACAAGTACACCCCTGCCTAACCTTCAAGGATTACAGGCGTGATGTTACGTTATGTATTATGTTATACATTTATACCATACATGTCAAAATAAGAGCATTAAATCATCAGGACTTGAATACAGTCTCAAATTTTGTTCATTTTTGTATACATGCCCCTGTTTTACGAATAACATAAATTATCTTAAATATTTGTCAGCGAATATTAGAATTTGTAAAGAGGAACGAGATTTGACAACTGTCAGTCTAGCGGAGCGTCGAGACATTGATCAGCGCGGCCATTTTGAACGTCAACGGCGAGCGCTATTCTGCCTTTTGTTTACAAGAAATAATCAAAACCAATAGACCAAGTGATTTCCTAACTACTAGTGAATACATTTCAGTAATATTCTGTAAGGCATCCGTCCATATCCCTATTTATTTACTTAATCAGCTCAACAATCAAAACTAACTCATTTCATAAACATTACGTCTACTCGAAATTGTATTTTAGCAGCGAAATAAGCTGTCTGCTATTTAGGACAATGCCTGTGTCTGTTACTAGTGGCGTGACCTGCGTGTTTTGTCTTACCAAACAATGCGACTACTTTTGTTTTCGCCCCCTCTATAAGAAACTGCAGACTCGCGTTTGTGTTTGAACAGCGATTCCGAAAGGCTTGGCTTTTCATTTCTTGTTTCTTTTGACTTAATTTTTTGTTTCTTTTGACTTTGGCGTGACGAGAAATTATTGCTAGACTCACTGACTTGGGTGTTAAGTTTGAAGCTGAACTTCTATCCGGCTTTGTTGTTATAAACGTTCTTCCTCAACTGTTAAAGATTTTCTTTCAAGTATTGTTTTGTGTTTACTTGCTGTTTTTAATTTTGTAGATTGTTTTGCCTGAATAGAATAGTTATCGAGCAGTGGTTTCCCAGTGGTAACGGTGACTGGCGATTTGACAGACTCTTTACTTTATGTGAATTAAGGTATTAAGTCCGCCTTTGTACATTTGTGTGCTTGAAGTCTATACTAATATTAATAAAAAGAGGAAAGGTTTGATTGTTTGTTTGTTTGCATTGAAACGTCTCCGAACTTACTGGACCGATTTGAAAAACTCTGTTACCGTTGGGAAGCTACACTACTATAATGTAATAAAATCTTGGTAATATAGCTTCAAGCACGGCCAATATTAATATTTGCTAAAATTGTAATGAGAAATTGGAATTGTTTATAACAATTATATAAAATTTTCTTTTTTTTTTTTTTTTTTTTTTTTTTTTTGTTTTTTTTTTTTTTTGGAGGAGCTTGTGGCTAAATTATAACAGCCGCATGGGTCGATCGAAGGTTAAGCTACGCTTGACGAGGTCGGTCCGTGGATGGGTGACCATTTATTACATACCAAGACTCCTCCGTGCCTCGGAAAGCACGTTAAGCCGTTGGTCCCGGCTGTCATTTGTAGATCTTTGACAGTCGTTACTTGTAGTCAGAAGCCCGAAAGTCTGACAACCAGTTTAACCAAGGGGTATCATGTTACCCAGTTACTGGGTTGTGGAGGTCAGACAGGCAGTCGCTCCATGTAAAACACTGGTATTCAGCTGCATCCGGTTAAACTGGAAGCCGACCCCAACATAGTTGGGAAAAGGCTAGGCAGATGATGAATTATATAAAATTTTCATCATGGCTATAAATGAATTCAAAATCGGTTGCCTATTGATCTATTCAAAGGACTTAATTTGATTAATTCCACACCATTTCACCTATTAATAATTCAAATTATAGGCCATTGGAATCTCAGGACATTTATGTAAACAAAGAAATTTCATGAAAAGAAGTCCCCGGCAAAGTTACACGACAATAGTAAAAAAAACATTTTGTCAGCAACAAAAAGACAAGAGTTGGAGTAAAGATGATTTTATTGTATTTTAGAATAGCGAAAACCGGCCAAATCCGAGATAGACTTGTACACGATTATGTATAAAAATTGTTAACGTGACGTCATAAAACACCTTTTTAATTTGAGTACTTGTTTCACGTCAATGTGCAGCACGCTCTGTGAAAATGACAATTCTCAATCTATATTATTTATTATGTTTAATAATTCTTACAACCCGCCTACTTTAGCCCTGGATCGAAAACATTGGAAATAATATTCCCAGCATTATTGGAAGTAATTTTGCTAGCCTGCATCATCCAGATAACCAACCGCTAGGCCCGTTGGCACCTTTTGGGTACAGAACCCTAAAAGCGAGTCAAAAGATGGCTCCAGACAAAGTACAGTGGACAACATCATTTAAAAAAATACGTCACTATTACCCGATAAAACTGTTGAAGTCGTTAAACCTCAGGAACATCAGGGTGACCTTAATTCTCAAGAGGCCATTATCCGCATTAATTGACCCAAACTTAATCCTATCACTCTTAGAAAGTCTAATAAAAAGATCTCAGAGCATCTAGTAATTAAAATGGGGCACTTATTGGTACCCTAATGTATCTAAATGACATCGTTAGGTCATTAGGATAGATTTAAAGGTAGCAATTGATTAGCTTTTCTATGCAATGACCCAAGATTTACAACAAAACATCGCACCTGAGAGGTGAGGCAGAGTTGTAATTATAGTACACCTCACGTCACGGTTAACATATTAGTTGAACAAATGGCTGTTGTACTGCCTGTTGTGGGTAACATTCTTTTTTATTTAATAAGACATATATATATCAACCAATAACTAATAGGTACCTAATAATACATTAATACTAGCTACCCCGGCAAACCAAAACCGGCAAGACAAACCAATCTTTGTTTTAAAAAAAAATTGTTCACGTTATATTCTCAGACCTACTAAAATCACACAAAATTTCATAAAGATCGGTCAAGGCGTTTCGACGGAGTTCTGTAAGGAACTCAGTTACACGAGAATCATATAATTATTTTAGAAAAAGGGCTCGCGAAAGTCACTCGCATCGCTTTCAGCTGGTAAAGTAGGTACACTTTATTAACTTTAACTTGCATTAACAGCTCTTGAATATAAATATCTTTTTCTAATTATTTAAGAGAGAAGAAGCTGAAATTAGCTTATTTTGGGTTTAGTTTGACAAGAAATGAACTGGCACTTAATTGTCCTTCTTCCGACAAAATAAAACCCATGTTCGGCTCGGGTTAAGACGATCGGTAGTGTCCCGACATTTATTGGGGGCGACGTTCAATCTCTATCAATTTGCAATGCAAACTAGACAGGCTATAGACAGCTTTCTAATGTTCTGGGGTTCTCGATACCCAAGTAAATGAACGACTTCGTACAAAAATCAGAAGAAAATTCGATAAAATTCTTACGATTCTGATAAAATAAGCACACAATAAGTCAGTGTAAAGTTTGGGATGCAGGTAATGTTCCAAAATGTTTGGAGAAGATTTTGACACACATAAAGACAAGCGATAAAATGGGGTACACAAATTTAAGTTTAACACATACCTAATTATTTTTCTGAAGCCTTGAACGAAGAAGAAGCCTTGAACGAAGAAGAAGCCTTGAACGAAGAAGAAGCTTTGAAGTTTTCAACTATTTATGGTTTCCTTTTTATGTAATAATCAAGCGTGGTGATCAATGATCATACTTTTTCTGTATGAAAAGCACTACTCTGCAGTGGGTCAGTAACAGGTTGTGAGTAGTAGTAATGTATCACCCCCTATCAATTGATAGGAACTATAAAAATATCTACTTACAGGATTATTTTTTTTTTAATTTTATCCTGTTTATTTCTCGAATGAAGCACGCAAATTTCAGGAAACCAATGCAGGTTTACTTGCTATCTCTAGTTTTCAGAGTAGGTACTTCACCAATCCACCATACAGAATTAAAAATCTCTTAAAATTAATTATACTCGTATGGGGGTTTAAAGTAGTCACAAAAGTCGTTAAAAAATGTGCTCAGATGATGACGTGTTTTTTTTTAAATGTGCTCAGATGGTTTGGTCATGTTGAAAGGATGGACGAGAGGCAACTAACGACAGGTATTTGAGGCAGAATAGACCGTATGTATGTACAGACGCCAGCACATCAAGTTACCCCAATGTGTCAAATTTCTTTGATCGGTTTTCAACTTTATGTCAAACAGAATAAGGTTTATATTCAATTGGGAAATTTTGACACATTGGGGTAACTTGATGTGCTGGCGTCTGTACATATATGTGTTTAAAGTAGTAAATCTATGATAATAGAATATCTCTTGGACATCGCAATGTACTGGAACAAAGACTTTAAACTGCTACGTTCTAGCGATCCTTTAAGTTATAACTCCCTAGTTTCACGTTTGGAACCGAGCCATAGTATATTGATTACCACTTCGGAAATTTTGCAATTCGATGAATGACGTACCTATTTAACAAAATGGCGGGTCAGTCTTTCAACCCATGTTCTTTCTAATTGAAGCTGAAAACAGATGTTTTCAGCTTCAATTAGAAAGAACATGGGTTTTATTTTGTCGGAAGAAGGACAATTAAGTGCCAGTTCATTTCTTGTCAAACTAAACCCAAAATAAGCTAATTTCAGCTTCTTCTCTCTTAAATAATTAGAAAAAGATATTTATATTCAAGAGCTGTTAATGCAAGTTAAAGTTAATAAAGTGTACCTACTTTACCAGCTGAAAGCGATGCGAGTGACTTTCGCGAGCCCTTTTTCTAAAATAATTATATGATTCTCGTGTAACTGAGTTCCTTACAGAACTCCGTCGAAACGCCTTGACCGATCTTTATGAAATTTTGTGTGATTTTAGTAGGTCTGAGAATATAACGTGAACAATTTTTTTTTAAAACAAAGATTGGTTTGTCTTGCCGGTTTTGGTTTGCCGGGGTAGCTAGTATTAATGTATTATTAGGTACCTATTAGTTATTGGTTGATATATATATGTCTTATTAAATAAAAAAGAATGTTACCCACAACAGGCAGTACAACAGCCATTTGTTCAACTAATATGTTAACCGTGACGTGAGGTGTACTATAATTACAACTCTGCCTCACCTCTCAGGTGCGATGTTTTGTTGTAAATCTTGGGTCATTGCATAGAAAAGCTAATCAATTGCTACCTTTAAATCTATCCTAATGACCTAACGATGTCATTTAGATACATTAGGGTACCAATAAGTGCCCCATTTTAATTACTAGATGCTCTGAGATCTTTTTATTAGACTTTCTAAGAGTGATAGGATTAAGTTTGGGTCAATTAATGCGGATAATGGCCTCTTGAGAATTAAGGTCACCCTGATGTTCCTGAGGTTTAACGACTTCAACAGTTTTATCGGGTAATAGTGACGTATTTTTTTAAATGATGTTGTCCACTGTACTTTGTCTGGAGCCATCTTTTGACTCGCTTTTAGGGTTCTGTACCCAAAAGGTGCCAACGGGCCTAGCGGTTGGTTATCTGGATGATGCAGGCTAGCAAAATTACTTCCAATAATGCTGGGAATATTATTTCCAATGTTTTCGATCCAGGGCTAAAGTAGGCGGGTTGTAAGAATTATTAAACATAATAAATAATATAGATTGAGAATTGTCATTTTCACAGAGCGTGCTGCACATTGACGTGAAACAAGTACTCAAATTAAAAAGGTGTTTTATGACGTCACGTTAACAATTTTTATACATAATCGTGTACAAGTCTATCTCGGATTTGGCCGGTTTTCGCTATTCTAAAATACAATAAAATCATCTTTACTCCAACTCTTGTCTTTTTGTTGCTGACAAAATGTTTTTTTTACTATTGTCGTGTAACTTTGCCGGGGACTTCTTTTCATGAAATTTCTTTGTTTACATAAATGTCCTGAGATTCCAATGGCCTATAATTTGAATTATTAATAGGTGAAATGGTGTGGAATTAATCAACTTAAGTCCTTTGAATAGATCAATAGGCAACCGATTTTGAATTCATTTATAGCCATGATGAAAATTTTATATAATTCATCATCTGCCTAGCCTTTTCCCAACTATGTTGGGGTCGGCTTCCAGTTTAACCGGATGCAGCTGAATACCAGTGTTTTACATGGAGCGACTGCCTGTCTGACCTCCACAACCCAGTAACTGGGTAACATGATACCCCTTGGTTAAACTGGTTGTCAGACTTTCGGGCTTCTGACTACAAGTAACGACTGTCAAAGATCTACAAATGACAGCCGGGACCAACGGCTTAACGTGCTTTCCGAGGCACGGAGGAGTCTTGGTATGTAATAAATGGTCACCCATCCACGGACCGACCTCGTCAAGCGTAGCTTAACCTTCGATCGACCCATGCGGCTGTTATAATTTAGCCACAAGCTCCTCCAAAAAAAAAAAAAAACAAAAAAAAAAAAAAAAAAAAAAAAAAAAAGAAAATTTTATATAATTGTTATAAACAATTCCAATTTCTCATTACAATTTTAGCAAATATTAATATTGGCCGTGCTTGAAGCTATATTACCAAGATTTTATTACATTATAGTAGTGTAGCTTCCCAACGGTAACAGAGTTTTTCAAATCGGTCCAGTAAGTTCGGAGACGTTTCAATGCAAACAAACAAACAATCAAACCTTTCCTCTTTTTATTAATATTAGTATAGACTTCAAGCACACAAATGTACAAAGGCGGACTTAATACCTTAATTCACATAAAGTAAAGAGTCTGTCAAATCGCCAGTCACCGTTACCACTGGGAAACCACTGCTCGATAACTATTCTATTCAGGCAAAACAATCTACAAAATTAAAAACAGCAAGTAAACACAAAACAATACTTGAAAGAAAATCTTTAACAGTTGAGGAAGAACGTTTATAACAACAAAGCCGGATAGAAGTTCAGCTTCAAACTTAACACCCAAGTCAGTGAGTCTAGCAATAATTTCTCGTCACGCCAAAGTCAAAAGAAACAAAAAATTAAGTCAAAAGAAACAAGAAATGAAAAGCCAAGCCTTTCGGAATCGCTGTTCAAACACAAACGCGAGTCTGCAGTTTCTTATAGAGGGGGCGAAAACAAAAGTAGTCGCATTGTTTGGTAAGACAAAACACGCAGGTCACGCCACTAGTAACAGACACAGGCATTGTCCTAAATAGCAGACAGCTTATTTCGCTGCTAAAATACAATTTCGAGTAGACGTAATGTTTATGAAATGAGTTAGTTTTGATTGTTGAGCTGATTAAGTAAATAAATAGGGATATGGACGGATGCCTTACAGAATATTACTGAAATGTATTCACTAGTAGTTAGGAAATCACTTGGTCTATTGGTTTTGATTATTTCTTGTAAACAAAAGGCAGAATAGCGCTCGCCGTTGACGTTCAAAATGGCCGCGCTGATCAATGTCTCGACGCTCCGCTAGACTGACAGTTGTCAAATCTCGTTCCTCTTTACAAATTCTAATATTCGCTGACAAATATTTAAGATAATTTATGTTATTCGTAAAACAGGGGCATGTATACAAAAATGAACAAAATTTGAGACTGTATTCAAGTCCTGATGATTTAATGCTCTTATTTTGACATGTATGGTATAAATGTATAACATAATACATAACGTAACATCACGCCTGTAATCCTTGAAGGTTAGGCAGGGGTGTACTTGTAGCACACCCACATTTCGCCAGTTATGTTTAAGTCCCATGTAATAGAGGGGGCGAGCCTATTACCACAATGACGCTTTCCCCGACCCGGGGATCGAACCTGGTACCTCATGCTCAGCAGTAGCGCTTGTATGACATAAATGTATGACGTAATGTATTTTTCTTAAAGTTATAGTTAGTCCTAAGCATGTTTATATTCAAATATTAAAGCTTTCCGGTTTCACACATTGTCCGGCTTACTGTTTGTATCTATTGACTATTCTGAAATCAAATTAAATTGGTCTCTGACCTAAAACGCCATCACATCTCTACCTTATATTGAGTTATTGTAATCTTACTGATTCACCAAAACGTCCACACAATGGTCATTACAGGATGTCCTGAAATACTTTATTTAATTATTTCAAGCTCACAAATGTACAGACGCCAGCACATCAAGTTACCCCAATTGGTGGTAAGTTACACAATGTGTCAAATTTTTTTGATTGTTTTTCAACTTTATGGCAAACGGAATAAGGTTCATATTCAATTGGGAAAATTTGACACATTGGGGTAACTTGATGTGCTGGCGTCTGTACATAGGCGGACTTAATGCTTTAGGTATTTTCTACCAGTCAACCTGTGGTAGGTGCAATTCCGTAAAAAAAATTAAAGAGAAGTAACATAAATTATTTATATATAAATGGTAATTAGATATGATAAATATCATAAAATATAATATAATAAATATATACACAAAAAACTTAAACACATAAACATGATAATCATGCCAAGGGAAAACATTAGCGCTGTGACGAAACTACAGCCATTATTTTGTAAATGTGCTCTCAAACCGTCATTTTAAAAGCCAATCGATTGGTAGCCATCCTAATTTCCTGAGGGAGCAGCGCATTCCACAGAGAAATAGCCTGGACGAAGAAGGAACAGTAAACGAAGTCAGTACGATGAGTGGGGGCATTGGAGAAGCCTGTTATTTGATGATCATAAATTTCTATTGTGGTTGGCGCAAATGTACTGAACGTGAGGGGCTAAGTAAATAGGAAAATTGGGACTGTTAAGAAACGAAAACAAGGTGGTTAGTGCCCTTTACTCTCTGCGTTGACGTATGGGCAACCACTTACTTTCAGGAGGACCAGGAGATAAGAAAGTACTGACGGCTAGGGAGTTTGAGACAACAATAAATCTTGAAAAGGACTTCCTCAAAGTGCTGAAGAATAGAAGTGCTCTAGAATACCACGGTTTTGATCCACGAGTGATAATGAAGGAGTTAGTGAGGAAAAGAAATTCTTACATGGCTCTGAAGAAACCAGAACAGATATCGGACTTGGCTAATGATTCTGGATATTTTTCTGTCACTCTTACCTTGGACTGGACTCAAACAAGTTCTCTAGCAATGGGCCCTTCTCCAAAGCTTTGGAATTCTTGATTCTCATGTTTCTGTTGAGGAATAATCACATCTCAAAAATAATCAAGAAGTATATTGAAGGCATAGCTGCAATTTTGGTGATGTTGAAAGAGAAGTACGACATCAATGACGAATCAAGAAAATCTGGAACTGCTTTGGGATCAAAGTATGTGACACTGTCTAAAATAACTGGAGTCTTACCTTCAGTGGCAGTTAAAATGTATCACGGGAAGATGATGAAGGAAATTATCCCTTTTCTTACGATACCCGGAGTGGTTGTGGATGGAGCCATAGGAGCACGAGGATCACCTGCAGAGACATCTCAGGCTGTCACTACTAATATAACACATGCAATCTGCTGCCTATTTTTACCATCCTTGCATACAAGAAATCAAAGGATCAACAAAGCTATCCAACATTCATGCTATAATGTTGTACACAGCAGCCGTCAGATTGGATGACATCATTCATAATTCAAACCTTAGAGTTCAATAAATTCTCTAGTACTGGCCCCTTTTAAAAGGACCTACAATTTTTAATTCTAATCTTCATTCTCAAAAACAACCATATTTCAAAGATTATCAAAAAATCTATCGAGGGCATTGCCGCCATCTTGGAGATGATTAAAGAGAAACATGATATTAACGACGAGTCCAGAAAATCGGGGACTGCATTAGGCTCCAAAGATATCACCCTCCCTAGGATCACTGGACCAACCATTACTGTCAAGCTATATCAAAAAATATATACGTTTGTATTTTTTGTATATTATTTCATTAGTAGTGTATAACTTTTGCAATTACTAATTATAGGCGAAATGCTTTCTCAATAAGATGTGCACTTCATTGAATGGGCTCCCCAGGGACCGTTATGTCGACTTACTTAGGTACTTTCTTTTTATCGACTTTTTTTTTCATATACTCAATTATTGCCTATTGTTAAATATTACATTCTTCATTTTATTGGATTGTTAGTCTGTAAGTCTTCTTTAAAATAAAATAAATAACTAAAACGTAGATTTTTTTGAGCTCTGTCAAAAAAAGTAAGACCTATTTGTTTTGACCAAAAATCACAGCAACAAATACTTTGACTTTGCTTTCCTATTCCTGATAAGCGTATCCTTGTACTGAACAACAGGCAAAACACATGAAATATTTCGAGTTTTGATAAAACAATCAACTTCTTCCTTTTGGCACTTTCAAGGGCTTTTTTTTCAAAGTGGATGTTTTAATTTTTGTACAAAACAGCCCAAGTTTGTTTTGATGAACAAAGAAACATTTTATTTCAAAGGAAATTATGCACTGGCTTTGAAGTTAACATTTCTTTAAACTGACTGATTTTGAGAGTGTAAATATGAACAAGTTCATTTTTGAAGAAAATGTTCAAGCTATGGTTGTGTGCGAGTTATTTTTGATAAAACCAAATTGTTATTATAACTGTGCGTGGTTAAATTACAAGGTTAAATTGAAACATGCACCAAAAACAACTGAGCATTTTATTGTATACGTTCAAGTTCTTCAAAGTTGTTGCTTGGGAGTTGGTTTCGCCACTCTTTATTCCCAGCAAAAACACTAAGAAGTGGTGAAGGGCGGGCGTTTTATGAGAAGTTTGACGTTCAAAATGATTGCAATAAAATAAGGACTTTATTTATTGATCCTAAAGCCTCGGAAATTTATAAAAATTGACGAACCTTGTAAATGGATTCGCAAGCACTGCTGTGTTGATATATTCATAGCTTAATAGAATTTTATGTCTATGATTATACTGGCTGGTTTTTAGTTTATGGTGTTTAAAAGTAAAAGGTTTTGAAATATGTTTGGAATGTTTTGTCGTTTGTTTTAGAAAGGACAAAACACAGTAGTCGTTTTTGAGTTTTGGATAAGATATGTTTTGATAAGAATATTTTGTAGTTTATAAAAGAAATAAAATAATAATGTAAACGTTCAACAACTTATGAAGTGGTTGTTTTAATAAAAGAAAAGGATCTCAGTGAGCAAGACAGATTTACAGCACAGTAAGCTAACTAATCTACAACATGCTGTTGAGCAGGAGGTTTGATAACCTAATTGGGCAAAGTGAGTGGTTTAACCTCTCTGGAATTTTGGCAGACCAGAGTCTGTATTTGTGCCTGGTTGATTGAAGTAAGCTCGCCCTCTAGTACACGGGACTTCAACTTTACTGGCGATATTTTATCAACTGGAGTACTAACTGTGTAATGTATGTGTAGGTACCTCTACCTAACCTTCAGGTAATACGTGTATTACGGGTAATACAAGCGGCAATAGCCCAATGCTTAAGGCGTTGGCCTGGTGATCGAGAAGTCCTGAGTTCGATCCCCACCCATTGCACTATTGACGTGAACCTACTCCAGACAAGGACATTTAGCTTAGTTGGAAGGGGTAACAACATTACTAGTAATGCTGAGAAAGCGGCCTTTTTGGTCTCGCACAGGTCTTTTATTTTATTTTTGTATTGTATATTTGAATTTGTTTTTTTTATCTATATTGTTGGTTCTTTTGGTTTATGTTCTGTGCGTCCAAATAAACTATCTTCTTTTTTCATTCTTTCTAAATGACGCGCAACCCACATTTCTAGCTTTAAAATAAAAAAAATGTTAGAACTATAAAATAGACCAGCTGAGATGAATTTATGTAAACTAATCGTCACATATTTATAAAGCTCACTATTCACGTCCGCCATTTTATCAAATTCATGGTGACAGTGGACTCTGTATTATTAATTGTCTAATTTATAACCCATGACCAGTAGCGAGGTAATGTATCGGTGTATAGACAACGGATGTACGGATGTGGAATCCGATCTGTGATTTGATCAATAATAATTGTTACAGGAAACGGTTATGGATGGAAAGGTTTATGTGTATTATTATTTAGTGTTTTAGTGATTGATCAAACAACATACAGCCTGCGTTTATTTAATGCTACTGCAAATTTTATTTTATTTGGGGAAAAAATGTTATTACATTACATACCTACATGTAATGTAATAACATGTTTTCCCCACACTTATCAATAGGGTTTTCATATAAAACGAAATTAATGCAATAACAATAACAATAAATTTAATGTAATATTGAATAAACAACGTTGTTATTCAATATAGCAACGCCTTCAGGGTGTTGTTTGGTCTTCCACCTTACTGCAGTGCGTCAGGGATGTTTGCGATATAATCGTCAGTGTGCGTATCCGCATACGCACACTGACGATTATTTCACGATCATGCGCAAAAAAATGGCATCAGTAATAATAATAATATTCCACGACTATTCACTCAACGCCATCTAGTTCCAAGCTAAGCAAAGCTTGTGTTATGGGTACTGCAGCATTATCATGCTGTCTAATTAATTTGGCTGATTAAAAACTTTTTTGTTCCTTGTAATGAACCTATGTAATTTTTTTTCTTCTAATTTTCGTTTTAAAGTTTGAACGGTGAAAAAGCTTCGAACAGAAGAAAATTTTTTGACTGTCATTGAACGATCAGACTAGAAGACATATAGCTGAAATTTTTTTATTTTGCATTATCTTCCAATATTTAATCGTTTTAATAGAAAAATATGGCATCGCCGTACCTATAAACTAATCACGTTATAAATTCTATTGTGATAAGTGAAGTGTTATATAAAAGTCCGACGCGGTTTTCACTCCCGTCGCTAATACTATTTCTCACAAAGGACCGGTATGTATTTAAAACCTTTAAAACTTAACGGGCTGTCTGCCTCAGGCATGGCATTAATGTTTGTGAATTTTTCTCGCCATAGATTCGCTCTGAATCGGTCCAAGTTTTACCCCAAACCGGCGGTTTGGTGCAACCCACGCCGATATAATCTCAGCACACGCAGCGGGCCCTAACTATCGGCATACGCAGCGGATCCGGATGTGACTACGAACGGAACCAACCATCGTAGGTCCATCGCGACGTCAACGCCTCGCCTGAGTTTTGTTCACAACCTCACTTATTTTGTAGCTAGAAAGTTCTAGTTTTTTTTTTACTATAAAACAAAAATTCGTGTCATAAGGTCGCGGAATGTGCTGTTTTTAAACATCTTTTAAACCACGGGCATCATCTAACCGTGTACAATTAGGATAACCAGGGGTTGCAACCACAATTATCCAAATTACTATTAATTCTAAACTTAATCCATTTCGCATCTTACAAATAATTCTTCGAAGTCTGTCGTCAATACCTTTTTCGTACCACTTGCTCAAAAAAGTGACATTCTTTGCCACAAAAAGCGAACATAACAATAGTCATTTTTAATCTGTTAAAAACAGGGAAAGAAAGTTGTACTGGATTTCATTCATCCCCTAGGGAGAGAATGTGATTTAAATTTGGATTACCTAACTTACCGAAATTTATACTGAACTACATCTGTATCACGTACACCATTGAGTTTGTATTTATAGCATTATACATCTTTTTGAAAAAGGAATACGCGTTTATTATGCAGTTATTATTAATAATTAAATAAAATTACGAAAACCGACGAGGCCTCTTTGCTTTTCCGACAAAAAAATATAAATATAGGAATTTGCCGCGTTTTTGTTTTCTTCAAATCATGGAGCAAACAATTACCGGGTTGTTTGCTTTATGCTTCAAATATTTAAACGTTAAGTTTATTTTAATTTATTTTTATAAATAAGTTAATGTTCTAAAAATACGTCTACTTTTAATTGTCATTATTTTTAATAAATGCTTATCTCATATTATTATTGTGTTATTTTTTTCGCAAATGGTTCGAAAAGTAGAGTATTTTCCTCGGTGATAAAGCTGTCTTAGTCTTGGGCGAAATTAAATCCCTCGCTACACTCAGGACTCGTCTTAAATCCCTCGCTTCGCTCGTGATTTAAGTTTTTAACACCCTCGCTACGCTCGGGAGTAAACCTCGAGTCCTTCGTTACGCTCGCGATTTAAATCGTCACCCGCGACAGAAGACACTGCTTTATCCCCTTGGTTAATAATCTACTATTTTATACCTTTTTGTATTTTTTTATATTTTTTTTAAAAAATGTTTTGATTTCTTTTAGCAAAATTATACGTATATTGTGGTTTAAGTTTTTTTTTTCCTTTTATAACGCTACAAAATTAAAAAAAAAAATTCGTGTCATAAGGTCGCGGAATGTGCTGTTTTTAAACATCTTTTAAACCACGGGCAATTGCAGCATCTAAGTATAGCTAGCCTAACTTAACAGAAGACTTAACTAATACCTAACAACAATAAGATCAAACCCGGGGATCCCCAAAAATATAAATAACGTCAAGTCCATCCTTAGTTATAGAAACTAAAAACAAGTTGGACACAAAAACAAAAAACTAAATTTGATAAAGAAACCTTAAGTCAATTAAGTCAAAGACTCAATCTCGACAACAGAACAAGAGTCGGAAAAAACTCAAGTTTGAGTTAAAATTCAAACTGAGTGTTGAATAACACGACATTTGTGTCAAACTAAAAGAAATAAAATAACCTGAGAACACAGGTTAACACAACACAGAGGTTCATAGTCAGACCATGAAGTTTTTAACATACTTATGCAAAAACATTCCCATAAACAAAGGGAAAAAAGGTTTAGAAGGCAAAGGTTAATGTTAAAATTGAACAAAGAGAATTTAATCCAATTTATTTTAAGATATCTTTAATATGATATTGTCCGGAGTGGACTGAATCACAATCCTGTAGCAAATAGGTGGTCCTAGATATGACCCTTATCACAGTCAAGTTGAAGATTCTCAATGAAGAGATTGACAAAATGTTAGATATGGATGTTATTCGTCCTTCCCGTTCTCCATGGGCTAGCCCTGTGGTAATGGTGACAAAAAAAGATGGTTCTGTTCGTTTTTGTGTCGACAGTAGAAAACTGAATAGTGTGACAATCCGAGATTCCTATCCTCTTCCCCGTATTCACGATATCCTCGATAATCTTCGTGGTGCTAGGCTCATTGGATTTTAGAAGTGCTTTTTGGCAAATTCCACTTGCTGATAAAGAAAGTTGTGAGAAGACAGCATTTATTGTTCCACAGCGTGGTCTCTTTGAGTTTGTTAGGATGCCTTTTGGTCTAACGAACGCTGCTTCGGAGATGCAACGTCTGACTGATTTGATCGTTAACTTTGAGTTTACTTCTACCAGCGACGACTGTGTTTTTGGTTACGTTGACGATTTGATAATCGTATCTAAAGATTTCGCTAGTCATATGGCGCTGCTCAGGAAGGTGCTTGCTCGACTTAAAGAAGCAGGTTTATCTATAAATTTAAAAAAATGCGAGTTTTGCAAAAGCGAACTAAAATATTTGGGTTATATTGTTAACGAAAAGGGTCTTCAAACCGATCCCGGTAAACTTGATGCAATTAGGGATTATCCAACCCCCACTTCTGCTAAATCATTACGCGGTTTCATTGGTATGTGCTCCTATTATAGACGTTTCGTTAAAGGTTTTTCCTCTATAATTGCACCCCTTACTGCCCTTATCGGTAAGAGGAAGGGCAATGATCCAGTGAGTTGGAATGATGCAGCCGATCAGGCTTTCACTAAGTTAAAACAAGCGCTAATCGATACGCCTGTCATGGCATGTCCTGATTTCTCGAAGCCGTTCATCCTGCAGTGTGATGCGTCAGCTGTCGGTCTTGGTTCGGTACTAACACAAAAGATAGACGATGTTGAACATCCAATCGCCTATTATTCGCGTTTATTCACTCAAACTGAACGTAATTATAGTACTACAGAACGTGAACTTTTGTCCGTTTTGGATTCAATTAAACATTTTCGATGTTATTTAGATGGTATGAAGTTTTCAGTCATAACAGACCATATGGCTCTTAAGTGGCTCCTCACCCTTAACAATCCATCTGGTCGTTTGGCACGTTGGGCAACTGTCATCTCCCAATATACTTTTGATATTGTGCATCGTAAAGGCTCTCAACACGTAGTGCCTGATGTTCTATCCAGGATCCATGCTAATCCTGTTTCGTTTGACCAGGGTCCTGATCGTACTAATGACCGTTGGTATAAGAAGGTATATATTGGTGCTCGAGACACGCCACAAATGTTCCCAGCGTACGTTATAAATAACGGTATCCTTATGAGACGCATGCCAGTTATTAGCCCTTTATCTTCTGAACCATGGCGCGTGGTCTTACCAGCTGAAAAAGTTCCAGACGCTATTTGGGAAATTCACAATAGTTTTCCTTCGATACACCCCGGTGTTACTAAAACGTATCTAAAGCTTAGGGAGTTGTTCTACTGGCCAAATATGTTTCGTGACGTTACTTCGACGTTAAGTCAATGTGAGGTTTGTAAGGCCTATAAAATTTCAAACACGCAACCTCGCGGACAGATGTGCTACCCTAAAGAGGTTTCCTTGCCTTTAGAGATGATCTCAATAGATATTATTGGTCCCCTGCCCTGTGCTTTTTATGGTTATAAATATATCCTTTCTATGGTAGATGTTTTTTCCAAATACGTGTGGCTAGTTCCACTGAAAAGGATTGACACTCTTTCTGTTATAAAAGCGTTGGAGTCTGAAATTTTCCTTAATTTTGGGGTTCCGCGTACTATTCTTTGCGACAACGCTACAGTTTTTCGTAGTAATCAATTCCTTAGTTTTCTCAGATCTTTCCATATTCCATCACCCACTTTTACGCCATATTATACACCCCAAGCAAATACGGTTGAGCGATACAACCAAAGTGTTATTACGTGTTTAGGTATTTTGGTTGGTGAAAACCAGAGAAGTTGGGCTAAAATGTTACCTAAAGTTAAGCTTTACCTCAATTCTTGTGTTAATCTAGCTACTGGCTTTACGCCTAACTTTCTTATGTTTGGTAGAGAGGTCCTTATGGATAGCAGACGTGTATATAGTCAGACTCGAAGCTCTAATTTGGCAGAAAGTCGGGCTCGTCATGCTTCTAACCTATCTTCTCTCAGCGAAGTTTATGCAAAGGTTGCTGATAATCTTTCTTTAGCTTTCCAACGTAACTCACGTGCATATAATTCCAAGCGATCAGCTGTTACTCTGAATATTGGTGATACTGTATGGAGAAGGAACTTTTCAAAGTCTTCTGGGAATGATTTTTTTTCTGGAAAGCTAGCTCCACGTTTTATTAAGTGCCGTGTGATAAGGGTCATATCTAGGACCACCTATTTGCTACAGGATTGTGATTCAGTCCACTCCGGACAATATCATATTAAAGATATCTTAAAATAAATTGGATTAAATTCTCTTTGTTCAATTTTAACATTAACCTTTGCCTTCTAAACCTTTTTTCCCCTTTGTTTATGGGAATGTTTTTGCATAAGTATGTTAAAAACTTCATGGTCTGACTATGAACCTCTGTGTTGTGTTAACCTGTGTTCTCAGGTTATTTTATTTCTTTTAGTTTGACACAAATGTCGTGTTATTCAACACTCAGTTTGAATTTTAACTCAAACTTGAGTTTTTTCCGACTCTTGTTCTGTTGTCGAGATTGAGTCTTTGACTTAATTGACTTAAGGTTTCTTTATCAAATTTAGTTTTTTGTTTTTGTGTCCAACTTGTTTTTAGTTTCTATAACTAAGGATGGACTTGACGTTATTTATATTTTTGGGGATCCCCGGGTTTGATCTTATTGTTGTTAGGTATTAGTTAAGTCTTATGTTAAGTTAGGCTAGCTATACTTAGATGTATAATCTCCGGATTTTTGATCTTATTGTTGTTAGGTATTAGTTAAGTCTTATGTTAAGTTAGGCTAGCTTTACTTTTAGATGTATGGTTCCTTGGTTGTCCTTCATAGTTCTTAGGATGTGGTAGGTAAATGTTTGTCTTTAATTGAACGATTTATATTTAGATTTATGAATTCGATTTTTTTCCATATTCTCCATTAAAGAAATAGAGATATCGCGAGTTCGCGCGTATAACGTTTAGATGTGGTGGCCACCGTGTTTATCCAGTATCCGTTGCACTTCGATATCGTTTTGATTCAGAAATGATTCCTGCTTCAGTCTTTGTCTGTTCCAGTTTTTTATTTTTTTCCTCGCTTGTACTTTCGTCCTTTTTTTTTTTTTTTTTTTTTTTTCTTAGAAAGGGGATATTGCAGCATTATCATGCTGTCTAATTAATTTGGCTGATTAAAAACTTTTTTGTTCCTTGTAATGAACCTATGTAATTTTTTTTCTTCTAATTTTCGTTTTAAAGTTTGAACGGTGAAAAAGCTTCGAACAGAAGAAAATTTTTTGACTGTCATTGAACGATCAGACTAGAAGACATATAGCTGAAAATTTTTTATTTTGCATTATCTTCCAATATTTAATCGTTCTAATAGAAAAATATGGCATCGCCGTACCTATAAACTAATCACGTTATAAATTCTATTGTGATAAGTGAAGTGTTATATAAAAGTCCGACGCGGTTTTCACTCCCGTCGCTAATACTATTTCTCACAAAGGACCGGTATGTATTTAAAACCTTTAAAACTTAACGGGCTGTCTGCCTCAGGCATGGCATTAATGTTTGTGAATTTTTCTCGCCATAGATTCGCTCTGAATCGGTCCAAGTTTTACCCCAAACCGGCGGTTTGGTGCAACCCACGCCGATATAATCTCAGCACACGCAGCGGGCCCTAACTATCGGCATACGCAGCGGATCCGGATGTGACTACGAACGGAACCAACCATCGTAGGTCCATCGCGACGTCAACGCCTCGCCTGAGTTTTGTTCACAACCTCACTTATTTTGTAGCTAGAAAGTTCTAGTTTTTTTTTTACTATAAAACAAAAATTCGTGTCATAAGGTCGCGGAATGTGCAGTTTTTAAACATCTTTTAAACCACGGGCATCATCTAACCGTGTACAATTAGGATAACCAGGGGTTGCAACCACAATTATCCAAATTACTATTAATTCTAAACTTAATCCATTTCGCATCTTACAAATAATTCTTCGAAGTCTGTCGTCAATACCTTTTTTATACCTTTTTGTATTTTTTTATATTTTTTTTAAAAAATGTTTTGATTTCTTTTAGCAAAATTATACGTATATTGTGGTGTAAATTTTTTTTTTTCCTTTTATAACGCTACAGTACCTACTAAACGACTGATAAACATAGGTACTTATTTCCAAATTCATACATAACATTAGGGTGGTCCGATTTTTTTAATTTTTTTTTTCTATTTTGCCACCACGTAAATTTGTTATACGTAACTATAGTAATAACGTTGTAAAAATCAGATGACTAGCTTTAACGGAAGAGGGTGCTCAAGCGAGTGTTATTTTTGAAATATTAGTAAAAAATACTGTTTGATTTCTTGGTCGCTGGTTAGTTTTTAGTGCTTATTTGATTTCATTCCTTTAAAATATAACCTTTTTAGTATTTAATGAACGAACGTAGAAGAAACCCTATAAACTGACTGTAAATCAGTGTACATGTGCATAGTAAGAGAAGTAGTAGTTATTATTAAATTTTCATATTTTAAATGTGTAAGTCACACTGACCGATAAAACGATATTTTTGCTTGTATTACGGCTTCAGTGATGTATATTCGTGGTGTACATAAACATAATAATATTATGACGATTACAACTCTTTCAACTTTTTGAATCGTTATATCTCAAAAACGGTGGTTCTTATGAAAAAAAGTACTTTGACATTTTTTATAGATAATTATCTGATCTACAATTTTTGTCTGAGTTAATTTTATGATAAAACTTACCATTTAGCTGGAAAGCGCGAAAAACCCGTTTTTGTGACCTTTGACCCCGAGTAATTTTGTTGCACGTGCCGATCAATGAGGACTCTTCACATTTCCTTTTTAATAGTGTATTGAACAATCCTACCAATATTCAGCTAAGTGGGAATTTTTGTAACCTATTGAATGTCTAAATTAACCGGACTAAAGCGGATTATTGAAAGGATCAAAGGATCTCACCAATCTTCCCTCTCCACCCTCGAGTAGATATTTATATCGAAGCACTCACTCATCCTTTATCAGTAACAGTTATTAGTGTTTGTAAGAACTTATCTTATCATGTCTAACATTACAAGTGAACATACAACCATCCAAGAAGCACCTTCTGATGTAGAGAGTGCAGAGAACGTGCCTGATATATCTAATATTGCTCCTCTGCTGGTGGGACAGAATGACAACCTTGCTTTTGATCAGCTAAATTGTGGCTAAATTGTGACCAAATCGTTCAGGCAAGCAGGGGGCCACCCAGAGGTACAGTAAGAAGGCTGTCACATACGAAACTGATGATTACTACATGCTCGGGTATGATCCGGAAATTGATCCACAGCTGACGCAATGAAACCCTTTGACATGACAATCTATGGAATCATGATTTAAATTAGTAGAAGGTCTTATGACCCTGCATCAAACAATATACTGAAGATGGTAGATGAGGTGAGACTCCTTGATCTAAATGATAAAACTATCTTAGGGGTTCAATTCCGCTTATTATCCCACTCAGGGATTCATGATTGGCGCGTCTTAAAAGATGCACTAATTGATCCATGTTTGTTGGGATATTCAGTGTTACTGCACACTGCGAAGGGAATGAACAGACTTTATCGAATCCAGCATGCAAAAGGTTTCAACTGTAACATTCTGGTCCTTTTTTTAAGGGGTGGAAAATCCTGATGGATGTCTTCCGCCCCGGGGAGGGCGGAGGAATCTTTTAGTCTCTTACTGACTAAAAACCACCCCGTGTTCCTTCTCACACCTGCGCCGGGGGTCACGGGAACAGACGCGCATTACTTCCGCGACCCCCGAAACATTCTGGTCCTGGGTCAACTCGTTGAACAGTTTTAAATACAATCTAAACATGCCAAAAATCAATCTAACATGGATCGAGAATTCCAAGAAGGTCTAACAAGACAGCTTAATTCATTTACCAAAAGTGTTGCTGAGCTCTCAGAAAAACTAGATTCAAAAACCTTAGTATTATCGAAGCCATGCCCTAGGAAGAGCGCTACCTTGACGACTCCTCCCACAGCGGACTCGCCAAGCTCTCCGCAGACCACTCTCTCAGGTAAGCTAGAGTTGGTTCCGTTCTCAACATTTAAATCCCCTTATATCTAACAGCAAAGTTCAGCTCCAATAGAGATATGACTCTGATTTCTTCAGGGATGAAAACTAAGCCTCTTGCAGAATTTGGAGCTTTAAAAGTCACTCCGAAAACTTTAAATAACATACTCAACCAGGACCTTACCTCTGTTCTCTCTCGCCTAATTGTTCACCCTTCACTTATACGTGATTTTAACAGACTTACTGATCGTGACCAGAAACTAAGGCTATTGACATTTACTCTGGGAGACATTCCTGAGAAGGCGGATCAATGGGTTAACACTTCACAGTCCTTCCTTTAATTCAAATCCTAATCCTTAAAACAATACATTCAGAATTAAGAGTGTTGGCGACAAGCTCCAGGGCGTTAAAGCTTCTGGAGCGTCTGGTGAGTTTGTAACGTATGTGAGAGGTCTGGAATTAACTATTGACTCAGCCTCGATAAGCAACGTGTTAAAAACTTCCTCTCGCGGGGCTCTATCTTTCAATGCAGCGCGTAGAGCTGTTTTTACTGACCGCACCAACCGTTCACCACGTACTAGATTTGGTTTACATAGTTTTACTTAAATTATTAAAGCTACTTAATAATCGCCATCGTTTTCGTTTAATACCTATCGTCAGTCATACAGTCCACACGCTCACCAACAAAGAGTGTTGTCATTAATCACAACTAAGATTATTCTAATCTTTTCTACTGTATTTTATAAATCAAGTTTACTATTTTTATTTATTTATTTATTTATTTAGGTCTACCAACAATTGTTCACACTTGATACATCGACATAATTCATTATTAAAATTAGGCTACAGCGTAACAATTACTTAAAGGTAAACACAGCATGCACAAAACAATAAATTAGATAGCTAAGCTAACTTAGTAACTACCAAGCGCCAATATTCAATTAAATAACAATACAATTAAAATTAAGAGTGTGAGAATAGAATCATGATAAGGATTAAAATAAAATTTAAATAACATTTATCAATTAATTGGTGAATAAAACAAAATCATAAACAAAAATCGACCGAAATAGATATAAATTCATTGAACAAAATTGATGAATTGGTAAATTATTAAACATACAATAAAAAACATGATTTTTGAATTTATACAATGAAATTTATGCATTGAAATAATAGAAATAATACATTAAGATTAGGGGTTACATGGTAAACGATTAAGAGTGGCTTTTTGTTTAGCAAGAGAGTCAAAGTGGAGATCGACAACATCACTATAGCCATTTACTATCTTACACATTCTTGCAACAGGCGAATTAGCTCCCAAGATTGTTCACCTAAATGGCGTACAAAGAGGTGTGATGACAGCACGTGGGGTTCTAGAGGGTGCACGAAAACTGAAAAGGGCAAGTAAGCTGGGACTGTCTATCTTGTGTTTAAAAATTTTGTAGGCAAACATTGCATCTAATAAGTATCTACGCCTATCTAGTGAGACCATGTTAAAATGCTTTAGTCTTTTATTGTAAGAATATATTATTTTGGCGATACCATTGGAAAAGGCGAGGTGCCAAGCGAAGCGTTTTTGTACACGTTCAAGTCGCAACGAATGTGTAGCGTAGTGAGGACGCCAAATTACACTATTATATTCCAAGATGCTACGAATGAGACTGTTGTACAGCAATATTTTTGTTCTGTTGTGACGAAAGGTTTTACAATTTCGAAGGACGAACCCTAACATTTTCGAAGCTCTTTTTATAATACTATCGAGGTGTGGTGTGAAAGTTAACTTCTTGTCAAACAGTACACCGAGGTCCTTTATTGTCTCAACTTCCTTAACTTCAACTCCGGATACGTGGTAACTACTGCTTATTGGGATGTTTCTTCTCGTGAACTTGACATGGTAACATTTTCTGGGATTCAGTTCCATTTTGTTACTGTTGCACCATTGAACAAGACGATTGAGGTCACTTTTAAGTTGTAGTGGATCAACTTCAGACTTAATAATTCTCAAAAACTTTAAATCGTCAGCGTACATAAAAAAAAAAATATTTTCCAATCAAATACGTCAGTTAAATCCGGATAAACTACTACATCCGGCACTGATTAAGCCGCTGTTATTCATTTCCGATTTTTCTTAGTCGGGATATTCACGAATGCAAAATTTCATTACTAAAGTTTCAAAATGGTTTTTAATATTCCATGAAAGGTGAACGATTTTTCAGTGGGTCTTTAATTAAAGACTGGATTTTACTTGATTGTTGTTTTTTTTTTCAAGAATCTCGTATGTACTTTATCTTGCTGTACCATACAAGACTCATTATATAATGCTTTTCAGTAAAATATACATCAAAGTAATTATAATCACAGTTGGTGCAGTAGCTGAGTGATTGGCTGCTAGACTGCGTGTCGCGGGTTGGATTACCGCACGGAACAGAAATGTATGTGGCCTACAGGTAGTGTTGGATCCAGTTAATTGTGTAGGTATGTGTGTTGAAATATTATATCTATAATATTGAATCGCAAGAGACAGAAAAAGCATGTCAACGCACGCTTAATTCACCTGTTATTGTAAAAAAATACACGTTTCCAAAATATAATTCTTTTTCTGCACAACTCGTCGTTTTCATCTTGACCCACACAAGAAAAAGAAAACAATACTTTGAGAGTGGAAGTTAGAAATGATAGATTTTACCGAGAAGAAAAAAAAAATCAAAAGTTTGATGGTGATTTTAGTTAAGTTGGGTGGGTTGATTATGAGGAGTGATGGGAGTCAAATTAAGTGGTTATTCTAATTGTATTAAACATAAAATTCTGAGGGGATGTTGATATATTCATAGCTTAATAGAATTTAATGTCTATGATTATACTGGCTGGTTTTATTTTATGGTGTTTAAAAGTAAGGTGGTTTTAAAACATGTTTGGAATGTTTCGTAGTTTGTTTTAGAAAGGAAAAACACAGCAGTCGTTGTTGAGTTTTAGATCTGATATGTTTTGTTAAAAATATTATCTTATATAAAATTCTCGTGTCACAATGTTCGTTCCCATACTCCTCCGAAACGGCTTGACCGATTCTCATGAAATTTTTTACGCATATTCAGTAAGACTGAGAATCGGCTACTATCTATTTTTCTAACCTGTAAGTGATAAGGGGTGTTCACTCCAAATTTTATTTTTTTATTTTTTTGATAATTTTTATTTTTTTTATTTTTTTATTATGTGGCATCAAAAAATACATACAATTCTAAATTTGCACTTTTTTATCACCAACCCTTGCTTTTTAATAGTCATAGCAGAACTTTTAATGACTTTTTGAAATGTCACGAGGAGAGGGAAGAAGGAGGGGAGTGGGAGTGGGAGAGGAGGGAGGTCAAGACAAAGGGAGGGGGTGGAGAAGGAGGTCATGAGAGGGGGAGGAGAGGGGGGGTTGGGGAAGGGGGAGGTGAGAGGGGAAGGAGAAGGGGGAGGGGAAGAGGCAGGAGCCGGGTGGGGGAGGGAGGGGAGGGAGGGGAAGGGGAGGGGGATGGAGGTGTGAGGGGAGGGGCGTGGGAGGTGTGGGAGAGAGGGAGGGAGAGGGGGAAGAGGAGGGGGAGAGGAGGGGAGAGGAGTTGATCAAAAATGCTATGCAATAGCTTTACCGCGGCAGTCTCCGAGTGCCACACGTCATTTTCTCTTTTTTTTTTAACCATTCAATCACAATGTGCCACAGCGAAGCGTGGCAGGGTACAGCTAGTGTAATTTATAAAAGAAAATAAAAGAGATGTGAACCTTCAACAAAGTTATCAAGTGATTTTTTTATTAAAAGAAAAGGATCTCAGTGAGCAAGACATATTTACAGCACAGTATGCTATCAAAAAATTTACAACAAATGACTTTGTCAAGGCCACATCAGCTGATTTATTTTAATATCTTAATAATAATATTACGGCCCAAAGTTGTGGTAAAATCAACATAATGGAATAAAAACCCCCTTTTTTCCGTCCCGTCCGTTGAAAAAACATTTCAACGTTTTTTTTATTCTGCTGCAAATAACTTCCGATTTGAGTATTGAAGCAAGCTGAGAACTGGCGCAAAGTATACGTCTGGAGACGACGCTGTGGACGCGATGCGGACGCCAGGCTGCGTAGCTTCCGTCGCCGGTTGTCCGAAATGCCTGTTTGGACGTCGCGGAGCCCCAGGCTGCCAGCGCGTCTGCGCGGCTGTCTTGATTTTGACACGCTTTGTCACTATTTGACTTTTGGTCGTCTTATTTTGTATTCAGTGTTTGTTCGTGGTATTTTTAGTTATTTAATTTATAATAGTAGATAAGTGCATTTTTTACGTTTTTTTATTAGGCATAATTACCTATTAGGTATGATCAGTGGTAACAGTGATGTGGAAGATTATAGTGACAGTCAACCTTCTATCAGCGTCCTGGAATAGTGTCCTCTGTGCACCCAGGCACGTTTTTTCAAAGGTAAGCGGGGTCTGAATGTGCATATTGGAAAGGTACATAAACTCCAACATGTACTCACTTCGGACTCCGACATTACACTTACACCGTCTACACCAGTAACATCCAATTTTGACCCGTTAAGGAAAACTCTGTCAAAATTCAAAAACTCTGTACCTGTTTTAAAGCGAGTTCCTCGTGGCGCTAGACCTCTGGTTGCGCAACACCTAGCGGGATGTGTTCGCCGTAACGCCCGAGAGAACTCGCTTAGTGGCTGGGAACATTTTCTTACTTTCCCTTACAGAGTTCTACATGTTAACAAAATTTGGCTAGCAAAAAAACCTTAACTGCACAAATTAAAGAAAATTGTAACGTCTCGGCCCAAAATTTTGATTATAAACTATCGAAACAGAGATCTAACCCTTCAAGAGGCGTCAGCCATCTGGTCGAAGTTAAGTTATGGGAAGGTGATATCAGCGGAGCAGCCAGGATACTTTTTAGTAGTGATGTGGTGGCACCGTGTTCTCCAGAGACTCTAGTAGCACTATAGACTAAACACCCTGCCCCCGCAGATGGCCTTTCTTTTCCCGACCTCCCTGATCCGGACCTTCACACGCTTACAGTTACAGGTCGAGAGGTGATCACAGCCGTTAGCTCCTTCCGTAGTGACACTGCTGGCGGCCTCGACGGCCTGAGCCCACAGCATCTTAAGGACCTTGTCTGTTCAGGCGCCGGGGAAGCGGGTGAGTCGCTTTTGAGGGAGCTTACGGCTCTGATCAACCTTATGCTTTCAGGCAAGGTAAACGAGGCCGTCATAGACGTTTTGTACGGGGAAAATTTATGTGCCCTGCGCAAAAAGGATGGCGGTATTCGAACCATTGCTGTGAAAACAACGTACCGTCGTATGGCAGCCAAGATTTGTTGTAAATTTTATAATGAAGTCGTTTCAGTTAAAAATTTTAAAGGGGGCTGTGAGGCTGCTGTACACGCACTTTCAACCTACCTAAATTCTGGTAAAGGAGAGGTCATCTTGAAGGTTGACATCAAAAATGCATTTAATTCGGTAAACCGGGATACCTTGCTGACAGAAACTAAAAAAGAAATACCTCAGATTTTCAGTTCTCTCTGGCAGTGTTATAGCAAGCCATCCAAATTACTATCGTGACAATCTTTTGGAATCTGCAGTTGGCTGTCAGCAAGGCGACCCCGTCTCTCGGGCCAGTGATCTTTAGTTTAGCTATTCACCCAATTATTCGACAGCTAAATACTAAATTTAACGTTTGGTATCTTGATGATGGCACCATTGGGGGCGATGTAGATACCGTTTTGAACGACCAACAATTTTTAAAAAATCAATTCTTTTCTATAGATCTTGATCTGAACTTTTCCAAATGCGAAATTTTCTTATCGGAATCGGACAATACAGACAAACTACTTACAATTTCAAAATTTAACACAATAGTTCCTCAAATCAAAATTATTGACAAAAGCTCTCTTCGTCTCCTAGGGTCCCCAATCTTTGAGAATTCTTTTACTAATTTTGTTGAAGAAAAAATCCTAAATTTTAATGTTGTTTCGGAAAGATTTCTCCAAATTAACATGCATTCGGCCATCACTTTAATTCGTTGTATTAGAACCTCAAGCGGCGGAAATATAAGAACCTCGTTGGGAATTATATTTTCGAGCCGTTTGGGGTTGAAACTCTCGGGTCGTGGGGTCCGAGTGCTCATAGCTTGTTCAAAGATCTTTCAAGACGCTTAATTGACACTTCGCGTGACCCAAAGGCTGGTTTTTACCTTGGTCAAAGGATAAGCAATGCCATACAACGTGGCAATGCTGCCAGTCTTTTGGGTACACTTCCAGTGGACAGCGATGCGGATGAGTTTTTGACGCCATATTTTAGATTTAGTTTTTAGATTTTATTTTAATTTCTAGTGGATAAAGTTAACCGTTGTTTCTGTCGGCGAATCGTTCGTCATTGAAACATTCTACCGGTGAAAACATTAAGTGAATCGTTCTGTCGGTGAACCGGTCAACGGCGAAACGAATGTCGGAGAAATGTTTCAGAATAAAATTTTTTAGAGGTAACTTTTTTCTAAAAATAAATAAGGATGTCAGTAGGCACCGTTCTGCCTAACCTTTTCAAAAAAATCAATAACTTTTCATTAATATTGAATTCACCGAGATAATACTAAAACTTTTTTATCTGTATCGCACGAAGTTTGAAAGAGAAGAACTTAAGTGGACGGTGAGAAAGGTAAAAAAAATCATAATACGATAGTCCCAAGTTCTGAGATAAAAGTTTTTTACATGAACATTATATTTAGTTTGGACCCTTTGAAATAAAAGTTACACTTTTTATATTGAAGCAGGTCAATAGTTACTTACACTTTTGTTTTATTATTTATTAGTCTTCTTACTGTCTGAAGTAAAACTGTGAAATAGACATAGGTATTGACTTATTATAGTGAGCCACACGGCAATATTTATAATTTATTCATTGTTTTTATTTTAAACTTTTTTACAAAAAAAAACTGACTTCAATAAAAACACTAACAGGTGTAAAATAACTCTAGGTTTGAAAGTCTGTGGTTTTGTTTCATTCATTATTGTTTTTTTTTTTGTAAAAAAGGTTTTTTATTGCAAGTTTTAGTTTCTTCGTATGTTTTATAGTTATTCAACTTTTGGAAGACTAAAGAGGAGTAACAAAAATAAACAACCAAATTGAGAACCTCCTCCTTTTTTTTTAAGTCGGTTAAAATGAAGCGTTTGTAAAAATTAATAAAGACTTTCTGTTGAAGTATAAGAAACTTGGGTTGTAAAGTTCTTTGTTTATGACATCTTTTCGAAGGTGTTTTTAAACTGCATTCTTATTTATCATTCTTACTGACGTTCGTTCATTCTTTTTGAAATTTAAAATGTCTTCTTGTCTTGTTGTTGTTGTCCCTTGATATTACCGCTCCGTCGCTGAATGTTTTATTCTCAAAAGAACACATTCGTAAAACACCACATTCGCAGAACACGCTATTCGTAAAACATAATAATAAAAATTAAACATAATAATTAGGCCAGTACCGTGTTAGCACACGTCGTTGCGTTACTGTTCTACAATTACTAACATAATGGACTCAGACGAGGAAACACTACTGTTAGCTTTGCTACTAAAAAGAAATGGGGATAGCGGGCGAAGGGGTAAGAACGGGACTCGAGCGCCGCGCGCACGCTGCACGCACGTCACACGGCGGCAACATCCGACGCTCACGCAGCGCGCTCGCGCTACTCGCACGCCCGAGGATCGCGCACGCTAAATGTGGGGTCAGCGTCAGCCTAAACTGAACTACTGCGCTGCGTTATTTTTACTGTGGTGATCAATGCTCGAGCCTTCTCGATCAATATCTGACGCGCTCGAGTATGTCCATGAAACTGTATTTTTTTACAAATTTGAAAACCTATAGCCGTTCACTGATGAACAGGTATACATTTTTTTTTTCTTCTTATTATCTAAGCCTTGCAACCCAATAGGTCTCTATGATGCTCAAGCAAATCCCCATTTAACATCATGGCCTCCCCTGCAGTAAATCAAAGTATTAAAAAAGCTTTTTGATGGGTTATTGGACAACTTTGCTACATTCACAAAGATTGGACATTTTGGGAGTTGTAAATTTTGGGAGTTGTAAATTTTGGGCATTGGACATTTTGAGAATTGGACATTTTGACTGTTGGACATTTTGAGAATTGGACATTTTGAAAATTGGACATTTTGAAAATTGGACATTTTGACTGTTGGACATTTTGAGAATTGGACATTTTGAAAATTGGACATTTTGAAAATTGGACATTTTGAAAATTGGACATTTTGACTGTTGGACATTTTGAGAATTGGACATTTTGGGACTTGGACATTTTGACACCGTTGGACATTTTGAGAATTGGACATTTTGCCCCTGAACGCAAAAATACTGCGGCATAACGATGCACCAGTACAAATGGTAAAGTCAACGTACAAAACCTTTTTGTCTCATACTGGCTAGCGAATCATTTTTTTCCTCTAAGTTAATAATGACAATGTCATCGGTCACATTTTATTTCAATATCTTGTAATATTCATAAGATCTCACGTGAGAAAAATTCTAAAAATGGATCAACCCAGTTGCAATAAAAGTGAAATTCAATTTATTCAAAGTTTAAAAAATAAACCAGTGTTACTACATGGAGGATATAGATATAATTTTTATTTGAAAAAACATGCGGAACGTCGATTTGGCGGTGTTCGAATCAAAAAGATTGCCGTACCTCCTTATCACTTAATGCTAATAATGAGATCATGAGGCCCGCTCAGCACTCCTGTGATTCTCCAAATGTATTACTTAATGACAGATATAGACAAAGTTATGGACGACTGCAAAAAAGAGGTATACAATGACTTTGAATAAGCACAGAAAATTTTCGAAAGACCTTTCAGGAACCATGATTTTAAAGGTCAAGAGCATGTAATGCCATTGTGTACATCAAAGAAGGATACTCTTTATAGAGCCCGTAAGATTTTTTTTTTAAATGAACAGTTCAAAAGCAACTGACTCAAAAAATGTTAAACTGCCACATAGTTGGAGCAAGCTTTTTTTAATACGACGATAATTGTTTGTCGGACAGAATAATAATATTTTCGGAGTTAACACGTTTAGAGTTACGAGACTATTTAAAATCTACGGAAACCTTATATGGCGACGGTACTTTTAAAATTGTACCAGCTCCTTAATACCAAATGTAGCACGGAATGATGATATAGTGAACTTTATACTCATAATCTTTGCTCTCTTAACCAATAAAAAGCAGAATACATACAAGAGGTTGTTTTTAATATTAGAACAACAATTTGAATAAAAATAAATTTGTGAAAATGCGACTACGAGATGGCAGTTATAAAAGCAGTAAAAGAGGTTCATCCATGTATACTATGTATAGTCGTTAAAGGTTGTTACTATCATTTTTGTAACGTCGTGTTCAAAATGAGCAAAAACTTAAATCTTGAAGAACCTGAAGATCAGAAAGTAGCAAAATACTGTCCACTCTTGCCTTGCCTTTAAAATTGATGCCAGAAGCATTTAACACTATCATTGAAATATCATCACCACGTGTCTACAAATTTCTAGATTACTTCAACAGCCAATGGCTGTAAAAGATAAGTAGTGACTGACATATTATGCTGCCATAACCAAAAGAATCGAACAACAAATGGTGTTGAGGGTTGGCATCGCCGAATCAACACAAAAATTCCATCAAAACCC
Organism: Euplexia lucipara; assembly: GCA_921972225.1. Lineage (NCBI taxonomy): Eukaryota > Metazoa > Arthropoda > Insecta > Lepidoptera > Noctuidae > Euplexia > Euplexia lucipara. Next base: position 19,848,376 of record OV179156.1, read on the forward strand.
AGTGAATGTACCAGTTCATTTCACTGCTAAAAAAGGAAGCCAAATTGCAATATGCTAAATTGAAAATAAATTATTTGCATTGTGCTGATGTAAAACGAAATAGAAAAGTAATTGAAAAAAAAAATAAGTTTAATATAAACTGACTATATAAAGAAAAAAATATGCATTGAAGTGTGTTTGAAACGCTTAGTTTTAGTACCTACCATAATATAGCATTTTTAAAGAAAATAAGAACTAAAAAATAAATTATCAGTGTAGATTTTAATTTTTGTGGTTTTAGTCGTTACTTCCGTTTTGATAAAAAAAACAGTAGAGACTTATTTTACTTATTAGTTTGAATGTGACTGTACTTTGAATGTGTCTTATAAGATTTTGATATTTTGAGAATATGATGTTATGAGGAGAATATGATGTGCGTATTACGAATAGCGTGTTCTGCGAATATGGTGTTTTACGAATGTGCTCTTTTGAGACTATATGGTCTTCAGCGACGGAGCCGATAATACAACGTGCTAAAATTATAATTATTTGTAAAAGCCTTATTTAGCCTATCTCCTACATTGAAAAATGGTGTTTAAGGCGGCGGAAACATTCTGCATCCTCCATAAGAAGGGAGGGTCTTCCAACCAGCAGGGCTATAATTATTGGCTATCTTTTCATTGACACTATTGACAGTGACTAACTAGCCGTCCAGTTTGATGACAAATGGGCTATTTGACAAAATTTTAGTTTTAGTCCCTCATAAATTACAATAAAATATTCGAAACGTATTTTTTCTTTTTTCACGTTATCAAAACATAACGACATGACGTCACTAGCCAGTGCAGTTTATGCTAGCTAATGACGTTACAAGCAACCGCTCCTAAACTTTAGTTCGCTTAATCTAAGCAGTTTTCCATCAATCAGAAAAAGAAAAAAAATATGTGTCGAATATATTCTTGTTATCTAGATGAGGGACTAAAAACTAAAATTTTGTCAAATAGCCCATAGCGTGACGATATCCTAGATACACACTGATAATAGACAATACAAAACTAGCTATTTGACAGTTAATCGTTGAACACTTTGCCCAGTGATCATCACTATGAACTGTCAACGAAGATACGCAATACCCCTGCTGACCGTGTTTGGAGGGCTACTACACTGCCCAACGGTTGTTCTCAGAATCTTGTAAGTATACGTTCAATCGTGCGGATAACTTTAACTTCAGCATGCAGGTTAATTATGACAGTTTTAGTTCGTACGTGTCGAGATTGCCCAGATTGTGTTTGGTGTGCCCAGATTTGGTTAGAACCAATCTCCAAAGCCTTGAGCATAGGCGTAGATAGCTAGCCCTACGGTATTCTATAGGATACATTTTGTAGAGTGTGCACGAGAATTACATGACTTGATTCCGCCATCACCTTTCTACCATCGGACAACCCGGCGGTACGGCGAGTGTCCACCCTTACATCGTTAGCACTCCCACGATTCGGTCAAAGCGTTCGACCTCGTCGTTTATACCGCGTACATCGAAGGACTGGAACAACTTGCCTTCTGCGGTCTTCCCGTCCGATTATAATTAAGGTGTCTTCAAGGCTAGAGTGAATAGGCTCTTAATTATCTAGTGCGCTTTACCATCACTGATTACATCACTGCTTACCCCATCAGGTGGAATCGCAGTCAAGCACTGGTTTATAATATAAAAAAAAGATAGATGTCGCTACACACATTAGGATAAACATTTTTTTTACACGAGTTTTTTAGTGTTTTTCTGACTACTATAAAAAGAAACACAGAAAAAAACTCGGAAGATCATAGTCCCTTTAAAAGGTCAGACATAATCTTGGTCGGATCATGACAGATCCCTGCATACTAGTGTTGATATATTCTTAGCTTAATAGAATTTTATGACTATGATTATACTGGCTGGTCTTTAGTTTGTGGTGTTTAAAAATAAGGGGTTTAAAATATGTTTGGAATGTTATGTAGTTTGTTTTAGAAAGGAAAAAAACACAGTAATCGTTTTTGAGTTTTGGATAAGATATGTTTTGTTAAGAATATTTTGTAGTTTATAAAATAAATTAAATAATAATGTGAACATTCAACAAGCTATGGAGTGGTTGTTTTATTAAAAGAAAAAATTAAATTATAAATTTAAAAAACCCCGACCGCAAAAAAAGTAAAACATTTAAAAAGTTGCTGCGGTGCTGCAAAATGCCACCTGGCAGCTTTGGACTCGGTGGAAAGGCGTGCGAAGAGACTAATTGGTGATCCAGATCTGGTTGAGTCCAATCTACAGAGTCTTGAGCACAGGCGAAGGATAGCCAGCCTTTCGGTGTTTTACAGGATGCATTTTGGAGAGTGTGCGCAGGAATTACATGATTCGATTCCACCATCTCACTTCTACCATCGGACAAGCCGACGTACGGCGAGTATCCACCCTTATGTTGTTGAAACCTCTACGACCCGGACCAAGCGGTTCGCCTCGTCGTTTATACCACGTACATCAAGGGACTGGAACAATTTGCCTGCTGCGGTCTTCCCGTCCGATTATAATTTGGGTGTCTTCAAGGCAAGAGTGAATAGGCTCCTAATAAACTAGTGCGCCTCACCATCAACGATTGCATCACTGCTTACCATCAGGTGGGATTGCAGTCAAGTACTAGTTTATAATATTTAAAAAAAAAAAAAAAAAAAAAAAAAGTTAAAAATAACACTTTAGCCATGGTGGGGGTTTTTTAAATTTTTAATTTAATTTTTATTTTAAAATTTTTAAACGCATTAATTTTGTTTTATACAGTATACAGTTATGAGAATTTTTCAGTGCATTGTTTGTAGAGTCAAATGCCGGTTAAAACGAATCCAAACACGACATATCTGCTATTATTTTATCAAGAGTCTACTTACTGGTGTGCTGGATAGCCTTGCTTCAGCATCAGCTCATCCTGTTGCCATCAGTGCATTGTGTTAAGAATCAAATGCTGGTTGAAATGAATCCAAACACGACATATCTGCTATTATTTTGTCAAGAGTCTACCTACTGGTGTGCTGCATAGCCTGGCTGCATCAGACCAAATACACCATAATTTTGCTTTCTAAGCTTTGCTTTTTAAATCTAAGAACCATTGCCAGAAACCCTGCTTTAAAATAAAAAAAACCGCATCTAAATCGGCTCACCCGTTTGGGCGCTACGGTGCCACAGACAGACAGACAGACAGACAGACAGACAGACAGACAGACAGACAGACAGACAGACAGACAGACAGACAGACAGACAGACAGACAGACAGACAGACACACACACATAGCGGTGAAACTTATAACACCCCTCTTTTTGCGTCGGGGGTTAAAAAGGATCTCAGCGAGCAAGACAGATTTACAGCACAGTAAGCTAACTAATCTACGACAATTAGTGCTTGAGACGATCTTTTGGTGTCTACATTCTGATTTTACTCTCTTCTACTCACTTCTACCCTTCATGAGAAAAGTACTTAACCCTACACTGCATTCAGTCCCTTATGTGGAACATCCAATATAATTGAAATTCTTTCTGATTTGAACCAAGTAGCGACATCTATGATTACGTAATGAAAGTGACAACAATCAATGGCACCCATTTAGTGTATTCGTTGAAATTAGATGGCAGCTCTATCTCACTCAGTCAGTCATTCAATTGAAAATTTTGAACTTTAGCCGCGCGCCGTGCATATTCAATTTGAAAATATAATAAATAATAGTTTTTTACGGAATGCGACAGTGGACAAATTGTTTTTATGTCGAAATATCTGTGAACTAAACAAATGTAAGTATATTTTTTTGATTTGGTCGTGTTTTGATAAAAAAAAATCACAATTACTGTATGTACCCGATGTGTCACTTCATGCAGTGATGGTCCAATTTTAGGTATGTTTACTAATGGTGTAATGTTGTTTTTTTTTTTAGATAATGGCGAAGAAAACCTTATCTAGCGCTCAAATCCAAAATTATTTGACAATACCATTAGGCAGTGAAGATGAACAAGACTCCTCAGGTGCTGAAAGTGACGATGACATTGCCGTAATTCGATCTACCGTCAACAAACTTTGTGAAACGTTTAGCGATACGGATGACGAAGAGCAATTTGTTTCACCGAACAGGTATGAATCCGCTGCTCCATTATCAGGGTCCTATGTTGGTGATATGCAGCAGCATATATCCAATCCTAGTGGTTCAATTCCTGCTGTTCCAAGTTCATCTAGATCAACTGCTTCACGAACACGTCAATCAACAGTTGTATCTTCCGCGTCTACTGCACAAAAAGATGCTGCTCCTACACCTGCTGCATCCGTCGCCAGAAAAAAGCGAAATATCATCTGGAAAAAAAAAGCTTTCCATCCAACAAACCGTGAGTTTTGTGGGCAAACCGATCTAGAGCCACCGATTACTGAACTGGAAACTCCATTGCAATATTTCTTGTACTTCTTTGATAATGATACTCTAAGCCATATCGTAGAAGAAATGCATAAGTTTAGTGTACAAAAAAACCCATCAAAGCCTTTTTCTACAAGCGTTACAGAGCTGAAAAAGTACATAGGTATTTGTCTGCTAATGGGCATCGCCCCACTGCCGCATACTCGAATGTACTGGGAATCTGAATTAGGTTTGCCATTGATAAGAAATACCATGTCAGTAAACCAGTTTGAAAAAATTCGGCAATATCTACACTTCAATGACAATACCATTCAGCCACCAGCAGGTACTGCAGGACACGATCGTCTCCATAAAATCAGACCTCTATTAGAAACCCTCAAAAAAAAATGTCAAGCTATACCCAAACGAGAAGCATTGTCAGTGGATGAGCAGATGTGCGCTACTAAGGCCTCTAACATGCTGCGCCAATATCTACCTAATAAGCCTCATAAATGGGGGTATAAACTGTTGGTGCTGTGTGATGATCGAGGATTTGCGTATGACTTCGAAATATACTCTGGGATGGAAAATAACCCAGAACTGAGGCTTCCTAATGAGCCCGATTTAGGCGCAAGTGCCAACATTGTTATCAGGCTTGCAAGGTCTATTCCCAGGGATAAAAATTACAAGTTATTCTTTGATAACTACTACACATGCCCTGAATTGATTACGCATCTTGCCAATGAAGGAATATATTCTATGGGAACCGTGAACAAAGGACGACTAGGCAAATCTATACAAATACCATCATTGAAAGATCTAAAAAAGAGCAAGAAGGAAAGAGGATATTCAGAGGAATGGGTAGGCAATGTAAATGGCACAGATATCGTCACAGTAATGTGGTATGACAATAAACCAGTGGTGTTGTCTTCATCTTTTGTTGGAAAAGAGCCTACTCAAAAAGTAAGGAGGTTTTGTAAAAAACAAAAGAAATATATAGATATCGACTGCCCTCAAATTGTACGCAACTACAATCAGCATATGGGTGGAGTCGACTTGCTCGACTCATTCCTGGGAAAGTACAAAATAAAGATGAGGACAAAGAAGTGGTATTTGCGATTGTTTTACCATTTTCTCGACATAGCCACCATAAACAGTTGGTTGCTATACAGAAGAGTTGGGGAGATGCGACAAAGAGCTACGCCGTTGAAGTTGAAAGACTTCAAGTTTGAAGTGGCAAAGAGCCTCTGTATGTGTGGTTCATCAATGAATAAGAAAAAAGGCCGGCCGTCTTCTTCAAGTAATGATCTGATAGAGACAAAAAGAATGAGAGCCAATGTAGCGATTCTTCCTACCCGTGACGTCAGGTGTGATGAAGTCGAGCACTTTCCTATATGGGGACACAAGCGCCAGCGATGCAAAAATCCAGGCTGCAAAGGAAAGTCTTTTGTTGTGTGCGAAAAATGCAGAGTCGAACTTTGTTTAAACAAGGACAAAAATTGCTTCCGTCTGTTTCACCTTTAGTTAGATTAGCTTTAGGTAGGTCATTGCATATTGTGCCACATATGGAACTAAATTAAAAAAAAAAATTCTCTATTACTATTTGTTTATATTTCATTTTACCTGTACTTCCCGTGTTCTAGACTACAAATATGATCTCGTAAGATTTTTTTCTAAAAAAAAAGAAAAATCATGCAGTGTAGGGTTAAGTGTAATACCTACTACAGAGTTTGATGTAAATTACTGATGGCGCCAAACGCTTAGTAGATTTCCATAGACATGTTAAGAAGATGCATTAATGGCTGGCCTGTTGGTCTAGTAGTGACCCTGACTGCTATCCCGGAGGTCGTAATTTCGATTCCCACCCAGGACAAATGTTTATGTGATGAGCACGATCATTTGTTCTGTGTCTCTGGTTGTAATTTATCTAAAATGTGAATGTATTTAAAAATACATTAGTATGTTTATCAGCTGTTTAGTACCCATAACACAGGCTCCTTAGCTTAGCATGGGACTAGATGGCGTTGTGTGAAATAGTTGTGGAATATTTGTTTATTATTTATAATGTTTTTGCAATTTTTTTATCCCTTCGACACAAAATATTTCCCCGTCCCATGCGAGAAATTTGGCACACCCTTTTAAATTACGGAAACAGTTCCTCGGTCATGGATGGCACGAAGCCAATACCCGTACTTTAGAATAACCCCTTCAATCTTGGCGCATTTTCATAGTTCACTCTAAGTAGTTCACTACATTCATTCTGTTTAGTTCAACTCAGATTTTCGACGCATTCCTCACTATTGGGTTGAATAATGTTCAGTTGGCTGTCTCGCAATACCTTGCATCCTGCGCTCACTTGAATAAGGAATTTTAAACCGTAACGACGATTTTCGTTTTAGAAGCTACTTGTCTTCATTATGAATGCATACTGTCTGAGCTCTTTAAGTTTAATAGTTGAGCTACGATTCTTAAAGAGGCGTGCACTAACTTGTCTATCAAGAATCTTTCCTCAAAATACCAACTGTTACTCTCATGTAGATGGCCGTCATAACAATATTTATCAATCTGAACAAGGTGTATACTATGCCCACCTGAATAGTCAGATAATAAACACCAATCACATCATGTTTCGTTGGACATGATACAATGTTGTTTAAGAACATTTTACGGGAATAAATATCAGATTTGTGATCGTGTTTACACGTTAAACAAAACATTGGGACACTGAATAACCACAAATAGAAAAAATCTCATTAAAGGAGTCGTTCAGGACATAATATACATAGAAGAATAAAATATAATTTCCATGCATTACGATTGGAAATACCGTATTGCCAAGATCAAGTTAATAGATTACGTTAGAAATTGCAATGATCCGCATTGTACAGCCATGGTGATCGATGCTCATGGTCTTCGTATGAGAAGAAGTTACCTATACTCTGCAGTGCGACACTAACATGGGACTTAAACACACTGTTGAATTGAGGGTGTGCTACAAGTACACCTCTGCATAACCCTTAGGGAATTACAGTCGTGATGTTATGATGATGATATTATGCAACACTAAGAGGCTGGTATTATAGTAAATATAGTCTTCTACGATCATACTTAGAGCGGAAAATGTAGTAAAACCCCACATCATTAAATATCTCACGATCAATCTGATCTCACGTTACGCCGTCGACCATCGCATTACGTCACTCATCATTCACAGCGACCACGCTTAGCACTGGACTTTGATGAATATCGCTATTGGATAGACCAATTGTTACCAATTTGTTAGTGGTCGGATCCATATTACATTGTTTACTGAATTAATGGCAGCAGCAAAGCCTCCGTTAAACCTGTGCATGACGGTGAAAATGATTTACTGATGGCGGCAAGCGGTGTTCGTGAGACGACAAATCATTTTAATAGTTTGCGCGTTGATGAATTTTTGAATGCAGCATCGATTTTTATAACGCGCCGGTTGACAGGCATTTGTTTGTGTATCAGTGATGGACCTGACGTTTGATAGAGTAACAGAGGTCCCACATAGATTATTAGATGAATACGATGAAGCGTGGTGCTAAATAACTTTTATCAGTCCCCAAGAATTCGGCTATCAAATTATAGTATCTTCTTGTTTCAGGCACTTTATACTTAAGAAGAAATAAATCTATACTTACACTTTTACTATCAATCATTCTCATCTTTTATAAAATGTTCTTTAACATCTTATGTCGCGCCTTGGCGCAACTATTTTTGCTAGCAGTCTTACGATCGATTTTATTCGATTCGATCGATTTTATTAACTTTGAATTTGCTGAAATAAAATATTAAATCTAATAATTTTTCAATGTTTACGCTGCAATTTCTTATACTTTCCAAGACTGGAGCCAACTTCCTACTTATACTCCGGGCCTCCCGAAAGGACTCGCCCGTGGTCTTCTACGTATTCTCCGGGCCTCCAAAGGAATCGCCCGTGATCTGCGCGCTTGGCTGCAGGATTGACCTGACCTGGGAGCTGTTCTTCTCGCCTTTCTGCAGAGCTGACCTACCTTGGAGCCTGACTGAAAGTTACCTTGGCTTGACGCCTTTCCAAGTACTGTATTTTAAAACTTCCTCTACCATTACCTTCTGTAGAGTGTGAGATAGGTAGGTCCGTATTTGTAGGTATTCGCTGTATTTTCTACCCCTTATCTCTTTATTAAATTCAATTGTTAATTTACTCACCCTCTTCTATTGTTAGGGATAAGGTTATACGACAAAATGCAACAACAAACTTAAAAAATATATTTACTAAATTTACGACCTCTTTACGAGTCTTACACAAATAAATTAAAAAATATCGACCCCAGAGGCTAAATTCAATTCCAAACAATTTTGGTAAAACATTTTTTTCTTGTCAAATCGAAAAAACACAAGTTAAAACAAAAATGCACCTTCAAAATCATGTTGACGTCATCGGGTGCGAATCCCGAAGACCACAATGAAAGCCACCAATGAACGTTTAACAATTTTTGATTTCTGTTTGGAATTATTTATTTGATTTCTTTGACCCACCTCAAAATCAATCCAATCACAACCACATCGCTTTATTTTTCTTCCTTTCCATCAGATAAGCAGCCTCTCTATGTAAAACAATGATACTCAGCTGCATCAGGTTAGCCTGGAAGCCGACTTTAACATAGTTGGGAAAAGGTTAGGCATAAGATAAAATCCTAAGATCTGGGTGTAGATAATGATTGCTAACAAAAACTGGCCCTGAACTGAAAATAAATCGAAATAAATTTACCAACATAGGTACGCAGTTACATGAATTGTCATAAAATAATGACTGTACACATAATGCACCCGCTCATTATGTACAATTATGTACATATCATTATTGCGACCGCTGACAGCCAGCATGGTACAATGCATGCCGAATATTAACCGTCGTAATTATATAAGATAGGGTTAATTTATAGTGAGGTTGCTGCCCAAGTTATTGAAGATACGCGAATGCACCCACAATGGTTTGAATTGAATGCACAATAATGCACATGAACACACTCGCAAGAAGTTAAAGGTTAGGCAGATAATGATGAATTGTAAAGAATAGGTACCCTACTACAAATATTTTTAAAGACAAAACGCTCTTTTGTCATTCTGAGTTTTTGACTTTATGCGCTTTTGACGATCTGCTCTTCTGACAATTTGCAACCCACTTGTCATGTTGCTCTTTTGACCATATGCTCCTGCATACATAATATGATGTGCGATTTGACTGCTAGGACAGAGTCGTAGAAGAAAAACGACTACGTCAATATTAGAAAGAATTTGTAAAACACTAACATTTTTTTTTTAAGTTTTTATCTTGGCTGCGCGGTCTAAACATGAAGAACCGCGCTTCCACGCGGTTTTTTTAAACGGAGCTTAGCCGAGGTCCCTTATCTATGGTATCTACTGATTCAATTACGAAGAAAATATAGAAAGCATGAAAAAAGTCTTCAGGCGGATTGGTCCGATTCGCGATTAAGGTGAGTTGGACCAATCACGAATGACTTCAGGACCTACAGAACTAAAATTCTATAGATATTCTTGAGATACTCATGTATGGTATATATATTTATGTAAATAGTACACCACAAACTGCCTACACATCTATTCTCCTCCCCTATCAAGTCCATCTAAAGGTTGTCTGTAAGAGATCGCTTTTAGCGATAAGGCCGGCCTATTGTAACACCCTATGTAGCTCTTAAAGTTATAATTCGTAATTTTTTATGGTGTACAATAAAGAGTATTCTATTTAGTAGTTCTATTCTATGGCCACGTGGTCAAAACGGCGGAGAGCGGCCACGCAGTTTTTTTAAACAGTTTTCGTAGAGGTCTCATTTTTCCTTTTATTCTTTTTTTATTAGCACCTATTATTTATAGATACTCACTTATACCGCAAAACCAATAAAACAAAATCCATCGAACGACAATGAAACGAAGAATATATTGACAGACGTCTTTTGATACCAAGCCTCTCGGCTTAGCAGAATTGTGATACTTATCATCCAGCACATAATACCGTTCTATCCATTGATTCGTGAAATCACACAGCCGGAAAGATCTTATCCGTCGTCGTTGCGGTTAAACGTTGTGGAATTATTCTATCATTATTTTGAGTTATTTTATTTGAGCAGGATGTCCAAAATGTTTGTCTATAGGTATATGATTACGTTTCATACCCTATGTGTCGTGTATTATGTGGCTGGACAGCAAGAAAAGGGTAAGTTTACCAAAACAACTGCTCAGTTTATGATCTTTCTGTCTTTATCCAAATTTATTTGTGATCTGTGTACTATGTCTTTTTCTTCCATACATCTGTATTTGTCGTCATCTTAATGGTCACTTCTTTTCTAGCTATAATTTATTTCACACAATGATGAGACTGGCATACTATAGTGAATAAAAGCCACATTTGACATCGTCACACACATTGACATTTAAGAATTAACAAAAAACTGGAAAGAAGAAGCGCGAAATCGCGAAAAGTGGAAGGAGTGGGGAGGCCTTTTCTCAGGGGTGGTACAGAACAGGCTAAAAAAAATCATTCGTCATCGTTTAGAATAGTTTTATGTTCAGCTAATTCTGACGGTAAATTACACATCCACTGTTTGACTCTTTGACCATTTTGAGAGACATTGCCAAACTAATTTTCTGATGTATGTATATTTTTGGTGAAAACTGTAAAGAAATATCACAAAATCACTTTTACTCTACAAGTCGTCAAGATTTTTCTTCATAAAGTAAACAAATTAATTATTTTATTTAGAATCTAATTCGATTTTGTAGAAATTATGGTACTTAATAAAAAAACATAAAATTAAACAAAAATAAAGAGAACACCGTCCAAGGCTTGAATATTAGGAGTCGTGAAAAAATTATATACTACGTCCAGAATTACGAGCTGAACTAAAAGTTTTTGAATATACGTTGATATCGGGATTCCATTTCTATTAAAATCAATAAATCCATCAACATCCTAACGTTGTCTTCCAAAATATAATCCAGAAAACTAACCGTTATCAAAATTACCACAGAAAAGAGCAAAAATACCTCTAACAAATTTCTCGATTCGTCAAATACCAAAGAAAAACAATATTTCCAATTGCTGCGATAAAATTAGATCTATTGATATTCCCTCGCACAATCACAAAGGCAGAATACTATACTAACGGCGAAGTTCAGCCCACTCGAAACTGGGCCCTATTACTCTTTTCAAAACGTATAATGGTCAACTTCTCCCAATTCTGAATTTAGGATGAGTTTCAAGGTTGGGATCTCATGATTAACAAATTAACAATGGTTGACCAATTTATTCATGTGTGGCTTTAGTCAATAAAGTGATATTATTATTATAAATCACTCGTATCTGCAATTTGCCTAAGTAATTTAAGTAATGACAAACCAAAGAGTGATAATAAAGTGGTTTTTCCTTTGACTCTCATGTACGAAGTTGTGGTTTCAAATCCGGAGAAGTACCAATGTGACCTTCACAGCTCCACAGTCTAACTTGATCGTCGAAATCACAGACATCAGTGAAGAAGGACTCCTAGACATATAGTCCATCTTGAGCAAACGCGGTGATCATTGCTCGAACCTTCTCTGTATGAGAAGAAGCCTTTGCCTTACAGAAGGGCAGTAACAAGCGGGTACTAAAACCGAATTTAGCAGGGCTATAAAATAACAATGATAGGTTTAGGCACATAAGATGTTTAGCTTAAAAGGTAAAAGTTAATAAAGAGACTTGTTAATTTATCGCCTCTTTATAAACTTACGCTTTCTACCAATGGAGTAGGCAGAGACTACGGAACGCCAACTACTACGATTCTTACACACTTTTTTTGCTTCTTTTTTAACCTCTGTGCGTCTTGGGAACCAAGGTACACCTCTGCCTAAACCTTTGGGTATTACAGACGTGCTGTAGGTAATGATGTTAATATGTATTCAGAAAGTAAATTCGGTGAGATAGTGAAGAGGACAGTGATAGCAACCGCACACACATGCATGGACCATGTCAACGCTACTGTCAAAGACTTGGAGAATCTTCGCGAAGAACCACCTTATCCTGAGAAGTCGGCTTGTATCGTCACCTGTTTATTGGAAAAAGTTAGTGGATACTAAGTTAGTAGATAGTACTAAGTTAGTGGATAGTCCTAAGTTAGTAGATAGTACTAAGTTAGTAGATAAGTACTAAGTTAGTAGATAGTACTAAGTTAGTAGAAAAGTACTAAGTTTGTAGATAGGTACTAAGTTAGTAGTTAGGTACTAAGTTAGTAGTTAGGTACTAAGTTAGTAGATAGGTACTAAGTTAGTAGATAGGTACAGTACCTATCTACTATGTTAGTAGATAGGTACTAAGTTAGTAGATACTGGGTAAGTGGACCGATGCCTTGGTATGGGTCGCGGAAATCCGATGGATGGATGGATGGATGGATGGACCGGACTGGTTGTTGTAGACGTCTTTCGGCTGAAATGATGACGATGATGAGTAGATGCTCACCATATATTTTGTTCCCGTGATAGAGGATGAGTAGCAATTGTAATTTATAACGCACGGATTCACTCACTCTATCATTTCCTAGTCTTTCTGATGTGAATGAGAATTGGCGTGACAAATTCTCAACCTCCTAGACTTTCTGATGTGGATGAGAATTGACGCGACAAATTCCCAAGCCACTCATCTGTTCGATAAGTTAAAAAAACGTGAAATAACACAATACCAGCTTCGAAAAATATTTTACCCAAGATGAAATTTATCCAAATTCGTTCCACGAATTAATTAAAACAACATGCGAACGTGATGGTAGTGCCATCTGTTGACACAGTTGAGAACGAAAGATTTGTTCCGAAGATAACATTAAAGTTTTCCTATAATCGTGAGGAAACGAATTACAGGGCGAAAAATAATCCTATGTTTTAGTCCAGGACATTATCCATGTGCCAATTTTTATCCAAACCTGGTGAACAGTTTACACATCGATTGACGTACACATTTATAATATTAGTAAAATAATCCTGATTTATTTTTTTTCATGTTCAAAATCGCCGAATTTACACGATATTACTTATGCTAAAAGCCATAGACGCCTTTAATAGCTTTTATACGATTTCGAAGTACATTTAGTTTAAATAGTTAGTACCCATATTTTGTAAGTTTTACATTAAAGATTAGGTTTGATAAGTAAGTATAACAAACTGAACTAACTCAATGTAGTTTGCAGAAAATGCTTTTTTTATTAAATAAGGCCCTATCAGAAGACGCCTTGATAAATATTTTGTTTGATTCCTCAAATAAGTGAAAACTTTCATTCCTTTTCCCAGATCGGCGTAGTGAAGAGCAACAAATATTCCAAGTTTGGTTTCATGACGGCGGTGACGCCCCTCGTGTTCACAAACAGAAAGAAATTGGAACACATGAAAACAGTGTCGGAGAATTGCGACAGAGAGGTAAATATTTATGACGCAAATACATAAGCCTTGGGACACGAGGTATCTGGGAGATAAGGTTTTTGTTATGAAGATAATTTGTGTATGGAAGATAAGTAATAATAATTTTACATTGCACTTTGCAAAGGCGCACTGCAACCCACGACCAGGCTCCAAAAATTGGTAATTTATTTTAGTGCCAAAGTATAATACGTTTCTTCAACATCCTCCCAAGGCATGTTATAGAATTAAGCATCAATAAATTTAAGTAATTTATAAACAGAACCTCACCGTCAAAAAGGTTTCTATAAAGTTAAAGACTACATAATTGGACGACAAAAAAGCTTGGGCTGCTCTAATGTAACCCCAAGCCCTAATCTATCTGAGGGCACGGGAGTGCCCCCGCCAAGATGAGCCAAGCGGAGCACAAGGGCACTACCTACCTTTTCTCGAAGTGTTTCGTCGTTTTTTTTAACCCTCAAAGCGTTGGTTTCCGATGTGCCAGAGAGTTCATATTCTCAGGATATGATGTCAATAATAGACTTAGTAAACATACAAAGTCTCAATCTAATAACTCTAATACTTTAGGTTTGATATCTAAAATACACCGATTTCGTCACTGACACACTGACACACTGATGATCATCAAAATGTTTGGCTACTTCCTGAAGTGCTAGAAAGCTGAAATTTGGTATGTAATCTAAGTTTAGTATACAACCAACAAAAAAAAACATAAACTTATAACTTTCGCCCCCCGTCCCCTAAAATGGGGGAGTGGAAGTTTATATGAGATAATATAATAAATATCGCCTTGATTTATCGCCTATGGTAATCAGTAAACCATCAATGAAAAAAGGCAAACACAGAGAATGGGCTAACAAAACCGGCACTACGGATGTGCAAGAAATACACCTGGAAAAAAATACCAAAAGTCTGCCCTAGCAACTTACAAAAATAACTGAAATCCCACCAAAACATTTCGTATAAAATGTTGCCAAGACGACCACATAAGGTTTGCCCTGTGAAAAAGATATCAGATCTCATGTAAAGCCAAGCTCCTAAATCTACACGGCCTAACTTACCGACCCTAACTTCACAAATTCTACATAATCAGTCAAAAATTATAGCTTGGCTGTTTCGTTACTTACTTCAGAAACTAAATATTCGCATCACCTCCATGACGGTAGCCAAACGGCGACGCCATACATTTTTACTGATTTGTAGAATTTGTGAAGTTGGGGTCGGTAGAGTTAGGCCGTATAGATTTAGAAGCTTGGCTTTACATGAGATCTGATATCTTTTTCACAGGGCAAACCTTATGTGGTCGGTTGGTTTAAAAGAGACCATGACCCCTGAGTTTCTTTCGGCATTTCTTCTCAGGGATCAGTCACTTTGGAAATGACATTTAGTGCCATTTAGTTTTAAAAAAATGACAAGTAAAAGTATCTGGGAAGATCTACTTACCTACAGAAATAAATATAATTTCATCATTTCGTCATTTCATTTCAATGCGCACACTTAAAACACTACTCGAATTAAGAGGCATACAGTGCTGGAGCCAAGCGTTAGGCTTCTGCACTGTGTGTCGCGGGTTTTTTGACGCACGGAACAAATATTATAATAATATTGCCTACAGGTATTTGTTCTTAGTTTGGCTATTTGTGTATGTAAAACTGACATATTTATCGCGACGTAGAAGAAATTCCTAGTGTTTTATATTTATTATTTATTTACCCTCGCATCAGAACGCCGCGGCGCCGTACAGCAATTACACTGACGGAGCCAAATTCATTAAAAAAAAACATATATACCACATACACCAGACTTTTCATTTTCGTGCGCCACCCGCAACCTATGGTGTCTTAGGCGATTCTCACACTGCCCCGCATGATGCAGCGTAGCGCGTGGATTCGTGTTCTTCCGTTGCTTGTAAGTATCTCCGTTTGTATGGAAAACACGCACAGTCCAACACACAGTAAATGCATCCACGCGCTTTCATTTCAGTTCAGAGACACGCAACACGCAGCGTGATGCGTGGCAGTGTGTTAACCGCCTTACATGTTTTTATTATCATGCGTGCTACACGCACGCGGGACACCGGCAAGTCTCGGCTGGATTGCGCAGATGCGTGCCGCGCGCACGCGTGTATCGAACCTCGACAACCAATATTGTTTTTACTGTCAAGCGATTCGCACACACGTTTTTTTTTTATTCGCACACTTTTAACATTTACAGATTTTGTTATATTTAACATGTAGGTATCATGACGTAATCACTGTATCAACGAATGGCGCTTGCCGTAACTAATGCTGGACCAAACTGTACAATTTAACAAAATTGAGATATCGTCGTTGATACTGCAATTCCGCGTAACTACAATTGTTAAATACTGCGAATATACACCTTCGCTGACTGTGATAAGGTGTATATTCGCAGTATTTAACAATTGTAGTTACGCGGAATTGCGACGATATGTGTTTGTTTGCCACTGACACGCTAAGAAGATTCTATTAAATTCTAAATATTTCGTTAAAATGGAGAAGCAAAGGCAGAGGAAGATGATATTCTATACTACTACATAGGAATTGACAGTTCACTTCACGCTCACTCACCGCCGCTTGCAAAATATTATTTTGTTTTAAAATAACAGATTATAAATAGCATAGATTTACAAAAGAGCCAATTTATAAAAAGCATTCGCAAATAAATTACAGCCAACACATTTTTTCTAAAATAAATTAGAAAGAAGTGTAACTGAGCTTCAAATCTATTGTTTTAATCTCAACGATATTAGAATGTCGAGCTAGGTTGTGTAATGTTATTTCGAGAGGATGAATAAAATTTACCAATTTGAAACATTACTATTGCGACGCAGATATAATAAACAGACACTAACTTATGCTGAACATAAGTACTTTGTACAATATTAAACCAGCTAACAAAATAATAACATTAGGCCTTAGTCAATATTCTCCAAAAGGAAAAGATTTTTTTGAAGATGAGTAATTTTGAAGATTACCTCCAATATGCAAGTTTATGTTTATGAGAAACCATAGTAGTCACAAAAACATAATGAATGCCACACTGTGGAAACTTAGTTTGTCACACAATCTGAACCCTATAAGTTACGGTTGAGTGTGAATTAAAGTGCAAGGAAGAAAAAAAATTGTCCGAAATACTCCGAAGTGAGAAACAAAAACATTCGTCACACGCCTTTGATTCCAACACGAATCCTAGACGTTACATTATTTTGATAATTTTATCTACCTAAGTTTGTACCAGCTGCTGTGCCCTCAGAACCCAGCTTATAAATATCTATAGTACCTACATTAACCTGAAATATACCATTTTAAAATAGAATATCAAAATATACCAACAAAGGTTTACGTCGGATGAGTACTACTCGGGTGTAACGGACACGATTGTCGGATAGATCCAACTTACCAGATATGATACACGGAAAAAAAAAATTGTTTCAAACTAAGAATATTTCACTTGGTCAAGACATTGCGTGATTCATATATGGGGAAAACATTATATTCTTAAAATTAGTAAATATTTGTCTTGTTAATCATTTTTCTTCCAAATATATAAATTCTCTAACCAAGGCTATTTTCTAGTTTTGTAATGAGAAAGCAACGTTTTCTTTGCTTAAGTAAGTTTTTTTTCTTAAGTCTAGAATCTTAAATTCTCAAATTGAAGACAATGTTGTCTTGAATCTAGAATGTACTCTTCGAAGTAACGCTTGATTACTCCGATTATTCCTCCGAGTGAGAAGAGTAATATCTTCTACCAAGAATATATTTATTGGACAAGAAATGTCACTGTTTCTGATCAAGAATATATCTATTGGTCAAGAATTTCCGTGATTCATATATGGGGAAAACAAGAAATGGTTGTATCAAAACACAATTATTCTCAATGCAAGTAAATGAATAGTTAAGTCAAGATATTTGTCTTCCTTCTAGAATATACGTACTTGTGATTAAACAATATATTTGAGAATAATGCTTTTCTCAGTTGAAAACTTTGTCAATCGGATCCCGGAGTTTTCTTGGAAGAAAATAAATTCTCAGTATGAAAAATAAATGACTTGTAAGAAGAATTGTATTTACTCATCTGTATGCTACGGCATATTTCAGTGAAGCAGCTTTAACTCTTGCATCAATTAATTCTATTTTCACACTGAGAACATTATTTATCTTTAGTGAAGAATACCAACAATCTTAGTTACTAGTTGATGCTCTTCAGTGAAGAAGTTTTAGCTATTAGTTCAACAACAATAAGTTATTCTCTGGAGATCACGTTGTTTTAAAAAGATAGTGTCAATGTTCTTAGTTCAATAATAATGCGTTTTTATTGAAAAAGTTTTATTTCTTAGTTTAATAATATTATCGAATTTAAACGGAGATCACATGGTCTAGAAAGAATAATATCAATGTTCTTAGTTCGAGATTTATGCGTATTTCAATTAAGAAACCCAGTTCTTAATTCAAAAACAATAAGCAATTTGTATGGAGATCAGATTGTCTCCAACCAATAATGTTATATTGTTGATTTAAGAACGTGCAGGTACTTAACTAAAGAAGTTTTAGTTCTTGATCTAATTCATTGAATGTTTCATTCGGAGATTAGAAATCTCTTAGCTCGATAATAGTGTATTTCACTGCAAGCAATCTTGGTTCTTGGCTCAATGCATGTCATGTTTCATACGAAGATCAGATTGTTTCCAACGAATAATGTCAGTATTATTGATCTAAAAACCCTGTACTTCAGTAAAGAAGTTTTAGTTCTTTATCTAATTCATTGCATGTTTCAAATGAAGGTCAAAAATCTCTTGTCTCAATAATAAAGTACAAAGGTAGGTATTTCACTTTAAGAATTTCAATTCTTGATTCAAATCATGGCATGTTTCATACGAAGGTCAGATTGTCTTATTTGAAGAATTACAACAGTATTGGTTCAATGGTTAAAATGCGTTTCAGTAAATATTTTTCAGTTCATCGTTTGATTTATTCGACTGGCCTGTTGGTCTAGTAGTTAGTGACCCTGACTGCTATGCCGGAGGTCGTGGGTTCGATTCCCACCCAGAACAAATGTTTGTGTGATGAGCACGATCATTTGTTCTGTGTCTGGGTGTAATTTATCTATAATATGTATGTATTTAGAAATATATAAGTATGTTTATCAGCTGTTTAGTACCCATAACACAAGCTCTCAAGCTTAACTTGGGACTAAATGGTGTTGTGTGAAAAAGTTGTGGAATATTTATTTTATTTATTTATTTATTATTTATTCAAGTAAAGTTTAGTGAAACAAAATGTTAGCACAAATATTTCATACAATAAGATGGTAAATAAAAAAATATTTGTTTTGTCACATTTTGACTAAACTTTAGCTTGTATAAATTGAATGATGTATTGAAAAATATTTACCGAAACGCATATTAACCATTGAACCAAGACTATTGTAATTCAAAGAAAACAATCTTAACTCCGTATATAACAAAGCTCTTGAATCTGTACAGAGAACTGAAACAACTTCACTAAAATCCCATGATTAATAAGTACCATTTGAAACATGAAGTGAACAAGAAAAAGCACTAAAACTCACGAGTTACAGAATTTCGAGCCTGATGCACCGTCACATCTTTCAATCTGATCTCCGCGTGCCATGTCATGCCTGAAATTAGAGGTAAGTAAATAAGTGGGAGGTACTCAAATTAATAATAGATGAAATAATACAATGGATTCAATTCTATGAAATCATTTATTAAAAAATAAACTTCCCAAAACAACAGTAGGTATTGATAATTGTATTTAAATATATCCTAGGTACATATTACATAATAATAATACTTTATTGATACAAACCCTTACAATATGCTTCATATCTAGCTAAAGTTCACAATATTTAAGGCGTACAAAAGCTGAAACCCTGACTCCTAAACTCAGAAAACCTGTGACTTAGGAGTCAGTATTATGTTATTACTGTGTAGGTACAGACGCCAGCACATCAAGTTACCCCAATGTGTCAAATTTCTTTGATCGTTTTTCAACTTTATGTCAAACAGAATAAGGTTCATATTCAATTGGGAAAATTTGACACATTGGGGTAACTTGATGTGCTGGCGTCTGTACATAAGGGGTATCGCAAATTATTGCAAGCTTTGTCCAATCTTTGAGCACAGTTTTTTCAGGATATTGTCTTTGATTTCCTTTGATTGATTCACAGATACATCATTTCCTGAAACAAAAATTTCCATAATCACTAGACAAGTTTAAACAAAATATTATTTACCTAAATTTTATAACATTCGAACAATCATCAGCATCTTCGTGCTGATCTATTTTGGTATACCAACTGGTTATGCAACCTAAAGTTCATTAACACATTAAAGTTGTGTTCAAATGAATTTATGACACTTATGAATGTTATAATTTACAACTTTGCACATTTTTTTATAAATTAATATTATTGGTACA
Source organism: Euplexia lucipara (assembly GCA_921972225.1). Lineage (NCBI taxonomy): Eukaryota > Metazoa > Arthropoda > Insecta > Lepidoptera > Noctuidae > Euplexia > Euplexia lucipara. The sequence continues at coordinate 19,868,676 of OV179156.1, forward strand.
GTGTAGGTACTCACTAGAAGGCCTTATCCAGACAAAATGTATAACTAAAGAATACTAAATATTCATCTTGAAATTTGTAATTATATCCTGTGGGATTTTCCAATCCGTAACAAGCAACTCCATAACATTGTTAACCTCTCTATGTTATTATAGATAGGTATGCTGAGATTTTGATTAAAATCTGCAAATAGACAGAAAATAAATTAATGATTATAATTATTCAAGTTTTAACTATATAAAAAAAACAGCCAGGAACAGTGGGATAAACATTCAGCAGGTTTAGCATTATAGATATGGCAGGTAGGTACCGCAGGTAACAAGAACCTCATGCTCATTACGGTAAGTAGTGATTACATATTTCCATCACCCAGAGACTTATCGTGAAAGGCAGTCCAGCAGCCTTTTCCACCATGTTTGATGAAGTTCACCGAGCTTAGACACCTCTGATTCTGACCTAAGTACCAGCTTCCTGCCTTGGCGGCCTTGCTACAAAGATCTGAAGCTAATTGATTGGAATCAGAAATTGCTTAAGCTCGGTGAACTTCAAAAAATATGGCGGTCAGGCGGCTGGTGGTATTTCACCAGCTAGATACTTACATCTACCGGCTGGGTCTGCCTCGATTAATTAGACTTCAATCTGTCTTAATTAGATCTATATTCCATTCAATTGCAATTAAACACTTACCTTAGCAAACACAACACAATCTTTAAAAGGTAACCCAACAACGCAAAAGAATCACCACGAACTGACTCTTGTATATGACGTAGGTATACGTAATGAATGCGATATGCGGTGCACTGTGCCGTCATATCCAAGCAAGACAAAAAGGGTGTTGCAAGCTACGAAATGTTAATTACCAAAAATAAGGCCGAATCTTTCACGTCTCCACTATTTTTCCTGACATTGACATAATAGGTTCGAAATTAATTATTATTTATTTATTTATTTTTATAGGGGTTGGCCATCCTTTCGATCGACGCCCGCCCCCACCCCGCGGAGATGCGTGTTTTTTTTTACACGTGTTTGAAGTTACGTGTAACGGAATGTTATCTAGCGTCACAAAGACTACTTTTAGTTTGTTTTAGATGAGTATTTATTATAAACCTTGCAGAAGTAGGAGCCCCGCTCGGGCCTCCCTCAACTGCGCCATGTTGAGTGGCTATACTTCCCGCAGCGCCCAAGCAGTGGCGAATTCAAATTTGAAAGGTTGACAGCTGGTAAAATTAACAAACCTCACCTCAAACTTCAAAAAATATATTAAAATCCTACAGGTTTCCACGCCTCGAGGGATGGGGGGGGGAGGGTTCCCCCCTCCCCATTCTTCCCCCCATAAATCGCAATTTGAATTACTAATGCAACCCCGGTACTTACCTATACCTATGTTTGTACCTACTGAGATGCACGTCAAAACTCAAACGTCACATTTTATGTGTTCTGTTTTTAGCTTCCGTGACAATAGACCGATTATGTGATAGGGCCTCCCGTGTGATATCAATTATTTTCCCTACACTTTAGGAGAAATACAATTGCAACACCGGATACAAGCATAGCCTATAGTTTGTTTTGTTTCCAAACTAAATCCAAGAAACGTGAATTTGGTTCAAAACTCATTTATTGAATCATAGTTTGAATTCAAGAATATTATTGTTATAGACTCCAGACATCTTTTAATATTATTTCAAGATTTTCATGCTAAAATCAAGAAACGTGAATTTGGTTTAAAACACTCATTTGTATCATAGTTTTTATTCAAGAAAATTTTTACGCAAGTACATTCAAAACTGTTGTTCTTAAATATTTTTTTCAAGATTTCAAAACCAAGAAATCTCAACTTAGTCTAGGGCCCGGTTTCACGAATTGCTAAAATCAACCAATCAAATAGGTATAAATTCACCATTGTCTAAAAATTCGAGTTATTAGACCATCACTTGTCAAATATTATCCGAAGGTGGTGGTGGGTGGTGGATTTGATTCTAGGGCATAATCAATGGATTCTTAATGGGAAAAAATAGGCGCGCGAAACCATCAGCGCCTTGCCCTACAACCTAACAGTCAAGGCGTGTCCCATTGGTTATTATGTAGCTGTAGGTAGGTAGGTATTCCAATAGACGGGAATGGGCTTGCATCCTGTCACATAGAATTATGACACGTGAGGCTTGACATCTGTGTGTCTCAAGGCTTGTGGACCTAAGCATCAAGTAGGTGCCTACTTTAACAAATTGCCTATTGACATTATAAACCTGTCTGCAATTCCTAGAAGTTTTGTTGGCAATGCCTTATTCTTCGGCTACAATTGGAAGCCCCTACTTTGGGCCCTATCAGAATACCAGAGCTGTGACGTTTTTTTAATGTTACAACTCCATGCTGAGATTCTTTTGGCCTACCCCAAAGTGTCAAATTCCTCTGATAGGTTTTTAACTTTATTCCAAACAAGATAAGGTTCATGTTCAATTGGGAAAATTTAACAGTTAGGAGTAGATTGATGTGCTGGCGTCTGTACCTACTGATATTTTAACCATTTATAAATAAAATAAATAAATATTCCACAACTTTTTCACACAACGCCATTTAGTCTCAAGTTAAACTTAAGAGCTTGTGTTATGGGTACTTTACAGCTGATAAACATACTTATATATTTCTAAATACATACAACATATTATTAAATAATCAATTACACCCAGATACAGAACAAATGATCGTGCTCATCACACAAAAATTTGCCCTGGGTGGGAATCGAACCCACGACCTCCGGCATAGCAGTCAGGGTCACTAACTACTAGACCGACAGGTCAGTCAATTTATTTTATGTGTTTTGACCTGTGCGGGCTAATAAATGCATTTTCTTTCTTTCTAAAGGTCATTCAGTACGCTCATACGCGTAAAGATGATGGAAAACACATTATGTGGGCTTTCTTTGCTCACTGCTTTATTAATAAATGTTGTGTAGCAGGATGAATAGTTACAAACCGATTTCTCTCTTTCAGTCGTAAGTAATTTGATATCCCACAGAAGAAGACAAAGCGTACTATACAGACGCAATACAACGTTTATTACTACGGCTGTTAGTGTAAAAACTTGCTAACAACAAGACAAGTGACCCGGATTTAAAAATAATCTGATCCAAACATATACTATCTTACTAAAAAACGTTAGTATATCTTATATTGAAACAATTTGGATTCCTAGTTCAACAATAGGAACATATTTCCACAAAACAAAAATGTCTTGTTCGAACATTAATTTGATTACCTACCATTACTTGAATAACTTATATTCTTACGTCAATGCAACTATTGACTTAACTAAAACAAACTTTTCTTAAACCAAGCATATATTTATATCTTATTTTGAAACAATTTAGATTCCTACTTCAACACCATTACTTCTTTCCACAAAACAAAAATGTCTCGTTTAAAAACATTTGACTACCTTCACCAGAATAATTAATATTCTTACGTCAATGCACTAATTACTTAACCAAAAGCAAACTTTACTTGAACCAAGCATTTAATGTCTTACTAAAACACATTAGTTTAGCTTATTTTGAAACAATTAAGATTCCTATTTCGACACCGTAACTTTTTTGAACAAAACAAAAATGTCTCGTTTAAAAACATTTGACTACCGTTACTAGAATAATTTAGATTCTTACGTCAATGCTACTATTTACTTACCCAAAAAAAAACTTTTCTTAAACCAAGCATAAATTATCTTACTAAAAATTTTTAGTATATCTTATTTTGAAACAATTAAGATTCCTATTTCAACACCGTAATTTTTTCCACAAATCAAAAATGTCTTGTTCGAAATCATTTGACTATCTTTACTTGAACAATTTAGATTCTTACGACAATGCAAGTATTTACTTACCGAGAAACAAACTTTTCTTATAATAAGCATATAATTTCTTACTAATACACATTAGTTTATCTTATTTTGAAACAATTTAGATCCTACTTCAACACCATTTCTTCTTTCTTCAAAACAAAAATGTCTCGTCTGTAAACATTTGACTACCTTTACTTGAATAAGTTAGGTTCTTGCGTCAATGCAACTATTTACTCCACCCAAAAAATACTTTTCTTAAACCAAGCATATATTGTCTTACTAAAACAAGTTAGTATATCTTATTTTGAAACAATTTAGATTCTTAGATCAACGCCGTAACTTTTTTCACAAAACAAAAATGTCTTGTTCGAAATCATTTGACTATCTTTATTTGATCAATTTTGATTCTTACGTCAATGCAACTATATTCTTACCCAAAAACAAACTTTTATTAAACCAAATATTTATTGTATTATGACAAAATGTAAGTATGTATTATTTTGAATCGTTTTATATTCTTCTTTCAAATCCATTATTTTCTCACACTTCTTAGAACAAATAATGCTTTTCTTCATCGAAAACGTTCCTGCTTTCTGATTATAAGAATCGTCAGTTACTTACAGGAAGAAAATGGGATTTTGTTTTAATGATGTTTTGTTTTTAGTTTAAGTAAATGGTACAACTTTTGGTTCAAAATATTAAAGGATCTTGAACTTACAATATGTTGTTTTATATTGAAACACATAAAACTCTTAGTTCAAAAAAGTAACTTATTGTTCAGACAAAAGTCAAAACATCTTAAAAAGAAAATAATTGTTTTGATTCTAGTAAATAGAAGGAGAATAATATTGTTTTTCGTGGAGAATATCATTTCGGTTGGACTAAGACATTATTTTTAGTTCAAGTAAATATGCATTTGACATTAAACAATATTCCTGAGAATAAAAATATTCTTGGAAGAAAACTTTTTCCGAGAGCATTTTTTTCCGTGTAGTAAATAGCACTGTTTTAAGTTTCACAGGGAACAATTATTGTCTAAGTGGCGACTTTCCAAGGCAGTGAAGTGTTTAGAATAAACAAATATGTAAATAAATATCCCACAACTTTCACAGAACATCATCTAGTCCCAAACTAGGCAGAGCTAGTGCTTGTGCTAGAATCAATTGCAAAAGTGGGTCAGTGCGGTTCTAGTGTAAACGGTTAATTCACAATACCGATAGGTCACACCTACCTGGACGAGCTGCTTCCCTAGTTCTATATAACATTGAGGCCTTCAGAGTCTTTTCTAAAGTTTGCTACCCTGCAGTAAGCCGCAAATGACTGCGCAAGTTGACAATATTGCATGACAGTGGTAAAAAGACCAGAAAATGAAATGATGATGATGATGATAATATTATATTTCTATAAGAAGATCCATCAAGATAATATTTTTACAACTCACCGAAATTTCCAAAATGACTAACCCTGAGAAGAAATGCCGAAAGAAAATCAGGGGGGGGTCTCTTTTAAATTCTAGACATAAGATTGTATTAATATATTATACGAGTCTAACGATGCAGTTTGGAAAAGCCTTCTGAAGAACGAACTAATTCAGTTATGAGTTTATCATTCCTGACAGACGGCTATCAGCAGGATTAGCTTCGCTGTCAATAATATTTCCAACAACATTCCAAGACACAAATTTGCCAAGAGCTATTAGCTCTGTACACTTGAGAGATAAATAAATACTCCATCCCTATAGCAGGGGTCGAAATGGGTTAATTAAATAGAACCCCTTCTGATATTGACCCAGTTTGATTAAATCATTAACGACTGACACCATAAATTACTACCTGAATACAGCTGATCACTTGAGAAATAGTTGCTTTTTAACGTAACATAACATCATGCTTGTAATCCCTAAATGGCTAAGCAGAGGTATAACGGGTAATAACACCCACATTTCGCCAGTTATGTTATAAGTCCCATGTAAAAGGGGGCGAGTTTATTTCCATCAATCGGGCACAAATTTAAACTCCGGGCTGCTACTGAGAAATTCCAGATGGAAAAACCCAGTAACGGTTTACCCGACCCGGGGATCCTGATCCTCATTGTCAGCAGTAGCACTTGCGATTGCGACCACTAGACCAACGAAGCAGTCCAGAGTGTTCAATAAAATAATTGTTAATGTAAGCTTGAGTAACTTAACATTACACCTGTATGCCACAAAAGGTAAAAAAAATCGCAATTGGTCCCATTCGCACTTAGTCCCGTGCAAGTAGTTTGTAAGGGAAGAGGCCTTATGGATCAAAGTGTTATATAACATCACGCTACGACCAATAGGATTGGAGGATCAATGAAAATGTTGCAAAAACTTGAGTGACGAGTTAACTCTTCGGGGATAACAGGCGTGATGGGTCCAGCTACATTAGGACAACTTAGAATCTTGACAAAATCGGATTGGTTGCAAAAGTAATGAAATGGATGTTTGCTTTTTCTTCAAAATCAGTGTAATGTGACTATCATTTTATTTGATTAATTTCATGATTATTATTTTTTTTTTGAAAATCATTTATGGTTCGAAAGTTCCAATATATGTAAATATGTGAGCACCTTGTATCTATCAAAACATCTGCATTGCTTATTTTATATCACCTTGTACCTATCTCAGTATAGTAGTTTTTATTCAAGGTACAGACGCCAGCACATCAAGTTACCCCAATGTGTCAAATTTTCCCAATTGAATATGAACCTTATTCTGTTTGACATAAAGTTGAAAAACGATCAAAGAAATTTGACACATTGGGGTAACTTGATGTGCCGCCAGCAGCAACTTGATGTGCTGGCGTCTGTACATAACATAGTCCTCACATATAAAAATATTGTAAAATCAATTTTCAAAGAGTAAGCGCCATTTACATGATACAAGTTTCTTGCCTGCCTTGCCAAAATTTTCTTGGTGTAAACAGCACATACAAAAATTTCTTAGGCGATTCTTGCATTCAATTAGTTTTTTCTTCATTTGCCAACATGAGTGCAGTACTTAAGGTGTGTTAATCGTTGCTGCTCTTCTGAGACAAGAAATATTGAGAAATCGTCGTAAAAAGAGGTGTTGGATTCTTGTAATTCACATTTTCTGTGTCCCACAAACACTCATGACTGCGATAAATCTCAATAAACTTTATTAAGGCAATTAACGCACTCAATTTATTGCATTCAATAATTGCACTTGAATGTACAAGAAAATTGTATCGTCTAAATCACGCTTTAGTATGGAGTTTCTTGCACATTCTTCTCCATACGAAACTACCTTAACTGGAATCATTCTCTAATTTATTTGATTTGTAAGTCTGACATTCAAAAGTGCCTTTTACGATATGGGTCTAATTGAAATAAATGATTTGACTTTTGACTTTGATGTTATGTTGTTATGTGATGTGTAATTTTACGCGTGTGTTTGAACGTTTTTCAGGTAAATCACAAACACGAGACGCCATGCCAGCTCGGGAATGAGGTCACCACATGCATCTTTAAATACGCACCTGAACTGCATTTTAAATCCTAAGAATGTTGAGAAGCAACGGCACTCTAAACATTCAGGTGGAATGCTTTTTTTAAGAGCAGAAAATGGAAATTAAACACAATACATTTATTTTGTGTTTTATTTTTTTATAGCACATACCAGTAGGACCTACACCAAGCCACCTCAATGTGAAAAAAAAATATTTTAGAAGAGGGACAAACATTTTCTAGGAAATAACCTGTTTAAATATTATTTTTTTTTAATAAAACTAGTGCTTGACTTATAGTATCTTCATGTTTCAGACACACTTACACTTCTACTATCAATCATTCTCATCTTTTTCCTTTTACATCTTATGACGCGCCTTGGCGGCAACTGTTTTTGTTTGGCAGTCTTACAATCGATTTTATTCGATTGATTAACTATGATTTTGCTGAAATCAAATATTAAATCTAATAATTTTACAATGTTTACTTTTTGTCTGACATTACGTCAGTTGTCAATCTGGCATCTACTTTTTCTCTAATTTTGTGTCTTAGTTTTTCATAGTGAATATGAAGGTTATATCTGATCTATGTACTTAATTTAATTTATTTTTGTCAGTAAGTATGTTAGTTCTAATAATGTAATTTGTTGATAATTACTGTTGTTTATTGGATAGCAGTATATTATAGTATGTTATATTTATAAAATTAATTAACACGCTCACAGAATTCTTCGAAGAAGTTTTTGACCAAAGACATTCAATACCTACCTTTAGACCGGACATCACAAACAAAATTTTCGTCCGAAAAAGTGTGTCCTGCCGGACACAAGTCTGAGTTTTTTTTAGTACGCTCCGCTGCCGCTCCAATATTCATATATTATTCTAGATGGCGTTACTGAGACATGGGATCAAAGTTTTTCTATGACATTTCCTTGACATGCCCGCTCTATAGTCTTTTAAATCTCTTTGTTTTTGACTAAGTAATACAGGCCGTTTTAAATACAGGCAACTCACATGTTTAAATGTCAAGAACCTACATTCTAGAAAGAATACAGGAATAAAAGACAAACAATTGATGTGGAAAATACTCTGAGACTGTTCTATAAAAGGGATTTCTGAAAGATTCCCTGGGTCAGTCTTTACCTGGTATCTCTATAAAGCCAACGCCGTCGCGTGGTCAGTCTTTAGTTGGTATCTCTAAAAGAGCCAACGCCGTCGCGTAACGAGTCTTCATCTGGTCTCTCTAAAAGAGCCAACGCCGTCGCGTAAAGTCTATCTAGATTCTACTTCATACTCCGGGCCTTTCTAAAAGATTCGCCTGTGATCTACGTGTTCTCCGGATCTCCCCAAAGGACTCGCCCCTGGTCTATTCACCTGGCTGCAGAATTAATCTGTCCTGGGAGCTGTACTCCTCGCCTTTTTGCAGAGCTGACCAATCTTGAAGCTTTCTGGAAGTGACCTTGGCTTGACGCCTTTATAAGTACCTACTGTGTTTTATAACTTCTGTAGAGCGTGTTATAGGTAGGTCTGTGTTTTTATACCATCACTGTATTTTCTACCCCTTTTCTTTTATTAAATTTAAATGTTAATCTTAATTACCCCTTTACTAATTGAGGATAAGTAAAACGACAGACTGCAATCCAACCTGATGGTAAGCAGTGATGGAATCAATGATGCACACTAGTTTATTAAGAACCAAAGACATTCATGCAATACCTATAGACCGGACATCACTATCAAAAGGAGATGGACAAAAAAGACATTCCATGTACACATACATAGTAAATACATTGTAAAATAAAAATAGTTTTTTTTTTTTCAAAATAATAAGTATGCAAGATGAATTCAAAGTACCGGTTGTCAAAATTCGCCATAATGAACTAGGTACTTTGACCTCAAATCACGAAACCCAAGAAAGCCAATAATGCACCAAAGAAAATAACAACGTTACTAGAGCCTCCAAAAATAATATTAATAAATGTTTATTTCACCAAGAATGTAATGAAAATGTAAATTCGTCACGCGACGTGTAAGCTGTGTGTGCGTGACAAGATTGACGATTTTTAATGTCCCCAGAATATTTGTTAAAATGGCCTTCAAGAGGGAATACTGAGCAATGCTTACCTATGCGCGAATTTAATATCATTGTAGGTCGTGACAGTTTATATTGATGAACACGATGGAACCGATATTATAGCATCAAGCCTGTATTAATAGAACGTTTAGGCAGTTGTGTACCTATAGAAAATACTCCGAAGGCGAGACCTGCTGCTATTAATCAGGCCCAAATCAAGACTACTTCTGAGAAAAAAATCTGTTGCAATACCTAAAGCAATATCTATGTAACCTTACCTGGGAATCGCAAACAGAACCTCATGCTTAGCAACAACACTTGCAACCACGAGACCGACGAGGCAAATATTATAACTTAAATAATATTGATACTGATAAAGTAAGCTGAATGGTACGTAACACGTAAGTAGTTGGTATTTTTGTTACCTAAAGTAAAAAAACCCGAATACGTAAAATAAATAAATACCTACCCATTCCACAACTTTTCACACAACGCCATTTAGTCCCAAGTTAAGCTTGAGTGTTTGTGTAATAGGTACTAAACAGCTGACAAACATACTTATATTATGTATATTTCTAAATACATACATTATACCCATTTTGCATGAAATGATTGAAGTCTACTTAGATTATTTAATGGGTCTCGACTGTGGTACCCATGTTCTAACGTCTTGATTGAACTGGTTTTTTTTTAGTTTTTAAAGTATTTTTTACGGCTTAGTCGTTAAATGCCCAATTCGTAAAATGACTAGCATTCTACAAATGCCTAATTCGGCAAATGGCTGATTCGCAAAAGGACTAGTTCTTAAAATGGCCAATTCGCAAAAGGACTAGTTCTTAAAATGGCCAATTCCCAAAAGGACTAGTTCTTAAAATGGCCAATTCGAAAATGGACTTATTTGAAGAAGCCGGTTAAAAACAGATGTCCTCATAGAGAATTCGGAAGGCGTACTCTGTATGAAATGTGGTTTAATAGGAAACCAGATATTTCTCATCTACGGATACATGTTTGATTGTCGTGCATAATTATGTTCATGACCCGTCTTGCAATCGCCAAAAGTTAGATGCTAAAGCAAAACAGTACATATTCGTTGGTTATTGTGACGGTAACAAATCATATAGGTTTCGTGATCCTACCAATATTAGAAAAAGTATAAAAAAAAGGTCGAGATGCCGTGTTTTTAGAGGATTGTTTCTCTAACGATAAAATAGGTGACGAAAAAGATTGTCATAGTAGGTTCTCTCTTCTGGATAACAGTAATTTACAGGTGCAAGACAGCTCAGACGATCCTGTTGCGAGTTTAAGTACTGCTGCTGCTGTATCACCCTTAGCTATGGCTTATCCTATTCCTACAACTTCAACAGTACAAGTGTTGAGGAAGAAGGGGTGGAACCTCATAATAGGTTCAATTTAAGGGAAAGAAAATTTTAAAAACCCCCACCGCAAAAAAGTAAAACATTTAATTTAGCTATGAAATTTTACTTAACTTCGGGGTACCGCTTAAGTAATGAATGTTCCTAGTACGTACTTGTAGGTATGTAGGTACTTATTTTGAAGGTACCCCGACGTTACGTAAATTTTCATAGCTAAAGTGTTATTTTTAACTTTTTAAATGTTTTACTTTTTTACGGTGGGGGTTTTTAAAACTTTAAATCGCATCTAGATCGGTTCAGCCGTTTAGGCGCTACGGTGCCACAGACAGACAGACACGCACATAGCGGTCAAACTTATAACACCCTCTTTTTGCGTCGGGGGTTAAAAAGGATTTAGTCTAGTTTAATCTTTTAATCGTACTGGCTGGGTGATTTACTTTCATAATGACATGCACTTTATTCAAAACTTCTCTAATATTGTCTGTATGCATTTTTTTCCAAAAAAAATATTACATGATTATTATTTTACACAAAAAAAAAAATATTACTACAGTTGTTGTGTTACTCTATTGTGTGAGCTCGCGTTTAATAATGGAACAAATTGAGTTTAGTATTAATAATAATCAGAAAGGTAACGACACTCTGCTTCTTAAAGGGAACCGTTACAATAAAACGAAGCAGATGAATAAAAATGGAAGCACATTTTGGCGATGTATAAACAAGATGGAGTGTAGTGCATCGCTAACATTGGACGTGACAAAGAAGAAAATCTTACGATTGTCCAGACATAAATGCGAACCGGACGAGGAAAAAAACATTGTTTTTCTTAAACGGAATGAATTAAAAAAAGAGGTGTGTCGAAATTTGAGACCTATAAAAGGAATTTTTGAAAAGGCTTTTGATAATTTGCCGGAGACAAGCTCATCTAAACTCCCATCTTTTCATTCAATCAAAGATAGTCTATATTCAGCCAGAAAACGATTTTTACATGCGAATAAGTTGACATTTCGTACTACGGAGGATGTTTTTGTACCTGAATGTTTAGCGAAAAATTTTCTGATTGCTAACGATGGCGAAACAGACAAAATATTAGTGTTTGCTTCAAAATTGTCGAGAAAGATTATCCGTGGTGCAAAAAAAGAAAAAGGCTGCTTCTATGGAGATGGAACTTTTAAATGCGTTCCTAGCCCCTTTTATCAGTTATACTCTATACATTTTGACCTAGACTCTGACAAAAATACAACCAATATAATTCCCGTAATTTATTCCCTTCTACCAAACAAGACTCAAGAAACATATACGCGGCTTTTTAATATATTAAAAGATCAATTTGGTCTGAATATTTGCAACTTTAAATGTGATTATGAGGTGGCAGTTATGAATTCGGTAAGCAATGTTTATCCGAACGCAAAGGTAAGTGGTTGTTATTTTCACTACCAACAAGCAATTTGGAAAAAAAGTAAAGAAATGGATTTAACAAGATGCAAAACAAACCGTAATGTCATTCGTATGGCCGCTGTATTACCACTTTTGCCAGCCCGCTATATACCAGAGGGATGGCAAATTATTTATGGCAAAATTGAAACATTAACTGATGCAATGAAAGAGTATCAAAACTATTTAGAGAGACAGTGGCATCGGCTGCCCCCTACATTATTAAGTTGTTCCGGTCAACGCCACCGAACCACCAATGCTGTAGAAGCATGGCACAGGAGACTCAATGTTGTCATTCCAAAACGTCCCAGTCTATTTTTATTTATGCATAAAATAAAAAAGGAATCTACACATTTTGATGTGAATATTAAACAAAGTTTACTTAGAGGGCTTAGAAAAAACCGAAGTAATAAAGTTATTTTATTCGACAAGAAATATAAAAAACTTCTCAAAGCACTAGAGAGGCAAGAAATATCGGTTCACGATTTTTTTAAAAAGATGATTTTCTTACAACTTCTGGTGTAATTTATTACACATGACTTTGCATAATAAATGACAACACCTACATTCTTACTTTATAATATTACCTATTCTTAAGACCATTTATGTACAGACGCCAGCACATCATGTTACCCCAATGTGTCAAATTTCTTTGATCGTTTTTCAACTTTATGACAAACAGAATAAGGTTCATATTCAATTGGGAAAATTTGACACATTGGGGTAACTTGATGTGCTGGCGTCTGTACATTGTGGAACGCAATTAGTATCGAGTATTAGTAAATCCAATAATGATAATGTTTTTTTCACTTCAGTAGCTCAAACATATGTATGTTTTGCTGCCTGAAATCAGTGAGTAAAATGCGATTTTGCTCACTGAGTGAGACAAAGTAACTTTTTAATTTTTTAATCAGAATGCCGCGAATAAGTATCTTATTCAGCCTTGGGTTAATCATACAATTCGAAACATTTACACTCTATCTCTTTCCCGTCATTAGAAAGAGAGAGAGAGAGACAAAGACAAGCCTTTTCGAAGTTCCGATTTTGAATTCGACCTCAAAGACAAACACGTTCGGAATATAAAACTAAGTAAAGAAATTTTGCAAAAAGATAATTATGTCTTTTAATGTAATTTATTGAATTATTAACTTATTGTTGTATTTAAACGAAAATAAGTATTTACTTACTGCAAATAAAACTGATATTTAACCTGTAAATATTTATTTTTAGTTTCAAAAAGTGTTCTCGCTGCTGAAGTGAAAAGTTATGTGTGTTACATGAGAGCAAAGTTTTTTGCATCTCGTGCCTTTGAATCCCTCGCCACAGTCAGGATTAAACTTTAGAATCACTCGCTACGCTCGTCATTCAATCGTTGAATCCTTCGCTTGCTCAGGATTCAAAATCAGCACTCGCAGCAAAAAATTACTTTGCTCTCTTGTTGCACAAATAACTATTTTTTAATTCCGGAGATAAGTAATATTTTATGTTTTGTTCATGAGTTAACTTTTGTTTTCGTATGTCAGTCGATGATACAGCCCGATTTACCGAAGCAGTATGTACTTGTATTAGTACAATATTAATCAATGATTGTATTGTATAAATTCGATAATAACTACTTTTAAGAACTATAATTATTATATTTGATTTGTACAGTCTTTCAGCAATTTTATTTTGGGTACCTACCTACTTCCTCATTTTATTTATTTATTTATAAGGGCTTACCAAATATACATAAATGTAGGTACTTATATTATTGATTATCTAATTGGCAAAAATATGTCCTTTTAAGAATTGGTCTTTATAAGAATAGATCATTTTGAGAATTGGTAGTTTTAAGAATTAGGCATTTCCAGAAATAGGTATTTTCAGAACTAGGTATTTAGCGAATTAGCCCTTTTTCAAGCTGTTGGTCATTTTACGAATTGGGCATTTAACGACTAAGCCTTTTTTACGCAGTCGGGTTTTTTTATTTTTCTTTTCAACCTTTTAATTAATGATTATTATTCGCTCTATTTTAGGCCTACATTCATCACTTTTAAGTTCACAAACCTTAAACAATAACAGATTTCCTAGCGTATTGTTTTTTTAATACCTAGTCATGATATACCGATTTAAAACCCTTATGATGAGAGCTTTAATTTGATACCCATATAGCAGTACCTAGGTATATTAAAAAAAAAATTGTTTGCTTCATTTTAGGGTCACACAGTCGTCATGATCATTTTTTTTAAAGGCACCTATTTAAGAACACTTGGGTTATCAAGACGAAACTAACAATAATATGTAAATTTTAGACTAGCAGACATCACGCGGTTTCACCCGCGTAGTTCTCGGTCCCGTGGGAATACTGAGATAAAAAGTAGCCTATGTCACCCGGGGATAGCGGAGCTTCACAATGGTGAAAGAATTTTTCAAATCGGCCAGTAGTTTCGGAGCCCAAACAAACAAACAATCAAACCTTTCCTCTTTACAATATTATTATAGATAAAAAAATGAGAATTGCGAAATCTGTCCGTAGAATAAGATATCAAAAAAAATCTAAGACAAAACCACCCATACCCACACATTCAGCTTCAAACCACAACATCATTTAATAAAAAAGAATCAGAAAAAGCAGAAACAAACTCTTCGTAAAATATACCTACATCAAAGATAAATAAGACTTCGCCAAAATCTGAGACGACAAGACACGCGTGAAGCGTGACACAGCGCCTGACGTGAAATATTTCACGTCTAACTAGCTATTCTGACGAGGACGGTACGAAAAATATTATTTTGGCTTTGGTTCTTACGAAACAACTACAGCAATACAATTAATGACTTTATTTACATAAACGATATTAATAACTTTACTAACGGATACCGGTTAATTTACATAAGATATCTTAAAGAAACTGACCCATTTTTAATAAATAAATAGATATTTACTCAGTGGCCGATAGCGCCTGAAACTTAACTTCTTTCGTCCATTTATCAGCCTATACAAACCTGTATTGAATTTTCCCGCCCCTAAGATGACCCTCAGACATGACCCAATAGTTTAGATAAACAAAACCAATATAATACAATTATGTTTAATAGGTATACATTTAGAACGCACAATAAATATCAAGACACTATTTTACCCTACTTTTGATCATCATGAATTCACGAGGGTTTTCGTTATTACCAGTTGTCAAAGAGATTTAAGATACGATATAGAGGACATGCGAAGAAATGTCTTAATTCATTAAACCCCAAGAGGACACCGGTGTCCGCGCTGTCATTGTCTTTCTATTGTCACAAATTGACACGATTGAAAGAAAAACTGTAAGCCCATGTCTCAGTAACGCCATCTAGCATAATACAGCAATCTTAGAGCGGCAGCGAAGCGTACTAAACTAGGTGTCCACTAAGACACAAGTATCTGATGTAAATTTGTTCGTGGTGTCACGACTATAGAAAGTATTGAATGTCTTTGCCAGCTGTAAAACCAAAGACATTTAATACCTATAGACCGGACATCACAAACAAAATTTTCGTCCGAAAAAGTCTATGAGTTTCTTTAGTATGCTCCGCTGCCGCTCCAATATTCATTCTAGATGGCGTTACTGAGACATGGGATCAAAGTTTTTCTATGACATTTCCTTGACATGCCCGCTCTATAGTCTTTTAAATCTCTTTGTGTAAAACGAATACATGGCACACTAGATTTTGTAAAGAAAAAAGAAAACAACAAAAGCCAATTCCCTACGCATTTTCTTTTGCAAAACCATCAATAGTATGAAACCAACAAACACTGCCGTCCTAAAAATAAATAAGTAATTCAGACATATTTTTTTTCACACAACGCTATCTACTCCCAAACTAAGCACAGCTTGCGCTATGAGTCTTGACGACTGATAAACATACTTATACATTGCTAAATACATAGGTACAAAATTATTGTAGATAAATAAATTACACCCAGACACAGAACAAATGATCGTGCTCATCAGAGCACGATCATTTGTTCTGTGTCTGGGTTTGTGTGATCACAAACCACAAACATTTTGTCTTGGGTGGGAATAGAACCCACAACCTCTGGCATAGCAGTCAGGGCCGCTAACCACTACACTAACAGGTGATTCAATAAATTATCAACAATCTTAAGAAATTAAAAGATCGAACCTACATTGCAGTCAAGAATAACTGTACCTATTGGGAAACCTCGATACAAAAGCATAGGTAAGTTTGTTATTGCTTGATTGCTGTTGATTTTTACATCTATCAGACATTTTGTTACAAGTTTTGAAAAAACTCAAAACACGAATAAAACTGACTTTCCAAGGAAATCGTTAAGATAGAAGAAAATCCAATTAACTACCTACATTATACATAGCTTGATACAGATTTTAATTCCTTTCTGGCGGCTTTGTTCCGAATTAAACACATGTTACCTATAACATTTTAACAACACCTCTCACAAAGCTCGAAAAACAACAAAAAACCTTATTAAACACTTTCACGCCGAATATTTTCCACTAATTGTAATTTTTTCCAACTTTTTTCTCCAATAAAATAAAAATTCTCTCCATTAGCACAAGCGACAGCAAATTGTAAATCAACCGTTCCTATTGAATGACAGTTTGAAATTCGAATGTCGCTTTGATGATTACATTCAAAAAAATAAATTCTCGGAAATTGTATTGTTGACTTGACGGAATAAATTCTCCTTGCTTGGTTTTTTATTTTTAGTGGCCAGTTAAATTAATTTTTTGGTTGACTAAAGAGTTTTATTTGTTAATGAAAATTATTAACAGCCTGGTAAAATAATTGCTTGTTAATATCCCACTACAGGGCAAAGGTAAAAAAAAAGTAGGTAAGCAGTGTGATTTAAAATAAGGACATAGGTACCTATTATGAAGTTGACACCGCAAGCGATGCGATGCTCTGCGAAGTGCGAAGGGCGGAGGTTCTCCCCCTTCTGCGAAGATATCTCCATACTCTTGGAGCAGCTGAGCGAGACAAACCTTCTCTGAAACCGACAGCATCGAACCTTCATCATGTGTTAGACATCCGCGGAAGTACACCCACGGAGTCACGTGTAGTCTCACACCGCAATGAGTGAATGCCTCAGGTCATTCACCCATTGCGGGTTACAGCTGTGAACCAAGTAGGTATTGTTCGAAACATTTATAACATAAAGCTTTACGCAAAAAATCAATGCCGAGTAACGTGTCATTATGAACTGATTCGGGAAAAATAATAAAAGTAATGTATTGTCTTCCCCTTAAGTACCTACCTAGTACATCTAGGTACCTACGAGTAAAACTTTGAGTTCCCGTCCCGCATTATACCATCGGCAAATTTTACTGACATAAAACTACTACGGAGCGAATAATGTACCGCGTACAGACTCGAACTGGCAACGCTACGTTTAGCGGCCGTATCTATTAACCCCGTACGCTATCCACATCTATCTCAATGTCGAGTATCGGACGACCGCGACCGATAGTACCTACCTAAGTTCGACGCGGACATTCTATGGTCCGCTAAAGCTTTGGTTCAGGTGACCATACATCGCAGCTATTTGCGATGCGTTGCGAATTCCCAAATACCTAAGTGTGAGAGCCCTTCTTGTGATAAAAATGTTAATGATACCAGTTACTGGTAAGTACCTACCTATCATTAACATTTTTATCACAAACATTAGTGTGCTCTAGCATATTGAAATCAACCACAGAAGGATTCTTTTGAACGATAAATTAGATCCAATAACGCCGATAGCTCCACAACCGTAACATCACTGAACCGGAATTTGCACTTTTATCGGATAAAGATTTGTTTCAATTAATATTTTACACACGTCAGGCACGGGTATGACCGACTTTTCGGCAGTAAACACAAAATAGTCTTTTACCTTTGTCACTGTTTACCACAGTTTGTGAGGGCGCGATACTCGTTGCACTCACTCGACGCTGTAGGTGTATATGTTCGTCGACGCCGCCCGGGCGCGCTCGCCGCGGAAGGCGCGAAAGCACGCGCGGGCGACATCTCGGGCTGGGGCTCCGGTATCCGCGCGTGCGCGCAAGCGTCTGGGCCGCGCGCGTCGTCGGCACCACTGCGAGTGATTCTTCGATATTTCGCGCCTTTTCGATTAGGTAACGTTTCTATTCTACATTATCAATCGATTCACGCGTCACCCGTTTTCTTATTTTTTTATGAACCCGTAAATCATACCGATTTCCATATTTCTTTGTACTGTGTAAGGAAGTTGTGCAATTAATGCACAAAGGCTGTTTGTTCCAGAGCAAATATGTCGCGAAGTATTTTGTGCGGCGGTCGGGTTACGAGGTAGGTATGCCGAACATGGCCCGAAGTCTGTGTAGGGCATCGTCCCATGACGTCACTAAACCACACAGCTGCCTGCCCTTCGAGGAGCATGTAAGCCGCGAAGAGCATGTTCGTCACTGCTTCGAGGGATTCCGAGTCTTGGTGTGCACCGCTAAATCGCGCCGTACAGCGCGAAGTTTTTGTGAATTGCTGAAATGGTGTAGGCGATGGAGTCGGTGACGCTGTCCCGTTGACGGTCGACGAAACCAGCAGGCTCTGAACCAGTTGACGGTTCGATTCCGCTTGAGCCTTGGCGAGCGCCTACAGAAACGACGCAAGCATCCCTTCCGAAAAAGGCGCGGGCGTCGCCGCGTCGGGGACGCGAGCATGGCAAAGTCATCATCGCATTGTTGTTTCTGCTCTTACGGCCAGGCATTTCACTACACAATACACAATCAGTCAATTTATCACGAGGAAACACTGTTGCACGTACATACGATACGTTAACGTTCAAAAACCACTATTATGATGAGTTCGCGCCGCGTCGTTTAGGTACCTACGCGTGCCGCGTTCGAGCGCCAGTTTGTAGGACGGTTTTTAAAAACTAAACGAATGCGACCAGTGAGTCGGTGACCATTATGCGTCCGCGATGCGAGCCGTACCTACTAAAAAGTAAAAAGACTAAAGAAAAGCCGTGCGCGCCTGCGCGGCGTGATACGCGCGGGTTAGAGCGGGAACGCCGCGAGTGGAGCGGGAGGCGCCGGGCAGGCGCCAGGCGGGTGCGCGAAGCCGCGAATACACTGTTTGTGTTACCGTTTGGCGCGAAAGTATACAAACAAATGTTATTTTTTTCTGAACTAATAGCTCCAAAAGTAAAAAAAAATGTGCCCCCCCCCCCCTCACTCTGACTTTTGAACCATTTAATAAGTTTAGAAAAACTGAAAATCATTTTTAAGAAATAACTTTGAACAGACTTAAAAAAAAACAAATATTTTCTGAACTAAGCAGTTCAGAAATTATTTTGTTGTGACGTTCCTATTCTCATTTGAAACGCTTGTTTCAAATGAGAATAGGAACGTCAATGACTTCTATCTGTCAGATGTCGGTTGAAAAGTACGGTCTGCAACGAAACCATTGTGTATCAATATTAAATAATTATTACTTGTATATTTTATTATTTATTATTGATTCAATAATAGGTATATGTATTTTTTGTTTTACTGGGTCTCAGTTATTTAAAATAAAAAAAAACCGGCCAAGAGCGTGTCGGGCCACGCTCGCAAAATGCTTGCGTATAGGTACGATTATACTACAAACTTAGTCCAGGAATTATTTTGTACAACTTTTTGAGACTACACTCAGACCAATAAAAAAGTATAGACAGAGCATTGCGCTCCTAAAAGTGTGGCACGAAATATGAAGACGATTCGCAATATGAAGACGGCCGCTCGGTAGTCTGCCGCTAGCAAGCGAGAGCGCGTGACGTTGTTTTGTTTTAATCATAACTACGAAATTATGCCGCCCCGCATCATAAACTGCTGCAAGAACAATTCCTGTTTCCAAAATAAAGCTTCTGGAATTATTTTTTACAAGAAAGTAACGTTTGTTTCAATAAAATCGTAAAAATATCAGAAATAATTTCTCGGAACACGCCATTGTGTCGGTGTTGCAAGTTAAGAACATTATTTTTCCCAAAAAATAAGGAAAATCGTAATGTTTTACGGACACTTCACAGCATTTTTTTTATAATTTTACTATTGGACACAGTCAAATATAATCAAATAATAGTATGTTTGATACGATATTTTTAGGTTCCCAGCTCATACAACGTGGAAAGAAAAATGAATTAAAACTATACGGGACAACAGAAATATAAACGAGTGGCTCCCTTCAAAATTTAGTAGGATCATGACCAACGAAGTATGGAAATCGGTCTCAAGTTGAAACAAAATAAGTCTTTTTTTTATAGACTACGCTTTATATACTATTATATAATTATAAAAGTATTCATTTTAACATAAATACCCGAGTTTTAAAGCAAACAAATATGGAGATAATCTACAAATTATGTCTATGCTACTCGCAACTCGTACATAAATATAAGGTTCCATCATGTTGCGAAACATCAGACATATTATAAAAAGATGACACAACATAATAGGCATTAAAAATTTCACTTATTCAGAAAGTTAATTATTGTAATTAAACAAAAATATTTTTCATTTCATACAATCAAGATAAACACTATACTACATACATAATAATAAAACTTAACAAAAGTATCTCTCGCACTTGGGAGTCGCAGCGCAACGCTTGCAACATTTTTCTCTAGCACACATGCGCAAATCTGTGATGTCATACACCAAGTTACGCACACAACGCCAAAAGTAGTCCTCACTTTTTTAGTCGCGATTGTTCACGACGGCTCCGTCTATACTTTTTTATTGGTCTGAGAGACTACATTTCAGATTTTTTTCATATTTTCTAAACTCATGGTTCAAAAGTTAGAGGGGGGGGACACATTGTTTTTTACTTTTGTAGCGATTATTTCCGAAATTATTGACATTGTCAAAAAATGATTTTAGTAAACCCCTAGTCATTTTTAAATACATTTCCAACAATATACTACACGTTAGGGTTGAAATTAAAATAAAAACACTTCCCACTTTACATATTCCAACCTAGCCACGGCTACCTTAATAAAACATTTTTTTCCAATTTTTATTTTAGCACTTTGTTGGCGTGATTGATACACATATTGGTACCAAATTTCAGCTTTCTAGTGCTAACGGTCACAGAGATTAAGCGAGGACGGACGGACGGACAGACAGACTAGGCGAAACTATAAGGGTTCCTAGTTGACTACGGAACCCTAAAAAGGTCTTAAATTATTTAGTCATAATCTTATATATATATATAAAAGAAAGTCGTGTTAGTTACTTCGCTTATAACTCAAGAACGGCTGAACCGATTTAGCTGAAAATTGGCAGGGAGGTAGTTTAGAGCCAGGAGAAGGACATAGGATACTTTTTATCCCGTTCGACATCATAAAAATAAATATCAAGAATATCGGTTGTATCAAACATTTTTCAAACGCAGCGCCATCTTGGATGACATGACAGTCAAACTTCCCAGTTCATTATCAGGTGACAATTTGAAATTGACAAGTCTTAAGCTAAACCCAAGAAGGTAAGGTTGTCAATTTATAATACGCACCTACGTTCTGAAATTTATTTTGTTACTAAACTTAGAGGTTTTATGTAGCATAAAAAAGTCTTATATTTCAGAAATCAATTTACGTAACTAGCAATGATGACAGAGACGAACTTTAATAATTCTTTGCAAATAGAACATAATTTACTGTTAGGACTTTAATTAAAGTAGACCGGGAAAACTATAGGCATAAATTATTGTATGTAACATAGAGGCAATAGTTCAGATTAAAATTATGAATTTAGTATTTTTTAGTAAGGTAGTTAGGTTAGATAGTTGGGTTAGCTATAGGATAGGTATGGTCAGTTAGGTTAGGGTACATATACATGTTGTAATTTAAAAGTAGTAGTAGTTATTTATGGTTTGGATTTATTTGTTGTCGTCTTATTCAACGTATGTATATCTAATATAAAAAAAAAATAAGAGCAATGAATTGACTCTAAGGCACAACGAAGTTTGCCGGGGCAGCTAGTTACAAATAAACAATACTGTTTTCTTTAATAGTTTCATTGTTGGCAACAATCCACGACGACATCTACACACACTGTGATGCTGCTGAGGTAAGTGGAATTGAATGGCTAGATTCTGATTAAATTTTGTCATAAATACAGTTATAGGTAGGTACCTAATTTTATTTTAGACAACTGTTGGTGGAATATACGTTAAAAACCTACATTAATCCATGTTTTATTTTATAGGGGAATGCAACAAACAAACGAATGAGAGAGAGGGAGGGGGAGAGGGAGGGAGAGAGGGAGAGAGGGGGAGGGGCCTAGGTGGAGGAAGCTAGGGGGGTTAGAGGTATAGGGAGAGGGGAGGGAGCGGGAGAGGGAGAGGGAGGGGGAGAGAAGATTGGGACCAAATGTTGTAACGAAGACGCCCGGATGGAACGAGGTTCCTTTCGATTTATCATGAAGGAATTGTACAATTCCTTTACTAATCAATCAAAGGGAACTTCGTTCCATCCGGGTGTTCCTTGACACCTCTCAAGTTTTTTTTAAAAGATTTGTTTTTGCTGATCCTACACAATTTATTCGATTTGACAGCTATGGCGTCACAACATGGCGCAAAGTCATTTCTAGTCTTATTTGAAACGCATACTTAGTAAGTTTGTAATTGAACTGTGTACGCAAGCACTTTTTTAACTTAGTTTACATATTATTTTCATAACTTAAGTAGGTAGGTAGGTACTATGATAACAATAATATTTTAATTTTTCTAGTTTTCTGCGAACCTTGGGGTCCCGGCTTTAGAAAACGTAGGAGGTTCCGAAGTCAACTTGCAGAGGCCCGACTTTTAATGAAACGAAGCACCATCGTATTATTATTATTAAAACGTAAAGTAATTACTACGAAGAAAATCAACCATATCCAATTTTACCTGTAACGGATATAGCAAGACTACCGTGTAATAATAACGCAAACGCTTTCCTTTATGATATTATAACATTGCAGTTTGCATAATTGGAATTGTATACTGTAGAAGAATATTTTATAGGACCACATTATTGCAGTTATACCTCGTCTACAATTTTTGCGCGCTAGAAAAAAATATAGATTTTACATTACAAAAGTACCTACTTAACAAACTTTTTTTCTTCAACGCAATGCTCACAATTATAGTTTGGCAAAGGTCTCTCTCCTTCCTACTCTTTACACTCATTTCTGTAGGTTAAACGTATTAAAATATCAAAATCCAAATCAAAAATGAATTTATTCAAAATATAAGGCTGCTCATGAACGCCGACTCCACTGACATGTTAGACCAATCCAACATAGTGCGAAGGCTAAAACGGACAAAACCATTCCAATTGACAACATTTCAAAATTTTAACCTCCATGTTTTATTATGTTATCTAAAAGTAAATCCAAAACTAGAGGACCCATATTTTTTGGTTTTTCGAAATTATGTACTTTTCATTCATAATTTTAACTTTGAAATTCGGTGCATTCTAAAAAGACGTAAGCGCCAAATGACGTCATTCATACGGTGGAATGGCGATAATTCCTTTGCTTTACTGTGATACGTCAAAAAAAATCAGTTTCTTAGATGTCACTGTCATTAAGCAGTTGTCAATGTCACACATTGACATTAGATATGTCTTGTTTGACATTAGATATGTCATTTTTGACATTAGATATGTCTTTTTTGACATTCGATACGTAATTTTTGACAGAAATGTCTTGTTTGACGTAATAGTTTTCATCTTAAAAATTAGCTTGCTTTCGCAATGGTAAACACCTCATTCCACCGTATAAGTGACGTCATCGCATGGTTTTTGGTTTTTATTTTTTTTCTCAGAAATTGAGCTATAAAAAAATTAAAAAAAATTATATAATTTGAACTCAGCATACAAAAATGAAGAAACGGTATTTTTGTTTTAGGGTCATGTCAATTTTGAAATGATGTCAATAAATTAGTGTAGTGTGTGAAAAGTATATAAACAAATGTGCCAAAACAAAAAGTTCCGATTCTCAGCATAGTTTAAATAAAGACTTTTGATTTTGCTTTTTTGACATTGACACTCACAAAACATAAACAAAGTGCTTGTATCATCCTATCAGACTCTAAGAAAGTGGAACGGACTTGTGTAACGTATAATATAAACACTATTCTAAGTTCAAAATAATTTTCACGTATAAAAAGAGGTTAGCATTAAATGGCTCATTAGTCTTATAGGCTAAATTGTAATGAATTATTAAGGACCTGGTTCTTTTTAATAAAGGATACAAAAAAAGCTGAGGATTAGCACTTTTTGAATGTAAAATTGACATAGGTACGACAGTCCTCTTAAAAGCCTTCGCGACTTTCTAGTGGTTTTTCTGGGACGAAGAAGTAGCGGAACCTACAACACACGCGTCTGTCTGATTTGAAGAATTTTAATTGATACATTATAAATCAATGAATTTAAATTACGTGTTAACTAGGGCACTCCAATAAACTTAATACTAGCAATAATTAGCTATCGACATCGACAACTAAACTGACTTAAAAAGCCAGTCGAATAAGTAAAAGACATTGTTAGCGACGCGCTCATAGTTTTAGTCCTACCAACCTGGTTCAGTCATGTCAACCTTTATCCTCTTTGTTAATAAAAAATAATATTTTTTGTCTATGGTTAAGTTGATCAGAAAGAAAAGAAGAGCGCGATTTTTAAATACCTACCTATAGTGTTCTATTTTCTATCTGTACAATTTGTTAAATTGTATCCGTGTCTTTTTTACAAGAATATAAGTGTTTAATTAATTGAGCTTTCCGTTTTACTCCGTATTGTACTACTACTTGTTGCTATTTAAAGTCATCCTGTGAAAAATAATAATTGAGTGAAGTGTCAATCCACGGCATGGCAAATTGGCAAGTGGTGCGTGCATTGTGTTGATGTGTGTAGTGTGAATAAGTGTAGTGTTTTTTAGTTGCAAAAACTATTGACTCGTTGTTAAAATCATGTGAATTCGCCTTATCATCAATATTAACTGCGTTCAGATCCATGGTAAGTGACCAGTTTATTTTTGGACACGCAGGATTTGTCTTTTGATAATTAAGACTAAAGTACCAACTGTTTTGATGTCAGGACCTTCAAGCGTGGATTAGCAGCGAATTGGAAGCAGCAGCTTTGCGAGACCTGGCCAAGTAAGTAGATAGATTCTTTATTTTATTAATACACAAGCGGAACGATAAAAATATTATTCTTACTATATTGTATAGCATACATTACGTTGTCCTCTCCCAACTACAAAAGTTATCCAAAGTTATGGCGGCGTAATGGGAGGGTATTCGTGGAATGCATTGCGAATATGAATTTTGTAAGAAAACAGCGCTGTATCGTATGTGGTACCACAGATCGTTTCGAAGTAGAGATGTTTGTACTTAATGTAATTAGAATTACTTTACGTTACATTGTTTAAATTTTAATTTTACTATAGGTACTCCATTTAGAATAGCATTAGACAAAAGTTAAAAAGTTATTTTTAAAGCACATTTTGTAACGAAAGTACAATTACCGATAGACGCCGATATTATTATTATTTATTTTCAAAGCAGCTGTCATAATAAATTAGCTGTGCAACAATTATTTTAAGAAATTATGTGGATTTAATTTAGTTTTAACATTCCATTTTACTTAGTTGAAAATTACAGTGTTAATGATAAACATCTAAAAGAAGCAGGGATGGACACGTTCTTCATTTCAAATTTATTCTTCTAAATTTAAAATTAAACATGGAATTAAAATTGTTTTCACTCACCTTTTATATAAATTAGGTATTCTGCATTCCTGCTTCTACGAGCCTCTTTCTAATGCTATGGAGTACCTACCTATAGAAAATATCAAACGGATATTTTGCAAGGGAGTTGGTTGGACCTATTTCTTCTGAACGGCGTGTAGGGTATCTTTTGTATTTTGTGGTGTTCTAGAAGCGCCGTTTCTCAGCCCTATTTCAAATCAAAATCAAAAGTCTTTATTCAAACTAGGCTGAGAATCAGCACTTTTTGAACGTCAAAAAAATACATGAGACAGTCCCCCAAAAACGCCCACCCTTCGCCACTTCCTAGTGTTTTTGCTGGGAAGAAGAAGTGGCAGAACAAACTCCCCAAAACTGAAACTATTATATTTATTGTAACGAATCACATGAAACTGACCTTGTGAGAGGGATGTTATTGGTTCGATCAAAGTAAATTCTTATCGAGTTTACTGTTTACCTCTGCAACTTTTACCGCTTGTGTCTTCTTTCACTATTTGCTTTAGGACATTTAAAGCCCAATTAAGTTAGGAATGGGCTCTTTCATTCATTAAACCCCAAGAGGACACCGGTGTCCGCGCTGACATTGTCGCGCTGACTGGCCTATTGGTCTAGTAGTTAGTGACCCTGACTGCTGTGCCGGAGGTCGTGGGTTCGATTCCCACCCAGGACAAATGTTTGTGTGATGAGCATGATCATTTGTTCGGTGTCTGGGTGTAATTTATCTATAATAATGTATGTATTTAGAAGTATATAAGTACGTTTATCAGCTGTTTAGTACCCATAACACAAGCTCTTAGCTTAGCTTGGGACTAGATGGCGTTGTGTGAAAAAGTTGTGGAATATTTATATTTATATTTATTGTCTTTCTATTGTGTCTCTAATTAAAACGATTGAAAGGTTAAATGATGACCTCTTATTGTCATCAACAGAACTTAGTTAAGTTACAAAAACTACAAAGCACAAGATGGCTGCGATGCCGGGTCGCAAAAATTTTTTCGTGCTCTTTTTTTAAAACCTAATATTGTTTTTGTTAAATAAATAATTAAATACCTAATTAGAATTGATATCTCCATGTTTTGTATATAACAACATAGGCTTAACCACTTCTCTGTCCAATAAGTGGCGAAGGGTGGGCTTTTTGGGGGACTGTCTTATGTAATTTCGACGTTCAAAAAGTGCTGATCCTCAGCCTAATTTGAATAAATGACTTTTGATTTTGATTTTGATTTAGTCATAAATGACTCATGTGGATTGTTTAACTATTGTGTCTACTTAGTGGATAGTGAAAGTGTTAATTTATGCATCTATTCCCCTCAGGCATATACCTATGTACCTATGTTATAGTTATCTCTAAGTACCTACCGTGTACCTAATAAGGGGCCAGGCTAATGCCTTCAGCTGGGCACAAATCCCGACTCCGAGCTGCTACCGACGAATTCTAAATGGGAAAAACCCAATAACACTTTACCCGCCATGGCAATTGAACCCAGTACTTCATGCTGGGTACTACTCGTAGCAGTTTCCACCGATATACCAACAAGGCCGTTTCTAGTTTTCTTAAAATAGGTACCTACATAATCATTTTGATAACATACCTATTCTTCTTCTGCTTCTTTCGGGTAAGCTCGTACCATCGTCGACCTCGTCTCTGACCGCAGGACAAGATTTAGGTCCATATATGAATATACGCAAATTAAAAATGTGCGTATATTCGTATATGAATATTAAAAAAAAAAAATTCGCCGTCACATCTTTAGTTTCAAGTGGTCTGTGGATTACGCAATGCAGACGACACGTAGGTACGGTAAGCGTTTGTTTACTGTTCCATGTTCAACCTTTTTGTCCTGGCTCTAAAATCAATAGTATTGGGATAAAATCTGGCTTCATACTCCATACTACAAGACCCCTTCGTGCCACGAAAAGCACGAGTATTTGTTGATCTCGGGTGCAGCCATTTGTGGATCTTTGACAGTTGTTATGGGTAGTAGGAAGCCCGAAAGTCTGACAATCTGGTTAACCAGAGGATTTCGTGTTATCCATTCACTGGATTGTGGAGGTCAGATAGGTAGACTGGAAACCGACCCTTACAAAGTAATTAAAATGACTAAAACTAAAATTAACTACAAATGCAGCTTCATACCCTGGCCCACCGCCGCAAAGTTGCATGTCTGTCGGTCTTTTACAGACTGTATTTCGGTGAGTGTGCTCTTGAGCTCCACGAGCTCATTCCACCTTCTCCTTTCTTCCATCGGGAATCCAGACGTACTGCAGGTTATCACCCATTCCTTGTAGATGTTCCACACATTTGCACGAAGCGCTTTGCCTGTTCTTTCATTATGCGCACAGTCAAGGAGTGGAATTCCCTGCCTGCATCAGTGTTCCCGAGTTCATATACCCCAATCTGTTTAAGTCGCGAGTTAATAGGCTTCTTATGGGTAAGCTCGTTCCATCGTCGACCTCATCTCTGACCGCAGGACAAGATTGAGGTCAAGAGTAGACCCATTATATATTAAAAAAAAAAAAATGAAATAATAATAAAAAATAGGGGAATACAACTACAAACGCCGCGCCACTTTGGAGGTAACATCACGCCTTTTATCCCTAAAGTGTTAGGCAGAAGCATACAAGTGCTAAGTCTAAGGCCAAGGCTAAGCAGATAATAATGATTAAGTCACGATTAAGTCAAGAGCCCGCGTAAAACATGCGTCCTTCTTTTTTGTGTGAGAGACTAATCTTGTGTCAGTATTATTCCACCCTCTGACTTGGCTTAACATGCCGTTGAGGAATATCTGTCAGACAGCCAGTTTCCTCACAATGTTATCCTTCACCTACCGCTCATCTATACTAATAAGAGGAAATGTTTGATTGTTTGTTTGCATTGAATAGGCTCCGAAACTACTGGACCGATTTGGAAAATTCATTCACTGTTGGGAAGCTACACTATCCCCGGGTAACAGAGGCTACTTTTTATCCTTGTATTCCCACAGAAACGGGAACAACGCGGGTGAAACCGCGGGACGTCTGCTAGTTTTCCATACTGGACTAAACTAAATTTTGATTTTCATACCATTATGTTATATCAAATTTTGACGACGAAGACGAACATTGTGACATTGTAGTGGTTACAGATATGTGGTATGAACAAGAATTATAATTACAATTATACTAGGTAGGTACCTATGAATACTAATTTGATAAATATTAGCGAAACTAATAACCGTTATCCAATCATTTTGCCACATCCATAAGCTTACGAAATTAATTTACTCGAACAACCACATAGGCTGAGTTTATTATCTGCATCTAGATAAAATTATAGGTCTAGACGAAAATATAATCCTAGGGTAAAATATAATACGACCCCAGGACATGGGTAGTGTGAGTAAGGGTAGAATACTAATTTTGTTTAGGTCGGCAAAAAATAAACCCACTAAGTGCGTTCGACCACGCGTAGTCAAGGGTTCCGCAGTCGGAATGAATATTGACGGACGCAGAGTATTCAATATATATATTATATATTTCCTATTTATAAGGCAAAGGGGATGCCCTATAAGGATTATGGTCCAGGCCTTATTGGTGAGGTACTTCAGAAAGGTCAGGTGCGTAGTACTCGCAACCAGCATGTGTATGTCAGAATCGTAGCAGAACGCTCTGTATTTTCTACCTTTCGTCATGGAAAAAAGGTGTGAGTTTATGTATGTATCTATTCAAAGAAGCTTGGAAAATCAAAATTATTACATAGGTTGTAACTTCAAAAGCGCATTTTTCATCAACTGTAAGTGTAACAAAAAATGTAAGTAAGTAGGAATAGCTTAGTATCATACAATTGTGTGCTTAATTCAATGAAAAGCGCCACTTCATTATTTTTATTCGTAAAATAAATTAGGTGACTTACATCTTGACGGATAGGTCAACAAACAGGCGGACAGACAGATTAAGACACTGTACGGAACTCTAAAAAGAAGCTTACTTTAATAATGTTTTAAAAATATAATGAAGTATAACTTCTGATATTTTTTTCCCCGGCAAACTTCGTTCCGCTTTAGAATCAACTTATAATGTTGTTCTACCTTCTTAGTTTTAGCATAAGACTTGTCGTACGTCAAATTGACACCAATTAATGAACTGCAGGGCAATTCTGGTCAGATCCGCGTGACAATGTAGGCGTAGTGAGGGCAAATTGAGCTGTCATTTCATACTAATGCTAGGCATTGACAGTTCACTTCACTCAAGTTTTCACGGCGTGACTTTTACTGAATCGACCGGCTGGGAAGCAATTTGTCACCTGTCATGACAATCAATTTTCTTTATATATTTTTTGAGACAAAAGAAATACTATCCGTCTCCAGGGTGTGATCTATCACCTAGCCAGATTTAATTACAATCCGTTCAGCCATTTAGTCGTGAAAAGCTGACCAACAAACAAACTTCCTCATAATTATAAATAAATAAAATAAATAAATAAATAAATATTCCACGACTTTTGACACAACGCTATAATACTAGTCACACACCCACACGCCCACACGCCACAGTTATAATTATGGAAAAATTACTTAGGTATAACATTTTGAATCCTCCTGCTACAAGTAATATTATTGATCTTTCTGAGTAGGTTTTATAAAATAATATTTTGCGTAATCGCCGTGGAACCCTAAAAACTAGGACATCGGTATTTGTGGCAACATTTTGTTGCTTTATTCGAAGGCTGAGCCGGTTCTGTCATATTCTCTCGCAATTTATTTTGTACTACAAAATAGAATCGTTATTATTTTTATAGCAAAATCCCTACATACAAAATATACTTAGGTACATACCTACGATTCTATTGTATGTACCTACATAAATATTTCGGAACGGCAGTGTTAGATTGTTTAGTAAAAAGAGATTTAAGAGACTATAGAGGAAATTCAAAGAAATGTCATAGAAAAACTATGATCCATGTCTCAGTAACGCCATCTATCATAATATGGGAATATTGGAGCGGCAGTGGAGCGTACTAAACTAGACTGAACGCGGCCATAAGCGCGTTTCTAAACAAAGCAGCGGGAAGAGCGCGGGGCGCCGGACGCGGACAGTCGTCGACGTCGTCAACTAGACACCCACCGGTCTAATACGCCATTTTATGTCGCGATTGGTTCTAAGTTCTAACATTATAAATGTAATGTGGCTCACTATTTTCAATCTTTAAATATAATCTTCAAATATTAACTAGTCAATTACCGCAATCCAGACACAATTAAATTTCTATTGTTTGCGGACACCGGTGTCCACGCGGAGCCTAATGAGTTAAGGAAACAAGGTTGAGTAGCTTCATTATAACTATCCTCAACAAGACTAATCGACTTGTGTCCACTAGCCAACATCCAAGTATCGGATGAGAATTTCGTTCTTGATGTTCTGTTTGTAGTAGGTAAGTATTGAATGGTCTTTAGTAATTTATAATCATAATCATTTGCGACACAATTTCGACGAAAACCAGAGATATTGAATGACAATCGCGAACTTTTTACGACGTTGTCAAACCAAAAATCTTCTTAACTTGGTACAAGACCCACTTAATTTCATTAATTTCTGTTCACAAAGCCCACTATTAAATTAATTTCAAGTAACCTTATTAGTTGTCACTACAATTAGATTATTATTGTTGCCGCATGCCGTCTCAGTAAGAACAGGCGGCAATATAATTTAATATTGTTGAAGGCTTAATAATTATCTTGTCAGATAAAATGTCACCGGGACAATTTCCAGATGGAGGGCGGTCTGTCTTATTGCCTTCGGTAAATATTGTCTATGAAAGTGAGGTCTTAGTGTTGACCCTGCTTATTTTAACTGTGGGTATCTGGTTATTATCTAGAAGCTGACGTCACGCGGTTTTACCCGCGTAGTTTCCGTTCCCGATTGAATACAGGGATAAAAAGTAACCTATGTCACCCACACCGACGAGTAGGTACCTACCTACTCAGCGGTGAAAGAAGATTTAAAATCCATCTAGGTAATAGTTTCGGAGTCTAACTCAATGCTAACAAACAAACAATCAATCGAATCAAGAAAACTTTCCTCTTTACAGTACTAAAATAGATTAGTTTATAAGCCTCTGGAAGCTGGAAGAGCCTTACTTTTCATTAACAAAATAAATAGTCAGTCATCATCTGCTTAACAAACGCTCGCTACTGATACTGATACATACATACATATACAGTATGTATGTAGGATGTATCAGTATCAGTAGCGAGGGGCCAATATTCTTAATAGAGAAGCCGACAAAAAAAAACTTGGTATTCGTATTACTATTTGCTGTCTCTCTTGAAGTCATCATTCTATCCTACCAGCCCGTATACCTTTTGTGTACTTAAATGCCTTATATTTGGTAATACCACAGTCTAAAATCATACAGTCGTCCGACGTTGCCGTCTAGAGAGGGCAATCGTGCGGGGTGTAGGGGGCGAGACGCGGGAAAGCCGCTCCCGCACTGCGAACAAAACGATGTTTGTAGTGCGGGAGGTATTATTCAAGTCTAACGCGTGTAGAAGTTGTCGGCACTTTTCCCGAGACCAAAGGCGTCGTCCTACTGTATTAATATTTATACTGTAGTAATACTAATGTCTGGCTGCCATTAATAATAGTGCAAGAGTTGCTCTTCCGAATATACAAAGAGAAGCCTATAGGAATATAGTTTTATGGACACTTCGCCACTGGTATGTATTGCAGTCAACTTCAACCAGCTGTTACATGTTTTCCATAGAGCAACTGTTCATTTGAACTCCACAATCCAATATTTGGTAATCCAATGTAGGAGCGCCTGATCAACATCACCGAGCAACAACATGCACCAGCATTTTTAATCACTCAGTTAATTAGTTACGGTGAATGCTTACGGTGTATACGTCTTGCTGTTTTGAGCTCGCCCAGTTAAATAAATAAAGTTCAAGCATTTGAGTATTCTATCATCTAAAAATCCTTTCTGATTCTTCACACCCAATACCCCTTCGTTAAACTGCTTGTCAAACTTTCGAGTTTCTGACTATACGAGTAGGTACGTTACGACTGCTAAAGATCTAAAAATGTTAGCTGTATTTTTTGTTTTTTTAATTCGTGCTGACATCCTGATGGAATCAAACTAAAATTATTTTGATACGTACGTAAGTTTAGGTATTACCTGAAGGTACGCATTAAAAATAAAGTTGCAATTACTCTTTTAGGTAAAGAACGCTTCATCTTTATACACATTAAACTCGAAGGTGTAAAAATAGGTCGTAAATTATGCCTTCTTTACTTGCAAATCTCTTTCACTTCAACCAAATGCAATTATTTTGTTTTCCATCATTAGAGCCAGGCATTCAGTGTGCCTTTTAAACTCAACATGAAAATCTTTCACTAAATTACTTCGTTTTAGTATTCCTTAGTAAAAGAACGAAACCCTATTTGTAAAGATACTAAAATATGTCGAAAAAGGTAATGTAGAAAGAAAAAAACTGCTAATTGGTAAATCTTTGCCCTACCCTTCGGGGATTACTGGTGTGATGTTAAGTGTTTATAATATAATAATAATACCAGCATCAGCAGAAAAGATCACTGCTCATACCGAGTAGGTACAGACTTTGATCACCAATTCTTTATTACGATTTGTTCTTTCACCGATGTCAATGGTGTCTATAGAAAGTAGATATGAATACTTCATATCTACTTTATAATACGGATTGAAGCAAGTGCTAATGTGGCTTTATTATTTATTAATAAAGTCACATTAGCATTTGCTTCAATCCGTGAAACCACCAACCAGCTCTTACATGATAGGCGCCTGGTTTATTTTCGTACCTATCTTCTTATATGTATGAGTAGAGGTAAAAGACCCCTGCAATAGTAGGTACCCTAGGAAGGATGCTGGTATTATTTTCATATTATAAGCACATAACATCAACATAATACCACGCTAGTAATCCCTGAAAGGTAAGACAACGGTGTACCACATTGTAGGTTATAATTTGTTAAATTCGCTAAAGGTTTTTTATCTTTTGACCTCTGGGCTATCACGAATTATAATTATTTACATCAAAATACTTTATAGTGATCAAAGTGGTACTCCATTAAATAATTCAGTAAAGTTTATCTTTAGCGTTTATGTAATTTTATTAGTTCCAATTATGATATTCTTTGTTGTTTGAACTATAATAATCTAATAATTTACTACCTACGGAACCCAATTATGAATGCGTGACTTAAGACGCACTTGACTGGTTTTTCCATTTGCTTAATGAAACGCAGATCTGTAACTAAAAGTTTGAAATAAAATTCTTGAAACCTTAACAACCTATAGAATTTATCTTACTTTAAAAGTATTCCCAAGTAAAGAGAAATGGTATATACATATAAATCACAACAACTTGTTTTTACAAAGTTGTAAAAATAACTCCGTTTAAAATACTAGGTATCTGTTGTTTAAAGAAAGGGAAGATATTGTTTTTTATATTCCTACTTGTAGTGTGTTTGGGTAGACTGTGGGAAAGTCAAATTAAACACTACCTACTTTAAATAATAATATCTAAAAGTTTATTTTAAACACAGTAAATAAGGTCTAGTGAACACTTACAAAAGCGCGGCGCTACATGCGTTCGCCGTAAAGGATTGTAGCGGACTGTCCACCCAGTGTCCAGCAGGGCGACCGAGAAGGGGTGTGCGAGACGTGCGCAGGCGGTAACGCAGCGCGGGCGGCGCTAGTTGGTCGACCGATCTTAATACGCGCATGCGCGCGGTTATTGTAAACGGCGCGGAGGCGCACAGTCGATAAGGCTGTATACATGCTAACATGCTAAAGTTTGTTAGGCCGTGTGCGCACGGTTGCGCAATTAGATAATTTTAAGATTTTTGTAATGTTTACAAATTTGTATTAATGTATGTTATGGTATGTGTTGTGTTTATATGTATGTACGCGTTGTATGTAATATGTATGTATTTATTTTGTATAATGTGTAATATAATTATGTATGTGTAGCCTCATACTTAATTCTAATCTTAACATAACTGGATTAATAATAAACTAAGTTGGGGTCTGTTTCTAGTATACAGAGATGCATTTAAACACCAGTATTTTACATGGAGCTGCTGCCTATCTGACCTCCAAAACCTAGTTACTGGGTTCTACAGTTACCGTATTAGACACAGTCATCATCTCCTGCTTGTTTCTACCTATGTTGGGGTCAGCTTCTAGTTTAACTAGCAACCAGTGTTTTACAAGGAGCCACTGCCTGTCTGACCTCCTGGGTAACACGATACTTACCCCTTGGTTACACCCGTTATCAGACTTGACTACAAACAGATTAGTTGCCGGATTAAACACAGGGAAACTGAATTCATTCGTTCGAATTCTTGCTACCCAGAGTCTAGAGGTCTTTAAAATATCTGGTCCCGTCTAAGAATATAAACATAATGTTATGTTGCGCTTATAGCTAAATAATAACAGCCACATAGGTCGATCGAAGGTTAAGCTATGCTCGACGAGGTCGGCCTATGGATGGGTGACCATTTATTACACACTAAGAAGAAAGGCCGATAAGCCGTTGGTCCCGGCTGTCATTTCTAGATCTTTAACAGTCGGGACGGCTGTTCTGGTAGTCAGAAGCCCGAAAGTCCGACAGTAAGTTTAATTAAGGGGTATCGTGTTACCCAGTTACTGGGTTGTAGAGGTCAAACCGGGGGTCGCTCCATATAAAACACTGGTATTCAGCTGCATCCAGTTGAACTGAAAGCCGACCCCAACACAGTTGGAAAAAGGCTAGGCAGATAATGATGTTATGCTGTTGTTCATTCCATTCCATTCCATTCCATTCCATTCCATTCCATTCCATTCCATTCCATTCCATTCCATTCCATTCCATTCCATTCCATTCCATTCCATTCCATTCCATTCCATTCTATTCTATTTTATTCTATTCTATTCTATTCTATTCTATAGGTACCATGCAATGTCCATCAGCCATTTCTGTACTTTATTCAGTAGCGGACAAAAGCAAATGGCTCATAGTGCGGAATATCTCTGTACTACCGCATATTAACACTGACTCCACACTTTTATTGCCAACATAGATTTTTATTCAGTTTGTTTTTTGTTACTACATTCTGTCCGATTGATGCTTTGTTCCGAACCTTTATTTATGGTCTAAATATTTTTAGCTGTTACCGACGTTTCTATGATGATGGAAAAAATATCACATAAAATATTCTCTATAAAAAAATACGCTGTAGGACTCGGATCTGAACAAAACCATTGTATTTTTTTACTTATAATTCTATTTCAATAACTAAATTAGGGTGTAATAAGATGGTCAGCCATCTAGACACGCCCGTAGTAAGAAAATGTTATCACCTGGTCTAACAATAGCTGCAAATAAACTGTTTTAACCAAAATCAGATGTACCTAGTGCTGGCCCAAAAGATATCGTGATGGCCCAGAGACATAGTCGCCTACCTCTCATGCACGAGGTTGTGGTTCAAATCCGGGCAAGTAGGTACCAATGTGACTTTTTCAAATCATACTATGTACTTTCTAAGTTTATCTATACTTCTATACTAATATTATAAAGAGGTAAAATTTGTAAGTTTGTAAGTTTGTATGTAGGGGGTAATCTTCGGAACTAAAGATCCAATTTTAAAAAAAATGCACTGGTGGAAAGCTACACTATTCCCGGATGGCATAGGCTACTTTTTATCCCTGTAACCCCACGGGAACAGGAACTACGCGGGTGGAACCGCGCGACGTTAGCTAGTCTTAGAAATTTTTGACAATGGTGAAGGAAAAATTCGTGAGGAAACCTGTACATATAGTTAATCGACTTTTTTTAAACTAGATATGTGGAGGCTTGTTGTTTGCTATTTTTAAATATTATATTCTTCATTTTATTGGATTTTAAATCTGTAAGCCTTCTTTAAAATAAAATAAATAAATAAATATAAGTTTGAAATCGCCAATCCGCCTTGATCAAGCGTCATCAATGCTCGTGCCTTCTTTGTATGAGAAGAGGTATAAATCAAACCAAAATCTTTAGTCCGAAACTTGCTTTAATCAGTTCAAAACCGTTTACTTGTACTTTTTAACCGACTTCAAAAAAAGGAGGAGGTTCTCAATTCGGTTGTATATTTTTTTTTTTTTTTAGGGTTTGTTACCTTAGTACTCCCGTCATTTATGGACCGATTTTCAAAATTCTTTTTTTGTTTGATAGAGTATACTAACGGATTGGTCCCATTTGAATCAAAACTCATACCTGATGAGGGATCTTCGAGGAATTGAGGGAACTCCTATTAGGGTCATAATCAAAATCGAAGTTTGATTTTTGGTAAAAATAAAACTCGTGTGATTACATGCAAAATCAACTTTTAATTGTCAAATGTCCCA
This sequence comes from Euplexia lucipara, assembly GCA_921972225.1. Taxonomy (NCBI): domain Eukaryota; kingdom Metazoa; phylum Arthropoda; class Insecta; order Lepidoptera; family Noctuidae; genus Euplexia; species Euplexia lucipara. The sequence continues at coordinate 19,906,011 of OV179156.1, forward strand.
ATTAATATAATCAAAGGTTCTAATAAGATCGACTGTAATTATTTTTGTAAATATAGCCACTATTTACTTTTTTATAGACCACAGAAAATATCGAGTTAACCACAGAAATCAATGCAATCAACTTTTGTATCAATAGTGTTTATCGTAATGATGAACAAAAAACTTATAATGATTAAATATATGTGGCATAACAAAATAACCAGAATCGTTTTAAATCAGGTAGTCATAAAAACAATTTAAAAAATTAATTCTGAGATTCCACAGGAAGTATTTTAATAGTCCACAGGAAAGACCTACATAATCATTTAGGTAAAATCACTATACTTTCATAATTCACACGGCCATTAAAAAATATTGTCATCGCTATCACTGTCGTTGAAAATGTTATTATTAATCATCCTCTTAGTTCTGTGAAGTGGTACAACAAAATCATTATCTTCTGAATAAACATCTTCAAAGTGAAGTTTCCGTGTAACTGGAGTACGTAATTCTATTGAACCTTCAGATGTGGGACAATTGCTAGAAGCAACTGATGTAGAGGCATTCGGGGTTCCAAATCTAGATAAAGGTCTAGGGCTTAAAGCAATTGGTATTGATGCACTATGTGACGAACTGGGCTCATTTGATGGTGAACATAACAAATCAGTCTTAACTTCTATTTGTCCAATTTCATAGTGGTTGCATTTAGTATGAGCTGCACAGATTATACAACTTAACCGTCTTGCATGAAGTATGTTTGGTTGTTTTTTAGACCAGCAAATTTGGTGAATTTTAAGTGTACCTTTAAAGGAGTCATTAAGTAGACGTATTTGCTTTTTTTTTTATTACGTGTGATAGTTTCTTTTTTGCCCGCTGTCAATCTGCTGTATTCATCATCTTGTAAAAATTCATGTATTTTACTTTTAATTACTGATTTCTTAGATTTATTGTCACGCGTAGTTACCTCATTGTTGATATTATCATATTTTTTGGTTGCCCTTCCTAGACGCATTTTGTATTTGGCCAATTTAGACTCTAGAATAGTTAACCTTTCCTTCAGATAAAGATTCTCAGCTTTTAATTTACGCTTATTTCGGGCAATTACTGCTCTGCCTGATGCAACTCTAGAATGGGATGACACAGAGGTAGTTGGCGTACTACAGTTTGTTAATTGCTCTTTTTGCTTTATATCTTCACGACGTTTTCTTGCTTTATCTCGCCACATCTTTCGAATTTGGCGCTGTTGACGCGGTGTGTACTGCTCAATAGTTTTCACTAGTCCGTCTTTCTTCTTTTTATGATATCTTTCTCGGTCTTTTCTTCTTCTTTCTTGAATTGCTGCATCATCTAATCTTGCCCGAGCACGGCGCATACTCTGTTTCTTCTGTTCGCGGCGTCTTCTCTTTTTTTCTTCCTCTGTTAATTTTTTTCTTGGCGGCATATTTGTTAAAACAAAAAAAGCTAAATGCAATACCTGCGTCCGAAACCAATAATTACATAAGCACAAAAGCCTTCAATCGCTTGCGTATTGTCATAAACTAACAAACAATCTAAGAGTAAAGTCTTTTGGTAGCATATGTGCATTTTAAATCAATCCGCATAGCCTTCTCCCAACTATGTTGTGTTTGGTTTTTTAAAAAGCGCATTAAAAAATAAGCCAAAACCCAGCAGCGTTAAAAAAATCAGCAATAGATAATAAAGAGGCCAGAATAAACAATCAACACAAGCATAACAATTGAGGATTTTCATTATTATCCATTCTGTAGACAGTCGTCCCTCCTGTGGACACAGAAACACAGAAAAGAATTCCACAGAAGGGACTGTCTTATACAAAATCAAAAATAAAGTGATATTTTTTTTAGGTTAGATTAACAACAATGTAAAAATTGTAAAAAAAGTTCATTAGACTCAATAATGCAATGTTTCTCGTAATAATTTAGTGCACACTTACCGAAATATTTGATAGTAAGGAAAGACACACGATCTTTGACGAAAACCTTGGAGAAAACAATTTTTTGGTTCGTTAAAACACATTCACTGTTAATTCCACGTCGGCACAATGACAAATGACAGCCACATAGAATTGCGAGCTTAAAAATAAAAATATCGATTTGTAATTTGTGAAATCGATTCTTAGAGCTGGGTATTTTGGGCCCACAGAATGTATACACATTCTGTAACGAACTGTTTAATCTGGTTTTTATTAAAAATAGGTGGGATTATTTTTTTTAATAATCAGAACATAGAAGCTCAATGTATAAGTTATAATTGTCAAAAGTTTGACGATGCTTGGAAGAATATTTTATTTTTAATATCCATGCTAAGCTCCCTACTCTTAGTAGTAACAAGTCCACAGAAGGATACTTCATCATACTGTGTGCTTAAAAAATACATATTTATTGAAAATAAATAGAACATTCTTTATTACGAGTACAGTTTAGCACAGTATCCATAACTCTATTAAAAATATATATTTACTAAGTCTCATAAATATGGAAATATTCAGTGATAACAGTTTTTTCGCACGTTTTGATTATGACCCATTATGGCACAATATGGGCACACATGCACCGATTTCAACATTTTTAGTAACAAATCAAGCATTTTCATTTAGAAAGTATCATTTGGTGAAGAAAATCTGATAAAAAAGACAGGCAACGGAACTCTTCAACGCATAACAGCAAATTATTCGCGATTGCTATAGTCAGATGTCTATGCTGAGTTTTTGTATTTCCACAACATAACATTACGCCATTCTATTTTAAAAGGGGCAGGCAGAGATGTACTGATTAATGTTTAGAGATAGAACTTCTTTAGCAATTGTTATCCAATTTCAATGATTCTTTCAAGTTTTGAAAGACTTTCTTTACATACAAAGAAACTAAAAATTACAAAATAAAAACTTTTTTACAAAAATAACAACCGACTTCTTAAAAAAAAACTAACAGGTGAAAAATAACTCCAGTTTCGGAAGTCGGTGGCCAATAATGAACAAAACAAAACCACCAAAGCCACAGACTTCCGAAACTGGAGTTATTTTTCACCTGTTAGTTTTTTTTTAAGAAGTCGGTTGTTTTTTATGACACTACTCGTATGTTATCAATTTAAGCCCAAGTGGTCGTGGTTTTAAACAGTTTTAAAACAATTTTAAATGGGTTTTAATCCATTAAACTAAGTTTTAATCTCTACTAGTATCTCTAAAATAGTCTAATCACAAATTAAACGAACCACACACGAACTAAAAATGATATAATAATAATAATAATAATAAGATTTAGCCGATACCCACTCAATCTTGTACTGTGCGGCTGCAGCAGCATGTCGTGTAGCTAACGTAAAATTTTCCATCACGGAGAAAGCTTCACGACCAGCTATACCAGCCTGGCAGTGCAGGATTGAGCGTCGTATCGATGGGGCTAGAGCACTCATCGGCAAGCTTATCTGCTTCAGGGAGGGTAATACTCGCCCTAGAGTGATGCGCTTTGTGAGACGAGCATTCTCGGGTACTGATGTCAGTCCCCAAGACTATATGTTCCGTGTCACAGAGCGCATTGACTTCCTGAAGCAGAAGGTGTGTGCATGGGCAAACCGTATTCGTCGGTATAAGCGACGAGTGGAGCGATACACTCAGAATCGCACATTCCGAAGCGATGAAAGGTGGGTGTATAGACACTGGGAGCGACCGAATCTGGGTGTGACTGATACGCCTCTGCCGGATGATGACGCCATGTATTCCTTTTGGCGCAACATCTGGTCGGAGCCTGTCAGTCACACCGAGGGCGACTGGACTCGGGAGATCGAACGGGCGTGCGAATCATTACCAGAAATGGGGGCAATCAACATCAGCCCCCAAGATGTAGCACGTGCAGTTCGTCCGTTACCCAACTGGAAATCTCCAGGACCGGACGGACTGCACAACTTCTGGATTAAATGGCTGCAAAATTCGCACGTGCGTTTGGCATCCCAATTCCAGTCAGCTTTAGAATCAGGATCGCTACCCCAGTTTCTCACAACAGGAATAACCCACCTGCTCCATAAAACAGGTAGTACTGCGGAACCCAAGAATTATAGACCAATCACTTGTTTACCGACGGTCTATAAAGTTCTTACATCCATTTTGAGATCAAAAATTAATAACCATGTTGACAGCAACTCGATCATGTCTGTCTCTCAAAATGGATGTAGGAACGGGTCCCGCGGTACTAAGGAGCTACTCCTCATAGATATTGCCATTAGCCAACAGGTTCGTCGTTCCCGAAGGGATCTGTCGACATGTTGGATAGACTATAAGAAGGCCTATGATTCAGTGCCGCATACATGGCTCATGAGGGTGCTGGAGTTGTACAAAATAGATGCAACTCTGCGCACCTTCCTGATGTCGTGTATGGGGCAATGGAGGACGGTCCTTCACTATCCAGGATGTCGACAGATCCAGTCGAACAGCGAACCTATAAGGATCGAGCGTGGCATTTTCCAGGGTGACAGTCTCAGTCCGTTGTGGTTTTGTTTAGCCCTGAACCCTCTAAGCACACTGCTGGAGGGTTCGGGTCTAGGCTATAGGTTGAGAAGAGGTGGTCATGTCATATCCCACCTTCTTTACATGGATGATCTGAAACTCTTTGCCCCCAGCAACTTGCAACTGATGAAGCTACTAAAGTTAACAGAAACCTTTAGTAGTGGCATCAGGATGGATCTTGGTGTGGACAAATGTGCGGTCATGCATGTAAAGCGAGGGGAGATTGTGGAATCCGTAGGGACCCATCTTTCGGATTCCACATGCCTTCGATCCCTCTCCTCAACTGAAACCTACAAATATTTGGGTATGTCGGAAGCGTTGGGTATCAATGCTGCCGACATGAAACAATCATTGAAGGAGCGCTTCTTCGGCCGCCTGAATAAAGTATTAACTAGTCTTTTATCAGGCGGCAACAAGGTGCGCGCCTTTAATGGTTGGGTCATGCCGGTCTTGATGTACTCTTTCGGCATACTCAAATGGACTCAGACTGAGATTGACGCCCTGGATAGGAGGGTCCGCACACTGTTGACTGCAAATCGGATGCATCACCCACGATCATCGGTGATGAGACTTATGAGAGAGAGGTTAGGAAGTCTCAGGGAAACCAATCAGTTTATGGTTGTAAAAAGTTTATTCTGTAGGTACAATATAAGCCTAACACTAATTATAAGTATTTCGCGTAACAATGGAAGCACAGGTATAATAGCGGTTGCGCGGCACACGGATAGGGGAACACGTTCGTACGTGACGCGCGTGGGCAACGGACTGGCGAGCAAGCCGGCGGGCGGACTGACGCGCCACACTCAAACCGGTAACGGCCAGAGGCGCGAAAAAGATAGTCCGCGTATATTTGAAACCTGGCGGGAAACGACCGCGGGACGCTCGTATTGGTCGATTTCTTTAAAAAAGTCAATAACTACTCCAGCGGCAGTTATAAAATCGATACCTAACAATGTCTCGTTGTTCGTGGAATCGGGAAAAATTAAGAATGGAATAGTGATAACTTTCGTTTCTAAGCACACCTCTAACGTGGTGGTAAGTACATCCATCGTTCGGATTACACCGTCGGCAAGCTTAACTTCGCGTATGGAAGAGCTGAGAGGATGACCTTGACTTAGAAGGAGAGTATATAGTGTGTGACCCGCAATGCAATGCTTGGCGGCCGTATCTATCAACGCGGTACCGGAAAAACCTAAAACTTTGATATTAAAAATCGGTCGTAACTCACGACCAATTGAGGGCCCCGTATGATCGTTACCGCGCGATAAATCATCGCCACTATATACACAGTTATCATTATTTACATATAAACACACATTCTTATTATTTACAATTTTAGAGTTAACATCGTTTTCATTACGAGATAGATTACCCTTCTGCTTATTGTGAATAGAAGTACACCCATTCTTTGACATTTTCGGGTTACGTACCTTTTCATTAACCCCGTGTTTACATAAACAATTATCACTATTACCCGTCTGTGTACTAAAAATGCTACATCTATTTACATTTACTAGCGGGTTATAGGTATTGACATTATTACAGTGTTTACAAAAATTATCGTTAGTATTACCCGTCTGTGTTTTAAAAATGCTACATTCATTTACTAGCGGGTGAGAGGCACAAATGTTATTAGAATATTTACATCTATTTGTAACAAATTGTGGAATATTATACATATTACGGTTGGAAGAAACATTGTTGTCGCAACAGTTAATAATATTATTATCAAGTCTTTTACTAACGCGATATTTTTGAGAGGAAAACACTTTGGTTTGTTTTGTTTACACCGAGATTGAACACAATAAAATGATTGACTTTGGGCACTTTGTTTTTTAACACCGTTATCACTTATCACTTCCGCACAGTTATTATTTGGTTTGGACTCACCTTGATTATGCAACTTACGACACTGGTCCCTAGTGTGGCCATACCGCTTGCAGTAGGCGCAGGAAGGTCGCTGCTTCGTCGCAGTGGAGTCTCGTCTCGGCGGAGCAGGCGCGGGGGGGTCGAGCGGAGCGGGCGGGCTCAGCGTCGGGGCCGCGGCGGCGGCGGCGTGCGCGCCGTAGGCCTGCGCGCGACCGGAGGCGTTATCACGGAGGGCGGATGGTGTAGACGGCGTCGATGTGGACGGGGAGCGCGTTTGTTGTGTGTATGTACGCCGCTCACCCGTCGTCGGTGTCGAACTGCTTCTCTCGTCGAACGAGTCTTCGATATTCCGTGCGAGACGAAGTAATTCACGGAAACTAGTGCATTCTTCTCTTCGCAGTCTTTTCTTGATTCTGCTGTGGAGGAGTCCGTACGTCATATCGAGTTGCGCAGACACCGTGACATCGTTTGAAGGCAAGCGTGCCATTAGAGCGCGGATGCGCGCCACAAATATGTTTGTGTTTTCTTTGACCTGCGGCGACGCAAATATCTCCAAGTAGATACGATGAGGTGGGCGTCGGTCGCCGTAGGCACTTATGAGATTTTCTTTCGCTTCGCGCCATGACGACACGGAGTATTTTATACCTTGCCACCATGTTGCTGCGTCGGCTTGAAATAAATAGGCTAAGCCGCGCAGTATGTTTGAGTCCGCTACTTGTGCACAATCGCTATATGCTTCTATAGCGTCTATAAAAGCTTCAACCGACTCATTCGGTCGGCCGGAAAAGGTGGCTTTGCAGCGGGCTAGGGTGTTGTACCCTAGTAATGCGTGTGAATCCGGGGTAGAAGAAGTCGCCCGCGACACCGAGTTTAGCAACTCCCTGAATGCTTCTGTTTGTGAGCGTTGGAGAGAGGCAATAATCATCGCTACGTTATCGTTGGAAAACGTAGCGTTCGCGTCGGTGTGCGGTGAAAACGAGGACGCGTCGTTGCCGCCATTTTCGTTGGCGGGTGACGCGGTCGGCGTGTTTGGTCGTGAGGGGACGGGGAATGCGCTTGCATCATCCCTCCGAGTTAAACTCGCCGCTCGACTCCTGGTCACTGGCATTTTAATCTGCACTTGCACTACACTTTACACTATAGTTTATTGTCACACGAAAAAAAACGTTGAGCGCCACATATGAGAGAGAGGTTAGGAAGTCTCAGGGAAACCAATCAGTTTATGGTTGTAAAAAGTTTATTCTGTAGGTACAATATAAGCCTAACACTAATTATAAGTATTTCGCGTAACAATGGAAGCACAGGTATAATAGCGGTTGCGCGGCACACGGATAGGGGAACACGTTCGTACGTGACGCGCGTGGGCAACGGACTGGCGAGCAAGCCGGCGGGCGGACTGACGCGCCACACTCAAACCGGTAACGGCCAGAGGCGCGAAAAAGATAGTCCGCGTATATTTGAAACCTGGCGGGAAACGACCGCGGGACGCTCGTATTGGTCGAGACGGATAGGTCATAGAGGTGTGGTGGTTTACTATAGACTGTATATCCCGCGGAAGTGTGGAGGTCGAGGTTTCCTTAATGCCAAGACCCTACACAACCGCGAGGTATACAGTCTCAGGGAATACTTCCTAAAAGCCGACGTGGGGATGCATCGGGATGTAGTCGTGGTTGACAAGGGCCTCACACCGCTCTCCTTGGCTAACGAGAACTGGCGCAAACCTGTAGTATTAGATACTGCTGACCGCATGGATGTATGGAAGAGCAAAGAGCTTCATGGACGCTTTTATCGGGCCCTTCATGGACCTGATATCCTGGCTGCGCTTCGGTGACCTCTTCGGGGAAACCGAAGGTTTTGTCTGTGCGATAATGGACGAAGTTATCATGACGAATAACTACCGGAAGTATATTGTGAAAGACGGTACGGTTGACATTTGTCGGGCATGCCACCGTCCCGGGGAATCAATCCGTCACATTATTTCTGGTTGTTCTCGTCTTGCTAACGGAGACTATTTGCACAGACACAACCTAGTAGCCAGGATTATCCACCAGCAACTTGCTCTTAAATACAACCTTGTGGAATCCGAAGTACCGTACTACAGGTATGTGCCCGACCCAGTTCTCGAAAATGGCAATATCACGTTATACTGGGATCGATCTATCATCACTGAAAGGACTATTATCGCGAATAAACCTGATATAGTGGTGATAGATCGATTGGAACGTCACACGATGATTGTTGATATAACCGTCCCGCATGACGAGAATCTCGTGAAGGCAGAGAAAGATAAACAACTTAAGTATCTTGATCTGGCTCGCGAGGTTGTCGACATGTGGGATGTGGATACCGCAATCGTCGTGCCGATAGTCGTGACGGCCAATGGCATAATAGCCAAGAGCCTCGACCAACACCTTAAGAGGCTCTCGTTAGGCGGCTGGATCAAGGGCTTGATCCAGAAGGCAGTACTCCTGGACACGGCGCGCATTGTTAGGCGTTTCCTCTCTCAGTAGCCCTGACCGCCGGTAGCTTGGACCCTGTTCCCGATACCGGTGGGCTACTATTTTTTATATTTTTAAATGTTTTTTTTATTTTTGTATTTAAATGTTTAAAAATATAATTTATGTGTATTATAATGAAATAAAGGAAATAATAATAATAATAATTTCTTTAATTCGGACAAAATAATCCATAGAGTGTTAGTAACAGAGAAACTTATGACCTAGTGTTAGTAACAATTAATCTCCGCACAAACTGATTTACAATCGAAGAGCCAAAGCTCTCAGCTACAGTTTTCAGGATGCTGTTTTGACTGTCCCGCACTCTCCTCAATATCGACGCTGTTTTATTGCGCATAATCGCGTAGAAGTCGCTAGTACGGGCTTGCGCAAACATCTCCGACGCGCTACAGTAACGTGGCAGTCTCAACAACATCCTGAAAGCATTGTTATATTGGACGCGCAGGGCATCCAGCGACCTCTTCGTATAATTGACCCACAGACTGCCCGTGTACAGACCCTGGCAATAAGCCTTGAAAAGTGTTACTTTTACAAGGTCCGTACACCGCGCAAATCTACGGGACAACATATTACTCCGGACCGCTAGAGCCCTACGCTCCCTCTCAATGTTTACATCGTCCCTGAGGTCGGCAGCAAGAACATGCCCTAGGAGTAGGTTATAATTGGGGGTTCTGGATCACTCGCTCTCGCTCGAGCGCGTGATCCAGAACTCCCCAATTTATAACCTACTATCATTGACTTATCGATGTCTTTTTATCCACTACGGTTTTTAAACTGATGAGCGAATGTTGCTACCGGTTCGTTGTAATTGTCTCTCGCTTTGCTCGTGCGCGTGATCCAGAACTCCCCAATTTATACCTATCATTGACTTGTCGATGTATTTTTATCCACTACGGTTTTTAAACTGATGAGCGAATTGTTGCTACCGTTTCTTTGTGATTGCCTCCAGTTCACAGCAGTTCACTCGAACGGTTGATCAGATTCAGAACTCCTCAATTTATACCGTCGCACATTATCGCGATCGTTGGCGTGGCGTCGAACTACAGTGGAGCAAAACTATCGAGCGTACATTACAACAATATCATGTTCGATAGCTGCACCGCGTTAAACCGAAATGTATTGAGCGCTACAGCGTTCAATATATTAGCAACTGTGCAAGTTAATGTCATCGGTGCCTTGGATACGGATAGAAATCCAGAAAAAGAATTGAGGATTGTTTTTTTTTTTTTTTACTTAACTGTATTATGGAGATAGAGTAATTGATTATAATATAAAATAATGTAAAAAATCATAAAAACCAAGCTGGAACTGGAACAAATATTCATTTGTTCTGTGCGGGAATCGAACCAGCAAAACACTTTTGACGCATTTGTTAAGGCATCTATTAAACCTACTATTTACATTGTGATGTCGCACTCTTAACCAATGCGCCAAATGTGTCTTTAGAGATGTGACAAAATATTGGACCACTTTGTCCTAATAATTAATTTATTAAATTTTTGGAACTACAAACATAATGTAACCCAGCAGTTTTCTAATTCCAGTGCAACCAAAAATGATAGTTAAGACCTTTTTCTTTGCACTTCAATAGTTTCAGTTGTTCTAAATTAGATCTTATTTTTATACAATTTAAGTTCATATTGCTATCAGTAGAAATAACGCGATTTGCCAATTTAATGCAAAGGCATTCCGTATAGTACACAGGCACATTGTTGATATCGACATGTTTCGACTTGATTCTACTACCAAGCATGATGTTTAGATAAAATAGGCATTGTTATGAAGAAATTTAAACCGTAAAGACGTGAATTACAAGACATGCATTTATACGCCATAAAAGAATCTGTTTTGTACAGATTGTAGAAGAAAGCTTTTGACTGTAACACAGTAAACACATTTATTTTGTTTGATTCAAGCACAATGTCGGTAAGTAATAGTTATTATTATTGATTTTAATATTTTTAATAATTATAATGTAGGCATTGTATGTATCTATATTTATAACACTATTTATTTCTGTTTTCAGGACGGCGAGGATCTTTTTAATTTTATCCCCAACAAGCAACTGAAGGAATCGGTTTCATCACGACTCAATTTGAAGAGAAAAAATGATGCGACAGGCCCTCCACAGAAACGCGAAAGACAGCAAAACTACTCATATATCAAAACCAGGGCGCCAAATACATCTTCAAGGACATGCGCAATCAAAATTGAGATATACGAAAGTGATAATTTACCAGAGAAATCTTGCGAGTGCAGTGCAAATAAGTGTGTGCAATTTATAACTGAAAATGCGGTCACTAGTGATATATACTTAGATTTAGAAAACCTTATAAGTAAAATTCGCGAGAATTTATAATTAATGATTTTATGTTTATTTTTATATGTAAGTTGTGTGTTATGTGTAAGTAATTAAGATAATTCCAATAAGTATGAACGGTTGTTTTTTTTTTATGTAGTGTAATAAAAATCGCTTCTACTAATATATGCATTGATGTCAGATTAGGTAAGGAATCTGTTATTTCTTAGAAGATTAATTACTCTTTTAATAAATATATGTATTATTATTACCTACTTAAAGTTCTGAGTGTTTGATTTCCCCAACGCTCAATATTCCTTAGCCTATTTCTGTAATATCTTATTAAGAGTTCTATAACAAAAATCACTTAGAAATCTATTGCCATCCCTTTCCATTAATATTAAAATGAGCAGGATAGCTATATCTAACACAGCCTTTACGACTTGAGAGTTTTAAGAAAAAATAAAATAAATAATTATCGCTGGACATTACACACACTGCCATCTAGTGAAGCAACGAGGTTTGTGTCGTGGACACCAGATAGTTGATATACTACATAGATACTTTTTGTACCGAGATTCGAACCCGGGACCCTAAGACCGTAGGGCAGCCTCACTACCGCTGCACCATTCGAGTCGTCAAGAATAAGGCAACATTTCTGTATACATGACAAATAACTACCAGAGACCTCATTTTATTGGTTTCTCATATGTTTGTATGTATTCCGACAGAGTTAATGGACACCTCATTCCTTTTACAATGTTCGTCTCAAGTCGCCTCCAAAAACACTAATAAGGATAAAGTGCTGTGAAAACACTTTCCATAACTAGAGTATTCGGAAGCATTCACATTGCGATTTCAGTACGAGAAATTAATAAAATAAAATCTACTTTAAGTGCTCAGGTGTTAGAGATGAAATTCTAATAACAATTTTTTTTTAAATAAAATTTTGAAGTCATTATTTTTTGGGAACTCAATTATGACTAAGGCTTTAGGATTTAGGTCTATAAAATAAGCATCTGAGATAATTATCATTTCTTACATCTTGTCATTGTTGTGCTGAAGTGCATTTCACTGAACAGTGAGTTTAAATTTGTTTGTGGTTGTTCATAAGTGTTGCAGTTGAAACAAAGTTTAAGTATGTGAGTATTATAAATTTTACTTTATCATTTTTTTTTTCGTCAATATGCACGACTGTAATAGTTAATTGTTTTACGACTGAAATGAATGAATTAAGTTTAGATAATATGTATATTTGTTTAATATTTCAAAAACTATTGTAGGTTGCTACGTACTTGTACTGTATGTGTATTTGTAGTTTAATGTTAATATTTTTAGAAACGTTTAATAATTCTTGCTTCGTTGCTATGTCATGCAATAAACATAAGACCTGGGTTCAATTCCTAAGTCATCTAAAGTATTCATTACATTCATTTCATGTTCATGTTGTTACGAACGTTGGTAACAAAATATTTATTACATTGTAATCATGTTTTCAGGGCTCAGTCGATGATTAATCCTTTTTGGGTTGAAGAAGAGGACTCCGAGCCTTCAGTGTCTCGAGTAACAAAAGAGAAGCCAGCGGCGGCTCAAAAAAAAAAACCTGTGAAGAGAGTTGCAAAAGTGACTCAGAAGAAGAAGGCGGTGCTTTCCAAAAACCCTTTCGCTTCAGAATCATCAGATAGCGACGGATCACCAGTTGTAACAACACCAGTTCCAAAAAGAAAACGGAATAATACCATCGTTTCAGATTCTGAGGTAAGTTTTTTTTTTTGTGTTATTTAACATGTTAAATTTTCATTTCATAATAAACATTCATAAACTATCAGTGTTTCACAGTGTATGATTTTCTCCATCAAAAATGTTACTCATTTTGCAGATATGAGAGTTGAAATAGACTTTTCTAATAGATTATATCTATAATTATGGTAACGGTAGATTAAACAATGTGGAAGTCTCGAAATTTACCTATTTTTATTTTTTTATATAGGTATGTTATTTTTAATTAGGTACTTGCGCTCGCGATTTATTATTTTTAATAAATTAAAACTAGATATCTTATGTATTTCAGGATGAATCGTCTCGACCGCTGATCCGTGCTGCCAATCTGAAGAGCTGCTTCACTCAACGAGTCGCTGATGGTTATACCTTCCAATCAGACCCGGGCAGGGTTGGAAAGTATTATTTCGAATTAAAAGTTTATAATACGAACGAAGTGGAAAATCTTGCCCCAAACGAGCGTTGGAAACAATCTATTGCCACGTTAAAATTATCAACTGATATAGATAATGTTGTGTGGAAAGCTTTAACACGCCTTGTGAATACTGGAAAGGCTGAATTTAAAGATATTCGGCCTATTCTATATAGAAATAAATGAAATTTAATGTTATTCAATTTCCTATATTTTAACCACGCTCTTTTACGCGAGTTTTTTGTAATTTGCTAATAACTTTAATATAAATCTGTTTAATCTTTTTTTTTTTCCTAAGTTTAAATCTATTTTAATTATATAAACAAACTGAAATATAGACATATAAACATGACATAAATTATATTAGATAATAATTATATTAGAATATTTTATTGATTTGAAATGATTATTTTACATGTACTTTTTCAGAGTTTCGAACTAAGAAATGAATAACTCCGAAATTTGAAAACTCGAAATACGAAATTCTGAAATTGAAAACTGAGAAGTTTAAGACCTGAAATAGAAATTTCGAAATTGAAATATTTTAGATACAGTCTTTATTAAGAAATATGAGAATATTTTCTTGATTTAAAATAATTATTTTACATGTACTTTTTCAGAGTTTCTAACTAAGAAATTAAAAACTCCGAAATTTGAAAACTCGAAATAAGAAATTCTGAAATTGAAACTGAGAAGTTTAAAAACCTGAAATAGAAATTTAGAAATTGAAATATATTAGATATAGTCTTTATTAAGAAATGTGAGAATATTTTATTGATTTAAAATGATTATTTTACATGTACTTTTTCAGTTTTCGAACTAAGAAATGAATAACTCCGAAATTTGAAAACTCGAAATACGAAATTCTGAAATTGAAAACTGAGAAGTTTAAACCTGAAATAGAAATTTAGAAATTGAAATATATTAGATACAGTCTTTATAAAGAAATGTGAGAATATTTTATTGATTTAAAATGATTATTTTACATGTACTTTTTCAGTTTCGAACCAAGAAATGAATAACTCCGAAATTTGAATACTCGAAATACGAAATTCTGAAATTGAAAACTGAGAAGTTTAAACCTGAAATAGAAATTTAGAAATTGAAATATATTAGATACAGTCTTTATTAAGAAATGTGAGAATATTTTATTGATTTGAAATGATTATTTTACATGTACTTTTTCAGAGTTTCGAACTAAGAAATGAATAACTCCTAAATTTGAAAACTCGAAATACGAAATTCTGAAATTGAAAACTGAGAAGTTTAAGACCTGAAATAGAAATTTCGAAATTGAAATATTTTAGATACAGTCTTTATAAAGAAATGTGAGAATATTTTTTTTTTATTTAAAATAATTATTTTACATGTACTTTTGCAGAGTTTCGAACTAAGAAATGAATAACTCCGAAATTTGAAAACTCGAAATAATAAATTCTGAAATTGAAAACTGAGAAGTTTAAAAAAAAACCTGAACAAAGAAATTTCGAAATTGAAACTTGATTATTTAAAAAAAAAAACCCGAAATAAGAAATTCTGAAATTGAAAAAAATTTTTTTTATAAGATAAGTTTAATAAACATGTTTTTTTGTAAAGACTGTAATATTTATGTTTCAAAATTATCAGCACACAGTAGAACAAATATTCATAAATCTAATCGATTGCTCTGCTCCGAATTCGAAAATATTCAAATTATTGCTACAGCGTTTAAAAATAGAATCATAAGTTACAAAGTGAATCCACTTAAATCTAATGAAGTAACAATAACTCCAGAAACGTTTTTAAATCAAATTTCAAAATCCGTATGTGATATTATCAATCTTATGATTCAAAAACATAAAGCAATTAAAGTCAATTTTGAATTATTTGTGTCATATATTTTGCCAAAAAATAATGAAAGCTCTATGAAATCTTTCAATACCAAATATATGATAGCAGTTCCGAATACAAATATTTATAGTATGTATTTTAAATGCTCTGAGAAATTAATATCTAAATGTTTAGAGTTAGAACTTGCCGAATCTGGTTGGACTATTGATTGTATAAACCATTTGGAAATAAACATAAACAAGTACAATCCTTTAAGAGCTGGAACATATTTAGAATTGCCTAAGGTTATAAAAAACACAAAGTCGTGTTTGAATATACGCAACAATGACAATCATTGTTTTTTGTGGTGTATTATTGCCCACATGTTCCCAAAGAGACTAAATGCTAATAGAATGCAATCGTACCCACACTATACGCTGCTTTTAAAAATAAATGATATGTCTTTTCCACCAAGTTTCGATGATATTAAAATCTTTGAGAAAAATAATCCTTCTATAAGTGTGAATGTTTATGGTCTTGAAGCTAATAATCATGTAACGGGTCCTCTATATTTGACATACGAACGAAAGCTTACACACGTCAATTTGTTGTATATAACGAAAGACGATAAAGCCCATTTTTGTTTAATAAAAAACTTTAGTCGCCTTGTGCACAGACAATTAACCAAACATAAATCTAAAGTATTTTTGTGTGATGAGTGTTTTTTGTATTATGACAATGAAGACAAATTATTAAATCACGATTGTAGTAGAATAAAAACAGTTTTGCCTGGTGAAAATAGCAAATTAAAATTTTCAAACTTTGAAAAAACCCAAAGAATTCCAATTGTAATATATGGAGATTTTGAAAGTTTGCTTTGCAATTACTCGGACAAAAATAAATCGCTTTTTACTGAATCTGTACAGGCCCATGAAGCATCATCGTATGCTTATTATATTTGTTGCAAATCTAAACCTGAATTAAATGATTTCGTTAGTTATAGAGGGCCAAACTGTGCGCAAAAATTTGTTGAAACCATTACAAATGACCTAAAAAGGCTGTATAAAATATTACAAAATAAACAGCCAATGTTACCTCTTACGTCTGACGAGTTAAACTCATTCAAAACAGTTCAATTATGCCACATATGTAAAACTAAGTTTGCACAAAATGATAAAAAAGTTAAAGATCATGATCATTTCACAGGTAAATATAGAGGTCCTGCACACAATGCTTGTAATTTAAATTTGAAACAATGCCAGTTCATACCTATAATTTTTCACAATCTATCTGGATATGATTCACATTTATTTATAAAAGAGCTGTCGGATGTAATTGGCAGAATAACTTTAATTCCTAAATCGAAAGAAAAGTACATATCGTTCACAAAAATCATACCTCTTGCCGATAAAAATATAGTTCAGTTGAAATTTATTGATTCGTTTAACTTTTTAAGTACTAGTTTAGATAAATTGGTAAAAATGTTACACTCGGATGATTTTCAACACCTGCGCTTGTTTTTTAATCAGGATTGTTTATTTAATTTAGCGTGTAGAAAAGGTGTATATTGTTATGATTATGTAGACAAATGGGAAAAATATGATGAAACCCAACTGCCAGAACAGTCAAAATTTTTCAATCAACTAACGGGAGAAAATATTTCAGCTGAAAATTATCAGCATGCTTTAAACGTATGGCAAACTTTTAAAATAAAAAATTTAGGAGAGTATACAGACCTTTATTTAAAATGTGATGTGCTGTTATTATGCGATATTTTCGAAAAGTTTCGAGAAATGAGTTTACTTTATTATAATTTAGACCCATGCTATTATGTTTCATCACCATCGTTAAGCTGGGATGCTATGCTAATGTATACTAAAGTAGAGCTTGATTTAATATCGGATGTAGAAATGTACCAAATGTTAGAAAATGGAATTCGAGGAGGTCTTGCCCAATGCTCATTAAGATATGCCAAAGCTAATAACAAATATCAACCATCGTATAATAAGGACAAGGCAAGCACATACCTTATTTATCTGGACTGTGTAAATTTATACGGCTTTGCAATGATGCAGAAACTTCCAATGCGTAACTTCCGATTTCTTAATGATAATGAATTAAATAACTTCAATATAAATGATGTTGACAAAAACGGAGATAAAGGATACATTTTAGAGGTAGATTTATATTACCCGCCTAACATTCATAATGCTCATTCGGATCTGCCATTTGCTGCCGAAAAATATTCTCCTATGCAAAGCAAATGTAAAAAATTAATTGCAAATTTACACAGCAAACATCGTTTTGTTATCCATTATATACATTTACAAGAGTGCTTAAAAAATGGTTTAATATTGTTAAAAATATATAGAATATTATCATTCTATCAAGATAGCTTTTTAAAACCATACATTTTATTAAATACTTCTCTTAGGCAAAAAGCTAAATCGGATTTTGAAAGCGATTTTTTTAAGAAACAAAACAATTCTATTTTTGGAAAAACAATTGAAAACAAGCGGAAACAAGTTGATGTGAGGCTCGTAAAATTATGGAAAGATAAGTTAAATACAACCAACAAATTGTATGGCGCTGAAAGGTATATTAGTGCACCGCATTTTAAAGACTTGTCAATTATATCCGAAAATTTAGTAGCTATTCAATTAAATAAGACAAAAGTTGTATTAGATCGGCCTATATATATCGGATTTTCTATTCTTGAAATTTCTAAAACACACTTATATCATTTTCATTATTCTGTAATTAAAAAAATGTATGGAAACAATGTAATTTTATGCTATACTGATACTGACAGTTTACTTTATTTTGTAAAAACTGACGATTTTTATGAGGATATGAAAAACAATATTCGTTATTTTGACACAAGCAATTTTGAGGATAACAATATATATGGGCTACCTAAAGCCAACATGAAAACGCCAGGCTATTTCAAAGACGAATTGAGTGGAGAGATTATTTCAGAATTTGTAGGTTTACGAGCTAAGTTGTATTGTGTACGCACTGAAAATAAAACTATAAAGAAAGCAAAGGGAGTAACAAAGCCGATAACGAAAAAATTGGATATTGAAAAATATAAAAGGGCATTAATGTTTAATGATAACCTTCGAGGTGATATGTATGTTATAAGATCTAAAAATCATCAAGTATTTACACAAAAAATAAATAAGCTGGTACTTAATAGTGATGACGATAAAAGGCAGAGAATTGAAGGTAATTTCAACACTTTACCTTGGGGACATTATAGTTCAATACTTTAGTACTTGTAAGATTATTCTATTTGTTCTACTGAGTTTAAACTATGTTGTAAGATATAAAATTTAATTCAAATTTAATTAAATGTGTAATAAGTGTATAATCGAATACAATAATGTAATAAATGAATGTAACTACTTATAATTAATAAATATATAATCTATATTTATTTGTTTTATTTTCTTCCTTTCCGAAAGATTTTGTCTCTTAAAAACACTGTGTATAAAATGATGTTACGAATAACGTTAGTCTATCGATACTTTTATATCTAAGACTAAGCTTGTCATAACTATATGCAGTGTTTATTCATAAGAGGTATCACCTATACAAACTTAGTGTGATTAAAAACCCAGTATAGAGAATCAATTTTAATTTAATTGTTTTACATTTAATTAAAGAATAACTTCTAAATTGCATTTAAGGTCTGCATGTAAGCGAACTTAATTTTTTAACTATTCAGCTAATTCTTTAGTAAAATAGATTGACTTAATAACATCATCCACAAATCACAATATCTGATTTATTAGGTCTTAAATTTTCTGATTTATTTTATATAAACTGGGATTAGAAATCAAACTACAAATATTTCTTTATAAGTATTTATTAATAATAGTTATATTATAATACTCTTTCAATAATTAGACTGATAGGAGTTTCTCATTTGCCAAGGCTTACAAAGAATTAGGAACACTTAATTTTTTAACTATCTTCCCAACTAAATGTTCAGTCTCTTGCATGATATCATCATAGTCACTTCTTACTAAATATTGCACATTTACACTTGCACTATCGGGATCACTGCAGTTTATTTCACTGTTATCATCCAAGTCATGTATTATAATTTTTACTTTGTGACGAACGCGTCCTGTATCTCTCTTTATAATATAAGATGTATTTTCCAGAGACTTCGACTTGTTTTTTTTCTTTAAAGTTTGTTCCTTTTGTTTTTGTTTATTTATCTGACTCTCACAGACTTTTGGTGGTACTTCAGCAAACCAGCTCTCGCTATCTTGATAATAATAAAAAGGATTGGTAACTGGGCCTGAGTCTTCCATCACATTCTGAAAGAATACCAAGAATATTATAACTAAACAGCATTATCTATGGATTTTAATGTTTAATTTAAGATAATCCTAAAAATTACATACCCTTAAATGTTGTGGGTCGACGGGGCTGTAGGATGGCGAGTGTGACATGTTTCTGTATAAAAAAAAAAAACATGTAATTAATTATTACTATTAGTTTAAATAATTATGTTAACAAATTAAAAAAAAAAAAAAAAAAAAAAAAAAAACATACCTTGAAAATATAAAATAATAAACAAAATGACCTGCTTTAGGCAAAGAACACCTGCGAAGTGATCGCTTATTTTATGATACATACCTTCGATCAATAATTATTGATCGAAGATACATACAAAAGTTATTTGGAGCTAATGTGTAACATGAGCACAATTTGTACGTACCTATCTTGTAAGATGAGAATATAACTGTTCCTGTAGTGACAAGTTTAAAGATAGTGCAAAATAAAGTATATATGTCTATGTTAGGTATTAATTAAATTAATTGACAAGATGAAGTTGATCAAACAACCCATATCGCTAAACGTTAAAAATATAAATCTTGGCGAGTCTCCTCAAGAGATTAGACATAGCGCTTTGTTGCCAAATACGATTCGTTGTATAATTTGCGGTCCTTCTAATTGTGGTAAAACAAACGTTGTGATCAGTTTGTTATTGCATGAAAATGGGCTCAAATTTCAAAACCTTTACCTTTACTCGAAGACTAATTTCCAGCCAAAATATTGTTTTTTACGAGAAGTATTAAGAAGAGTGCCTCAGATAAAATTCAATGAGTTCAATGACGATAAAGATGTCATATCTCCGAGTAAGGCTTTACCAAATTCTGTATTTATATTTGACGATGTCGTGTGTGAAAATCAAATAAACATCCGGAATTATTTCTGCATGGGTAGACATAAGCAAATTGACTGCTTTTACCTATCGCAAACCTACTCGAAAATTCCGAAACAGTTGTTACGCGATAATGCTAACTTTCTTATAATATTTAAACAAGATGATGTAAACTTAAAGCATATCTATGAAGAACATGTAAATTCTGATCTACTGTGGAATCAGTTTAAAGACATTTGTAAAACTGTTTGGAGTAACCCTTATAATTTTCTACTTATTAGCAAAGAGTCACCATTAAAGAATGGAAGGTATAGACAAAATTTTGATATTTTTTTTAAACTTTGAATGAAGGTTGTTACTTAAATATGAATTACACACATAAATGCCGTTAGTATTATTATTTTCTTAGCTGAATACAGTTGCTTTTTTTTTTATTGAAAGATGGAGGCAAACATTAAAATGGAATTAGTGAAGTCTGTCGACTCCATAAAGAAAAAAATAAAACAAATGAAAAATCAGGAACATACAATGACCTTGTCACTTGATAAAATGCTAAAACCTGTCACAGATCCTCTAAAAACTCTAGTTGATTCTAATAGATCTGAAGAAAAAATGAAACAAATTGGAAATACAACTCTAAATTACTCTGAAGAAATCGAATCCGATGAAGATAATAGTAGTTCATCTACAAAAATCGATGATTATTACGATGCAAATTTAAATTCTGCCCAATTCGTTGAAGAAAATGCAAAAAAAGAATCTATAGATAATTTAGAAATGTCGTTAGAGGGTGATGATATCTTTGATATTTATGATGGTGTTAGCATACCATTTGGAATTAGAAGTGAAAACAAAACTTTAATGATGGGTAATTTGGCGGTATCATTTTCTAAAATTGATAGTATGAATAACGATAATATCATTTTGATTAAAATCGGCAACAAAGCTTACAATTTAACGGCTGGTCTAAAAGAACTTTTACTTCGGAGAAAACCTGATTTAAAGTTAATATCAAGCGAAGATAAACTTGTATATAAGGATATGTTACAATATACAAATGCACACAAAAGAGATTTTAATCGTAAAGGTCAAATAAAAGGTGACAAAGGTATAAAATATTGTAAAATAATCAAACCCCTATTTTCTGAATCGTCAATCGATGATAAACTTTCTCAAACTAAACTTGGTGGAAACTTGCCAACGCTAAAAAAATACAAAAACAACATCGACTTGGTATATTGGGATGATCCTAACGAATTAGTCGAGAGATTGAAACTATTAGTAGCTTCAAGAGATGCTGGTAATACGAACCATGATAATGAAATTTTATCGATAATTGAAGAATTAAAAGAAGCCGGCATGATTAAAGAATAAATAGTCGTAATAATATGCTTTACATTCAGTATTATACATGAATTCAAGACAAATGTACTGAATTTTGAACATGAGCAAAGCTGATGTGGTAAACGAAATTCATAAAAATGCAAGGGTAAACTTTCCTCGAAGACATGTTATTATGAAAGATATAGATGACCTGTGGCAAGCAGATTTAATTGATATATGCAATCAATTTCGAAGGAAAATAAAAGTTGTAGATTTATTCTTGCTGTTATTGATACATTTTCAAAGTACGCTTGGGCTTTTCCTCTGAAAACTAAAACCAAAGATGATGTGTGTAACTGTTTTAAAATTTTCCTAGCTATTGGACGTGTTCCTAAAAATCTGCAAACAGATAATGGAACAGAATTTTATAATAATAAATTCAAAAAGCTTATGAAGTCTAATGAAATTAATCACTATTCAACCTTCTCAACAAAAAAGGCTTCGATAGTTGAACGATTTATCAGAACATTGAAATCTAAACTTTATAAGGAATTTAGTTTTAAAGGCAACTATAATTGGGTAGATAATACCCTTAATGACATTATTTACAAATACAATCACACTTACCATCGGACAATTGATGAAATCCCCGCTAACGTGGATAACAGTAATAAACAGCGAATATTAGAAAGATATTTAAGGTTGGTAAAAAATGATAGTATAAGAAGCAAGTTTAAAGTAGGTGATTATGTACGTATCAGTAAGTACAAAGGAACATTTGAAAAAGGATATACCCCTAACTGGTCAGCGGAAATATTTAAAATTCGAAAAATACAAAATACAACTCCTATCACCTACTTAATTGAAGATACCATCAGAGGCCAGCCTATTTTAGGAGCATTTTATGTGCAAGAGCTTCAAAAGACAAAACATCATAATGTGTATCTAGTCGAGAAAGTTCTCAGAAGAAAAGGAAACAGGGTTTTAGTAAAATGGCTAGGTTTGTCTTCTACTGAAAACAGTTGGATTGATAAATCGAATATAATATTATAAATAATAATAAAATCTACTCAATAGTTAGTCATTGATGAAGCGTGTAAGTATTTATTATAGTGCTTGATTCAGATTCATTAGTCTTATGATGTGTATTGGAGAGAGTAGTCTTCTCAATTGGCTTATAAATAATTTACCATTTGAGTTGCACTTACCCGGATACAATTATTGCGGCCCTGGCACAAAATTAATTAAAAGGCTTGCAAATAGAGATAAAGGTATTAATAAATTAGACGAATATTGCAAAGAACACGATATTGCCTATCACAAATCATCAAACTTAAAGGATCGTCACAAAGCTGATTTAATTTTGTTAAAAAGGGCAAAAGTGCGAGCAGTTGCCTTGGATGCGAGTGTATGCGAAAAAATTATGGCACGTTTAGTAAGCAAGGTAATGTCTGCAAAAATTAAAACCGGCTCTGGCCTAAAAAAATGCAGCAAAAAGCGCTCTCGGAAAATTACATCGGTAAAAGGGTTAAAAAATAAATTTAAAAATGTTATTAGTAAAACGAAAAGACGCTTTAAAAAATTAAAGCCAAAGTGCAAAAAAGTGGCGATAAAATTAGCTATGGCGGCTGCCAGAGAATTAGCTGACGATTCATCCATTAAACTTCCTCGGGTTATTCCTATACCAAAAAGTGGTGGTGTATTACCTTTGATTCCTATTTTTGCTGGATTATCGGCGGTGGGAGCGTTAGCAGGCGGTGCAGCTGGTATTGCCAAAACTATAAATGAATTCAAGATAGCTAAAAAGCAATTGACTGAATCGAAGAGACACAATGAAAAAATGGAAGCTCTTTGCATTGGAAAAGGTTTACACCTTAAACCGCATAAACATGGGCTTGGAATTTTTATATCAAAAGAAAAAAACTAAGATATCGGCTACCCAAACGAGCCTTAACTAACTTTGATATTTTGAAGTATGGAAATAATATTCCTTATTTTCGAGGTGTATTTATGAGAGATGAGTTCCCTAAACAACCTTTTAAAAAAGAGTGTGGAGTTTTTAATTTAGATAGTTCTAAAAATCCAGGTTCTCATTGGGTAGCCTATGCAAAAAACAATGATTATATTGAATATTTTGATAGTTATGGAAATCTTAAACCACCAAAGGAGTTTATAAAATACTTAGGAGCTAAAGTACACTATAATTATGATAATATACAGCGCGACCACCCTTACAATTGCGGACACCTATGTTTACATTTTTTAAATAATTTTTGGTGTAGTCAAGGAATAAAATGAACAGGATCTCCTAAAAGTGTTCAGTCTACTAGCATGTCTATAACGGTAACCATCTCTGGAAATAAATCTGAATTGGATACATTCTTTCAACCGCCTCTGTATTTATCTGGTCAATATGAGTGCGGTTTGTTATACTTTTCAGTATTAAATTCAATACCAAATGTACGTATTAATAACAACATTATTCCGGTGATCAGAATCGAATGTGATCTTGTACACGGCTCATACTCTAACGGGTTACCAACTCATATAATTCATGAATTTGTATCTAATACTGCTACAGGTCAACGAATTATAGAAATACCGCGAAACCTCATTTACTTTCCAGTGAACAAAAATACTATTACATCGATATCTATTAAGATAGTTGATCAATTTGGGTTCTGTATTAACTTTATAGAAGAACATAAAAATATTGAAGTACGCCTTCATATAAGAAAAATAAAATGATATTATATTATAAAAACCCTGTAGTTAACAAAAAGCGTCCTATTTCTCGTACAACCACTAAGGAGCAAAGACGTAAGAAAAAAGTTATAAAATTAACTAAAGCAAATAAAGATTTTCTTAAAGCCCTAGGTTTAAAAGTATGAATATGCTACAGATTACTGAATTACCACACTTCGATACTTCGATTGAAAGTTATGAAGTCCATTCGTACAATCCCTACAACAACAGCTTTAGAGAAAACGATGAAATCAGAATTCCCATACACCAGCAAGACGTATATGTGCTGCCATCAGCCAGCTCAATTTACGTCGAAGGGCGAGCAAAGTTCTTCGGTAAAGATGGAAATCCTATTAAGAAAACTATTACGTTCAGTAACAACCCTGTTATGTTTTTGTTTCAAGATATCAGATACGAAATAAATGGTATAGAAATAGATCGTATTAAAAATTCTGGAATAACATCAACAATAAAGTCATACGTTTCAATGAATGATGGAGAAAATAAAGTCGCCGCCTTGTGGGGTTGGAACATGGATGGATTTAAAAGCGATGGTTATTTTAGTGCTATTGTTCCTCTTAATAAGATATTAGGATTTGCTGAGGATTACAATAAAATTGTAATAAATTGTAAACATGAACTTATTCTGAATAGAAGTAACTCTAACTTAAACTCTTTTATAGTAACTGACGATGTTGCACATTTTCAAATAGATATTCAAAAAGTGCAATGGCGGGTGCCACATATAAAAGTATCAGATCGGGAACGACTGACGCTTCTTAAACATTTAGAAAGAGACAAACCTATTCAGATAGCCTTTAGAAATTGGGATTTATACGAGTATCCTTTGCTCCCTAAAACTACAAAACATTGCTGGTCTGTTAAGACTGCCTCGCAATTAGAGAAACCTCGGTATGTAATTTTTTGCTTACAAACCAGTAGAAAAAATAGTAAAACCAAAGACAGTTCTCTTTTCGATCACTGTGGGGTTACTAACGTAACTTTGTTTTTGAATTCACAATATTATCCTTACGAGCCTCTATGCTTAAATTTTTCCGAGAACAAATACAGTATATTATATGAAATGTATGTGAAATTTCGTCAGTCGTATTACAACTGTCCTGCAGACCCCTTACTTGACTTAATCGGTTTCAAAGAGAAGGCCCCTCTCTTTATCATAGACTGTTCAAGGCAAAACGATAGTTTGAAAACAGGTCCTGTAGATGTGCGTTTGGAGATTGAATGTTCAGCACCAATACCAGATAACACAGCTGGATATTGTTTAATTATTAACGATCGTCTTGTGGAATACAAACCTTTGAGTAACATAGTGCGCAGGTTATCATGACTGCCATTGTAGATGTTCAAGGTTTCAAAACAGAATCAAATTTATTTATCATTAAAGAAATTGCTATATTATGTAATAATAAAATTCAGGTGTTTTTAATTAAGCCGCCATTTCCATTTCGCGGTTTGACGGAGCCAGAAAAACGGCAAGTTACTTGGATTGAACGTAATAGGAAGATATACTGGGGTGAAGGATTTGTGTCTTACGTAAATTATCAGAATTTGATTGAAAATATTTTAAAAGATAAATGTGTTTACACCAAAGGTATAGAAAAAGTATTATGGTTAAAATATATTTCAAATAATAATAATGTAAATAATTTAGAAGATAAAGATTGTCCTAGTTTGTTAAGCTTGTACAAAAAATATAAAGATTGTCATGATATGTATAGTTGTATTTATCATAATTCAATATGTGCTTTAAAAAATGTTTTATGTTTAAAAAGATGGTGTATAGATAATAAAATTTTGATATAAATATTTTCTTGTTTATTTTTTACGATTACAGTATCCTATCCCTCCCAAACCCATATTTTAGTGTAAGAGAGGAGAGCAGTGGTGGCTCAGTGCTAATAGTTGCGACTTACAAGTTGCAGGGCGCGGGTTCGAACCTAAGCTAGCGTATTAATTTGTGTAAATTATTTCATCACCACTGTTCTCTGAGGAAGTAGACCTTTGTGCCAGCAGTGGGGAAAAAAAAATTACATATTGAAATCTTATCGGTAATCATAAATCGTAAGCACATAACCATCTACCTAGCCTTCATGATCTAATGATCACGTATGTTTCGCGATCTCACTTGCTCTCGCTAACACATTTTTTAGAGACGACCAGACGGTTGTTTCATAGTCTTAAGACGCGGAAAACTTTGCTTGCGCGATGTAGGATTTGTGGTTTTTAGTTCATCCGATGTGTCATAGATGGTGCTGTAGTACTTTTTGTAGTGTATACTCACCGAGGATTTAGCCATGCGAATGCACTTGAATTTTATTACCTCATAACAGACGCAGTTTTCCATCCCTCCCAAACCCCTAAATGTTAATCTTTATAAGTTGCAAGCAATAACTATACAGCCTCATTGTGCTTTTATAATTATCTGCAGCAACAAGTACAGAGTGACTAAACAGAACATGTCTCAAAATAAATACAATCCACGCTATGACATGTATAACACGCATAAAATGCGTGAATTTTCATTTAATAATTATTGGGCAACGGCTGATTCGAGGAGAAGATTAGTGATGGAAATGGCTGATGCTGGATTTTTTTATTGTGGAAATAGTGTAAATGATAAAGCAGCTTGTTTCTCATGTGGAGGTGTTATAGAAGATTGGGAGATTTACGATGATCCTTGGTTGCAGCATGTTCAAAACTTTCCTGATTGCTTTTATTTAAATGCTGTGAAAGGAAAATATTATGTCGACAAATCAAGATGTCTATTTATAAAAGAAACTAAAATATAAAACAATTCGTAAAAATATACATCTACAAAAAAAACAATAAAAAGGAAAAAGAACAAAAGAGACTCGTGAAGGATTTGAACCTCCGACCTCCGTTTCTCCGACCGTAATCGGCGACGCTCTTACCAAACTGAGCTAACGAGTCTCAACGATGTTTCTCTAAAACAATGACCACAGTCGTCAATATGACGTCATGATTATTCGTCCTTAGTACCAGCTGTATTGTGGACCGAATCGCAGGTCACGATATACGGTATAAATTGAAGAGTTCTGTATCACCCGTTCGAGCGAACTGTCGTGAACTGGAGACAATTACAACGAACCGGTAGCAACATTCGCTCATCAGTTTAAAAAACCGTAGTGGATAAAAAGACATCGATAAGTCAATGATAGTAGGTATAAATTGGGGAGTTCTGGATCACGCGCTCGAGCGAAGCGAGAGCAAGTGATCCAGAACCCCCAATTTATACCTACTCCTAGGTATTTAAAAGTAGTCACCCTATGTATTGGTGACCCGTTCACGAGCAATTCGGGTCCTTCTGCACGACGTTTGCTGCCGACCTCAAAGACCATGTATTCACATTTTTGAACATTATATTTCAAACCATGTGCGGCAGCGTAGGCTTCACACGTCTTAAGCAGCTCTCCGATTGCTCCCGCCGACGGACCCAGCAGCACCATGTCATCCGCATAACTGATGTTGTTAATTTTAACCCCTCCAACACTGCATCCATATAGGTATCCTACATCGTGATGTTAAAGTTATCCGCGCTATTGAACATTTACAGTACACCAGTTTCTACAACCCTTGGAGGATCCCAGTTTTTCACAGTAGATGAAGAATTTAACAACCTGTTCCTTATACTTCTAAATTACCTACGCGCTTATAATTTAGCCACAAGCCCCTTTTTAATGCGTACAGTAACTTCAGTCCGCCTAACCATTCAACCCCTGAGTTCGCAAGATTACGTTAATATAAACAAGGACTCTAAGCCAGTTAAAAGTTGAAACCTAATAAACTCTAGCCGTACTTACTGCAAAGCAGATCTAGACTCACATTACCATTCAGAAGCAAGTTACAAACACAAACTTAGATCCTATCTTAAATCTAGATTTAGACCAAAAACAGTTTCAAAGTTGGATTCACCTTGCGATTTACATTCAAGCGAACGACGTTGGCACAAATAATGCTAGTCTTTTAATGTGGCCCGGTGGGGTAGCTTCTACTTTAAAAGATATTATGTATCAATACAATTACATTACATTAATTACATTTATGAATGAATGACAACATCTATGAATGTAAACGAAGCAAAAGAAGTATGTAAGAATCGTAGCATATGGCGCTCTGTAGTTTCTGCCTACCCCTATGGGAAAAAGGCGTGAGTTTATGTATGTATGTATGTAATTACATTTATTGTGCATTATAATTTCTGCCAGGTGCTTCACTTGCGCAAAAAGTGTCTTTCCAAATATGAAATTTGATTTAGTCTATTGATAAAATTCAGAACTAAAGATTTGTTAAAATCACGTACATACCTACGAGTACACAATCCATCCCTCATATCTTGGGTAGGTATTCCACCACTAAGTACTACTTATTTTGAAATTAAAAAGGGTATACAGGTTTGGACATTTTAACTTCCATTCCGATTTTCATCATTTCTAGATTATGTCTGTCTCCAGAATATGATCTATCTCCTTGCTAAATTTAATTACGATCCGTTCAGCCCTTTAGTCGTAAAAAGCCGACAAATAAACGGACAAACAAACAAAGATTCCTTTCTCATTTAGATTCTTATACAGGGTGGAAAGGACATCGACGCATATTCGGACACCGTGAGATCCCTAAATTGTTCTGAAAGGTTTGCTTCCAATTATGGGCGACCACATCATTCTCTTAGTATCTAGATTCTTTAGCAAGTTTGATTAGGCAAAAATCATTAAAATACTACACTTCTATACTTTCAATGAAGTCTAATGGTTAGGTGGTTTCAAAACAATTTATATTTACAATACTATCATCTTGATTATATAAACTCAGCGCTGAAACCAACAACAGTCGTAAACGCATCCGTATCGTACGTTATATAAACGGGTCGCGTTGTGCGCGTGAAGGAAAACGAACCCGGTTCCAACCATCATAAATCCGGCCATTTGGAGGAATCAACGGCCGCTTTCCGGTAATGATTTCAATTATATAGAACTTCAGCTTACGATCTCATTTTGAACGGGAATGAGATAATTTTTCTACAACCGGTAATGACACCGAATGGCTCCGGTTTAAGACTTTAAACGTAACTTCGAAACGCTGGTGATTTCAGGAGCTTAAATAGCAATTCGAAGAAAAGTTAAAGTTAGTTAATTTTCACAGTCATTACATTTGTAAATATGTCAGCACAATGTATCTAGCTGTACCAACTTAATCATGTAATTATCAACTCCATTGCTTATTTTTTTTGCTTAAACCTATCATAGTACAGTACACCTTTTATTCTAGGTGCATCCTCCTCACATCTAATCCGTAATATCATCCATCCATCTAAACGTATACAAAGTTTTGTAAAATCTATTTTAAAAGAGTACCTAAGTATGGAGTTTCTTGCCCATTCTTCTCCATACAAATCTACTTTTTGGAAGGGGCAACTAGAATCATTTTTTAAAGTTAATTTTTGTTCGACGTTCAAAAGTGCCTTATAGGGGCCTAATTGAAATAAATGGTTTGACTTTGACTTTGACTTTTGTCAGATTTTCAGGCTTGACAGCCGGGGCTTAGTCGTTAAATGCCCAATTCGTAAAATGACCAACAGCTTGAAAAAGGGCTAATTCGCTAAATACCTAGTTCTGAAAATACCTATTTCTGGAAATGCCTAATTCTTAAAACTCCCAATTCTCAAAATGACCTATTCTTAAAAAGACCAATTCTTGAAAGGACATATTTTTGCCAATTAGGAAATTCGATTAATAATATCAGTTTTATATGCATATGTATGTTTTTATATTTTTATTTAATAATCATAACTGCATAATAAATGCGTATTCCTTTTTCAAAAAGATTTATAATGCTTTATATACAAACTCAATGGTGTAAACACAGATGCAAGATGTAGTTCAGTATAAATTTCGGTAAGCATTCCAAATTTAAATCACATTCTCCCTCTAGAGGATGAATGAAATTCAGTACAATTTTCTTTCCCTGTTTTTAACAGATTAAAAATGACTATTGGTATGTTAGCTTTTTGTGGCATAGAATGTCACTTTTTTGAGCAAGTGGTACAAAAATATCTTTACCAATGGTTCAACTCGCGTGAGTTGTTCTTTCCTTGGTCCAACTAGTTGTACTTCTGGGAATTTAATGTATCTATGGAACAACTACTAGTAATAAACAGGAAAAGGTTATCTGTCAATGCTGAAGTGCCATAACAACGAAGAAATTTAAAAAGCGTAGACGACGGAGCCCCGCTACGCGGGGCTCCTATTTCTGTCTGTAGGGTTTAAAGGAACCTAACTAACCTAACGTCGGGATGCCCCAAGTCCTGTGTTTTAGACGTTCATTTGTTTTACATAATTCCACCGTTGTACCACGGGTCATAATCATAAATATCAGAAAAAAGAGTTGAACCATGGGTAAATTTACTTCTCCGTAGTAGGTACAACCAGTTGGACATCGCAGTTGTACCACGGGTCGGTCACTAAATATTACAACCAAAATGACTATAGGTACACATACATATAAAATAATAATGATAATACCAGCCTGTTACTGTCCTAAGGCTCGAGCATTGATCACCACGCTTGCTCAAGGCGGATTGGCGATTTCAAACTTATATTAACAACTAGCAGACGTCACGCAGTTTCACCCGCGTAGTTTCCGTTCCCGTGGGAATACGCGGATAAAACGTAGCCTATGTCCACCGGGAATAGTGTAGCTTTCCACCAGTACAATAATTTTTAAATTTGGATCATTAGTTCCGAAGATTACCCCCTACATACAAACTTTCACATTTTACCTCTTTATAATATTAGTATAGAAGTATAGATAAGTCAGTCAGGTTTCATCACGATGTTTTCCTTCACCGATGTCAATGATGTCATGTGTAAGATAAACTTAGAAAGTACATATGAATTGAAAAAGTCACATTGGTACTTGTCCGGATTTGAACTACAACCTCGTGCATGAGAGGTAGGCATCTTAACCTCTGGGCCATCACGACACATACATATAAACAATTAAATTAAAATATACCTGTTTCAAGTACACAAAGTTGGTGTTTGCATCGCTGAACAATAACAAACGAAAAAGTAACTAACTGGCTTTCTTTCTCTTAAATTGTACTTATTATGGGGTTCCACCGGCATCCCTTCTTCCTCAACACTTGTACTGTTGAAGTTGTAGGAAAAGGATAAGCCACAGCTAAGGGTGATACAGCAGCAGCAGTACTTAAACTCGCAACAGGATCGTCTGAGCTGACTTGCACCTGTAAATGACTGTTATCCAGAAGAAAGAACCGTACTATGACAATCTGTTTCGTCACCTATTTTATCGTTAGAGAAACAATCCTCTAAAAACACGTCATCTCGAATTTTTTTATACTTCTTCTAATATTGGTAGGATCACGAAACCTATATGATTTGTTACCGTCACAATAACCAACGAATGTTTTGCTTTAGCACCTAACTTTTGGCGATTGCAAGACGGGTCATGAACATATGCACGACAATCAAACATGTATCCGTAGATGAGAAATATCTGGTTTCCTATTAAACCACATTTCATACAGAGTACGCCTTCCGAATTCTCTATGAGGACATCTGTTTTTAACCGACTTCTTCAAATAAGTAGCAGTACGTACCGCTTCTTCCCAGAACGCTTTTGGTAGATTACTCTCTTGCAGCATACACTGAGACTTCTACACTAAGGACCTATTTGTCCTTTCAGCAACCCCGTTGGATTGTGGGCAAATACGGGACAGTAGTCTTAGTAAAGTAGGTAGTAATATTTTTCGATCGTTCATAATGTGTATTATGTATATTTATTTATGTATGTAAGTAAGTAAGTATTTCCAGAATAAGTCCATTTTCGAATTGGCCATTTTAAGAACTAGTCCTTTTGTGAATTGGCCATTTTAAGAACTAGTCCTTTTGCGAATTAGGCGTTTTAAGAATTAGTCCTTTTGCGAATCAGCCATTTGCCGAATTAGGCATTTGTAGAATGCTAGTCATTTTACGAATTGGGCATTTAACGACTAAGCCTTAGATTCATGGAAAGATATTTGCTACAAGTGTCTAGTCAATTTAGATACTTTGTCATCATTGTCTAAGCCATGTTCAAAGCTGTGCTACTCAGCTTCTACTATCTTCGTAAGCAGTATGTTTTACATGTAGCTACGGTTCGTAGAATGACCGATAAAATTAACAGGCTCTGCAGGTAAAATTTTCTCAGCATGCATCTTTTTTATTGAATCCATGCGGGATTTATGCTGAGAAATTTGCGACAAAGGGCGGGCGTTTGGGTGCTTTTGTAATTTTGAGGTCTTAAAAGTGCTGATTCTCAACAATCAAACAATAAAATCACACGATAAAATCATAACACCCTAGTGCGCCTCACCATCAACGATTGCATCACTGCTTACCATCAGGTGGGATTGCAGTCAAGTACTAGTTTATAATATTAAAAAAAAAAAAAAAAATAACATAACTTTCAGCAATCCACCATCCTTTAGTAATATCTAAATGAGAACAACGTTACTTACCGTATTTCACACTCCAAAAAATACCTACCCTACCTGTCTACTTGTATAATTCAAAGATAAGGAATGACCCCAAATATAATTTATCACCCAAATAATTGATTGCTCCGAATCTAAAATAGGTCAAACAGATAATACAGAAAATGAATTGTTCTGCCGTTTACACCAAGTAATGAATGTTTGTTAAGCAAACGAACGATTAAACAATTTACGAGTTGGCTAAAAAAGCCCCGTTGATACATTTGTACCGTTTGTTTATATTTTGGGCTTATAAATTGTTTTTTTTTGGCTGAACTTAAACGATTTTTTTGGGTGATAACGTTTAGTACTTCATCATTGACTTCCTGTCCTTATTCCAATTTATTGGGGGCAAGCTGAGAGTGTCGTCCT
This sequence comes from Euplexia lucipara, assembly GCA_921972225.1. Classification (NCBI taxonomy): domain Eukaryota; kingdom Metazoa; phylum Arthropoda; class Insecta; order Lepidoptera; family Noctuidae; genus Euplexia; species Euplexia lucipara. Next base: position 19,939,387 of record OV179156.1, read on the forward strand.
CATCTCAATCATCACCTCCTTCTTTGCCGTATCATCTTACACATAATCAATTTATCGAGTTTTTGGTATTCTTCTACTCCTATGGCTCGCCAAATTCATACTCAAAACCTTCCACACAACAGATATAGGTATATGTAAAGTCTTGGTTCTTATTGAATCTAAACATAGAGTATAAATATTATTCTAAAAGATTTGGACTTATCGAAGAATAATCAGTTAATAAAGACACTTACCTCATTTCAGTTTCTGCCTGCCGAAGAGACGATGCCACATCTTCTGATCCTTTATCAATACCTATATTAATATGTGAATGTATGTGATTGTCGGATTTATATTTTACTTTCAAAACTTCATTTTCATTTGCATGTATTTACTATATAAGTATTTTGATTTGTTTAGACATTATAACAAATCAAAATGTATTGTAAATACACTATAGTAATGGGTTATGTTTAGATTTGATAAAAGCTGGAACTTACAACGTTTTCGTCAAACTTTTGGTTACTTTAGCGCTCGCTTTAACTCTTGTCCTGGCCTTTAAAATACCTTTTAAACCTTATTACTTTAAAATCCTGAGACAGCCAGAAATGCTTACTTCAAAACTAATTTGCCAGTACAGTGTATAAAAATGTAATGGCACCCGAAGTTTCTCATGCAACTCTTCCGCCACAAACACGAAAACAAAAACGAAATGCCATTTGCCATATATTATTTTTATAACATTGTTTCTTACGGCCTTGAGTCTCGTGTCGCTAACATTTGGTCCCCGAGGGAATGTCGGGAGCATTCCTCCCCTTAATATCTCGCTCCATGGATTTCTGCGGCCCTAGTACATGTGTTGGTATGTCGTCATATTCAAAGGTGACGACTCTTTCAAAGGAAAACTGGGGTTGGTCTTGTATTAGGTCTTGCCTGCATTGCAAGAAGATTCCAGGAGGCACTAAAATTAGCTCTGATTGTCTGAGTTTTCTGTTTTCTATTTCCATACATTAATGTTTTAATTGATATCATTTCTAAATATAATTTATTCAAAATGATTGAAACGGGTGATTTATTTATGCAAAACCTTAACTATTTTATACAAAACTAAAAAAAAACAATAACTAAACCTAACAAAAACTAATTACAAAGCGTCAAAAAACTCTTCTGCATCGCTGCCAGCTGGTAAAGTGCCCAAAAGACTGGCGGCATTGCCACGTTGAATGGCAATGCTTAGCCTCTGGCCATAGTAGAGCCCAGCCCTTGGGTCTCGGGAAGCGTCGACCAAACGTTTGGAGATGTCTTTGAAAAGAAGACAAGCACTCGGACCCCACGGCCCAAGAGTTTCAACCCCAAACGGCTCGAAAGTATAACTACTAATTTATTATTATTTATTCCTACTATCATGTAGTTCTAAAGTTGCCAGGGAGTTTGTTCCGCCACTTTTCTTTCCAATAAAAACGATTTGACGAAGGGTAGGCTTTTTGGAGGTTGTCTCATGTAGTTGCAAAAAGTGCTGATCCTCAGCCTAACTTTGATTTTTAAAAATAATGATTTAAGTACCTATAAACATGAAAATTTTTATATTAATATCTACGAAATAATTACATTGTACCTAAATGGTTTTAGATGTAGGTATTTTATGGAATATTGCTCTCATGAATGGAGGTGAAATTTGGAAAACTCAAAGTTTATATTGTATGAAAAATAGTGCAGAAAGCGGTCGAATTTCGACCTCCAGAAACGAATTCAACTTTAAATTCTTTTGCTGATGAAAGATTAGTGTGACGCACGTGATTGATTTATTACAAACTGGGATATAAAAATAAATAATGGTGATTGGATTTATACTCTAGCTGAAAAGTCAGACATGTAATACAGTCTAGATAATGTACGTTTTATGTTGATTGAGGGTCATTTATATTAGATACCTATCACATTCAGCGACCTCGTAAAAATGTAGTCACAAAAACGTCCCTAGATATTTTTTGTCGTCGACTCTTTACGATCAGTGAGTAAAGGGATACGCGAAGTACAAATTAGTTGTCCTAAAACACTGCTTAGAGCATAAAAAGCCAGATATACGATAGTTTGAACAAGTGATTGAAGAATTATTTCTTGACTTTTCGAAGTTTTGAGTCATTTTTGAGTTTATACTAGTAGCCCAAGCACGAATTTCTTGCAAACTATCGACTTATTCAAATAGTAAATTGTACTATTTTTGTAACATCGCCTCTACATTGCGTGCCTATAATATGAAAAACCAATTTCTTATTAAAACAAATATGAAGCCGATTTCTGTTCAAATACTTCCCGCAAGATATAACAGCATAAATGCTTGTCGCCAAGAGACCTTACGTCGAATCGTACAATTATAAAATTAAAATTGTATTATTATTAAAGTTTGAAGACTCCATTCATATTTTTGAGTGATACGAATGTATTAGCCTCATAAATTTAAACCTAAATGTTGCATTTGGCGTTACGCTTAAGTACAGACGCCAGCACATAAAGTTACCCCAATGTGTCAAATTTCTTTGATAGTTTTTCAACTTTAGGTCAAACAGAATAAGGCTCATATTCGATTGGGAAAATTTGACACTTTGGGGTAGCTTGATGTGCTGGCGTCTGTACATTAAAAAATTGTACTACTAGGGCTACTGGCCGGTAGATTCAGCAAAAGTCAATAAATAAAAACTTGACTAAAGTGAACTGTCTGCCTGTATGCAAGAATTGTTCAATTCACCTTCACTTCACTTACATGTTACCAGGGTTTTTACGGAATAGCACTGCTACTCTGCTGTGCGCGTGTCTGCGTCTTTTTGATATAACGCCCGCATTCCTCAAAGAGTTTGTCAGAGGTTTACACCCCTATTCCATTAGTGTTTAAATCACATTTAATAGAAGGCGAGCTTATTACCACCAATCCGGCACAAATCCAGTCTCCAGGCTGCTACTGAGAAATTCCTGATGGAAAAACCAACTACACTTTGTTTCATACGGAAATCGAATCCAGGACCTCATGCTAAGCAGGATCAACCACTAGATCATCGACTCAGTCAATAACATACCAGCTGGAAAAAGCTACTGAAGTAAATAGTTTGTTGGCTCACGCAGCATTGTTCGACGTTTTAGTGATGATATACTACGAAGCACTTTTGCAGTAACAGTAACTAACATTTCTACTTACCCCCTAACTGCTAAGTGCCACTAACACAGTATACGGGTACCAGGGGAGCATGAATCATGTAGCGGTGTAATAGTGTGCTCGTATTACGCTAACGAGAATTAACCCACTCTTTATGAAGCCGAGTTTCATGACCGAACTATGCAACCCAACATTACCTACAAGTTACAAAGTTTAATAAGAACTAATTTCGAGTATACGTCTGTGTCTGTTAGAATTAAAAGCATATCTTTTTCAATTATGAATAGAGTGCATATTCCACTGCATATTCCAATGGAGTATATGCTTAGGTGGTTTAGTTACGTTGAAATAATGAATGAAAGGCGACTAACAAAAGGTATTAATATGGCATATGTAAGTGGTAACCAGTTTACCCAGGGGGTATCGTGTGGCCCAGTAACCAGGTTGCGGAGGCTACATAAGTAGTCTTCCATTTAAAAAACTGCGTCTGGTTAGACTGGAAGCCAACTCATAGCGTCTGTACAAAAATCGACCATTCATAATAATATCATACGTACATGTATAGATGACACAATTATCGTTTGTGCCGTTATTTTTATCGATGATAGGGTGTTTGTTTATTTACCCTTACGACGCCTTAGGCCAAAGCCTCTGAAAAGCTCTACAATAACGGAAAAGACATTTTGTTTGGCTATAGAATATACTTTAAATGTATACAAAAGAAAAAAACTAAATAATGCCCAAAGCCGATTAAGAAAATGATGAACATAATTCCATGTATTTACCCCTAAATCCCAGCTCTAACAAATATCCTTATAGAACAATACAAAAAGCTGCTAATACATTTTCCCCATTCACAGATTATGACAGAAATCCGGAAGATAAAATCGTGTTGTTACAATACCAAGAAGATAAGCCTTCAGAAAATAACTACCAAATAACATCAGCCAACAAAGACATACATGAACCAAAATAATGGATCATAAAAGAAACTGTTCAGATAGAGGCAACACTAATAAAACGACATCATTTCACTTGATCGGTTTATTTTCCTTTACATTAGATATTTTTGCTTTCAAAGAAAAAATATTTAGAAGCTATTCTGGCCGACTAGGTGGTACACAGCGTTAACGTTAAAGTTATAAAGAGGTGAAAAACAAGAGAAAAAGGGTCAGTCTTATATTTGGGAAGTTTGTATAATAAACAATATTATATTTACAAAAGTTTAGCTGGAATATACGGACAGTAACACAAGTTCCAACTGAATGTCTTCTCTCGTTTATTTTCATGAATTTCCTTGCGTTGAATTATTAAATGTTAACTGGATACCGCAATGCTGACGTGGAGTTTTTAATCTAATGAGACTGAAAATGTTGGAATATTTACTTTTTTGAACTTTACAATTAACATACGAAGTAAAATTGTTTTTTTTTAATGTATTTCTTTCTTTTGCTTCTTTATTTGTAGCATTTTATATGAATGTGGCAGTTACTTAAGTCACAAGATATTTTAAAATTGAAAGTCATTTTCAGTCAAATATGGCTGAAAAAATCTGTCCATATATTCCAACGCATAGGAAGACGCTTACTCGAAATACATAAAAAGAATGTCTAGGGAACAAATCAGGTTGACTAATCGCTCTCATTTCATTACCCAACGTATCAACAAATTCACTTTAAATGCAATATTACAATATTAATATTGATAACAATCTTACGTATTTACCTCACAGATGTCACACATCGTCCATGTCTTAGCGTTACAACTATTTACATTTAAATTAATAATCACTTCGAAATTATCATAAAGTACAATAAAAATTGGGGAATAGTCTAATTGACTGCGGGTTTCTTGGTACCAGGTCACCTCAGGGCTGAGGCGTCCAGTACCAGAGGCCTGGGCTAAAGGGAGACAAACTCGGGTGGTGGAGGCGGTAAGGTCAGCACTGGTGTCTCGGACACTTCAACATTCTCCGTGCTAGCTCCCGGTAAAGACCAGGTAGAGCTGCCTGTAGCTGTCACTCTGGGACCCATGTTGTCGTATGCTGGAGCAGCTGCACAACATGTTCTATTCCTTCGAGGTAGTGTTGCACCACCACTCAATAGATCAGGGTACTTTGCAGGCTCTCCACGGCCAGCTACCTGGACAGATATGAATATGTTACCGTACGGAACTGGCACCGCAAACTCTGCAGGCGGTGGCGGAAACGCACCCGGGGTACCTTCTATGGTAATATGAACAGGATCAAAACCGCAACCTCTAGGAGGCTCATCTGACATACGTTCTGTCATTTGGAAATCACACGGTGAGGCCATGTCACCGATAGATCGATCACAACTTACGACGACAGATGCATCTATTAGTCGTTTATCTTGGTCAGTGAAACTTCTACTCGGTGGAACTCTACGTCTCCTAAGATGCCAACAGGCTACTGTTCCAATGAACCCAAGTGTTGCGAGAATGCCTAGCGCTCCGAAAACAACTCCTAATAAATGTGGAATCCCAGGTGCCGTCCGAGCCGTCGCTGTCTGTGACCTTGGTAGAACAAGACTTATTATAGCCCTCGCCTCACCCGCCACACTTTTAGCTACGCACGTCCATTCCCCGGCCGCACTTGACGTCACATTTAAAAGGGTCACGTTGACCCATCTTACACTACCCGGCACTCTATCTTCCGAGTCATCTTCAACACTCGTCTCTGTCTCTTCCATATCGCAATCTACTGAACTATTATGTACATCGACACCATCGAAAAGCCACGTCACTTTAGGTTTCGGTACTCCGTGCACCCAGCATCCGAACGAAGTAGGTAATCCAATTTCAGCTCTGACGACTAAAGTACTTGATTTTATTTCGGGTGGACACGACATGCTCTCACCCGAAACGTGTCGCCACTTGTTTCCAGCTTGAGTCGAAGGTTCTACACAAAGCAAATCCTCCGTACCCAATTTGCTCTCCAGAAACCAATCCTTAAATTCCCTTAGCCTACAATCACATCTCCACGGATTACCGGACAAAGACACCGTCTTCAACGCAGGCAAAGAAAACGTGATCAAACGAAGGAATGTAAGCTGATTTCTACGCAAATCGATGGTCTCTAAAGATTTTAAATTCCTCAAAGCATTTGTGTGTATTGACCTTAATCTGCATCCGTCTAACAAAAGCATTCGCAAATGCGGTAAAGGTGGGAACTGATCCGCTATGAGCGTGGTCAATGGGTTGTTGCTAAGCACAACTAGTCGTAATCTTTCGTTGCCTCGGAATATGTCCCTCGGGATATGGGACAGATCGTTGTCTCCTAGATCAACTTCTATTAATATTCTTAATTCTAAGAATGCGTCAGGATGTATTGACCTGAGGCTGGTCGCTCGGAGGTTTATTCGTTGTAGGTTCAGGAGACCAATGCTGGCGAAGACTTCCTGCGGCAGGTTCCTGAGCGGGTTGTCGTGTAGGTCGAGAACCTGTATGTCAGATGAGAGAGCTGGCGGGCGGCGCAGGTCTCCGGAGGCACACGTCGCTGTCTTCTTGCCGGAGGACCATTTACACTTGCAAGTGGAGATATGGGCGCAGTCGAGCCAGTCGCTGGCGGTCCTCGCGGCGCACGTCGTGAATATAACGATCCAGTACCACCTGGCCCACGCCACACGCATACTCATCTCATTTCGACTTTGTGTTTACATCGGCGGACTGCCTGAAACAACAAACAGGAGCGTTAATCAAACTAGATTAGTTAAACAATGCGGGACCTAAAACACAATGGTTGGCTATCGTTCCGTTGCAAAATCATATTTGTGTTACACAAACAGGTGGCTTGCGTCAAACTGGACGTAAAGCTTTTTTTGTTTCGTGTAATTTCGGTCAAGGGTACGATATCGTAAATTCCGAGAATACTCTCATCCCATAAAATAAAGTCTTACGCAATCCCCGTGAGTTCGGAATATCATAAAGATGCTGTGGGCATTTTATTCATTTATGTAATAAGTTACACGCGACAGTAAAGATGATGTACTTTTATAGTTTACGTTAGTTTAGTACGTACACTTTTTTGTAATAACTAATAACACATGACATTTTGATTAACTTAAGATATATTAACAATGACACTACATTATTATTTTAAATAGAACGTTGATGTAAGCCAATCTAGAATCATAACGATCCTGACGTTATTATAATACTTAGTCTTCGCAATGTACCAAAAATCTATTGGTTAAACTTCCCAAATAAACAGGTAGACGTTTCCATTCAACCGGACATATCCGTACAATGATAGGGAAAGTCCCAACAACATACAAACAAAAGCCATTAGGGGTCTCTGTAGTCAATTAATCCTACGTGTAATTAAATTAGTTTGGATACATTTGATGACATTAATTTGGAATGTCATCTAAATACATAAGCTCTAAAGGACAGCCGTTGTGTACGTGAAATAGATCGTTATTATTATCTGTGGTGTCGAGATATTCTGGTGGTTAAGGCCTCGTCTTTCGTGCATGAGGCTGTGACTTCAAACCTAGGCAAGTACTTACTTAAGAGACTGGCCTGTTGGTCTAGTAGTTAGTGACCCTGACTGCTATGCCGGAGGTCGTGGGTTCGATTCCCACCCAGGACAAATGTTTGTGTGATGAGCACGATCATTTGTTCTGTGTCTGGGTGTAATTTATCTATAATATGTATGTATTTATAAATATATAAGTATGTTTATCAGCTGTTTAGTACCCTTAACACAAGCTCCGCTTAGCTTGGGACTAGATGGCGTTGTGTGAAAAAGTTGTGGAATATTTATTTATTTATTTATATTATTATCTGTAGTGTCGAGATATTCTGGTGGTTAAGGCCTCGTCTTTCGTGCATGAGGCTGTGACTTCAAATCTGGGCAAGTACTTACTTAACTTATGTCACGTTTGTTTTTTTTGTGTTATCTTTATCATATTATGAAGTACTATTCTGTAAAAAATATCCCATGATAATGGAGGTGAAGGATAGGCCAAATGACATATTGTCAATATTGTCATCCCATAGTAACGCTAAGGAATGGCAGTTCACTTCACCTATTTGCATATGATAATTACGTAACAGTAAAATAGACGGGCTGGTAGATAAATATGTTATTATTTTAAGAATAACAGTTAAATTCTTGATCCAAAGTACAGACGCCAGCACATCAAGTTACCCCAATGTGTCAAATTCCTTTGATAGTTTTTCAACTTTATGTCAAACAGAATAAGGTTCATATTCAATTGGGAAAATTTGACACATTGGAGTAACTTGATGTGCTGGCGTCTGTACATTTATGGTATTAATTTCAATAAAATCTATTTTTTAGTTTTTGTCTGTTTAAGGTACCTTCAAAACTGCTGTACTGGTTTTTTGGGACGATTGCTGGTATAGAACGGTAATAAAGAGTAACTAAGCCTTCTTAATATTCGATGGAAGAGTAACGGTCAAAGTCAAAGTCAAAAGTATGAGAAAAGTCCTTTTTCGTGCATTATCGGATCAACAAGGTTCTAGTTTAATTAACTTTTAGATTGTTTTATTAAACATCGCACTGATTTCAATCGCTGTTTTTAACTCAAACGTCTAAATTTCTCATAATTATTTTAAAACTAAAACTGAAATAAAATGAACTGTCCGAATAGTTTCCATATTTTATTTTGTTACAGCTGTTGGTTTCTATCAATAAATAAATAAATAAATAATAAATAAATAATTAATAAACTTCGGATGAATTTATTGTGTGGAAGATTTTAATAAATACGGCTGTTAGCCGCCTGATTTTATATCAATTTTCGTGCCCCCAGCGCCCCACTTATAAATCGTCAATACATTTCTCATGAATGCCTGAATTAGCCTATTTTGGGACGATTGTAAAGTAGAACCAAAAAATTAAATTGGACAAACATTTTTTGTCGTATAAATACGACTCAGACAGCCCGAAAATGGTTGTCGGATAAATCCGACTTAGGCGGTTATAGAGTTAAGATGACGCGCTTGCATCATCCATTATTATGCGCACAGCCAAGGAGAGGAATTCCCTGTCTGCATCGGTGTTCTCAAGTTCATATGACCCCAATCTGTGTAAGTCACGAGTTAATAGGCTTCTTTTGGGTAAGCTTGTTCCATCATCGACTATGACTCTGTCCTCGGGACAAGATTGAAGTCAAGAGTAGACACGTTAAATGTTTAAAAAAAATATGGCTAATAGAGATATGGCTATACACAAAATTATGTAACAGGAAGACATGCTGCAGAGACAAAATAAAAAAATCAAATTCGTCTTTTAAATTTAGACATATTAAGCGCTTTCGCTTACTGAACCGCCATATAGTTAACAAAACCCATTTTGGATTGACGGTGCCCGATTAATCGGCTGTCTAATTGAATTGCCCAGCCACTCGGCCGGCTGATGACGGGAAGTGTAAACATCATCACTGAACCACTCTTGATAGGCTTACGATCCACCTGAGTGTGCGAGAGTGTAAACAAAGTCGGCTGAGTTTAAGTTTGAAATGTGAGCGTGCTACGGGAATGCGGGGAAGCTAGAAATTGCCAGCCCATGATTGTTTTTAGAGCAGAATAGTATAGACATTTATTTTGGATGTATTATCCTACTTAATATTATAAACGCGAAAGTTTGTGAGTATGGATGGATGGATGGATGGATGGATGTTTGTTACTCTTTCACGTAGAAACTACTGAATGGATTTTAATAAAATTTGGTATGGAGTTAGCTGACACCCTGGATTAACACATAGGCTACTTTTTATCCCTATATTCCCACGAGAATAGGACCTACGCGGGTGAAACCGCGGGACGTCTGCTAGTAGGTAATAAACTAGGAGCCTGTATGATTTCATCCCCGATGGCCATACTTCAAATATCGTATACAGCGAAGCATTACTGTAAAGTAAATTTTTAGCTACCCAAACGACGGTACCTATATGTAATTCAAAATATGCTGCCCGAAAAGTCACCATTCCACGCGGACGAAATCGCGGGCACAGCTAGTAGGTAATAAATATGTAATAGCCATCGTAAGTGCTACTGCTGAGCATGAGGACCCGGGTTCGATACTCCGATATCCGAGTCATTTTTCCTCAATACTCGTACATATTACATCTATATTAAAATCACATCTTTTCTTTTTTTTTCTTGTCAATTACTAAATATTAATTTGATGTGTGTAATGGACGAATTTAAAATCAATTGATGCTGTCTAGCGTACTGCCTCTTATATTTGTAAGCCGTTCATATATTTGAATGTAACATCTTGCATGCCATGTGTGTTTCACTCATGTTTCGAACAAACAAAATGATCTTTTATTGCTATCTCTCTTTTTTCTATAATACCCAATGAGATTTTATCTTGAAAACTTTATTAGTAACTTAACAAAAATCTAAACGTTATGCAATTTAGAGTAAAAAGAACATCAGGTTTAACTTGGACATCCACCACCTTTGTCCTTGCACTCTGTATAAATCTATTACCTAATAAAAGGCGTACTAAGTACATAACATAACATAACGTCTGGACTCCGTTAAGGGTTAGGCAGACTAAGGTGTGCCTACACTATTATAGCGAACACACGTTAACGATTACATAATTGATAAGCAATTAATATTCACTAAGATCGAACCTTAACTAACCTAGGTTGTACTAAGACCACAGTAAAACAGAATACGTAATCAACTGGACCTCAGGTCTCACTGAAAGCGAAGCAGAATGGAGGCGATTATATTTTGATGCAGCGTTGGAAGGCCTCCCACAAGGTTGCCTGACGACTTGGTGAGAGTTGCGGGAATCCGATAGATGTGAGACGCACAGGACTGGTCATTGTGGCGATATTTGGAGGAGGCCTATATCCAGCAGTGGACCTCTTTACTAAATTTTTAAGTTCTTTTTTTATCATTTTGTCTGGCAGTTTGAGTACTTAAATTATGGGACCCACAAATGTACTTTCTTTGGTACCTATTGTTCGTCAGCACTTAGAGCTCCTCAAGTTCCGAGTTGAGCTCATGATTACTGACAAAATATGCTTGCACTGACTGTTCTGGTCCCCTCATCTGTGTGGTTCTTTCCTCAAAATACCATATCAGACACTAATCGGCATGGCCAAGATGATGTCTGGACTTTAAAAGAGCCTGACCTCTGAGTTTCTTTCGGTATTTCTTCTCAGAGTGGTCAGATAGTGACCTATTATTTATTGTTAGGTTTAGTTAGGTATTTTATTTTTTTTTATAGTTTTTGTATTGAAATTATATTAATATATTTAACATTAATTTTATGATGTTTTGCTTACTTACCTACTATGTTTTTTACTGTTTATTAACTGTAATTAAGTTAAGGTGTACATACATTTTACAGAAAAAATTAGTTAAAAATGGACCTATTTACAGAAATAAATATTATTTTATAATTTTAAGTATAACTCCAAGTTTCCTTACGATGTTTTTCTTCATCGATTTTATGATTTTTTTAAAACTGAGACAGTACTTTGGCAAATGACAGGTTGATAATAATAGTGTTTGTCTCATTAATTTAAACACAAATGCTTTTTATGTATTTTTTATTGCAAAATCGTTCTACTATACATTACGTTTAAATCAAGTTCGTTCTAGGTTGTCCGGTTAAAACGCCATTTTTCCTAAATCATACAAACAAACATACTATATGTAGTATGTTTGTTTGTATGATTTAGGCATTAAAATGGCGTGGCGAAAGGTGTGAGATTATGATCTCACACCTTTTTTCCATGGGTGTACGCAGACACTACAGAACGCCACCTACTATGATTCTTACATACTTCTTTTGTTTCGTTTACGTTCAGACATCGCGGTCGGGCGAGATTTTTTTAAGGACATTACTAACAAAGGTCTTTTTGGTGTGAGGTGGATGTTCTCCGCCCCAGCGTGGTCAAAAAGGTCTGTCAGACTCTTACTGGCTAAAAACCAACCCATAATTCATCTCACACTTGCGCCGAGGGCCACAGGAACAGAAGATACTTCTGTAACCGACTTCCGACTGATCAAGAAAGATCATTTTACTTTTTTATTGGTGCGGCGCGAAATAATATAGTGCCCATTCACTCTCCTCATGGATGTCCCAGGGTTCTCGCCCGGGGGAGGGCGGAGGGGTCTGTCCAACTCTTACTGACTAATAACCACCCTGGGTTGCATCTCTTCCCCGCCTAATCCCGCAAACCAACATAGATCCTTAATCGAGGTCCAAGATACAAAAATGTAAACTTTCAATTCCAGATACATCGCCCACGCTCTGTATACACAACGCGACGTATGCCGTTCCTCACTCTCCTCATGGGTATCCTCGGGTCGTCCGGGGGAGGAAAGCGGAGAGGACTGTCACACTTTACTGACTAAAAACCACCCTGGTACCACATTCAGGAAACCACCAAAGTTTCTTAACCGAGGTCAAAGATACAAAAATGTTAACTTATAATTCCGTCCAAAACTCTAGACACATCGCTATCGCTCTGTTTACACAACGCGACATGTGCCGTAATCCATCGTCTAATGAAATTAGTTGGTACACCGGCTCGCTTGATGACAGGAAGTGTAAGCACTGCACTACACTTCTAAAGCTAGGCCTGTGCCACGAATTAATTACCCCTTGTTAATGGAAGGAGCAGGTAAGGGTAACTTTAGGGTCAGTTTGTGGTGAGCATTTTGAGTAGGGTTCGAGTTTTATGGAAAAGTTTTGGGTAAAAGTACACAGTTTGTAATAATTTTTAACCGACTTTCAAAAAAGGAGGAGATCTATGTTCGTGTGTATGTATTTTTTTTTTTTTTTTTTTTTTTTTTTATGTATGTTACCTGATTTCTCCCCCATTTGTGGACTGATTCTCAAAATTCTCCGTAGAGTGTACTCCTGAGGTGGTCCCATTTTAATTTGGTGAAGATCTGGTGCTGATCTTCGGAGATATACAACGGAACTCTTCAAAAATAGACTGCAAATCTGTCGTGATTGCTGGAATCGCTTGGATGTTTATTGTTTATACAACATCATGACGTATCATCACGCCTGTATGCTCTGAGGGGTACGCAGGTGTGTACAATTATACCTAGATTTCGACAGTTGTTACTGTAAATGTTAATTTTCATTTATTATATATAGGGATAAGTGGATAACCCTATTATCATGACATGTTTTGTTAACAATTAACAATAAAAATAAAGTCATGGCAAATATTTTGTATGGGCACAACTAAAAATGGAAAAATAAAAAACTTTTTTGCAAAAAATAAAACCGACTTCAAAAAAAACACTAAACGGTGTAAAATAACTCTAAATTCGGAAGTCGGTGGCCCATCATGAATAAGACAAAACCACCAAAGCCACAGACTTCCTAATTTAGAGTTATTTTACACCGTTTAGTGTTTTTTTTGAAGTCGGTTTTATTTTTACAGTAGTGTTTTTTTAAGAATGGTACAGCTTGCTTGACAGAGGACGGTATCAACGCAATGTTTTTTATCAGACTTACAAGACCAATAAAGCCACACACTTCTGAAGTTAGAGGGATTTTATACCTTTTAGTGTTTTTTTAAGGTCGATAGTATTTTTAGTTAAGGATAGATAATTAAAAAGAAGTTCTTATAGTTCCGTAATAAAATTAAAAACAAATAAACAAAACATACATATATTTAACACAACACAAGCACACATAACACAAGCTCTCAAGCTTAACTTGGGACTAAATGGTGTTGTGTGAAAAAGTTGTGGAATATTTATTTATTTATTTATTTATTTAAGATAATATTTGTGAGAAACACGCCTGAATTAAGCCGAAATAAAAGTTCTGTATAGTTGTAGCAAGAGTGTATGGGAAAATATAATGGTCTTTATTGAATTACAATGCAATGTGCAATGAAAACTCAAGATAGTGAAATAGCGTTAGCATTTACATTGTGTAATTTATTTCAGCACCACTGCTCTCAAAAACGGTGAAGGAAAACATCGTGAGGAAACCGGCATGTCCTAGAACCAAAAATTCGAAGACATGTGACATCTCTACAGATTCGCGCTGGACCTACCCATCTAACGCAAAATACGCGCTTTTACGTGGAGTTGCGGATACCAGCCCGGTATCTTTATCTTTTTGAGATGCTAACACATGTACCTACGTGTTATTAGTGTGTATGTTTAGGTTGGTAAGGTTCTTCAGAAAAGTTAGGTGTGTAGTATCGATGGTACTCGAAACCAGCGCGGCATCTTTAATTTTTAGGTCATCAACCTGGAGTCAAAGTTTATGCCAACCATAGGCCTCTTTCTGACTTGGCTCCACATGCCGTTAAGACATACCTCTGATGTATGGCGGTTTCCTCACGATGTTTTCCTTCACTAAACATAACTGGTGAAATGTGACTGTAGTTACACCCTGCCCATCATGCCATCATGGAATACAGGCGTGTTTTGTACCTGCTTACAGCCTGCCCCAGAGAAAAGAAATCATTTTAGCTTTTAACGTAACTCGTAATCTTAAAAGTCACCCAAGTGTTACGCAAACCCGAATAAATCTTCCTATCTAGAAACCCCAGTTTTATTTAAAACACGATCACATTAAAACCTCAGTCTTCCCAGCAAACGAATAAAAAGGCATTCCAACAGTAAAAGAATAGAGGTTTTATTTGTCCAAGTGAAATTACCCCATGGCTTCTATTCGCGATAGTGGAGGCTCATTACCAATGTGCATGCATAAGAAGCACATCTACATAATAAGGCACACATAAATGTCTCTAATAACAAAATGAAAGTCTGTATTCATGTTTTGTTGGTACCTTTTTTTCGTAATACGTTTCGGAGGGTTTTATTTTTTTGGTCTAGTATGTTAATGGCTTGTTTGGTTGTTTGTAACGCGCTACGTAGTTACTATGTCAGCCATTCTGTAACTGCTTTGAATTTGCGTTATTTTTCTCTGCAGATATACGCGAGCTACATATCATTTTCTAAGCGTGTAGACTGCAATCTACCTAAATTATGTCGGCCCAGAGTTTGGCTAATATTTTGGCGAAATCAGTTTTTGTAAAGTGCACCTGACAGGGCAGGATCCGAAATTAAATTTTCCGTCATTTGTGGAACATCACCACATTTACACTCCGAGGCGGAGCCGTCTATGAATTTCCATAAATAGCATCTTAGTTAACGAAACTTAACATTACCGCTGAATCCCTAAAGTAAATAAGGATCGTACCAGTCTAACACTCTCACGCTATGGCAAGGTTATGTAATGAAATGTCTAACTTGACGTATTAACCTATCGAAGTTTTCTCTATGAGTTTCGCGTCATGCAGAAGTTCCCTATCAGTGCTGACAATGTAGGTACTTCTATGTAATTCAAATTGTTTTGTTTTAGTTGTGTCCTAGATTTAAAGCCTTCTGGGTACACTTTTTATTTGTCTCTTTTTGTCTCTTTTATATTTCATTGTGTCAATAATAAAAAAAAAACAACCAACTTCTTAAAAAAAAACTAACAGGTGAAAAATAACTCCAGTTTCGGAAGTCTGTGGCTTTGGTGGTTTTGTTTTGTTCATTATTGGCCACCGACTTCCGAAACTGGAGTTATTTTTCACCTGTTAGTTTTTTTTTAAGTAGTCGGTTGTTTTTTTTGTAAAAAAGTTTTTATTTTGTAACTTTTAGTTGCTTTGTATGTAAAGAAAGTCTTTCAAAACATGAAAGAATCATTTAAATTGGATAACAATTGCTAAAGAAGTTCTATCTCTAAACATTAATCTGTACATCTCTGCCGGCCCCTTTTAAAATAGAATGGCGTAATGTTATGTTGTGGAAATACAAAAGCTCAGCATAGACATCTGACAATAGCAATCGCGAATAATTTGCTGTTATGCGTTGAAGAGTTCCGTTGCCTGTCTTTTTCATCAGTTTTTCCTTCACCAAATGATACTTTCTAAATGAAAATGCTTGATTTGTTACTAAAAATGTTGAAATCGGTGCATGTGTTTGTGTGCCTATATTTTTTGAGGAGTTCCCTCAATTCCTCGAAGATCCCTCATCAGATATGAGTTTTGATACAAATGGGACCAATCTGTTAGTATACCCTATCAAAAAAAAAAAAGAATTTTTAAAATCGGTCCATAAATGACGGAGTACTGAGGTAACAAACCCTAAAAAAAAAAAAATACAACCAAATTGAGAACCTCCTCCTTTTTTTGAAGTCGGTTAAAAAATATCCCTTGAAGCGAGTGAAACCATGAGCAACTATTAGTTCTTGGGCAAACCTTCATATAAATTACAAAGTCCATGTAATATTCCTTTTAGGCTGTTCACTATGTAGCAAAACAATTCTATCACAATGTATTCAATACTCATGCTCACAGTATTTATGTATTCAACTGTTTATTTCCTGTAAAGAAGATTTATTATACCCAATGGTAGTAAATGGTACCACTTAATGTTGCTCTGACATTCAGTACACAGAAATACATCTCGAGATTGGATTTAAATTTTAGTCAACATATTATTTTTATTATTTCTGATAAAAGTAGTGCCGGTGTAGTGAGAAGTTGTATGGAAATCGGTTATCATGTATGGAACAAGAAAGATTTAAGTTTTAATGTGGAGGGAAGAGTAGAATGTGTGTTTTCTTCTTTCTAGCAAAAAACCCTAGAAAGTGGTTAAAAGCGGGCGGGCGTGTAGGAATAATTAACTTTTGATTTTGATTTTGAGACGAAGACCTAGGAAATCTATACTAATATTATCAACAGGTAAAATTTGTTTGTAAGTTTATATGTAGGGGGTAATCTTCGGAACAAATGATCCAATTTTAAAAATTATTGCACTGGTGGAAAGCTACACTATTTACGGATGACATAGGCTACTTTTTATTTCTGTAATCCCACGGGAACAGAAACTACGCGGGTGAAACCGCGTGACGTCTGCTAGTGTTAGATAAAAATGAATGAAAGATGATATAGTTAGAAAGGAGGTAATTGGAGGATGACTGGCCTGTTGGTCTAGTAGTTAGTGACCCTGACTGCTATGCCGGAGGTCGTGGGTTCGATTCCCACCCAGTACAAATGTTTGTGTGATGAGCACGATCGTTTGTTCTGTGTCTGGGTGTAATTTATCTATAATATGTATGTATTTAGAAATATCAGCTGTTTAGTACCCATAACACAAGCTTTCAAGCTTAACTTGGGACTAAATGGCGTTGTGTGAAAAGTTGTGGAATATTTATTTATTTATTTATTTATTTATTTGTTGAGATGAGGGCAAATAGAGACGTCAGTACCATTAATTAATTGAATAATGATGACTTTATTCTCAAATTTAATACTGCAATAGTTACAGGTGCACGACAGAATATTACTAAAGAACAAAAGAATAGTATCAGCACGGATGGAAAATGCGTGCGTCATAAAGAATATGATGATGAAGCTGTTAATATGCCTCCGCATGTAATAAATATCCTTTACCTACACTTATAAAGTCTGAGAAACACCAAAATAATCCGACACAAAACATTGTCTTGTTAAACCCACTTCCTACATACATTTTTATCATAACATGTAGGATTGTGGGCACAGGCCTTTTTCGATCACGAATCGGTGAATAAACATGAACGGAGGGAATTAGATTTGCAAGCAAAAGGGCGTCAATGAAAAATATCTAAAACTATATAGTAGGTAAAGCAATTTGAAAAACGCTTGGAATGGTTCTTCCTTTTATTTTTCTAACCTTTCTTTGTGAATCTGACATTTTATTTGATGATCAGAGATATTAACTGTTTTATTTACTAAGTTTTTTGTTTTCTAAGTCGACTACGAAATATGATAAACACAGTGTAGTAGTACATTTATTAGTTAGGCACATTTGTGACGTAATTGTGCCAATGACAAAGTAATACATGAATCGAAATATTGTCTGGCATTGCTTTTAGCGATGAGCCTACCTATTATAACAGCCGATGTGGCTTGTATGGTTGTCCTGTAGGCCATTTCTCGTTACTAAAAACGTTTAAAATATAGACGCAATCTCATCTCAACGAACTATCAGTGCTTTCTATAATTAAATTTACATCCCGAATATAAATAAAACCATAATGATTTGTATCACGCAACAAACAATAACAGCTTCGTCAATCGTTAAGCAAACAATTCGAATCAGTAGGTATAGCTGCCCAAGATTTGATAAATACCTTCACACCGCCGTCTATATAATTCTCCGGAGGTTTTCTGTCAAGATTAGAAGGATTAATGGCACGAGTAGGATATTTGTCTTGTCTCAAACGCACTACTCAATGGACTGGGCAGCGGCAGAATGATTCATGACCCCCGCCAGAGAAAAGAACTAAGATGGATTTTTGTTAGCATTTCGTGAATGGAAATTATCGAGCACTAGGTCCATTTAGGTTTCCGGAGACGTTGAAAAGTGGCGATAAAGTTTAAAAAGGAATTTAAGAGCGTTTCGGCTTGGAACGTTTTTGTCGTTGATGTGAAAATAATGGGGTTTTTTTTGTAGGCTTGCGTTCTTATTGGATATGATCATGTTGTGTAGTCACTTCACAGGTTTATGCCTCCTTTTAAGTACACTACCTATACTGTCCTTCACTATTAGCAGTAAGGTCTTAACTAAATTGAGAAAAAACTGTGGCTACCGATAGAACCTCACGATAGTAGCTCACGATTACTGACAAATGCTTGCACTGACTGGTCTGGTCCCCTCATTCTGTGTGGTTCTTGCCTCAAAAGACCATCTCAGACACTAATCTGCATGGATCTTACATGATTTGACCAAGATAATATCTGGACTTTAAAAGAGACTATGATCTCAGAGTTTCTTTCGGTGTTTCTTCTCAGAGTAGTCAGCTAGTGAAACTGCGATCTTATCTACTAGTTAAAAAAAAAGACGTGTAAAAGTGTTTGTGAAAACTTATTTACAGAAATAAATATCATTTATCATTTAACCATAGGGTAATCGCGACGATTTATAGAAGAACTTTCAAAATAGACCAGTTAGTAGTTCGACATAATTATAGTTATACTGGCCTTTTCGTTATGTCGTTAGTGGCTGTTATGCTAGGGGTTGTGGGTTCAATTACCATCCAGGACATATGTTTATGTGATGAGCATGATCACTTGTTCTATGTCTGGGTGTATCTAATATGTATGTATTTAAAAAAATATAAGTATATTTATCAGCTGTTTAGTGTCCATAACACAAGCTCTGTTTAACTTGGGACTAGAAAGCGTTGTGTGACAGTTGTAGAATATCATTATTATTGAATAGTCAAACGAACTTACCTGTAAGTGAAGTTCGACGGTAATTATACGAAGTCTTTGTTTCATTCGAAAATGAGATAGGTTTACTTGTAGTACGGCTCATTTATATCACATCTTCATTACAGAGTTTACAGCCAAAAACTGAACGTATCCCCTCGTGTCACGCGCACCTGTCAGTTATCTGTCAAATATCTTCATTAAGTTCACAGCAAATGATTGGTTTTACAACGTGGGGTCCATGCATAAAATTGTATTTAGATAGCATGTATTGTTTGGGTCGGGTGGGACTCTTCTCATTTTCGAATGAAACAAAGACTTCGTATAATTACCGTCGAACTTCACTTACAGGTAAGTTCGTTTGACTATTCAATTATACTCGTCTTTGTTTCATTCTCAATGAGATAGGTTTACTTGTAGATGTTTAAAGACAAGTTGTAAAATCAATCAATAATTATTAAATAATTAAAAATAACAATGAGTTATTTTAAATTTTCCAAAAGAATCAAAAAAATAAATAAAAAACACAACATCGAATTACAATTCAAATAGAATCATACTCGTCAAAACTAAAATGGAAAATGTCTATTATTAATATGTCCATTTTGGAAATTTAGGAAGGAATGGTTGACCCTTCAGTTCACGTGTAGGTATAATTTATAATAAAGTTGATATTAAAAAACCCCCTTACCGGCTGAAATTCTTACATAATGAATGTAATGAAAGTTGAAAAAACGCGCTAATATTAAGTTCACTCTTTCTTCCATAGCCCTGGTAATCCAACGGCTGACACTGGAGCTTATACAGTTCAGCGTTTTTGTTACAATGTTTAGTAGGTACCTACTTACCTATTGTTTTGTAAAAATAGGAAACAAAAAATAGAAACCTTGTAATTGTCCATCTCCTAATTTATTGTTAATCCTTCATCATATCAATTGTAATAGCTGTAATTTTCTTAATTATGATTACCTATGTCTAATTGGATCACTCTATTTTTATAATGGAGATTGTTATCATCCTTTGACCTGTAGTAATCGCAAATAGACTCAATAGACCTTCTTGGTAACAAAGTATAAATCACGTTGTTGCATGTAATTATTTAAAACATAATTAAGTAAACATGAAAAAACATCCCAAGTAGGTATATCTAAGTTTAAGAGGTCTTATTATGAAGCCTTTAAATAATCTTTTCATGTTATCATCTTATGCGGTCCTATGATCAAGGGTAGAGCAGATCAAATATAAACAAAACTTTCATAGAAAAAAAATTCTTCCAGGAGTCTCATTATGATATTGATCAGCATAAGTTATGGTAGGCTTGGTACTGCTACAATTCACAGTTTTAAGTCAAACGCACTGGAATTCAATCAATATTTAACGTAATTAATTTTCAACTGCTTGTTCACACTCCAAACATGTACAAATGTTTACATGACAATATTCTTCAACGGTTGTTTGTAAGAGATCACTTACCTATTTTATGAGTAATAAATACCCTATATAACTCTTTAAGTTATTAAGGTGGATAATCAAGAGTACCTATTCTATACTTTTAAAAATAAATAAATTTAAATAAAATCATTTCATTTTGTATTTTACTAACTTTACGATCCAATATGGACTACTTTTCAGTCTATTAAACCTATTCTTGACACTTATTTCAATTTCCTGTGAAGGACATGTCACAATCTAGAATGATAGTGCCAAGGAGATAATTAAGGGGTTAAAATGCCTCTGTAAATGTATCAACAATCTCTGAAATATTGAGAACCATGGTTTGACTGATCAATGGATGAAGTACAAACAGTACCTTCTGCTTTTGTAATGTTTACTTTTCTTCTAGATTCAGAATCAGCTATTAATTAAAATTTAATCATGTAGAAAACCAAAATCAAAAAACCCTTTGGTTTGTAATCACACCACTGCCAATTATTTTTAGTAATGGTATATAGATAGGTAGGATATTGAACTCCTCCCAATCAATTGTATGTTAATGTAGTCATATAATCCATTCTCTATCAGATTTCACTATCTGTTGGGTGTCCTGCAAGGCATTACAGACTAAGTAGGCAGCAATTGAATCTAAAATATAATTTGAAGCTTAGCTTCATTTTCAGTCCATTGCTTAGATGCCTCCGAAAACCATAACCTCTTGGAAATTACCTTGTGGAAAAAGTATTTGTAAATAAATAAATATTCCCCAACTTCCACACAACGCCACTTAGTTCCAAACAAAGCAGAGTTTGCGTTATGGGTACTAAACAGCTGATAAAAATACTTATATACTTATGTATATGCTGATAAATAAATACATATTAGGGATAAATTATACCCCGACACAGAACAAATGATTGAAAAACATTATCCTGGGTGGGAATCAAACCCACAACCTCTAGCATAGCAGTCAGGGTCACTAACCACTAGACCAACAGGCCAGTCAAAAAATAAAATAAAGTTTCTAACTTGAAAATATTCTTTACTCTGACTATGTTTATGAACTACCATTCAAGGTCTTGTTTAAACATGCAGTATTCAAGGTAGTATCTATTCCATAATAATTTATTCTCATTATTAACTTATTAAATAAAAGACAAGATATTCAATAGGTGTCATGCAAGTGGATGTAAAATTTTCATTCATCTGAACATGGAATCTGACTATAGTTGACTTCACATGTTTAACTTATAACAGTTGTTTAGTTTGTTAGTTAGGAATCTTGTTTTTCCTTGTTTATCTACAGTTAACTGAATTATTTCTTAACAGAAATTCGGAATAAACAAACTGATATATTATAGCCTCTCATTTTGTAAGCATCTTTCACCTTTCTTGTAAAAGTTTATCATTATATATAGGTAACCCAAAAAACATAAAACAATTAATTGTTGCCATTTCCTTTGAAGAGTCTATAATGTCATATATGTGTAAATATTGACCAGGCAATAAGCCTGTTTAAAAAACTACCTCTATCAGAAAGTCATTTTTCTGTTAAATATCACTTATAGTGCGGTAGACTTTTCATTTGAAATGTTCTGTTTTAACAAAAAACTTCAACTTCTAATTTAGAAATTAATGGAAAGCTTCCAATGGGCTTTTTACCAATAAAAGACTGGTAAACTAAGCTTTAGTATTCTGACCAATTTCTATTGCTCAGAAAATATTTATAAATTACAGATATTATCTGAAAAGATTTCTCTTTTGGAAAGTTTTTCTTTCAATGAAAAGTAACTTTGGTGTGGTTTAGTATGAAATAAAGTTGTAAAGTAGTTACAATCTTATCAAAAAATAATAACCACAAATAGAAGTGATGATTAGTTATCAATCACATAAATTAATTTTTAAAATGCCCACCTGTGGGTGTATTTTGCAGCGCTGATGAATCCTCCGGTCTTCTCATGTTTTCTCAACCACTGGTGTCTCAGATGATGCCTCCCCCCCCCCATTTTTGGAGTGAGGTTGGTTTTTAAAGCTGCTTGTTTGGGAAGTATTGGGTCTTCACCAAATAAGTATGTTTCTGACTCCGAATAAGGCAGAAAACTCTTGATGTCTTTATGACTGTTACTAGCAGGGAAAAAATGCCCCTCTATATGTATACATATATATCATACCTTAAAGTATCACTCAACTTTGTTACATTTTTTGCTCCGGAGTATCTAGACACATTTGAAGGTCTGAGTCAAAACAAGGCAGGGCGATGACACCCTGATGTTGTCTTCATCTTCATTATGCTTATTAAATAACATATTTTGTTAAGCTTCTTAGTAAGTATTAGATACCTGGGTAATCTATTTTTGGTAAATCTTATCCTGATTTCTCCAGTTGAGAACCCACGGCTAGCATTTTGCGAATCTGAACATCTTATGTCTTTTCCGGAGGTACCTGGTACCTGTTCTTCAATCATTCCATTTACCAACTAGAATCTGCATAATACAACTTTTGTTTGAAGATTTTTTATGAACTCCGGAGAAACATTTTTTGTTTTTTCTAATAATTTCAGATGAATTGTTTTAATGAATTTATTAATGTGTCTGTAGAAAACAGTTCATGCTGTAAAGGCAACAAACATTGTACCATATAACCATGTAAGTTCCCGCAGAACTTCCCTTGAAGGTTATAAGAAAATAGTCAACCACGTGTGTACCTAAACAACACCCCTCAGATTGCTTAAATCACAACATAGCCATTGTAAACCACGTGCGCTCCCGCAGAACGCCCCACAGGTTCTAGGCAAGTTGCTCACCATATATAGCCATTTTTCATCACAAATGCGTCTTCAAACGCTCCACAGGTTAGGCTATTCACTGCCAATACTGCCATTGTTGACCACGTACGTTCCCGCAGAACGTCCCACAGGTCAGGCATGCACAAGCTGTGTTGCTCACTTTAGCCATTTTTCATCACAAATGCGTTTTCAAACGCTCCACAGGTTGGGCTATTCACTGCCAATACTGCCATTGTTGACCAAGTACGTTCCCGCAGAACGTCCCACAGGTCAGGCATGCACTTGTTGTTCACTATAGTAATTTTTCATCACAAATGCGTTTTCAAACGCTCCACAGGTTGGGCTATTCACTGCCAATACTGCCATTGTTGACCACGTACGTTCCCGGAGAACGTCCCACAGGTCAGGCATGCACTTGTAGGTTGCAAGCACAGTAGCACGTGCATAACGCAAAAAACACAAAGCGCACCCTATGTTTTCATATTCACTAGATATAATACGCACACAGGGTCTTGATTTGCTATAGTTATAATCAGGCAAGTATTTGAATCAGTTTTCTGATGAAATAGTTACAGAAAACAGTTTAAAAGCGGCCATTTTTTATAGGTATTTTCTTACCTTCTTCGTGACTTGAATCAAGTTTTAGCTTAAAATACATCTCTCAGTCGTTTTGATATTCTAATTTTATCTAGTGAATTCCTTTTTCCCATTATTATGCTATTTGGAACAGTATTTTCACAATACAACACAAAATATTAAAAAATATAGGAAAAAGATGACGCCATTATGTGACATAAAAAACCAATGAAGATATTTGACAGATAACTGACAGGTGCGCGTGTCACGAGGGGATACGTTCAGTTTTTGGCTGTAAACTATGTAATGAAGATGTGATATAAATGAGCCGTACTACAAGTAAACCTATCTCATTGAGAATGAAACAAAGACGAGTATAATTATTATAAGTATAGCCTCAATATCCATGATAAAGACTATGTTTCAGTAGCAAGCAGTGTAATTTCTCTGAAGCAGCCCGGAGTCCGAATTAGTGCCTGATTGATGGCAATAGGCTCGCCTCGCTCACCTATTACAAAGGACTAGAATCAGGTATCGCAGGCATAGTGATATGAACTATATTTCACAAGAGTATTTGGACAGCTACTCACTCAAAAATAAATGGGCACTTGAATGAAAAAGAAATACATTTTCCAGGCGAAGAATAAAAAAATGTTTTAAGTGTTTCAATTCGAACTTAAAATAGCATTCGAATCATAAAACAAGGCCAAAGTCTTTCATTGTAAAGTCTTCCTTTTTCAAAAGTAACCCGAAAGGTGCTCGAAACTTGAAAACCCGGGTAAAGACCCGGGCAAAGTCTCGAAGTCGAGAACGCTCGCATCATTTGTTCCGCAATCTTTAAAGGCAAATGCAGCAGTGAGTTATTTTTCTCGAGATCGCTAAAACGTAGTGTATTGTTGAACGATTTAGTTGTGTTCGCACTTTTTACTCTTTTCTCTAACTGGTAAACTATCAGAGTTAGTTGGAAAAGAGCAAGCTTGTGAGTTTTTAAAGTCAGAAGTTAGAACTTCTTGTTCATTTTGGTGTGAGAAAAACTTTTAGTTCGCCTTAAATTGTTTATTAAACATCCATTCATAAACTCCTGCCTTTTTTTGCAACTCCGGCTACGATTCTTACAAACTTCCTTGGTGTCGTTTATGTTATACATTAGGAGCAATTCGAATGATTGATAAACCAGACATCTAACTACTACTAAAGCGTCTAGAGCAAACTAGTGTATTTTTAGTGTTCGAATATATGTAATTTAAACGCAAATCATTTACGATAGACTTACTAGTCATAGAAGAGAATAAAATACTCTTTGCTGTACACCACAAAAATACACAAAAATAACATTAAGAACCAAGTCATCACAATAGGCGACCTTATCGCTAAACGATCTCTTACAGACAACCTTTGGATGGAATTATAGATAGGTAGTGTGTGTTTGTAAACATGTAGGTACCTGATTATTTGTATCGTGGAGAAGTCCTCGTGGACTGTACCCCGTCTGAAGGAGACGGAGACATAAGAGTGTGCAGGCTGGTCTCTTACCCGCTAAAACCACAATGGTTTTCCTCAATCAACTTGTGGGCCTCGCTCATGCAATTACCGCGCCGAAAACATCAGTTAGACTCCTCTCGCTCTAGGTGAAGCAGAAAGATCTTACTGACTAAAAACCCATCCGCGTTCCTCATAATGCCCTTTGCGTTCCAGGGCCTCGGTGACTCTTTCGAACAAATTCTGCGCCCTCTCCTGGTCTTTGAACCTGACGTACCTATACAATATATCCATTTGGGCACCTATATAAAATTCAACACCAACAATACCCCTACGGTTTCCATGATCAAAAATCAAAACCAAATAACGTTACGGGCAGCATTATAAAATAAACATATGTTCACAAATCATTCAGATTCGCTCAATTTCATGCATCCGCGCGTTGCTCATACCGTATTTTAAACGGAGCCCGGACCTCCCAGGAGGTCTGGGACCCCTGAATAAGTAAATTTGTTTTCGACCAAATCCCGCGACACGAAACTTTGATCTAAGCAAAAGGTTATGACAGATGTTGATGTTATTATTTTAATACTTGCCCTTTGAGGTCTTAATTAGTTTATAATTTGTGTTAAATATGCTTTAAAGGACAATGACCACGACTATATGGACCACGGTACAGAGTTGCGTCAATTCCAAAGTTGTTTTAGATGGTTTATAAATTAACCAAATAACCATCTACAATTGCCATTTTGGAATCAAAACCCGCATTTCCAAGTTTTTTAAGAAAACGTAACTTAACCTCAAAATGAAATATCCGTCGTGTATAGAGGTAAGGTCGTAGTTTGGAGAGCAGATCGTCTGAGTAGTAGCTTGTTCCAAAGAATACCTGCTTTGGTTTCTTAGGATTGCAAAAAAACAGTTGATACACCGGTTTCGCCGGCCGATTGTTCTTGTTGTCGGTACCTCACGCGAAGTGGTCGACATTTTCAGTAGTCGCTAAGTAGTACAGTACAGTACAACAAAATACGAATCACTCACAAACTTCAAACAAAGTGAAAACTTCCTGGCGTAAAAACGTCCTGGCGTAAGATTCACAATTTCACATTAAAGTTAGCGTTAGTGATTAAAAACAAGAAATAAACAAATAGTTACAATGAATATCACAATTACTGTGGAGAGTAGGACTCGATCAACACAAAAAAACTGTAAAACTTAAATCGCAATAAACAAACTTAGCATGCACCACGCGCAATTGACATTGGACTTTTTGTCAACGACAATTCAATTTGAGACACCAACACCAATGTTGCCACTTTAGATTTTAAATGAAAATCGATTACTCGAATAAATACATTCGACACATATTAAAAAAAATCTATGCAATCATTCATGTGTATCGATAGCCAACAAAGTGAAATTGCTTTAAAAAGTTTTGCAAGCAAAATAATAAGACTACTGTGTGTGTGAAATACTAATTATTTCACACCACAGTAGTATCATCTTTAGTTATAAAAACCCCGCGATTTACCTTTCCAATGACTTTACATTTATATTAATTTGTAAACGTATACAAAAAAAATCGATTAGAGTTGTCAATATATTTACTTATTTTGATTATGGCAACACGTTAACGTAAGAATAGCCGGCAGTAGGTTATTCATTTTATCAAAACAATTTCATAACTTATTAAGTTTACAAAATAACCCCTATTCAAAATCGGCATTCTTATTGCAGAATGACTTCAAAAATAAAGAAAATAATTGTAATATAATTTTTATCTTGATGCATGAGAAAAACCAGTACCGTTGATGGTCATGATTCTTTGTGTTGCAATATTATATTTTATAACTTTGCGGTCACATTCACGACAGTAGGAAGGTAGGTAGTCGAAGGGTTAGTGAGAGGTGGGCATGAGATATGAAGGAATGAGGGTGAGAAGAGCATTGCATGAATGTTGAGGAACATGGATAGATTATGTGAAAGATTAAATGGCTACGGCAAATAGCCGTCATCTCAATAGTCACCTCCTTCTATTCTCCTCCTTCTTCTTCTATGTATTTACGTAAAATATTATTTATTTAATAAGTATTATATTGATAAATGTTACTCATCCGTCACTTGTCCCCAAATGTTCATGTGAAAATCAGCGTCAGGCAGCATCTCAGCATTTGTCTGGCATTACCGCTGAAATGAGCCTTTTGGCGCAGCCGTGAGACCAATAAATGTTGCCAATAAATGTATTTTCTTTTTTTCTTTCTTTCTTCTGACAAGATGTATGAAAGAAAAAAGTATCCAAGAACACTCTGTCGGAAGCGAGAATCGAACCCAGAACCTAATGCTCAGCATTAGCGCTTACAGCTAACAAGGCAAGCCAGTGAATGAAAGGTGTCACTGATGACAATAAACAAACTACTAGAAAAACTCCGTAAATAATCCTGTAACTTTTTAATCTGGATTTGTAACAAATATAAAATAATCCTTATTATTCCAAACATAATATTTGCATACAATAACGCCAGTCAAGAGCTAATTGCAGCAGATTGGCATTGTAATGGTCTAAATTATAATAACAATTGCTAAACAAATAATTATAATAGTTAAATATTTCATGCATTTCTGAATTGAACATGGTTTTGACTGTTGTGCGATTAAACTTTGTTGTTAATTATTAGGTCCTAAATTGAGCATAAAGCAATACAATTTGAAAGCGTAATTAGTTTGTTATTTTAATGTTTGCCATATTTACCACACACGCTGATTGTCATTAGTTAAGTCATTATTTTAAATAAGTATTTATGTACTTCATTGTGTATTCATAAGTGCAGACAGTAGATCTACTTAGATGGTCTAATAATGTTTAGAGAATGAATCAAGAGTAAAAATGTAAGTGAAACGATGCTCTAAGGCTTATTCACACATCATATACTTAGATGGTTTAATAAACGTTTGGCACATTGGGGTAGGTTGATGTGCTGGCGTCTGTACCTAATAATGAATAGTCGAAAATGTATGTATCTATAAAGAACGAACGAAAAGGAACGAAAGGTATTTACAAGGCAGATGTAAGTGGGAACGCCAGGTGGGACGCCCTAGATGGAAATAATAATATATAGACCTTACCTATTGGTGACCTTCTCTCCCCCACTATCAAGTCAATCCAAAGGTTGTCTGTTAGAAATCGCTTTTAGTGATAAGGCCGCCCATTGTAACACCATATGTAGCTCTCAAAGTTATAATTTGTAAGTGTTTATGGTGTTCAATAAAGAGTATTCTATTCTTTAAGTTGATTTAAAAGTTTCTAGTAGTATCTAATCTTTACAATCTCATTTATATACATAGATAAGCAAAATAGGACAACGATACCTATTTAAACATTTAAAACAGTACGAGTCTCTAGACTCCCAAATATCTGTCAAAAACAATAAGAAAGACACGAATTCACATAAAGATAAGCTTTATTTTCCCCTTGAGGTCAATGTACTACATTTAGCGAAACAGAAGCAAACAAATGTACAAAACATTATATAAACAACTATAAAAACTTTTCAAACGTACAATACTGTGACGTTCATTTTGTGTTAAGTCGCTTATGTTCAGGAAAATGCTGAAAACGATATTTTAAATGGCAGAACTACCTCGCTGAAAGGTACTTTATAAAAATGTAAGTTGTAGATGGAATGAAGGCTGGAAGAATTTGGAAAAGGCCATTGCTTTTTTGACCTGTTATTCGTATATCGGACTGGATTTTATCCCTACGACAGTACTAAAAACAAATGTTTAGATGTAGTAACCGAATATCGCGGCCGGCAAAGTTATAGAAATATTGACAAGAAGTGAGAGAGTAAATGTGGGGAAGTGTAAGTAAGTCTAAGTATTAACCTTTTGACCGCTTGTGATAAATATTTCCGTGCCCCTATCGTTAGTAACGTGGAAAGAGAGAATTCTATCCACTTTGTTAGTCAGATCAGCAAGTCACAAATACTTACTGACCTATCCACTGAACTGTCTTTGAATCTTCTCGAACATCATCATCATCATTTCAGCCATAGGAAGCCCACAGCTGGACATAGGCCTCCCCTATATATCTCAAATAATACCGGTTGGAAGCGGCTCGCATCCAGCACGTTCCCGCGGCCTTAATGAGGTCGTCTGTCCACCTTGTGGGTGGACGTCGTACGCTGCGCTTGCCGATACGTGGCCTCCACTCGAGAACCTTTCGACCCCATCGGTCATCATCATCAGTCCTCCGTGCTATGTGCCCTGCCCACTGCCACTTCAACCTGCTAATCCGCTGGGCTTTGTCGGTAACCTTGGTTCTTCTCGAACATGGGGCTTGCAAACTGTGTCCGTCTCAAGAGCCTATTAAACTTTGCCACTTACGAGTTGAAACAATCAAATCGTTACTTATGTTAGGGTCATCTTCTGGTTTATTGGATGCGTCTGAATACCAGTGATATACAAGGCCTACTTGATATCCACAACCCAACGACTGGGAACACGACACCCTTTAGTTAGACTGGTAAGTAGTAAGACTTTCGCGCTCCTGACTCCCCATAACGACGCGACTGTCAAAGGTATACAAATAATGGCGTCGGGAACATCGGTTTAATTTCCGAAGATCAGAGGAATCTTGATTTGTTATATGGTCACCAATATGCAGACCAACCTTGGTAAGCGTAGCTTAAACTTCATTCAATTGACACAATCAAATACGATATTAATTTGTTAGAATTTCTTTGACCTGTCCCACCAGAGAACGTTCATGCATCTATACCCTAACATGACAATAATACCAAAAAGAAAAGCAATAATATTTAATAATACTTAAAATAATAATAATATTATAATAATTACTTAGAATAATTTAAACAAATATCAATGTAAAAGTTCAATACATGAGTAGTAAAAATGATATGTATACAATTATTTATAAGCCTACCTCATCAGCCTACCGGGTAGGTAGGCTGATGAGGTAGGCTAAACAAAAGCGTAGATTAATATAAAAATTTGAAATATTTATAATAGCCCTCCTCGTAATTCTCCTAATTCTTATATTGTTATGCCCGACAGGGCCCACAATGATCTAAACTATTATATCCATGCATATTATTATATCCTTATGTACCTACCACCTAAGTTCACATTGTGAAATGCAATAAATATATTGAGTATTGAGGATCAACCAGTGACGTCAAGAGTGACGTTATTGCCTTCTAGATTAGCATTTTTAAAAGCCATACATTTTCTACGCTACATTCTACATTAGTCGCGAAGGATCGCCGACTGCAGTAATAGGTTGAACGCAAGAATTCAAGATTCCTTCTCGCGCGGACCAGAATGCAATAATGTGGGTTCGATGCGCCGCGGTGATTTTCTATGGAGTGAGTTATCCGAAGCTTTGCGACCTTATTTCTTAGTTAGATATTATGCTGGACTAGGTTTAAACATCGACTTCTTTTTGAATTGATGTTCTTATAAAATAAAAGTTTATTTTACCTACCATATATGTCTAAAATAAAAAAAATTCTGGCTAGGGCCTGCGGTTTCATCTACTCCTACAGGTCGTAGCTTGATATTAAATAGCCTAGGAAGCCCCTGAAAAATTTAGCAATCATATACAAAAGAAAAGTTGACTGATATTTCCAAGCTTTATAATATTAATTTCCTACCTCTAATGAAGCAACATTACCAATCCATATACACTTTCCAGTCTATCTCGATCGCAAGTATCGAGTAACTCCCATGCATAAGTTGGTCCACACATCTGTAAGTTGGACTACATCACTCAGAGTGATAAGCGAACTGTAACAAAGTTTCTTACCGACTTACGATGTACCTACCAATATGGTTTTAGTCGAGAAGTTTTCTTTCCTTTTCAAAACGGTTTTTGTTTTTTGGACCCAGATCTTATGTGCTCGTTCTACTAGAACGCTTTTTTCTCTAATAAATATAGACACATAAATAAGTGGATTTTTAAGAGCTCTTACACACGAGCGGCGTGCTCTTTGCAGCCGTCCACATGCCTCGGCGGCTGCGGTTGACGCGTTGGCGGTAGCCGTTGACATTCCAACTTCAAAAATCAGCGGCTACCGTCGCCGCGTCGTCAGCTATCTCAGTATAGGAGTCAGTTGGGGTGCCGCGGAGGCGTGTGCGAATTGCTGTTGGAAACATGCCGCCTGTGTGTAAGAGTTTTTAGAGTTGTTACGTGTAGTCAGAGGCCTAAAAGTCCGACAAGAAGGCTAATCAAGGGGTATCGTTACATAAAATATATACGAAATAATGGTACAAATGCCAGCACACCAAGCCAACCCAATTATTTGATAGTTTTTCAACTTTATTACAAATGGAATAAGGTTCATGAGTTTGGGGTAGCTTGATGTGCAGCTGACCTCTGCAATTAGCTGCATCTGATCAAACTAGAATCTGACTCCAAAATAGTTGGACAAAAGCTAGATAGTCGCCAATGTTTGAAGTGGATAATATTGTTTTATTTTTTAAATGCATGACCCAACATTTTGCAATTCCATCGCTATACTACATCATATTTGCATGTGACAAACGAAAAAATATACCTTTAAGAGTATGACACTGATACATGTATTTGTCATGTGTCAAACTGTTTATTTTTTATATTTCTTTCACCATTTTTTCAGTGTATTATTAACACACACCGTCACGTTTTTTTTGAAGCAGCCTGGACTCAGGTTTTGTGCAGGATTGATGGCTATAGGCTCACCCTTATTACGTGAGACTTAAATAGCTGAAATGTATGTGCAGGACAGGTCCACCTTTAAATAATAATAAAATCAATGAATCTATACGTTATTACATACATAACGTCACGCCAGTAATCCCCAAAGGGCTGGGCAGAGCGGGGGCGAGCCTATTGCCATCAATCGGGCACAAATCCAGACTCCGGACTGCTACTGAGAAATTTCAGATAGAAAAACTCAATAACACTTTGCCCGACCTTGGGATCGAACCCGGGACCTCATTCTCAGTAGTAGCGCTTGCGTCCACTAGACCAACGAGGCAGTCAATAAAACTATCTCCAACCAAAACTAAAAAAATTAAGACGTAGGATTTCTTTTTCTATCAAGTTCATTTAACGCCTTTTTTTTTAACCGACTTCATATTAAGATCGCTTTTATCTATAAGGCCGCCATTAAGCGGCAATAGGCCCACCCATTCCACTATTGAGGTGAACCCACTCCAGAAACAAGTATAATTATTTAACTTACTTGGAGGGGTTAACAAGAATCAGAATCAGAATTTTATTTGTGAAAAATAGGTACAGTGGTTGGTCATGAATAAGATAAAAGTGCGCTATGATCAACCTATTACAGGCATACAAACATAATTAATAATAATATCAATATCTAGACTACTAATAATGTGTAACCCACATTACGTAAAAAGTAAATTGTAGTACCCAATGACCTTTTAAAAGTATACATTTTAAGTTTTAAGGTCTACAATACAGAGTATGTGTTCTATTCTATTTTGTTTTTAAATCAGTGCATGTTGAGCTTTGTACTTACATTTGGTTTATTAAATTAAGTACATCGAAAAAATATGTACAAAACCATCACTAACAAGATCAGTGTTTGTCAGTCTATCTATAAAATCTGTTCATATCTGAATAAGCCCACTCCTCAGTTATATTATATGTAGGTATTCCTCCTACCACCCCAGTTTTTAAGCCCGGTCGCTAACTATGTAACTTGGAAATACTTTAAATTCTACTAAAGACGAGGTCCGTTCAATTCCTTCAAAGAAAGTTTTTTACGCAAACCGCGCGGTCAGTTATTTCTATAAGGAAAAGAAGTGTCTGTCTTTATGTACTTAAGCATCTTCTTTACTTTTACATTAAGGAAACGGTTGTTATTTGAACCGTCGGACGCGGACGGTGCGAAAAACATGCGGGTTTTGCAAAGGGTTCAGTAGGTACCTACAGACTGAAAGAAAACAATACCAGTAGTCTTTTGGAGTGAATCTGTCAGAATAACAGCGCTGTGGTATTCATTGCTTTTTTTAATGTAGTAGCATTATAATACTGAACCTTTCTGGCCTAGCACAGGTCAGTTTATTGTTTTACATATCTCTTGCTCTGTAAGTACACCCTTACACCCCTGAATGCCGGGGTGTATGACTATCATTACAGCATAGGTTTTGGAATTTGAAAAAAGAACTGTCATACTCATACTGCACGAAGAATATTTTTAAAAAGTTAATTTTTTTTTTCTCGGTGTCGATTAATTACTCGAATCGGAATCTAGAATTTATTTTATAAAGATTTTATTTTAAATATGGAACTATTTGTTTCCACATCGTATGTTAGATGGAATCGATTTAAAAATCAAACTGGCCAGCAAGATTTGACGCGCTCGCGTGCGTGAAAAAAAAAAAGGCAGTCTACTAGTAGGCGCGAAAGCATCGCGAAAATAATTAATTTTAATTAAATACACATTTTTTTCTTCTTAATAAAAATGTTCATTGAAACCTGCTGTCTTGTTGTTTACTTACCTCACAATCGATATGTAAAGCAGAGTATTTATCTCGGGCGTAAGCATCAATTGCATACTCGGGTTAATTAGCGCCTTCGCTTCGCTCAGGCGCCAAAAACCTCGTATGCAATTGATGTCATACAGCCCTTGGTTAATAATCTACTATTATAGGCCTCGTAAGGGTAGGTTTTCTGTTTCTATTTTGTTTTACATCCCGTGCGTGTACCAAATATTGGTTTTTCGTTTCATGAAACGGGGTAAAACAAAATGCAGAGGTGAATCGAAACTAGCTTTGAATAGGATTCTTACGTAAATTATTACCTATATTAACCACTTTCCTGTCCCATGAATCACCTAAGATTCATGTTGATTGTTTAACTACTGTGTCTACTTTGTGGACAGAGAAAGTGTTAACGTTATTTTTACTCCTTTGCAACCGCAGTCATACGGTATCTTGAAGTATTTTTCCGAATATATTTTTTTATGAAAACTCGTAGATAGGTACTTCTATAGGTACAAAACTCTGCAAATACGGTGGACGCATAAAATTAATCTGTCCATGTATGAGTGTCCTCCTCTCAAAAAAAGAAATCTCTAAAATAAATTTTAGAGATTTCTTTGCCGTGGTAGTTTCGCTATAAATAGCGAAACTACCACGGCAAACTTGGTTCCACCTTAGAATCAATTTAAGTCTTATTTAGCCTTTATTAGTTTACATTCTCGAACCTACTGAATATACACACAATTTTTATTCAGATAGGTAAAGCACTTTCGGAGGAGTTTTGTAACAAACACAATGGCACGAGAAGTGTTTATATTAGATGGACAAATGTATCGCAAACCGCCTATGAACTGCGGATCAATCGATATTAAACAAACGGAACGGAAATATTCACGATACTTGCAATATCGGCATTATCGGCAACATCTATTACGTAAATATATTATAGTACTCTTGCCTCGCCTTGATCGAGTCAGAAGTAGGTTCACGACCCGACCTTCGGCTCCAGAACTCGGTCGGATAAACAAATGTGCTGAATGTTTACCTTTACATCGCGAATGGAAGTGTTGAATGAAATAGTAAACGCTAAGAGTAAACGAAACGAAGCAGTGATGAGGTAACCTTGAAGAAAATTGAGTTGTGTTTAAAAGTATCTTACCTTAAGATTGTTATATCAATAATTGTTTAAATTTACTTCGGAACTGCATAGTCGGAAATTCTATAGTCAACTTTAATTTGTATGAAAAAGAATGAAAGCAAAAAGCATTTTGAAACTAATTAACAATTTACTTTAAAGACCTAATGCTCAGCAGTTACTAGATCCTGAAACCACCAACAAGGCAGGCACATCCTTCCAACTACTATACCTACTAGTAAATAAATTGTCACAACCATATTTTCTACAGAAATCAATTTGTGAAAGTCCAAAAAGCGTTATAAAATATCAATTTAAAAACAGAAATGCTTTCAGCCAGTTGTCAACTGTAATAAAACTCCTAGGTTGATGGCAATTAAAATTTCTGTACACCGTTGCAATACGTAAAACTGTTTTTGCCTGAAAATTGATGTATTGGGCATTTTGTACAGTCAGATATGTTAAGGACAAATTACCTTTGTTATTAACGATCGAATGATTCGTTTTTGGAAATCATTGAAAAGAAAATTTAATTAAGTGTCGTGAGGGAAGCCTTGAGAATAAATAAAAATATTACACAACGCTATCTTGTCACAAACAAAACAGAGCAAGTGCGATGAGTATTAGGCAACTCATAAACATACTTATTATATATTACTAAATACATACATAATATTGAACATTATACATTAATGATCGTGCTCATCACGCAAATATTGTGTTGGGTGGGAATCTAACCACCACCAATACCACCTCCGAGGACCACATAGCACTAGACCAATAGGCCAGTCAAAATGTGGATAGTTACAGTAAAGCAATATCAAAATATGGATGGATGAATGGTTGTGTGCACGAAAATATAGTAAGAAAGAAGGCGACTATTGTGAGGTGAGAAGCAATACTTATGTGTAGAAGGAGACCCTTAATTAAATTCGAGGATGGAGGATAGTTTTGATAATGTTATCCAATAATAGTACCTGCACTACAAACATAACTTCGCAATTTTATTAAATAGGTAATTGAAATAACAATAGCTCTGAGCGTTTTAATTTGAATAACTTTTTTTAATTAATTATTTAATACTTCAAGCACACTAATGTACAGAGGCGGACTTAATGCCATATAGGCAACTTGTTAGAGAGTAAAGGTATAGCAATTATAGCCTTTGATAGCAAGGTGGAAAAATGGGCGAAGTATGAACGAATTACTTTCACTACTCTTTCAGAAGAGGAAACGAAATAAATGACGTTGACGATTCCAGCTGCTATGATAGTCTCACAAGACAAAAAAACCACATGAAATATGTCTCAAAATTACTCATACATAAAAAAGTGACTCTTTGAAGAGGCCTACTTCCATGTAAGTCTAAAAATATCCATCTTATGATAATATTTGTTGTAAATGTAGGCACATTCACAACATCAACATTTTTCCTTCGTCTTACTGGGTAAGCCGAGGCAATCAATCAACTGCTAGCATCGGAGGTCGCACTCCATGTTGCCAGATTGCGCGATAACTCAGGACCTACGTGCTTGCCGGTGATACCTACTATCTATGTTCCTGTTGGTTTTATTAAAGTAGGTAAGCTAGGTAGGTTTTCTGTAGAAACGGTCTTGAAAATTCTATCTTTTTAAGTCGGTTATTGAGGTTTCTTACTAGGGTTGTTGCTTTATTTTGCCTTTTCCCCACTATATGGGGTTCCCGTTTGGTTTGGGGGCTTTTTATGACCAATATCGATGATTCCTTTATCTTTCTTTTTTATTCGGCTTCGCCTTTTGCTAAGATGGCTCGTATTACGTTCCCATTCTTTACTCATTTACAAAACTCGTTTAAACCCAAACTGTAAAAATGAATACCTATTCGCAAAATTAGCAGTATTGTTCTATAAAATTCACCACGTAAAAATGTAGCTAAAGTTAAGGCGAATTGCTATCGTATTCCATGCAAATGCTAGGTATTGACAGTTCACTTCACTCAAGCTTTCACGAGGGACTTTTCTGAATCGATCGTTCGTTTGTTGTGTCAAACATAAACCTGGTTGTATAACTAAAAATGTTTGTTTGGCGTTGTAGATATATTACTAGTTAATTAGCCCACGTTGTGACACATCTTTTGAAATCTTGCACGAGCTTCTGTCAAACGAAAAATTAGGTAATAAATGTTTGTCCAGCCACCCTCCCGGTTTTCATCGGACAGGAAATAACAAAGTAACGCCAGTAAGTAAAAGACCATTGTCTAAAACAAAGTAATTATCTAATAAATCAAAACCCCTTGACACTATCTCGAAAGAGTTAAGTAACTTTCACTGGAGTTAAATTGAACTACTGCTTATTTTAAATTCTGGACTGATATCGACTTTGAAAAGTCAACAGTCATTATGTTTCTTCCATTAATTAGAATAGAAATCATTTTTGGCAACCTTGAAAAAAAAAGACGCGTTTCCAAATCTGACACATTTTTTTCTTTTTCCATGCATCATTAAAGTACATACTAACGCCCGATATTAATATTCTATCTCAATCCAAATCCCGATCCTTTGTTTTTGACGGCTGCTTCTGATTGGACATCTTTAAGACTCGGATAGGCGAATTCGATCGTTGATTGGTTACAGACAAAGATCGGGATCAAGATAGCAACCGAGATAGATTATTAATATCCAGCGTTAATAGGATAAAGTGACTAGCACACCCAATGATGAAACTCTAAATCAACATAATCCTGAGGTTCTCGAGGATTGGAGAGGTATTCGATGGCTGTCAAGATTCATAGCTTATTAGAACTGCCTGTAGCCAATATATACAACGATATGTATGAGTTTTAAAAATGGCGTATTTTATCGGATATTTTATAGGAAATTCATAGGAGATAAAATATGGTTACAAAATAATATCTAGTAATGTAAAACCTATTTCTGTCCTTATTTCAAGTTTCATACGTATAGTTCAACCCATATAGGGTTGGTGCAGCACGTGTTCTTCTACCATAACACAAGTTTTGTTCTACGTTGTGCATATATATTTTAAACAAATAACTCATGTTCAAATATATCCTCACGACAGTTTTCACTTCTCTAGCCATAATCTACACAATCTTTCACAATCCATCATCTTATCCGTTCATTGTTTTTTTGATCGCCCTTCACTCTTTTATGGCATCCACATTTATACTCAAAACTTTGCTGACTAGATGTGGTAAACTGTATTCGATTCAGGCCAATTTGCTGCTACATTCACAAAATTATGTAAATTGCTGTTCCTAGATTTACACAAATCGCAATGTATTTTGAGCTTACGTTGATTGTGTTGTCTAAGCTCTCAAGAATCTTAACTATTATCCACAGAATAATGTTCCACGACAAAACCTTAACATACTGCAACATCTTCATTGCTGCCTCGTTGGTCTAGTGGTTGCAAGCGCTACTGCTGAGCATGAGGTCCCGGGTTCGATCCCCGGGTCGGGCAAAGTGTTATTGAGTTTTTCCATCTGGGATTTCTCAGTAGCAGCCCGGAGTCTGGATTTGTGCCCGATTGATGGCAATAGGCTCGCCCCCTATTACATGGGACTTAAACATAACTGGCGAAATGTGGGTGTACTACCAGGTACACCTCTGCCTAGCCCTTCGGGGATTACTGGCGTGACGTTATGTATGTATGTACTGCAACATCTTCATTATAAAATATAAACTGGATAGTTTCAACAATATTGACTATATTTCTCAGTTACCTTCAAGTTATCTTTTTATAACAATGTTGCTCATGTTTTCCAAGAATTTCTTGAAAGGATTTGACGTTGGAAAATAGAGCTTAAGTTATTTCTCTTTATCTTTAATATCAGACAAAGCCGATTGAAACATGTGATGCATGCATTGCTCTAATATTTTAAATTTATTTTAAACTGGTGCATATTCATTGATACAAAGTGCCATTTCGGCAGAAGATGTCTAAATTAATATTAACTGTACTACATAAACAATCCGTTCCATCATAAAAATTACTGATGTCACTCAGAAAACTGGCACGCTAAAATGGAACTGGGCTGGACGACCCAATGGGTTCCCTTACATGGCAAAATACATCGCGGAAGGCCTAGGCAAAGATGGCGAGACAAGCTGGACTCCTTCGAAAAGGACTCGAGCATATGCCTAATAAATACCTTTTGTCAGTCGCCATTAATTTCATCCTCTCAAAGTAACCTAACCATCAATGCATACTCCTATCTACTGGTCTACTATCTATACTATGTCTACTATCTCCTGGTCATATCATCATTCACACAAACCATTCATCATTTAATTTGCATTGAATAAAGACCAATAAAAATATTTACAAATAAAGCTTATTCTACAAAAAATAATTGACACTTTTTCAATGCCAAGCCCGCAATAATTCCCAGTCTCTATTCCGACGCAGAGGAATATAAGGCACACTTTAAACCAGATCAACATAGGAATGTGGTAACATTGTCATAAAGTCACAAGTATTTTCTGAGAAATTTCCCCTTGCGTAGTCTCCGGCGAGTCTTCAAGCGTAGTTCAGTGCTGCCCTCTATCAAAATACTGCGAAGCGTTGCTCAGGGGCTACTGAATCATGTTTATTTAGGCGGTACACCGCAGAGCCCAAAATAACCTCCTCCTGACTTTTATATCACCCTCTTGTAAACTTAGGAAAGGCTAGAATTTGGCTTATTTTTTACGTATTTTTCTCCTTTTCTTATGACCCAGGTGTCCCGTTTTGTTGGAAGAATTTCGTTCAATTTTCTTCGAGGATTAATGAATATTGGATTAGTAAGAGGTATTGAAAACGTGATCTTTTGAGATGTGCTTCTTTAGAGGTTGTATCTGAGACCTTATCTATTAACCTTATTCTGGAGTATTACGATAACAGTGTAAGAATTTTTATGCTTATCATGCAGAGAATTATTTCAGTTCGGGAAGTTGATTTATAAAAGAATCTTTAGTACCCCTAATATTCACACACTTCATATCACTATCCAAAGGATTTTCAAATAAATTACAATCTATGGCTTAAATTTATGATTGCGTTTCAATAAATCGTCTGCTAACTAAATAACGCAATACACATAACTAACACAGCAACAGCCAGGAACAGTCAGTAACAGCCGAGTCTAGATCTGTGCCCGATTGATGGCAATAGGCTCACCCCCTGTTACTTAATCATAACTGGCCAAATGTAGGTGTACTACACTACACCTCTGCCTAGCCCTTAGGGGATTACAGGCGTGAGGTATAACGCAATAATTATGTAACTATTATTGAATTTAATAAATATGGGATCAGGGTTTTTGTCTCGTATTTTTCAACGCAGTCTGGATTTGTGCCTGTTAATGGCTCCAATAACGTGACACACGTAATTGGGAAGAAGTAGGTGTACTTAAGGTGCACCTCTGCCTAACTCTTTAGGGAATACCGGCGTGATATCATACTACGTTTGTAATGGGCACTGCCATTGTGTTTGTGTTTTGCAAATTTTCATTTGGCTTTATATTTGGCGATATTTGGCAACTAATATTCCGAAAAACAAAAATGCATGACTAAAGTTTCGTTAAGCTCTGGGTGCCCAATTTAGGATAGATAAGAATACTCTTGATTGTACACTATAAAAACTTAAAAACAATAACTAAAAAAGGTACATAGTGTGGTAAAATGGGCGGCCATATCCTACAGATAATCTTTGAATAAACTTTGAATTAATAGTTCTAGGTTAGTTAATCTTCGGTGTTATAACATAATGCCTTTGTATTGCTAAACCATATTAACTAACACACCCAACCTATCAATTAGATGCTATCAAGCAGCTATGTAACCTCATTAAGTGTCTATAATTGTTTTATCGATTCTGGACTAATAACTATCCGGCCAATCATGAGTTAGATTATTATTATTGTCGTCAGA
Source organism: Euplexia lucipara (assembly GCA_921972225.1). Classification (NCBI taxonomy): domain Eukaryota; kingdom Metazoa; phylum Arthropoda; class Insecta; order Lepidoptera; family Noctuidae; genus Euplexia; species Euplexia lucipara. Next base: position 19,980,592 of record OV179156.1, read on the forward strand.
AACTGAACCTAATTGAACAGCAGATATTTAAATTCTTATAACTTACCAGACATACATATTGCTGGGGAGTTTGTTACGCCACTTCGTGTCCCCAGCAAAAACACTAGGCAGTGGGATTTTTGGGGGACTGTCTTATGTAATTTTGACGTTGTGACGAAGTGCTGATCCTCAGCTTAATTTGAATAAAGGTCTTTTGATTTGATTTTTTTTATTTGTTGGTGAAAGTTAAATGTTTAGTTTAATATTTTGCATAATGTTTATAGCTGTTAGAACTTCGTTTGAACTTCTACAATTTGCAGATATTACACACATTTTCAGATTTTAACAAATTTTAATGAATAATTTGATTAGGTTGATTTAATTTTATTTTTATTGATTAATTTTACTGATTGCACATGTTTCATGTTGAATGTTGTCGGGTATATTATATTGTAAATACCTATCCATTTATTACGTCTTATGAGATTATAAACTTACGATAGATTGTGAATGTAAGCTTAATATGAATGCAACATTTAATTTAAAGACAGAATTTCATAAATAAAAATCCCGCGTCTTGATTTCGATTTTTATATAATTTGGCTTAGGACCTTTCATTTGTCATTCGTGTTTTGGCTCGCACGCTAGCCACCCGCAAACTATTTTATCATATATGCTTTTGTTATCATGCGCACCACAAGCACGTGGGACGTCGGCGAGACGCGCCTGGGTCGCGCGGATGCGTGCTGCCCGCACGCGTGTAGCGAACCTCGACAGAATTCTGACACAAGTTTTGTTCCTGGCGACACGCACCATACTGCAAAGAGGCTTAAAAATACAACTGTGCGTTCGGCCCGCAGCACGCGGGCGTAAATACGAATCTAGGGACTTTCCCTTACTATTGTTATTTGGTCAAACTTAGGATATTTGTTAATCTCGATTATTAAGTTCAATTTTCTTTTATTGCAGAGCAACACTTAGCCGGGTCAGCTAAAAGGTAAGTAATACTAAAACAATTTTTCCGTTTTATGTAGAGAAAAATTAAGAACGAACGAGAACTATACTAGTCAACCACTGCACAGTTTTACAATCTATTGGATACCATTGACCTGTTTTACTGTGAATATGCCCCTGATTGATTGGTGGGGCCTAGGGGAATGCATTAGTGCAACCACTTTACATACTGTCAGATTTTTAAATACACCATCATATTTTGATAGATATTAAACCTAAGGCTCTGTTTACAATTCATTATTCAATAGTTTCTCAACTCCTCTAGACCGCCTTGTTGGGTCTAGTGGCCGCAAGTGCTACGCTGCTAGGCATGAGGTCCTAGGTTTGATTGTCGGGTTATGGAAAGTTTTATTACGCTTGTCCAGTAGCAGCAGCCTGGAGTTTGGATTCTATGACCAGGTTCATGGAATAGGCTTGCCCCCTATTACATGGGACTTTAAATAATTGGGAAAATGTGGGATAATTAATAGATTTTGAATAAACTTAACAGTATATAGTAAGTGTGTAGTGTGTGTCTGTGTGTATGTGTGTAGTAGTTATACATTAGAATAAGATATAGGTTTAGATAGGATATAGGTTTTAAATTTACCAAAGTATAAGAAAAAATACAAAAGAAATCTGCCGTCTGCAAGGCATTTTGGCGCACGCTGCGAAAACCGTGAGAGTTATAGGTACAAATTGTGCGAGTAAAACTGCGGAGCACAGACCGACTAAATATGCGTGAGTTGCTAATCTCATCATGTTCTGATATTGCCATTGATTCATTACAACTTCGTAGATTCATCCTTCTAGAAACTTCCCACAACTATGTATGTAGATCGAAACTGCCAAAACAATTAGCGGGTAAGAACACGGTAGTAATTATATTATAAGGGCTAGAACAACTAAAATCTGAACTTAGGCTTGAAGATTCCGTGCACAACACGGATTCCAAGTTTATAGGTACACACGGCTACACATCAAGCCACACACTGGCATTGTACGAAAATCCTATATAATGAGAGATCAGTTTAAACTGCAAGTTGTATAGCTTAATGTGTAGCCGTGTGGGGTGTGTACCTATAGTTAATTAAGCGGTGTGTACTTTGGAAATTGTCATCCAAATAATTTTATTGATTTAAATTTTAAATAAATTACATATAATATTTTACTAAAATTTCGTACTTTCACGACCCTTTCAATTTTGACATTCCGTCGACCCCCTAGTAGTTTTGAAAATAAAATATAGCCTATGTTACTCGGCGATAATTTAGCTTTCTGGTGGTAAACGTACTTATTTTTTAAATCGGTGAAGTAGTTTTTGAGTTAAATTCCTGCAAAAAAACAAACATGCACACAAATTTTTCATCTTAATAAAATGTCAGATCCAAAACAAAATACTTATATTATGTTAGTAAATCCTTAAAGTTTTGGTGACAGGAATACTGTTCAATACATAATCGGAGAGGTAACTCCAAGCTCACGTAGCTTTTTTTTTAATAATTGAGATTAAAGCCTCCTTTTAAGCTAAAGATGCCTTTATTAGGATGCTCCGCTCTTTCAGAAACAAAAAGCCCATACTAAACTAAACTAATACAATAAACTAATGCTATACATAATCAAGAACAATTTAATTGAACTTGTGTTAGTGTGTGTGAGAGAGTAAGTGAATGTAATAGAACCTAAGACCTCATGTTCAGCGGTTGCGCTTACGACCACTAGACCAATTACACAGTTAAAAAACCGGATTAATTGTACAATTTTGGCCACACTACGAGCTGAGATCAGGATAATTGCAAAAATCCTTGTCAGTTTACAATTGCGCTCAGATTTTCCAATCGGTGTTCAATGCATTGGAAGCTAGAAGCTGATTGATTTATCTAGGAGTACGAGTAAATTTGTTCTAGGAAGTCAGATCTCGACTCAAATTCAGCTATTAACTAGCCAACACAACTTTCAATCCGGCTTTCCGTGTTTCTCTGTTCTATTCCGGAAATTGGAATCGCCACCTATTTGAGCGCATCCTAGCGCGTTTGACAATGCCTTAAGGAAAATACCCATGTCGGGCCTTTTCTCGTGTTTCCCAGCGCTCGTGTCAATCTTTATTACGTAATATGAAACGATCGCTGTCTCTATGTATGTCTACAAACAAAAAGTCACGCTTTTCCCTCGTGAGTAGAATAAGAAATAAGTTCGTAAAGGGAAATGACGCCGGTGATCGAGGTGTTCTATGGATATCGGTTGGGCAAGGTATGGCATAAGAATAAGAATATTTATTTGTAAAAAACATGGTATACATACCTACATAGGTGGTCACAATGTTAAAAAGCGCAACAGAAATTTCTCACCGTTTAAACGGTATGCAAAGTTCATTTAAGTACTAACGTAACCATAGAAGATCTAAGCCTAAATAAGTTCAAATCATTTGTAAAGCGTAAATTATGTTACCAAGGTTATTATAATATAAAAGATTATATCGAGGACAAAAAGGCCTGGGATTGAACTGCTCCGATTATTATTTACTTATTGTTGTTGACATTTTAATTCTTTATTTAATTATTTTGATTTATGATAATATGCATGGATCTTACACGATTTGACAAAGATTTTGAATCAAATGTTTTTATTTTATTTTATTATTATACACAGTTGACATTGGATATATATTGACATGTATTTTTACTTTGAAAGTATATTATGTTTTTCAATTTTTATTGTTAATGTGAGGACCATGTGGATTCTTTTTTAAAATTACGTTTTCTAAATATTTTTAAGTTCTTTTATTTATTTATTTTACATTTTGTCTGGCAGTTTGAGTTGTTTATGGGACCAACCCAAATGTTCTTTCTTTGGTATTGTTCGTCAGCACGTGGAGCTCCTCAAGTTCTGAGTTGAGCTCACGATTACTGACAAATGCTTGCACTGACTGATCTGGTCCCCTCATTCTGTTTGGTTCTTTCCTCAAAAGACCATTTCAGACACAAATCGGCATGGATCTGACATAATTTCACCAAGATAATGTCTGGACTTTAAAAGAGACTATGACCTCTGAGTTTCTTTCGGTGTTTCTTCTCAGAGTAGTCAGGTAGTGAAACACCGATCTTATCTACTAGTTAAAAAAAAAGACGTGTAAAAGTGTTTGTGAAAACCCATTTACAGAAATAAATATCATTTATCATTTATCATAATAATTTTAAAAACACATTAATAATTATTCACTAGTTCTCTCTCTAACAATGTGACTTTTTAAATTCATTTGTACGTTCGTCGCGAAAAAACCTGGACTTAGTTAATGTAAGTTTGAAATCGCCAATCCGCCTTGAGAAAGCGTGGTCAACATTGCTCGAGCCTTCTCCATACGAGAAGACGCCTTTACCCTTCAGTGGGACAGTATTATCATAGCTGGCATGGGCTGGTGGGCTGGTATTTTAATATAAAGTATTTTAATTGGAAATGTGATCAGCTTACATGTTAGGCTTTGTGGTTTATATTAGATTTACTTAATTAACACCTACAGCTTAATTCACGTGTAAATTTAGCTATCGGATTATTCCTACTTAGTCTCGTATTCAAATAGAATCCGCGGTCTAACTTCTGACACAGCATAATCGGAAGCCAGAGATTATAAATTACTGTAAATAGTGCTCTTCAACTTTTGAGGATGTATATTATTTAAAGTCAATGTCAAAGTCAATATTTATTTCAAATAATCCATTAAAAGGCAGCTTTGAAGGTTAAGTAAAATATGAAAACGTCAAAGTTAAGTAAAATATGAAATGATGATATTTGTCCCTTCTAAAAGGATTTTTCGTATGAAATTTTAAACATTATAATTGATTGGATATAATAGAGACTATAACGATATGAACGATAGACACGATATATTGGACACTATAAGAACTTACAAATAATAAAAATGTACATAGTTCTCAATACTTAATCTTCAATTCTTTATTACATACCATAATGTGTTAATAGTTAGTAGGAGAGAGGAAGAAGAGCACTGGCGTGAATTCTATCATTTAAGTACTCACCTTAACTATAGTAGCGTTTGTTTATTAGAAAAGGTTTCGATTTATTAATAAAGATGTTATTATTATTCAATATACTTATTTTGGGGTATTTATTGTAGACTTGTAATGAACAAGCAACAACAACCATGTATGAATGTAAACGAAGCAAAAGAAGTATGTAAAAATCGTAGCATATGGCGCTCTGTAATCTCTGCCTACCCCCATGGGAAAAAGGCGTGAGTTTATGTATGTATGTATGTATGTATTGTAGACTTTTATGGACATGACATAGTGTGTAGGAGTGAATTTTTAGTCACGCTGTTTCTTTATTTGTGTCTTCTCTTTTAGTAAAGAATTAATAAGGGTACTTACGTACGAGTTTATATTAGTTGGTTACTGTGTTGATATCCTTTTGACCCTGTATACTAAAATTAGCAACCAGTTTGATTTTGTCTTAGATTCTTGATAGCAGCACCAGTATGTTTTCAACCATTATTATCTAGATATCCATACTATATGTGGAGGCTTGTTATTAGCTATTTTTTAACCGACTTCAGGAGGAGGTTCTCAATTCGATCGGTATTTTTTTTTTATAATATTATATTCTTAATTCACTGGATTGTTAGTCTGTAAGCCTTCCTAAAATAAAATAAATAAATAAATAATCCTCTAATTTGTAATCGATGACTAGGTTCTCCGGATTTGAAGCAATTCTTTTCATCAATTTTTTTTCCAGAGGTCTAGATTACGAAATGCTTTAGCCACCGCTGTCTGTATTTGCCAGCAGGCCCTATCAGAATACCTACATGCGGACATTGACCTTTTGACCTTGTACCTGACTTATTTCATTTAGTTGTTTTTTTTTCTTTACTTTCTAATTTAACATATATAATTCTCGTGTTTGCTACTAAACTCGTCCAAAACGGCTCGACCGATTTTTATGAAATTTTGTGTGTAATTTAGTAGGTTTAAGAATAGGTCGTATAGGTACCTACTATATTTTATTAATTTGATGAAGTTTGCAGTGGCTGTTAGTATTTTATAAAGGTAATTTTGTTTGTTTAGTTGATAAATTGAAATGTTTATTATTTTGTTTTGCCTAGTTCGAGTTCAATAAATACTTTTGATTTTTTAATACTTTCTTTAAAATGTGAGAAAACATCATCAATGTTGAAAGCTGAAGTGAATTTGAAACTATAAAGCCACAGATAGACAGTCAGAAATACCTAAGCCTAAATGTATCGAAGCGAGAACGCACTTCACCACTTAGTAAAACTAGGTCATGTATTGCAAGAGAGAGATAAACCTGAATACAATTTAGATGTCAATTTTCGTAAATCAGATTAGTCAAATGCTTAGGTAGTTTTTGGGTAGTTGGTATCGACTTATTATATTGGCTGTAAATGTACTTAACGTTACATGGTGACACAATATATGGATAAAACTCGTAACCTTTTGGCCCCGGGATGGGCAAAAACTACAAGGTCTTACTGCGATCCTTAACATAGTATTTATTTCGTTTAAGTTTAAATATCTGATTATTTTGATAGCCACTAGATTATGAACACTAGAATTGCGGGAATTGGCCTTATACTCGTACGCGATAACCGGTTGCGAGTACCTACTAGAATAGAATATAATAGAATAGAAAATATATAATACTCTTTTGTACACCATAAAAACTTACAAATTATAACTTTAAGGGCTACATAGGATGATGGGCGGCCTACTAGGTGCGTATCTAACCTTTCTGAATAATACTTTTTGGTTTTAGTTCACAACTCTATTCCCAACCACTGCAGCAGAAATCCAGTACACCAGGATCGCATCTAGGCTATGAAGCCACTCAAGTAGCGGAAAAACAATTCAGTGGCGAGAAGTTATTAAACATTATGAAGATATAAACCATTTTGTTTATTATTTTGAAGTCGCTTGCTAGTGGCTTTACGGATCTATTCCATTTCGCAGACGTTGCAAAGTGCTCGAGCTCACAAACAAGCGCGATGTAATAAATTAAGAATTGGATCTTTGAATTCTGGTTTCAAAGAAGATGTAGTTACAAAATCGAAAAAAGTATGCTTAGACGGTTTGGTCATGTTCAAAAGGATAAATGAAAGGTATTTACAAGGCAGATGTAAGTGGGAACGCCGGGAAGAGACTCCCAAAAAGGACATACATGGATCTTATTGGTGAGGTTCTTCAGAAAGGTCAGGTGCGTACCTAGTACTCGCAACCGGCATGTGTGTATGGCATCATGTATGAATGTAAACGAAGCAAACGAAGTATGTTAGAATCGTAGCGTATCGCGCTCTGTAGTCTCTGTCTACCTTAATGAGAAAAGGCGTGAGTTAATGCATGTATGTATATATGCCTATTTGCAACCACTGCAGCAGAAAACTAACATTAACACCAGGATCGCATCTAGGGTAAGAAGCCCCTCAAATAGCGGAAAAACAATTAGTCTATGGAAGTATTAAAAAAAAACGAGGCGTAGTATTTTTATGATGGAAAACTCCATATTGTACGTTATAAAGTCCCTTTTAGTAGAGAGAAGTCGCTTCTTTGCTAGTGTCTTTGCGGATCTCTTTAATTTCGCAGAAGTGCTCGAGTTTACAAGGAAGCGCCATCTAATAAATTAAGAATTGGATCTCTGAATTCCCATTCAAAATACTCGCCATATTTACACGAGTACGTCTAAAGCTTATCAATTCCGCATACCACAATTGCGTATTGCGTAACATGTGAATAGTATAACGTCCATATTGGCACGTCGCCATCCTGTAGACTATTCCGGGCGTCGACCTCCTTACGTGCGTTCAAAACAATGGGGTTTTATAACAATTGTGACATAATATGGGTAAAAATAGGCCAGCCTATTTTGAAGAAAAACTGACGGTTTTATGGAGATGACAAAGCAATATTAAAAAGCTAAAGAAAACTTACTAGACCACGAATGGCGATTCTGTTTATTAGCTAATTTTCTTGTCTTGCCTGATATATTAAGTGTCCCCAGCGCCCAACTTAAAAATGGTCAATACATCTAATACGTTGCCTAAACCTATTAAAATATTTTTTTCGAGAATACAAAGCAGACAAACAGGATTTTTGGTTGTATTTTTGGGGGTCTAAGTCAACGACTCGGGTGAAATAGACCCAGTTGTCGGATAAATCCGACTTAGGCGGTCAATGGGTAAAGTAGTTGCAGTTCCTGGCTGTGAATTTGACGCTTTTAACTTTGAAAAGAGATAAAACTTCTACTAAGCCGTTTCTACTACGTTTTATAAAACTTTATACATTTACAACCGGTTACGTGTTTTGCTTATACTTCGCAAATCATTACTGCTAGAAAGAGATCGAAAATATGTCAAATTAATTTACATTTTAAACCTCGCCGTGTTTACCTACAGGTTAATTTGAGCTGCTGACTAAACTTGTTGTGAAGTTTTAATTCCACCGATTTGACAGAGCTTTAATTAGTAAAGGGTGGCAATACTTAGAATTTGCTAGCTGAACATAATAAATAGTTAAATTATGAACAATTTAGAAATAAGACAATTTTCTTATGTATTACAAATCATTGTTTGATTTTAGCTCGGGAACTGCAAATATGCATTATCGTTTGTAAGTCAATTCAAGCATTATGAAACTCCATGAAATATATTTCCTTACTAAGGCAATAAATCAGATAGACTCTCGTAAAATATTACTCTACGCTTGAATGCGTGGCTGAAATTATATTTATTTGCGAGTGGAGTTTCAAGAAGTATTCATTTTGATCTTCTTAGAACAAATAACGATAATATCAAAGTGGATATTGGACTATTACCTACTAGAAAATAAGTTTAAGCATTCTTCTGGTACTTTTACTTTCTAACCGACTAACAACAAAAAAACAACCGACTTCTTAAAAAAAAACTAACAGGTGAAAAATAACTCCAGTTTCGGAAGTCTGTGGCTTTGGTGGTTTTGTTTTGTTCATTATTGGCCACCGACTTCGGAAACTGAAGTTATTTTTCACCTGTTAGTTTTTTTTTAAGAAGTCGGTTGTTTTTTTTGTAAAAAAGTATTTATTTTGTCATTTTTAGTTTCTTTGTATGTGCAGAAAGTCTTTCAAAACTTGAAAGAATCATTGAAATTGGATAACAATTGCTAAAGAAGTTCTATTTCTAAACATTAATCTGTACATCTCTGCCGGCCCCTTTTAAAATAGAATGGCGTAATGTTATGTTGTGGAAATACAAAAGCTCAGCATAAACATCTGACTATAGCAATCGCGAATAATTTGCTGTTATGCGTTGAAGAGTTCCGTTGCCTGTCTTCTTCATCAGTTTTTCTTCACCAAATGATACTTTCTAAATGAAAATGCTTGATTTGTTACTAAAAATGTTGAAATCGGTGCATGTGTGCCTATATTTTTTGAGGAGTTCCCTCAATTCCTCAAAGATCCCTCATCAGGTATGAGTTTTGATACAAATGGGACCAATCTGTTAGTATACCCTATCAAACAAAAAAAGAATTTTGAAAATCGGTCCATAAATGACGGAGTACTGAGGTAACAAACCCTAAAAAAAAAAAAAATATACAACCGAATTGAGAACCTCCTCCTTTTTTTGAAGTCGGTTAAAAAAGGAGGATGTTTTCTTTTCTTTTTCTTATGTATGTTATCTCATAACTCCGTCAATCGATTCGATCATTTTTTTGAGAAGGTAAACTTTCCGTGTGGTTCCATTTAAATTTCATCGGTTAAGTATAACAAAAAATACTCATTCAAAGACGGTGAGGTGGTGCTCTTGGAGTTTCCGGAAAATAATTAATGAAACAAAACCACAAATGCCACACACTTCCGAAACTAGAGTTATTTTTATATTAAATGGTGTTTTTTATTAGATCAATTGTATTTTTTTTCTTCTTGATTCTTGCATTCTTGCTTTTCACGGTAGTTAGGTAAGTGGTTCACCTAACTCTATGGCTCCTGGACAATCTGCTCTAAGCTGTCATGTCGGTCAAATATTTTTCCACTGATAGGAGGTTTGACATGCTGGTCCACCCCGTAATAGAATGACGTTATCTGCCCTAGGAAGTTGCTAAGAAAAGCGCGCGTTATGGGGAATGTCTTATAAAAATTATTGACGTTCAAAAATTGTTCATCCTCTGCATATCCTCTGTCTAATGTGAAATCATGATTTTTAATTTATAATCTTTCAGTGTTTAGGTAGTTGTAATGCTTACATCACTACGTCTCTTTGTATTAAAAAAAAAACAAACTCAATTGTTTATGGCTCAACATAGTACATCGTTTTTCAGATGTCAATTTACTGTATCAACTGTGTTGAACCAAATTAGGCATGCAAAAATTATTCAAAATCAAATCAATCTTTATTCAAACTAGGCTTAGAATCAGCACTTTTTGAACGTCAGAAAAAATACATAAAGACAGTGCCCCAAAAACGGCCCACCCTTCGCACACACACAATTAAATAACATGAGATTAATACCATTTACGAATAACAATGAAAATCTCGTAAATTTCATCATGACGTATGTATTATAAAAATGTATTTTTTTACTGTGATATAAACTTAAGCTCCTTAAAGACCTCCATTGACAACCAGTGCTAAGTATAGAACAATCCCTAATAAGCTGTTAGTCACTGAACTATAAAACGACCACTGACCCGATTCCTTTAATTTACTTCCATACATTTTTAACCAGTCAATACTAATAAAATCCTACAAAAAACATATGTAGAGTCCACCCAGCGTTCCCATACGATTCGAAGTCCGTCGGGCCGTTTGATGTTTGATGTTGCTACACTAACATTTCTTTTGATGTTATATTCAGGATCGTGGCGGCCATTTTGGCATTAATACCGCTGTTAATAACATGGTTAATCGTCTTGAAACGCTCCCGTTACATGAATTATGTATGTATGTTTGTCACGAATGGACTGTGAAAACGCTGGACTATTTAGAAATGGATATTTCTTTCGGGATTGCTATAAAAGTTTTGGGGGAAAGCTTGTGGATTTATAGATACAGTGTTCGGTGTTTATGTTCTTGTTGAGTTCAAATTGTTTCCGTATGGTTGGGTGAAAGATGTAGCTTTATGTTCGGGGACAGAGTTAGTTCTAAGCGCGTTAAGCTCGCAAGATATTCATTGCGGAGAATGTATTTTCAAATATACTTTGTTACTTTTTGCTTCAAATATTGTTTTCCTAGAAAATTTATGAAAGATCTAGAAAAGTGTTATGTCGAACTAGTTTGTAAATGAAAAATAATTTTTATATATATGTTTTGCTTAAGTGGCTTAATATGGCACCGTGTATAGAAAACAGTACTTTTATTTTTCATACTAACACTAAAATTGCAGATTACCCGGTAAACTACTTACCTGCCATATGATAATATATATCAAACAACATGCGGATTAAAGAACAAACACCTAGATGTGGCCACTGTGTTGTGTTTATGCTATGAACATATTATTATGCCTATAAGTAATTGTTACACTTATAACTGTAGATATTATATTTTTGCATTGTGTAAACAATTGTTAGCTGTTCAAACAAATAAATAAAATAAAAATAAAACATTCTGGTATACCAAGACAAAGAGGGAGGGGTAACCTAGACCCATACCAAATTGCTGGCCTGTAATGTCATGTGAATTTCGTACTTTTCCCTTTATACTTTGATATTCCCCTGACCCCTTCAAAGTTTTAAAAATAAAATATAGCCTGTGTTACTCGGTGATAATTAAGCTTTCTAATGGTGGAAGAAGTTTTCGAATCGGTTCAGTATTTTTAGAGTTAAATACAATCTAACAAAACTAAATCATCTTAAGCTGAGGGGCCTTTTTGGCCTCCCACAGGTCTTTTAATTTTTTTCTTTAGTTTTCACTCAATGTACCTACAATTTTTAATTGTTTGCATTTTCGTTTTAAATGTGTTCCTGTGCATCCAAATAAATGCTTTTCCTTTCCCTCTTTTTAAAATTAGTATATATTAATTAAAAATAACTCCACATGCGACATTATTACTTTAAAAAAAGTTATTATTATGAACAGTAACTTTGCAAGAACCACAGTCGACTTCATCATTTTTATTAATTCTTTTGATAAATTATTCTGTTTTATTTATCTTCCATTTATCTCATATTCGAGCGTTTTCCTTTCCATTGAACTTAATTAACGTTTCAGATTATTTTGCGTTCGTTGTAAAAATATCGTATTATCTTCGTTTTGGAGCGTTTACACTGTTCCGGAATTTTCCCAGTTTTTAATATTTTTATTATAATGGGAAAAATATTATCTACAGTGATGATTGTTCGTTAGTATTTTTTGTTACAATAATGGCATTCCAAGACTTTAAACTTACATCTCATGACGCCAAGATGACAATATTGTACCTATAAAGAAAAACCATAATTGTGGCAACACATTTATTAAAATTTAAATGAGGACTGAAAACAAGGTCAAGAGTAGAGTAGATAATATAAAAAAAAAAACAAAATTTAGTGAAGCCTATCCTCGTGAAGCAATATACCGGTATACAAAATATCATAATTATGTGATAATCCAAGACAAAATCTATCCAAGTACTTAATTTTCATGCAAAACTGTCCCAAACATAGTTGCAATAATCGATTCACAAAGTTTGACATTTAAGTAGAATATTATTCTGTGTACCTACCTAGTATTATTTTTAGTTTGTTGATTATATTATTACGCTAAGATTCTTAGGAGCGTGTAAAACCGCAGACCGTACCTACACCCCCAGTCTCCCCCCTCCCTAGTCTTAATACCTAATGATATAAAGAGAAAAGATTTGTATTGGTGTATGTAAGGAATAAACTCAAAAACTGCTGGACCGGTTTGAAAAATTCTATCAACGTTGGGAAGTTACACTATCCACGGGTGACATAGGCTACTTTTTATCCCAGTATTAAAAAGGGAACGGAAACTATCCGGGTAAAACCTGGCGTCATACACCGCTGGTAGTTATTATAGTTAGTGTCTATAGAAATAATAGTTGAAAACGCCTCTAAAACAATTGATAGAGTATTCTCTCTGCCCCTACAGAGCTATTTGTCAATGTTAATCCCTGATAAACATCGGTGCATTATGTTCTCATACCATATTGGCCATAATTATGCAAATCATTATTATTCATTAGTAGAATTTACAGTGTAGTTATTGTCGTGATGCACTTTATTAAACCTCTCCTCTCCTGTAAGCGAATGTCAGTTCTATTCCGAGCAAGTACCAATGTGACGTGTTCAATTCGTAATTTCTTAGTTTATCTTAGACATCACTGACGTCAGAGAGGGAACCCCGACTTATATTAAACTAGCTTTCACTCGAGACTTCGTCCACATAGTTTGAGAACCCGCATGGGTTTAAAAAATCCTAACGCACATAATATTATCCTAGCAATTGTCCAAGTGCCTTCTTTGTGTCAATTAATCAATCAACTCAGCTAATTGCAGTCCACTGGTGGATATAAGCCTCTCCTAGGCTACGCCACAACATCCTGTCTTTGTCGTTCGCATTCAGTCTAACCCAGCCATCTTATTCAGATCGTAGGTTCATCTAGATCGGGGATCTTCTTTGGATGAGAAGTAATCTATTGAGAGTATAAGAAGTCTATTGCTCTCATGATCAGGACTTGGGGCACCCCGACGTTAGGTTAGTTAGGTTCCTTTATCACTGAAAAGAGAAAACGGTCGACTACGCTTTTTATTTTTTTTTTGTTTGTTATTATGCTTTAGAATATTATGCTTAATCGTTATTATGGTTAGAGAAATTATGCTTAAAAAAAATATGCGAATTATTTTTATTCGAAAATACAATTATACCAAACAAAATTATGCTAAGTCTTAATATTTGGGGAATTATAAAACGAGCGATTAAAAAAAAAGCTTTGCGACTGATGATGACATACTGTATTAATAACTTGAGCGGTATTAATTTGAGTAAGCGAAAAATTAACTAAACTAACGACGAATATTGATTAATAATAAAATCCAGAACAAGCTTACAAAAAGTTGATTGTGATAAATCCATTTCATATATTAAAATTTTATCCGAGCGACCTCCCAACTATCCCCTTTTTTGCAATGCAGTATTATGAAGCTGCTCATTTTGTATTAGTAACTTAAATTAATGTTTGTAAGATACTATTCTGTTGATTTTTCGTTACTCACAGTCAGTCGCTCACTTAGTAATTATATAACCCAAATTAATTAATTTTGACACTTAAAATTGTAATTTACAGTCACTCGTTTTATTGCTACCCTTAAAATTTTATGCAAATGGATAGGGAAACCTAGGCATTACGTATAACTAGTTTCTAATCCACCCATTCATCTTTCGTAGTCGTGTTTTACAAATCAACTCGGTTACCTATAACGCTAAAAATAGTATCTGTTACAATATTACGTCAAACAGTTAAATATAGCTGAGAGTTTGACGCGACTCAAAGAGTTCCTCGATACAACGTTGATTGAAGTTCTCTAATAATAGTAATTTGATTATTTAATCATGCAAACTTCAAAATAGTAATAACTAGCTGTAGGTACACAGTTCCATCCGCATTCCCGAGGAATACCACTAATGGCAACCAATACGTTAGAGTAACAAAGTAATAATATGAACTCCAGATAGTCCTACATGTATTATAAATGCCATAGTTTGTGTAAATGGATGTAATGCGAAATGTAGGTACTAAATGTATTTTAATGAAACTCTTTTTTTTTAGCTTTTAAATCAAAATAACATACAGGCTATAATTTGCAAAGGTATTGTGCTAATTGGCCAAAATATGGCAAAAAATGTCAAACGACCCGGCAAAAATCTATCACCTACAAAATATATTTGTGCACGCGAAAACTTTATACTAGTTTACGGGTACCAAATAGTAATAAATATGTTCGTGCATGATAATAAAATTCTAGCTTAGCCTATTTCCAACTATATTGGAGTCGGCCACCAGTCTAACTGAATGCAGCTGAACTTTACCATGTATTATACATGGAGTAAGTACTATATCTGAGCTCCACAACACAGTTACTGAGTAAAACAATAGCTCTTGGTAAGACTGTCGCGGACTTTCAGCCATGACGAAGAGGTCTCAATTTCTAACGCCGGCTGATATGATAGATCTTCCACAGTCGTAACAAATACTCACGGCATTGAAAGTCAGACAACCAGTTTCACCAAGGGGTATCGTGTTCCCTTGACAATAGGTTGAAAAGGTCAGATAAGCGGTTGTACCATGTCAACTACATCAAGTTACACTGGAAGCCTACTCCAACATACTTGGGAAAAAGCTGGACAGATGATGATGATCACTTATCCACGAGCTGATCTCGACCTCATGGCTCGTGCGACTGTTGTTGTTTAACCTGTTTTTATTATTAGAAGTAAAATAAAAATATTTTCAACTTACTATCTCGGGTAAGCTGTAAGACTTGTCCTGTTGGTATCGGTCAGAACGGTGCTCCTGAAACAATCGGGAATAGTTTTAGAACAATTCAGTTTTAAAACAATTGGGTATAATGAAAGTAGGAAACATAAGCCATGGGTTCATCGCTGGGTTGATTGGTACTCTGAATAGTTGTGCGATAAAAACATATTTTTTATCTCTCTTGACCATGTATTTATTCTGTTTAAGTATGTACCTATGTATCTGTGTATTTATTTTGCTTCAGTATTTACCTATGTATCTGTGTATTTTTTTGTTGCAGTATGTATGTATCTGTGTATTTATTTTTATATGTCACTTTTTGTCCTTAATTTTTACCCTGTTGCACCTACCTCGTTCCATCTCTGCACCACCTTAAGGTAGACTGGTAGAAAATGCCTAAGGCATTAAGTCCGCCTTTGTACAGTTTTTTTTACTTGTGCATAAAGTTTTAATAAATAAATAAATAAATAAATAAGCCATCGCGTTTTTCTCATGAACTGAGGAATGCTCATTGTAAGGTGTGTGTATTGAAGGTTTGTGAGCAAATTCACAAAAAAACGGCTGTAGTTTCGTCACAGCGCTAATGTTTTCCCTTGGCAAATTTTCTTACGGAGTTGCACCTACCACTGTTTGTCTCTCTGCATTACCTAAAGATTGACTGGTTGAAAACGCCTAAGGCATTAAGTCCGCCTATGTACATTTGTGTGCTTGAAGTGTTAAATAAATAAATAAATATAACTGTACAGTATTGCCAACAATTTAGATATAATTCAGAAATGTAGATACGTATTAGCTAGGTATGGATAGTTAATGTCTGCGGCCGGTAATTCCTGTCTAATAACGTCGGCTAAACCCGGATGTGTAATAACTAGATCATAATATTATGTGACAGGATTATTAATTTATGACCTTTACCACAGGGCAATGCATAAAGCCACGACATGGTACACCTAGTAATACATATCGATTTGGATTTCAATAACTTGGGACTTGTTAGTAAAATACTACTTAAAGTAAGGGACAAGTTTATTAAAAAAAAGAACGAGTGCTTGCTGGACAATAGGCTCGCCCCCTATTATATGTGACTTTAACCTAAACTTCAAAAGAGACCGTGACCTCTGAGTTTCTTTCGGTGTTTCTTCTCAGAGTAGTTAGATAGTGAAACTGACCTCACCTTTTAGTTGAAAAATGACATGTAAAAGAGTTTGTATAAACCTATTTACAGAAAAAAATCATTTTATATATTTTTTTATCATTTAAAAAACAGACATTTTGGGGTAGCTTGATGTGCTGGCGTCTGTACACCATAAAAACTTACGAATGATTACTTAATCTTTCAATTGAGTCAATTAGAGACACAATAGAAAGACAATGACAGGCAGACACTGGTGTCCTTCCGGGGTTTAACGAATTAAATAGCAGAATATGTTTTCATAATGGGCGGCCTTATCACTAAAAGCGTTCTCTTGCAGACAATCTTTGGATGAACTTGATAAATAAGGAGAAAAGATAAATGTTGGTTGTTTTTGTTGTTATTTTCTCTTAATATAATAATAATATAATAATCATTTACTTATCAAGTAACAGGGACTCATAAACACATAGAAATTATACATATAGCACACATTACACACTAAAACACACTGAATACATTACAATAGGTACCTACAACACATAACAATAACCACACAAAAGAATTTATTTATACTGACTTACTGTTATTTATAATAGTAATATAATATAATATATTTATTTATACTTAATAAGAGTAGACCTTTATCCTGCCACAAGATTTTGACAGGCTGGTTATTTTTATATACTTAAAAAAATACCATAACGCTTTAAAACTCCGAATATTTCAAATTGTAGGTCAAGGTTTCTTCCTACACTTTTTAGAGCCCTACTCTGTCAAGCACAGCAAAGTTAACAGCGTCGAGAGGCAATCCAAAAAAAAACCCTAAGGCTTTAGCTCCCGGCTTCGGTATCTAGACTTCATCAAACGACTTCAAACGCTGTTGATGTAACAGGCTTTGACATAGCTTTAAAGGCCTGATGAATAGAATGTTTGCTTTGAATGTTTTATGAGGGTAGTTGAAAATTGTGTGGATATTTTGGCGAAGCGTACGGGTGCGAGTGTTTGCTTGGGTGTCCACACTAAAGAGGTAAGCGAGGCAACTGAGGAACACAGAACAGCTTTGTGGGACGTGGCCAACAGCTGCATTTCGGATTTGTGCTCGGAATTTAGCAGCACGGTCTTCCTGTTATTACCTGAGACTTAAACATATATTAACTAGCAAAATACAGCAGACTGCTCGCAAATGACAGTTCAAACATTAAAAGATGATGTGTTGGAATTTATAATATGTACAGACGCCAGCACATCAAGTCACCCCAACGTCTCAAATTTTCCCAATTGAATATGAATCTTATACGGGTTGACATAAAGTTGAAAAACGATCAAAGAAATTTGACACATTGGGGTAACTTGATGTGCTGCCGTCTGTACCTAAAACTATGTTTTTGTTATAAAGAAAAACAGAAATAAAGAAAATGAAATAAAAAATCTAAATCTCAGATTAAAGAAAAGGCCCCTTTCTCAGCACGATGTCACTATATTTAAAGAAAAAAACAATAAACACGTTACATTGTTATTCACGCATTGTTATTCTGATAGAGCCCGCTCTGTAAACTTTTCTATAGGCTTCTAGGATGGGACTACTAAAATAGTGCGAGTGTACTGTAACGTACTTGTATACGACGGAGTAGTGTATGTCAGTACAGTACTACTCAGTACAGTTTATTAGTGTTGGTTCAGAAAGGAAGAAAAACAAAAATAAAGTGTTATGATGCTAACTCGTTCGCTGAGACATCTAAAATCGACTGTGTCACTAATACTAACTGCGTGAAAACTCTGGGTTAGTTGGCTGACCAGTTTGCTTGTGAATTTGTAGTAGATATTGTTTGTATTTCATACTAAAAATACCAACTGTTCGAACAGCACGTAAAAGGCGATGGCAAGTCGTTCCAGCATCGAGAAACAGCGAATTTAAAACTACCGTGGAATGTAGCAGTTTAGTGAGACGAGGTCAACTGAAGGTAGAAGAAACTTGTGATTTAATTTGATTTATGACACGCAACTAAGTCGCATAGTCGAATTATATTATAAACTAGCAGACGTCATGCGGTTTTACCCGCGTAGTTCCCGTTCCCGTGGGAAAACAGGGATACAATGTAGCCTATGTTACTCAAGGTGAATGTAGATTTACAATGGTGAAAGAATTATTGAAATCGGCACAGTAGTTTTTGAGTTTATTCGTTACAAACATCGTCATCATCCACAGCTCGACTTATAACACTGCTGGATATAGGCCTCTCTTTTTTGGTACCAATTTTCACGACCCTATGTTACAAACATACACACACACAAAAAGCTTCCTCTTTATAATATTAGTGAAGATATATTGTTTTTTTATAACCATCCATGGTCCGTTACTTACAATAATAAATATCATTCCATTTAATTTAATGTCACAACATTATGAACGTTAATATTCTATCCACCCCGTAACTCAAAACCAGCTTGAATATACCAACGTGTACACAAGCAGTTATTTCTAAAATTCAGCGCAGAATACGCGTAGGCGTCTAAGTTATGGCTGCCCAGGGATTTTCCTGTGGGATTGCTAGGTTATAGGATTAGGTACCGTACTACTGCGTACATCTAATATTTATAAAGTTCAAAATAGAGGATGTTTGGGAGGCTAATATTACGGTAATTGGGGTCAATTTGTTGGTTCGGAATAAATAGGTATTTGAGTCCTGGGTAAAACACATACTTTGTTAATTGTTGTAACTTAAAGATAATTTAAAGTATAACCACCGTAGAAACAGATTTTGTCTACAGAAAAATAGACATAGTGACATATTGTTGATGATTTCTTTTGTTTTCAGTACGACAATGCAAATAATGAAGAGAAGAAATGTGTACATTCTTTAGTCGACAATAGGGGGTATTCCTCGAAGCGCAACCTTTGCTAATTGACAACATTTCAAAATTGACATGACCCTAAAACAAAAATACCGTTTCTTCATTTTTGTATGCTGAGTTCAAATATATATTTTTTTAAATTTTTTATAGCTTAATTTCTGAGAAAAAAAATAAAAACCAAAAACCATGCGATGACCTTTGCGAAAGCAAGCTATTTTTAAGATGAAAACTATAATGTCAAACAAGACATTTCTGTCAAAAATTACGTATCTAATGTCAAAAAAGACATATCTAATGTCAAAAATTACATATCTAATGTCAAACAAGACATATCTAATGTCAATGTGTGACATTGACAACTGCTAAATGACAGTGACATCTAAGAAACTGATTTTTTTTGACGTATCACAGTATAGCAAAGGAATTATCGCCATTCCACCGTATGAATGACGTCATTTGGCGCTTACGTCTTTTTAGAATGCACCGAATTTCAAAGTTAAAATTATGAATGAAAAGTACATAATTTCGAAAAACCAAAAAATATGGGTCCTCTAGTTTTGAATTTACTTTTAGATAACATAATAAAACATGGAGGTTAAAATTTTGAAATGTTGTCAATTGCAACCATCGAAGCGCAACTATCTTATCCCGCGAAGCGCAACCGTAAGTTGCGCTCAGAAAACAAAATAAAAATACTATATTTTTATTCCGCGAAGCGCAACCATGATCAAAATTAGACACACTTAGTTCCAGTCAATATAAGTTTGCCTGGTAAAAAATTTGGACAGTCGATATAAAACTGTCTATCTATATTTGATTAATCCATCATACCCTTCGCTCTCTAAGTTCAATCATGGTTGCGCTTCGCGGAATAAGAAATTTGCGCTTCGATGGTTGCGCTTAGAAAAGGTTGCGCTTCGAGGAATACCCCGACAATAGTCTACAATATCGAGCATTATATTTCTCCTATTAGTTAATCGGCAAACATACTTCTACCATCTGTCACTTTGTCGATTCTACAGTCTTTCTGGGTTATCATACAACGCGTGCCGCAGTAGATTTGTGTCGTTCCGGCACAACTTGGAACTACCCTACCAATTATTATTGTTAGCAGCAGAGAAAAATAAAAATTATAGATAAGTAGATTTCTTATAGATTTTGTATCTCATTACCAACTTATAAATCTGTTTAATGCTGTTAATAATAAAACAGCAATCAAGGAAAAGTAATCGTTATAATGCTCAAATACAAAATAATTGCCCCACCTTCAATAAAATTACGAATGTAACACTGACCCAAAAATATATTTTTTGTATAATATTTTTAGCTAAAATAGTTTCCCATGCTTGGTTATACACCTCGATTTTTTTGTTTCCTTCCTTTACCGACCCCGACCTAATAATTTAGTTATCACGCACGCGGAAGTGAGGCAAAGGTCGCACATATTCAGCCTAGTCGAATAGCCCGCCTCCTTACATAATGTATTGCTGACACCCGACAGACTGAGCTCTATGAAAAGTGAAATAAAAAGCCGGTTGTATGGTCCATCAGTTACCTCAGGAGCTAAAATCATGTTAGTAACAAATTATATGCAGTTCATGTAATTTTGACTGTCCTGTTTGTCTAGTAATTAGTGGCCCTGACTGCTATGCCGAAGCTCGTGGGATCGATTCCCACCCATGGCGAATGTTTGTGTGATGAGCACGATCATTGGTTCTTTGTCTGGGTGTTATTTTACTATAATATGTATGTATTTAGAAATATGTGGGTATGTATAGTATGTTTAACAGTTGTTTAATAACTATATCTCAAGCTCAGCTTAGCTTGGGACTAGATAGCATTGTGTGAAAGTTGTGGAATATCATTATGATAGCATTTTGTGTTTTGTAGTTTCTCTATCTAACTAAATATTTTTTCCAGAAAGGGGCAACTCCCTTTCTGGAAAAAAGATTTAGTTTTGTGTCTGTATGTGTGTACTATGTGTTTCAAATAAGAATAGGAACGTCAATGACCTCTATCTGTCAGATGTCACTTGAAAATTAGGGTCTGCAATGAAACCTTATCCGCGTATCAATTATTATTATTATTATTTTTTTTACCTAATCGTCACGTCAAAACGTCTTAAATAAATTAGTCTTCTGGAGTGCTTACGTTTTGTTTATTTAATCTCTTTGTTACGCGGTTATTTATTGTTATTTGTTTTTGACTGCTCGAAAATGAGTAAACGAGGCGCTGTTTTGCATGGGACGGCTCGAGAGATTATCTCCAATGTAGACAAATACTTTGAGAGCGAAAAACCGCACAATTTATAAAATTATTCGTTCATGATTCGAAAATTAATTATATTTAGAAAATACCTTGTTTTGATGATCTTACCCATTTTATTCGAATTGACAGCTATGACGTCACAAAATGGCGGCAAATCGATCCTATTCTCATTTGAAACGCATACCCAACTAGGATTTGATTCCAATCAGCTTACTCAACTTCAAAAAAAAACCTAACGTGTGAACGAGCTTCAACTGGAAGAAAAAAACATTTAAATGTCATGGGAACTATGAGAGAAACGAATTGCACTTCAGAGTGGGGAATAGAAAAATCCCGTATTTTAGAGATAAAATCTTGTGTGAAATGTTTGCAGTGGAAGCTGTGTGTTATGATTATATTATGGGTTTACTGGGGAAGGTGAAAAACACTGTGGATAATACATAAATCGACACTGGCGACACTTTGTTTCGTAGGTATTCATACATACATACAATTCTCACACCTTTTCCCATTAGGGCAGATACAAACTACAGCAACTACTTAATTCTGATATATATATGAATAATTATATAAATCAGAATTAAGTGTATAAAATGGTTTCCTATAATTACGACGATTTCACTTTTTGACCATAAAATATTTTCTTACTCTATTTTTGTTTGTTTTTCTTTTACGATATTTAATGTTTAACTAGACTCAAATGTTAAATGGTTAAAAAACGAAACATATTATAAATTTGAACCCTATAAATGGCAGCACACGCAGATCTACTTCTTAATCTAAACCCTTACACATAGTTGTTTGCTGTATACTCGTATTTTACAATGAAATATATTATTCTATTCTATTCTAAAGCAGAATTGCTATGATTCTTGTATACTTCTTTAGCTTCGTTTACGTTTATAGGTATATAGGTTCATGTTCAAATTGTGTGTGAAATACAGTATGGGGTAACTTGATGACATCTGTACCTACTATTGTGGTAGGTATGCCGGTCATAATATCTAGCACTTTGCTAAAATCTATATACTTGAAAAAAATGTGTCATACTACAAAACGTCACATAACGTCACGCCTGTAATCCCCGAAGGGCTAGGCAGAGGTGTACCTAGTATCACACCCACGTTTCACTAGCAATGTTTGAGTCCCATGTAATAGAGGTCGCCCTCTATTACATGGCGAGCCTATTGCCATCAATCGGGCACAAATCCAGACTCCGGGCTGCTACTGAGAAATTCTAGATGGAAAAACTCAATAACACTTTGCCCGACCTGGGGACCGAACCTGGGACCTCATACTCAGCAGTAGCGCCAGCGACCACTAGACCAACAAGGCAGTCATACTAAGAGTTATTTGTCATACTAAGAGTCATGTTAATTGTATTTTGTGACTTAATTAAAGCAAAATTAAAGTATAATTCTCTTTAAAAATGTCTTCTTGTTAGGAGTGTGTAGTGTGTCCAAGGTAGTACATAACTGCAGCATGTTTTTGTCAATTCTTTTTTCTGCCTTTGTTTTGCAAACAAAGGGTTTCATATAAATCTGCTGGTCACTAAAGCTACCTAAAGGGTAAATAAAAACGGCGATTTTCTTTGACTGACTTGTCCCGGATATGTTGTGTTTTTAAACCCGACAGCAGTAACTCAGTCTCAGCGTTGAAAAAACCTCGCGTATGTGGACTCATTTTAAATATTCCTTTACAGTTACATACACCTTTATTTTAATGCACGATATTGTAGGGTTTTTTTTAATGCATGGCTGGTATGTGCTTTGTTATATGTTCACTAGGAGACGTGTGTTTTGCGCAGAAATACTTATTGTAATGGAAAATATAACAGTGCTTAGTTTGAAAAGCTTTTAACGATTGCTTTTAACGTTAATGTCAAACACTTTTTGATTCCACTACTACGCGGATTACTAACCTGAAGAGTTTTTGCTTTTGTTTTTTTTTTAATTACCTGTGATTACTTTGAACACAATAATGTTTCGTAAACGGATGATAATCTCAAAACTATTTTAACAAGGTATGCAAACAGTTCGACTTTGATATTTTTAAAACAAGTGTGACTTCTTCAAAAAAAGTGTTTAAATCCTCAAACTTTTTCATAGGTTAAAAACAGTGAATGAATAGAACATGGAAATAGATTCAGTGACGATTAATTTTACTTTTTTAGTATTATTATTTTTGTGTTTGTGTAATATTGTTGTTTTTTGGATGTTTTGTGTCATTACGCGGCAGTGTGTGCGTATATTTTGTTCCACATTATTATCATACACAAGCTCTAGACGTGGAGACTTGTAATACGCTGTCAGATAACCTTACTGTTACTTATTTCCATTGTATTTAGCTGTAAGTTTTCCAAAGTCGTTAAATAAATAAATAAGAACTGAAAAAAAGAAATGTGTTGATTCTTCAGTCGACAAGAGTCCACGATGTCGAGCCAGAAGGGCAACTCTCCGAACGTTTACATTCAAACCTCTGACTGGCTTTGACTGGTCGGTTCGTCTAGTGGTTAATGGCCCTGACTGCTATGCCGGAAGTCATGGGTTCCATTCCCACCCAAGAGTCTTGGGTGGGGAATGTTTGTGTGTCGAACACGATCATTTGATCTGTGTCTGGGTATTACTTATAATATCTAATATATGTATGTAGTTGTATGGATTTAGAAATATATAAGTATGTTTATCAGCTATCTAGTACTTAACCATAATTAATCTGTCAATTCTGTAGCTTAATCCTTTCCGAAGGATTGAACACACCCATATTTCACCTGTTATGTTTAAGAGCCTATTGATTTCACCCGGGTATAAGTGATCTAGACTTCAACCTATATAATTCACACATTATATCACACACACACACACACACACACACACACACACACACATCACATCTCACACACTCATCACATCACATCATTCTTCATTTTTTTTTTTTTTTGTTTTTTGTTACTCATCCGTCACATGTCCCAAAGGTTCATTTGAAAATCAGCGTCAGGCAGGATCTCAGCATCTGTCTGGCATTACAACTGAAATGAACCTTTTGGCGCAGCCGTGAGACATGCCATTTTTTGTCTCTTTTTTTGTGTTATTGCGTTTTTACTGTGCGTGTATCCAGCTGTTGCCAATAAATGTATTTTCTTTCTTTCTTTCTTTCTAATTCCATTTTATATTTCTAAATATAATAAGTAGATAGAGATAGATAGATAAAACATTTATTCAGTAAATCAGTACACACGAAAAGACATAGACCAACACACAATACAAAATACAAAGGAGGTAAAACAATGATTAATGGATTTACAGTGTGCGGTGTGCGTCTCAAGGCTGCACTAAATGGGAGTACAGCTCAGCATATGCCCAGGCAAATGCACGGACGCCAAGCAGACAAGAAACAAAAAAAATAAATGAATGTGATTTAGAGAATGAAGAGGTTGAGTTAAGTTACTTCTTCTTGTCTCAAATAACAACGAAAAATGAAAAATGCAAGAGAAAATTTACGCATTTTCTACTCACAGCATAATATTCTGTAAACAATATTCCTTATAAAGGCAAGCTAAAGGCCAATGTTCCAGGGATTACAATGATAGGGGCGAAAATGAAAATCTGTTTGTTTTTACTATGAGGGAGCTTTGAGGGAATTTCGCTACTTATAAAAGTAATGGAAAAATGTTTCGTTTTTTTTTTCCTTTTCACTTTGTCTGTGAAAGCCGATGGGCTTAATCGTCAAGTTGCGATCAAGTGGTTGTTAGTTTTACTGGGTCGATCTCGTTCAGGAGCTCGTTATCATTGGAGAGTACATCCTTGAGCGTACAAGGAAACAAATGGAAAATTTACTTAAGCGGAGCTGTTTAGCTGTTCTTTTATTATTGTCACGTGATGATCAATGCTCTTGCCCTTTTTGTATTGGAAGGTGCCTTTGCCCTGTAGTGGGACGAATAACAACATATTATCACCAGCCTAGTTACTAGTTACAGGCTGGTGATAATATTTTGTTATTCGTCAAAATTACTCCTAACTATAAAAATGTATATGCTACGATAACATGGTTACGGTGTGTGTGTATCTATGTGATGTTTACGTCTATATTCGTCGAAGATTTAGGGAGAGGTGTACTTACAGAACACCCACATTGCACCATTTTATTTTAATCTCATGGCGAGCCTATTGCCAACAAACAAGCCGTTACTAATCAGTTCCCAAGAACACTTTCTCGAACCCAGGAATAAAGTCCAGGACCTCATGTTAAGCAGTAGGGCTTACGACCACTATACTAACGAGGCAGGCAAAAAAATACTGTTGACCATAACCTAAAGAAAGGTAAAAGTTCTTTAGAAAGTTCAGATGCGTAGTACTCGTAATCGGCGTGCGTGTATTTTAACTACCTATACATATACAGGGTGTCTCATTCAAATCGGTCAGTATGGGAAAGTCTGAAAATTCCCGAACGGAGTACAGATGTTTTTTAAAATGTATGAATGCAGTTTTTCTTGTTATGAAAATCGATGACATGGTTCCTCAGAACAGATCTTCGTATGTCTTATAGTTTCAGACTTCCCCATACTGACCGATTTGAATGATACATTCTGTATATTCCATGTTATCAATATCCAAGGACAATACAAAACATTAATTAAAATAATCCTTCTCTTTGTTGAATAATCAAAAATATAAGTGAAAAGGCAACTATAGAAAATACTAGTACAAACAATACTTTACCATACTTACTTTCCGATATTTTAAAGAGTATATTTTTAACGTACCTAAATATTTTGAACTTAGGTATAATGATTGTCGATATTTTTAATCATTAGATATTTTTATCACTCGGCATTTCAATGTAAGAGTTTTGAAGCTTAGTTCTATGATGATCTTTAAATTTTAGATGCTTTGAACGTTGACATTTTACGTAGGTATTTTAATGTTCGAAATTATAATAGCCATATTCAATTTGTTATAGCATAAAGTTGAAAAACTATCAAAGAAATTTGACACATTGTGGTGTACTTCCCTCTATAGATTCAAATTCGCCACTTATATTAAGTCCCTTTTAATAGAGGTCAGGCCAATTGCCAACATATAGACTTATGTATAAGATAGCCACTCATAAGACGAAGATAAGTTATTTCCATCCTAAAAATAGTGTCTCATAAGCTTTTTTCCCCAGAAACACTGACATATTGGCTAGGCCCTCTTGGACATCAAAATTCCATCATGTGCTGCGATTTATTTGCTCCCTATATACCGTATTCGCAGACCTTTCCGTCTGTCCGAGTCATTGCTATGCCGACAGTAGGAAAGATTATTTATCGTTATTGCGGGTATTTTTGTTCGTCCATTTGTCTGTTTTTTATTCTTCCTATTCATCCATTGTTTGTCTCGAGATAATAAGTTTTCATCAGGCCCACTAAGGCTAAGTGATAAGTTACGTTTCCGATATTATTTGTGTGAGTATATTTGCTCGGTTACTTTTATAAATTATTTATTAAGATGATACTTCGCTTCGTTTAGTGGAAACGAACTTTTTCTTGGATGTGAAGTTTTAGTTGGTAGGTACTCCATCATCTTTTTAGCCTTTTCCAAACTATGTTGAGTTAGTTTCCAGCCGATTTGTATGCATCTGAACATTAGTTTTTTTTATGGAAGATCTGCCTATCTGAACTTCACAATTCAGTAACTGGGTTTCGCGATACTCCGTAGAAAGACTGATAGTCAGAATTTAAAATGCGCTTTTCAAGTGTTTTACTAGATTTTAAGATTTTTAGAATACGTAGTTCTTTAACCTAGTAGAATTTAAGACGTGGATAACGTCGTTAGTTACATGTATTCAATGATATTGTACTCACTCACTACTTGCTTAACCTTTTAAGCACTTGTCTAAATATTTGTTGCCGTGCCCTTAGCGCCGGGCCAAAATTACTACAAATCAATAAAATAATACCTACAGTAAATAAGGAGAAACAATTGTTGTATCCATTTTTAGTCTTTCTTACATAAATTACATCTCAATTCGATAATGGTTTTAGTTGTACCACACAGTCAGTATTTTAAAATAAAACGAAAAAATCATGCATGTTCTGTGTCGCAGAAATACGACACGAGCGGTAGGGACACAGAAATATGTGTCACATAATATGCGACACAAGCGATTAAAAGGTTGATACTATGTCTAGATCAACAGTTATTTATTTTTGTTTCAAAATAAATAAATAACTGTTGTTCAAGATATAGAAATGACAGTTGGGACGAACTAATCTACGTCATTTCTGAGTCATGGACGGGTCTCGACCTGTGGATAATCACCCATCTACAGCCTGACCTTACCAAGTGTAACTTTGTCTTTGATCAATCCAGTTGTTTTTATGAATCCTCGAACAAATAGTCAGTTGGTACTCCAGTGTTACGATATCATTATTTAAGGTTTTACTGAAGCTCTAAAACCGAAACGAATCTGGTTTATTTACGAATTCAGGCTATTGCGTTCAATTGCGAAGTCAGAAACAGTATTCGAAGAGTGTACGTTTATTCCAGAAGATATTGAAATGGTTGAAGGTTTTGTATTTTCTCTTGGTCTTGAAATACAAAATTGCTATGTTATTTTTGTACATAATAGTACATCACGCCTGTATTCTCCAAAGGATTCGGCAGAAGTGTACTTTTAGCATACCCACATTTCGCAAGTTATGTTTAAAAGTTTCATGTAACTGGTAAACCTATTCGAGCCAGCCGACAAATCTAAAATTCGGGTTGCATCAACGAAGAAGTTTTAGATGAAAACACCCAATAAAATTTTGTCCCATACGGGAATTAAACCCAGAACCTCATGCTCAGCGGTAGAGTAGATGGAAGTTTGTGTAGAAATGTCTTTTCTTTTTTATTTTTATTTACAAGGAAATTCTTCATGACTTTGCGGTTTCGTTTACAAACATTTTAACTCATAAATAAACACAAACAACCTGTAGGATAAATCATAAAAAAATCTTAAAGAAATAAAGACCTCAAATTTTATTTTTAAGTTCGTATAATAAAATTTTACACCAACAGACATGAGCTCATAGCTTAATAAACACCAATCTGCTACATCATAAACGGAATTATCTACCCCGGTTTTAATCACACGGTTATCCAAACAAGACCATAATGATTACACTATAAAACAACCCCTATTCACCCCCGAGCATTCTGGGGGTATCGAGTAACGATATCATTGCCCCAAGCCCATGGGGGCTAGTATGGGATAGGTCGGGAGTAACAACCCCGGCCGAATTGTATAGCAATCGGTTAGAATTAATCTTCACTTCACCCTTGAGTATTTGGGAGGCTGAATCATAGCGTTGTGTATCTCTATATAATAGGTGAGTAAATTGTTCGGAAGGAATCATTATCAGTCGGCCTATTTATTAGCAAAAATAAATTAAGTTCTTTGTTTACCTACGTGATGAACTGACATTTGGTGAGAGTTGCGGGAATCCGATGAATGCGAGACGCACCGGACCGTTCGTTGTGGCGACACTTGCAAAACATCCAGTGCAGGACATAGACCTCCCCAGTCTATGGCCTGCACTGGATGTTTTTTGGCTAAAATAATATGCCCTTTATCGTTAACTAGCTGGCGCCCGCGACTTCGTCTGCGGAGTATTAGCAGGCCGGAATAGTTCGCAAACGGCAGATTTTTTTCTATTTACTTTACACTTAAATCATTAATTCATAATCTTTACATATCATAGCCTATGTGTTATTCTGATGTATGAGCTATATTACTGTAGAGTTTCATTAAACTCCGTACAGTAGTTTTTGCGTGACAGAGTAAGAAACATCCATACAAACTTTTGCTTTTATAATATTACTAGTAGACGTCCCGCGGTTTCACTCGCGTAGGTCCCGTTCCCGTGGGAGTATAGGGATAAAAAAGTAGCCTATGTGTTAATCCAGAGTGTTAGCTAACTCCATACCAAATTTTATTAAAATTCATTCAGTCGTTTTTAACATCCATCCATCCATCCATCCTCACAAGTAAGCTCTTAGTTGCAATGGCTCTTCCTTCAAAAAAAGGTAATAATACCAGTCTGTGACTGTCCCATTGCAAGGCGAAGGCCTTTTCTCATACAGAGAAGTCACGAGCATTGATCACCACATATTCTCAAGACTGATTAGCGATTTCAAACTTATATTAACAGCTGGAAGTTCAGGTTTCTTCATGATAATATGTATTTAATTTTGTTCCACTGTGTTTTTGAAACCTCTGAGTTATCTACGGAATTATTTCTTAGGGATCACTCTAATAGGAAATCATGATGATATCTATATTTAAAATACTACATGTTTATGGAAGTGAAAAAGTGTTAAGAAAATATTTCTACTTACAGAAGTAAACATTACGGATGAAAAGACACAAATCTGTCATCGATAAGCTTTACAAGATTTAATCATAATGAAACAGACCAAAATAAAATTGTTTTTTATTAAAAAAGTGGTTTATTCATATTAGGCTGAAGATCAGCACTTTTTAAACGTCAAAAGTTACATAACACAGTCCCCTAAAACGCCCACCCTTCACCACCTTCTAGTGTTATTGCTTCGTTCATGTTACACAAAAACAAAAGCAATCTCACAAAAGGTATGCAGAAACTACAATAGCGTGCGAAAAATTCT
Source organism: Euplexia lucipara (assembly GCA_921972225.1). NCBI lineage: Eukaryota > Metazoa > Arthropoda > Insecta > Lepidoptera > Noctuidae > Euplexia > Euplexia lucipara. Next base: position 20,010,948 of record OV179156.1, read on the forward strand.
AACACCAATATTTTTTCAAGTCTCAAGAATTTTGTTGAACGAAACATGTTTCATACGAGTCGTTTGTGTGCCAATCACTTAGATTTTCACGAACTACATATTTGTTTGGTAGCAACGTTTCTGCAAGTTTGGCTATCAATTACATGATATCGGGACTTCTTTGTGCCTTGTTAAGCCTTTAAACACGTTAGGCCCTAGGTTCCAGCTGCCATTAGTAGATCTTTGACGTTGCTGGTAGTTCTGACTACCAGTACTGTGAAAGATCAACAAATGGCAGAACGGATGTAAAAAACGGCCTAAAAATATTTTTTTTTGTTGGTTCTTTTGTCCACCAGCTACGCTTTAATCCGAGTTCGGCTAATCACACTACGCGCTAAGGTACCTCTAAACGCTTAGTCACTTTGTGTGACTAATAGTGCGATTCTGTTAAAATCAGAAAATGTAGATGAATTAAAGCCAAATCATGCTGTCATTTCATAAAATGCGACGGACAGTTCACTTCACTCAAGTTTACATGTCATGACTTTTATTGAATCGACCAGCTGGCTAGAGGCTTTTTATAATAATAGTAACGTATATTTTCGACAATTAAAATCGAAGAAAATTTAAAATTTAAATGAACAGTTACCATTTAAATTGACATTAAATCAAAATAATTGCTTAAAAAGTACATCAAAATCCGATTAAGCTGCCAACTACTCCACAGATTGAACTGCCAGAAGCCTCTCCACAAAATAAGAAGCCAAATTTTTGCAAGCCGTCTAAATGTAGTCTTGACAAGAAACTCTGCAAGTAAACATCAGCTGAACCCACTTGAAGTAAAGTACTTCTCTTATTCACAATAAAATTCACGTAGGCACCTTACGAAGTTAGGTATAACAAGTAAATTGGTGACACCGTTTGCGTACGTAAATATAATGTATATAAGGAACGTTTTTGGATGAATCGGTTTTATCTTTTGTTAGTACACGTGTTTTAATATCGAGGCAGGCCATGGATCCATTTCTAAGACAGGCAGGTATTTTAGCTTCATCCTCGACATTTTTAAAAAGAAGGAATATGACACCAAATCTTTAAAGAATTTCTTTTTCAAATGAAAAGAGCATTTATTTTGTCGAGAATACTCGAACACGCATCTTGAAAGCTCAAATATGGCCCAGCGTCATGTATAGACGTGTATTTAATTCTGCACAGTACGTACGCTGCCTAATGTTGTCAAGCCTTCAGTGTTCTCAAAATATGCTTAAAATGTCTTTTTTTCGTTCAAAGTCTCTTTTTATAGTTTCGCCATGTCTGTCTTTCCGTCTGTCCTCGCTTAATCTCTGTGACTGTTAGCACTAGAAAGCTAAAATCTATACTAATATTATAAAGAGGTAAAAATTGTTTGTTTGTAAGTTTGCATGCAGGCAGTAATCTTCGGAACTAATAATCCAATTTAAAAATTTATTGCACTGGTGGAAAGCTACACTATTCCACGATGACATAGGCTACTTTTTATCCCTGTAATTCCACTACGCGGATGAAACCGCGTGACGTCTGCTAGTAATAAATTTAAATAATAAAAAATAAAAAAAATTGGAAAAAAATGTTTTATTAGCCCCCCTATGTGTAAAGTGGGAAGTGATTTTTTTTTTAATTTCAACCTTAACGTGTGATATTGTTGGAAAGGTATTTAAAAATGAATAGGGGTTTACTAAAATCATGTGTCCTCCCCTCTAACTTTTGAACCATAAGTTTAGAAAATATGAAAAAAATCTGAAATGTAGAACTTTACAAGGACTTTCTAGGAAAATTATTTTGAACTTGGATGGAAACAACAGTTTTTGTACAAAAAAGACAAAAAAATGTACAAAATAATTTCTGGACTAAGTTTGTAGTATAATCGTATATGCAAGCATTTTGAACACTTATTTGTGACGGACGGGAAACTACGGAACCCTACACTGAGCGAGGCCCGAAACGCTCTTGGCCGTTTTTTTTTATAAAAGTAACAATTTTAGCACCTTGTTTGTAAAACAACTATTATTGTTTTACAAACAAGATGCTAAAATTGTTACTTTAAATTGTTAAATAAATGTCATAATTATTTACAGGTAATACTAAAGTCACGTTACTATGAGTCATTGTTAAATACTTGGTGTAGGTAGTCCCAGAGTAGTTTTGGTAATGTGTAGGTACTTATGTCCGTTTTAAATTATTATTAAGCAATCGATATGTGACAACTTCAAAACATATTTTATCCAATGCTTTCTTCCGAAACCAATTCAGTTACGAACCGCTTAGACGCGCGGCTGCAAAGCCCCTCAGCACCTAAATTCGTCACGTCACTTCACATTTACCTACATACATGTTTCGTTCGTACGATACGCAACGATCATCGCACTCTCCCGTATTTTCTGGGAACAAGTTATTCCAGGAGCGAATGTGGAACAAATATTTGGTATATTATTCTACTCAGACTATCACGTTGTCATCTTTTGTCGTACGTTCACGAACGTAGAGGGGAAAGTTTTATTTGTTTTTACAATAATTGTTCGTAGTTTAGGAGATTGTTGTGGAATTTCTATTTTCTTCGTCTACAGTTCACAATTTTTTTGTCTAGAAGGCTAATTCTCGTAATTAAAAACGACCAAAATCTAGCCAGAATCTCATCTGAGCTGAATCAAAGTCAAAAGTTTGTTAAAAATGATACTGAGGTTAAAAGACTGGGAATGTTTTGAAAAATAAGCGTTTTATTATCCTTCTGCCAATCTTGTATGCATCAAAGGTTAAGGGTTTAAATACTGACTTATTCAATCCATATGTATTTTTAAAATTTAGCTTAGACATCACTAACAGCAGTGAGAAAAAAAATATAAGAAACAGGGGCTTTCGCCCTGCGGTAGGTAGAATTTTGACCACTTAACTAGGCGACTATTTTGTCTACAGTCATTATTATTGTTAAAAGAAATAAGAAATAAATATTAAAAGGGATAAAGTTTATGAATTAATTATAATAAGGAGCGATATTATGTATGTTTGTATTTTTGTATGTAACTTATACTAAACTACTAGACCAATTTTAAAAAATATTTTATTTTTGAGAAGCTGCACTATTCCCAAAGGCTATTTTTTATCCTTGTATTCCACCGGAAACGAGAACTACGTGTGTGGAACCGCGTGACGTAAGTAAGAAATAAAATCTAAAGCAAAAACAAACTAGATTACACAAACGTTTAGATAAGTGTTGGTTTAACAATAAAAGCGGTGTTTTAATGACACAATAGGATAAAATTGCGCCGTCAGTTAATGAGCCGTAATTTTACTACTTAAACTTGAACTAATTACAACCTTACCGAGCTAAAACTTTATCTGAACTCAGCTACTATAAAATGATCGATAACGATAAAGCCCTTTGGAGTTTCAGGTGACCTAAAAGGGACATGACCTATGCTTAAAGGCTAATATCGACGGGTTATTTTGGGCACAATTGTAATTTGGTCATCAAAAATGCATGCGTAAAATGGTCACAGGTCTATTTATGTTGTGTAACTTGGTCGGCGCAATTTTTGGGTTTATAAGCTTTAAATAGTATTTTGTCGAGAAGAAAAAGAAGCCTTAATACTAAATAACTTTTGGATTTAATGATATACCTAGGGGTCTTCAAGTCAAGAGTGAACAGGTTGCTTCTAGGCAAGCGTGCTTCATCGTCGACCAACCTTACCGAGCTAAAACTTTATCTGAACTCAGCTACTATAAAATGATCGATAACGATAAAGCCCTTTGGAGTTTCAGGTGACCTAAAAGGGACATGACCTATGCTTAAAGGCTAATATCGACGGGTTATTTTGGGCACAATTGTAATTTGGTCATCAAAAATGCATGCGTAAAATGGTCACAGGTCTATTTATGTTGTGTAACTTGGTCGGCGCAATTTTTGGGTTTATAAGCTTTAAATAGTATTTTGTCGAGAAGAAAAAGAAGCCTTAATACTAAATAACTTTTGGATTTAATGATATACCTAGGGGTCTTCAAGTCAAGAGTGAACAGGTTGCTTCTAGGCAAGCGTGCTTCATCGTCGACCACATCATCGCTTACCATCAGGTAAGATAGTGGTCAAACACATGCCTATTAGTAATTTAAAAAAATATATATATATTTTTCATGGAAGACTTTTTCAACTGAATGTAACATGTTAGTGCTGTCAAATTTGCAACACATGAACATTATATAAATAGCCGACAATTAATATTTTATTTATGAAACATATTTTGCCATCCAACGTGGCAATACTGCCAGTTTTCTGGCCACGTTTCTAGATGAAAGCGATGGGGAGGAGTACTTTGAATCCGGACTGTTCCGATTTTGTGTAACTTTGGGTTTTTTATTATTCTATTTGTGGTTAGTTTAAGTGTACACATTTAATTTATTTTATAGTTATTACAACATTTAAGAAATGATTGACTGAAATTAGACATGGGTGTTTGATTTCAATATTAACTGTGATCAAGTTTTACATCATATAGGTACTTGAGTTTCAAAAAGTTGTGACTAAATTACAATATGACCAAACTACACTAATGCATTTCGACTGTTACGTTAATTTAAGGTTATCCGTAATACAAATAAGCAGCCTCATTAATTTTGTGACTGACAGTGCTGACTTTTCGCTTTTTGTTTTTTTAAATGGTCACTCATTCACAGACTGACCTTGGCAAGCGTGCCTTAACCTTCAATCGACCGACGTGGCATTATGCAGCCACTAGCCCCCAGTAAATCAACCAACCTCGTACCGGGAAAAGCGCAAAGTTTCATAAAATAACCACGACTTCCCGCTTCGTACTTTGCTAACCTCAAAACGGTAGAATACGGAACATTTTTTTTCACTCTAAATGAAATTGGACACTTACGGCGCTCGTAAAAAAACCAAATAAACAGAAGTACCTACCGAGAATTTTTTCTTGAACTTTTCTTTAGAGACCCGTTTATATTGGTAGATATGAGAATACCAAGAAGTGTGCGATAGGTTTTTATTATGTTGCCAATGCCAATATCGGAACAAAAATATTCAGGGTTAAAGAAAGGGTTAGCCGGTTTAATAGCTTAGATTACTATTAAGACTTAAGAAATAAATATTCTTTCCTAGATACTAGAAAATAAAATAAACTATTATAAAGCGTCAATAAATTAATCGTCCGACGGGTCAAGTCACCATAAGACTGGCAGCATTGCCACGTCAAATGACATTACTTAGCCTATTGTCAAAGTCAAATACAGCCTTTGGGACAACAAATAATGACGCTGGCACAATAGTCGACATCTCGGCTCAGTTGCTACAAAGCAACAAAAAAAACAATACAAGAAAACAGTTCTTTTCTACGTAAGGTTATATGGAAATGTACCCCTATAACTTCTGGAACTACATTTTCCCATGCGATTGGGAGTGAACAATTATAATTCAGACAAAAATCCTACCACTGAGAAATTCTAACTTGGAAATGCAAATAACGCTTTGGTGGATTCTAAAATCGGACTCAGGACCACGAGGCAGTCGATTAAAATAAATGTTACCTAGTAATCAATTATCTCCCGCTCTCTTGGGAAACGAGAACAAAACAAAACACGGCGGAAAGAGAAAGAAAAATATAGTGTATCAGATGTTTTACAGGCGCACAAATTGGGATCATTTCTCACTTCGTAAAGAAAAGACCGGTCACGTCGGAAGATAAGGAAACAAAATACACGCTACCTTAAGAACTTTTTGTTCAGTTTTTCGAAACTTATTGTTTATAGACCTGGTCCTTCGCGGTGCGGTCCTTTTTCTTGCGCCTTTTTCCCTTTGAGGCTCTTCTTTTGCTTGGTACGGTATTTTAAACTTTCTACTTACTTATGTTCACTTAGATCTGTGTACACTGTCATAAACACATTATTAACTTAATATATTTTCTATAAATTACTACAAAATACTATTTTAAAATAACTTCCCGTGTTTTCATTATAAGCTACCTAGCCTTTTCCCTTTTAAGTTAGGATCTGTTCCTAGTCTCAGTGGATGTAGCTGAATACTATCTATCTGAAGACTATCTGACTTCCACAACTCAGTTACTAGATTGCATAATTCCCCTTGGTTGCCAGACTTTTGGACTTCTGACTACGGGCTCCCACACATAAGCACGATACGACGTCGCGTCGTACAACGATGCGGCGTCATTTCACGATACAACACGTCGCGTCGTGGAAATCTACGATGAACATCGTAAAAAAACACGATATCGTAACGCAATGTGCCACACACGATACATAGCACGATGCCGTCGATACTGTGGGGTGGTGCACAACTCTTTCCATGCTATTGTTTTTGCATTTTTATTCTTGTATCCTTCAGATTTTTTGTTCCATAGTACGGGACGCTGCTCGACTAGGGTAATTAAATGATCGACTTTAATACCATCCGTCATCTTTAAATTTCGAATACCAACTGCGCAGGATTGCATCGTGAGTTTCTAACACCACGACGTCGTATTGTGCAACGACTCGTTACGACATCGTATCGTGAAACGACGCCGCATCGTGTTTCTGTGTGAGAGCCCTACCACTCTCGTGTCTCAACGTGATTGCTGCACGGAGCAAATTGGGGTATAAATTACTATTGGATAATCGGGGTATGCATTGGATGGTCCACACGCACAGGACCCGTCGTTGTGGTTACATTTGGGGGTGACCCATGTCCAGCAGTGAAAGCTAGATCCTGAAGGTTCACTCCTCTCAAGTTTTCACGGGGAGATTATTACTAAATCGACTGGCAGCCGTGATAATTTCTAATCCGCGAGTTAGAAAACACACCGTTGGTCTAAAGATATACGAGCACAAAAAAAATGAATTGAACCTCACTTACATTTTCTCACTTCCTTTCTACAACAGACTCTCGTTACACGGACTCTTCTCTTCTCTTTATTGGGGCAATTCAAAACCTCTCAAGTCTAGATCCTTTCATGTGACAAAGAAATCAGAACAAAGGCTAATTTAATGTAAGAATCGTGCGCGGAGGTAAAGCCGTTTTGTCCTCACTGAGGACTCCTTATTGCACAGAGAATGGAGGTCCTGGAGTCCTGACCTTGACACAAATAAGCTTAAGTACATACCAAACTTTGTTTTGTTATTGTTCTTAGTAAGCTTTCTGGTTTAACATTTCCAAAATTGTCGGAAATTTTGGCGAATTCAGTCTGTTGTATTTGCTTAAGCTGTTTGAATTGTTAAATTGAGTTAATCGCTTGCTATAAAAGATGTGAATGTGTCCTTGCTTGTACGTGAAATTAGGCAAAGATTGTTAATTTAGATGTTGGAGAAAGGAAACTGCTTGTATTAGTAGATTGGTTGGTTAAGCGACAATAGCCTTATAGCTAAGGCGTTAGACTGGCGTTCAAGAGGTCGTGAATAAGATCCCCATCCATTGCACTATTGACGTGAACACTTCAGACACAAGCATATTTAGCTTAGTTGGGACGGTTAACAAGACTACTGGTAATCTGCAACCCACCATGCTGGTAGTCTTTTTCATACAAAATAAACTTACTACTACCTACTTACATATAGATATTCATCGCGAAATAAATATTAAATAAAACACGGTTTTAATCGTATCCTCAACTGAAACTCAATTACGTAACTAATCCAACTTCATCTCCTATCTTTCATCGATCCGCTTCGTCACCACATTATCCTTTTCAAGTTCAAGTGGAATATCCTTATAGGGCGCTTTCTGCCTACATTCTAAGGTTGGTACGTGTTCCAATTTACCAATTAATTTGGCCCCCAGTGGTTGAGTGGATCACGAACATTTGTAAAAGGGGAGCCATTTGTTTGAAACGATGGAACGGTAAAAGTGACAATCTCGTGTCATATTAGAACATTGGTTTTCATAAAGAAAGCTTTATTTTTTTCAAGGAAACAATTTATTGCATCGAGTTTTTACTACCAGTTTGAATAAACGTCAGGAATTGTGTTGGAATGGAAAACAAAAGAACGATGTATACAGCAAAATACTTTGTATGAAATGCGTGCGTTCGGGTGATCGAGTTCGGAAATTGAATCAGAGGGGCGAAATTCCCCAATTTTTAAGAACATTCGTGTTTGTCGTCTCTTTCTGTCAAAATACGTCTAATTTCCCTACATTTTTGACAATTTTTTGACATAGATTGTCGAGATGTGATTACGACTTGGTTTAGAATGTATTACGTTACGGGAATTGAACCAACTGTATGGGCGATTGGGCAATGTTGTTTTCCCTATAAATATATCTAGTCATAGGAGATCTATAGTTCACATTCACAGCTATTAGATATTATCTATTCTCCTTGAAACTTCTAGGAGAATAGATAATATCTAACAGCTTTGCAGCTAACAGCAATTAGGTGGTGTGGATATTAAATAAACGTAGAAACTTTCACACGTATTTCATTTTACAAGTGAACACTCTTAGCTTACTCTTACTTTTTGTAACAGAAGGAGATAACTAGGACGGACAGAAGATCAGTAGACTTAATACACTATTATTTACAAAATTACAAGCAACATTAAAAATCAGCTTATGTAAGCAAGCGCATGGGACAAATATAGGTAAATTAATATCAAACAGAAATGTGACGCGAGGAAAAATCTAATTAAAATATTTTTTACTTTTCTATTTTTGACACACTATATCCTATAAGTAAGAGTGATTCGAAGTATAGTTAGGTTCATTAAAATTATGGCAAAATTGAACAGTGTTAGGAATAAAAATAATATCAGATTACCCAAATGAACCTTTCCTAAGAAAAGACAATTTTGATTCTTAAATTAAGTCTGTAATAATAAAGGGCTTCAAATATTATCCCACCCATTTAGTGCCTTTGTTAACTTTACCAATTAGACCTGGAAGTACAAAAAAACCTTAAGTTTCTTATTACAAAGGCTTGTAGGTTTTATGGATCTTAGGATTATACAAGCTAGGAATTTAAGATAAAAAAAGAAAAAGGTATTGCTGTCTTTTGAGGAAAGCAAATATTTTTTTATTAAGTCTAACAGGCTTTTAAGTTTTAGCATAGCTGGATTAAGGTCAAGAGTTATTTTAATTTAACTTGAATCAATTTTTTTTTTTACAATACAAGTATTTCACACCTGTGTGGGTAATATTAATACTTCGAGGAAAATGGGTGTAATGTGCGAGGAAATACTTATTACATAGTACACTTATATAAAAGAAGCCGAGCCAAAGTCAAAGACAAACCTTCCTCCTACTGCCATCAATCAGGTTTAAATCCAGATTCCGGGTAGCTACTGAGTAGGTAGTTCCAGATGGAGGAATTCAATAATACTTTACCAGACCCTAGAATAGCATCAAAGACTTCACGCTGAGCAGTAGCTCTTGCAACCGCTGTACCTACGAGGCTGATGGAAAAAAAATATAAATTTTACATAAAAATAATATACATAAACCTACTTAGTTCATGAGAAAAGGCAGGAGTCACAGAACATTACCCTTCTAGTTACATGGTTCTTTTGATATGTTAGCATTCAAACATAGTCTGGTCATGTGGTCACGTCGGTTCCGAGTATAACGCACCTGACCTTTATGGGAGTTCCACAAAGTTAACGCGTTTCTACTGATTATATTTAAGTTAGTTATAAAATAATATTTCTTATAAGACTATTAGTTTTATTCCCAAGAAGCGGAAGAAAATAGGATTATTCAGCAGTAAATAGTTCCGAGAGTCAACCGAGGGAAAGTAGGTCACTTTAATGTTAATAACAGGATGCAATCTTTAAATACATTATTACTGGACTCACCGAGGTGGTGCTATTGAACAAGATTTTCCGTGAAATTTAAATTAAATTATGTAGCTAGAGAACAGCAGGGATTAATTATAATATGAGACAGCCACGAATCGTGAAAAACACTAATTCTTGACATAAGCGTACCGCCAATTCGAACGATTTTTAAATTAAAACTACAACTACCCTGCAACATTTAGGTTTAAATGAATGAAACAAGCTCAATATCTGGACTGCCCTGTTAGTCTAGTGAGGTCCTGACTGCTATACCAGAGGGCGTGGGTTTGATTCCGACCCATAACAAATGTTTGTGTGTGAGCACGATTATTTGTTCTGTGTCTGGGTGTAATTTATCTATTACATGTTTGTATTTAGAAATCTATGAGTATGTGTTGTTTTTATCATTCATTTTTTTTTTTTTTTTTTTTTTTTTTTTTTTTTTTTTTTTTTTTTTTTTTTTGAGTTTGTATCATAATAAATATTTGTGACAGATCTTCTGTAAATAACCATCACGCATACTATGTGTGTACACTCGTGTTTGCACATATAAATATATCTTGACTGTTCAACAAATCTAGAAGATAAACTAATATCCTTCCTAGCCTTCTAACAATGTAATAGACATTAGAAACTTTAGTCAACTACGCTTTGCTAATCACAGACAACCATAATGGATCCTACTAATTCTTATTTCGACAATAGGATTAATATTAAGCCTTAGACAAAAGCGCGGCTCTATTTGCAACCTAAATGGATTCATTATCGTTTGCTTGATGAAGTAGGTACCATTGTTGGAATAATGTAAACTCATGGTTTCTATTACAATTTCATTTGCTGACGTTTAATTAATTAAGGTGAATCTTTATCACAAATATCAAAAAATTACTATTTTTTTATACAAATTGCATAAACTGTTACTGCTGTCGAAATTATGTTTGCTGCTATTTATCATATTTTCACAAAATTATAGTAGTTACAGAATTCGATTGCATTTTTTTGTTACGTGACGTCATATATAGACCGATTTGGAAAAAAAATGTTTGAGACAGTTTGTGTCCTATGTTGGCCAATTCGAATTTCATTGAAAACGTTGTAGTAGTGTGGTTTAAATATTAAAATAACCAGTAAACAACTCACAAATTCAAAACCTCCTCGTTTTTCGTAAGCCAGTTAAAAAAAGTACCATGTTATTAGGTGCTTCTGCCACTAAACTTTCACAAAAGTCTTTCGTACTTTTACGGCAGCAAAAAAACGCTAGTGATCATGTGGTACGTTCTAAAGCTTCCCGTTGCTGGCTAATTTATTCGCCAAATCTGTGCCGCAGGTATCTGTATCAATTTGGAACAAGACACTAGCTTTTACGGTATCCAAAACCAAAGTTTGAGATTTACGAAAGAAAATATATTATGTCAATACTGGTTTCTGCCCGTGACTTCGTCCGTTTAGTTGAAACATTCTTCATTGGTTCTCTGCTACTATTAGTCGTAGCCTTCCTCGATAAATGGGTTATCTAACACTGAAAGAATTTTCCAAATCGGACCAGTGGTCCCTGAGATTAGCGCGTGTAAGCAAACAAACTCTTCAGCTTTATAATATTCGTATAGATATACTCGTAGCAATATACATAGTATATATAGATAATCAAGGCTAAAGAGTTTAGTTGTTCAAAAGTTTTAAATATCTGGAGCTAATAAAATAAATAAATAAAATAAATATTCCACAACTTTTTCACACAACGCCATCTAGTCCCAAGCTAAGCTAAGAGCTTGTGTTATGGGTACTAAACAGCTGATAAACATACTTATATATTTTCTAAATACATACATATTATAGATAAATTACACCCAGACACAGAAAAATAAAGAAAAAAAAGTTAATAGTTGGATTTGTAAAAAAATAAAGAGAGTGAAACTTATGGGTAAAACTAGAATATTGAAAACGAACAGACATGCCACGGTTTCACCCGCGTAGGTCCCATTTCCGTGGAAATACAGAAATAAAAAATAGCCTATGTGTTAATCCAGGATGTCAGCTAACTCCATACCAAATTTTATTAAAATCCATTCAGTAGTTTTTACTTGAAAGAGTAACAAACATCCATCCATCCATACTCACAAACTTTCGCGTTTATAATATTAGTAGGATGAACTGCAGTTTGTGTTATTTAAATAGCAATTGACGGCATCGTAGGTAAACTATTAAATACTGAATACTTTATTATGTTCCATAATGTGTACATGTCGTAGTTGGTATGTAAACATCCAATCAATTATGGACTCTGAACAGCATAGTTGATTTGAATAAGAGAGATAGGCGATTTTTATTAAGAGGAACAATAATTAAAATAGTACTTTATTATTTATTATAGCATTTCTGAGATTTAGGTTTAACGATTAATAATAAGTTTAATAGCAGTGTCTACACGTGTCTTCGAAACATCTATAGCAAGCATACCTACTAAGGGATTTTTTTCATAAACATCACGTTTGTCCATATGTTCCTGTTTCTATCATCTTGTTTGGTTTAAAATTCATAAACGCTTGAATAAATAAATTGAGTATATTACTATCGCAGGTGGTCTAAAATATTATTTATTTAACCGTGTCAATAATAACTGTCAATAAATTCATAAGAGCTGATTTATATATATATACACCTGATTTATATTATAAACAGGAAAGTCTGTCCGTTTGTATGTTTGTCAATCAATACACACCATTAAGGTTGAACAGATTTGGATGTAACTTTGTACACGTGGAAGACAGAGCTTGATTTAGGATCTGACATACTTTTTGCCCCAGTAGTAAGCTGCCTTGGAACAACAATTGACATTCACGAGGCTGATGGCTGTCCGTAAGCGCAGCAAGAGAAGAATCTAACGTTCCGTTATGTCTGCGAACCCATGAGAAAACGGGCGTTAGTTTATATTAATATTCTTTGTATAATTTACTAAGATACCTCATTCAATCACTTTGGTTACGCTATCAAGAATTATGTAAAGCTTAATTCCATATTTGACAGATTTTGTATTTTGTTTATTAACATTGAATTTTCTCTAACGCTTATAGCTTAACCCCAAGCTTGTGATCTGGCTTCGAACACGAGCTTCACTCCCACATTTCTCCCAATTAGATGCTATGTGGCCTCAATATCTAGCTAGCGAGCTGGATTCCAGTACTTTCGGACTTTTTTTGTATAATCCTACATCATTCCGAATTTCCCGTTGGTAACTTTAAGTCCTTGACAAAGACATAGGTAGGTAATTAAGTTGTCACCAGCGCTGCTGCTGACCGTAAAATTCATGGTTCATTCCCGGGTCGGGCAAATGTTATTGGGTTTTTTTCAGTAGCAGCCCGGAGTCTGGATTTGTGTCCGATTGATGGCCAATATGGCTATAGGCTCGCCTCCTATTATATGGGACTTTCTGAGGTTATTTACTAACACAAATTTATGTATAGGTTTTAGTTACCTGAAATAAATTTATTGTTATTCAATAACAGGCAAAACGTGGGTGTTTACTATAGAAAATAATAATTAAATATGGTGTTGTTCTGTCTAGTTTTTGGGAAATACAAGCGTGATATAATGTTATTTTTTTACCTTAACGAGTCTACAAAAACCTCACTAAATTTATAATGACCAACCATAAAAAACGACTTCAGTTATTTAAGAAACCACCCTGAGTGGGTAGCGAGGTTGCTAACCCATTTACTGCTGCGGTCTTTTTTGCCATACACGTGCCCCACGTTTTACCCAATTAGAACCCCTCTAGCAGCGAACGGGTTAATCTTTTATTGACTATATAAATCTACAGCACTAATTGACTCTGCTTCAAACGCTTTGAGCTTTAAACACACCATTTTTGCAGGTCTTAAATTAAGTAGACGAAGTGTTGGAGTTTTATTTCTGGATTTGGGCTTTCATGGAAGTTTATTTAAGACTTGAGGTTTTTATTTCACCACTGAAGTTTATTTTAGGAAGTCTCTTTGACTTCCACAGTCATGCCAAAATGTGCCTAGCACGCCCGTGTCTTAACTACGTGACGAATTTAAAGGATTCATTTGTAGCTTAGTGCTGTCAGTGGTTTTTGATTTTTCGACCGGTCGGTCAAGAGGTTAATTAAATAAAACATTTTGTTTTACATTGCGTTGTGACTGTTCACAGTTGTATTATAGTGTACTAGTGCTACTACTCATACATGGCATACTAGGGAGTAAATGCGTAAATATGGGCGCGTAGTTATATAAAGTGAGAGCCATGTAAAATGGTTTTTGTTTGGTCTGATAAATTGATAACAATAATTTAAGAATGTTTGCGGTTTTGTAAGAACGCGGGATGATGATAAAATAATCTTAATTCGGTATTGATAGCCAATTTGCTGTAAATTTGGTACCTACTAAACAGGCATAATTTTTACAACATTAACATTTCAATCGTGTTATTTAGAGACACAATAGAAAGACAACGACAGCGCGGACACCGGTGTCCTCTTCGGATTCAATAAATTACTACGTGAATTAAAATTCCGGAGAAACGTTCTGGTTTCCCGACCCGGAGTCATGATCTATGCCCGATTAATGGCAATAGGTTTGCCTCTAGGACTTAAACGTAACTGGAAAAATTTTCGTCTACTGCAGTATTAAGAGAATGTATTGTGACATAGACAGTATTTATAAGTTTACAAAAAAAATAACACGATTGAATTTCGATCACCGACGGATCACTACACAAATTAAATAAATACATGAAGTATACAAATACAGTGTACTTAAAGGAGACAGTTTTTTTTGTTTGGGGAATAGGCCCACCACAAGTTGTGGCGTTTAGCAATGAAATGTACGTTAGTTTATTCCTTATAATCTGTAGATTACAGTGGTAATATTAGCAAAACTGTATGTAACCGGAATACTGTGAAATACGATAGTCAAAACATGATTCTCATAATAACCTAAAATCTCAGAAGAGCGATTGTTGAATAAGTGGATAGGTCTCCTTGGTATTTTCAGTTAAAATAGTACACTGTTCAGTGTTCAACAATATAAAGTATAAAACAAAGACACGTCTGTACTGATTTTGATGTGATTTACACGATTTGATAGACAGAGATATTCACGAAAATAGATTAGATGTATTCATAGACTGTAGATAAAGATATTCAATACCTAAAGTAGTATACGTTTAGTATTTTAAATCTCTTGGACTGGAGATCTAATATAATAAGGTGACGTGTTATAAGCTGGTTGTGTCAGGAGATAAAAAAAAACTCTTTAACTTGATGGCTCAACTTTAACTTGATGCTTCGCCCAAGATAAAAACCACACTATACACATCACATGTGCACAGCAGCCAACAGTGCCTCTGCCCACTAAACAATTACAACAGTATCCAGCAAAAGCAGCCCCAATTCCGTTGAAATGGTGCTGAACAATTGCTTGCAATGGCTTTGTAGATTATGCACTGTATCCACAGATGCCAATTTCATAAAATCTTTAGAATAAAAATACGAAAAGAACAGAAGAAACATGCAGTTATCTAGTAATCGGAAACAATAATAACGGAAATAATTTTATTATGTTGTTTGTCAGTGTCAAACTGATTGAAATTGGACCACAGAGCAACTGCAACGGGCTATTAATTACGTTTCGTTCCACTGTGTTTTTATAGTGCGTTACTTAATATTCCATTAGTAAAAGAATTAAAAACAAGTTCAGTGCACCAATTAATAATTATCTCTTTAAATGCATATAACGCCGATGTCATTACCGCTGCGCACCGGCGTTACATATTTTGTTTTCACATTAAAATAATAGGTTTATTTTAAAGTGAAACAAATATGTAAACGCTCCTAAACAAGCATTTTTTGCCTTAACACTTTTTTACTATTATTTCAGTATTCCGGTTACATTTATATATAATTTTTGGTCTGTTAATAGTAATAAGATGATCACTTTCTTCATGTGTAATATGATTAATAAACGTTAATAGTGGGCCCAAAAAAAACTGTCTCCTTTGTTTATGAAACAGAACTGTTTCAATAAATTTTCCTACATTTTTCCCTGATCCTAAATAATACAGTAGCGAAACTTTCGAGCCGAAATCCGTTAATCTGTTGAATTGTGAAAGTTTTCGAACAAGCAGACTCCATTTTATTTTTATGCATTAGTTATGTTCGGGTTAAAAGTACTGTTATAAAAATGTTTAGTATTAAAATGAATTGAAATAATATTTATTTCAGTCAATCTAACTCTATCAGACACACGTCAATGTTTTTAAAATTCAATAGCGCCTTATTTTTCTTTTAAACCGATCTCTGAGAAGATATGCTAAAAGAAATTTAGACGAACTACTTACTTAGTCATTTAAAGTCCAGACATTCACAAGGAATACGCAAATCTAACAATGCGGGGTAAGTCTTAAAATACCTTTTTTATTCTTAAAAATAGCCATTGCAGCTTGAGTTAGTAGACATGTCCCGATAGGCGGCATGCCTGCATCTGTCATCGTATAGCTCAACCCTATTAAGGGGAGCTCAACGACCCGTCACCAAACGTTACCAGATCTGCATGATATTTGTATATTATGCAGTCTTCCTGTGATTAGTGACCAACCTGGTGGCAGAGGTTTTACGCCGCCTATCGCCTCTGACTTCTCTTGGCTGAACCGCCGATGGTTTAAAATTTTCATTGGTTTTATATTATTGGTTCGTTGCATATTCGTAGTCATATTTAATTATAGTATATATAAAGTTAATTTTTATAGTGGTGCTAGTATAATATACATAGAATAAATTGTTGAGTCCGTATTCCACGAGTATCGTGTTTTACGAGTTGCAATGCCAAACAGCCTTTAATCTTACACATACGCAAATTCACGCCTTTTTCTCATGGTCCTCTATGATATAAACTACATGGCGCCATCTACGATTCTTAAATACTTCTTTTGCTTTGTTTATATACATGTTGTCATACACACACCGGAAAAATCTGCGAATAATCTTGTCAGGTGAGAAGCTATCGCTAAACACTTAAGCCCAAAGTCAGATGCATAAGGCGGTCGTCTTAAACGACCTGATTGGTCTTTACTAAAAACTACTTTTGTACAGTTTTTAAAATTAAAAAGGTTTTTCTTCTTAGCATGTTGATGAACATTGACACTAAATGAATGTATGCAAGGTTTTATTTTGTGCTTGGCTCAGATAAAAAAGTATAAAAGAAGATAACGCTGTACTATGTAAATGGTGTACCATTTTTTGAATAATCTATCTAACGAATGTCGTGATGGCCCAGAGGTTAAGGCGCCTACCTCTCATGCACGAGGTTGTGGTTCAAATCCGGGCAAGTACCGATGTGACTTTTTCAATTCATATGTACTTTCTAAGTTTATCTTAGACATCATTGACATCGGTGAAGGAAAACATCGTGAGGTAACCTGGACTTGTAGTTAATACAAGTTTGAAATCGCCAATCCGCCTTGAGCAAGCGTGGTGATCAATGCTCAAACCTTCTCTGTATGAGAAGAGGCCTTTGCCCTGCAGTGGGACAATAACAGGCTGGTATTATCTAACGAAACGAAAACATACATAATATTAGAATGTTGTTAGTATTAGCTTACCTTCTTACATTATAAATAGATAACCACCAACTACCAGCTGCCGGATATCTGTTGGCTTGTTTGAAATATGAGTTTAATAAACTGTTTTAATTAACGTGGCTAGAGTGTAGGTGCAGGTAACTAAGACGAAATTGGTTTATGATGTAATATTCAGACAGGTCGGGTTGTGTTATTGTATTATTTTACCTGGAATTTCTCAGCAGAAGCTCCAGAAAATAAGAAAATCCAGCTAGCTTGGAGATCGGTCGATGATGAAGTCGATGTAATATAGAGGTAAACTTCTGGAAAAAAAGGAATAAACTCATTTGAATGAGACACGCTTAAAAATAAAATAAAATATTTTTATTTCAGACATTTGGTCCATATTTTTATCAGTTACATTCATTATTGTATTGTATTACTAATTTATTAATTTATTCGCATTATATGTATTTGCTTAATATTATCTTTATATTCTATCTATCAATTCAATTTATGTCGTTATAATTTAGTATATTATCTATCTAAAGCTTAAGTAATCTAGCAACAACAAAACTAAAAGTAACAAAGTAATAATAAAAAGTACAAAAATATTCGGCCTCGCACAGATCTAAAAGGCGAATCAGGCGTGACTTACTGCTATGTATATTTAGACGATTAATATTGATTTATGATTTTCTTAAAAAACTGATCAATCACTTGAATCACTCAACAAAAAATATCGCACACACAAAATAAAGTGGGCAAGCTTGCCTCTTTTCTTTATCTCTTTTTGCGGGGATTGAATATTTTTTTATTAATTTATTAAAATAAATAAATCTATCATTACATGCTTTACCCTACAGTAATACCCCCAACAGATATAAACGAAAAACTATATTCAGTATTAGACGACACGTCAAACTGGATGAGCACGCATAATCTAGAAATTAATTATAATAAAACAAAAATAATAACTTTTCACCCCCGCCAAAAAGAACCAGTAAATATTAATTTTAGTTATAATGATAGTAAATTAGAAGTAGTAAAAAATTTTACACTATTATGCATAGACATCGACACAAATATTAATTGGAAAACGCACGTACAAAAAGTGAGGGCCAAATTATCGAAATTCTCATATGCCCTCCGCGAGATTAACCCGCCCGCGAACGTAAGCGCAGCTAGACGTGACAAGTTTGTGCTCGCAAGTTAAAAATTCGCTAACGGTGTTAGAAGTATTTTCATAATTAAGAAACTTGTATTGTTGTGTAGGCCAGACAATAAGCTTCCTGGTGCATCTATTTATTTTTAAAACTGCTAAGACTACAAGGAAATAACACAATATCAAGGGAACAAAGTTGTAAATGAATAGCGAGTGAGTGATTGAGTTTGATCGGCAGCGGCGAGTGGTGGAACTACGAAGGTCATTGTGTCACCGCGCTGTCTCCTGCGCAAAGTACCCACATAATATTTATTCTCCGAGTGAGTAAAGTTTTGACTGTTTATTTAACCGCGCTCGCTGTTTACTGACGGGTACTTATACTGCACTCTTAACCAAATCTGTGGACATTATCGAGAGCAATTAAGTAATAAAATGCCACGCCCAGCGCGCACGCCACCTAAACACTCTGCTGAACCGCTGTTAGAAGTGCAGTCTGAACCTGACCTGACTGGACTTAGTGATAGTTCGCTTAACGTAAACACTCGAAAGCGTATGCGAGTGGATGACTCATGCTGCGATGCGACCCAATTAGAACAACTTAAGTCCACAATTATGTCATGGAAGGCTGACCAGGACACAGTTTTGAAACAATTGGTTGCAGATGTTGCGGAATTAAAAAAACAAAACCAAAGCATTAAGGATTCCAATGCAGAGATTGTCAAATCTATGCACTTTATGAATGCAAACTATGAAGACATAAATAGGAAAATGCAGGATTTTGAGAAGGAGAAGAAGTATCTACGCGACTGTATCCTAGGATTAGAGAAGAAGATACAAGATTTCCAGTTCATGTCTCGAAATTCTAGTGTCGAAATAAGAAATATTCCGGTTAAAGATAATGAGTCGATAACTGAGCTAACGAATGTGGTCACCGGTATAAGCACGGCACTGAAGCTAAATGTTTCATCAAACGATCTGAGAGATGTGTACAGACTTCCAGGAAAAAAAGGAGTGAACAGGAGCATTGTCGCGCAGTTCTCCACAGTTAGTAAAAAGGCTACTTTCCTCAGTTCGATAGTAAATTTTAATAAACACAAGACTTCAGCTGAAAAATTAAATACCGAGATAATTGGTATGCCTGGAAACCGCCAACCAGTATATGTTGCTGAGTACCTACCGCCTTCTTTGCGAAGAATCTTTTATCTAGCACGGAACTACGCTAAAGAAAACAATTACAAGTTTTGCTGGGTATCGAGCGGAAATATTTTTATCCGTAAAGAGGCTGGTGATAGGCAAATCTTAATTAAATCAGAACAGTGCCTATCAAAAATAAATACACAATGACTATTTAGAAGTTATAAGCATGAAATATGTCGTTATGCATCTTTGAATCTTCTTAATCTAGTGATTAATTTTGTTTTGGATATTGTTTTTCTTTTTATCTTCATTTTTATTATTTGCCTGATACACAATCATTACAGATTAAACACAAATACTGCGTTACCTTACCACCATCCGATAATTATAAATAACTACTTCAATTACCATAACTTCCACAAGTGTATGCCTAGTGACACTCATAAACTTTCCTACAGTCACATACTCTCTAATAAAATCTATGGTTTGCCTAAAATATTTAAACACAGTCACTTATTTCGTACTACGCTTAGCTTTAGCTGTGTAAGCCTATGTAATCAGTTCTGTAAAATAGTTAAGGTACTCACTAAACTATTATTAACTAATGGCTCAGTTAAATACTATTAATACTGAATTAGATAAACTTAGTGTGTCTAATTCGATGAAATGTCTACCACAAACATGTTTGCAATATATCGGTAAACCTGCCAACGGATTAAAAATTCTACATGTTAATATCCGCAGCATTAACAAAAACTTGGATGAGATATCTATATTGATGCAGGTTTTGGGCTTTCAATGCGATGTTTTAGTATTTTCTGAATGCTGGCTGAGCAAAGTGTCGCATTTACCAGTCCTAGACGGCTATAGTTCTTACTGCACTCGTAATAATCTCAACCAAAATGATGGGGTTGCTATATACGTTAAATCTTCAATCAAATGTGAAGTACAGGAGCCAAAATTTGTGGATGCAAATTGCCTAATATGCCACATAGACGATATTGTTATAATTGCTCTATATCGTTCTCCTTCTTTTAAAGATATTAACAACTTCATTGTAAGTTTAGAACAGGTCCTTGATGTACATTCACAAACAATAGTCGTAATTGGTGATATAAACATAGATATCAAGGAAGGTAATAATGACCGCAACTCTGACTTGTATTTAACCTGCGCTGCATCGCATGGACTTCTTCCTGCACATCTCTTTCCGACTCGCTTGGAAAATTGTCTAGATCACGTTCTTCTCAAAACGAATAAGAATGCAACGACGATCATCATTGAATCATCTATAACTGATCACGAGCCTTTATTACTGTTCCTGCAAACTGGGAGCAATAGCAGGGGTTCAGCTCAAATTAGGTGCAAAATTAACTATAACACAGCTATTGATGACATAATTAACAGAGACTGGTCACCTATTCTGGAAATTTGGGACCCAAATGAAGCGACAGATAATCTCATTGGGAATCTATCATCCATTATTAAACAGCATACACAGGAATATTCGACATCGCGTAGAAAACGAATTCTCAAACCGTGGGTAACTCCTGGATTGCTGCGCTGCATTCGCAATCGTGACCGTATGAACGCTAAGCTAAAAAAAGAGAATGACAATGAAACACTTAGAATCACCTACGCTCGTTACCGAAACCATTGTAACTCCTTGCTACGAAAGCTCAAAATGACTTACGAAAAAGAAGAATTCTCCAAGGCTAAGAACGACATAAAGGCAACCTGGGGTGTAATAAAAAAAGTAACTGATATACAGTCAAATCGTGCTCCTTCAACTGAATTGCTAAATCTTAGTGAAACACCAACTGCCTCCTTAGATAGAGTAAATAACTATTTCGTCAATATTGGCAAAAATCTGGCATCTAAAATAACCACGACATCATTACCACCTAATTTTCCTACATTAAATTCTGGCGGCTCTATGGTCCTTCATGAGGTAAATGTAAAAGATGTTGAAGATATCATTTTGAGCCTAAGATCGGATTGTGCTACTGGTTGGGACGGTATCCCGGCTCTGATATTAAAGGAGGCAAGACTTGCTCTGGCTCCAGTAATAACCCATATTTGTAATGTATCAATTTCATCGGGCACCTTTCCAGATGCGTTTAAAAAAGCTGTTGTCCATCCTGTTCACAAGGCTGGGCGCAGAGACGAAGTCAATAATTATAGACCGATCTCAATACTTACTGCCCTATCGAAGATACTAGAACGCATTCTTAATAAAAATCTTATCAGCTTCTTGGAAGCTAACAAAGTCTTATCCGATAACCAATTTGGGTTTAGAACAGGCTTGAGCACTGAAGATGCGGTAATGGCTCTTTCTGAATATGTAGCTAGAAGGCTAGATAGGAAGTTAAAATGCGTGGGTGTCTTCCTAGATCTGTCTAAGGCCTTCGACACCGTCTCTGTCCCAGCTTTACTTAAAAAGATGGAGGGTATCGGAATTCGTGGTACCGTACTGGATATTTTCTCCGACTACCTAAGGGATCGGACACAATACGTCAAAATTGGTCAAAATGAGAGTGAAACATTACCCATTGCGTATGGCGTGCCGCAAGGCAGCATATTGGGGCCCACGTTATTCCTCATTTACATAAATGAGCTGTGTAATATACCTATACAACATTGTAAAATATTTACCTATGCTGATGACACAGCTATGGTAATCGATGGAGTAGATTGGGCCCAATGCTTTCGTAATGCCGAAAATGCACTGAAAAATGTCATGAGCTGGTTAGCAAATAATTTGCTTACCCTAAACGTACAGAAAACGGTATATGTTCCTTTTGCGATTAGGTCTAATCTTGCCCCACCACTATCTTATCTCCTCAGGGCCCACACGTGTACTACTGCCTCCCCTCCTATATGTGACTGCCTCAGCATATCTAGGACTACTAGTGTGAAATATCTGGGCACTCATATTGATCAACACCTTAACTGGCATAAGCATATAGATGTTTTCACGGGCAGAATCCGTAAACTTATCTTTATTTTTAAAAAACTGCGCAGGTCTGCGGATAATAATACACTGAAAATGGTATATTCTGCACTATGTCAGTCAGTTCTTTCTTTCTGTATTCCGGTTTGGGGAGGTGCTACCTTAAACGAATTTATTAGGCTTGAGCGTGCACAACGGGCGGTTTTAAAAGTTATGTGGTCACGGCCTCGAAGATATTCCACAACACAGTTATATGCTGAATGTGAAGTGTTAACCGTCAGGCAGCTCTATGTTCTCCATGCGGTAATTCGCAAACACTCTACCCGTCCCCACAAAGAACCAGCAGGCAGAAATACACGTAAGCACAACATCTTTCCACAAGAACATCACAGAACAATGTTTGCCAGGCGCCAATATTACATCACCAGCACAAAACTATATAACACCTTAAACAAGGTATTAAAATTATCCACAAAATCAAAATATCAATGCAAACACACGTTACACAATTACCTAATAACATTGACTCATCAACACACCGAGGATCTTCTTTTAGGCAACCTTTAAAGTTAAATATAAAACTAATACCAAATTTTCCACACACAACACACTCTCACTTTTATACATAAACACTTAAACACAACACAACACACCTCAATCACGCACTAACGGCATACCATAATTTCTTTTAATTTCTTTTGATTTGTAAAAGTCTTTAATTTTTAAGTATTTTGTTTATTTTTTATTTTGCGATGTTTAGTAGTTGTTTGAGCTGTAAAAAAATAAACTGGCTTGTAACATTGTTGCGGAGGGACACTGATCTTCTAAGATACAGGTACTAACCTAGTTTAGAGGTCAGGGTTTCAATGTATTACTACCTAGCGGAAGCCTATCAATGTATGTACTTCTACTATACCATTGTAATAGTTATTTAGGCTTTAGTTCATTAAAGATTTTTATTTATTTATTTATTTATTTAAAAAAACTACAGATCTCAAAACTGCGCTAGGAATGTATTATGCGTATGGCTTTGCGTGGCTAAAATATGGTGTCATTTTATGGGGTAACAGTACAGACTCACACACACTATTTACCTTACAAAAGAAACTTATCAGAATCCTAGTTAACATTAAGGAAACCGAGAGCTGTAAACCCCATTTTCAAGAACTGAAAATCCTAACCTTACCAAGTATATACATTTTTGAAATATGTAAATTTGTGCGATGTCATCCAGAGTTGTACACTAGAAGGGAAGATATACAATCAAAATTCACACTACGACATAAAAACCGACTGAACATACCAACTTCACGATTGAAAATGCACTCCTCTAGTACTTTGGTAATGTCGATAAAATTATATAATAAGTTACCAGACAACTTGAAAAATGTTAATAAATTTAATATATTTACCAATAAATTAAAACTCTTTTTATTAAATAAAACATACTATAGCATAGATGAATATCTAAATGATAAATAAGTACTAAAACTCAATAAATTATTATCATAAATTATATATCATTAAAATTATATTATAAGATCATTATAAAAATAATGATGACATTAGAACAATATATATATTTCAAATTAAATAGGCATTAATAATAATCTAATGTAAAATAATTACTTTTCAATAGATTAATATTTTAATTATAACACAATAAAATAACATTATTTTTCTAAGTATACATATATTATACATATATTAAAATAAGTATATAATAAAATGAAATCATGACATTAAAACAAGAGAATACGGAAAAGAAATAGGTAGGTAGTTCCTAATAATAATCTTATAAAATAAATACTAAGTGTTAATATATTTTAATTTTTATTAATACATCTTCAAATATTGAATCGTAACTCATAACTATATTCTAATCTAAGAAGCGCCCTTCCTCCTCTCTCCTAACAAACTATGCTGTGCCCGACAGGGTCCATAATTGATACTTACAAAATTGAACAACACCCTGTAACACATTATGGTATGCAATAAAGTATTGAGTATTGAGTATTGAGTTAAGAAAGTAACTGCTTAAAATTAATGCACAAAAAAAACTTAATGAATGAAACCATACGTTTGAGCTAGAAACTAGTATAATTTTTTACGTTTTAAAATACAATCAGAGAGCCGAAATAGAAGCACGATCATTGAATTATTAAATTGCTCTCGACTATTCAATTCAAACTGATCGTTTAATCGACATAGACGCACCCGAAACCCGGCCGAGATCAATATTATCCAAACCAGAGTCAATTAATCATAACCCTTAGAACCATGACCTATTGCTCTAAATATACCATTGACTAATATCTCTCTCTCGAAGAATGAACGAATGAAAAAGAATCCGTTAGACGGCAGTAAGCTAACTCTCTCTTAGTTAGGAATCTAACTAGCTGGCAGCAAAATGGGTCTTATGGTGCATCTCTGCTATATGCTAGTTATACATTGTGTATAGAGTGTGAGAGCAGCGGTGGCCGTGGGTTTGAACCCAAGCAGGCGCATTACTTTGTGTAATTTATTTCATCACCACTGCTCTCAAAAACGGTGAAGAAAAACATCGTGAGGAAACCGGCATGTCCTAGAATCAAAAATTCGAACACATGTGATTCGCACTGGGCCCGTGTGGTAGATTATGGCCCATACACAAAATACGCGCTTTGACGTGGAGTTGTGGATACCAGCCCGGTATCGTTATCTTTTTTAAGATAGTAGGTAACTTTTACTCCACCATGTCTGCATGTCTTTTCTCTTCTTACAAGTCCATCCAAGTTGTCAGTATAAGATTCGCTTTTAGCAAAAAGGACGCCAATTGCAGCACCCTATGTAACTCTTAGTTTTTATGATAATATCTATATATATACTTATAATAAATCTGTAGAAGTCAAATTTCTGTACATTGAAAATATCAAAAAAATAAATAGCAGGGGGTGTTACTAGACTGACACCGAACCCAAAAATATGATTAAAAAAATTTTTGTCTGTCTGTCTGTCTGTCTGTCTGTCTGTCTGTATGTTCAGGTATCACGCAAAAACTACCGGTTCGATTACGATGAAACTTGGTATACTTATTCTTTGACATCCTGGGCACTACACTGGGTACTTTTTATCCCGGAAAAGTATATACAATAAAAAACAAACTTAATTTTGCGGTTCGATCCCTAGACCCGACTACTGTACCAACCGCAAATAATAAGTTTGTCGTAGGTTACGTCACCCGCAGTGGAGTTCACCAAAGGGCGCTGCACACGGCTAAGATATTATAATATTTAATCTTAAGATACAATATCGCTCGCCATACAATTCAATGGACTGTCACACACTACGAAGATAATTATGCACATTGAATATCTATTCAAAATTAATATTGGAGGATGATTGGTGATCGATACTCATGCCAAAAATGCAATTAGTGAATGTTTTGTCTTTCTGTCTGTATGTGCACGCATAGTTCAAAAACTATTATAGGGATTTTAACCAAACTTGGTACGGTTGTAGGTAATCAATACGCCTGGGCAGGAAACTCCCCTGCTTGATGCAACAAGCTTACGTCTGGGAACCTGTCATGCTAAAGTTCATGATGGTTGGTTGGTTGAGTAAAAGCGTATTAAACAAATAAACTAATTTTCATATTAATGTTAAAAGCAAAGATTGGCAGACATAGCCCAGCTAATTAGCAAGTTGAAGTGGTAGCCACATAGCCAACCAGAACTGACGGCCGTAAAGTCTTAAAATGAAGACTTGGCCAGATCAGCGCAGGACGTCCATCCACAAGGTGGTTAGACAAATTGGTGAAAACCACAGGATTGTGCTGGATGCAAGCCGCTTCCAACCGCTCCCATTGCAATCCATGCAATCTTTAGGGGAAGCTGTGTTCAGCAGTGGACATTCTACGGCTGATATGATAATGATGATGAGCAGGTATTTACAAAGGCCTCTTATACTCGCAAAACAAAACAAACAAAGAACCTCCACTTACTAACCTCTGTATTTCGTAATAAAATACAAAGTCGTCTAAAATTTTAAATTATTTTTTACTAGAAGTTCGTTCCCGAAAGTCTACCTTTGTGTAAGAATCTAATTAACAAAGCTCTTGTTTTAACTGTCTAATTAAAAAGTACAATAATTAGTACGTAGTTTTAAAGTACTTATTCTAAAATGTTGTGGGAATGCACAGCTATTGTTGGCCGTTTAGTTGGCGAAACGTTAATTTTGTTTTTGTTGCTTTTCATATTTTGTTTTAGTAACGAGATTTCACACATCACGCCTGTATTCCCCAAAGGATTGAACAGTATTATTAAGTACCTCGCTAGTCTAGTGGTTGCAAGCTCTACTACTAAGCATAAGGTCTTGGGCTCGATTCTCGAGTCGAGCAAAGTGTTATTTCATTGGGTTTACTATCTGGAAATTTAAATGATTGGTGTCAGTTTGATGGAATTGCAATGGCCCAGTACATGGGGCTTAAACTTAACTGGTATACCTCTTTTCCCACATTTTTATTTATTTATTGAAAGAAGATGTTGTTATAAAGAGCCGAAGTCATTATAATTTTGGAAATGGGAATAATTATGGATCTTTACGTAGCTTTGGGCAATAAAGAAGTTTTTAGACAAATGATATCTCTTTAATGACTCAATCGTGTTTCTTTGGGATAATAAACCTGTCAAAACTTGTAATCCACCCTAAATAAATTCTGAGTAATTAATTAATTTTAATAAGAACACAATCTTTAATCGCTTTTCCGCAACTTGATGGGTTACTGTTAAAATTGTTATAATTTGCATTTTGACAGATTAGCATTGTTTTATTGTGTTTATCAACATCTTACTAATTATATACGTATATACTATCATTTTTATAATATGGGTGCAGGTACTCTACGTATGTGTGCGTGAATAAGGAACTATTAGTTGACTAGATTTGTTAAAAATTATCTACTGTTATCATTAATATGAAACTTTCAATACATAAATGATTATACATCAGAATAACTTAGAACGATAATCAAGCAGATGAAGTTTTATTAATAATAATTTATTTATTTATTTCTTACCACAAATTACAAGAAATTAATTAATAGTCTACAGACAAAATTTTACAATTAATTTGTGGAAGACTGATGACTACACTAAGTTTTTTACAAAACTTGTATTTCAGGTCACCAGAAGAGAAGTCGCGACTGGCTGCAAGTAATGTGTGTGTTAAAAGATATGAAAGTTTGTGACGATAATAATATATTTATGAAGATCTATTACTCTTTCACGCAAAAACTACTGAACATATTTTGACGAAACGGTACAGTACTTCTGAATAACCCCTAGGCTATAATTTATAAAAACTCATACGCAGACGAAGAGACTCGCAGGTGACTGCTTGTTTTCAAATGTAATCGAATTTTCCCTGCCTCTTCAGAATAACAAGTGTAAAATAAAACAAAATAAGTATTTTCCGCCTAAATAGATTTGTTCACATTTTTCTGGGAGATATTATACCAAGAAAAATCTGCTACAGTAAATTACGAAAAGGAAAATAAACGTAATACGATATGAAAGAAATAATATCATTATCATGTTGAATTTAAATGACTAGGTACCGTGTGTATTTATCATTTGATACGGTATGAATAATATTAAATTACTATTTTCATGGAAGGTAAAAGGGAATAATAAATGTACTTAGGTAGCTGTTATTTTTTTACAGAAACATTTTGGGACTTCTCTACCTGTTGGAAACTCAATCTATTTTAATCAATTAGCCAACATTCAACATCATTAATCCTCATTCATCATCGGCATCGTCATTACTCGTCACCGATTTTTTTATATTATTTTATATTCATAACCAAAACCAAAGTTCATGTCATTTGTTCAAACAACACAACACATAACGTCACGCCTGTAATCCCCGAAGGGCTAGGCATTTGTTCAAAGTCAAAATCAAATCGTTTATTTCAATTACCCAAAACAGGCACTTTTGAACGTTATACTTACAAATTAAATAAATTAAGAGAATGATTCTAGTTGCACATTACAAATGGTAGTTTTGTATGGAAGAGAATGTGCAAGACACTTCATACTTACTCTTTTAAAATAGGTTTACAATACTTTGTACCCAACAATCGGATTTTATGTGAGGACAATGTACCGAGTAATAGGAACTGTACTCGTATTGAGATAGGTTTATAAAAAAGAGCAATGGACTCGATAAAAAAACATTGTGTTATAATAAAAATACGTATCATGGAGGTGAAAAGATAAGATCAAAGTCAGCTAATTATGTTATTAAGCTGCACCGGTATACATATTGCGAAGGCCATCATCATCGGCCTAGCTTTTTCCTAACTACGTTGTGGTCGGCTTCCAGTTTAACCGGATGAAGTTAAATACCAGTGTTTTACATGG
Organism: Euplexia lucipara; assembly: GCA_921972225.1. NCBI lineage: Eukaryota > Metazoa > Arthropoda > Insecta > Lepidoptera > Noctuidae > Euplexia > Euplexia lucipara. Next base: position 20,039,965 of record OV179156.1, read on the forward strand.
AGCGGCTGGCTGTTTGACCTGCACAACCTAGTAACTGGATAGCACTGGTGGTGTAACTGGTTAGAATGGAATAGAATACTCTTTATCACCATTAAAACTTACAAATGGTCACAAATTGTCAATGGTTGCAATGGTGGTTGTCAGGCTTTTGAGCTTTAGACTGCCCGTAACGACTGTAAAAGAATTATTTATTATTTATTTATTATTTACCCTCGCATCAGAACGCCGCACAAATATTACACTTATGGAGCTAAATTCATAAAAAAATAAAAGTAATAAAATCTGCTCCTTAACATCATTCTATCCTGTGTCATCGAACGGGCGGTGGCTGCAGGCTGTAGATCACACATGCATTGTGGCTCTCTGCATTATACATGTTATGAAACATTGTTTCAAATGTAACAAACTCGAGGTCCTAACTGTTGTCGGACCCGCGGTATGCCAAGATTTACAAACGGCAGCCGGAAAACATGTTGTCTAATGAAGAAAGAATAGAAACTGAAACCTGTTACTTAAAAAACTTACTAATGGACGAATGAACACATTAATTATTGCTAATGCTTCACTCTTCTCACATTTTGATGAATGATGCTATCAACATGAGTCCTTTGATGTATGAAATAAGACACGATAAATGTTTGCTTTCATTTTTGAGCCCACACAAGTCAAATGCCGTGTTGATTAATAAACAGAGTTATCTGTGTAGCACAAAAGAAGGGCTCATCTATACATATAATAAGACTGTAAAAAAACTGTGTCTGTACATTGAATATATTTAAAAAAAAATTATTGAGGGGGGTTTAGAAACAGTAATAGAGCACGAATCCAAAAAAAAAAGTTTGTCTGTTTGTCTGTTTGTCTGTTTGTCTGTTTGTCTGTTTGTCTGTTTGTCTGTTTGTTTGCACACGCTAATCTTCGGAACTACTGGACGGATTTGAATGATTTTTTTTTTGTTGTATAGATATTAAGTCTGGTCAACACATAGGCTATAATTTATCTTGGAAACTGGAACACCTGATGCAGAACCGCAACAGACCAGCTAAACTATAGGCGATACAAAAATGGTCCCATAGCAAAAATTGTTCCACGTGATGAGCATTTTCTGCTGAGAGAATAAATTTGAAGATCCGGAACACCTGATGCAGAACCGCAACAGACCAGCTAAACTATAGGCGATACAAAAATGGCCCCATAGCAAAAATTGTTCCACGTGATGAGCATTTTCTGCTGAGAGAATAAATTTGAAGATCCGGAACACCTGATGCAGAACCGCAACAGACCAGCTAAACTATAGGAGATACAAAAATGGTCCCATAGCAAAAATTGTTCCACGTGATGAGCATTTTCTGCTGATAGAATAAATTTGAAGATCCGGAACACCTGATGCAGAACCGCAACAGACCATCTAAACTATAGGAGATACAAAAATGGTACCATAGCAAAAATTGTTCCACGTGATGAGCATTTTCTGCTGAGAGAATAAATTTGAAGATCCGGAACACCTGATGCAGAACCGCAACAGACCAGCTAAACTGTAGGCGATACAAAAATGGCCCCATAGCAAAAATTGTTCCACGTGATGAGCATTTTCTGCTGAGAGAATAAATTTGAAGATCCGGAACACCTGATGCAGAACCGCAACAGACCAGCTAAACTATAGGAGATACAAAAATGATCCCATAGCAAAAATTGTTCCACGTTATGAGCATTTTCTGCTGAGAGAATAAATTTGAAGATCCGGAACACCTGATGTGGAACTTCAAGAGCCCAGCTACACTATAACATATATTGGAATGACGTCTTAGCAAGAGTTGTTCAGCCTTATGAGCACTCGCTGTTGACGTATAAAAATCGAAGATCTGGAACACCTGTTGTGGAACTCCAAGAGCCCAGCTACACCATAACTCAAATAGGAATGACGTCTTAGCAAAAGTTGTTCGGTCTGATAGGCATTTCCTGTTGACTTATAAAAACCGAAGATCAGAAACATTTGATATAGAAATTAAAACTATCACTAATTTTATTGCATAAATAAAAAACACTAACAGGTGAAAAATAACTCCAGTTTCGGAAGTCTGTGGCTTTGGTTGTTTTGTTTTGTTCATTATTGGCCACCGACTTCCGAAACTGGAGTTATTTTTCACCTGTTAGTTTTTTTTTAAGAAGTCGGTTGTTTTTTTTGTAAAAAAGTTTTTATTTTGTAATTTTTAGTTTCTTTGTATGTAAAGAAAGTCTTTCAAAACTTGAAAGAATCATTGAAATTGGATAACAATTGCTAAAGAAGTTCTATCTCTAAACATTAAGCTGTACATCTCTGCCGGCCCCTTTTAAAATAGAATGGCGTAATGTTATGTTGTGACATCTGACTATAGCAATCGCGAATAATTTGCTGTTATGCGTTGAAGAGTTCCGTTGCCTGTCTTCTTCATTAGTTTGTCTTCACCAAATGTTACTTTCTAAATGAAAATGCTTAATTTGTTACTAAAAATGTTGAAATCGGTGCATGTGTGCCTATATTTTTTGAGGAGTTCCCTCAATTCCTCAAAGATCCCTCATCAGATATGAGTTTTGATACAAATGGGACCAATCTGTTAGTATACCCTATGAAACAAAAAAAGAATTTTGAAAATCGTTCCATAAATGACGGAGGGCTGAGGTAACAAACCCGAAAAAAAAAAAAAAATATATATATACAACCGAATTGAGAACCTCCTCCTTTTTTTGAAGTCGGTTAATAACATAAGTAGGAGGTACTACGCGGTGAAGGCGGGAACAGTTCAGGACTAATTTTCGATGACGATGGTATATCGTTGAAAATTAGACTCTACTAGCTAAAACTCCCATTTTTTTATCGTATGCCTTCGGGCTTTTGTTATTTGAGTGTTTAATTTCCTTTTCCATTTATCTTCGTTACACGGTAGCTTACCCGGTAACGCAGGGGAGCAGGCACTTAGATTTTAATTGATCAGGTATCATCACAATAAAACTATAACCATGCCTATAAAGAGGTAAAATTTTTCCCAATGTTCCAAAGGTGCTAAATGATTAAAGACCATAAGAGCCCAACAATCTACCGAAGAGCGTTAGGAGAGACTTGATGCTGTTCGAGAACATGAGGCTGCAACTCGCTCCGTGGAAACTTCTTGGAATCGCGAAGCACGCCTGCATTCTCAGCGTATTTACGCATCTACATCCAGGTCTCTAGAGACCAGTGAAGAATATGTGCGCGACTGACCGCTGATCGTGAACATCATGCACTGTCTCGCGAGTTGGAGACGTTCACGGAAAAAGCATGACGCTTGAGTTTTCAGCGTATATACGCATCGACTCTAGAGATAAGTGGGGGAAGGAGATGCGCGACTGACCGCTGATCGTGAACGTCACGCAACATATTATACCTAGGCTATAATTTATTTTGGAAAATGGAACACCTAAAGTAAAAGAGATATAAAAATGGTGCCATTGCAAAAACTATTTCACGTGAAGAGTGTTTTCTGCTGTGAGACTAAATTTCAAGATCTGGAGCATCTGTAGGGGAACTCCAAAGCCCAGAGACAATATAACATATACATAATAGAAATGGCGTCTTAGCAAAAGTTGTTAAGTCTGATGGCATTTCCTGTTGACCAACAAAAATAAAAAATCTGGAACATCTCGAATCGTCTCGCGCATCCCATTGATTTCCCGTCCCCGGGCTTATAGAATTCGACATCAGATGTTTCAGATCTTCGATTTTGACGACCCCGTTGTCGCTGGCATAAGCAACAGGATCCGCGTACGAAGTCGCGGGCAGAAGCTAGTGGTCAAATAAAACACTCCGCATGGATCAATGGAAAGTTAAGCTGCGCTTGCCGAGCTCAAACTGTAGATGGGTGACCGTCCATTAGACACACTGATCCGTTGGTCCCATATTATGTCATTTGTAATATTAAAATATATTTATTTCTGTAAATTGATTTTTAGTAGCACATGTCAAACAAGCAATACCTATAATATATTTATAAACATGGCGGTCTAGTTTGCTTAAATGGCTACTCAGAGAAGAAACACCGAAACAAACTAAGAGATCATAGTCTCTTTTAACGCCAAGACATTATCTTGATTAGATCATACTTATAGTTCTTTGACAGTCGTTACTGTAACTGGATTGTGGAAGTCAGAAAGTAAGTCGCAAAATCTATAATACTGGTAGATATTTTACTGTATTTGGTTTTACTGGAAACGTCAATGTAGTACAAAAAAGGCTAGATATAGAGATGATGAGCTGCAACTTCGAAAGTCGTAAACAGTAGCGGCAATATCGGGTTAAGAGATTTAACAGAGAATTTTATCCACAAATACTGGAATGACCTCATTTCATTCGACGAACTTTCACGACTAAGTTCAAGCTTAAACTGATAGTTTATACCTTTTAACTTTATTGAATCTAAGTTGGCAACGATAAAACATCGACATTTTAAGTTCGTAAGTAGTAGTAGTATATAATTCTGAGTTGAAATAAATCCGCAAGGAAGATTGTTATTTCTAACTTTATTGCAACAATATCAAGGACAATATTTTGCTCAAAACTGCATCAAATCGTAGTAGGTAAATAATAAATTGGTGTGAATGGTGTTTCTTATCGCACTACTCTGAGAAAGAACACTGAAACAAATTCGGAGGTCGCAGTGTCTTCTAAAGCAAGTACAGATAATCGCTGTCAGAATAATCATGCAAGGACCTATATGATTATTCTGACAACAAATGTCTGTCCGAATTATCCTCTAATTTGTTGCAGAATCATGCAAATTTTTATGAGTTGGTATTGAACCCCAGAGTTTTTAGTGAATCAATCATGTCAGTGCGTGATTTTTTGTAAGAATTTGTATAGCTGTACTCTGAACTTTAACTAAAAAGAACACATTTATGTAGGACGCATAAAGTACTCATACTGGCAGACAAAAACTTAAAATAAAATGGAAAAGATTTAAGAATATACATACATAGTCCTCACATTCACAGTATAAATCAATAATGTTTAATATTATAAAAAAAAACTATGATGCTTTTAAACGAGAAAGCTTCAAAAGAGTCCGTTTTATATTAGACACCATATATCAGTCTCACCGCTCATTCATAACCTAACAACACACAGTTCATCATATTTCACCCAACATCAAATATTTGACGAGAGGCACCCAAAAGTGTTTTACGAGCTTCTAAAATATTTACATAAAAAGGTGATCAAAACTTCTTAACAAGGGTGGTTTCCAAACCAGTTTACAATCTCAAGGAAGTTTGAAAACCCCCAAAAAATAATTAGCCGGCGATGTCACAAGGTTGCCAGTGTCAACGCTCATAAAGTTCAGTAATTAATCATTGCAAAACCCCTGGCGTGTGAGGTTTTATTTCACATTACTTTATTGGAGCGGAAAACTCCTTTTGCGTACGTTAACGGAAAGATTTTGGCCTTAATTTCATTGAAAAGTTTTACATAAACAATTTATTTTTAATCGTGTTAATTCATGCGTTGGTGAATAGATTTTTATTAAAAACGGATGCTATGTTTTTTATCGTTCATTAAAGATTGTGTAGAAGATATTCTTCTGATGTAAGACAAATATATCGTGGCGTTTTTGACACGCCTGGCGTTGAAATAACGACATCGCACGTAATTAATAATAATAAACGGGTTTGTTACGAAATAAATGAAATGATAGCATCGTTGTTCTTGTCACGGGGCTTTGCTTTTGAACCCAGTGTTCCTACAAAGCAACTTTTTATTAAACATAAGCGAAGTTCAATAAAAATCGATCATACGCCCGATTCAACAGATCCATCCGAAAGTATGCAACAATAATGTGATCATTCCTCCATTAGTATCCTCTTATTAGGATATTCTCTTAGAGGATAGCCGCTTATGGTCGCATACTACTGATGGAATATATTGTTTGTTTAGGGCAAGCCTCATTTGTCAAATTATGGGTTTAGAATTTTTGAGGGAACATATGAACCTATAGTCAAAATCCAATCATCTTTTTCAATTAGTCCCGTTACAGACACTTTCGTCACTTCAGAATTACAAGTTAAATAAATAAAGTACTCTAGTTGCATGTTCCAAAAGGTAGTTTTGTATGGAGAAGAATGGGCAAGAAACTTAAATTTACTCTTTTAAGTTAGTAATAAGTTGTACAATACTTTGTATACATTAATCAGAAAATAAGTGAGGATGATGTCCAGACAGCACATCAACCTACCCCAATGTGTCAAATTTCTTTGATAGGTTTTCAACTTTATTTTAAACACAATAAGGTACATGTTCAATTGGGAAAAAATTTACAGTTTGGAGTAGGTTGATGTGCTGGCGTCTGTACATTAAATAAAAACTACTATATCGTAATATAAAATACACAGTGTAGCTGACTTAGATTATTGCATTGATAGATAAATGGTGCTCACATATTTACAAAAACTTGGACTACCTATCTATATGCATCCCATTCAAAATAACCACCCTCCTTTTTGCTTCGCCGTAGTCAGATAAAAAGGTTAGGCTATTTTTTAGTTACAATGATGACGTCGTACAAAAAAAGGGATATCACTCGTTTCTATAGAACGACAAAAAAGTGAAGTAGGTACTACATCGACAGAGCGTTTCAGCCCTACATAAAGTTTTTTAATTATTATTTTTATTGGCTCTGGTTGACAATTATACTGGCCACGGAACTCTATAGCGTGGGGGACATACTTGACCTATTTCTTTTATCGCCGTATCTCGGGTTTTTATTATTCACCTCAATTAAAAACCTGGTCGAGTTTCTTACGTCTGAAAGCAATACGAAATTGAATTATGCTTTCGTTTTCTAGATTTATATTATTGAAGCAACAGCTAGGTGGAAATTTGAGTGGAAATAGTCTAGTATTCCAGGCCAGCTGTTCATGACTCTGTTATAATGTGGGTATGTAAATTTGGTTGCAGTTAACACTAGTGTTCTCGGAAACTTGATCCTAGTTAATTTAGTTTGCCGCGCGATGATTTTCGTCGAAAATATTATATGTATCTAGAGTAATATAACACACAGATCTGCGACAGGGTATTTTCCACCCTGCATTATTGACGGCCTGTTGGTCTAGGAGTTAGTGGTCCTGACTGCTAGAGGTCGTGGGTTCGATTCCCACCCAGGACAAATGTTTGTGTGATAAGAACGATCATTTTGTTCTGTGTAATGGGTGTAATTTATCTATGATATGTATTAATTTAAAAATATATTAGTATGTTTATCAGTTGTTTAGAACCCATAACACAAGCTCTGCTTAGCTTGGGACTAGATGGCGTTGTGTGAAATTTGTTGAATATTATTATAAAAAGATTGTTAAATGACCGTGTTTATGAGAATGATACATAATGATAAACATAATGTACATGTGTGAAAATACACAAACAGTCTCCCACCAATTTTATGTCCTATAATTTTAAGTACTCACTAAGTGTTTCTTTGTTTTTATTTTTGGAAGAGAAATACATGTTAAAAAGCTCAACTGCTGAGGAAGGAGGATTATATACCTTTTAGAGCCAGTAAAACTGTACAACACAGTCAGTGTTTCAATAAAATAATCACATTTATCCATTACCCGACATTTCCTCAGCTTTTTAAGTCCCATTCAGCGATTCTAGCGACTGTCTTCCAGTGACTCAAGTGTATTATGTAGCGCTTTTAGCTGTTGTATATTTATAGCTCAGAGGATTGCCATCTGCGCTTACAGTTAACCGGGAACTACAGGCCATCTGTGGCTAACTAGATAATCTCTCCGTAAAAGAATCGGTCAAGAGCGAGATTGAACTGGCTGAATAGGATTTTGTACTTAATTGTAAGTAATGGGAAAGGACTCTTCTATCTCAAATTAAAAAGTGCTGTATTATTATGGCCAGGATAATGATTTCTCGAAATAAAATACCTGCAATAGTTTTTTATAAATACCTACTAACGCGACTGACCTACTACAATTCAAATACACTTCTTTTGTTTCGTTAACGATAGTACATTTGGAAAAAGAACGAACAAACGATTGTGAATTTGAATTTTTGAAAGAAAAAGCATTTATTCGGCACGAGGCGCGGCGCAGGCACAAGTGTAGGTTAAAAAATAATACTCAATAAAAATAAACAAAATTATGAATTGTTGTGTGTGTGTTATTTGAAGTTCTATTCAGTGAAAATCTGGTGTCAGAGTTTTAAAGCCGCTCATGGGCCTCTGAATTGGCATAACAGGCCCTCGAGAAGTATTTCGCAGGCAAGCCGGTTTCCTCACGATGTTTTCCGTCACCGTTTTTGAAGCAAGTGATAATTAAAAGGCACATGAATCTGAAAATTCAGAGGTGCGTGCCTTGGATTCGAACTAGGCTATCAATGCTTTTTACCGAGTGTGAAGAGAAAGCGAGCTGTTATTACATACTCATGCCAGGCATTGACAGTTCCCTTCACTCAAGTGCTGACTCGGTGACTTTTACCGAATCATCCACTGTTGTGTTATGAAATCCTGGTAGCGTCATCTGATCCTTGTGATGTTGCTATTTAGAATTTGGAGAAATACAAGCTCAATATCATCACCCAACACTCATATTTAAGTCGATACAGTTATACTAAGAGTATGCCAATAGTAGGTAAGTAGTAAACTTTGTGTTTGAATGATATTATACATTCGGGTTAAATTATTACTTCCTACTACTACTATTTAGTATTGTAAGCACCATAGAGACACGCAGCACAGAATGTCAGTTTAAAATAATGTAATTAGTATCTTTCAAAATCATTGCATTTCATTAAGGTAGTTAGGTTAGGTAGTTAGGTTCGCTATAGGGTAGGTATGATGAGTTAGGTTAGGTTATACATATACATATTTCTTCAATCTTATTCTATGTAGCATAGAAAGCTGATAGGAACACATTAGAGTCTCGAGAAAAACTAGTAGGTAGTAGCAGGTATTAGTATCTAAGTGGGTAGGTCAGGTAGATGTTACTTATTGTTTTTATTTATTTATTTATTTATTTATTTATTTATTTATTTAATTACAACGGTCGTCTTTAACCAATTACAGTAACTTATAAAATTAAAACTAAAAGAGACTATTATAACACGTTTTAAAAATATACAAAATGAACAACGTAAAATTTAAAAGTATAAGAGGAAAACATAAATAAAGGACGGTTAACAACACTTTCATAAATTATTCTCGCAGTACTTCTGACATACCAATAAAATCTTCGTCCATCCATCCGCAAACAGATCGCTTGTTGGATTGGAATCCAAGAGATCATTAAGCGCAGCCAGCGTTTTGTATAGACTATTAAATTTGTAGTGATCTGTTTTTGTATGTCATAAAGAAAGGGATTTTTTCATTACTTTCATATGATAAGTTTATCTGTCTGTTTGTTAAAAAAACATATTCATTTATTTACTTTAAAGAAAGGCCGTTTACTCACAACCTCGTAACTCAAGAAATAAAAACACACTCGTTCTACCGGTATCAAAGTTGTCTATATTTCATTCTGGGCCATATGTAATGTGTATTAAAATATATAATAAAATACCACAACAACTAAAAGAAACCTCCAGCTATAATATATTTCAAGAATAAATTAAAAAACTACTTGACAAAAAAAAGCTATTACAGTATAAAAGAGTTTTTCGAGGACAGAACTAAACTGAAAAACAGTGTGAAATATATTAAGATACTTATAATATGTTAAAGTAAATGATATAATAATAATATAGGTATATATAAATGTAATAATATAATATATAAATAGCCATAATATTATATAATAAAAGATTGATTAAATAGTGTGTAAGTAAATCTATACTGAAATTGTGTTGCTGCGCCCTAACAGGGTATCATGTATGTACTTTTACTTTTTTAAACACCCTATGTATCTACTCATGATCGCAATAAATATTTGAAGTTTGAAGTTCGAAGTTTATAGAAAAATTTGCCATATTTATTTCATTTAATTTTGATACGAAATAGCCTGCAGAAAAAATCTATTTGTTAATTGTCTCCATATTTTAATTGTAATTATATTTTATGAATACAGACAGACAAATCTGAACCTTCGCAAGGCAGACGGGTCTAGAATCTGTGAGGACTATCCACTCCGTCATCAAAAACAAAAATATGATTGACAAGGTTAGTCCCTGAACGAAAAATATGTACATAGTTTTTCATAACTATTCAGCATTGTACGCTACAGGTATCAGGTTTCTATATATTCAGTTCTCTATATACTCTTGTGTATGCCCGTGTCATATAATATGGCAGTGGTCAGTTAAATACGTGGCAAATAATTTACATTCACGATATTATACAGCAAATTTTACTAAAAATCATTACAAGTTTAAAATACAACATGTTGAATTTCTTTAGCTTCTGTTTAACTTTTATATTGCGTAGATTAAAGTTCTCAATCGTTATCATCATAATATAACAGATGTGTTGCTGGGTAGTTTTTTCGCCACTTCTTCTTCCCAGCTAAACACTAGGAAGTCAATAATAAACAAATAATAAATAATATTCCACAACTTTTCACACAACGCCATTTAGTTCCAAGCTAAGCTTGAGAGCTTGTGTTATGGGTACTAAACAGCTGATAAACATACTTATATATTTCTAAATACATACATATTAAGGGTGGACGATAGAAGTGACACATTAGAAGAAGTCGATTTTCAGCCAAATTGAAACAAATGCAAACAATTCCTAAGACATTTTTAATTACAAAATCCCCAAAGGACGGTGTTTGTGTTCGCAAAAGAAACTGTGCCGTAAAAATCGCCAAATCACTGTTCCCACCCTGTAATGAACAACAAAAGAACAAAAAGCATCTGCTATTGAAAGGCTCCCTTTGGTTTTGGAACGAAGTTTTGTTTTGGTTTCACTCTGTTTAACTTGAAGCGGAACGCCCGCCGGCGATGGCTGCCAGTGTTCGTCAGTTACGAGTATACTGCAGTTGTTGCAATATATGTAACAAAGTAGGTACACATACGTACATTAACTAACGCCTTCTTTCCCCACGGCTGTTAGTAGAAACTACAGAACCTGATACTATTTGCTATACTTCTATATAACCAGAAATAACAAAAGAATTCATAATTATTTATTTATTTTAGTTTCTTAAGTAAACTGTCAACTAGGATGTATCTAGATTAAAAACAAAAGTCAAAAAAGGTTTAATTATGATATTAATACATTTAGTTATTTCTCAGTATTCTTTCATTTACATATTTGTTTTACATACCTATTTCAACAAAATAAAACTACTTACTACAAAAATATTTTGTAAGAATATGTGTTATAAAAGTGTTCTGCCCATGTGTGTGTGCTCTGTCATGATCAAACCTAAGCTAACAGCTTCCTAATCCAGCTGTTTAGTGAAAGTTTCTGAAAATGTTGGTCGAAACGCTTCTTCGCTATCAGACCATTTACTGAAATGACTATCGGCACAATCAAATTTGAGTCCTCCACAATATGGACTATGTCATAGACTATGTTATAAATATGATCATAATATGGCAAGTAGTTTACAAAAAAATGTTTTAATTTTCCTACAAAGCAGAAGCGATAAGTAGTGACGTAAGCTCAGAGCTCAAAAGAATACAGCTTCTCAAATTCTACAGATTGTACCTACGAACATAAACCCACCAAAACGTGTATAAAAAGACTCTAAACGAACAAAATGTTAACCTTATTAAATCTTAAACGATGAAAACCCACGCTATTATGGAAGAAAATTTTCTAAAGTATTCTTAGAAAGATGTACATCCCACAATTACGATGGTTCAACCCATAATCAAGTTATTGTTTGGTACATAATCATAAAAAATGGCCAGGTGTGAGTCGGACTGGCATGTCAAGTATTCCGTACCTACCATGTTGAGCACAAACCCGACGAAAAAATGGTATTAGTTTTTAATATTTATTCATTTGTTGTCATAGAGGCAGTAAAAAGACACTGCATAGGTATCTACTCTGTGAAAACAACTTAATTTAAGTTTTTAAAGCATTAAGGAAAAAGTTTAAGATTTCAATAGACTTTAGAGTTAGGTATATCTTTTTTTAAAGTAATTGAAGTAAACCCGTGAGTTAATTTTAAAATTTACGAGTTATTGTTATGTTTGTTAACTAGTATTGTATTGAAATCAATATGGTAAGATAGTGTATAAGTTTAATTATAATTAAATAAAAAAAATATCAGTTCATGAGCCACAGTCTACGAAACTACCTTCTGGAAGGGACAACTATTTTTAATGGCCTAATTTAAATAAATGATGTGCACGAAAAGCGGATGCTTAGTAACAGGGTCCTGTTGGCACAGTTTACGTACGCAACCCTAAAAATGAAAAATCTTCTGAAATAACCAAACATAAGGAAGAATGATCGACATAATTTAGATGATAATAACGTTTTTTGTGATGATAGAACATTTTAAGATGGAGGGTTTATCGAGGCTCGAAGACGAGTGAAATTAAGAGCACTTAATAAAGTGCGAATTTATGTTTTACACGGAACGCTTCTTAAAAGTATTAAATTTCTAGAATGTTTAGAAGATTTAAGAGAATGTTCCTCTTAAGATTTTTTGTTACTCAGAGTTTAACACTGCTTTGAAGTAGTAAGAAAGAAAAAGATTTATTTGGTATACACAGCATTTTAACTGCAGTCACTATCACTGACACTCTTAGACACTGCGGTTGTTGAAAGGCTTGTGGCTAAATATGAACAGCAGCACTGGTCGATCAAACTGGTTTGTGGGTTAGCCACCCCTCTGTATCTTGCAATACACGGTTAGCCGATGGTCCCGACTGTTAAGATAAGATACCGGGCTGTATCCGCAACTCTACGTCAAAGCACGTATTTTGCGTATGGGCATCATAAAAACCACGCGCGCCCAGTGCAAATTGGTAGATGTCACATTTCTTCGAATTTTTGGTTTTATGACATGCTGGTTTCCTCACGATGTTTTGCTTCACCGTTTCGTTCGCTACGAATTGACACGCGATTTGAAGTCCAATGCTATGAATGTCGCATACATTATTTAGAGAGCTTCTAGCTGAAGAGCAATGTATTACAAAACGCATCAAACTTTCGCGTAAATCTGCATAAGGTCTTAGTCTAGTCGTTGCAACCGTTATCGCTAAACATAAGACATCCTCATTTTTCCTATTGTATTACAGCAGGAGCGTACAAATCTGTTTAATCTTTTGTAGAATCCAGGCGTAATGTTATGTTTAATACCTTTTAACTAAGGCTAACAAATACATAGACCTCGGAGGCTCTAGACAAGTAACATTAACATCGTTACACGCGTCTTTTCATCAAAGCACAGCAGCGGTAAACTATGAAACTACAAACATGTCGTCAGTTAAGTCCCGACACATGCTAGTTAACAAGTTAGATCTCAGAAGTCTGTTTGCTGACAGCATAAGTTACCGACGCTACCTACGTGTAGATTGTAAAGAAATAAATCTACGTAAATTGTAGGTAAGTATGTTTTCTATTTGTTTTTGAGTGGTTAAAAACTAACGTAAACTAGACTGGCCTATTGGTTTAGTCGTCAGTGGCATCTGATTGCTGTGCCGGAGGTCGTGGGTTCTATTCTCGCCCAGGACAAATGTTTGTGTGGTGTGCACGCTCATTTGTTCAGTGTCATTTCTGGGTGTAATTTACCTGTAATATGTATGTGCATTTCATCAGTTGTTTAGTACTCACAACACAGGCTCTGCTTAGCTTGGGACTTGATGGAGTTGTGTGAAAGTTGTGGAATTTATTATAACACACACTTACCAGCGCACTTTTTTGTCTTTCATGGAAAATTAATCCATTCCACTTTTTTATTTTTATTTAATGAGTCAACATCATTTTGTACAGCTTATTAGCAATTACATAACTTGGGGAAGGGCGGACAATCCCAACTCAAGCAAACTAATTGCTTAAAAGGATCTGTTGAAATCAAGAGTAACGTTTTTTAGCTGTTGTAATAAACATATTTTATTTATTTATAACCTGGTGCCTAGCCCATGGGCTTTTGACATATCTTCACGTGCTGTTGAGAAATATTTCTTAGGCAAAGCCAGTTTCCTCACGATGTTTTTCCTACACTGCTTTTCAAGACACACAGACCTACACACGCTCACTACTCCCAAATTAAGCAAAGTTTGTACTGTAGGTACTAGATAACTGATGAACATACTTAAATATATAAGCCTGTAGTACTTTTCTATGTTTTTATTCGAGATACATCGTATTTGCCATATAATGTATTTTTATTGTATATAAAATATAGTAAAAACTATTTTTAAAGAGTATGGAGTTTTTTGCCCATCCTTCTCCACACAAACATACCTTCTGGATGGGGCAACTAGAATATTATTAAAGTTTTAAGTTTGACGATCAAAAACGGCTCTTAGAATCACCTAATTGAAATAAATGATTTTACTTTGTCTTATGCAAATCGTTCAGTTACGAAATCCACAAGAAATTCGTGCTAAAGCTTCTAGTACTGCGCACTTGACCTTTCTGAAGAACATTACTAATTATGTCAGTGTGTGCATTTTTAGGGCGTCCCCTATTATTTTGCAAGTCACCTTCCAATTCTTCATTCTTAATTCCTCGGGTTTTATACTTCTACTGGTTTTTTTTTATAAGTCATACCCTTTTTGTATGTAGGTTCTATTAAGAATGATATGTGTTACATATCAATCCTGACATAACATTTTCATTCCAAATTGAAAACAGAATATCATTATTTCTCGCATCTCATTATTTTTAGAATAAGGAATGGAAAAAATGAATAACGGATTAATTTTACCTGCCTGGATATAATCTGACTTTTCCATTACGCTCATCATGTTTTTTGTGGACTTCAAAAAAGAGAAAAAGAGCTAACAACGCGTTTTCATATTCCATACAAAACCAATATGAACGACTTAAAAAAATACAAAAATGCAAATGACACAAAAATAAGCGTACTGAGTATCAAAACTTGGTGAAAACTAAACAAAGTTCATTATTTTTGTTTTAAGTAGGTTGTTCGAGTCAATTTAATTCAGTTTTACTAAATATATTCATTAAGATAAAATCGATATGTCTAAACCAGATAAAATATTGTGTTTTATTTAGGATAACTCAAAAATCACTCATCAGGAGTGAAAATAAAATACATACTTTAGTTACACAAGTATCCTATTATATTATGGAGAAATTAGATACAATATTCCTTTTATTAAGTCAGTAAAATAATAGTTAACATGGAATGGGTAAAAACATAAAAAAATACAAAAGAAAGACTCCCAAAAAAATCGGTTACCAAAATATGTATGAAAATACAAGTGCATTAACTGAGTGTCATTCCCGCAAAATAAACTTAAAAATGTGCTCACCAATTTACATACACGGACTGAAAGCGCGGCAACCGTAAAAATGGCGGAATCACTTAATTTGGTTTAAAGAGGACACCTGCACGATGTATAAAATCGAAATTGGCAAGGTGCGATGTTCCTACTATAGTCGGGCAAAGGCGCTTATTGGAGTGCACGGTTAGGAAAAGAGCGCTTATTGGGGTGCACTACATACATACCTACATTCCCTTAGTGGCGACGTTTCATTTTCTTAAGAGGGGGTATTAACTAAAATGGCTTAAATTAAAAGCCGTAAACATATTCTTAAGATCTTGGCAGAATCATCACAGAGTTGATTGTTAGTCAGATTAGTTTTTCTATATGAACGTATTTTTATCTCTCTTGATTTTGTGTTTTTTTAATGTGTTGCTTAATATTGATCTCTCTTTTTCTCATTATCTTGTTGCACCCACCTTGTGTAAGATTCTATCTCTGCATCACTGTAAGCTAGACTAGTCGAAAATGCTCAAAGCGTTAATTTCGCCTTTGTACAGTTTTTTTACTATTGCATATTTATAAATAAATAAAATAAATCATTACATAATTTTGTTACTTTAAAAAAAAAACAACCCGAATTTACCTCTTATTTCAAGATATTCTAATAAAATGAAAAGACTTAATTTTTATACAACTTCACGATCTGATTAGGATTATTCTAATTGAACAATACGTGATCTTACGTCGCTCATTGTAAGAACTAAAGTTTAATTTTATCTTACAAATTGGGGGCGTACAAAAATGATATTTTTTGTATTACTATGCACTCTTAAGAAAGGTTAAAGTTAATTTACACACAGCAGAAATATTCAATTTTACGTGCAATACCTAGTGCAGTTGGAATATAAAATTATTATGAAAATTCAGTTATTTAGAATTCTGGTAGCAACTGAGGAATTATTATACCAAGTTTCGGTGGCATAGAATATTTATTTGGCAATAATTTGCACTTTATTGGCAATAAAAACTTCTGCGGTTTACCTACTGATATTCTAGTTTTCATAGGTTATCATTTATTTTAAACCGTATTGCCGCAATTTTTCCGTATAATTCCTGAATATTTAACGAACAATAATATTTTTTGTGATTCCGGTCTCATGAATTTTTTTAATGACACTGTGTGACACCCAACAGTAGTATAGCTTCACGGCTTTTTTCTCCTAAGAGTAAGGCAGAAGCGTACCTACAATATACGTAACCTAAGACAGTTACGTGTAAGTTTCATGAAAAAGAAGGTGAGATCATTGATATCCATTGAGAGAATCCTGGTTGCTACTAAGAAATGATAGATTGAAATACTGAATAATTTGTCCTACTCGGGGCTCGACCCAGGATCTCATCCTCAGCAGGAAGGCCTATTGCGACCACTATTATTACCTATAGCGTGGAATGGACACCAAACTATACCCGGACTCCATGAGTTTCCTACATCATCCTGGATCCCCCAGCGTTGAAATGTTTCGTCAGCTTTCCATTATTTCCAATTTTACCTGATTTTCTTTTTACTTGAAACTGTATAAAATCATAATTTCCGTCGAAACCATACAGATTTAAAATGAAAGAAGTGAACAATTTACTTTTTATGTAAAAAAATCATTAGACAGGAATGATGTTTTTTTCATGGTTCCTTACAGTTTTAAGCAAAAGTAATATAGAGGAAAATTCATAAATAATAGAAAAAACCGACGAAGTTAAATGCCGGGGAGTCCAAAATCATGTAGAAAGCTCATTCCACATGTATAATAATCATTTGTGTTTTAAAAAACGGGCGTCAGACTCGTAAAAACCCGAGGTGATATAAAAACGTGAAAATCCTACAAATTGACATAAGTACGGAACCGTCGAACTTAACGAAGTAATCAGGGTTGAATCGGAACGCTGGATAATCTGATAGGCCAAAACTGAATTAATAAATGGTAAATTTTATTAAGTATTAACGCGTTATCGGTTCGTTAGTGTTGCTGAAAAACATCGCACGTGCAGATAAAATTAAACTCTATTGGGATTTATATTTAAAACTTAAAGTATTTTTGAGGCCGCACGGGTCGGTCAAGACACCTACCTCTCATGCACGAGGTTGTAGTAGTACCAATGTGATTTTTTCAATTCATATGTACTTTCTAAGTTTATCTTAGACATCATTGACATCGGTGAAGGAAAAACATCGTAAGGAAACCTGGACTTATAGTTAATATAAGTTTGAAATCGCCAATCCGCCTTGAGCAAGCGTGGTGATTAAAACAAAACATACACACACATACATAAACTTTTTCCATGCGAGTAGGCAGAAACTACATCACACATGCCATCTATTATTATTCTAACACACTTCTACTGCTCCTTCTGCTCTTTTTACATTCATACATGTTGTCATACACACACGCCGGTTGCGAGTACTACGCACCTGACCTAAAGAACCTTACCAATAAGGTCTGTGTATGTCATTCTAGAGCGTCCCCTCATGGTGTTTCTACTTACATTTACCATATAAATACCTTCCGTTAGTCGCCTTTTAGAACATAGTTGGGAAAAGGCCAGGCAGATAATATTGACCTAGGAAACGTTAGATTTTTGTTCTACTTCTAAAATTATTTTTTAGAAGTATAACAAAAATCTAACGTGTAGATATCCTAACAAAAGCCAAATCGTTCCTGAAATAATTTAGAATCCCTACCGCCAAATGCCAACACCGATTTGTCCAAAACATAATCCTCAAACCT
The DNA here is from genome assembly GCA_921972225.1 of Euplexia lucipara. Lineage (NCBI taxonomy): Eukaryota > Metazoa > Arthropoda > Insecta > Lepidoptera > Noctuidae > Euplexia > Euplexia lucipara. Next base: position 20,058,109 of record OV179156.1, read on the forward strand.
GGCGTCAAATGTTTGAACAAACAAACCCGTTATGCGGCCAAACCCAAACAACGATCACGAAAAACTCTCCACAAAATATTTGTGAGAGCTTGGCTAATAGGAGCATTTGTGGAGCCGTGAACGAATAACCAATAACCAATGGAGATTTGGCTTTCAATGCTCAAACTCCAACTAAAACGTGATTGACCTGAACATTCTTCAAACTGATATAACTGTTTTACCAAAATTGACAATCTTTATTTAGTAAAATTGTTTTCAAATAATATGGTAGTGATAAAAATCGAAAAGAGTATACTTAGATGGTTTGGTCTCGTTAAGAGAATGAAGGAAAGGCGAGTAACGAAAGGCAGATGTAGGTTCTTCAGAAAGGTCAGGTGCGTAGTACTCGCAACCGGCGTGTGTGTATGACAACATTTATGAATGTAAACGAAGCAAAAGAAGTATGTAAGAATCGTAGCATATGGCGCTCTGTAGTTTCTGCCTACCCCCATGGGAAAAAAGCGTGAGTTTATGTATGTATGTGGGATGTTAATTTAGAATGCATGATTATTTGATGGAATGTAGTAAATATGAACGCAGTGATGGATGAATGAGAGAGTATGAATGTGGGAAGGAGAAAGAGGAAGCATTTGAATATTTTTAAGTAAGGAAGAAGGAAAATAGGATGACGAGCGAGTGTCAAGAAGTAAAGACTTTTTTTATTATATAAGAAGTTATAATATTTTTAATAAAGAAGTTATAAAGATATTTTCATTTTTATTACGGTGGTATTAGGGGTATGCCCCTACATGTTTGTATGTATAAAGTACTGTTTTGTTTGGACAAATGTGATGACTGACTTCTGAAAGAGACAATACGCATGTTCACAGTATAATTGACAAGTATTTTTTTGCTTTTTCAAATTGATGAAAAACAACTTAGATTTAAGCGCATTAAAATTAAAGACAGGCAGTTTGTGACATGATAATTCAGTGCAAAGAGAATTCAGGTAAAAAATTGTAACGTCATGCGACATTTTGGCTCGATGCATCATGTCGTTATTTTTTTATTAAGTACGTGAAAAAAGGAAAAATATGTGTCGAATATTTAAGAGAAGACGAATAAAGCTGTGATTTCATACGAACTCTTGAAATTGATAGTTCACTACGATTTGCCTTATGTTTTCACAGGGTGACTTCTTCCACTAGCTGGAAGCCACTAAATTCTAATATTACTCATGGCCTATTTAACTTCAACAACCCTGTAACTTCTTATTTTCACGTAGTTAGTGATTGATTGAACATTTATTTGCTTGCTTTCTTTTCTTTTTTAACCCCCGACGCAAAAAGAGGGGTGTTATAAGTTTCACCGCTATGTGTGTGTGTCTGTCTGTCTGTCTGTCTGTCTGTCTGTCTGTCTGTGGCACCGTAGCGCCCAAACGGGTGAACCGATTTAGAAGCGGTTTTCTTTATTTGAAAGCAGGGTTTCTTGCGATGGTTCTTAGACATAATTCATCAAAATCGGTTCAGCCGTTTCAAGGTTATCAGCTCTTTTGTGTTAGCTACCGTGGCTATTTTAGACGTCTATGGGTATTAACTTTACTTACAAACATATGTGTGTCTTAAAATATCAAACACCCATGTGTGTAATATTAATAGGAAACATTATGGTGTATTTGGTCTGATGCAGCCAGGATATCTAGCAGACTAATACACTCTTGGGAAAAATAACAGCAGATATGTCGTGTTTGGATTCATTTTAACCTGCATTTGATTCTGCACACAATGCACTGATGGCAACTGGGTGGGCTGATGCTGCAGCCAGGCTATCCAGCGCACCAGTAGGTAGACTCTTGACAAAATAATAGCAGATATGTCGTGATTGGATTCATTTTAACCTGCATTTGATTCTGCACTCAATGCACTGATGGCAACTGGGTGAGCTGATGCTGCAGCCAGGCTATCCAGCACACCAGTAGGTAGACTCTTGACAAAATAATAGCAGATATGTCGTGTTTGGATTCATTTCAACCAGCATTTGATTCTTAACACAATGCACTGATGGCAACAGGATGAGCTGATGCTGCAGCCAGGCTATCCAGCACACCAGTAGGTAGATTCTTGACAAAATAATAGCAGATATGACGTGTTTGGATTCGTTTTAACCAGCATTTGACTCTACATATAATGCACTGAAAAATTCTCATAACTGTAAACCATATAAAACAAAATTAATGCGTTTAAAAATTGTAAAATAAAAATTAAATTAAAAATTTAAAAAACCCCCACCGCAAAAAAGTAAAACCTTTAAAAAGTTAAAAATAACACTTTAGCCATGAAATTTTACGTAACGTCGGGGTACCGTTAAAATAAGTACCTACATACCTACAAGTACTAGGAACATTCCTTAATTAAGCGGTACCCCGACGTGAAGTAAAATTTCATGGCTAAAGTGTTATTTTTAACTTTTTAAAGGTTTTACTTTTTTGCGGTGGGGGTTTTTTAAATTTTTAATTTAATTTTTTTTCATTTTAAATTGCACCTACCACTGCTTTTCTCTGCATCACCTGAAAGTTGACTGGTAGATAATGCCTATGGCATTAAATCCGCCTTTGTACATTAGTGTGCTTGAAGTATTAAATAAATAATAAATAACCTGGTCTCTGAGTTTTGTCGTCGTCCATGGGCTTCTGATTTTTGGCTTCACAAGCTGTCGAGTAACATTTTTTAGGCATGCCGGTTTCCTCACGATGATTTCTTTCTCTGTTTTTGGTGGAGGAAAATCCAGTTACTAGGAAGTACCTATGGTTAGATTAATTGTCAGACCGGTTTCTAACTACTCATAACGTTGATGTATAACGATTTGAAAATGTCAGCCGGGTCTAATGACTTTAAGTGCCCTTTGAAGCACGAAGGTTCAGTATCAGTAGGGGACGATGGGGGAATTGCGGACGCTTTAGCGGAAATTCAAATAAAACTCAAACTATTAAACATAATCAGAATGTCTTTATTAATTATTAAAGTATGGTTATATCCCTTTTAAATCAACATTAATTATTATATGAAATCAATCAATATCTCCTAAATTTTAACCAAAAACAAAAACATATGTGTCCGTAATTACCCATAGCTCTTGGGGTAAATACGGACCAGTGCTGGGTTAATTGCGGACAGCATGGGGTATTTATGGACGAGGTCTAATTTCACATGCAGAATTTCCAAATGAAGCTCCTTGTCGGAAACCCAGCATTGCAACTCTCATGCGCCCAATTCTTGCATTTCGAACACATAATCAAGTATTCGATGGGTGGGTCAAAATACTTTCCCTGGCAATAAATGCAGAAATAAACATCTTTTTCTTTAACAGTTTCAAAAAAATTCAAGTTTTTTTTTTGTTTTTAGGTTTCTTATTTGTAGTTTTGATCTTTTCTTTTTCCAGGCTCTTTCTCTTTTTTCTAATTTCTTTTTTCTAGGTTTACTGTTTTCGCTGTGCTGGCTAAAATGACGGAATGTTTTTTTGACTAATTGGGATATGCCTTGGGTTCCATCGGAATTAATAATATGTTCATTGGTAGCATCTCAGACAACACTGGCTGGATGGCACTAACACTGTCATTTTCACTTGATCGAAAAGGGTTGCTTTGGGACTGCCATACTTCTCTACTGCATGACGAACAGTAATCTTTTTCTTTTTGATTGCTTGAACAGATCTGCTCTTTGTAAACATTTAATGGAGTAAGCCTGTTCTTTTTTGCTAGTATATTTTCGAGGCATCTGAAATAATAAAATATTGCTGATTACGATAAATAAGTTCAGCCAGTGTAGTTACGGACGTCCGTATTTACCCCAGGTACTCTGTCCGCAATTAACCCAAATGAGTTTGAAGAAATGCAACGACATCCTTTTTTTGGGCTAAGAAAAATTTTTGAGGCAAACAATAGTGCTATTTACTCGTCATTAGCAACGCAATCGAAAGAAAACATTACCTTTCACTGACACTTACCTTTTATACATAACACTCAAAATAGTAAACATCAAAATTAGATAAAAATTGCCAAATTTGTAAAATTTTACTTACCTTAAAACGTGTGCGCACCTGACCGGCGGATTTTTTGGTGAACACTAAAGATGACTGAAGCTAACGCGTGATTGTGACGGCCGGGCCCGGGGGGCAGGGATTGAGTAGATATATGCTTGTCCGAATTTACCCCGCGTCCGTAATTCCCCCATCGTCCCCTATATTTATTTGCTCAAACATGTGTACACATACAAAATAGAAACTTGCATGCAAGATATTAAAAATAAAAAATTAAAAAAGTTCAGACATGTTTGCCACATAATATGGCGTGCAAATCTTGTGCAAATTAAATTTAAAAATACAAAAATTAATACAAAACTTACAAATTATTAATGTCACAATATTAATGAAATTTAAAAAGCAAAAATATCAATAAAATTAAAAAATACTAAACTAATACAATAAAATGTTGTCAAAATGTTGTAGAATGTCAATAAAAATTTAAAAAATAATATTGTCCAAGTCAAATTTACCAATGTCATTCCATCAAATGTCAAAATTACAATATAAAAAATGTCTAATAAGCTAATAAAATGTCAAAAGAAAAGATGAAGTTTATGTCAAAATAAATGATTCTGTTAAAAATTCACTGACATTATAGTAAGCTTTTTTGGCTAGAAACATCCTTAGTTGTTTCTTTAATTTTACTTTATCAAGCTCTCTCCAACTTTTCGGCAATTTATTATAAATGGTGGGAGCCATGCAAAAAACACTTTTGCGCATAAGTGCAGTCCTACTACTATGCAGACACAGCTGACTTTGATCTCGCCTGTTTCTAGGGAATTTATCTGCCATTCGGTTAAACAAGTTTTTATTGTTTCTAACAAACATTACTATTTCTAAAATATAAAGTGATGCTAATGTTAATATGTTATAGTTTATGAAATACGGTTTACAACTGTCAGAAGTGTTTAACTTAAACATGGCTCTGAGGCATCTTTTTTGTGCTTTAAATGCAACTTCTTTAAGAGTCGAGTTACCCCAAAAGATTACCCCATATCTGAGAACAGATTCAGTTAGGCCATAGTAAGCGGTTAATAACGCCTCTACGTTAACTGTTCGTGACAACATATGCAAGGCGTACGCACTACTGCTTACTCTTTTGGTCAGGACCTCAATGTGTGCCTTCCAATTTAAATTACGATCTATTGTCAGTCCTAGAAATTTAGTTGTATTAACTGTGTCAATTGTAATGTTATCATACTTTATGTCAAGATTAGGAAGAGTCAGTGCACGCTGGCTAAAATGCATAATGACGGTCTTATTCAAGTTAATTTTTAAATGGTTATTTTGAACCCATTCTATGGTATCTTTCAAAGTTTTATTAATGTCTTCGTTATAAATATCTCTTTGATTGCACGGTATTGTTATAGTACTGTCATCTGCGAATAATGTCATCGGATGATTTATTGCCATTGGAAAGTCATTAATGTAAATAGTAAAAAGTGGTGGACCCAGTATGCTTCCTTGTGGAACTCCGTAGACAACGTTTCGTTCGTCTGATAGAAATATTTCTTCCTTTTTGGTGCTAGTATTTAATCTGTTTATTTCAGTCAATTGTTTTCTATCAGTTAGGTACGATTTTAATAGCTCTAGGACGTTTCCTCTTACACCATAAGCATCTAGCTTTTTAAATAAAATTTTATGTTGCACGTAATCAAATGCTTGGGTTAAATCACAAAATATCGCGCATACCGGTGTATTTGTATCCATATTTTTTATAACAGTATGCAAAAAGTCATAAATTGCCATGTTAATTGTCTTATTCTTCCGGAATCCTTTTTGTTCGTTGCAAAGAATATTATTTTTGTCTAAATATAAATTGAGTTCTATATAAATGTAATTTTCAATTATCTTAGAGAATATCGGAATTAAAGAAATCGGCCTGTAATTTTCCATAAACTCTCGATCTTGTTTTTTAAATAGTGGCTTAATAATAGATTTTTTTAAGGAATCCAGAAAAACACCTTCGCTAATACACAAATTTATGATGTAGCTTAACGGGGAACAAATTTCCTCAGCTACTGCTTTTATTATTTTTGTGCAGATACCGTCATAACCTACACTGCTCGTGTTATTGAGGGCTCGTATGATTCTTAACACAACGTTTGGTAAACATGGAGCCATAAACATAGAATCTTTCCTATTTATAATATGCCGAGTGACTTTGTCGCCCGAATTAATAATGGGCTGAATTTTGTCAATAAAATAATTATTAAATATATTACAAATACACTTTGGATCTGAAACAAATTCATTATTATCAACTCTTAGTTTATTTATATTATTCTTTGGAATATTTAACTTTGACTGGTTTATAATTTGCCATGTAGTTTTAGATTTATTATGAGATGTTTTTATATTATGTGTATTTTGAGCTCGTTGGGTTAAATTAATAATCCTTTTGTAGAGTTTCGTATATGTTTTGAATTGTATTTTATTCTGATGACTAGGTTTTATGCGAAACTGCCAAAGTAATTTCCGTTTTTTAGCACTACATTTTTTTATTCCACGTGATATCCATTTCTGGTTTTTATGTACACTAACCGAAACAAAAGTTTCAGGAAAACACTGTTTGTATAATAATGAGAAGATATCTAAAAACGAGTTAAACGCTACATTTGGGTCATTTGTTTCATATACTTCGGAAAATGTCAGACACCGCAGAAAGGCTTTGAATTTATCTATGTTATCATTATTATAATCACGTCTTCTCCTACTCCACCTATTCAAAGTACATGACATACTGACGGGGCATTTCAGTAGTTGAGCTGTGTGGTCCGACAACGCTAACTCTAATATAGAAGACTGACAGGGCCTGTTAAAATTATGCGCAAAATTGTCAATGCATGTTTTACTTTTGAGACGAGTAGGTTGATAAAGCGCCAGTTTCAAGTTGAAGCTTAATAACATATTTTCGAATTCCACTGTTTGATTAGTTTTTTTAAGCACATCTATATTAAAATCTCCAGCTAAAACTATTTTTTTACAGTCAATTTTAATTAATAATTGTAGTATCTGTTCTAATTTATTAATACATTCATTGAAATTATTAGGATTTGGTACTCTGTAGATACAAACACATACAATTTTGTGGGTAATCAGTTCAATGGCGCAACATTCAAAGACACCACTTGCAGATATCTTTGCTATTTTTGGTATTTCTCTCCATTGATGATTGGACCGCACTAATATGCAAGCTCCACCTCTTTTTGTTTCTTTTCTACTGAAACAGGCCGCTAGACAGTAATTGTTTAAGTTCAGATGTTTTTCATAAGTTTCCATCATGAAGTGCTCCGTAACACATAAGACATCCACGATTATGTTTCTATCAATTAGTTCATTCATACAGACTGCAAGAGAATCACATTTAGATAGCAGGCCTGCAATGTTTTGGTGCATAATGTAAATATGTTTAGTCACGAAAAAAGTTGTTTTCTATTTTATTAGTGTCATTCAAATTGTGATATATTATGTCATCATGTTTGATAATTTCAATACTCAATTCCAATAAATCCTTAAATATAATACGTAATCCAAGTTGATTTATTTTACCAGAATATTTGTTAAACATGCTGCAGTCATATTTTAGATTTAGGTTACTGTCCAGAAGGAACGCGTGTCCATGCGTCAATATATCTAAGTATAAAAGATTATTAAACGTCTCCACTCGACAGTTGAAAAGACTAGTGTCAAATGGATACTTATATGTAGGCATACTAATAATTATGTTTGTGTGTTGCACTGCTTGAAGTACGTCTCGTATTTGAAAAATTATATCATAATAATCATTCGTCTTCCTGAAGTCTTCCTCCCCGAGAAATATTATGCAGAAGTCATTCATGGTGTAATCTACTAGCTTTGTTTGCAGACCGCTTAAAAGCTGTTTTATATTTCCATGTGATTTTAAGTAATGACATATAACGTAGTTACTATGAAAAGTGCTTTCAGCAATTGAGAGTAAGTCGTTTTTATTATCACTACTAAGTAAACATATCTTCCGCTTTAATAAATATTTTGGTGTAGTTTTTCGTTGGTTGCTCTTTACGACTAGATCGGGATGTCCTTGTTTTACCGTTTCTTGCGTTGTAGAACTTTCTGGCTTCTTCGAAGGATGTTCGGTGTTTAGAGTATGTATTTGAGATGTGTTTGACTTGGAAGCATTTTTCTTTTTAGCAGATTTTGGTGTACGAATAGGTTTATTATCAGTACATACTTGTTTGTAATTATTTATTACTTGTTTACATTTTTCTAGTTCTTGTCGTAATGAAGTATTTTCTAGGTTTAGGTTTTTTACTTCTTGGTTTGCGATAAGTAATTCTTCTTGTAACTGATTTATTCTATCGTATAGCTCTTTACTGTTTTGAGATTCATTAATTGAGGTATTCGGTAAACTTAGCATTGTTGCGTCAAAGAGTGATTGATTTGACGAAAGGTCGCAAAGCGAACTTGAACGTTGTGGTCTTCTATGAGTAATATTATCACTTACCTCATTATCCATCGTACTTAGTTTTGTAATTGAAACGTTTCTTAGTCGTAGCTATGGACTATGTAAATGGTTTTAAGAAATCTTAAGATTCCAAAAACTTATGTCAGGAATGAGGCGCGAACCCACAGCCACATGATTCCGTGATACGCTTAGTAGCTCTTCGACCACTCGTACATTTACAATAGTGTTCGAAATTGGGCACCAATATTTACACGTATTAAATTTTAAATTCAAACAAGTCGTTAGTGATGACTCGTTATAAACTGTTGTTTGTTTTTTTTTTTTGCTACAATTGTTAATCTTGATTTGTTCTAATCACTTCCACTTATGCTTCACTTCAAAACACTATTTGAATGATATAATATCTTCAAGATCACAGTTTTTGGTTGAGACTTTTGCTGTTATGATTAGTTTTTAGTATTTTACTGATTCTTCATTGTCGTTTAAATATAACACTCACACTTGTTTATTGGACTAATAAGTATGGTTTAACGTTGAAATTAGGATTAAAACAGAACATTTACTTATAATTTACGTAAAATTAACACGGAGCTGTATACTTTAGTTTTAGAGGTCTACCCTCAATCGAAGGTTAAGACCCCTCCGTGAAACGGAAGGTTATAAAGCCGTTTCATATAGAAATAAGTAATTTATAGTTCACTATCCCCGAAGTGCCTATTCATTAGACATTTATTTGGTGTTCCGTCGCTCCCGTGGACAAATTCCACAAGAACGCCTAAACATCCTGCTAGTGAAGTGAAGTTTTACTAACATATTTAATTAAAATCCTTATGAGAACAGCGGCAGCCCAGTGGTGGCGGCCCCGACTTACGAGCAGTAAGTCGTGTGTTCGAACCCAGGCAGGCGCATTACTTTGTGTAATTTATTTCATCACCACTGCTCTCAAAAACGGTGAATGAAAAGAAAATATCGTGAGGAAACCGAAAATGCCCCAACCAAAAATTCCAAGACATGTGACGTCTACCAATTCGCACTGGGCCCGCGTGGTAGATATGCCCATTCGCCAAATACGCGCTTTGACGCGGAATTGCGGATACCAGTCCGGTATCTTTACCTTTTTAAGATCCTTAGTATGTATTTTTAGGTTGGTGAGATTCTTCAGAAAATTCAGGAGCGTAACACTCGAAACCAGCGCGGGCGTGCGTGTATGACGACATGTATAAATGTAAACGAAGCAAAAGAAGTCTGTAAGAATTGTAGCAGGCGCTCTGTAGTTTTTGCCTAAACCTATGGGAAATAGGTGTGAGTTCATTATTACCTACTTAAAACAAACGGTTTATTTTTATTATTAGTATCACTTCTGTATTTTCTACGGGGTTAGGCAGAGGGAAACATATTACATACATAACATATTTCGCTAGGTATAGGTAGTTAAGTCGCAGGTAATAGGGGGAGAGCCTATTACACTTCTCTAATACTTAAAACACCAAGATTTGGTGGTCCATTTAGTAAAATTGATTTCCTCGAAAACAAGTGTAGTGAACTTTCAATGACTAGCATTAGAATGGAATGACAGCTCAATTCGATTTCACTTCTTATGTACTTTTACACTTAGTATGTAATAAACGCCAACACATCAAGCCACAAAAAGCGGTAATTTTTTATCCAATTGAACATGAACCTTATTCTATTTGCAATAAAGTTGAAGAAATATCAAAGGAATTTGACTCATTGAGCTAGCTTTATGTGCTAGCTTCTGTATTAAAAAAAAAAAACGTACCTCACATTTTTTCTTTTAATTTTAATCTTTTTACCTTTATTAACTTATCGAAAGAAATGTCTATCTCAAATCGACGTTACGGCAATATTAAATTTCTCAAGAGCATAAAAATATCGTTGACTTATTTATGGCCTCCTTACAGCGTAATTTAAATCTACTTATCAAAAATAATATCCGAAAAGCCAACGGAGTAAAAACATCAGATCAATTTAAAATGATTTACCGATTGAGATAATCGCTTTGGATATAATAAAGACTTTAACAATTTTCTCAATCGCATTACCCTTGCCTACTCATAATTTGTGAAATAAAGACAGCTCCTATGAATCCAATTTTATGAATTCTTGATTAATTTCACTAAATGTAGTTGCGGCAGTTTTTGGTGTATTAAGTTTTAGTGAAGTGTGATAGGCTCGCCCCCTATTACCTGCGACCCCTATAACTTGCGAAACGTAGGTGCACTATTTGGTACCTAGCCCTATAGGAAATACAGAAACAATACTAATGAATGGGCGGACATAAAGAACGAAAGAAAAAGTATTTATTACCACCTAAAATAACCACACCATTTTATGATGTGCGACACTTACGCATGAATAAAAAGTTTTTCTTCACACATAAATCTAGAAGCATTTACCAAAACGAAATTAAAACACAACATTATCCCAATCATAGTTAAAAATACTGTTAAAACCAATTCGTCTTAACAAGGTTTCCTCGGAATAGGCTAAGAAAAATATTTAATTAAAGGCGTAATATAAATGTTATGCAAAATTTCTGCCAACGATTTTCACTACGACCACAGTGCCTGCCTACCCTCTAAGGAAAACGATAAGAAAATAATGTAAATGAACCTCGGGATGAGAAAGAAAAATGAGAAAGACTCCTTGGTGTTAATATTTTGAAGATATAGGTACAAGAAAAACGAAGTCTAAAAGTTTTGTGTTTTATTTGTCACATTTGCTGAGTTTCAAAAATTACTTTACTTTACTTTGTAGGCTCTAAAGCCACCATAATCACCATAATTATTTAGTCTAGCCTTTTTTAACTTAGTTAATGACTTCCAGTATAACTAGATGTAATTAAATATTATTACTTTAAAAAATCAAAATACATTTTAATTTTGTTCAAATTAAGCTGAGGATCACGCAAAAGACTATCTCCAAAAAAAAACACCTTTGCAATTCCTAATGTTTTTGCTTTACATAAAATTACTGCCTATCTAAACTCCACAACGTAATAACAGCATTACACAATACCCCTTGATCATTTGACTACTCGACGACTCTCAAAGATGTTCCAACAGATGGTACCAAACGACTTGACGTGCTTTCTGAAGATCGTAGGAGTCCAGCAGGCCTAGCGACAAATTTTACTTCTATTCTATTTTTTATTATAGAAAGAAAATGGCGTTCATGAAATCAGCTGTTTGTCAACTGTCAATTGTATTTCGTTTTCAGCCATATTACAAATTCTACTCGTTAACACTTGACAGTTGACAAACAGCTGATTTCATATACGCCATTTTTTTCTATTGTCGCCTTATCGATTACGATCATAGAAATAGAATTTGTAATATGGCTAGCCCAGCAGATCTGTTATTGATGGTCACCCATCCAAGGATTATAACAAGAAAGCGTTGCTTAACCTTGAATGTGGGTCTATGCGTTTGTTTTTACTTAGTCACAAGGTCCTCTTTATAAGGTACAACAACATTTTACGTTATTATAATTTGAAACAATATTATCTAAACTTTAGTTGGTATGTATTTGGACTTATTCGAAAACTAACGGGTTGATTGTAATACCTGCGAGTAGATTTGTATGGACCCCTGAAAGCCTTGTTACAATAAAGTTTCAGTATTGGTATTTACAATTTCAATGAAGTTGTATACCTGTTCGGTTTCTGATTAAATATCTTTACTGAGTCTCACCGGCGAGACGAAACCACATCACTGGGCAATATTTTTTTCATTGAATGAATTGTTGTTTTATGTTTGAAACTTTTTTTCCCAATGGTTTTTCCGTCATTGAGTTGAGTACCCCTCAAGGTTCATTTAAAGACCAGCGTCAGACACTGGCATAAATGCTGAAATGGACCTTTTTGGCGCAGCCGTGAGGCATACAGCACATAATGTGTACATACTTTTTTGTATTTTGTATGTTTTATAAATATTATTGTGTGTGTGTTTTAATGACTGATGTCAAATAAATATTTTTCTTTCTTTCTTTTCTTTCTTTCTTTCTCATTGTTGTCATAATAAAAAATCAGATGCATAAGGTACAGACACCAGCACATCAAGTTACCCCAATGTGTCAAATTTCTTTAATCCTTTTTCAACTTTATGACAAACAGAATAAGGTTCATATTCAATTGGGAAAATTTGACACATTGGGGTAACTTGACGTGCTGGCGTCTGTACATGCATTGTGAGGAGGTTCCTCACTCTAAATACCTAATTGCTGTTAGTTTAGGTTTTACCACCTCACAATAATTTCAAAAAATATTTTTAATTAGCAGAAGTCACGCGGTTTCACCCACGTAGTTCCTGTTCCCGTGGGATTACAGGGATAAAAAGTAGCCTATGTCATCCGGAAATAGTGTAGCTTTCCACCAGTGCAATATTTTTTTAAATTAGATCATTAGTTCCGAAGATTACCCTCTACATACAAACTTACAACCTTACAAAACGTACAAACAAACAAACAAATTTTACTTCTTTATAATATTAGTATAGATAAATAACGCTACTTGGCCGTGGTACAGTTGAAATAGTCCGGTGACCGGCCCGTCATTAAAATTACATGCCGTTGTACTGACGCCAGCACCTCAAGTTACCCCAATGTGTCATATTTTCCCAATTGAATACGAACCTTATTCTGTTTACCATAAAGTTAAAAAAAGATCGAAGAAATTTGACACATTGGGGTAACTTGACGTGCTGGCATCTGTACAGTTAACCGGAAAACCGGACCACTGCATTTTTTTTCATTTCGGTTATACAGTTGGATTAAACCATATATTATTAAAAATAATTGTTAAGAAAGTAGTAAATGGGCAAGCCAAACCCATGGACCAGTCTTCCAGACATATATTATGACAATTTAGAAGACAAAGTTTCCTCACGGTGTTTTCCGTCATGTCCGAAAAGTTTGAAATATAGATAAAATATAGATGTTGGCAGGTTCATCACAGAGTTGATTGTTACTTAGATTAGTTTTTCTCTATCAACGTATTTTTATCTCTCTTGACTGACGTATTTTTTTTGTTTTAAGTATGTTTGTATCTGTGTATTTATTTTTATGTGTTACTTTTTTCTGTCCTTATTTGTTTTACCCTGTTGCACCTTGTTTTATCTCTGCACCACCTTAAGGTAGACTGGAAAAAAATGCCTAAGCCCTTAAGTCCGCCTTTGTACAGTTTTTTACTTGAGCATAAAGTTTTAATTAATAAATAAATAAAAGTTTTAAATAAAATACATTTATATTTTAGATGAAGGATCCCACAGAAACGTATTACCGGGATAAAAAAGTATTCCTTGTCCTAACCTAGATCATATCTGTGTTCCAAAATTTATTCAAATCTGTTCTACTGTTAATGAGTAAAAAATAAAAGACAGAGTTCCTTTCGCATTTGTTATGTTATTCTAGTTTTCTAGTACATATGTATAGAAGTTATGTTATTGTAGTGTACAGTTCATTATATCCGTGGGTTTTACTAAAAATAGCTGCTTCGATACGCGCTGTCGCGCCGTAAAACACGTGAGTTACTGAGGTGTGTCGACTTCATAATAAATGGCGTCCAAATTAATTGGATTTGTTCACATCATTAAAACGAACAAAGCACGTGACCTGGCTTCGCTCGGATATTTTTGGAACGACGTCCATCTGTTTAGTTTCGTTCCAAGCAGTAAAGTTGTGTTGGTGTTAATTTGTTAAATTATAAATCAGCCTGTTATTGTCTTACTGCGGAACAAAGGGCTCCTTTTTTAACCGACTTCAAAAAAGGAGGAGGTTCTTAATTGTGCTGTATTCTTTTTTTTTGTCGATTTCAAAAAAACTTTTTTTGTTTGAGAAGACATACACTGCCAGTGTAGTCCCAATTGAATATCAAAACATGAATGGAAAATACTAAATCATCTACATACAAAGAAACTGAATGTTACAAAACATTTTTTACAAAAAGATACAATCGACTTCATAAAAAAATACACAAACAGGTGTAAAATAAATCTTGTTTCAGAAGTCGGTGGCTAATAATGAATGAAACAAAACCACCAAAGCCACAGACTTCCGAAACTTTACGAACGACTTTAGGTTGTATATTTTTGTTAAAAGTTTTTTTTATCTTTTTACTTGCACATAAATGTGTACCTCCCATATATCCAAAACAAATCGTTAGCATGCAAGACATGTTCATTTTCCAAGTAAGAACAGATCATCATGTATGTTTGTATCTTCTTGTACAAAGAAGGCAGGAATATTAATCACTTCGCTTACTCAATGCGGCGATTGTTTATATTCATTGTACGTCTGGGTTTGCTTACGATGTTTTAATTAATCGATTTCAGTGATGCTTAAGATACATTTTGAAAGTTCATAATTAATTGCGTTATTGAGTTTTTCCATCTGGAATTTCTCAGCCCGGATTCTGGATTTGTGCCCATTGATGGCAATAGGCGCGTTCCCTATTAGACTTAAACATAACTGATGAATGTGTGGCACTACTGGCACACTTCTGCTTACACTTTGGTGATAACTGGCGTAATGGCGTAACATTATGTTATGGTATAATAAATTGAAAGTGTCACAGTACCAGGTACCCGCAATCGAACTCACATCCTCGTGCATGAGGTGCAAAGCCCTGAACTACTATGCCACTACGAATATATTATGTTTCATTAATAATCTTTTGTATTGTTCTATTATTTTTAAAACCTACAACCTAGGGGTCTTCAAGTCAAGAGTGAACAGGTTGCTTCTAGGCAAGCGTGCTTCATCGTCGACCACATCATCGCTTACCATCAGGTGAGATAGTGGTCAAACGCGTGCTTATCAATAATAAATCCAAAAAAAAACTTTTTTACATAGAAAACAACCGACTTCTTAGAAAAAACTAACAGGTGAAAAATAACTCCAGTTTCGGAAGTCTGTGGCTTTGGTGGTTTTGTTTTGTTCATTATTGGCCACCGATTACCCTATCAAACAAAAAAATAATTTTGAAAATCGGTCCATAAATGACGGAGTACTGAGGTAACAAACCCCAAAAAAAAATATACAACCGAATTGAGAACCTCCTCCTTTTTTTGAAGTCGTTTAAAAACATTTGATTAGAAAGAGCAGGTTCAATAAATAGTATACACATTCCGACAGTAATGTTTATTACGTAAAATCTTCAACAAGTCGTTTGCCATAATTTGAGACCTCTTATGGCGAAATCCCCATAACACTTTTCCCTTTGAAGAAAACAATTAATATTTCATTTACATTTATCATCATTTTTTCCTATGTATTTTAGAAGCTTAAGAAGGACCCGTTAAGTGATAAGTCCTTTTGGAGCTTCCAAAGTACATAGAAAAGCATGTTTGATTATGTACGTTCGTCGATATTTTTTATGACTACGCTAAAAGGTCCTGCTAGGTGATCTTAATAAGCTTATGTTAATGCGTTTTTCTTGTTGAGAAGTAAAACAAATGCATTTAAAACATTTTGTAGTTTAACCATCTATGTAAGTAAAAATCAATAGCCGCGTCTATATAACTATACCAAAATTAATAGTATGTACGGTACCTAAACCACCTCTTAATATCTCTCATAAGATAATTGTGAGTATTTTTTTTCTAATGTTTTTAATTGACAGAACAAGTTTGGTAGATAATTATGATAGAATCTACTGTAAATCTAAGAGCAAAGTCGGATATTTGGATGATGTTTTTGTATAAAATCTTTGCTAAAAATATTTGTATGATGTAAGACCATGTTTGGAGCCGAAGCCGACCATTAGTTATGAACAAAAACTAGCAATTACAGCGGTTGTATGTGTTTTAATTGGTTTTCAAATCATGAATTAAATTTTCGTCGCTAGGTATCACCTATATCCACTATCAACCTTTCTGCGTTTTATCTCAAATCAATAGTTCAGCCGTGACAACACCGTACCAAATGGAAAAGCGGAGAGACCAATCCTTTGAAATAATTCAACTAAGTAATTAAACCAAAATCATTACATCATTTCTTTAATAATACGTGAGGCAAAAAATTAAGATCCCTTTTGAAGAATATAGTATAAATAACATGCATACACCATTTAAACATATAGGCACGTAATTTAATATTAACAATGATAAAAAAATAAATTAAAATATCTAACTTAATTTACCACACAATACTATACATATACATCTATTAGATCTACCTATAATAGTAATTAATTCCATGAATTGTTACTTAGCCTTCATCCTCTCTCTTAACTTTGCTGTGCCCGACAGGGTCCATATTGATCTTGACAATATTTTATACCATCTATGTACATAATATGGAATGCAATAAAGTATTGAGTATTGAGTATTGAGAATATTGTGCTTACGAAGGACTATGAGACACAGTTGAATTCTTAAGGAGAAGTAGTACAGAAAACACCACTATAGACTATTAGTTCTAATACAGCGGTTACGAAATCATTCTACCAAGATCAATTCTCGAAGTTGCGGTCGTAGCAATTCGTAGAGGTCATCTAAGCCATGGCTACGAGCCGTTACGAAGCCTGCTACGCTCGTAGGTGTAGGTCGTAGCGGCTAATAGTTTGTTGGCTATGAACATAGTCGAACTTTGCAGTAATTGCCAACTACTAAAACCGCAAAAATCCTTGTCTTTTCAGTACTGTAATGATTTCATTCCAAAATAATTTATCATTCGCAAAGTCGACGATCTCAGTAGAGCGAGAGAAAACGTAATTTGAATAAATATTCCTTCTAGATTTTGGAACGCTACGAATATTTTTACAATGAAATGGAGTAACGTACTCTTACATAAATATTTTTTTCGTAAACCTTATTTAGGATTACATCTATCTAAGTAGGTATAGGAATCTACCTACTATGAGATTCGTCAGAAGTGGTTCTCTCTACAGTATATTTTCTCTGAGATCATTCACGGAGGAATATTTCTTTTGATGAACAATTTTATACAGTTCAAATATTTCATTGACATTTTTATGGTATCGCGCATAAATAAATTTATGAGCTCAATAAAATTATCTTTGAGTCGCTTCATACCTACATAATGATTATTGTACAAAGCGTTAAATATTAACACAAATAAAATCCAATATTCTGAAATGCGACGAATATTTCAGTAGTTATTTATGGTTTCACGGTTGATTATAGATGTAAAAAAAAAAAAAATCCTTTGTTAGTTAAATGACGATATTTACACACACACATATTTAAAAAACAAATAAATATTTAAATTTTATCACGACCAGGCAAGGGTTAGTTAAAGTTAAAATTAAATGAAAACGTGGAAAAATAATAAAATAACTCACCATGGAAGGAACAAGCGACTCCTTTAAAATAACACAACACAAAACGTCATTTTTAAAATCCACATTCAAGTCACTAACACGAACACAACACCAACGTAAAATTTTGAAAACGGCTTTTTTCGAATCTCGAATGCGGCGTACTCAGCGATACGACGCGCGGTCGCCCGTCGCGGCATCCAAAGAGGTTATGGCAGTGAGTTTGCGTGGACCAACGCTCCCCCCACCTACATACATACCATAATTTTTAGCCGGTCCACCACCATAAAAATATTTCGCGACCGTATTGCGCAATGCATTAATCTCGACAGCCGAAAAAAAGTAAACACTTAATTTTTTTTTGTGTCAAATATGCAAAGGCAGCTTTCCCGTTCTGAAGTTACACAGTTGTAAATTATGGGGGAAATAGGCGTAATTAAGCCCGTTTTACGTTTGAAATCCGTTCGGAGTCAGGAATAGGCTACGAGGAATGTTTTAATGTTTAATTAAAAGGATTGTCGCGCGAGGGGATTTAGTGAAACGTGATAAAAATACTAATCAATTTGAATGTGTCGAGGTGGATTCTCGTGAAACGTTTTCGGATTCTTTCGCCTTGTAAAGGGGCATTAATCTTTCTTTGAAGTTTAATTTCGATAGTTTGCTCCAACCTAATTCTTTGTTGAATGGTTAAGATGTCTTTTAAATTTTCAATTTGTATCGCTATCTAGGAAGGGAGCGCGGAATGGTAGCTATTTGTATCTTTATCTGGCTCTACGAAGTCAGAACTGCTCGTTTTCATTTATTTATAACGTTCCGTACGTGTTTTTTGCAAAAAAGATTAAGTTTCCCTACAAAAAAAATGTCCTCTTAAATTTACAATAATGCTAATAATCAGTAAATAATGTAGGTAACAATAAATTAATAGTAACGAGGGTAATGTTAAATAAATAAATGGAATTATAATAAACACAAAATATTTGAAGATAGTTAATTTGTTCATGATCGCAAAATTTAAATTATTCTTCTAAATGTACACATTGTTTGTATTTGTTTGAGGTGGTATGACTGTATTATTTCTACGGTTTTGGCTGGTAGAATTGAGAGAGGTTTGTGGAGAAAAAATAATGCGACTTGTTCGGGGAAACAATCGAGATGCTATATTTTTAAACTGACTGTTGACACATGTACTTATAAAAAAATAAAGGCATAGACACAACATGACAGATAAAGGTTACATAGAGTTCAAATATAATTAACAAAATGTTGGAGATGCCAACATACTGCCCATCAGGGACAAAAGTGATAAACACATTACATAAACTTAGTGAAAACAACAAAAACTTAACATAAGCTAACCAATGAGGTATTTTAAATTTTGAAATATACACATAAGAATCTAGCTCTAGTAAACTAAACAACAGCAATAGAATCATGTATAACTTAAGTCAGTACAATGCTAAAACACATTTTTTTTTTATATATATAATATTTGGTCAACTAGACCTATTTGTATTACTAAAAACTAAACAATACTTTACAAATCACTTCACTTGGAACTAGGGTTCTTATTATATTAAATACAAAGTAACAATATTATTAACATTGAGATAGATGTTAGTACTTTCATAACTAAAATAGAAATGCCATAAAACATTATGCTTAAAAACAAAAACATACTTAGAAATGCCTAGAACGCAAACAAATGCTTTAAACACTTAAAAACTAATATGGACATTGTTTAAGATTTAAACATGTAATTTAACCATTTACTTGGACTGAACTACACTCAACGGGTAAAACACAGATTTTTACAATAGAACGTTTATGGGTTTTACCATTTGCTGTTTTAACTTCCACAACTCTGACCTTATTATCAGGCCCTGGGAAAATTTGCGTTACTCTGGCCATTGGCCAATACATTGGTGTAGTATTATCTTCTTTTAATATTACTAAAGATCCTATCTTTACATTTGGATGACAATCCCTCCACTTCGGCCGAGATTGCAGTATGTTCAAATAATACTTATGCCATACTTTCCAAAAAGAATTTTTCATGTTTATACATATTTTCCAAAATTTTAAACTATTTGTATCACTATCTTGTTCTGGATAAGCATTTAACGCAGAACCTACTAAAAAATGACCAGGAGTAAGACAAGAAAAATCATTAATGTCAGTTGACAGTGGCATTAGTGGTCTACTATTCAATACAGATTCAATTTGACATAGTACAGTGTTTAATTCTTCATAGGTGAGTAAAGCCTTTTGAACCACCCTTTTTAAATGGAACTTGAAACTTTTCACACCTGCCTCTGCCAAGCCAGCAAATATAGGGGAGTAACATGGAATAAAATTAAAGTTAATGCCTTTCTGTGCTGAAAAATCATGAATTTCCTTTTGATGCTCCTTTGAATTGTGTAATTTATACAATTCTTGCAACTGTTTATTTGCACACTTGAAAGTTGATGCATTATCACTATAGATATCAGTGGGTAGGCCCCTTCGTGCTATGAATCTTTTCAAACAGGCGAGAAACGTTTCCGTTTTAAGATCTGAAGCTAGCTCAAGGTGTATGGCCTTTGTTACAAAGCACACGAATACACAAACATATGCCTTACTCACTATTGGTTTTCTAATTCTAGATTGTTTTACTAAAATTGGTCCAGCAAAATCTAACCCAATTTTTTGAAAAGGTCGACATGCGTTTACCCTATCATGAGGCAGAGACCCCATCAATTGCTTAGCAGTGTCGGCTTTTAATTTAAAGCAAATAACGCATTTATGATTGACTTTTTTAACTTCTTGAATGCCATTTACGATCCAAAACTTTTGATTTATTGTTGACAGAACCAGTCTTTGTCCTGCATGGAGATTTTTTACATGTTCGCTTTGGATAATCAATTGTGTGACGCGAGAATCTCGAGGTAGAACCGCTGGATGTTTCTGAGAATATGGAATCGAAGCATTTTGCAGGCGACCACCTACTCTAACTAGACCCCTGTCATCAATAAAAGGACATAGTGGCTTTAAATTACCTTTTAAAATTTTATTTTTGAATTTTAAATCATTAATATCATCTTTTAAATATTTTTGTTGCTCAGCTTTTACAATCATCAATAATGAATCATTTAATTCTTTACTTGTTAAGCAGCCATTATTTTTTACATTTTTATACCTTGTATACTGAACGAAACGTAGTATGTATGCTAATATACGTTGCATTTTATTTATGTCTGAGAACTTATTAAGAAAGTCCAAACATATTTGTTCTTCTGGAAGAGTGCAAACAAATGCACTTGAGGTGGCAGCGCAACTCCTAGTCTCTGGCAAGTCACCATCAAACGGCAAGTCTGACAGGTTTTTGGGGTTGTACTCACCACAGTGTAAGAGGCTAGGACCACTCCACCATAAAGGATGACTAAACAACTCGTGCGGCAAGATACCTCTACTTAGACAATCAGCAGGGTTTTCCTCAGAACTTATATATGCCCAATGAAATTGATGTGTAAGGTGTACAATAACTTTTACCCTATTTGACACATATGCATTGAGTGTATTTATGTTGGTTTTTATCCATGCTAAAACGATTTGTGAATCAGAATACAAGACAACATTATCAATTTTTAATTTAAGTTGCAGTGTGTTACATACTCTGGCAACGAGTTTGGCTAGCAATACAGCAGCATTAAGCTCAAGCCTAGGCACAGTTAGGTTTTGTTTCAACGGATTGACACGTGATTTTGAACCGATTAATGAGACTTTGACTGCGCCAGTGACATCAACGACCCTGAAATAAACACAACATCCATATGCGGCAGAGCTGGAAGCATCGCAAAATCCTATGATCTGGATAGAACGCGCATTGCATGAAATATAACGTGGTATAGCTATAGGCGTCATGTCATTAATGCTATCATAAAAGTCACTCCATGCTTTAAGCAGCTTATCAACTAATTGTGCGTCCCAAGCTATATGGGCTTGCCATATCCTTTGCATAATTACCTTGGCTCTTACCACTATGGGCCCAGCTAATCCTAGTGGGTCATAAAATTTACCGATAAAGCTTAATATTTCACGTTTAGTGGTAGGCATGCAAGTGTTGGAATTTGGGCATGAAAGCATGAATGTGTCACTATTAATGTTATAATGAATGCCTAATGTCTTAAGAGAAGCATTGTTTTTCTCTAACTCTATATTGTCGAAATGTTGTAGTGATTCAGGTATGTCAGCTAACAATTCAGGACAGTTTGAAAACCATTTATGTAATTGGAATCCACCAATTCTCAAAAGCTCACAAAGTTGTCTTTTTGACTCTATTAGAAGACTTGAAGAACCTTGAGACACAAGTGCATCGTCGACATATGTGTAATTTGTAAGTATTTCTGAAGCCAACGGATATTTTTGCTTATATATTTGTGCTAATTCTTTTAAGCAACGTGTAGCCAAATAAGAGGAACACTTTAAACCATATGTGACAGTATTTAACTGTATGCATTGAATGCTATCCTTGGGGCTGTCCCTCCAAAGGATATTTTGTAACGACCTAAACTTAGGATCTAACAATATTTGTCTGAACATACTTCTTATATCAGTTATGAAAATATATTTGTCAACTCTGAATAATAATAAAATGTCTATCAATTCCTTTTGAACTACAGGTCCATTCAATAACACATCATTCAGAGAAATCTTGGTACTGGTTTTCATAGACCCATCAAATACTACCCTGCACTTGGTTGTCTTTTTATCAAGTCTTAGGACAGGGTGATGTGGCATAAAATAAACCGGGTCAGTACAAAGGTCATATTCCCTGATATCGATGACTGTGCCATGGCCTTGTTTCAAATAGTCATCTATAAATTCTTTATATAAATTGTAAAGAAAATTATCTTTTTGCAATCTGATTTCTAAATTATGAAATCTTTTTAAGGCTAGATTAAACGAGTTCCCAAGAGTTTTATTTATGGATTCCAAAGGCAACTTAAGAGGTAGCGCAACTTGAAACCTATTATTTTTAGTATCTAATATTACATTGCTACAAAATAGCTTCTCACATGCCTCATGTTCAGGTAATTTTTCAGGATAGACTTCAGGAATACTTTCAGTCTCCCAAAATTTGAAAAGAGTATCATTTAAAGAATCATCACAGTTTTGACAAAATAAAGATGTTACTTGTTTTGAAGATGGAGCTAGAGGTACCGAACCAGCAATAACATATCCAAATTGAGTATGTAGTACTGGAACTGTAGGTGTAGTGGCACTGCGTTCAGGATGGGTGACCTCCTGGATATTCAGTTCAGGCTCAGGCGGTAGCAGCACCTGGAAAAACACATCAGCTCCTAATAACATATGTATAACACCTGGTTTATTAAAAGTTTTGTCCGCAAGATTAATATTTTTGGGAATAACCATATTTTTCAAATTTATTTTCACCTGAGGCAATTTAGTGGTAATATTGCTTAATATGTAACAAGTTACAGGGATATTAAATTCATTTACAATCGAATGTAACTGAATGTTGACCTTTTTTCCAATATTAATTGCACTACCAATACCCAATACCGGGGTGTTGGCTTCCTTGAGTTCTAATTTTAATAATTGTACAAGTTCACTTGTAATAAAAGATATTTGTGACCCACTGTCAAGGAGGGCCCTAACATGTACCTCAGTTCCATTAGACGCTATTAGCTTAACTCGGACTGTAGGCAACAAAACATGTTTATTATTTGACTCTGTAAACAAAGTCACAGGTGACTGGGCTTTATCTAGGTGAAGTAAGGTATTATGCTTTTCTTTGCATACTTCACACTTGAAGAAAAACCTGCACTTCTTGCTGTGATTGTTTAAACAGATATTACATAGATTATTATCTGAGACAAATTTTAAACGATCTGAAACAGACATTAATTTAAATTTAGGACAAAGAAATAACTTATGGGACGACTTACATAGCATGCAGACTGTTGGTGGCGGCGTGTTATTCATGGATCCAGCTCCTGCATCACCTTTCTTGACAGTTACTATGTGAGTCGCTTTAGCTGTGGGGACCTTTACCGTTGTTTTCTCTGCATCCTCAAGTGCAAGTGCTCGCTTCTCTAAAAATCCGATAAAATCACAAACTTTAGGCTCTTTATCTCTAATGAGTTGGTAATCTTTACTGCAATACATATCTAGCTTTCGTGTCAGTATACAAAGAATAATTGGATCCCATGAATTAATATTGTGATTTAAATTTTTTAAAGCAGCTAACTGCTGTTTCACAGTAGATACAAACATCCTAATATTGTGTGCTGTTGACTTAGCTATAGGCGTTATGTCTAGCAGGCTGTTAATATGATCACAAGTTATTTTATAGTTATTGTCATAGCGTTCCTGTAATATGACCCTAGCCTCGCTATAGCTTTCAGCTACTAAAGGTAAATTTTTGACGAGATCGAGAGGTTCGTCTTGCAGAAAGTTACGAAGATAAAACAATTTTTGAATGCTTTCTAAACTGTGATTGCGATGAATTAATGCATCGAATAATCCTATGAAGGATTTGTACTCTGAGTACTTACCCGTAAATATCGGTACATTGACTTGAGGCAATTTGGTTAGCTGTTTTGGAGGAGGAGCAGCATGCTGTGGTGATGGCGAAGTACTATTAAGAAGGGTTTTTATAATTGTTAGAGTTTCTAAATATTTGGACTCGACGGCATCAAAATCGTCGGCCGAAGGATCAATAGCACAAATTTCCAAATTCAAGTATTCAAATTTTTCAAAAGCCGATTTCAGGCGCTCCTCTTTAACGAGAAGGGCTTGATGTACGCAATCTGATTTTTGTTCTTTGAACAAGTTGAAATACTTTGTTAGCAGGCCTTTCACGGCAGCACGCTTCCTCATTAATGCCAACTTCTCATCACGAGTATCACAGTCGGAGTCGGACATTTTTGCACACAATGCTTTGCACTTATCAACTTAAAGTAACTAATAATATTAATAGCTTAGTCTTAGCTAGAGCTACTTATACAAACACAAAACAAACGAACGTGACGGTCAATCAAACACAGTCTCAAAATGGCGAGTATGGCGACACAACACAGCAGAAAAAAAACTGGGCGGAAGCACAGAAGCGCTCCCAAGCGGCGAGTAGCGAGCAGCAAAACTTGAAAAACTTCGATGGATTATGTTGGTAGTGGACGAGAATACGCGATGATTGGTTGCAGCTTGATGAGCACAACGGAGGCCTCTGGCGGTGAGCGGCTGAAACCTCGTTGCTTTACCGATAGTGTCAAACGGCTACTTGTTACGGCGAATATAGTAGCGCCCCTGGCGGCGAGCAGCGGTAGTACGACGACTCGTATAGCGGATATCGTCACCACGTGACCACGCCGAATAGCGATGATGGCGGCTTTGTTCTCATCTGCAACTTCCCGTCATTTTGAAAACACGTGTAATCCTTTTATGTTTCTAATACTCTTCTTCCACTTTTTTTTTATTTTGATGATAGCAAATCTTAATGTTGGATTGTTCAATCGATCGGCGGCTGTAGATGTTGGCGTCGACTACTGCTCAACAACACTCCTGCACGACACTTTATAGTACACGATTTTTACACAGGCCTCTCTATTTTCGAAGGACCAATGTTTGAGGTGGTATGACTGTATTATTTCTACGGTTTTGGCTGGTAGAATTGAGAGAGGTTTGTGGAGAAAAAATAATGCGACTTGTTCGGGGAAACAATCGAGATGCTATATTTTTAAACTGACTGTTGACACATGTACTTATAAAAAAATAAAGGCATAGACACAACATGACAGATAAAGGTTACATAGAGTTCAAATATAATTAACAAAATGTTGGAGATGCCAACAGTATTACAATGAAATGATCACGTTAAGCAAGGCTTCCTCTCTCCTACCATTTTAGCTGTGCCCTACAGGGTCCATAATGATCTTATTTATATACCTACCACCTAAGAATACATATGGAAAGCAATAAAGATATTGAGTATTGAGTGATTAGAACCAATCTGTAGGCAGGATAATATTTTTTTATTATTGAACATTCATATAATTTTGCTTTACAATAGAACATCCCCTGAAATCACTTAAATTCACGTGTACCCAGAACAAAATAATGAATAAATTAAACATCTATTAAAGAATAATTAATACCACCCAATTTATGTACAGGAAATCAGTTGGAAAATCTGTAATACGGTGATGTAATTATGATAATACTCAGTCATACTGTAATTAAGATTAAATTTTCAATGCGTACAACTGATGAATAAAGGTTAATTTATTACAAGGAATAATTTCAAATTAAGCATCAAAACCGGACATAACGCCATTGACATGGAGCTTATTAAAATTAATTGCTAGTGAAAATAATTACAAAATTTTAATTATCTTATAAATGATAATATTTCTTATGTCGCTGTGACTCAGTGATTAAAATAATGCTCGCCACCCATGTGTAGTGGTCGCGGGTTCAAATAAGGACAAGTATATTATAAATGTGACATTTTCAATTCGTTTTAATAATAAAATTTAGATAGTACATAAGTACAGATGCCAGCACATCAAGTTACCCCAATGTGTCAAATTTCTTTGATCGTTTTTTAACTTTATGTCAAACAAAATAAGGTTCATATTCAATTGGGAAAATTTGACACATTGAGGTAACTTGATGTGATGGCGTCTGTACATACCTATCTAAGTTTATTTTAGACTTCACGGATATCGGTGAAGTCGAACATCGTGAGGAAACTTGAACTTTTTTATACTTATAAAATTGAATTGTCTGTTTGTAGTGGCAATATTTATACATACAAACTACATGGCTTTTTGTCATTTTTTTATATATAATGCAGGGTCTACTCTTGACCTCAATCTTGTCCAGCGGTCAGAGATGAGGTCCACTCCTTGGCTGTGCGCACAATGAAGGAACAGGCAAAGCGCTTCGTGCGAATGTGTGGAACATCTACAAGGAATGAGTGATAACCTGCAGTGAGTCTGGATTCCCGATGGGAGAAAGGAGATGGTGGAATGAGTTGAACTGTTGAACTTAAAAAACTATTTCAAAAGAGTAAGTATGGAGTTTATTGCCCATTTTTCTCCATACAAATCTACCTTTTGGACGGGGCAACTAGAATCATTTTTTAAAGTTATTTTTTTCTACGTTCAAAAGTGCCTTGTAAGGGCCTAATTGAAATAAATGGTTAGACTTTGACTATAAATGAGTCAAATAGCCGTCAATGTGTTGCTTCATACAAGCGTCTCAATACTACAACTTACTCCTATCGGTAACATCGATTTAGTCGGTTGATGGTTAATCCAACGTTT
Source organism: Euplexia lucipara (assembly GCA_921972225.1). Taxonomy (NCBI): domain Eukaryota; kingdom Metazoa; phylum Arthropoda; class Insecta; order Lepidoptera; family Noctuidae; genus Euplexia; species Euplexia lucipara. Next base: position 20,085,242 of record OV179156.1, read on the forward strand.
GCTTATTAGTAGTATCCTCTATATTTACCGAGCATTGAACGTCGAAGATCACAAAACCTAATTTGCTCTAGAGCTCTTATAAAATACAGCACGCTTTATTTTTGTGCAAAAATAAATCCGTTGCCAACATTTGCGCGGAAAAGTGTATGGCAAACATTGGCGACCTGCAACTGCCTGAAACGCCAACGCTATTATCGGAACGTTCTTGCACTCATATTTTAAAATGTTCAATTTTCGAACGCATTCGAATTTCGGGCGTGTTCGCTCATCTGAACGAAGACATAAAGGATTCATTCACCATTTTGTTTCACTCATTCTTTTTCATTTAAATATTTCGCAGATAAAGTTGTTGCGAAAAAGAATTACTCGTTGCATTCTTGATTTACCGATTCTCGATTCACTGTAAAAGGAGAAGTAATCGATATTGCTGTGAAATAGAATTTGGTAAACTAAAGAAAATCTTTCAAAGGAATTCTTTTTAACAGATTTCAATGATTCTTTCAAGTTTTGAAAGACTTTCTTTACCTACATACGAAGAAACTAAAAATTGCAAAATAAAAACTTTTTTACAAAAGAAAACAACCGACTTCTTAAAAAAACACTAACAGGTGAAAAATAACTCCAGTTTCGGAAGTCGGTGGCCAATAATGAACGAAATAAAACCACCAAAGTCACTTCCGAAACTGGAGTTATTTTTCACCTGTTAGTGTTTTTTAAGAAGTCGGTTGTTTTTTTTCTGTAAAAAAGTTTTTTGCTATAATTACCTGAGTGTGTTTAAAACACATTTTTTTACAATGAGGGTAAAATAAAATACAAACTTAAACTAACCTTATTAATCATTAATATGACTCTGAAATAAAAAAAAAAACGAAGCTTCATAGAAAATTTTAAATAAATAAATAAATAATAATATGTGAAAAAAGAAGTGGCTCGATTTATTTGCTACCAAGTGTTTTTTTTATATATAATGGTTCTACGTGGGTGTATTATAAATGTGTATGTTTATGAAAATGTTTAGATGTTAGTCAATTACGCGTCAACTGCCGAACAGATTCGGCATCAAAATTGGAAAGTAGATAGATCATTCTCTGGATTAACCCATCAGATACTTTTATCTCGGTAATGTCTTCTCTCAGAATAATCTTGACATTGTTACTTCTAGTAAATACAGACATAATCACACGCCTTTTTCCATGCCGTGAGGATAAGTAGAAACTGCAGAATGACACCTGCAACGATTCTTTCCTATCTCATCAAATTGGCACGCTGGTTGCGAGTACTATGCACCCGCAGTGCCACGTAAAAATACAGGTGAAGTGAAGGAAAATTGACCTGTCATTCCATACTAATGCCAAGGGTTGAGAGTTTACTTCACTCAAGTTTTCACGTGGTAACTTTGAACAGAATCGACTGGCTTACTCTTTGCTTTTTGTTTTTTTTTTATTGTATCAGGAAAACAAACAGTAGGTATTAACAACTAACAAATACTACAAATTATGCAATTATTAACCAATATCATGTTTTCGCATATAACTAACTAAGATCATGAGCTTGATAGAGAATAAAATGAAAAAAGAAAGGCAATTGGAATGACAATGTGTGCAAAAATAATACTTACCTAATCACAACAAAAAATAAATAAAAAAACAAAACAATTATTGAACCAATTCGAACCAATGTTTAGTAAGTATTTGATTGAATACCTGCAGATTAGTAGTAAACAAGTCCAGTTCAGAAAAAGTCCTTTACCGTTCTAAAGAACATTACAGATATATTCACCGCACAAAGTTAGTCAGGAACGAATTTCAACAACACTTATTTTACATTTTCTGTTAATCCACTATAAACCTCCAAACCGTGAAACACAGTTGAAGCCCAAATTCAATGCGAAAATCTGAAAAGCTAGGAAACGAATCACATCGTTATCTTTTGTAGGATGTTTTCATTTTCGAATTCATTTCGACGTTTTGATTTATAAATCAGTAGAACAACGGAGCGATTTACGCTTCGTTACGAATCCTTAAATTTATTGCAGTTTTCATGGTGTTTTTAGATTATATGGAGGCTGGTGTATGTATGTCATGATATAACACGAGGTAGTCAGGCATAGATTCTAGTGAAGTAGTTTGTTAGAAATCTATGTTCCACTATAATTAATTTTCAACAGAACATCATATCTTTATACCCAAAAGGGTTATGCAGTGGTGTGCCTATAAATAATAATGTTGCCTGTTAAATGATTATATTCTATTCTATTTTTTGATATAGCAAAGAAGCCGATGTTGACTTTTCTGCCAATGTCTAAAGTAAATTGAGAAGCAAGTGTGTTAAAAAATAAAACAACTGTAGGCACTAACTTAAATCTTCAATTGATACCGTTGGACTTAATGTAGATCTTCAGGGTTAGTATGGGACTGGATCAAACATAGAATGAAGTACATAAAATAGTTTTATAATTGTTATAACATTTAATATAAACTATACCGTTGTTAAATATTTTTTTTTTTGTGAGAAGAGGTTTGGGTTTCACTATCTGAATAGTCTGAGAAGAAATATCGAAGAAAATCCAGAGGTCACAGTAATTTTGAAGTCCCATATCGTATTTTAAAATTATTTTTGCACCTAGTTGCTAGCTCTATGCTGTGAACCTTAAGCGCAGGTAAAATCACAAGGCAAAGCTAGTTTGTTACACGACAATTATATAACAGAACATCACGCCTGTTAAGCTTACCCTTCGGGGCTTAAGCAGAGGTGTACCTGTAATAGTTTCAACCGCATTTCATCAGTTTGTAATCCCACGTAATAGGAGGCGAGTATAATTATTTGAAACTAGCAGACGTACCGCGGTTTTACCCGCTTTGGTCCCGTTCTAGTGGGAATACAGGGATAAAAAGTAGCCTATGTGTTAATCCAGGGTGTCAGCTAACTCCATACTGAATTTTATTAAAATCATTTAGTAGTTTTTACGTGAAAGAGTAACAAACATCCATCCATCCATCCATGCATCCATCCTCACAAACTTTCGCATTTATAATATTAGTAGGATCGGCGACAAATCAAAACTCCTGCCTGACAGTTTTTTTTTTTAATTTAATAGAATAGAATAGAATTGAATACTCTTTTTCAACACCATAAAAACTTATAAAATATAACTTTAAGGGCTACATAGGGTGTTACAATGGGTAGCCTTATCGCTAAAAGCGATATTTTACAGACAACCTTTGGATGGACTTGATAGTGAAGGAGAAACAATGAGTTGGCAGTTTGTGGTGTACTATTTACTAGTATTTGACTGGCCTGTGGGGCTAGTAGTTAGTGACCCTGACTGCTATGCCCGAGGTCGTGGGTTCGATTCCCACCCAGGACAAATGTTTGTGTGATGAGCATGATCTTTTGTTCTGTGTCTGGGTGTAATTGATCTATAATATGTATGTATTTAGAAATATATAAGTATGTTTATCAGCTATTTAGTACCCATAACACGAGCTCTTAGCTTAGCGTGGGACTAAATGGCGTGGTGTGAAAAGTTGTGGAATATTTATTTATATTTATTTATAAATATTGACCATACATGACTATATTATGTCATGTGTCTTGGTTACGTTAACAAACTCTACAGAAAAATAAAATATCTAAATTGACAGTATCTTAACCTTTATCAAAGCCATACCACTGTAGAAGAAATAAAACTGTTTTCAGTGAAAGAAAATACTTTTTTTCGTAAATCCATGACAGTAAAGATACGGTCGATCTTACGAGTTCACTGCCAACTACTGAGAAAGGTCGACGAACTATCTATTAGACTTTTATAGATCTGCTTACGTCTATATCAGCTGGAAAGAGATACTGAATAAGTTGTAAAATAAAAGAAAATTATGCAGTTTTTATGGGCACAAATGCTGACGCTTAGCGAAATGTAGCCATATGAATTGGTTGAAAATATTGTTTTGTTTTTGACAGAAAATACAAGAGCATTCACGCGTTTGATACATATTACAAAAATACAGAAAAGTTATTGCGAAAGTGAGTATCAATCCCTTGAATTTTGTGTATTTTTTTGTGTTGACGATTGTATAATATTAACGATAAAATTCAACCTAAAATAAATGACAGTCATTTTAAATTTGTAATTACAAGATCAGAATTCATCTTACAGATCATTTTATTTGTTACTGTGTCTGAGTCACTTTATAGCATTGTTATGGTGAAATCACAAGCAGAAAATCCGGCGAAAACAGTTGATCCGTCTACCTATGAAAGTTCATGAAATATACTGATAGATAGACGAAAGGACGGATGGTCCCGTTGACTAAAAATACATAAAAAAATACATTAAACATAATGTTTTCTCTCACTAAACCTTCGAGTAATCTTGACACAAGAAAACAAAAACAACTCAACTCAAACCCAATTATAATAGAATTCTTTCATCTTACTAGTCATTTAATTTTATGAGTTAAGTACATAAATCACCAAACTAACAATAATTAAATTTAAGAATTACTTCAAACAGCTTTCAGGTATCTCGGGATCGCAGCAGCCGACATGCTAAGATGACAAGCATCCGACAGCTTTTCACCAAGCTACCAGTTTAGAAACTTATTAAATATGTATTGTTCCGTTTCATCTGCTAGTCTAATTAAATAGAAGTACATTTATAACACTTCTAACCTTTGAATTTTAAACATTAATCTATAATTAAGCTGTAGGTAGAGTTTGTTTTAAATGCGCCAAATGTAGTCATAAAAATATTCTTATCAAATAGCGTTAAGTAAAAAGGAATCATAACGGTTTCTGGATGATATATAATAGTTTTCCGACCCGTTTGGCTATTGCCAAGAAACGGACAATTTAATAAATTACTTTTCCTATACATTTGCATGCTAATAATGGCATTGGAAGTAAAATATTGAATATCAGATACCAACCGGGATATTTTATGTAGGTAGTTTTCCTCTTTGATACGGAGCAGTTTATCGGGAGCATTTAAGACAATATAAAATGGATTATCATGTGATTGTACAGACATACATCAAGCTACCCAAAACTTTCGAATTTTCCCAATAGAACATGAACCTCATTCTATTTATAATGAAGTTGAAAAGCTATCGAATAAAATTGAGCCGTGTCCTAAAAGGCTAATAAATAACCTTTTAGGCCATTTAAGGTTTGAATTAATATATTCCATACTAGCAGACGTCACGCGGTTTCACCCGCGTCGTTCCCGTTCCCGTGGGAATACTGGGATAAAAAGTAGCCTATGTCACGGGGGGATAGTGTAGCTTCCCAACGGTAGAAGATTTTTTGAAATCTGGCCAGTGATTTCGGAGCCTATTCAATGCAAACAAACAAACAATCAAACCTTTCCTCTTTATAATATTAGTAAAGAAAGTATAGATAATCAAAAATATTGAGCATTAAACTTATTTGTAAAAAGGAAATGGCTTGATTTAGTTGTTCCCAAGTATACATGAAATATAAAAGATAGCTTTATCGTTTAGAAATATGAGCTTCTTATCCTTTTGCATGTAAAAATAACATTAACTTGTCCGTTGCTCTTGACTTTAGCAATTTACACGAGATAAGCAGCTCGGAATATTTACTTATTTTATTTACACATACAACATACACCCTCGTGATGTCTTTTAAAGATCCGATAAAAAAATATGTAAGAGAAAGTTATTTTTCCAGTGAGTTTTGGACTTACATATGTAAATATTCAAAACTCACGGTGCTTTTTTTCCGTTGGGATAGACAGAAACTATAGACAGCCATCTGTTACGATTGTGACATATAAAAAATTAGAATACTCTATATTGTACAGACGCCAGCACATCAAGTTACCCAATGTGTCAAATTTTCCCAATTGAATGTGAACCTTATTCTGGTTGACATAAAGTTGATAAACGATTAAAGAAATTTGACACATTGGGTTAACTTGACGTGCTGGCGTCTGTACACCATAAAACCTGTAAAAAAATAACATTAAAGACTATGTATACTCCATCTGATTAGGTAGTTAACAAAAGGTAAACAATTTTAACATGTATTTTTAGTTAATAAATAATATAATAGTTTAAAAATAAAATGCAGCTGAAAACAAATTTATATACAACAAAAACGATTACATGATCAATGAAAGAATTTGTTTAAACAGTAGTTGTATTTAATTAATAAGCGTTTATGTAAAAAGACTTGTCAAGATTGTTTACCTTTAGTTAACTACCTACTCGGATGCAGTATAGGTTGTTACAATGAGCAACCTTATCGCTAAAAAGCAATCTCTTACAGACCTTTGGATGGACAAGATAGTGAAGTAGAAAAGATACGCAGGTAGTTTAAGGTGAACTATTTGTTTACTTCTATTGCTTTGGTTTCATAGTCAAATTGCCAATTCTCGTAATTAAAAACGTTAAAAAAGTAGGCCCAATCTCTTTTCAGCGACAATCAATGACAAAAACTTCAAAAAGTTGAAAATTTAATTAAATCACAAGTATTTTTGAACAGAATAAGACTGATATTAGAATGCGTTCTTAACACTTTGACTGCTAGACTACCAGACACAATAGAAATTTAATTGAAAATGGTGAAGAGTCATCTAGACAAAACTCGAGGATTTTCTACCAACGTCATAAAAACATTTACTTAAATTCGGACTGTTTCTTAAGAATAAACTATGCCTAAAGTAGTTTGGAAACACTAATAAAGTATCAACTACCAATTCTTTGGGGTCACCGGTGACTGTCGTTGCGTACAAATTATTAAAAATACGGAACTATTCTTCTTATCATTCACGCATGCCGCGCCGCCGCCGGTTGCGAGCATTACACTTCTGACATTTTTAACGTTCAAATAACATAAAAAGCGTAACTACTGTTATTTGCTACCAAGCACAAGATGAAAATTTCTTAAAAACATATTTTAAAGAGATGATAGTATCATTGAAAACTTGGAAAGTAAGAAATGAAGTCAAAACGGATCAGTGCAAACTCGCATGAAAAATGCTTCTGAACTGCGTGCATAAAATATCCTACTTTTTATCGCATTTTAAACTTAAAATAAGAATATAGGTACTAGACAGTTTTGTTGGTCTAGTGGTTACAAGTGCTACTATGAAGCGTGTGATGCCTGTGTGGATTCCCAGGTCACACAAAATAGATAATAGGGTTTTCTGGTCTGGGATTCTTTAGTAGCAGCCTCAAGTCTATATTTGTACCTAATTGATGGCAATAGAGACATAGGACGCTTGGCCAAGTAAGCTAAACACGATCGGCTAAGTGTGGGTATAGTATTATTTAAGGTGTCAAACCCTTTAGAAAATATAAGCGTCATGGTATGTTGAATATACATATATCTCGAAAATCTGTTGAAGGAATGGAAAAGTTGAGTAATCTAACTTTCAGCTACTAAAGTATACAAAACTTATTTCCTTCAGCAAAAACTAACTGTCATTAATATTACTTGTGCATGTTCTAATAAAAAGATAACCCTTCTTTACTGTCGTAAATTAACACAACATGTAACATAACAATCATTTCCATTTCAATGAAAATATTCACAATAGCTAAACAAATATTTACATTTCCGTGGTAAAAATAAATGTTGCTTTACAACAATCACACAGAATTGGCAATTATCCAGCAGCACTGAACCCTAGCTGGACCAAAGTGAAATATTTCCTTTAATAGCATACACTATAATTGTGCATTCCTTCCGTCTGCCATAGATTAAGTTTAAGTAGAGGTGTCATAACTGTTATAAAAAGAAATTATAACAGGTTTTTTTTTTATTTTTCTACCGACAGGTAATGGAACTTATTTAAGTCAAATATTTTTACCAACATAGAAAAATACATAGATTACAAAATAATGAATGATGTCAAAAAACCAAAGTATTCAATTTTTATTTCAGTGTTTTTTCTCAGAGTAGTCATACAGTGAATTATCGACCTCATCTTCTATATATGAACCTATTTAAAGAAATAACGTAACGTAACATCACGCCTGTAATCCCCGAAGGGCTAGGCAGGGGTGTACCTGGTGGCACACCCACATTTCGTCAGTTATGTTAACAGAAATAATTATCAGCCCTATGTCATAGGGGCAGCCAGTTGCCATCAATCGGGCACATATCCAGACTGATCCAGGCTGCTACTGAGAAAATCCAGATAGGAAAACTCAATAACGCTTTACCAGAACTGGGTATAGAACCCGGGACCTCATGTTCAGCAACATCATGCTCATGTCACTTTATGGATGATTACTTCGATTGATTGTCCTAGTTATCTAAAATCTTGGTTCAAGTTGTTTAATTGCGCTAAATGTACACATTTCGCAAATATTTTGGCATTCAAATATTAATATCTTAATAACGTAAGACATGTTTATTTATAGTTCCCCGTTTCAATAAACATGTCTATAATTATTACAGACATGATGAGGAAATTTCGCCATTTCCACTAGAGTTAGAGTAATGAAAATCTTATGTTTTTCTGAAGCTGCCATATAGTATTTTTGATACTAGCCTGTCACAGTCCCACTGTTAGGCACTGTCCTCTTTTCATACAGAGAAGAAACAAGATTTAATGATCACGCTTGCTCAAAGCGGGTTGGCGCAATAATACAATTTCAAATAGACAGTCATGGCTATAGTTAAAAATAAACCGAGAGTCTAAAGTCTGTGGTTTTTAAAATCCGAAATAAATTAGATTAAGGTTCGAACCCTAAACGAAGTAATATATTATTAAGTAATCAATGCACTTTTTACAGCAGGTAAAATGGACAGATTTTGATTCATAACGGGGCATTTGCAACTATAACTAATGGGGACTGCCAACGGAACTGAACATTTGGTCACTATGCCTCGCCTGTCTGGTGCAAGACGTCACATTAGCATGTCGCATCTCGGTGACGTAAACGCAATAATTTTGGCTCTACCAAACATTGCTTAATATTTATACCCTGAGCAAATATATAATCTTAAGCATTCGCGCCCTCTTTGCCTCCGGTACGAGGTCCATGACAAAATATAGCCCAGGATTAAGAAAAAAATACCTAGTAAAAATTTGGTCTATTGAAAAGAAAATGTTGAAAAACGTTCATTATTAAATTCTCCGTCTATTAGTTCTAGAAGTAAAACTAAATGATGTTTACTTTACGAGTAGATCTACACGTGTTATCAATAATTATTTCTGAGTTATGTCTTCTTTGAGAGGAGATTATTGAAACATATACACATGTATACAAAGTAAAATTAAATGTACTCATTTTAAATCAAGATTATGTGGAAATTTAATGTATTTTAGTAGTTAATATTTCTTTATAAATAACAAGTAGCTCCTAAAAACTCACTAAAAACGACAGGCGCCTTAATATATTTATTTACTCTTCCATAAAGTCATAAATAGCACGACGAAAAAGTAAAAATATTTATTTCGTATGCATTAAGGCATTTTTGATCGAAAAACGATTTTAGTTTGATTTTAGTTGCCCTTTCCTAAATATCGTTTCGTATGGAGATAAATTGGTAGGCAAGATACTCTATATCGACACTTTTCTATAGTTTTTTATAATACTTACATAAGACGATGTACAGACGCCAGCACATCAAGTTACCCCAATGTGTAAAATTTTCCCAATTGAATATGAACCTTATTGTGTTCGACATAAAGTTGAAAAACGATCAAAGAAATTAGAAACATTGGGGTAACTTGATGTGCTGGCGTCTGTACCTTGACAAAAACAACTAGACGAAGACATGGCATCACAAATTAAGCCATGTAGCAGATAAGTAAACTTTTAAGTTAATAGAAACATGGTGCTCATATATTAACAAATATAAGTTATTGTTTAATATCATTCATTTTAAAACAGTAAGTTTTTTTAAAAACAACGAATATAGTGATGTCGCCTCTGTTCCCATTTCTCGTTCATCTACACTTTGACACAATTTAAAACTGTCTGTTGCTATTCTCTGGTACTGTTCCGTGGACTTTTATTACGGGCAATGTTTATATGTCTGGTTCTTATTATTTTCAATGTACTATGTCGTTTTCGCTGTAAATTGTACACATTGTTTCGCCTCTGTTCTTGTTTTCGTACTTTGCCGATGTTGGAGAGGCGATATAGTTTTCTTGCGGTTTCTATGAAGATCGGAAAATGTTTCTTGTAATATCTTGAGAAGTTGTTGCTAAGAATTATGTTTTTAATGAGGTTAGGTAAGAAGAATACACGTCAGCTTGATAAGGTAGTCGGTCTAAAATATACTGAGGGTGATAGATACGATGGAGCAATATTTTAAGGAAAATCTTTGGATCAATTTGAGAGAGATGGAAATTGTTATTGATATTGATAACACAGATTTTATGAGTTACAAAATAAAATGTATTTCAGGGTTATACACTTTTTAAAGTAAACCCTACGTTTTTGTTTGTCAGCCTATTTTTTCCCACTCCTGGGCAAAGGTCTCCCTCCAAACCTTCCACTTTTCGCGATTTCGCGCTTCGTCTTTCCAGTTTTGTTGAAATTTGTCTAGTTTGTCTCGCCATCTCCTTCGTGGCCTGCCGCGACCCCGTCTTCCGTCTCAAGGCAGGCAGGTCCTGCGTTTGTAAAAGCTAATTATTTATTTATTTTAGTTTCAGATTTTTTTTACAGAACATAAGACTTGGTAAACTTTAGGTGTTACTTGAAATACTTTGGTTGTACGACCGTAGTTTGAGCTTTTACAGTAACACTTTGCTTTTATAAAGATTTTTACAAAGACTTAAATTCTTGAGACTTCAAAGCTCGCCTAAGGCAAAAAAGAGCGTATTAAAAGTACTGAATTATTGTAGACTTTAGCGCTAAAATAAGCATTGCATTATTAGCATACCTTTTTACTTTTATCTAAATGGAGTTGTTGTGTAGTTGTTATTTCAACAATATTATACAGCGGTTTATTATTATCTTATAATGTCACTAGCAAAATAGCAAAGGTAAAAATGGGAATTAAAAGATTAGTATTGATTTTAAACGGTAGATGTTCTGATATCAAGGGCCGCTGTTTAAAAACTATAACAATATCTACTTTTGTATTTTTTTATTTTAACTTGCTGGAAAAATAAAACGTTGTACATTTCAATTTCTATTTTCACTACAGCAAGGTGACACATAAATTAATGCCACTGACATTTTTTATTTCACTTCTGGCCAAAGCCTGACTTTGCCGAGGGGTATAAATACTTAAGTAATTATGAGGTGTCGTCTAGTGATGACGTGCATAACAGTTGGTAGTACCTACACTGTATGATCATTTACTATCTAGTAATCGATCTGCAGCACTAGCGATTGTAACAATGGAAGATATTTTACTAACAAACTTGTTAAAAATCACAAAAATCGCGACCTAGTCAACTAACGAAGAATCTTGACATCACGATACAGTAAACGCCGCTCATATAAGAACGCCATCTATCGTCTTAAAACTTAAATAATATTCTTAACAAATATATTATTCTATCGTAAAAACGCAAGCAGCTAGAAAGCTTTTAGCCAAATCATTTTTCATTAATGAGGCACTGCCTGGTGGTACTCAAACACATGTGTAATAACATAAAATTGTATTTAAAATTAAAAAACAAACCAACAACTTCAACTTTTCGGCTTTAGTTTAGTTTACTTTACTTTTATGTTGCAAAATATCTGTGGAGGCTTGTTATTAGCAATCTGTATGTTTAATGTTGTTACCTAATAATGTGTAATTAGTCTGTAAGCCTTCTTAAAATAAATAAAATAAATAAAATAATAAATAAAACGTTAACAGTAAATCAAACCCTTCTCTAGCTCTTCAATTCTTGCAAAATTATTTAGGTCTAGGTTTTTTGTTATAATTTAAATTTAAACGAATGGTTTGCGGGTGAGGTATATCCATTTATCACTCTTAAACGAAAAAACGTTGTAGAAAACTTAACAGAAAAAAGGCGTAACTTTCAACTCCTGGGACTTTTTAATTTTACTAAAAATAAAGCTTTTGCCCGAGTTTTGTTGTTTCGAGTTTTGTTGTTTTAGAACAAATTAAACGAATTAAGTGGTCTCTCACATTTGAGTAGAAAATAATAAAGTAATATTTATTTTTATTAGTTGACGCGTCTTTGGTGAATTGAGATTCACCAAAGACGCGTTAATATGAAATAGAAAATGGCGCCAGCTATCCCAAATTGGCTGATCTCTGACAAGAATACCAAAAGAAACTCTGAGAACTTTTTATTATTACAGAGTTTGTCTATGCAAGGCAATATTTGAAAAGGCCTTCCGAAGAAAGAGCCATTGCAGTTTTAAGTTTATGACAGGATAAAGTACTAGTCGCTCAGGACATTTGCAAACAATAAAAATATATTACCCTGTTACTCAATGCAGGAAAAAAGGTCTCTAGTCAAACGGAGAAGGCACAATCATTAATTAACGGATTATGAGATGTCTAAATTCAATTAACAAAAGACAGTCAAACAGAGTCAATATATTATTATTGTATGTCACTCAAAGACATACAATACCTATAGACCGGACATCACGAACAAAATTTTCGTCCGAAAAAGTGTGTCCTGCTGGATACAAGTCTATGAGTTTTTTGTAGTACGCTCCGTTGCCGCTCCAATATTCATATATTATTCTAGATGGCGTTACTGAGACATGGGATCAAAGGTTTTCTATGACATTTCCTTGACATGCCCGCTCTATAGTATTTTAAATCTCTTTGATGTCACTTAACCATAATCATGACAACCAAGAATTTATTGTATTGATGAAATAAACACGCATACCCTTTAAAATGTAAAATTTTGGTATTAAGTCTGCCCTGATTTTTAACTTACTATAATCCTAATTGTGCCCAATGAAGAATTTATGTAAAAAAAGTACTAACAAAAGTAAAAAATAATATTAATAATATTCAAAGTACAAGCCATGTTGGGGTCGGCTTCCAGTTTAACCGGATGAAGTGTGTTTTACATGGAGCGACTGCCTGTCAGACCTCCACAACCCAGTAACTGGGTAACATGATACCCCTTGGTTAAACTGGTTTTCAGACTTTCGACGTTCTGACTACAAGTAACGACTGTCAAAGATCTACAAATGACAGCCGGTACCAACGGCTTAACGTGCTTTCCGAGGCACGGAGGAGTCTTGGTATGTAATAAATGGTCACCCATCCAAGGACCTACCTCATCAAGCGCAGCTTAACCTTCGATGACCCATGCGGCTGTTATAATTTAACCAGAAGCTCCTCACCCAGAGTCACAACCAAATGGATATAAGCCAGAGTTGCACGTGTAAGCAGACTCGCCCGCTAGACTTGGAGGCTTTTATTAATTCAGTTTTGTGGGCTTTTGTTTGCGTTTAGTTCGTGATGTAAATATAAAAATTCAATTTTTCGGTGTAACTTTAATAGTTTATTTACCTTTATGCTTTTTACTGAATATTTTACGAGTATTGTTACCGCAAATTTGTTGTTCCATTAAAAACATCAGAAAGTGATAAAAGGCAAGTGTTTTGGAGGACTCTCTTCTGAAAATTTTTGTTTGTCACAATAAAAAAGTGCTGATTCTCAGCATCATTTAAATAAATAAGATTTGATTGATTGATTAAACCCTTTAGGCAATGTAGGCTCAATATTAGGTTTTCAGATATTTCAAAAGAGAAATAAGTCAACACATGAACTTTAATTTGAGATCAACTGAAACGAGTTAAAAAGTACCGCTATGAAAATATAAGTGCGAATGAGCAGCAGCTTTCAAATTTAGCTCTGTAAGCTTGACCGTCCAGGCAAATGTTAAGCAAAGCTAAATTCAGCTTAAATATTAAACATTTTCACTACCAACTCTGCGTGGTGTGGAATATTTTTTGGAGAAAAGTACTCAGAAGTTAAATAGTTGCTTTGAAAGTTTTTGTGAATAGTACAGAAACATACTCGTACATTTCTTTTGCGCCTGAAAACATTACGTGTGAAAGTTATTTTTAATTAGTGTAGGTACTTAAGAAAAACGTTAATAAGTGTAATATTCTGAAATGTGTTTGTTGGCTTCTATGAAGAGGTACAAAGTTGCTGTTTTATAATAATATAATATTTAGATTAGCACATCATTCCCGTGCTTTATTTACTTACTGCATATTTTAAAATTTATTTTTATATGCGGCTCGAAGGACGAAAAAATATTTCAAACTTTTTGGTCCTTCGAGCTGGATCAAAAAGTTCATTTAAAAATCCTACCAAGGACGTATTTTAACTGTTTACAAAGACAAAACTAAGTAGTCTAAAGCGATGTCTTTAAATATTTCATTGGAAGACATTGCTAAGCAGCACCGTACATTGTAGGAAAACAGGATCCCTGAGGTGTAATCCTTTAGTCTGTTACTACCCCCATGGGAGCTGATAACGCGGTTCTGTTCATAGCCCTGAACCGCTAAGAGATTCTAAGTCAGCATGGAAAGTAACGTTAGTATCTTGTTTTATATATTTTTTTGGTTTAGATTTAGATAGAAGTTAATCGCAGGTCAAAGGTACACAAGGTTTTCTCTTCTCTTCATAATATATGTAGAAAATACGGTTTGATAGGTATATGTATAATAAAATCAATTTAATGTGGTCAAATGCATCAAATGCTGTGGTCGCAGAAATTCTAAGACAGTGCATAGTTCTCTATCTATAACTTGTGCACATTTGATAATCCGTGAGGTTGTAAATATTTAGCCACAAGCTCCTCCGATGGTTGAATCATGTAAAAGTTGATATAGAGAGAAGAGAAGACAGGCGACAGTTTTTTTTGTGTGTTAGTTTATTTAAAATAGGATAATCAGTAATTTGTTATTTTCTAACAAACATGTGTTTGCATGTACTCGACCTCGGTTTATCTAGTCGTCGTTCGTCTAATATAGTGTATGGTACGAACCTCAGTAAAGTTGAAGTGATCAGAGATTTGGGAGTCCTTCTTGATCCCAAATACCACTCCTATAACACAGGACTTTCCTAGCATAGGGGACATTATTCACAATTTGTATATAAAAGAACTCTGACAATGTAACAGTGTAATAATTTAACACGCCATGTATTTTTAACCGACTTTCAAAAAAGGAGGAGGTTCTATGTTCGTGTGTATGTATTTTTTTTTTTTTTATTTTTTTTTTTTATGTATGTTACCTGATTTCTCCGCCATTTGTGGACCGATTCTCAAAATTCTTTCTTTATTTGAAAGAGTATACTCCTGAGGTGGTCCCATTTTAATTTGGTGAAGATCTGGTGCTGATCTTCGGAGATATACAACGGAACTCTTCAAAAATAAACAGCAAATCTGTCGTGATTGCTGGAATCGCTTGGATGTTTATTGTTTATGCAGCATAATGACGTATCATCACGCCTGTATGCTCTGAGGGGTACGCAGGAGGGTACAATATACCTAGATCACGTCAGTTAGGTATGTTAATTTTAATTTATTAGGGATTAGTGGAAAACCCTATTATGATGACATGTATTGTTAACAATATAAAATGAATTCATAGCAAATATTTTTATGGTAACAACTAAAAATAGAAAAATAAAAAACTTTTTTGCAAAAAATTTAACCGACTTAAAATAACTCTAAATTCGGAAGTCGGTGGCCCATCATGAGTAAGACAAACCCACCAAAGCCACAGACTTCCGAATTTAGAGTTATTTTAAGTCGGTTTTATTTTTTGCAAAAAAGTTTTTCTTTTCTTTTCTGGGCAATAAACAATTTATTATTATTATTATTATTATCGTAAATTAACTTTTGTTCCCCACATGGAAAACATAATTAAAAAAGCTTCAAAGTCACACGGTTTTGTATTGCGTAACTCTAAATGTTTTCGCAATCCGAATACTAAAATTTATCTCCTCATCTGGCTTGTCCGTACTGTGTTGGGATACTGAGCGGTTGTATGGTGTCCTCACTATGCAACGCATAGTCTAAGGTTAGAGAGGATTCAGAAAAGATTCTTATATCATCTTGTCTATTCTGCGAGATTAGGCAAAAAAGGACTGAGCTACAAAAACCGTCTTGAAAAATTTAGCATGACTTCACTCGAAAAACGAAGAGATAATATGGATAATTATAATTTTTCTTTTTAAAATACTTCAGAGTAAAATAGACTGTCCTCAGTTGCTCAGTAAGTTTAAATTTAACATACCCCACAATTATCCTCGTCACCCTATTAAACTACTACATCCCCCTTTTCGCAAAACTGTATCAGGATCCAATTCCCCATCCCCAGAATTTGCGGGTTTCTTAACAATTGTGAAAAATCATTCGATATGTTTCAAGAATTTAAGCGCCAAATCCAAAAAAATAGTGTCGTTACGGATAAGCGTTGTATTAATTAGCACTATCTACTACATTATGATATTAATGTTTTTATTTTGTTATTGCATGCTGTGTCTGTTGCATCATATTGTGCTTGTGTAAATTGATTGTACTATGAAGTGTAACAATGTAACAATAATGTAGATAGGTAATTAAAAAAAACGTAATTTCATCCGTTCACTCTCGTTTAACCCAGATTTTTTTTATTTGTCTATGTCTGTAGAAACAAATTTTTCTTCTTCTTTAAGCAATCCCTCATTACTAAGTATCGTTATAATAAGAGCTCTTTAAGCGGATAAGTAATCTGTTTCCATCGACTCCGAACTAAAGTAGCCATCACCACAGACCTGTTGAAATTTGGATGAGTACGTATTAAGATTCTTTAATTTGGCTTAACCATCATGTTGGTGAACGGTGGCGTACTCTTTTTCTTTACCAGCTATTTGAGACTATCTGCACTCCTTGCCATTCAGGTTACGAAACGCTTGTCATCAATCGATATTCCGATTCCAGCAATCTATTAAAACCAAAACCCATTAAATGCAATATGTTCCGTCAATCTTAATGTGAATTCTTGGCAGTACATTACGGATGCATCACTAGTAGTCCAGACTTGACTTGACAAATAGAGCACTTAGTGTTGATTTACACGCAGCTCTAAAGTATTATAACTGACGTTCAGGATTTCGCAGATATAATCGACTGCAAATCGACTTCTTAGAACTTGTTACTGCAACTTTTCAAGAAGTAAGACACCAGCATATCAAGCTACCCCAAACTATATTTTTTCCTATTGAACATGAACCTTATTCTGTTAGTTATAAAGTTGAAAAATTATTAAATATATTTGACACTGGTCTAGCTCGATGTTCTGGCCTTTTTACAAAGGTTTACAAGTCTTTGATTTTACTAAATAAACATACGAAAAGTTCACGCCTTTTTCCCATTGGGTTAAGTAGAGAGAGGAACTCCTCCAGTGACAATCTTCACCAAGTCTCTTAGCTTCGTTTACGATCAAAGTCAAAGTGAAATCATTTATTTCAGTTTGGCCACTAAAATGGATTTTCAACGGCATACTTAAAAGTTAGAAATATAAGAAAATTATTCCAGTTGCTTCTTCCAAAAGATAGTTTTGTATTAAGAAGAATGGGCCATACTTACTCTTCATATTCATCTGGTCATAAACATATGCCAGTTGCGAATACTGTTTACCTGATGTTTTGTAAGACAATTACCGTTGAAGGTGTCTTTTTTGCTCATAGCACAAGTTTTGCTTAGTTTGGGCCAATATCGCATTGTGTGAAAGGTGTGGAATATTTCTTTATTACCTTTACAGCCTCTTTCTAGATTTCATGATGTTAGATTTTAGTTTAGCAAGATGTACCGTCATTAGTACTTCACTTGACCCGTGCATCTAGGCCGTCGGCTACTAATGGGTATTAGCAACTTTGCCGTAAATCACCTAATATCAGACGACAGTTAATTAGCAGTAGTTTCGTCCTGCAACGGGCAACTTGGTAACTGCAGTAAGTAAGATTAATTTCACCAAGTTGTGTGGGAAAGGTGATGTTATAACTAGACCTAATATACGTGAATGTGGTAGGTTTACATAATACTATAGAAACCTATTTCAAAAGAGTAATTATGAAGTTTTCTTGCCCATCCTTCTCCTTTAGAATCTACCTTTTGAAAGAGGTAACTAGAATCACTTTCGTACATAAACTCACGCCTTTTTACCATGGTAGTAGGCAGAAACTGCAGAGCGCCAACTGCTGAAATTCTTACATACTTCTTTTAATTCGTTTGCAGTCATACATGTTGTCATACACACACACCGGTTGCGAATACTATGAACCTGATTAATTTTCGTATTTTTTTAATTTAAAGTTTGACGTTCAATAGTGCTTTTATACGGTTTACTTGAAATAAGTAATGCAGTAATGGTATTATATAAGTTTACTGATTTTTTATCTCTATAGAGTCAACTAATTAGCTGTCCAGCTAGCTTTACACTGTAAGAGTAAAAGCCAGTACCTAAACGAGCGTCTCTATGCGAATGTAAATATTTTAAAAGCAAAATGTTGTGTACATTTTCATAGTTATTTTCTTTTATTTTTAAGTTTATGTTTTTATGTCTGTTTTCAGTAAATTTATTTGTCAAATAAATAAATTTACTGAAAACAGAACTTTATTTATTTGAGCTCTAGCAGCGGCTTCGTCTATATTTGTTAGGATATCAAGATGGATGATGGAGGATATCAACAGTAGGTAAGACAAAGGCGACAAAATTGTAGCGTAATTCGCCACAAATTTTTTACATAGCCATGTACTCTCATTATGACTTTCTCGCTTTTCGGTCTAACATCAGTGTGTGTCAAAAACCATAACAATAACGTATAAAAAATAAAAAAAAAATCATAAGACAGATCACCGAAACGCTCACGCTTGACTACTTCCTACTATTTTCGCTGAAAGGAAAGCGCAAGATATTTCCCAGTGCAATTTGTAAATCACAAAATTAAATATTCACAGACTTACCTTGGGATATGTAATGTCTGATAATCAGTCTTACCGGGGGCGTGTTACGAAGTAATTGGGTTGTGGAGGTCAGGTAGGCGGTTGTTCTACGTATAATACTGTTATTCAGATGCGTCCAGTCTCCTTGTAAGCGAGTCGATGGAAAACATGGGCACTACAAATACAGATTGTATTTGGAATACAATTTAAAAAATATTGCACTTTGACCTTCAATATCTCTAAAAACAGTGAATTCCCAGGTGTGTTCTAGAAGAAAAAACTATCCCAGGGATGGGTGGGTGGGGATATGTAGTTCTCGTTTACGTTAAGGGTCTTTTTACACCCTGTATAGTATCTTAAATTTCTTTGGGATTAGCCAATTGTCAGAAAAGGCTTACCCAGAGTGAGGCACACACACGTAACAGAGGTTGCAGAGTATAGACGCCAGCACATCATCATCATCATCGTCATCAGCTCGTGAACGGGTGCTGCTTGTGGTGACTGGTCGACTTGCTTACCAATGGTTTTTTTTTTGTTATAATAGTTAACTGCTTATTGGTTTCACTTCGATGGTCCTAGATTATCATTTTAAACTAAGAGTCCCGGTCTTATGAATATAAGCCAGCATTGCACATGTAAGCGGGCACGCCTTTTATACCTGGAGGCTGTTATTTTTCAGTTTTGTGGTTGTTTTGCTTGAGTTTAGATTTCTATGTTAATATGAATATTTATATTTACTTTTTTTAATATCGGTATATTGGAGTGTGCTAGCTAACACGTGACAATCATTCTGAAATATAATGTTTTTACAAAGTGTATAAACCTTAGTGCTATTTATTGAGCATTTTATTGTATAGATTCTTTGTATACCTAGTTCTTCAAACGAATCAGACAGATGTGTTGCTGGGGAGTTTGTTCCGCCACTTCTTCTTTCCAGCAAAAACACTAGGAAGTGGCGAAGGGTGGGCCGTTTTTGGGGGACTGTCTTTATGTACCTACTTTTTTTTGAAGTTGAAAAATTGCTGATTCTCAGTCTAGTTTTGAATAAAGACTTTTGATTTTGATTTTGATTTTGAATACTGGTATTCAGATGCGTCCAGTCTCCTTGTTAGCGTGTCGATGGAAAACATGGGCACTACAAATACAGATTGAATTTGCCATCGTGGTGAAAGGATTATTATTGGAAGACTTTCAATACTTAGGTACTATTATAATACATTACGAACAAAATGTTCATCCGATAGTTATGTCCTAGTGGCCACATGTCGATTAGGCCAGTTTAGTATGCTCCGCTGCCTACTGAGTCATGGAATCACAGTTTTTTGTATGGCTTTCGCATCTCCTCTATATAGTATCTTAATCTTCTTTGGGATTAGCCAATCGACAGAAAAGGCTTACCCAGAGTGAGGAACACGTAACAGAGGTTGCGGAGTACAGACGCCAGCATATCAAGTTACCCCAATGTGTCAAATTTCTTTGTTCTTTTTTCAACTTTATGACAAACAGAATAAGGTTCATATTTAATTGGGAAAATTTGACACATTGGGGTAACTTGGTGAGCTGGCGTCTGTACATCGCTCTGGGAGGCTCCTTTCATTGGTTAGACTGAAAACTTCTAACATAGTTATTGATGATGACGATGTTGATATACCAAGAAAGTTGTTTAATGGGTTATCAGTCAGCAATGCCCTCACGATTTAGTGTAGGAACGAACAGCTTTATCGACTGGCCTGTTGGTCTAGTAGTAAGAGACCCTGACTGCTATGCCGAAGGTCGTGGGTTCGATTCCCACCCAGGACAAATGTTTGTGTGTTGTGCACGATAATTTGTTCTGTGTCTGGGTGTAATTTATCTATAATATGTATGTATTTAGAAATATATAAGTATGTTTATCAGCTGTTTAGTACCCATAACACAAGCTCTCAAGCTTAGCTTGGGACTAAATGGCGTTGTGTGAAAAGTTGTGGAATATTATTTATTATTTGTCACATCATTCCTCAAACAATTCATTGTTACACCATACATACTTTGCCGATCGACAATCAATGTAAAAAACAAGCTTTTTTACATTTGTGACTGAGATATATACGTGAACGGTTTAAAAAATACTAGAATTGCCTTTTTTTGTTGTAAACTCTGTTATGTTTAAAGTAATCTAAACATGCAAGTATCATTTCATCTTAAAACCAACTGGAAAACTGCAGTAGAAATACGTTCTTCATATCCCATACTCTCAAAGATCACGAGGCGTTATCTCACACACACTAACAGTAGTGTACACATATATAAAACGTACGTACCTACTAAAAGAAGATTTTAACGTAGATTTTTGCTGCTAGCAAGCTCGCTGAAGCGGGGATAAGTATGTGCTGTGCATACAAACTGACTGAACAATCCGACTCAGCGCCTTTCACTTGCAGTTTTAGTTAACATGCTACAAGACTAGAATGTGACCGAGTCGGGAATTAAGTGGCGTTCCGAACAGATAGAGCGGTTGCATTGTTTGTTTGGTTTGTATCTTACTTTTCTTTTAGTCGAGTTGCATTTAGAAATCTTTATGTGTATCTCTTTGCTAATTCTAGTGTAATGAAAACGAAATGAAATACAATAATCTAAATCAAAATTCATTTATTTAAATTAGTCTAGCTTTAAAGCATTTAGTTGACCCTTCCCGCGACTAAATGTTTTAAATACCGCCAGTCTTATGGGCACTTGACCATCAACATCATCATCCACAGCCCGATTTCACCCACTGCTGCGTAAATAGGCCTCTGTTTTTTGGTGCCCAGCTCCAAATCCCTGTGCCAGCCCCATCCACAATACTCTCACAATGGCAACAATGGCATTTTACCAGCTGGCAACAATGCGGATGAATTTTTCGACGCTTTGTAGATTTTTTTTTTATTTAGGATTAGTTAGAGTGAAAACCAGCATTTTGAACATTAACATTAAATAAAACAGTCTTACAAGAAGCTACCCATCATTCGCTAAATTGTTTACTACTTAATTTAAATAAAAGTACCTAAATAAAAATCTATAACACATAGATAACGATTAATAATAAATAACAGTACAATACAACAATATAATATATGACGCCGCAAATTATGTTATCGGTGCATGTTAGGACTGCCACCTTCTAATGTCGGACTCTGACCCAATAAAGCTGGTGGGTTGCAAGCTTCATACCCTGGCCCACCGCCGCAAAGTTGCATGTATGTCAGTCTTTTATAGACTATATTCGGTGAGTGTGCCCTTGAGCTTCACAAGCTCATTCCTTCATCTCTTTTCTTCCATCGGGAATCCAGACGTACTGCAGGTTATCACCCATTCCTTTTAGATGTTTCACACATCCGCAAGAAGCGCTTTGCCTGTTTCTTCATTATGCGCACAGCCAAGGAGTGGAATTCCCTGTTGAATCGGTGTTCCCGAGGTCATATGACCCCAATATGTTTAAGTCGCGAGTTAATAGGCTTCTTTTGGGTAAGCTCGTTCCATCGTCGACTGTATGTCTGACCTCGGGACAAGATTGAGGTCAAAAGTAGACCTATTATAAAAAATAAAAATAAGCCCCACAGTTCCTACTAGTAGGAACCATTATTATACAGGGTTATTTCTGTGGCCCTAGTGAAAAAGGGTATAAGTCCAATTTTGTCGAAAATGAGTTAAGTGTACCAAAGTGATCAGAAAAAAATTCTCTATCGTTTGGTGAAGACAGATCTAAGCTATCTCCAAAAATAAGAAAGTTACTTTGTGTAAAAGGGTCCAACTGACACCAAAAAAAACTGTAAAAGTCGGTTTCAAGTACTTTTGTATTATTTTAAACGGAAAAATAAAAATAATTGTTCGTGTTTTTTAATCTAAATTAACATACATTACACACGTTTTCATTTGGTTGGTGTTTATCAATACAACAACACTTGGTCCTTAAAAATGGTTTAGTGAGTAATGATATTACTAGACATAAATCCGTTTTCACCAAAATAAAGGGAAAAATTAAAAATAACTCGGTTGAGATCAGTATTCACATAATAAATGATATTGTGAAATTGATAAATATAATTTGATACAATTATAATTATATCCTACGAATTGCTTTCATCTTACGTGAGTAAGGATATAACTAGTCGATGCGGGGAATGGTGCGGGTGGGTGGAGAGTGCATACGCGCCCGCGTCTCTTCAGTCGCTCGCGCACTGGTCTGAGCGGAGCCTGTGTCGACGCGCTACAGAAACATAGAAAATTACGCAAGTAAGTTAGATCCTATTACACCTATTTTTGTAACTTATTTCGAAGTTGATTGTATGCTATAATAGGTTTTAGTCTAATCGTACCTTTTTACACCTAATAACTACAAACAATAATGTGTTATGGAACATAACTCTCTTGCATTTCTGATTCAATGATGTTTGTTTTAGCTATACAATACGTATCCTTTTACTTAAAAACGAATTAGACACTAATTATATTCCAACTACATTGATTTTAGTCGAGTCAACATATTGAAAGTTTATAAAATTGGTTACTTACTGTTCAGTGTGATGTATGATTAGGTATAGCTATTAAATGCTTACGTACGTAACTTGAAAATCGACTTTCACAATTTTGTTCTAATTAGAATCTTATCAGTCTTATCAGTTGTGCAATGAATTAAAACCAATGGGAACAATTAGTTTTTTTTGGTAACTCAGACACAATAGTTGTAATAAGCCAAAAAAACCCAGATACTTTGTAATACTTAATTCTGCCTTTTAGTTCTTATGTATAGATAGGTATATTATGTACTCTTATGACATAAAAACCCTGCAATCTGAAGATTTAAAGAACATACCTAATCTTCAGATTGCTTGGTTTTTATTTGGCTATAATTTGCATTTTTGATATAAAGTTATTATTGTTCGTAACGTATACATAGTTTAGTAACATAACATGCATTTTTTTTCTGTTTCGTTTACCTGGAAGCCTACACATTTAAGATGCCTGTTTTATTTACCGTAACTTCCTACTAAGTTTCCCTGTGGAAATCTCCTACGGTACTAATCGTAATTATTAGTTTCTGTTCAAAATTACTTAAATGAATTATTTCCTTTTTAGAATGGCTGGCAGAGGGCGAATCAACCGTATGATTGGTCTCGTTAACAAAGAGCTAGAAATTTCCAGCATCATACATCTTATTGAAGAACCTGTACCAACTTGTTCTGAGAATTACTCTCCAAAGGGTATGTATTCCAAGAATTATTCTCCAAGGCCAGGATGTTCTAAAGATTACTCTCCAAGGCCAGGATGTTCTACGGATTACTCTCCAAGACCAGGATGTTCTACGGATTATTCTCCAAAGTTTGAATGCTTAAAATCTGTTTCACCAATTCGTTCGAAAGTATGTTCACCAATGCCTGAATTTTCCAGAAACTGTTCCACAAGCCTGGAGCACGACAAAGCTGACGATTTATTTAATGATTCCGACGAAACATTTCTCATGTGTCTTGATATTGTTTCTCTGTTGGTTGATGAGTTGCCATACCCAGATCTCGATTATTCTGCTGAAAGTAGTGACGATTTCATACCAAATACATCCGACACAAGTGGCTCAGATTGTTCAGTTGTAAATAAGCGCACAAGACGTAGACGTAATGTAATCATCCCACAGTCAGATTCCGACGTGAGCGTTAATACATCATTTTGGAATAAAGAGGTTGTTACACAAGGTCGTAAACGTAAGCCTAGAAAAAGCATTAAAGAAAGAAGGGAAGATAGAGAAATCAGAAAAAAGAAAAGAAATTTAGGAAAAAGCTACCAGACAAGTAAGGGAAAAACCGTTGTAGAAAGGAAAATAAAAAGTCTGGAACCTTGTAGGATGAAATGTGCTGAAAGAATTCCTGAAGCTTATAGACAAACAATTTTTGATTATTACTGGAATTTAGGAGACTATGACAGGCGTGTATTGTTTATAAGTAACCTTATAAATTTAAAAAGAAAAGCAACACAAAAATTGGCTGCTACAGTCAAAAACAGGAATTTTTCTAACGAGTTTTTCCTTAAGTTGGATTTAGAGTATCATCGCATTTGTAAGAGTTGTTTTTTAAAAACATTCGATGAGACCAACAAGTTTGTACAAACTGTGACTGATAAAATGAAAGTAAGCGGTGGTGTTATACCTAAATCATTAAGAGGAAAAAAACCTAATGCCTTAGCAATAGATGATGAGAGGCTAGAAAATGTAAAAACACAGATTTTATCATTCCCTGTGTATGAAAGCCACTATGGTCGGTCGAAGACAAACAAAAAATTTTTACCACCCCATTTAACAATTCAAGACATGTACAAGGCTTACTGTGAGTCGAATGAAAATCCAGTATCAATGACGATCTACTCATGGGTTTTCAGGGCCCAAAATCTATCCTTCAAAGCACCTTACGTTGATACATGTGTGAAATGCGATACTTTAAATACGAAAATTAAATTTAGTGAAGGTGTGGAGAAAGAAGAAAATGAAAAGCTTTTGATAGAGCATCAACGTAGAGCAGAAACTATTTATGATCAATAATCTCAAGACCGGGCGCTTTCAATTGTAAATAAGGATACAGTAGTCTTGTCATTTGATTTGCAGCAATGCTTGCCAACCCCATACCTTAAATCTGGTGCTGCATTTTACAAGCGTCAATTATGGACATATAATTTGACCTTAAGGGACTGCACCTCTCATAAAGTATATTGTTTTATGTGGCATGAAGGAATTGGTGGCAGAGGAGCAAATCAAGTAGCTTCTTGTTTGTATTACTACATAATGAACTGCGTACCTACTGATATAAAGCATCTTGTGTTTTATTCTGACTCCTGCTCTGGCCAAAATAAAAATCTTCACGTTGTATGCATGTTCCTTTTAGCTGTGCGTAATAATACAAATATGGAAACCATAACGCATAATTTTTTGGTACCAGGCCATACTCACATGGATTGTGACGTGGATCATGCCTTAATCGAAAAGGCCAAGAAAAAAACTCAAATGGACCTTCATCATCCCCGGGATTGGTATCAACTTGTCCGAACATGTAGTAAAAAAAAACCATTCACTGTTATAGAAATGCACTCTGACTTATTTCTTGATTTTGCGAGTTATTTAAATGGGCCACTACAACAAAAGAAAATTGATGAAAATAAGAAGAAGTTCAACTTATCTGAGTGTGCAGCTTTTAAGTATAAAAAAGGAGAGTTTCCTCAATTTCATTACAAGATGCATGGAGTAGATGAATGGAACATGGTTAATTTGCAGAGAAAACGAGGAAAGTCACCGCTTCCACGTGTTTTTGAAACCGAATGTATACCCAAGTCATACGATGGGCCGATTGCAATTTCGAACGAGAAAAAGCGAGACTTGCTTTATCTTCTTCCACTAATAAACCCCAGCGTCAGATCGTTTTATACCAATTTATTATGTGATAATGATATTAAAGATCAACATCCTCTTCTAAATGACAGCGAAGATGACTTAGAATAAGATTTTCTAATATTGTTGATTTGTCAGAATGTTTTTTTTTTAATATTGTTTTCGTACTTAATTTTAAATTGTGTGAAAGACCCTATTTTATTTCTTTATAACATTTTTTTTAGTAAAAATTGTATTTTAAACATTTTTCGTTTTATTTTTAATTTAAATAATGGATATAAGTTGCATAAAATAGTTCGTACAAGTCATAATGTACCCTACACCACGTATAACATCTTTGTGAAAAAGGCGATAAGATATTTTTTTTGAGAATTTTCACATTTTGTTAACGTTGAATTAAAGATCATAGTAAAATGCATGTTTTTCATATAGTAAAGTATTAAGTTTTCTTTGCAGTTCTTGGTCATCATAAAAAACATTCCAAATGCGTATCCCTTTTCACTTGTTTGAATTATCATTTAATTTAAGGGAGAAGGGGTATAACTTACTTTATACCCTCAAGTAATTCATTTTGCGGTTAGTATAAGTCACTATCTTAAAAACTATTAACTTTACATTGAAAATAACTCAATAATAATGAAGAGCATAAATCGTTTACCTATAAAAAATATCACATGTACTTCATTTAGAAGCGGTTTAAATGTCACACGAGGTCGAACACGCAATTTGAAGCGCGCGGAGTGTTTTTTGGTTCTCCTGTAAAGTTGCATTTTTGGACTTAGATCCCTTTTCACTAGGGCCACAGATTTGTAAAACACCAACAACCTCGCAAGCTATCATTATAAGAAACTGCTCTTGTTCTACGAGTTCAGACATAACACAATACATCTTTGTGGTTCTTTCCTCAAAAGACCATTTCTGACAATGATCTGCATGGTTCTTACATGATCTGACCAAGATAATGTCTGGACTTTAAAAGATACTGCGACCTCTAAGTTTCTTTCGGTGTTTCTTCTCAGAGTAATCAGATAGTGGAACACCAACCTCACCTTCTAGTTAAAAAATGACGTGTAAAAGTGTTAGTTTTAACCTATTTACAGAAGTGACTATAATCTATGATTATCATTTAACATGGAACAAAGTAAAAAAAAAGATTTACAAAATACTTCTTGTAAATACTTGATCAGCCACAATTACCTACGACTTACATAAGATTATTAGAAAACATCGTACTCATATTTTTTACCCTCACATTTTGTGTGGGAGCAGAGATACGCAGGTAGAATCACAACTTTCGGAATATCATAGAACTTTCCCCCAAATCGAATTTATCATAATCAATCTAGTAAGAGATACAGTTTCATCTCTAGATACTGTAACACAATTTATTATTATTGATTACTGCTCTTAGTGGAAGTACTAATTATGTCTATGAAATAAGATACGGTTTATATTCTCGCAAAAGTTGGGAAGTACTAAAACCGCTAACTGAATCGAAGAAGAAACTCTGAACAAGTATTAATGAAAACTGGGGCACAGTATAAATATTAATACAGTAGGACGACCGACAACGTCTACACGCGTTAGCCCTGAATAATACCTCCCGAACTACAAACATCGTTTTGTTCGCATTTCGGGAGCGGCTTTTATGCGTCTCGTCCCTCACACCTCGCACAATTGCCCTGTCTAGACGGCTTCGTCGGACGACTGTATGTTTTTAGACTGTATTAGACTGTATTAGATAGCACATTATTAATCAGCCAATAATGATAATTTAGGTGACCGTCGAAACCCAAAATTGTGCTGTGTGTCTGTCTGTTATTTGTGTGCTGTGTTTGTTTGTGTGTGTGTGTCCAAATAGTCCAGTATCGTTCCGAGTGATACAAATAAGCATCTTGCCATAATCGTATCGTGTATTTACCGACATTTTTGTTGTGTTATTTTTTTATCTATATATATAAAAGAAAGTCGTGTTAGTTACACCACTTATAACTCAAGAACGGCTGGATCAATTTGAACGATTTTGGTCTTTTTGTATTTGTCTTTGTCCGGAATAGCATAATAATTAATAAAAAACATGAAAAGTCATCGAAAAAATGAATATCAAGAATATTCGTTGTCTCAAACATTTTTCAAACGCAGCGCCATCTTGGATGACATGACAGGAGTCAAACTTCCCAGTTCATTATCAGGTGACAATTTGACATTGCCAAGTCTTAAGCTAAACCTAAGAAGGTAAGGTTGTCAATTTATACGTACCTATGTTACTAAACTTAGAGGTTTTATGTAGCATAAAAAAGTCTTATATTTCAGAAATCAATTTACGTAATTAACAATGACGACAGAGACAAACTTTAATAATTCTTTGCAAATAGAACTTATTCTACTGTTAAGATTTTAATTAAAGTAGACCGGGAAAACTATAAGTATAAATTGTATGTAACATAGAGGCAATAGTTCAGATCAAAGAAAAAGAGTAGTAGTAGTTACTAATGGTTTGGATTTATTTTTTGTCGTCTTATTAAACGTATGTAATAAATATACATACGTTTAATAAGACGACATGTGAAATAAAAATTATAAGAGCAATAAATTGACTCTAAGGCACAACGAAGTTTGCCGGGGCAGCTAGTTTAATTATAAAATCTGCCTAGCAACTATCCTTACAGGTTTACCAATACAATAGTGCGGTTCTTTTCAATCTAATTATAAATACTAACTTATTATTAATATTTACAATTTCTACAAAATCCAGTAATATCCGTGATAGTAAAAATAGTCAATTTAAAAAAAAACATTGTGGAGCTTGTGGGTATTTAACAGCCTCAACGGTCGATCGAAGGTTAAGCAGCGCTTGATCTGAGGTTGGTCTGTATGATGGATGACCATTCATTACATAATCAAGATTCATACGTGCCTCGGAAAACACGTGAAGCCGTTGTTCCCAGCTGTCATTTGTAGATAGAATCTATGACAGTCGTTACAGATAGTCAGAAACTCGAAAATCTCGCAACCAGTTTAACTAAGGGGTATTTTACTCAGTAACTGGGTTGTGGAGCTCAGAGCTAGTCGCTCCATGTATAATAACACCGGTTTTAAGCTGCATCCGGTTAAACTGAAAGCCGA
This sequence comes from Euplexia lucipara, assembly GCA_921972225.1. Taxonomy (NCBI): domain Eukaryota; kingdom Metazoa; phylum Arthropoda; class Insecta; order Lepidoptera; family Noctuidae; genus Euplexia; species Euplexia lucipara. The sequence goes on from OV179156.1 coordinate 20,114,617, forward strand.
CCCTAACATACTTGTAGTTGGGCAAAGGCTAGGCAGATGATGAATTATTAAAAAAAAGAAACATTAAAATTGACTAAATGCTGAGCCCAACATAGTTAGGAAAGGCTTAGCACAAGATGATGACTAGACTAAAGTAAGTAAGTTCTCATATTTTTTCATAATCTTAACGTCAATAAAATACCACACTTTCTCCAACAAAATGTGAATCACGTAACGTACAAGGAAAACAAAACAGATCTGTTGAAAAATGCAGGCTTACACAAACATACGTCGACACAGACGAGCCATTGACACACATCCACTATGGCTGCCTAGACAAGAGCCGTCGTAACATGCTCTTCAACGTTCAAAACGACGGTATATTTCTTATTACCTTCACTGCTTTAATATGGGCTACCTTCACGATTTAAAAAGTTCTAGTTTTTAAAATGTTTAAGCTTTTTATAGTTTCAACCTTTTCTTTTTTGTATTTGAACATTACAATGTTTTAGTTTTTTAATTGGGACCAGCCCGTCAGATATTCCCACCATTGTCTATACTCATATTGGAAGAATCGACAGTGGAAAACCACCATAAGATCGTCGTGTCAATTAAGTTTTTTTTTCAATAATATATAAACCAGGTCCTGACCGCACTCAAGCACTAACGCCTAAAATAGCACTTACTATTAGGTGGGATCGCAATCCCACCTGATGGTAAGGAAAAAAAGAAAGAAAAAACATTTATTGCCAACAGTTTGAGACGCGCACAGTAAAAACATAATAACACAATGAAAAAACACAAAAATGGCATGTCTCACGGTTGCGCCATAAAAGCGATCTCAGCGGTAATGCTAGACAGCAGCTGAGATGCTGTCTGACGCTGGTTTTCAAATTCACCTACAGGGACAAGTGACGGATGAGTAACATTACTTAGGTACTTTTCTTTGGTAAACATTGATGCATTAATTGATGTTTCAGCGCACTAGTTAATTAAGAGCCTATTTATTCACTCTAGTCTTGAAAACACCTACTTAGCAGCCGGAAAATTATATTGTATTTAGGTACCACAAAATTCCTACTTCTCATTTGTATAAACACAAATCCCGATTTGCATGGTAATCTACAATTAAGTGGGAAAGACAATTCCATAAATACACCAGGAACCAGAGTGCAATCAATTACTGAATCAATCGCTCTGATTGAGCGTGAAATTGGGTCGTCGAAGTCACCTTAACCTCAAAGTACGGCTGCGGCGTTGTGCTACGGGTCGTCAACTTTCTGAAAATAAGCTTAAAATTAATTGACTTATACTGTGACAGAATATTCATTTTGGATTATTTATTCAATGGCACACAAATAATGATAACTCACTTCATAAATGGTAAAGGAAAACATCGTGAGGAAACCGCCATGACATAAAGAGCGCCAACTGCTATGATTCTTACATACATTACTTCTTTTGCTTCGTTTACATTCATACATTACGGCACACCTGACCTATCTGAAGGACATCACCAATAAAGTATACCTATGTATGTTCTTCTAAGACGACCTCTCCTGGCGTTTCCACTTACATCTGCCTTAGGTTAGGTTAGGTTAGGTTTAACGGGCAGGTGTCCGCAACTCCACGACCAAGCGCGTATTTTGCGTACGGGTGAGAATATGCCCTATTCCATCCATCCTAGCTCCTCGAGGAAGGCCAGCAGCGGTTTAACGCTACTGGCGATCTCTCGGAGGGTACCTGGGTTTCCGAAGAACTTAGCCCTGTATGCGGCAACCACTGGACAGTTGAGAAGCACGTGCGATGCCGTCTCGTCCACCTCGACACAAGCTCTGCACAGTGGGTTGTCTGTAACTCCTAATACAAAGAGGTGTTTGTGTAGTTTTTTTGTGGTGTGGCCTGTTATGGCAGCTGTGAGTAGTCGCAGCTGTTGCTTAGTCAGCCGGAGAACCTGTCTCGTGAAACGGCTATCAATTGTGGGAAGTGCTTCCCTGGCTTGCCTGCACTCACTTTGGTCCGACCATAGCTTGTCGTGTTGATCCCTGGTGCGTTTCCTTACCAGGGTGCGTAGGTATCCGAAGGGTAGTGGTACAACAGGTTCAGGTCCCATTGCCACCATGCTTGAACCACGTCTGGCGAGTTCATCAGCGGCGTCATTGCCGCGAGAGTCGCTGTGTCCTTTGATCCATTGAATGGTTACTTTATTGAAGGTACCCACCTGATTTAGTCGGTGATGGCATTCGTTTAAGAGTCCCGAGTTGGTTGTGTAGCTATTTAGGGCTTGCAGGACTGACATGCTGTCCGACAGTATGCGGATCGAATGGTCCTGTACCTTCCTTGCTGTGATAGCTGTGGCCGCCAGTGAAATGCCCAAGCATTCGGCCTGGAAGACCGTGTTGTGGGCCCCCAGCGGTGTAGCTATGTGTATGTTGAAATCCTCCGAGAAGATACCAGCACCCGTACCAGTACCTGTCTTGGATCCATCCGTGAAGATTCGCAGTTCTGTAGGGCGTAACCCCTCGCACCTGTGATCCTCGTGGAGTTGAATTTTGTATTTTTTATCAAATATGAATTGCTTACCTTTTGCCTTATAAATACCTTTCGTTAGTCGCCTCTCATTCATCTTCTCTACGTGACCAAAACATCTAAACGTAGGTACTCTTTTCGATTTTTGTGACTACATCTGCTTTTAAACCACAACGTTGATTAATCACATCATTCCTAAATCAATAATTTATTGCTGCACTACACATATCATCCAGTCAACAAAAAAACTAGTACCTACTTAAAACAAAATATTATTATCTTCTCAATCTATTATTTAGTTAAGATACGAACACAACAAACTAACAGTTTCTATCTAAGTATGTATAAGCGAAAAAAACAACGCATTTGTATAATAAAGATTGGTACTGATTTGCTGAAAGAAACCAGTTCCGAAATCTAACATGCTTAATTTTGTTGGCGTACACAATTTTGCTCGAAGTTTCTCGGTTAAATCTACAGGAAGTTCCAACAAAAGCTGTTCCAGAACAGCGAAGATCCGAACTACCTTCAACTATTCAGGACCAAACACAGTTTGATTGTTCCTAGCTGACCTAGGAGGAATCACCCAAAAACCAACTACTAGAACTAGGGCAAGAACGCTTGTTTAAAGCTTGTTTTGAATACAATATTATTTTACTTTTGAGATTTCATTCATTTTGGTGATTAATATTGCGCTTGCTTCATACGTTACAACGGGTTGATGCTAACGTCAATTCGATCAATTTTAAAATTGGGAATTCAACCATTTTGAAATTGTTCCATCTGGCGTTCGTTAAAAATACAACAATGCACATGTTTTTAAACGACATTGATGAAAAAAGAATGAGGTTATACTTTTTTTCGTATCTTTTTTTTGCAAAACAATTTGTTTTTCTTTTTAATTATTCCAAATGACTTAGGTGTTAAAAACGTCAAAGTCGTTCAAATTCACGTTCCTTTTCTGTCAAGCATTCGTGCTAGTCACCCAGGAAGGTCATTCACAATAATAACTTCCAAGAAACAATGGTAGCTAACTATCGAAGTTTAAATATTCATCAAATACCTTATATCTGTCGCAGGGACGTTGGAACGGGCAAAGTTTCCGTGGAATCCTGGCAAACGACATTAGGCGAGTGCCGGAGGATCCCTGATTTGTAACTTTGCCAAAGTAGGCCGGGATTGGGAATTAATTGTCTTTTAGGCCTGTTCAGAAGACTTTCTGCCGGTTTCTTGCCGATTGTAAGTGTCAGCAAAATTAATTCTTCTGTTCTTAAGAGCGATTTGACTTAGCATTTTTATTTTTTACCATTAATACCAAAACTACTGTGGTATTCTGTACAAATCTCACGATCTCTCAATCACTCTGACACATGCTGAGCTGGACTCCCATTTGGTGTAGCCTTGATACGCACACCGCGCACTGCGTATGATTCAATACTCATTGTTTTATCTCTTTTGTATTTTGTACACAAAACACACTGACAATCGTCAGTGTGTTTTGTGTGTACTAAATAAATGTTTTGTCTATCTATCTATCTGTTTATCTAAATCACCACGTGAAAGTGTAGGTGAATTGATCTTAAATTCCAAACTAATGCTAGGCAATAACAGTTCACTAGATTGTTACTAAATTGAGCGGCTGGTCAAGTTCTAACGTGAATACGTGACTTCATTTTTTGGTAATTTATTGACTATCCGAAACTTTTTGCACCATTAAAATTAACTGTTTATAGGCCTTAGATATTTTCTACTAGTCTAGTTGAGTGTACCTACTTTCCCTTCATATATGTATTTTCGAAGTTTATCTTAGCCAATATGTACCTCTGTGGAATAAAAAACTCCTAAAGAATCTAAAGAGACTTATAAGTTTACGATCGCCAATTTTCCTTGAGCGTTTAAATGATAAAAAAAGATTTATTTTGTAAAAAGGTTTTCACAAACACTTTAACACGTCATTTTTTAACTAGTGGATGAAATTGGAGTTTCACTATTTGACTACTCTGAGAAGAAACACCGAAAGAAACTCAGAGGTCATAGTCTCTTATAAAGTCCAGACATTATCTCGGTCAAATCATGACCATGCAGATGAGATGGTCTTCTGGGCGTTTGTTGCCTTTTCTGTATGAGAAGAGGCCTTAGCCTTATGGGGGAAAGCTGGTATAATTGTTTATTATTCATTTTTTCAATTAAAATAACTACAATTTGGTAATTACTACTCCGAAACTAAATTTGGTAAAAATATTCTTGTTCCATCTTTGATACATGCTGCATTTATAAACTAACATATTAATATTCACCATACATACATCCAAAAACTTACTAATTATTCTGTATTAAAAGACGTACCCAAAGTATTTCCATAGAACCAGAAGTTAAGATTTAACATCTGAAAGACGCAATTTCAATTCCAAGCACTTACAAAAATCGTGAGATATTTACATAAAATTTACTGGAAATTAGTAAAATTGTTACCCATTTAGCGTTAAAATGTGGCTTAAAAAACTTCACTTGGCAAACAGCACTTCTGTAACAAAAACTTTTCTAGGGAAAACTAAAGAAATAAGATAACTGCGAGAAAACAAAGAGAAAAGATATTGCGAGATGTCTTTCAAAGAATAACTCTTATTGTGTTCTGGCATAAAACATACTATTACAGACTGGGGTAATAGTTTTTATTATTGCTATTAGGACATCAACTGCCTAGCCTTTTTCCCAACTGTGCTAGGTTTGGCTTTATACCAGTCAGGGGTTGCGAAAGAATCATTCGCTCTCGTGACCCCAGCGCACATGTGAGACGGAACATCGGGGTAGTTTTCAGTCAGTATCAGTCTGTCAGTCCATGAGTGTTTTCCACCCAGACATAAAACCTAATTACTGGACCGCCTCGTTGGTCTAGTAGTCGCAAGCGCTACTGCTAAGCATGAGGCCCGTAAAGTCATATTGAATTTCTCAGTAGCGTCCTGGAGTCTTGATTTGTGCCCGATTGATGGAAATATAGATACTAGCTTCGATTAAAAGAGTGGCTTGTAGCTAAATAAAAACATGCTAGGGTCGATCGAATGTTGAGCGACTCTTGCCGAGGTCGTACCGTAGATGGTGACCTTCATAATTTCTTAACAATAAGAATTTCGTTACGGGTAGTCACAAGCCTGAAAGTTTGATGCTTAGACGAAGCAGAATCTAATATTGTTATGTTTTGTTGTTTTAAATTAGAAAACTTGCAATGAATTAACGTGGTTTTATTGAGAGATTCCACTACTACCATAGAGTAATAAACAATTATAGTGACGTACATACTTAACTATTAGTGTTGTGCCAATCGATATTAAGGATAAGGTAATACTTACTACAACATGGTTCATACAAAATACGAGCTTAACCCTCAAATAATAAAACAAACACTGCTCCATTTGATTAAATTGCAATTTACCGTTTAATTAACACTACTGCTTATTGGAATCGAATTAGCATCAAATGGGACCGATGACTATTAAATGGTTATCAGCTGTGCCCTGCCATGTTTATTACATTGTGGGTTTATTACTTCATGCCACATGTGTGCTGTGAACCGCTTATTGGCCTTACCAACTTCAGTCAGGATTTGTGCCCGATCGATGGGAATAGGCTTACCTCTATTACATTTAGGGTTAGGCAAAGGTGTATCAGCAGTACACCCACAATTCCGATGTAATAGGGGGTGAGCCTTTGGATCTGGATTTGTACCTGATTGGTAGCAATCAGGCACAAATCAAACAAACAAACAAACTAAACCAACTTGCCTGCTGCGGTCTTCCCGTCCGATTATAATATAGGTTTCTTCAAGGCTAGAGTGTATACAGGGTGTCTCATTCAAATCGGTCAGTATGGGAACGTCTGAAACTATAAGACAAACGAAGATCTATTCTGAGGAACCATGTCATCGATTTTAATAACAAGAAAAACTGCATTCATACATTTTAAAAAACATCTGTACTCCGTTCGGGAATCGAACCCGGTGATTTTGAAAAAAAACCTACTTTATTTCTATTTAGATATTGATTGTGTAGGTCTTAAGCAGTCAATGTTTGTATGAAACATGATGTCTAAAATTAATAAAATGCATTGTTTCCACATACTTTAATTTATTTTAGTAGGTGCTCGAAGTGACAAAAAGTCTTCAAATTAATTTGTGGTTCAAAAATGCATAGTATCGAAGATATCTTCAATCGTAACTAATTTAGGTCAAACTAAGACTCATTGATAGGTAAATACGAGTACGAGTACCTAATTCATTTTTATTCTAACCAATCAATCATATTTTAAGCTAAGAAAATGTGACGTTGCGATATTTTACGTAAGGGTGTTTTACATTAATAATCGTGACTCTATTTTGAATGGAAAATGGAAACAAAAAATAAATAATTATTTAATAAATTGAAATTTTATTTGTAATTCATATACCTACCAGTTGATTCTTTTATATGGTCTTATTCACACTCTAGAGATATGGGATATCAAAAAGTACAGGTTGCATATAGGCACTCTGCCTACGGTCTATCCCAAAAACACGTGAGAAAAGTGGGTTAAGTCCAGAGTGAATAAATTGTGTTAACGCTGAAAAAATATTTATCCACCTGTTGCTAGCTAGCTTCTATTGTTCTACAGTAATGGACGAAACTATGTGCGAATTGTTTGACTAGGGTAGTTACGTGTTAATTTCGAATGGTCTGAGTATGTTTTTTCTTTATTTATATTTTTGTTTTTCTTTTAAAGGCTCTTTCTAGACTTTGCATAGCATCGTTACACTTACAGCCTCCTTCTTCTGCTAGGCCTTTTCCCTTTTCTTTTGGGGTTGGCTCTCCTTGTTTTAAGGCGCCAAGACAGTCAGCCTTGGACTGTTTGTTCATCCACCTGAACTCGTTCCATGTCTTTGACAATTGTCCACCAAGTGGCCTGTGGTCGTCCTTTGTTACACTCACAGTCATCATCATCATCATCATTTCAGCCATAGGAAGTCCTCGCCTCCCCTATAGATCTCCAACAAACCGGTTGGAAGCGGCTCGCATCCAGCGCGTTCCCGCGGCCTTAATGAGGTCGTCTGTCCACCCTGTGGGTGGACGTCCTACGCTGTGCTTGCCGAGACGTGGCCTCCACTCGAGAACCTTTCGACCCCATCGGTCATCACACTCACAGTGTTGATTTTAAAATAAACTTTAACTTTTAGGGTTCGTTTTGGCATTCCTTTCTCAGAGATCAGTCAGATAGGAAGTGGGGAAAAAAAACAATAGGTATAATAATATTAATGACTTTGTTGGATTTCAACCGTCCGTCTTTGTACATTTTTGTTTACGTGTGCTTTAAGTTTTAATGATTTAATAAATAAACTCGGTAGTGGAGAGCACGCCAAGCGCAGTGTAGGACTTCCATCCACTAGGTGACCAGACGATTTGATGAAAACCACAGGATTGCGTTGGATGCAAGCCGCAGATGCGGTAAAGCTACGCATAGATTTCCAATCTATGCGTAGCGTTTGCTTACTGGCTTTTATTCATATCATGCCATACGTAATTAAGAGACACATTTATTAAACCGGATCGCAATCCCCCTATTCTTTTCACAATCGTCTGCATTTTAATCTCAGTGTCATCATCTGCCTAACCTTTTGCGAAATATGATGGGGTTGGCTTCAATTTTGATTGAATGCAGCTGAGTACCCAGTGGCTAACACGATACCCCTTGGTTAAATGTTTATCAACTTCGAGTTTTTGACTACCCGTAAAGATTGACAAAGATATACGAATGACAGCCGAGATCAAAGACTTAACATGCTTTCCGAGGCATGGAGAAGTCTTGGTGCTAGTGGAACTAGTGGTCACCCATCTACGGACCAACCTCGTCAAGTGTAGCGTCGTTGACTTAATGTCCTATGTCCCCTAGATGGGCAGAGGGCGTCCACAGATATCTTCCATCGCGATCGGTCTTGAGCTTCACGCTTCATCTGGCTCCACGTCAATCCGATGCTCGCCGCTTCTGCCAAAACGGTGCGACACCAGGTTTGTCGGGGACGGCCACGCTTCTTTTTCCCTTGGGGATTCCAGTCCAACGCTTGTTTAGGTATGTGGTCGGGGTCCCTTCGGAGCGTGTGGCCAATCCATCTCCACTTGCGATGCTTGATCTGGTCGTCGATCGGGCTCTCGTGGCATCTCTCCAGCAGTTCAACGTTGGAGATGGTCTCGGGCCAGTAAATTCCGAGAATGCGTCGAAGACAGACGCCAAATCCAAGTTTTCAAACTTGGATTTGGCGTGAGATGTCCTTTGAGACCTTCCACGATTCGCACCCGTAAAGCAGCACGGACTTCACATTGGACCCGAAAATCTTAAGTTTAATCCTTCGGGTCAGTTTCCGCGACTGCCAGACAGGTCTCAGCTGCGCGAAGGTAGCTCGGGCTTTGGCGATCCGTGAAGAAACATCCTCTTCACTGCCTCCAGTCTCTGCCACGACACTTCCGAGGTACGTGAATTTGTAGACGCGTGCCACTGCCTCTGTTCCAATCAGCAACGGTGATATATTCTTCACACCAGTTCAAGCGTAGCGTAACCTAACTTATTATTTAGCCACAAGCTCTCTCAGTATCAATCTATCAAAAATAAATTTCTGTCATTGACTATCGCTTAGATTTTTGAGAGATTATGATTAATTACGGGAATTGAAAATCACGTGATCTGGTTTTATGGGACTTGATCACTGCCTCTGCTACTAAACCCTATAAACACAAAAGAACAAAGACATTACAGCTGTTTGTTCTCGCATTTCGTGGAACTTCCCATTACGCCTCTCTATAACTTCACACGGCAGCAATTCGGTAATACCAAGCGCCTGCGCAAAGATTTTTGTGACAGACGCGACATTCAGTTTTAAAGTAAAAAAAATAGTTGTTTGTATTTATTTTACACAATGAATGCTAGCTGATGCGGCCGCGCCTTGCTGTGGATGACGTCAGAAGTTAAATTACACTTCCCAGCAATGAAGTGGCGTAGGGCGGGTTTTTCGGGGACTGTTTTATGTAGTTTTGACGTTTAAAAGTGCTGATCCTCGGGTTTAATTTGAATAAATGACTTGTTATTTTGATTTTCATCATCAAAATCATCAATGATCATCATTAAAGGAAGTTGAAATATTGGGTAAGTTGTTTTGGAATTTGTTAAGGACAAACATTGTGACAGGAAATTTGATTAAAGAAGAGGAACATGAATGCAGGACCGCGTATATTTTCACTTACTTATTTCCAAAATTGGTGAACGTTTTCTCCCGTTACTTCTTTTATTAATGTTTCTTTCATAAACTGGTATCCTGTGATTGTACAGAAACTTTTGTCTAAACCATGAACAATTCAACAGTGTTCATAATATTATTTTTAATTTATTACAAATGATTTAAATTTGATGTCAGACTCAGACAAAAACGAAAGGCCATCATAAAAAGTCTTGTTAATTAAACCTTCAAAAGAATGGTCCAATAATTCGACATTAATATTAATTGAAAGTATATTTTAAGCCTACTTAAAATAACAAAAAATGCCTCAGTTAAAAGTTCTAATGGCGTTTTAAATTTCGACGAAGTGATTACACGTCAATGTCTGACTGATCACTCAATGGTAAAAATTTAAAATTTTACCACAACTAAATCATTTAGAACTTAAAGGTCAGATGCGTAGTAGGTACTCGCAACTCGCATGCGTGCAGCTATTGTATTGTTATGTAAAATTATCCCTCGAAAATGCAGGTGTTTATGTTGATGCAATAAACATTTCTATTTTTATTTTATTTATAGATTACCTCCAACGAACATCCTTTAATAATATACCTATAACTATATTAGTATGTACAGATAAAAAATACACAAACCTGGAATCAAATTGATCAACTGTGTCTCATTAGATGTGGAAGCTAGGGGCGGGTTGCTGATCTAGTATCAACAATTGGTGAAACAAAGGCTTGTTTACTGATTGCAGTTTCAATATTTAACAATATTAAATTATAATAATTATATTATTTTATAATATTTAACATTGTTATTTAGGTTCAATAGGTACCGGATGGATTGTACAGAGAAGGATTAGTGGAAGTAAAATATCATAGCTGACTTATCGGAATTCACCCTGATACCGCTATAGAAGCAAAAAAGGTTGAATGTTTTAAATGAAACAGTCTATCTCTGGTCGAAATTAACACAAATCATGACTGGTACTACCAGGTACAGGTTCAGTTGCACATTGCGAAAAAAACACTTATCTATTTGCTGTATGGACTCGTCCCAAATTTCCTTTGAAAGTAGTAAGGGTAGTAAGGTGCCTACTACGTCAAAAATCCGTCGCCACGTCAACCAGCCCGGTGACTTGCCATTGGTCGACTGATGCGCCATGTTGACAGTAAGACACGTTTATTCGATACAAACTACACAGATTTATTTAAATATTACTTTTCAATGTATTCGTTTTTACACTTATTACAGTATTTGCGATTTATTTTGTATTTAAAAATATTTATTATGTTTATTTTATTTACCCTCGTCCGTGTGCCACTGCGGGGTGCCAAATGAAAACCAGCGCTGGGTGTCTGACGCCCAGCAAATGCTGAGATGGTAACCCTTTCGGCATGGGCACGCTCAGCGCAATTTGTGTCCTGCTATTTATTACTTCTGTTTTCTTTGTTGCTGTGCGCTTGTGTCTGTGATGAATAAATATTTTTCTATTCTATTCTTTTTATTCTAAGGGATTTCATTTTTTGGCAGAAAAAAATGCTTCCAAAATTGACTAGGTTTTACCAAGAGTGCGTATTACCAAAATCATAGATCTCAGAAAGGCAAGATCAATGCCTTTACGGCAAATATTTATTTCGCGTATTAAATGATAATCTATGAATAATCTATTACTTACTATATATACTACTGAATTGTGTGATTGTTTCCCTGTTTAGCGAATCGATCGACAGATGGTATACGAGTATGAACGTAAACGAAACAAGAGAAGTGTGTAAAAATTTTAGAAAATGGCAGTCAGTAGTTTCTTACTAGTCGGGAAAAACGTGGTACTTAGTATATGTTTTTAAACACACAAGTTAATACACTTTAGGTAGACAGCACTTACAAATATATTACAATATAATATATTGATTGAGCTACAACTCCAGTTACTTCACTGATCAGGATCCCATGAGTCCAAGATGGCCCATGAGTCCAAGACGGAGGCCCGTTATAAATATTGAGATCACATCTACAAAAATTGTTTTAATCTATGACGTGCCGTATCGAACGAAACCCATTTCCCGTGACGGGAATGAAGTGAAGAAAATGTAGTCGCCTCTGTATCGACGATATCGGAAACAAATGAGTTTAGTTAGTACGCGGCGCCTGGCTCCCGGTTAGGGCTGTACTGAAATTGAACGGCGTAAAGGGATTTTAGGGCTGTACTATCTGATTTTGGGTGTATTTGAATATGTTGATGTGCGATGGCAAGAGTTGTCCTGACGTTGAATTTTTGGGAATAAAAATGGATCAGGTTATAAATAAAGAGTTGGGCAAAGCCGTGTAATATCACCAATAGGAATTACACGAAGAATCTACATGCAGCCGTCTCTAAGAAAACCAAGACAAGGAGACTGATCGGTAAAAGTAACTGTTTCACTGCCGAGCGAACGGCACTTCTCCTACAGAACAAAGCATTTTAATAAATTGATCATCATACTTTATCGAAGCTGATTGTCGATTTGAGACTTATGTAAAAGACCAGATTTCTTTACGATGTTTTTTGTCGTAACAGATGTCAATAATGTCTAAAGTAAACTAGGAAAATACTAGCGGTCTACTAAATACATTGTCCTACCCGAACGTTGATCTTGAAACCGAAAATAGCGGTCCCTACCGGGTCCAATTGTGAATCATATATTGCAAAGTTTAATTACGATCCGTTGTAAAAAATGTTACCGATGTAAAGAAACTTTAAAGTAGTATAACTAATTCTTCAGAATATGACATGGGTTATAATGGGCTATTTTAGTTTTTAGTCCCTCATCTAGATAACAAGAAAATATTCGAAACATATTTTTTTCTTTTTCAAATTGATGGAAAACTGCTTAGATTAAGCGCATTAAAGTTGAGGAGTGGGGGCTTGTAACGTCATTAGCTAGCATAAACTGTACTGGCTAGTGACGTCATGCGACGTTTTAACTCGATGTATTGCCGTTATTTTTTTAAATAACGTGAAAAAAGAAAAAATACGTGTCGAGTAATTTCTTGTAATCTAGATGAGGGACTAACAACTAAGATTTTGTCAAATCGCCCATTAACGTAGACATTAAGATACATACAAAAACGGCCACGGAGGTGCCTGCTAGTTGTAAATAAAAAACGTCGACATACAATGGACCAGTCCATTGAAAGCCAAAACTCTACCTCCATTATGTACACCACCGGGACACATACCTACAGAAATGTAAATAAATGTTAATTTTCATTGCACTCGGAAGGAATTTAGAACGAGCGCTAATCAATTTTTACGACACCTTAAAAGGGTTGCAAACGACCGCAGCTGCTCGAATGGTTTATTGTCACGCAAAATGGCGAATGTCAGCTGTTATTGTTATTGTAAGTGCAGAGAAATTAAGCTACCCCAATGTCTCAAATTTCTTTGATAGTTTTTCAAATTGAATTGAACATGAACGTTATTCTGTTTGCAGTAAAACAGAATAACGTTCATGTTCAATTTTATTGCACACCGCACACTGTATCATTCATCGCTCATTGTTTTCTCACTTTTGATTTTGTATTGTGTGTTTGTCTGTGTCTTTTGTGTGTACTAAATAAATGTTTTATCTATCTATCTAATTGGGAAAACTTGATAGTTTGACACCTGTACACTTAACTTGACAAATCAAAAAATTCATCCAATTGATTTGTTTAATCAATCTTAACTGAGGCCATAGTCATGATCTGTCGAAAGTAAATACCATTAAACCTGAATTTGTAATGTTGAATTTAAACCTGATCATACCATTGCTTTATTCCACATCGCTACTAAAACATTAAATCTACAAGTTCAACAATCAGGTAATGGATGAGAATATAGAGATATGTAACTACCAAACGTTCATTATTGACTTTTCGATACTTTATCACTTTCCTTTAGATAAGTAGGTATTGATCTATCAAATAGTGAGATTTCCATTATCAGACTTCGATCAAGGAGTGTACTAGATTACCGATGAGTGCATCATAATCACCAAGAAATTAAGACCTCAAAAAAAACAAAACACTATCAACCTGTTGCTGTCCCTCTGCAGCGCAAAGGCCTCTTCTCATAGAGAGAAGGCACGATCATTGTCACCACGCTTGCTTAAGGCGGATTGGCGACTACAAACTTATATTAACTAGGTATAAGTTTTCAAGTTTCCTCACGATGTTTTCCTTCCCCGATGTCAATGATGTGTTATATACACATAGAAAGCCACCACCTCGTGCACGACTATTTATAAATAGAGAATAAATAAAAAAGTTGTAATTTATAACAACTTAAATATTACAACTTTCACATTGGTCCCAAACTAAGTACTAGAACTTGTGCTATGAGTACTAGACACTGATAAACATACTTATATATTTATATATACATATATGTTACACCCAGACACAGAATCAATAACTGTGTTCATACCAGAAATATTTGTCATGGGAGAAAATCGAACCGAAGAGCTCCGGCACAGCCAGGGCCACAAACTACTAGACCAAGCCAGTCATATAATAAAATAGTTATGCAACATTGGTTTTTCAACTTAAATTAAGTACCTCCTCCTTTTCTGTAAGTCGGTTAAAAAGACAAACCACAACAAACAATAATGGAATAATCTATCTTAATATCTACAATACAAAGTAAACTTGGTAACCGCAAACCGCTGATACGGTGACTAACATATACACATGCGGACTAACTAACGTACTATATGTAGCTACATAGTTGACGTTAGATCATAACATGAAACTTGGGGCGATTTATCATAAAACGCCGTACGCACGTGGAGCGCGCCTCGCTATGTACGAACTATGAGTATAGGTCACATAGATAGCGGGCGATTCACAAGAGCGTTAGCGTTTAAAGTTTAACTGGGTAAACATTGTGGAAAAAATCATCGGGCTCTGAAGGTAAACCACTTTTAATTCTGAAGATAGATTATTTTACTAAAAAGAAACAATAATTGATATTTAAAAAGAAGTAAATCGTATTCACAGATTGCCGACAAGCACATTTAAACCGGGGAAAAAGAACCAACCAGACAAGGATAAAGCCTCCATTAAACATTTTGTAAGGTCGGGTGTTTAGGAGACAAATGAAACGAATGAGGTTCGAGAATACACTGACTATATTGGAATAAAGATACCTTATTATATACCTTACAACTACTACATCACACCTTCCCCTTTATTTAAAAAAATAATAATTTTACACGATTATTATTTTTAAGTTTTAATATGGTATACCTGCGCAGGGTATATTGTTAATCATATTATAAATTTAACCTAATTATGTCTTAAGACTACATCGTAATATTATTATAACATAAGAATATAATATTCCAAATTAATATACATGACACTGGAGTGGCCTATTTAGACGCCGACTACTGTTACAGGCAGGGTCGCCATGTAAGGTCGGGTGTTTAGGAGACAAATGAAACGAATGAGGTTCGAGAATACACTGACTATATTGGAATAAAGATACCTTATTATATACCTTACAACTACTACATCACAATTTAATCTTAGAAATGAAAAAAATGGTAAAATCTCAAATTTATAAAAACACAATTGCACTCGCGGTCTTGCACCGCAAAAAAAATAAATTGTTCTATTTTTTAAAAACTAATCATCAGAACGTCTCTTCTAAGAAATAAATGTGCATTGAAATATTATAAACCATTAAACCTACCTAAATAAGCAGGCACAGTGTTTTAACAAATTCCTCCGAAACGGCTTGACCGATTCTTATGAAATGATTCAATATTCAGTAGGTCTCAGAATAGAACGTTAACTAATAAAAACTAAGTAAAATTATTAAATTGATTTTAAGACCGAACGTGTTAATGTGTGTGTGTGTTACTGTATCTGCTGGTGAATCTAGTAAAAGTGACGCCGTGAAGTGAACTGTCAAAGCCTAGCATTTTTACGGAATGACAGCTAAATTTGCCTACATTTTA
This sequence comes from Euplexia lucipara, assembly GCA_921972225.1. Classification (NCBI taxonomy): domain Eukaryota; kingdom Metazoa; phylum Arthropoda; class Insecta; order Lepidoptera; family Noctuidae; genus Euplexia; species Euplexia lucipara. The sequence goes on from OV179156.1 coordinate 20,130,349, forward strand.
CCTACATTTTCACGTAGTGATTAATACAGAATAGCACTGCTGGTCAGTGGTATGCCCGCTATTCGCTTCCACTAAAACCACCTCCTAACTAGGTCATCGATTTAGCGGTTAACGCCTTATAATAATTCACGTATTCAAGCCCGCTGATTGGTCGACAGCCATGCATGGGATGAAATGGCTTAATGTGGCATTCTTTGTAATGGTGTATAAGCTATGAGGTGTTATGAAAGTGTGGGTATAATTAGCTCATTCATTACGGTTTTGGGGTTAAACGAGGTTGTTTGTGTATTTAACCTAATGACTAAGGGGACGGTTATAATTGTTTAGCTTTGTTTGGGTTTAATCTTGGCCGTCAGGTTGGATTTGAATTCTAGTGTGAGCAGAAAAGGGTAAAAAATTAATAAGTGAAGTTTGACCGATAAAACAACGTTTTGGTTCAAAAGAACATGATGTAGTCACTTAAATTAAAGAAAGTATGTTTAAGTGGTTGGGTAGCGTTAAAAGGCAACTGCAAAAGTTTGTATAGATGTTTGTGATTCTTTCACGCAAAAACTTCTGAATGAAATTTAATGAAGCTTCACAATAATGTAGCTTATACATCAGAATAAAACATAGACTATAATATACACAGTTAATGTGATAATTTTATCGTCTAAAATGTAACGATAAGTGTAAAGTAAGTAAGAAGAATTTCTACCATCTGTGAGCTTTTTTCTGGCGTCCTTGTCCTGCGCAGACGAAGTACCAGCGGGTACCAGCTAGTAAATCATAATATTAACAATGTGTAAGTGACAACGTTGCAGTTAACTTTATTATCCACAAATAAACATATTTAAAGAATAAGGAGTAGCGACTAGATGACATTACCAAAATTAATAATCATTATAAAACAAATAAATACATTAAAACAATAGTGACACTTAGCTAAAACTACAAAACCAAATCATTCCAATGACAGTTGATAACCGACTGAGAAACACAATCTATCACCATTGCAATTTCGTCACCCCAACCCAAGCTTAACGTGGTTAATATTAAATGATCCAAAAGTTGAATAGACCATTTTGACGTTTTGCGTTCTCGCTGGCCATTTCTTTGGCTTTGTACCGCTTTAAATGGGCAAGTTTAGGTTTGTTTTTTGTCCGCCATTATGATCGTTGGGCTAATTCTTTGGGCCTATCTCGGGCCGACCGCTCGTAGGATATATTAGGGTTGGCTCAAACTTGCTCGTTCATAAATAAGGGGTGTCGGTAAGCACTTTCGTTTGTTTTTGTGATGAGTCTACTCATTGGGTTAGTGGCATGTTTATTTTTTACACTTTTGTATTTTTTTAAGTTGCTGTTCAATATCAAAGTAAATTAATGGATATCTAGATATTACAAATGATAAATCATTTGTAATATCTAGATATCCATTAATTTACTTTATTAAACCAATTTGAAATGAAACATTTTTTTCTGACATTTAAATATTCTTAATACGTATTTATAAACTAACTAATAACTCAAAGTAATAATTTATTTCAATTAGACTAATAAAAGGCACTTTTGAACGCTAAACAAAAAAAAGATTATAGTATTCCCTTCAAAAGGTAGTTTTGTAAGGAGAAGAATGGGCAAGAAACTCCATACTTACTCTTTTCAAATAAGTTTACAATTCTTTACAAACATTAATCAGATTATATGTGAGGACGATGCACCTAAAAAGAACTATACTGAGATAGGTTTCAATAATAAGTTAAATACCAAATATTGGCTGTTGGTATTCAACTGCATGAAGTTAGACTTGATCCCGATGCCGACCCAAACATAGCAGGGAAAACGGCTAGGCAGATGATAAGTTCCTGCGACAGAATTCACTCAACTGAGCCCTATAAGTGAGCTTAAATCGTCCGACTTACGTAAGCACTCAGTACCTACATTTTGTCGGCAAGTCCACAGTACCTAAGTAGCCTATGAATACATCCCACGCTTCATTTAACGCCGACTCGACTTCAGCAGAAAATATCTTGTTTTGTCACGAAATATTCTTCCATATTTGTTGGTATTAACTTTAAGATAAGCTGAACACGGTATTTTATTTGGCAACATTTTTAATATTATATTTTGTGTGAATAAATATTATTATGAACGCTCTTATTTAGGTTCTTTGCATTTTTTTTTGTTTTCTTAGGTACCTAATTATAATAGATCTAGATATCTCTGTCCTTAAAATTATAAAGAGTATTTATTACAAGGTTACTATATTGGTTGCCTCTTTCGTCTAGTGGTCGCAAGCGCTACTGCTAAGCATGAGGTCCCGGGTTCAATTCCCGGGTCCGGCAAAGCGTTATTGAGTTTTCCATCTGGATTTTTTCAGCATAAGGCCGAATCTAGATTTGTGCCCGATTAATGGCAATAGGCGCGTCCCCTATTACATGGGACTTAATCAAAACCGGCGAAATGTGGGTGCACACACCTCTGCCTAACCCTTCGGGGATATCAGGCGTCATGTTATATTATGTTACTATGTTAACGCCGCTACTATATTAGTGCTGCAAAACAAGTCGATCCAGGAAGATGGGACGAAGCAAGGGTACAATGCTTCTTCTTCTTCTTATCGTGTGGTTAGTAACTAACCTGGTGTCAGAGTTTTAATGCCGCCCATGGGCCTCTGACTTGGCATCACATGCCGTCGAGAAATATCTCTCAGGTATACCGGTTTCCTCACAATGTTTTCCTTCACCGTTTTTGAAGCAGGTGATAATGCTCTTAATTACCTAGTATGTGTTATACATATGTATGGGTCGAGAGAGAGAGGCCAAAGAAAAGATGAATGGATTGTGTGAAGAGTGATATGCAAGAAAAGGAGGTTAGTGATAGCATGACGGGTGACAGGATAGAATGGAAGAAAAAAAAGTGTTGCGCCGACCCCAAATAACACGGGACAAGGTCCGGAAGATGATGTAATAGAAATGTTATACGGATAATTTTACTTAGTAAATAACCGGTTATTCGAACGTCTATTTTGTTCTCATTTCCCTAAACAGCAAAACTATAACGACGAAATTGACTGGCCTGTTGGTCTAGTAGTTATTGACCCTGACTGCTATGCTGGAGGTCGTGGGTTCGATTCCCACCCAGGACAAATGTTTGTGTGATGAGCACGATCATTTGTTCTGTGTCTGGGTGTAATCTATCTATAATATGTATTTATTTAGAAATATATAAGTATGTTTATCAGCTGTTTAGTACCCATAACACAAGCTCTCAAGCTTAACTTGGGACTAAATGGCGTTGTGTGAAAAGTTGTGGAATATTTATTTATTTATTATTTATTTATAAGATCAAAGGGCAAACCTCCAAAATGAATTCCTAAGACTGCTAATAACAACAAATTGTAGCAAAGAATCTACATACTATATACCATTATGTACCTACTCGGTTTTACGTTGGTACTCCAGGGAAATTAGAAATGTCTGCGGAATGTATTGCCCCTGAAAATATAATTGAAAAGCCGGTTTTATTATTTTGAGAGAATATAAACATAATTTACAAATAAATCACATTCATTACCTTCATTCTCTTTTTTTTCACAAACACAACATACTTTATCGTGACCATTACTTATGTTTAAATAATAACTGCGGCTCGGATCGATTGAGGTTAAGCTACAGTCACCAAGGTTGGTCCGTAGTGACTATTTATTACATATCCACGTATATGTAGTAGTATGTCATCTCTTTAATCTGTATAAATTTAAGTTCTTCTAACTTACCAGACACGTGTTGCTGTGGGGGTTTGTACCGCCACTTCTTCGCAGATAAACACTAGGAAGTGGCAAAGGGTGGGTTTTTTTTAATTCTGAGCCTAATTTGAATAATAATACTCAAAATCTACGGTTGGTGCCATTTCATTAAAGACGACAACGGGCCTCTGCAAGTTGGCTTCGGCCTCTAGTATGCCTTCCAAAGGTCCGGAACCCGAGGGTTTCGAGAAATAATAACGAATAATAATATTAATAAAAACATTTTATTTCTGAAAAATTCCATATCACAACACAAACATTTCAAAACAACGAAATCACATCAAAATAAAAAAAAACAAAGACACACGTAGTAAAAAACAGTAAAGGGGACACAGTTACGCAAGCGTATCTAGTGGCGCAGCAGTGGAGACTGAGCAGACAACTAGTGCTTGACGCTGGTTTTCTTCTGGGCCTGACGTTGTGAGGTATCACCGACGTAAAAGCAGAGTGATAATGTGTGTGTGAGTGTCTGTGCGTGTGTTGTGTGTGTAAAAAATAATTAAATAATGTAGTTGTAGTGAACAGTGCGAAGTCGATAATTATTTAAAACAAGGAAAAAGAGAACGTGTATTGATTGATGCCTGACAATGATTCCGATGTTTTCATAGGCTATTTTATTATAAAAACTAAGCGTGAGAGAGGCTAGGGGATGCTAAAGTACGAAATGCACGTGAGCGAAGTGCTAGTAGTAAATAATAGCAATAAATAAAATAATAGCAACAAATGAAATAATAGCAACAAATAAAATAAAAGCAACAAATAAAATATGCTAGTAGTAAATAATAGCAATACAGCTTGGCAAAAAAGAGTAGAAAATAATGGAGGCGCCACTGTGCTCTTCGTATGGCAACCCGTGGCAACCGCATAGCGTACCAACCTAGTCTTGATACTTAGCTGTTTTTTAAACAAATTAATCTAATTATGTATTATTTTTTAAATCAGTAATTAATTATTGACCAAGGACGTGTTCTCGACACGCAACTGATTATTTACCTAAAATTAACAAATTGGGTAAATGCTCCTGAGTTCACAACATTGTTTAGGAATTATAAAAAAAGAAAACATTACATTTCATAATTTCTATATTTTATTCTAGTAAATCTTCCTCTAAATATTCTACCCCGACCGAACACGTAGGCCGCAAACTCATCTGAGTCATGTTCGGGTTCAGAGGTGATGCTGCTATCATCTTCTAGATTTATTGCTTATCACTCTATTTCCTCGTTCATAGCATATTTTTTTCCAGTAATCCTTTTCTATTTTTATTACATGTTAGCACGAGTTCTTCCAATCCTCCTCGGTAATATAGCTTAGAATGCACGTTCAGCTGCTTCCTGTAAAAACGAAATATTTCATTTATCCCTAACAATATTAAAAGTAAAACATTGTAATCACATATTGCTAATAAGCTGGATATAGAAAATACCCCTTTGTTTATCTCCTTTCAGCACGATTTTGCTTAGAACGATAACAGATTTCCCTGAATTAAATAATAGATTTAGACTATGGCACGACAATTTCTTTTACATTTCTAATGCAAACGCTAGAACAAATAATTTTCTCCCTTGATATCCCACTTAAAGTATAATTTACGTAGAAATTTAATTTTCATTAAGTTAAAAGCCAAGTCACCAAAGTATCAATTTATCTCTGCGCGCTATACCAGAGTAATGCAGAAAAAATGTAAACATAACCTATGTGCTCGACCTTTATTGTTTTAAATTTCTAGTTATTTCTTAGGCAAGCGAATTAATATAGCTTTGTATTCATCAATTAACACTTGATTCAACTAAAATCAACAAAACAAACTCTTACATACCTGTCTTATCAGCGGTTCTTTGGTAAACATTGTGAAGTTTAGAAAGAATTGTTTGGGCCTCATGTTCCGCCAGACATCGCCTGTACACCTTATAAATAACCTCCCTGCCAGCACTCCGAATGGTTTTATTCATTATTCTTCACTTTTTACGTTTATTAATCAACGTTTGGTGGTCGAAATTAAAATTTTACGAAATCGTGAACTTTGTTTATTATGAGATGTCATTATTTTGGAATTGTTGCCAACAGTCAAAAATTTAGTTCCATTTCTACACTTTTTTGCCAAGCTGTAAATAAAATAATAGCAACAAATGAAATAATAGCAACAAATAAAATAAAAGCAACAAATAAAATAAAAGCAACAAATAAAATAATAGCATCAAATAAAATAATAATAGCATGAAATAAAATAATAGCAACAAATTAAATAATAGCAACAAATAAAATCCAGTCTCGCACAATATGATCCTCATTGCAGTTTCTCCCCATCACAAGCCTATAACAACGTGATTTTTAATGAGAACAATATTTACAGAAGGCTGGAAGTTTATTTTCAGCCTGTCCCGGAGCTATTTATTTTTTTGACAGCCATAAAATTTTCGCAAACATGGACAAAAATTCAATTTGTGTGACGATAAAACATTACCAAACTTTTAAAGATAAAAAAATATTGTTTTCGAAACGGAACAAAAGCTGCACATTTACTATGGGGACTCCGCTTTGTCGAAAAATATAATTAAATGGTTTGCTTATTGATTTTTCGGAAGGTCGTAAATTCACAGTGACTGTCTAGAATGACGTGTTAGGTCGCCAAAACAAGTTTATTTTAACTTCCCAAAAGGAAAAGACTTCTTAAAAGCATTATCATACATGCATAATAAACATAACAAAAATAGCGCACCGTCATATCGTAACATTCCACATTTTGCCAGTATTGTTTGAGTCCCATGTACTAAAGGGCGAACCTATTAATATCAACCGGGACCAAATTCAGACTCCTGGCTGATGATGGCTGCTACTAAAAAATTATAGATGGAAAAACCCAATAACACTTTGCTCGACCTGGGTTTTGATCCTATGACCTCATACTCATCAGTAGCGCTTGCGAATACTAGACTAACGAGACAGTTGACTTGCCTGTTGGAGTTAAGTAGTGGCCTTGACTGCTTTGCCGGAGGTCGTGGGTTTGATTCCCACCCTGGTCAAATGTTTAAATTTGTGACGAGCACGATCATTTATTCTGTATCTGGGTGTAATTTATGTATTATCTGTATGTATTTAGAAATTTACCAGTCAGTCCGTTTATTAGTTGTTTAGTACCTATAACACAAGCTCTGATTGGCTTGGGGCTAGATGGCACCATGTGAAAGTTGTGGAATTTACTGTTATTATTAATTTTAGTTATCAAAAAACAAATTAAAACGTAGGAAACAATATTAATACAGTCAAGCGGCTGTGTGTACATTATTAAATGAAGAGACGGCGAGAAACCATAGAATGATTTCTTTACAAAGGAAAAAATCCAGAAATTCAAGCTACCCAACGATTTCGCCCGCGTGTCACAATACAGCCAAAAATGAAATTCCTGTTTTCAATACAGATCCTACGCCAATATTTGTATTCGTATGAAAACCCTACATATGTCCCGTATTTATATATTTACCTGACGAGGGACCGAGGTATGCTGAATGAATAATAAAATAATGTAAACGTAATATAATCTTATAAAAATTTTGATATTTTGTGTGGTATTTGTTAACGATTATACGAGATAGAGTACGTAACGTAAAAATTAGGAGAATAACCAAGGTAAAGGATGCTCTACACTTTTCTCAAAGTCTCAAATGGAGATGGGCTGGCCATGTTGGGAGATACGATGACAAAAGATAAATAAATAAATAAAATAATGTAATCTAATTTATTGTGGAATTAAATAAAGCTTAATTATTATTATTTATACGAGATCTTTAGTATTTTCGGTCGAGAATTTATTCCCCATATTATTCTAGGGCCGGCTATGAGTATAACCGGGTGCTGCTAAATAGTATGTCCGTGAACAGCTCATTGGTAATGATCTCTGGACAAAATGTTCAACGGGTAACACTGTCAGATAGCTGGTTTCGTATTGGCTATCATCAGTGCGCACTCGCAGAGATGTGAGTATAACCGGGTGCTGCTAAATAGTATCTCCGTGAACAGCTCATTGGGAATGATCTCTGGACAAAATGTTCAACGGTTAACTGTCAGACAGCTGGTTTCGTATTGGCTATCATCAGTGCGCACTCGCAGAGATGTGAGTATAACCGGGTGCTGCTAAATAGTATCTCCGTGAACAGCTCATTGGGAATGATCTCTGGACAAAATGTTCAACGGGTAACTGCACACTTATTATGGGGACTCCGCTTCGTCGATAATTTATATGATTAAGTGGTTTGCTTATTGATTTTTCGGAAGGTCGTAAATTCGCAGTGATTATCTAGAATGACGTGTTAGGTTGCCAAAACAAGTTTATTTTAACTTCCAAAAGGAAAAAAACTTCTTAAAAGCATTAGCAAACATAACACAAATAGCACACTATCATATCGTAACACTACACATTTTGCCAGTATTATTTTAGTCCCATGTACCCATAAGGGCGAACCTATTAATATCAACCAGGACCAAATTCGATCAGTCAATTTGGAAATGCTGGCTCCGTTTAGTCTAACAAAATATGTATATGTAAAAGATCGACTTACAGAAATAAATATCATTACAGTTCACTATAAAATAAATAGTGCATTACCCCTCCGACATTTTGCAACACCATACTACATATTCCCACTGAATTGTTTTTAGTCTAGATGAACGAAACATATACAAAAGTACATTGGTTTTACGAAACAACTCGTTCCATAGAAAATTGGATTTCAAAGAATATTGGAGTCTCTGTCCAAACGCTATGTAAATGTAGGTACATACAGAGAAAAAAAAATTGAAACTACAGTTTGATTGAAAGAATATGTACAAAGGGATAATAGTTTTGTTTTTCGTTTGTTTTGTCATTTCTGTTGATATTGGATGTGGTTTGTGAATATGGACAGATAAGAGAGTGATGGAAAAATACCAAAGCGAACGCTTCACGTGTACAAAATACCATAACATAATATAACATCACGCCTATAATCCTAAAGGGTAAGGCATAGGTGTACCTGTCGTACACCCACATTTTGCCAGTTATATGAAAATGAATTATTATTATTTTTTAAAAAGCTTTGTGAGTTATTCAGTGCTTTTCGTTTGCCAAGGTGCGAAACTCATCGTGTATGCTTCTTTTGTACACACTGTTGTTTGCATTCCTTATCCCAAATCTACTGTAACGGATAAGCCCAAAGAGATATCAGTAGGTAGTAATAAGCATCACAATGCCCTTTATTTTTTTACTACTTTTTTGTCTTTTCTATGTTTCATGTAAATATTCCTAATAAGAAAATGTATAAAAGAATCTCTGGTACTACTACTCTTTCGGTCTCTGGAAATAATCAACAACAGTAGTGCGATTCTGGTCAAATCACCGCGTGAAAAGAAGGCGTAGTGAGGGCGAATTGAGCTGTCATTCCATACTAATGCTAGGCATTGACAGTTCACTTCACTCAAGTTATCACGGGGTGACTTTTACAGGATCGACCGGCAGGCTGTTTAACATCAGACTACGACACTTTGAGGTGGATGAAACCCCAGGACACACCTAATAAATAAATTTTAATGGCTTAATTAATTTGTTTTCAATTACCACCACCGGCAAAAATCACCCAGCCCAAAAACGACATTACCATTTTTATTAAATTATTATAAAAAAAAAGGTGACAGTTGGTTTTCAACAACAGAACCAGGAGCATTATGAATTTTCTCAGTATTTTTTTCGAAGCCTGTCAGTATTTTAGGCGAGTTTATTTAAACACGGCCCACAAAGCCTCGCCCCGCGGGCGGCCGTAATAAAGGTCGTATTCAACTACGAGACGTGATCTTTTACTTTTCCATGGTGTTTGCACACTGCTTCGCTGTTCGGAAAGCTCTGAGACGGTCGAAATGTTGAGATGTCATCGTTGTTATTTATTTTGCATTTTAAACCTAGAAGTCATTGTTTGTTTTCAAACACTAGACAGTGGTTTAAGTGTAATCCAATTTAGTTACAAAAAGAGAGTACTAAATTTAAGAGTTTCCAGAATAAAATATTTTCACGAATTAGCCTGTTATCACAGCAGAGATGGTACAAGTATTATTACCCTCGTTGGCTCAAGGCATTTACGATTTGAGTGTACTTTACTTTAATCGGATGTTTTCTTATAATTATATCAGTGATGTGTAAGATAAACTTAGAACAAATAAAAATTTTAGATAGTTCCAGAATGTTACCGAAGTGGGCTGTACAGGACATGTTTACAAGATGCATCAGAACAGGAAATGTGCCATTGTCGTTACTAAACTAGTGTTTGAATGCTCGTAAATGTATCGAGGTAGCCACGACGCGTCATGTCTTGGGTCCAACTGATTAAAAAACACAGCACACAAAGACAATTGTAAAATTATGAAAATGATCTCTGCTCCACCGTGAGAATAACTATAAACCTTGGCGGTAGATGAATGAATTCACGTCAACATTATTTAACATAACCAAAAAGAAAACCTAGCTCAGCAAAGCATCGAAACTTTGACAGTCGTAACGAGTAGTTAGAACACAGAAAGTTTGTTTAGTTGTAAACAAACTTTCAGGGTTCTAGCCTTGCTAAACTCAGTCACCGGTTGTGGAGGTACGATAGGCAGTCGTTCTATATAATAGTTAGACTTGAAGCCGACCCCAAAATAACTGGGTAAATGATAGGCTGATAATCCTAAAAACCAGTCTAATTGGGTGTATCATGTTTTCCAAGGTATAAGATGGGCAGCGGCTCCAAGCTCCAATCTGCATCCGGACTTCAACACAGTTGGGTAAAGACTAGGCTCGTGATGATTAACATACCTAATTTAATACGGCCAGTAATAAAATCAAAGATAAGCTACCAAAAAGTCGATCACCCTTTCATCCCCTAATCAACATAGCAACAAATCAAAATCCCACCCTGGTTCTGAACTCCGTAAGCTATTCGCATAATCTGTTACGCAACAGTGGGCAACCACCTCACTGTACCGATGACAGTATTACTCGGTGTCATAACGGATTTGGCTTGTCTCTCGGCTCTGTCTGCATATATTCGTTATCAGGATCCAAAGTTCCATTGTATTCTCATAAAGACCCCCTTTTCTTTATTCCTGTGACGAAATGAGTTCTGTTTAGTGCCAAAGAAGCTTGCTGTAAAATATTGTAAGGCGGTTTAAGTGACGAAGTTTTTGTCACGCCGGATTCCAGCGTGTTAGCAGTAAACTTAGGGTTAATGTTATGGAAGGTTTAACGCGTGTTTTGCCTTTGTTTTTGTGTGTGGATGGCGGTGGAAAAAATGGTGTGACAGCTGTTGAGAGTTTTTTGGAGTAATGCAGTTGTAACAGGTAATAGTGCGGAAGGTAGTAGCGTGAAGAATACATTATATGTGATATTGTGGTGTGTTTTTTTTTAATAACAGCTTTAGCGACACTGTTCAAGATTACTACGCATTACATATCAAAGTCAATTATTTCAATTAGACCGCTAAAAGGCACTTTTGAACGTCATACCTAAAAGTTAAACAAATAAGAAAATGATTCTAGTTGCCCTTTCCAAAAGGTAGTTTTGTATGGAGAAAACTAGGCAAGAAACTTGCTCTTTTAAAATATGTTTACAATACTTAGTATCCAATAAGCAGATTATATTATAATATGTGAGATCGATGCACCTAGAACAAAAGGAACTATACTGAGATAGGTTTATGAAAGATAGTAGGTACTTAATTGGAGTTGATAATTTGCTGTTGTCCTATCCTCCCCATACAGGCATCATACTTTGTTACACCTATATTTCTGAGAATAATGTATTTTACCAATTATTATTTTAAATGAAGATTTATTTATTTACATTTTAAATTATATCGTGCCTCGTGCGTGTAAGTAAGTAAGTACTAATTTAAGATAACATTAGTGCTGTCTATAATAATTGGTACGCTATTACAAATTTCTAAGACTCCTGGCCTATCCTTAAAATTAGGATAATCCAGTATGTCAAAGAACAGTGTAATGCAAGTTTAGCTGCTGGTTACTGCTGCAATACGAAGATTTTTAATAGATTTTACGGGTAGGTACCCGAAAGTCTGACAACCGAAAACTGGGTTGTGAAGGTCAAATACAATATCAGATCTGTAAAATTCAGCGGCATGCGATTATATTAGAACAAAGGCAAGAAAATGCTGAGGAAACGATGATGAAGCAAATTAACATCATAATGTTAAACGGTGAAGTAAGTAATTTAAACAATACGCAATGCCACCCGTTTTTTTTTTCAAAAAATCTCCTGGTTTTTTTGTGTATTGTAGACAATCTGATTTTCAATCAAATCAAAAACGTAATTAAGACACGAATATAAACTATGTTTCTTTGCCAAAAGAAAACAGTCAATGTCTGTTTAATGATTAATTAATGCACGAACAGCGATACGTACTCGTATATTATTGTAAGACATTTGATCAGTTTCTAAACGGGTGTTTCTGCTGTAGAGCATGACGCTAAAATTTTATCCAAAACCAAAATGGTTGGCCGAAAACAAACATTCAATTCAGTACTTTCAGTCAATAATATTCGAATCCCCTTCAAAAGGTTAACCGCAAAAAAAAAATCTAAATAAAACCACAAAACAAATACCCACGGGATATTTTTAGATAAAACAAAAGCCCGTTTTATATACGGACCCACATTCCAATATTACTTGAATTTCAATTTTCTATCGCCCCCAGCCCCAGTTTACGAAGGGGATTGTATTTTTTCACGCCGCGGTATAAGGTTATCTTTATTGGTTTTTCTTCTAATTTAACACACCAAGTTCCTCTTCGAACGATGTCGTGAAATACCCGTTAGATTTGTTTCGAGCTACCCACGTCCCGGTTTTAGGGATCAGATTTGGATGTTTCGTGGTCTAGTTAAACATTTCAAGAAAGAAACATGATATCTATTTAGTTTCATGTTTCTTTCTCGAAATGTTAGAATAAAATTTAATTCCGTAAATTCTACCGTGTGGCATGGTACTGGGAACAAGGGTTGGATCAAAGGCCTAATACTCGTACAAACAATTAATATCACAACTGTCACACAACGTCATCTATTCTGAAGTTAAGCAGAGTTTGTGTTATGAGTTCTACTAATCAACTGATAAACATTCTTATATATTTTTAAATACATATATATTATAGATAAATTACACCGAGACCCATGGCAGGGAATAAAATATTATGTGACTTGCAGCTACGCCATTACTCAAATCGTAATCATTAATTATGGTAAATACAGACCAGTAGGTACTACCGTAGGTTTGATCTTATTATCTTTTTGGCAGTAATTTTAAAACACTCAGCACTTTTTGATCCTCGAAAATTACTATGACATGACCAGGACGATAATACTAATAATCATAAATATATAAATAACTAGCTGTACCCTGCCACGCTTCGCTGTGGCACATTGTGATTGAATGGTTAAAAAAAAAGAGAAAATGACGTGTGGCACTCGGAGACTGCCGCGGAGAAGCTATTGCATAGCATTTTTTATCAACTCCTCCATTCTCAGGGTTACTGAATATGCATAAAAAATTTCATGAGAATCGGTCAAGCCGTTTCGGAGGAGTATGGGAACGAACATTGTGACACGAGAATTTTATATTTAAGAGATAATCATAAATCTTAAATAAAAAACCATTTCCATTAATTATAATTCTTCACATAGCGAAACAACATTAAGTTAAGCAATTTGTGGTTATAACGGTACCTCGATTTTAATGGATCAACCACGAATCAAGCCATCGCTTCCGAGGTATGCCGTAACACACTTAACACTAGGATTATTCCATTATCTTCGAACCAAGCTGTACTAGCACTTACGTGCCTACTTAGGATCGATAATTGTCTATTAATCGTCATAATTGAGTACTAATCCTGTAATGGATTGGCTGAGTTTGTTCATTACAGGTTCAAAGTTGAGCTCCTAAAGATCAATTCAATTCGGCTAAATTCCTACTACTAAATCTATCGACATGCAAAGCATCGTACATGCAATCTATATTTAAATCGTTACAGTTCTAGATTAAATTAAAATCAGAATAATAGTAATACAAGATTGATTAAAAAAATGTATAAAAATAATATCATATTTAAATGTATGAATGTCAGAGTTGAGTTTCGTGATTATTGACAAAAGTGTGAAAAACCACTCCACTCGTCCACTCGTATCTGTGTGGTTTTTGCCTAAGAGACCATCTTAGACATTACTCTGCGACTCACAAGATCTGATAAAGATAATATTTAGACTTCAGGCCAGACATATATGGCTTCAGACTTCAGGTATTTATAACCGCTGCAGTTTTGTATGATTAGAAACAAATCACAGGACTGTTGGAATTTGTATCTAAGGTTGTTCTTATATTCAGTCAATAAACTTTTTTACTTTTACTTTACTTTCCTTAAAAATCTCTGATTTAGTATTTCTTCGGAAATTAGTCAGAGAGGAAATTTCAACCTTTAGCTGAATTCTAGAGGATCACAGTTAATGTCTTATCCTCGTTGTAATATAATAAATAAATAATAATAATAGATAATATCAAGACTCCTTTTTTGACCTTGGGTTCTACTTGTAAAAATAATAATAATTGTATGTGGAAATGATTAAATAAATACTCGTAAACCACATGACATCTAGTTTTAAAAAATCTTTTGCGAAGTGTTTGTAATGTTTGTAAAAATACATAGACCTTACATATATTATACAAAAATTAAATTAAAAATTTAAAAAACCCCCATCGCAAAAAAGTAAAACATATAAAAAGTTAAAAATAACACTTTAGCCATGAAATTTTACTTCACGTCGGGGTACCTACCGCTTAAGTAAGGAATGTTCCTAGTACCTACTTGTAGGTATGTATGTACTTATTTTAACGGTACCCCGACGTTACGTAAAATTTCATGGCTAAAGTGTTATTTTTAACTTTTTATATGTTTTACTTTTTTACGATGGGGTTTTTTTAAATTTTTAATTTAATTTTTATTTTAATTTTTTTAAACGCATTAATTTTGTTTTATAGAGTTTACAGTTATGCGAATTTTTCAGTGCATTGTATGTAGAATCAAATGCTGGTTAAAACGAATCCAAACACGACATATCTGCTACTATTTTGTCAAGGGTCTACCTACTGGTGTGCTGGATAGCCTGGTTGCAGCATCAGCTCACCCTGTTGCCATCAGTGCATTGTGTTAAGAATCAAATACTGGTTGAAATGAATTCAAACACGACATATCTGCTATTATTTTGTCAAGAGTCTACCTACTGGTGTGCTGGATAGCCTGGCTGCAGCATCAGCTCATCCCGTTGCCATCAGTGCATTGTGTGCAGAATCAAATGCAGGTTAAAATGAATCCAAACACGACATATCTGCTGTTATTTTCCCAAGAGTGTATTAGTCTGCTAGATATCCTGGCTGCATAAGACCAAATACACCATAATGTTGCTTGTTAATATTACACACATGGGTGTTTGAAATTTTAAGACACACATATGTTTGTAAGTAAAGTTAATACCCATAGACGTCTAAAATAGCAACGGTAGCTAACACAAAAGAGCTGATAACCTTGAAACGGCAGAACCGATTTTGACGAATTATGTCTAAGAACCATCGCAAGAAACCTTGCTTTCAAATAAAAAAAACCGCATCTAAATCGGTTCACCCGTTTGGGCCCTACGGTGCCACAGACAGACAGACAGACAGACAGACACACACACATAGCGGTGAAACTTATAACACCCCTCTTTTTGCGTCGGGGGTTAAAAATGTTACATAGCGCATCAACAGCTGAAGAACACCTGTCAACACCTACTAATATAGGGCGCGCCAATTGTCATAAATCGGGCAAAATCCTGAATCCAGACTCCTAAATTTTTTTAGAAACAGGAAAAAACTGAACAATTTTGCCCGACCTGGCAATCGAACTCAGGACCACGTGCTCAGCAGTTGACGCTAGCGACCACTGCACCGACAAGGCAATCAAACGAGTATTATATTATCGACTTATTGCAAGATGAATAATGATGATTCTCGTTAAACTAGTAAGCGAGCCTATCGCCATTAATCGGAAATATCCCCCATCTACCCTCGTCTCATGTTTCTTAGTCATGGCAGAGCATATTTTCCTCTACCGTTATTTCTGTAGCTTTCAAATATTATTCACGTATTTATAAATTAAATGTCGTAATACTAAAGAGGATTTTTGTCCTACCAAACCAAAAAAAGATTTGCATTTGATTGCCCAATTCTTAAGATAATAATAGGCTATTTCACATCAAAGTACAGCCTGAAATCGGATAAAACTGTATGTACTTGTCAATCATACTAATAACACTGTCTTCCTAAGTAATTCAAATAAAATATTCGGAAAAAAGTAATTAAAAAATAAGTAAAATAAGCTGTCACAGCTGAAAAAACATTAATTTAAGTACTGGTAGCATTAATTTTCGAATATCTCTTTTACACAAAATTAAATCTTCAATCGGGACCAAATCCTTTTCCAATTACTTCGCTCACAAAACTTTTAATCCATTACCAAATAACTTGTCCTCAGATCAAGATCTAATCCGCTGGTTTTCGGAAATGAAACTTAACTACATTTAATTTTAATTTAAAGTATCGTAGAATTTAATCTACACAACGTTTGAAGTGATTTTGTTATTGTAGGTCGGAACGCTCGGGTCATGAGACCCGAGTACCTATTCAAGAAGATTTCTCGCCAAATACGACTTGTCAACACTCTGAGTGATCAAAAGGCTGGCTTATTGTTTGGCCAAAGAATTAGCATTGCTATCCAACGTGGTAATACTGACAAACAAAACGTGCCGTGACGTCTAGTCAATCAATCAGGGCACATAAATTGATCCGGTTGATAGCGATGGGGACGAGGATTAAAATGACATTACTTTACCAGCCCATCATATTCCCATTGCTGGGACACACGCCTCTTCCCTCATCTCTGTGAGAGTTGCAAACAGTAGTGGTAAAATAATTTAGACAAAGCAAAGCGCCGGTCTTGGTACCTACGCCTACGACGTTTAACCCGTAAGTAAACTTGCGATTATCACATCACTGCAGAAGCCATCGACCGGGTTCAAATTCAGAAACCCAGACCCTTATGCTTAGCAGTAGAAGAAGAAGAAAGAATCAAAAAGCATTTATTTAGTTCAAAAGGCATAAAAGAAAATAATAAAATAGAAAGATATTAAAATGACAATATTATTATTACCGAACAAAATTAAACTTGCGACCACTAAACGAACTATGCAGCAATGGTTTTTTTTTATTTTATTCAGTAAGTTTTATTACTTTTATTCCACTTTAAAATTTTCTTCATTGAAATCAAATTTGAGCGCTATTCTTAACAGTATCAATCGATCGCTGGTTCAATGACGAAGTTTTAAACCAATTCTCAATTACAAATTTCAATTGAATGGTAAAATAAACACTGAATCTCTTCGATCTGAAATTCTAATGCAAAAACTTGGCATAAGAATTGAATATCTTGCTGAACTGAGAGCTAAGAATGAAGATGAGTACTTAGTGATTCTGTTCTTAATTCTTTTTGAATATTAATAAACTAAAAATGTTTTAGTAATGAATAATTCTAGTATCGGGCTCTCTTCATTTAGTCTTTAACTACTCGTAAGTGTCTACTTTATGATTCGATGCCGATTATTTTCACACTTATCACATCTTTTCCAATGGTTAGTAAACATCAATGGGGTTAAAATAATCAGACCAAAGGATAAGCTAGGCTTGCCAAAGTCATTCAGATTCCTACGTGCATCAAAAGCATTAGCAGCGTTAGTACACATTGTATTTAGTCTCGGCTATTGGTTTATCATTTGCCTAGCCTTTTTCTTCTTACTGCGCTGATATTGGTTTCCAGTCTATACGGATACAGCTGTCTATTGTCAGCTGTGTATTTTACTTGAAACAAATGCCTATCTGACCTCCAGAGCTCAATTCCTCGGTAAGACAGTTAGTAACACCAAGAACCTTCGCAGTATATTTACATAGTAGCGGACGTCACACGGTTTCACCCGCATAGTCCCCGTTCCCGTGGGAATACAGGGATAAAAACCTATGTCACCCGGGGATAGTCTAGCTTTCAAACGGTGAAACAATATTTCAAATCAGATCAGTCATTCCTGAGATTAGCGCGATCAAGCAAACAAACTCTTCAGCATTATAATATTTATATTTATTTATATACCAATACATAAAGTCAGAACTATAATATTTCTACGATTCATTCTTCTTCTTTTGCTTCGTACATTCATACAATTTCGCATCGCCGGCCATACACACACGTCAGTCGCGAGTACTATGCATTTGAGCTTTTTGAAGAATTTCACTGATTAGGTTAGCGTGTATCCTTCTATCTAGGGTGTCCTCACTTGGAATTTCCACTTACAAAAACCTTATGTTAGTCTCCTTTCAGTCCATCCAGTATATTAACATTCTTTTCTTATATAATAAAACGTAATAATGATGAAAGAATTTCAAAATGCCTACTCTATTAGAATAAAATTTATTCACAGCCTCCCCTTGCCACCTGTCTAAGAAATGCAAAATTAAATCAATTGCAAGACTGAATTTGAAGCATCGCCTGAATTAAGCTTTCAACTGTAAAGGGTGTAACGAGCCAACTTAGGGACAAGAATTTTAGATGATTTTAGGGTCCCTCGGACATTTGGAACAGGGAAAACTTTGGCAGTTCTACTTGCGTTTTGACAAAAACGAAATTTTGAATGCAGAAAAGTGTAAATGTGGAAATTTTGATAAAACCTGACTGTGATTGTTATTTGCAAAGTCAAAGCCTCTTCTTGTATCATTGAGAATCTGGATTGATGCCCGGTTGGCAATCGAATCACCACCTATTTACACGGGGCCTTTTAACATAACTGGCGATATGTGGGTGTAAGGTCTATATTGTATTTTCTTCAGAAAATGCTTGGACCTTGATGTTATATAGGCAAATATTGCTTATTGATACGGAACAAAATTAATAAAATATAGTTATCGTGAACAGAAACACAATCAAACGGGCAAAATAGAAACAGACACATACTTTCAAAATATAGACATCTTTATTTATAGACAACGTTCGATGGACTTGATGGTGGGTAGGTTAGATTATAATAATTATTAATATAACACACAACAACGCATAACATAACGTCACGCCTGTAATCCCCGAAGGGCTAGGCAGAGGCGTACCTGGCAGTACACCCACAATTCGCCAGTTATGTTTAAGTCCCATGTAATAGGGGCGAGCCTATTGCCATCAATCGGGCACAAACCCAGACTCCGGGCTGCTACTGAGAAATCCCAGATGGAAAAACTCAAAAACAGTTTGCCCGACCCGGGGATCGAACCCTGGACCTCATGCTCAGCAGTAGCGCTTGCGACCACTAGACCAACGAGGCAGGCAATTATTAATATAACTATATATTACATTCATTTATGTTTACAAAAAGCCACATACGCGTTACTAAATTTTCTTATATAAATTATACAGCTTGTAAGCAAACATTTATGACGAATGGCCAAACAAAAAACGTGAGTCAAAAAAGTTGCAAGAAACATTTGCATGTTGAACCAGACCTCGTAACATGGGTCCAACGCTCACTTGTCCAGTCCATTTTTTATAGGGAGGGTCCTCTGACGTCGGACATAAAGTTTAATTACGTAACTTGCGACCGCGTTTCATTGCACAATTTTATTTTTTTTCGGATTTTTATGGCAGTTGCTTGTCATACTTACAGAGAAGGACTTTTTTGGAGACATTTTTAGTCCAAACTTTCAATGTACCCGGCATCGTTTGCAAAAAAAAAATTGTGTCATAATTTTTATACAAAACTAGGTGAAAGCTAAATTTCAGAATTTTCTGATGTATAGGTATTTAAAAAGCATCTCACATATTCGTACAAAATATTGGTGGGATCAAAACCGCAAAGTACCTTTGTTCATTCTAAACTTTTCTTGGATATTACTGTCATTGGTAAACGAAACAATGCTGGAAACCTGGACTTATAGTTAAGTCGGAAAACGCTAATCAGATTAAGCAATCAATGGTCGTGATTAATGTTTGTAGCTTACCTGTATGAGAAGAGGCCTTTGCCCTGCAGAACAGTTACAGGCCAGTTTTTAACTTACACAAAACATTACCTACATATTTTGTTGTCAGCATTTCCACTTCTTTACAAATCATATCTGCAATTTTTCATATTTCTTTTACCTCGTCTTATCACTGTTTCAACTTTTAAATAAACGCCACATTAACATCCTATCCATAAGGTAAAAAAGTCTTAAAAACCATTAAGCTCCATCGACTAAACAATTACAAGCGCCTAATATTTCGCAATTTGATAAAAGCGCTCTTCGTGTAATAAAGACAATTAACTTAATTGCCTTCAGTCCTTTGCGTAAGCGACTTTTGGGTGCCATTTAGCTACAGGATATATGACATTACATCCTGTCGCTGGCTGGCATCCTGCAAATGTCATCTGATATTCGCTCGTGTTGTCGTGTAAGTTGGATTATCAAAATAGATAGTCAGAGATCTTGTTGTTTTTTCGAGTGGTTAGCAGACTAACCTATAGGAATTTTGCGTAATAACTGGCCAAAGTTTTTAAAAATTAACTGTCCAACAGCTAGTTTCGTAATGGGTGCGTACCATTTGCCATAATAACAAAAGTTCTAACGATCACATGACCTTATTTCATTTGATATAATTTTTTTTTCGTATAACGATGAAATGATATAATGAATTATTGATATAATTTCAGTTTACCTAATTTTATATGGTTTTATAAACATTTTCTACAATGCAAATTTTTACTAATATTCAGTCACTATAATATTTACTTAGTATAATATTCAAATTCTGCCGCCAAGCGCCAGATCCCTTCTATTGTTGGTGAATCATTTGGGTTAGATGAGGTCATAACAGTATGATGTTTTCTGATATTTACTTATTCACTACAGAATTTGGGCAGAAAATGAATAAATATGAAAATTAGGTCAACTGAACGTTATACATATAAAAAGAGCAATATACGAATCGAAAATTATATGAGATGAACGTTATACCAAATGTTATTAGACCAAAAAAAGTTTATATGAAATGTAATATTAAATCACATGAAATTAGGTTATTTGTTTTTATAGCATATGAAAATTATATCATGTGAACGTTATTTCAAGTGATAATATATTATCTGTTAAGTACATTTTTTTTGCAAGTTTTTCAGTTGTCATCAAAGTTCGCTGTGTAACTAACCAGTTAATCATTAGCAATGAAAAGACAGCCACTAAACCTACTGGTGTCAGAAATGTTGTGCTACCCATGGACCAAGGTATTTAAGAAATAAAATAAACAAAGAAGCAATAGAAAAACCGTATAAATTAAAAACAAAAACAACACAAAGTGAAATTTCTGGCTATTTTTACTGGGTGTGTAACGATTGACATAATAACAAAATATCTTACGTTCATTTGACATAACTTCAGTTAACATAATTTTGTTTAACATAACGATCAGTTGAAATAATGAATTGTTGATATAATTTCATTTTACCTAATTTTATATGGTATAATAAAATTTTTCTATAATGCACATTTGAACTAATATTCAGTAAGTATAATATTTAGGTAGTATAATGTTTAAATTCTATAGTAACGTTTAATATAATTTTGAAAAGTCTATGGTTGGCGAATCAAGCGCCAGATCCCTTCTATTGCTGGTGAATCATGTGGGTTAGGTTAGAACCATAACCATCAGCGCGCGAAGGCGAGCGGGCGTGCCACGGTAGCGGCCGCCAAGCGCCAGATCCCTTCTATTTTTGGTGAATCATGTGTGTTAGGTTAGGTTAGAACCATGACCATTAGCGACCAGATTTTCTCTATTGTTTGTGAATCATTTAGTTTAGATGAGGTTATTACAGTATGATGTTTTCTGATATTTACTTATTCACTACATAATTTGGGCAGAAAATGAGAAAATATGAAAATCAGGTCAACTGAATGTTATATTAAAAGAATATTATACATATTGAAAATTATATAAAATGAACGTTATACTAAATGTTATTATGTTAAATGAATATTATATGGTATGAAACATTAGGTCATATGAATTTATGTCATTTCATATTATGTCATATGAAAATTATTCCATATGAACGTTAGTTCAAGTGAAATTAGAGCATTTGTTATTATGCCAAACATTACACACCCATTTTTACTTATCTATATTAAATTAAAAAACACACCAATTTACTTACTTAAATATTCCTTTATTACTTACTACTACTAGTAATTTGTACCTAAGCAACAATTGATCTTTAAAACCGGCACACTAACGCACGCACCATTGACGGCGTCCATTGACGGCGATGCGACACTGAGGACAAGTGTGGTTGGTTAGCCACATTTTAACGTGTCGCTTGCTGAGCGTTAAAAACCTATCTATACTTTTTTACTTATAATATCATTGGTTAATACTATCAAAGTATTATACTGGTTGTTGGACTCTTGGGGTTCTGAGTACTCAAAATGTCTTAACTTCTTTTCCAAGGCCCTTTGGCCACCCATCCACGAACCAAACTCAGCAAGCGCAGCTGAACCTTTAATCGGCAAGTATGACTGTAACAATTTAACGAAAACCTCCACCCAATTAAATCGACTCAAGAGTTATTATTAAGTACATTGTCTTTTATATTCCTCAATCAGTCCTTACAATAGGACAGTTAAAACTTCTCATATTTACTAATCCACTCGTATTTATTAATTTCACATCGTACCAAAGAGTTTCAGAAACATTTAAAACTTTTTGTATTTGAGCCCAAAAAGCAGAACAAATAGAACAGTTTACACAATTTTGTCAAATCGAAATCAAAACTCAAACATTGGTTACAGCCAATTGGATCCACAGTTCAAATACTACTACTATAAACAATACGAAAGCCAATAGTCTTGTCCCGGAATTTGTTTAAACAAAGTATTTATTACTATCCCGATATCCGGGATTGGTGTAATCCCGATAGTCAATTATGGCGGTAGTACCGGATTCGGCAGACTCTCGGAGGGGGTTAAAAGTACTTTCAAAAGTACTTTTAACCCCCATCTGGGTTCTATGTAATATGTATGTTTATTGGTGTATGCATGCGTTCTGGTTTTATTGCGGTCAGCGTCACAAAGCGGTGGTTTGGAAATATTCAATTTAAATTAGGAGTTTAAATTATCTGGTTGAAACTATTAATTAAATTTCAGGGAGATATTTTTTCTAGTGGAATAAATGTGATAATGTAGAAGGTAATAATCAATATTATTAGTGCAGCAGTACTCTTTGATACGGCTCTCAATATAGTTTATGAACTTTATTTTTTCCATTAAGAATTAAGAATAACTCACACACCATTGAATCAAGTAAACACATATCTAAAGTACATATTGTACTAGATATGGCAATAATGGCGGCATACAACACTGATTTCCTTTAGTTTAGTTTATAATTTATTAGTTCTTTGAATTTCGATGAGGTTCCTTGTTCAGCCCTGACTACCGGTGGCTTGGAACTTGTTCCTCGCATTGGTGAATGCCATTTATTTGTGTTTTAATTAAAAGAGACAGATATTATTGATAATAATATCTACGTAAATAAGCTATCTTTCAGATAGGTAAACAGACAGTTTCGCACTGGACTAGTGTCTTCGTTGGTGTCTTAAATCCAACTCAGCTCTGCCTAGCTTCCACTTCCCAACACGACTCCATCCACGAGACATCGTTCGCGCCATTTGCAATGACAGCTGACGTCACGGCGTTTACCATAGACTCTGTACTAATTAATCAACTTCACGACTTCTTATTTCTGAATATCGTTCGGCACGACATGTATATCTTTAATAGTGGTTTCGAGTAGTCAGTACCCTGCGAATCTGATAGCTAGTCTTACCAAAGAGTATCGTGTCATCTAATCACTGGGTTGTGAAGGCCAGATGGCAGGCAGACACGTCAAACAAAGCCAGTAGTTCGTTTGACTTGACTGCTAGAGTATTCAGTTACATCTAGTTAGACTGCAAGCTCGCTTGAACATAACTGTAGCTGGGAAAAGGGTCACCAGTCAATAATCTCAAACATAATTTAAAAGTAAAGAAGTAGGTTAGGAAATGTAACTAATAGAAGGTATTATGTAGAATATATTATGTAGTAAGTAGTAATTAGATTGAAATCTTTTTGAAAAATACCTAAAAGGTACAAGTCATTACTGTATTCAAAATATTACGGTATCATCGGAAATCTCCTTTTCAAATACGTTTCATACCTAATTAAATTACCAGACTTGTCATACATAAAAGCCTTCAAAATACCGCCGTATCTTTCCGGTTCTGTTTTACGTTCCGAATTCATTTTCCGAACGAGATTATGTACAATCTCGGCTTCATCTTGAATAATTTCTTAAATCATTCTCAAACATGACGTTTATATCGTCGTATCCTACGAATAGTGCCCTAACGAACTTAAGGGCTTTCTTTTTTTATTGCATTATTCAATTCTGCTCATCATACCACATGTAATGAGTTCAACAAAACAATTAAAAACGGTACAAGTTATCATATAATTAGGTTTTCTAAAAAGCCACAATTATAAGCACTACGTTTTCAACGAAGAATAAAGCCACAATAGCCGTCGCGCCCTCTTTCTTCGCGAGTAGTGAGAGTGCGCGGGCGCCGGGCAACGTGCAAGCGCCGCTCGGCCACTATTGGGTACATTGAAAAAAGCCCTTATGGTGATTGTGGCCGTGTTCTATGGAATGGCTAAATTGGATTTGTATAGAAGAGACTAAGACCTAATTACGTTTGTGTCTTTTTTCTACGTTCAAATTATGTTTTTGTCTTTTATTATGGCGACTGTGACCTAAACATTTCCGCAGATAAAAGGCGTAATGTAACTTATTGCTCAAGTTCAACCCTACTTTGCCTTAACACAACTGAGAATAAGGATTTAAGCCTAGAAAGATAACGTGCGCTTCAGGGGCGCCCGCGAAATAAATGTATTGCTGTGTTTTTCTAACCAAAGCGCGTACAAGCTTGTGTTTCCGCGCCAACTCAGTCGGCGACCAACACTCCCGAGAGGCGACCGCTCCTGTTCGGTAAGTACCATAGTTTCGTTGCTATGGCGAAACGTTGCGCTCGATAGGCGCCACTTTATCTTTTGTGCAACTTTCAAACATTTTTTTGTGTTTTGGTTATTGTTGTTTTTTACTTATTTCTAATTATATACGGTAAATATTAAAGTAAGTATGTACTTATTAATTATTTTTATTGGTTTTAGGATAGTTTTAACATCATGGCGAAGAGAAGAACATTGGAAGAGACTCAAATTGTGTCTTTATGGGAGAATATTGAAAATATTCTGCCACAAACTACTCAAGAGGTACCTGTAGAAGCTGATGAGGAACCTCCAGCTAAAATACGGTGCTACTGCAGCCTATGCACATCAAAAAAGAAAAGAATGTCCAAGATGACGTGTACCATATGTAAAAAGTCTGTGTGGTGAACATAAAAAAGATGTTTGCAACAACTGTATATAATTTTTTTTTTTTTGTATTTTCATGTTTTTGAGACTGACTATTTCATAACTCACTAGTGATTAAGATAAAAAACTATAAACTTTATATTTTTAAGAAAAAAATGTACCTTAATACAGAAGACTTTTTATTTTTGTTGATTTTCGCAAGGGATTTTTTAAATCCCATTTTTTTTCTTAAAATTAAAAAGTAATAACTTAAATTTGTGTTTTATTTATTTAGTAACAATGTAGCATTTCACAACGCTATAAGAAGTTTAATAATTACTTAAATACGTATAAAAAATCGATATGGAAAATTGAGCGCCTCTAAGGCGCATCTTTATCTTTTCAGTACCAAAAAATAACGTTATCTTTCTAGGGTTAAGGGACAAAATGCGTATAAAATATAAAGGTAATTTATTGAAAAAAATGCTAGTCGAACCATATGATACCCATACACATTATATGGAACCAAAAACACATAACTGTTCATAAGTAATTTAAATAATCACAAAAAAGTGTCTCCTGAAAAGTAGCTATTATGCAGTTACGCCCCTATTCGTAGGATACGACGATATGATGACATTCAGAAATGACATTACAAACGGTAAGTGATATTGCTCGTCCAAAGTTTCTTCAAAATATGATTGTATATAGGATGCTTAGCTTGATATGATTAGTTCAGTACGTAAAGGAAAATGTGTATTTGTTGATAAAATGTTGACCAAGTGATGCACATGGAAAATACAAATGATAGGCATTAGGATTGACATCACATAAATAAACAAGCACTGTTTTTCATTATAATAATAGAACTTTGTAGGACTTTTTAACTAACAGTTTTACTGTACACAAAGTAGACACAATCCCATGAGTCATATGTGACTCATGGAGCCGGGAAATGATTATGAATTGCAATAGGGATTACAATTCATAATCATTTCCCGAAACAACAATCGCTGGGTTGTGAAGGATAAATAAAAATCACTATGTAAAACATAAGTCATACCTATAAACCCGGTTAGACTTTAATCCAACCCTGACACCCCCTACCTTATGTACCCCTTAAAGTTATTATTTGTAAGTTTTTATGGTGTACAATAAAGAGTATTCTATTCTATTCTATTCTATTCTGACATAGCGTGCAAAAAGTTAGACTAATGATTATTCAATAAAATTTGTCTTGATTTTTAGAATTAGAAAAACAACTATTTGTTTTCTGAGTACCTAGGTACTTATAATAATAATATTCCACAATTTTCACACAACGCCCAATCTATGCAGAGCTTGTTCTATGAGTACTAGACAAGTGATAAACAAACTTATATATTTCTAAATACCTACATACACATTATTGGTTAATTACACTAGACACAGAACAAATGATCGTGCTCATCACACAAACATTTGTCTTGGGTGACACGACTTCCAGCATAGCTGTCTGGGCCACTTACCATGAGATCAACAGGCCAGTAAACTAATTACTTAAGGACCACCTTAATCTAGTATAATCAGCAGATACTATCAAAAGTATAATCCTAAAATACAAATAAATAACAAAACACAGTAGATTGATGTCGGCGGACTGTCCTTTCAGTTAATTAAGTCCTAAAATTACGAGAAAAGTGTTTATTTTTCATGGAATAATTAAATTTTCTCATTATCTCTGGGAAGGTGATGAATGAATATTTATTATGCATAAACCCATTTATTTTAATGAAGAGGTTGTTGCTGATGATTAGGGTGTGACGGGAGGTGATGTTTCATCGTGTTCTGTGTATTTATTTGTCTATTTAGGGGACTGGAAGAGGTCTCAATTTGTACGTGATTTCTCAGTTTGTGAATCTTCATCTACGGCATGTCAGTTCGTTTTTATGTCCGATTCTTATCTGACACTTTTTCTACTAAATATTTTAAAAACTGAACAGCACTGGTATTTTCGAATAGACTGGGTCTCAAAGATTTCCTCTCTGGGTTCAGCTGGTAGAAAATGCCTGTTGCATTAAGTCGACCTCTCTACATTCGTATAAAAAATGTATAAAGAAACTTAAGGTCTTCTTTTAAAGTACAGATAAAAAAATATGTTAAAACACCAAGCAAGTCTATCGATGCTGGGCAAAGTCTGTAAAGAAAAGAACCATAACAGCTTTTTGTTCACCTGAATAGTTACATTCTGTAGCTGAATCTTGTATAGAATGTAAGGATTGTACCATATGGCGCTCCGTAGTTCCTGCTTACCTCCTCACAAAATGCGAGAGCTCAGGTATTAAATATTAAATTAAATATTAAATATTCCACAACTTTTCACACAACGCCATTTAGTCCCAAGTTAAGCTTGAGAGCTTGTGTTATGGGTACTAAGCATCTGATAAACATACTTACATATTTCTAAATACATACATATCTATTATATATGTATAAAAGAAAGTCGTGTTAGTTACTTCACTTATAACTCAAGAACGGCTGAACCGATTTAGCTGAAAATTGGCAGGGAGGTAGTTTAGAGCCAGGAGAAGGACATAGGATACTTTTTATCCCGTTCGACATCATAAAAATAAATATCAAGAATATCGGTTGTCTCAAACATTTTTCAAACGCAGCGCCATCTTGGATGACATGACAGGAGTCAAACTTCCCAGTTCATTATCAGGTGACAATTTGAAATTGACAAGTCTTAAGCTAAACCCAAGGAGGTAAGGTTGTCAATTTATAATACACACCTACGTTCTGAAATTTATTTTGGTACTAAACTTAGAGGTTTTATGTAGCATAAAAAAGTCTTATATTTCAGAAATCAATTTACGTAACTAGCAATGATGACAGAGACGAACTTTAATAATTCTTTGCAAATAGAACTTATTTTACTGTTAGGACTTTAATTAAAGTAGACCGGGAAAACTATAGGCATAAATTATTGTATGTAACATAGAGGCAATAGTTCAGATTAAAATTATGAATTTAGTATTTTTTAGTAAGGTAGTTAGGTTAGATAGTTGGGTTAGCTATAGGATAGGTATGGTCAGTTAGGTTAGGGTATATATACATGTTGTAATTTAAAAGTAGTAGTAGTTATTTTTGGTTTGGATTTATTTGTTGTCGTCTTATTCAACGTATGTATATCTAATATAAAAAAAAATAAGAGCAATGAATTGACTCTAAGGCACAACGAAGTTTGCCGGGGCAGCTAGTTATAGATAAATTACACCCAGACACAAAACAAATGATCGTGCTCATCACACAAACATTTGTCCTGGGTGGGAATCGAACCCACGACCTCCGGCATAGCAGTCAGGGTCACTAACTACTAGACCAACAGGCCAGTCAATATGTTTGCTTTGATAATAATTACACACATATTTAGCCATCATATAAACATCTACCCGGTCAATCGGATGCCACAGCGACCGGGCACACGGTCGTACATTCAGCGGCATCCATCCGGCTATGGTGGTATGCGTCCGATTGCGGTTCTATATATACGAAATTAATTACGCATTCATTATTAACTATTATTCACGAGATACTTGTGGCTTAATTATAACAGCTGCACTGTTCGATTGAAGGTTAAACTACGCTACCTAGGTTAGGCCGTGGATGGGTGGGATGGACCAGTCATTTCATATCAAGAATTCAAAAGAAATGAAATGATAAATCTTTCCAGATAAATTTACATGTCAATTTTTATTTTTAAAACAAAGTAGCGCTGGCATTTTAAAAATGGCTGATCCCTGAAAAGAAATGCCGAAAGAAACTCAGGGGTCATGGTCTCTTTTAAAGTCCAGACATAAAATTGCTATACTAGCTGCCCAGGCAATCTTCGTTCCATCGTAATTGCGTAAAAATAAATCGTTTGAATCGCGGAAGACATTTCGGAGGAGTTTTGTTACAACTCCTTTGACATGAACATTGCATATACATATTGTGTATAAGTATATTGAAAGATTACATTGATTATACGAGTGTTACGATCCAGGGCAAAGTCTGAAATAGTATTCTGAAGAAACAACCAATACAGCTTTGAGTCGACTTGTCCCGGCAGACGGCATGCCGAGGTTCGGAAAGCATGTGAAGGCGTTGGTCCTAGCTGTCATTCAGCACAGTCATTACGCGTAGTCAGAAGTCCGAGAGCCTGACAACCAGTATACCTAGTGTATGAGTTGTGGAGGTCAGACACGCAGGCGCTCTATGTAAACCCTGCTGCATCTGGCTAGACTAGAAGCCGACCCCAATAAAGGACAATCATATTCACTATGATTCACGTCACCAAGCTGACACCAGGAGAATTAATCCTGAATTCAGAACCATCAATGCAGTCAGACAAGAGAATCGATCGCCCCTAAGAGCTGGCTCTGATGAAGCGGTCATGTGTATTGCCTGCAAAGCATTGTGGGCAATCAATGTGCAATCGTGTATTAGGGATTGTTAGTATTATTGGATTTGGTGTAATTAAGCAGCGCAATATAAGCGAAATGCGATTAGAATTGAACGAAATACTATTATTTTGTGGCACAACAAGAGACTTACAATAAAAACTGTAAGTTACGGGATCTTTTCGCCAAATATATTTTCAGTCAATTTGATTTTTTTTTTCACTTGGATTTTTTAATGATAAAATGAAATAAATAAAAATGCTTTATTGACACAAAATAATTTACAAGTGGATTTTGGTAAACAGCAAGTACAATTCTGCAATTGAACATAAAGGCGTTAGATCCTTCCCAGGTAATCTACAGACGTGTACATTAATTCGGTAAACCCCGAGAGGACACCGGTGCCCGCGCTGTCATTGTCTTTCTATTGTGTCTCTAATTGACACGATTCAAAGGTCAAAGTCTAATAGTATACCGTAAACAACTTTTTGCACATTAAACCAATACAATAAACAATACTGACTAATATAATAAAATACAGATCAATGTGTCGTGACTTCGTGAGTTCGTCTGCAATTTTTTAAACTCACATACATAAATAGCCAGACTCTCAAGTTCCCTAGTTAAGCTCACGAATATTGATAAAAGCGTTACTGACTGGACAGTTCACTCATATCTGTGTAGTTATTTCCTTGGAAGAGCATTTCAGACACTAACCTTCATGATTCTCACTTAAAATGACCAGTCAATGGAAGAGACTGTGATCTCTAAATTTCTTTCGGTGTTTACTCTCGGAGTCTGAAACACTGACCTAACCTAGTTTAAAAATGTTTAACGAGTAAAAAAACTTGTACAGTGCAACCCAATTTATAGAAATTAATATTATTTATCATTAAGCTGACTTGTCAGCTTAATGATAAAATTTTCCCAATTGAATATGAACCTTATTCTGTTTGACATAAAGCTGAAAAACTATCAAAGAAATTTGACACATTGGGGTAACTTGATGTGCTGGGGTCTGTACATTATAAGAGTAGGTATTCACAAACCACTTTATTTGAAAAACCTTTTATGCAATAAATCGTATGCTAATTATCCATGATCCTCGAATATAAATTGCTTCCATTGCTATAAAAATATTTATCTCAGATCATTTTGAAAAGCGTCCGTATTCAGTGAGCTTACATGCTCAATATGAGTGGGTACTATACTCCTAGATGCATCAAAGCTTACGGCTTATAAAGGCTATAACTATTCCCCATCAATTTTATTGGAATTTCATATTACCCATATTTCATTGAGCGATAATTTATTGCCTTTTTTTCTTTATAAAATCACCGCCATTTAGTTTATAAAAATGGCTTCGAGAGCAATGAAATTTTATCTTTGCATTCTTGAATTTCAAAGCCTTTTTGGGTTCTCTGGGTAGCTGGAAACACCCGTATCGTTTTAACACGTTGAAACGTACCTTTGTCTGTCTTTTTGGCACTTATAGAATAGTGTCGGCTTCCCGAGTTACACCCTTTCACACTGGTCGTAGGAAAATGTTCAGTTTAATAATTTTCTATACAAATAAATAGAACTAACAAAATCTTTTAACCGAGTACATATTTAAGGAAGTTTATGTGGCAGTTTCAGCAGTTCCATTGCTTGTTTGCCTGTCTATCTTTTAGACGGCACGGTCGGCGCAGCGGCTGAGCGATTGGCTGCTACAAAGCGTGTTTCGGGTTTGATGCCCGCACGGAACAAATACGGCTGCAGGAAGTTGTTCCGGGCCTTGTTGTTTGTGTATGTGACTTTAAATATTTGTACATTGTAAATGCACCCACGACACAGGAGAAATTCTTAGTGTGGAACAGCCTGTTATAAGAGAAAATAAACTGCATAGCAAAATGGGAACAAATAAATATTTATGGCACGGCTACGTCTGTCTGAGCACACCACACACATCGTTGTTATACACACCAGTCTTCAATATCACAAAGAAAACATCTCTACTGCATTTATTTTATTGCCTCATTCAACGTGTACTTCCATAGAACAGTCGAGGCATCAGCAAATCATTGTACACAGCCAGTCAAGTATTTTAAAATAAATTCCTGAAATATATTATATCTATACGAACCTATAACTATTACGTACCTACAAACCTAAAAAATAAACAAACAAAAAGAAAAGTAAAACAATGATGGAGCATCAAGGAATTCATCCGCATTGCTGTCAACGGGAAAAGTACCCTAAAGACTGGCCACATTACCACGTTGAATGGCAATGCTGAATCACATGAAGAGTCGACCAGCTTCTTGACGATATCCCGGAAATTTAGATGGGCATTCGGACCCCATGGCGCGAGTGTTTAACCCCAAACGGTTCAAAAGTATAACTTCCAATAAGGTTGTTATATTTTCGCCGCTTGAAGTTTTTAGCTAAAGTTTAGTTTTTCAAATATAGAATAGAATATAATGGAATAGAATACTCTAATATACAGATAATATAAAGTAACTATATTTACCAATTTGTCCTACGGAACCCAATCTTTCGAGTATTTACGATTCTGGCAGACTTATTCACAAAAGCTAGATAGTTAATAAAGCTCAGCCCACGAAATATGAATTCTGTTTATCAGTCTGTTTATCTCAAATTAATTTACAGCTATTTCTCAATCTGAATGTTTTTTTTAGATTAATTTTTTAACAGGCTTTTCAGCACTAACAGAAATTACAAAACACAAATTATTTATAATGAATTGCAGATGCTTTGTGTATTACTTTAATCTTATTACTTATGCAAAGCGAAAACCGCGGGCGGTTTCGTATGCTTATAATGAAAATCTTTTGTTAAATGTGTTTTACAAGTAGAAGTTTAGCATCACGCCTTTAGTTAACAAAGGGTTGGGCAGAGGTGCACTTACATGTCGACAGGTATTCCCATGCAATTGGGGCTTAATATAATCAACCGAGTACAAAGCCAAACTCCGGCTTCTATTTACAAAATTACTTCACACGTAGTAATGACAGTCAAATACATATATTATGAATAACGACTGGAATTATCAGTTTTTCGAGCGAATCTTTGGCGTGTAAGAGAGAATGAAAGAAAAAGTATTTATTTCACCCAAAAGGCACACAATAATCAATAAACATAAAAGCAAAATCTAAATTAAATTAATAAAAAAAATAACTAAACAAAATTGTGTGTTTTGCGGCAAATCTTATTTTTTTATTTATTCACATATTTCCAAAACACTTAACCTAATTCACATTTGGTTTTAGCCATACAGCGAAAACCTCTGAGGGTACATAAGAAGCATGTTGTGCGAAGTGACGTTTTAATTGATACTTATAACTTTCCGAATTCGTCTTGTATAAATTTTGCAAGTCTTCTGGAAGTTTATTACCCTAGATAGCTAACCTCCGTCGAATCGACGGGTAGCGCGAAATAATATCGCAGTCTCTTTTTAATGACACGTCCGAATGCCTTGATTCGGCTAGTCAACTCAGTCACCGGCGAGGTCGTCTTGGTGCCACACGAGCCGAAGAGGTAAGTAACACGGTTTTTGAAATATACAGCTTTTGCCCGTCGTTTCGACGGGTGGTTAGCTTTACCGTAAGTGTTTTGATTTGAGTGCGCGTATTAGTTTTTGGCGTTAGCTTTGTTTCTTTTGTAGATTATTACTATATCTACGTTGAATGAAGACATGATAGTAAATCTGCTCAATCGAGAGTTGAGTGACGGTAACCTGGAAGATGGTTTTGCTAGTGAGACCGAAGACTTCGTTCTGGATGATGATATCCAAAGGGACGAAAATTATGAGCCATCAGATTCCGACGAAATATTTGTAAGTCCACCGCCTGATTTATCTTAAGACAAGGAACGTGTTATGCCAAGTAGCTTGGATACTGCTCCTTCAAGAACTTCACAAAGCTGTATCTTACACGAAAAACCAATAGATGGCTAATGTATGTATGGAATTATCAACATTGCTTCTATCAATAGCTACGTTATCCAGTGTCACAATTTATTGACAGCAGAGTGCAAGATAATTCCACGGACAGTATTTACGATAGTACTATATCTTCAACTTGAGGAGCCTTGGCTGAAGGTAAGGCTGGCCAAAACAACGATGCCGACCCAAGTGAAAGCAAAAAATAGGAGCGTTTTTTTGAGGCAGCCATCCCACCAGTCATCACTGCGAAATTGCTTTTCAAGAATAAGAAAATGAAGGAAAGTTATCAAATCCTCCAAGAAGAGAAACTCGTAAAAAGAAGACATGCGGGACATGTCACTACAAGAAAAAGCATATGACTAAAACTATTTGCGCCAATTATACAAGGTAGCGATATGTGGTGAACATAAAGTTGACTTTTGCATCACATGTGCTCATGAAAACTAGTTATTTTTTTTATTATTATAAAGTTTATGCTCCTATGTGCCATGTAACGCCAAAAGACTGATGTAATGTTTTTTTTTATTTGTTGATTTTGCATGCCAAAGTCTTTAATGTGAAAATGTTAATATTTTTTTGAGGTCTTAAAAAAGTTACTGTAGTTTTATAAGTAAATAAATGTGGTTAATTTATAAAGCGTTTTCTTATTCGTAAACTCATTAAATGACTGTAATAAAATCATCTGATTCACTAACTTTCGATTTTATGAAAAAACAAGCATTTTTTTTTTACCCGTCATTTCGGCGGATGGTTAGCTTTAATAGGGTACTCCAGAAGGTTAGCTATCTAGGGTTAAGAAAAAGGGGTAAGTACCAAATATTCCGCAACCCTCATTTCGTACACAATAGGTTTATTTTTTAGCAAAAAATTAAGACAACTTTACTATTGCGCAACAACAACAACACACCAACACAACTACAACAAAAACCAACACAACTACAACAAAAACCAACACAACAACAACAACAACACAACTTTACCTCACCATACGCTGGTTTTCTATTGGACCTGAGATTAAAAGGTGTTTTCTTTTAAAGCTAACTGTTCTATTCATGCGGGTAGCACATTCTTAGTGGTCTTGTTAACCCCTAAAACTAAGCTAAATATATTTGAGTTCACGTCAATAATGCAATAGATGGGGATCGAGCTCAATCACCAGTCCAACGCCTTATCCATTGGGCTATAACCACTTTGATTGGTAAGTATGCACTTGTGTGTGTGTGCATATGTTGTGTGTGTGAGAGATATCGCTATGTTATAAATGGACATCCATCCACAGATTGACTTTGGTATGATTACTGAGCATTTTATTGTATAGATTCAAGTTCTTCAAACGAATCAGACAGATGTGTTGCTGGGAGTTTGTTACGTCACTTCTTCTTCCCAGCAAAACCATGGCGAAGGGTGGGGCATTTTGTGGGAATGTCTTTTGTATTTTGTTTTGACGGTCAAACAAGTACTGATTCCCAGCTTAGTTTGAATAAAGACTTTTGATTTTGATTTTGTAAGCCCCTTTAAAAAAAAATAACTTATATATAAAACAATGCTTACATGCTGAACACAGGCTTGGTTTCCTGTCCGACCCTTACGTTTAAGGTGTGATATATATCAAGTTACCACATAACACCATCCCTTATTTTCCTCGTTCAATTAGTGTCGCTATTCATTAACAAACTACGTATCGTCCTACTTACGGAACCGGTCTAGTTAGAGTACGTTTGTTTATTTGTACATAAATATATTGTGTGTACGTCATTTATATTTGTA
Organism: Euplexia lucipara; assembly: GCA_921972225.1. Classification (NCBI taxonomy): domain Eukaryota; kingdom Metazoa; phylum Arthropoda; class Insecta; order Lepidoptera; family Noctuidae; genus Euplexia; species Euplexia lucipara. The sequence goes on from OV179156.1 coordinate 20,165,822, forward strand.
GCTCAATACAGACAGAGGTAAGCACATCGAGCAATCCCAATATGTTGAATTTCTTTAATAGCTTTTCAACTGTATTGCAAACAGATTAAGGTTCACGATCAATTAAAAAAAAAAACAGCTTGATGTCTGTACAATGCGCTTCACCAAACAAGCAAACAACTGATTATGTGTTCATATTTTAAATGTCAGTTTGTTAATTTGTTATCTATATCTACTTACTTCTATACTATTGATATAAAAAGGTACAGTTTGTGAGTTTGTAGCAGGTAATTCTGAATGTATTGAACCGATTTTGTAAATTCTTGAAACAATAAATGCCACATCATTTTCATTTATTCACCTTTCTTCTCAACAATTACATTTACAAATTTGTTAATAAATTAATTACAAAAATACGTTTAATTAAAAAAAAAAAAATTAGCCTACCGGTACCGCAAACAAGGTCAGCTAGCTGTCAGGACTCCAGGAAGAGGAATCGCCTAACAATGCGGGTTGAGTCCAGAAGAACTGCTTTCTGCATCAACTCTTTGATCCAGCTGCCAAACGAGCGCCTCCGATTATTATTATTGTAACAGTCTTTAGAATTATTGCAAGAAATAATTTGACATTAATTTTGACTTTGACTTTAAACATGTTTTCAAATCAAGTAACAAACTCAACCTCTTCCACAACCGTAACAAAATCGTCCGCGAAACAAATGAATGGATGATTTGCTCAGAGAAACGTAATTCACTAAAATCGTTCAGTAACAAAGAGATTCGCGTTGAATATTTAATACTGCGCGATGCGGGCTCTCGCTTCGAATTGAAAGCTTTATAGGCACTATTTCCACTGATAAAGTACTTAATATAGTTAATTAACTGGTAACAGCACAATTTGTGGGGGAATAAATAAAAAAGTAATTGTGGGGATTTAAATTGGAAAATATTGTGATTACGTTGAAAACTTTGCACCAGTTTTTCTCAAAGAGTAAGGCAGAGGTGTGTCTCTTAATGCGATCACATTTCGCCAGTCATATGGCCTGTTTTTAACCGACTCACAAGAAAAGGAGGAGGTTCTCAATTCGTTTGTACGTTTTTTTTTATTTATTTAATTCAAATTCTAATACTTTACTTAAAGCGAAAGCTCAATACTAAGTATTTAGCAAAAAATGCGATCATTAAACAATAGGTACTACTATCAATACCTAAATGTCTGCCCAAAAAACATTTGATGACAAATAGTAGATTCAAACCAATACAGGCTAGTGTTAAAAGCTACAACTCTTTCAAATCTTACTTGAGAAAATTAAAAAAGTACCAGCAAATAGTTTTTCGAATCCTCGACAACATCATTGGATATAGCGGATTTCTACTCAATGTGTTTTCAAACTGGCGTAGGTACTATTCGCATGGTTTTTGAAATAGCGTTTGCGCCATAAAGGTTTTCGACTCTTCACCACATAACGACTACCACTCCCTTCCGAGCCACAGAGTTTTCACACAGTCTATCCATCGTTTCTTTAGCCTTTAAAACCATAACATTAGATAAACCACAATAATGCCTTTATATTCACAATGCAGCATGATTTCAAAATTCAAAATACAGAACAATACGAATTCACTTTTGCAAATTTCGCTTACTTGACAAACGTGTGCAGCCTCCGTCGTGGCCTAAGGCTTCGAGTTTTATTACGTAGTTAGGCGGGGTGCACACGGCGCTGCATGCGGTCTGCAAGCTCAGCTGACGCCGTTTTATACCGAATAAATTTATAGCCGAAGCGGTTTCGTGTGCATTCGGTTTAATATGTGTTTCAATTTGCTTAGATATAAGATTTAGGTGTGTTCTGTATGTGGTCTTATTTTGTGAGCTCACTTTTAAGTTACTTTCGAATTGGTTTTTTGATATTTGTTCGGCGATTAGATTACTTTTTAGACGTTTCAGTCGGTACTGGCACTCGGAAGCAGAAAAATTTGTCTATCAGTCTTATAAAGTTGCTGTGTACTTCAGGAACTTAATTGTGGAGGTCAGATACCAACTTCTGAACATTTTGTTCAAAGGTGCTGATGCTCAGCTTGATTTAATGTTTTTTTTTTGTTTTTGATTCATTTGCTCTATATGCTGTAATAATTGGTATTAAGCTGCATTCCGTCTGAACTGAAGCTAACTCCAAAGTAGTTGGGAAAACGCTAGGGTCTAACTGATTTGAACGTTCCAGGATATTTTTATCATTGTTGGAAATGCTATGTAATTATTGGTTAAAAAAATCTGCTGTTTAGTTTATGTATGTATTTTGAAATATTTAAGTGTGTTTAACAGCTGTCTAGTACCTACTCATGGCACAAGCTCAGCTTACTTTGAGATTAGAAGGCGTTGTGCGAAAGTTGTGGATTTTTTATCAAATATTTATCAACACAATGTTGTGGAGTCCTCTAATTATAACTTAATTACAGCTACCTACCTACGAATAGCCCGCGTGTCCTCAAAAGAGAAGTCGGCTATTATTTTCTGCACGAGTAATTATCACACTGGGCAGAGCTAGTTTCAAATTAAGAGGGCGACCCTCCCAACTTTTACCAACTTCCCCAATTCTAATCAAAGAAAAACCAGTAGACTAATACAACATTAATCCACAATTCCTTAATGAAAACGCCAAAAGTTAAAAGTAATTTGCATCAAAAAGTACCTTTTGTTGAATTCTCGAAAGTTTGTAAATTAAAATTAAGATTTAACGTGTTTCGTCGGTCAGAGACTAAGTTTCGAGTTATTTTTTTGTTATATTTTATTATTTACGAGACGCCCACTTGGGCTTGACAGTGGCGGTTATTCCCCGAAATAAATATTTATGAAAACTTTTGGAAGTTTAGATTGCCTTGGTCTAAGGGTGGTTGGCGCTACTACTACTGAACTTAAGGTTCCAGGTCCGATTTACGAGTCGAACAAAGAGGAGCTGCATAAAAAGCTCTGACACGAGAGGGGCAATTTTCCGTTTTTTTTAATCTGTTAATAAGACGTATAATTTCCCAAAATGTTTGATATTTTTTGACATTAGCTGTTGTTCGACTTGATACTGAACGTTTTTAATTACTGGAATCGATTTTTAGATTGGTCACTAACCAAAAAAAATAAGGAGACTTATTGAGAAGCTTCAAGTTTCAAATAGACAGTTTTTAAGATCAATAACCCCACGTTAGAAACTGCATTGCCAGGCATTGTGGTGCTATACGCCCGCATTCCCATTCTAACCAAATGTATTCGAGTGATCGCATCCGTTAACTGTGAGCTCCATAGCACTGAGAGGTGCAATGGGTTGCATTAGTAAATTGCACGACACTAAAACTTTGAGTCGTCTATCAACGTATTTTACCTATTTTTGTAAAGCAATTTCTTGTCCTGATTTTTTCACATACGAGTATTATACATCACTAATTTTTAATTAGTACAAATACTTAAAGGACTAATTTTAGACGGTCATCTCATTATATTTGTAAAATATCCATAAATAATATTTCTAAGTGGAAAAGTTATTAGCGTTTGTTTACATCCCAAAAAGTCGCCCAATTTCTCAATTTTTTTATTGTAGTTATAGGCTATTCGTGACATAGTAGTATTCATTAATCGTCATCTCTCGCTCAAGCATGCCCCGCCTCCAACGGCTGTTTTCGTTAATTAAGTTTAACTAAATAGAAACACATATTTATAAAATGAATTTCGTTTTTTTACTTTTGATTGCACAAATATGATCAGTAACAGGTAAGGATACAGATACAGCCCAATATTTTTTTGTACTATTTAAAAAATAGTGGTGTTTATGTATATACTAAAATAGTACTCGTAGTAGGTAGTATTTGTTTTAGGTTTTTTCTAATTTTTTGACTGGCCTAAGTTGGTCTATGATGAGACATATGTTTGTGTGACGAGCACGATCATTTGCACTGGTTCTGGGTGTCATCTAAAGTAGGTATTTATGTATTTAGAAATGTAATAAATATGAAAATCAGTTGTCTAATACTCATAGTACAAGCTCTGCTTAGTTTGGGACAAGATGGCGTTGTGTGAATGTTGCGAAATATTTTTTTTTTCAGGCGGTGATTTTAACAGAATCGCACCGCTGATCTTACATTACCGGTGTTGGCGAAAACGACGCACGTACCACCTCTAATTCTCAAACCGTTCACTGCACTCTTCAATTTATTGTATAAAATTTCTATTAATAAACGCCTGTGTCCGAGTGGAGTCGCCTTCTTGTAATAAAATGGTAATTTATTCTGCCTATAAGTCTCCAAGCGAAAACGTGGTCCTTAACGAAGTAGCTTGGCGCCCTTCATTTTTCTACCAATTTACCGTCCAAAATAGATGGTCTCCACTTATTTGTATGCTCTTTGTTAAGATCTTTTGATTTGATTTTTGCAAATTAGTTTGTTAATTTAAAAGTTAAGTTGATTTTACTAGAGAGTTAATTAAGTTTGTTTAAAATGTGAATTAGTTATTGAAGAGAAAGGTGTATGACCTCAATTGACGTAAGGGCACTCATGATATTAACCTTCTTAAGATTATAAATGCTTATGTTATATTCTGTGATTGCTTGTTACCTTTTTACACCTTTATAAAAACCTATACATAAAATTTTTTGGTAGACCAAATAAATAAAAAGATAACGTTACGTCGGTTAAAAACACAAAAGATAACGACGCAATAACAAAAAATGAGAACGAACTCTCATTGCAAAGAGATACGAAATAAAGTGATGAGCCAAGGCAAGTCATGCTGGTATCATACCGGTGTTGTGCCGGTGTCGTGCCGTTACCGTGCCGTCGTCATAACGCTTCCGAACCGCAGCCGTGCCGTCTTGAATCTTTCGTGATTTATTCTTATGTGAATTGGACTTGAAAATCCGTTTCAAGGGATGGTTTACATGACATGCGCGATGAAGATATTATTTTGTGAGGCTGTGGCAGCTGGAAAACAATGTATGTTTAGTTATTTCTAAATGAAAGGAAATAAAAGATGTTTTGATCATACATTTTTACGTTTGATTTATTCACTTAGAAATTTTCAATCGTTTTAGGGAATACTTGACTACATAATTGCACTACAAATCAAGATTAAAACTACTTTTTCTAAAATATGACATCAATTATCAATTGATACGCAACAACAACGGCATGAATGTCTCTACCGATATATTCACTTCCTTATATTTCTACCGCCCTTCACAACAGTATGCAAATTTAATTTTCTATACGTTTCAGCCGCTCGCTTGCGTTATAAAAAATCTACGACCAGGTAAATCATAAAAGCACACGGGTATACAGGGGAATGTGAAATATAATTTGTTGAGAAGAAAATATTATGTTTCATTTAACGAAACTCCTCTTTGACATCCAATAAAATATTCAAATTTGATCTGAGATGTTTTCATACAACGGTTTATAGAATGACATGAATTTATGGCTTTGACTTAACTTATTAGCCTATTAGTAACGTTTTTATATTATATTAAGGCGATGTGCTTACTAACGGGATTTTCATGCTAAGGTTCCGGCATGCAGTTCCGCATATTACTTTTATGAATCCCTTACTAATAAATACAATGACGATGACGATGACTGTAGGATAAAAAGATATATCTTTCTAAAAAAAAAGTAAAAAGTAATGGGATACAATATACAAACCAGGAATACCTACTACCAAGTGCTGAAAAGCGCCTAAAAGACGTAGAGTTGCCGCGTCGGATGGCAATTCTAACCATAGATCAAATAATTAATATTATCCAGCGCTCAAAAGATTCTGCGTAAATAAATAAAAAATACCTAATCTTTATTGGAACAAAAACTCATTTTTACAAATTGTGTACCCCAATATGTCAAATTTCTTAGATAGTTTTTCAACTTCAATGCCAACGAAATAAGGTTAACTTTTCATTGGGAGAATTTGACAGTTTGGTACTTACCTCAAATGTGATGGCGATGGCGTCTGCACATAAAATATCTACATTAGTTTGAAAAATATGTAGCAGCCGTGGATGCTAATGCCTACCTTCAAGAGGGAGACGACAGAGTTCCAGGTTGTAGAGATGAGAATACAGTGGTGGGTTACAAAAGAAAAAGACACCTCTCACACAGCGCCATCTAGTCCCAAGCTTAGTAGAGCTTGTGTTATGGGTACTGAACAATTACTGATAACCATACTCATAGATTTCTAAAAACATGCATATTATGGATAAAAATGTGTGTGAAATGTATCAGTAGCACCAATATTCTAATAATCATGATTATAAGGACGATAATCGTTTGGCTCGTGTCTTTACTTTAGTAAGTAGGTAAAGCGTTGAACACCAGAAGCTAAAGTTCTTGTAAAGTTCTATAATTTATGGCAGAAGGAATTTCTAGTTGCCCGCATAATGACTGCCTCTTGACCTATAATAAAACTAGACTTCAGGATGTTCCGAAGGGGAAGCATAATTTTAAATTGCCTATCGTGAATTTGATTTGACTTAAACATGGTAGGACCTATGTGTCTATGCAATTCTAAAATAGGTACCTAAGACTAAGTATGTACATAATAGGTACCTACTTGTATTTTAAAACGTAATTTTTAGTTTTTGATAAATATTTAAAATGGGAAACCTATGGATAACTATAAAATAATCATTAATAATATTATAATGGTTTGTAAAATATCTAAGTGGCGTAGGCATGGTTTGGGCACTTAAAAAAAACCTCTTTTTCAGGATTTATTACGGTAAAACACTTTTTTGCTAAAGCCATTAGTTAAACAACCCACAAAATAATATTTACCAAATATATTGACCGCAGTGTAATAAAGGAGAAACTTAACAAAATTTTTCGCAAAATAGGTTATAAAAGGCGTTCAGACAACCCGAGGGATATTTTAATATAACAATCCTAAAATTAGTCGAAGATAGGCTAGACCTTGGTGTTCAGGTGCCTGTACAGACTTAATTTGAGAGAAAACCGTCTACGAAGGCCTTTATGAAAATTGGGCAAAACTAAGCCGAGTGAAACGCGAGCTGTATGCTTTAGACCAGCAAAATTAACTTAATTTTAAAGAAAACCTCGTTTGCCTAGTGGTCGTAAGCGCTACTACTAAGCATGAGGTCGCGGGTTCGATCCCCGAGTGGGGCAAAGTGTTATTGAGTTTTTTCATCTGGAATTTCTCAGTAGCTGCCCGGAGACTGGATTTGTGCCCGATTGATGCCAATAGACTCACCCTCTGTTAAATGGAAATTTATCATAACTGGCGATATTTGGGTGTACACAGGTACTCCTCTGCCTATCCCTTTTTTATGTGTGATGTTTAGAGAATATTAAGTTCAGTGTTTTAAGTAATATGAATGAGTGGAGCTATAAGCTAAAGACTCTTAGAAGTACATATTATTTATTTTGTTGTCTCAAAAGTGTCATAAAATCTCGTGTCTGCGTCGTAAGATAATCAATGTCAAATGTCACAAATGTCTCAATTATCTTGGTTTATAATTAACACAATTACGTTGACACCTATTATTGAATTTTAAAACATTAAATTTGCTATAAACTTTGTTCCAATCAGTTTTTCATCGATGAACAGCTTATATAACTAATAATGCTGCAGAATGTTTCTATTATTTTATTTAATGTAAGAAAAATTATATTTTCCACTTAGGTACAACTAAATTAAGACTTCATTTCAGTACTTAATTCATTTCAAGTTTCCATTATCACATAAGCTAGAAACAACTTTGTCATGTAATGAAACACCGTAGTTTGGTTAACGACTGATTTATTGAATGTGACGGTACTGTACAAACTAGTTGTTAATCAAATATATTACAAATACCCTCAACATCTTCCCCTTATAAACGAACTTATTAATAATACAAAATAACTTTTATTTTCTACTTTACATTAAAGCTAGCTTATTTCTTAAGAGCCTTGCTACGTGTTACAGGTGGTGAATAAGAACTTTGCATGCTTTTCTTTGCTGTTTTAACATTTGGTACATAGTCCTCGTCATCCTCATCACCTGAATGGTATACCTCATTATCATCGTCCTCCGATACCACATTATCATTATCGGGTGTTTTTTCATTTTGATCACTCACAGACGTACTCTTGATCAAATGTCGGCGATTACGACGGTAGATACCTTTTTTATTTTTCACAATATATGAACGTGGTGTTGGTGCCTTTGCTACAACTTTGCCACGAATTCTTTCGTTATTATTTTCTAACATGATTACGTCATCGCCTACATTTAACTCCGGTAACGACTTACAATGCTGATCGTAATATGTTTTACTTTTTATTTGCTGTTTTAACATTTTCTTATGTTGTATTTCATCATCACTATTGTTTCCTTTTAACAGATCAGGATGAACGGGCAGTCTACAGTTTAATCGCCTTCCCATCATTAGTCGTGCAGGAGAATTCAAATTTTCCCGCGGTGTATTCCTGTAGTTTAATAAACTTATATGAAAATCTGTGTTACTTTGTATAGACTTTTTTAGCATTTTTTTTACAGTCTGTACTGCTCTTTCACTCTTTCCATTTGACTGTGCATAATATGGAGACGAAGTGACGTGTTCAAAGCCCCACTCAGTCGCAAAACTATTAAAAGTGCGACTTGCAAATTGTGGGCCATTGTCACTAACAACCGTTTGCGGTATGCCATAACGCGCAAAGTTTTCCTTCATTATGTTTATGACTGAATTAGAGGAAATATCCCTCAATTGTGCTACTTCTACGAAACCAGAATAATAATCAATAATGATTAAATAACTTTTCCTGGCATACTCAAATAAATCTGTACCAATCTTATTCCACGGCAACCCTGGTACGGACACAGGTATCATTGGTTCTTTACTCGGTTTGTTTGAATTCTCCTGACACACTTTACATCGTTTTACAAAACTTTCGATATCTTTACCTATACCCGGCCAAAATAACACTTCACGGGCACGTCTTTTGCAACGATCGATACCTAAATGGCCTTCGTGAATAAGCTTTAACATTTCACTTTGAATTGACTGGGGTATTAAAACTTGTTTATTTTTAAAAATAACTCCATCCACAGAATAAAGTTCGTCTCTTATAGACGCATAATATTTTAATTGATTAACCACTTTGAACTTGCTGGGCCAGCCCTGATTAATATATTGCAGCAACAACTTTAAAGTTTTATCTTTTATTGTTTCCTGTTTTATTAGAGTAAACTTGTTTTGTGACATTGGTACATTACTAACAACCATTTTAATTTGACTAAGAACCTGCCTGCTAATGCTATCGTTGTATAAGTCCGGAAGAGGTGCGCGTGACAATGTATCTGGTATATACATATATTTTCCTGGTTTATAAGTAACCAACAAGTCATAGCCCTGTATTTTCAGCATCATACGTTGTAAGCGTGCTGGGACAGCATCTAATGGTTTTTTAAAAATACTTTCCAGCGGTTTATGATCCGATTCAACAACTACATAATTTTTACCGTATATGTATTGGTGAAACTTCTCACACGCGAACACAATAGCTAGCATTTCCTTTTCGATTTGCGCGTACCTTTGTTGCGTTTCAGTGAGCGTGCGAGATGCATACTCCACTGGGCGTCCGTCCTGCATGAGCACGGCACCCACCGCGACGCTACTCGCGTCCACGGACAATAGAACCGGACCACGAACCTTATACAAAGACAATACCGGCGCATTACATATAAGTTGCTTTAATTTGTTGAATGCTTGTTTATGTCCAGCTTCCCAACTCCATACAACATCTTTTTTTAATAACCGTGTTAGTGGAAACGTATGTTCTGAGTAATTTGGTATGAATTTTGAAAGAAAGTTAACCACCCCTAAAAAACGTTCTAAACCCTTACGGTCTATTGGTTCCGGCATTTTTTGTATTGCTCTTACTTTTTCTGGGTCCATTTTCATTCCCTCATTATTAAAAATATGTCCTAAATATGTGACCTCCTGCACACATATTCGGCATTTCGCTTTATTAAATTTTAAATTGATTTCCCGAGCCCTATTTAACAGTGCTTTTAATCGCATATCATGCTCGTTTTTACTTCTACCCCAACAAATAATATCATCTATGAAAGAATCTACCCCCTCTAATCCTTCGAGAAATTGCTTTATTTTTGCGTGAAATACTTCTGGTGCACAATTCAAACCAAAAGGTAATCGTAAATACTGATACCTCCCAAAAGGTGTACTAAATGTACATAGGTCAGCGCTCGCCTTGTCTATTTTGACTGACCAAAATCCTGAGTTGGCATCTAAAACAGAAAAATACTTAGCACCATGAAGCTTAGTTGCCAATTCATTTATTGTTGGTAATTGGAAATGTGCACGCTGTATAGCCTTATTGAGTGGTCTCGGGTCCAAACAAATACGCAACTGTCCATTTTTTTTAGCAGCGATAACTAATGAATTCACCCACGGAGTGGGATGAGTCACTTTCCTTATAACTCCCAACTCAATCATTCTGTTTAACTCGTCTTGCAACTTATCACGCAAACCTAACGGTACTTTTCGTGGCGCACATATTACCGGCATCACTGTGTTATCAATCACAATGTGATATTCACCTGGCAGACAGCCTAATCCATTAAATAAATCATGGTATTCAGTAAAATTTATATTATGCACTCTTTGAACTAATCCTAAAGTAAGACACGCTTGCAGTCCTAGTACACTTTGACAATCTATATCAGCAATAGCAAATTTTAATTCGTATAGAATATTCTTATACCACCATTTCATATTACAAATTCCTTTTATTGGAATAAAATCACCACTATACGACTGTAACTTAACATGTTGACCAACACTTATTAGTTTACTGTCGTATCCGAGTAATAAAAATCGCTTGATTGATATAACACTTATATCGGCACCTGTATCTAGTTTAAATTTTTCAGAACCAAACTCCCCGCGGAGTATTTCAAACCAGTCTTCAGATGCAGTGTTAATCTCCGAAACGTTATATAATACAGATATAAAAAATGACTCACAGTCATCTCCTTCGTCGTGTTTCTCTTCACTAATTCCTATATCGTACATTTTTTTGACACTTTTTTTTACCTTGCACATTCTAGCAAAATGACCATAATTTTCACACACATAGCACTGCACAACAGTAGCCGGACACGATGCAGGTTCAATACAATCGCCTCCACACCTGAGACAGCTTCCCGATGCACCTGATTGACGAACTGACTGACGACCGGAATTAACTGCGCCACGTCCCCGACGTTGCGGGCGCCCTCGGCCTCGCCAGCCGCCGCGGGCGCCGCTGCCGCGCACGCCAACCGCATCGACCTGCACAGCAGCCAAGCCTGCCGAGCCCGTTGCACCTCGTGTCTCCAACAAGCGATTGCTGTCGTTAGATATTTCATTGACCTGACAGACTTTAATTGCTTTTTCCAAAGTCAGATCTTCTGTTCTCAGAAGTCGATCTCGTACGACGGTACTTTTCGTACCGCACACAATACGGTCGCGAATCAGCTCCTCTTCTATTGATTTAAAACCACAGCTCCTGCTTAATAGCTTCAGTGCAGTTACATATTGATCTATCGACTCACCAGCCTCTTGGTTCCTTGTAAAAAAGTTGTACCTGGCCAAAGTTATGTTCTGCCTCACACCAAAATATTCATCAAATTTTTTGATTAAATTTGTGACGTCATCCTTTTCACTATCTTCCTTAAATGTGAAAGTTTCATAAATATCGAACCCCTCGGGTCCAATTAGATTGACCAGTAAACTGGCCTGCACACTGCAATCCTCTTTATGCACCCCTGATGCTTTTAAAAACAACATGAATTGCGTTTTCCATTTCTTCCACGCGTCAGCCCGGCTGACGGAGCTGCCTTCCAAACTTATTTCCGAAGGTGGTCGCGCGTGTTCCATACTCGGCACTACTAACAGTATTCTACTCAACGTGTGTACAATATAGACACTGTTACTTCCGATTTTAGTCCGTTTTTATTAATTAATTTTGACCGCTGTCACCATGTCATGTAATGAAACACCGTAGTTTGGTTAACGACTGATTTATTGAATGTGACGGTACTGTACAAACTAGTTGTTAATCAAATATAATATTACAAATACCCTCAACAAACTTAACTTTCGCAAGATTGAAATCTTGCGAAATATAATTTCGTGAAAAATTCCAAAACGCTGCAGAAATAAGTAACTTCGAGATATCAATAAAGAATTTGTCGATCACAAAGAAAAATATTCGCTTTACTAACAAAATGAAGCTACTGAAAAGCGTCTGACCCGATATTTCAGATGTCATTTGGAAAATATAGATCTCAGATAACGAAAGCAGTTAAATTTTATGATGATTAAGAAAAATCGTGAAAATAGTGCTTAAGTACATTTAGATAATCTTGATTGACGGAGATTGGGGCTCATCGCATTTTATAGTCTTTAATATCTAGGGAGGATTAAGATTTATAAAGGACATTGCATTGTTTCCATACATCGTTATACACTTGGGGGCGAATAAATCAAGCCACTTGCTTTTTTACGCATAATTGTTATTATTTCGACGAATCAAAGAAGACATATGGAAAGCATTAATATATTGAGTATTTAATCGATTAGAAACAAATATCGTCTAAAAGGTTATTAAAGGCTATTAAATAAACTTACAAGGCTCAAATCCGTACATTACCTGTACGTGAAAAAAGGAAATGGCTCGATTTGTTTGCCTTCAAGTATAATAATACGCTGTGAGTTTTAAATATTACGCACACGTAGAAATATGAGATTTGGTATTTCATTTAAATTTTGACCACTGAGCGATTACAACATACCTAATTACATTATTATATCATTAGCACCCCAGACATCAATCGAAACATAAACATACCTACCTATTTTATTAAATCATGACAACATTCAGCTATACATAATACGATAAAATGCATAAGATTCTCTTGAAAATTTACTATTACGAGACTTCCAGTAAGTTTAATTTAAACTAATCATCTAAGTGACAAGTACCTATACAAGATTTTAAGAATAAAGACAAGTAAATTGTTTGTGTTGTAGCAAACAAAGACGATGTAATGCAAAGTCAAGGGAGTAGTCCACACAATATCAGCTAGTGTTGTTTAACCAGTAATAGTGACGCTCAGCAATCGAGCGTATTTGCATAGCGTTGAAAATTCATGCTTTAGCTTAAATTATCATTAAAAAAAACATCTAAAGGACATGTTTCATTTTTGTATGGGCCTCCGGCCATAACATGTACGCCATCAGCGAAGCTGCGAAACTTACCCCTGAATAGAATAAAGTTAATTTTTTTACATAATATCATATGGTTTTTATGTACAAAATTAAAATTGAAAAAGTTTGACGTTTGTCCTAAGGGTTATTGACAGCCATCCATGACAGGTTGTAGAGATGACGTTTACTTAACCTATAATATAATTGTTTAGTTTTTGTTCATCGAACAAATAAATCATTAATAGTCTAAGATCATAATTACTGTGATCTTTCATAAAAAATATTAGACAAAAGTGGTTCACTAATGCAAGATTAAGAATCATTTCTTTAGGGAGTATTGGCTTATCATATAAAAGTTAAAACCTACTGTGTTCAATCCCTGCTGGATGCGTTTATTTCAATACATTTCCTTCAGCTAGTATTTAAAACTCTTTGCCTTCAAGTTACCGGTCTCATTTGTCTAATGTTATACAGAATATGCTGTAATGATGCTATAATTATTGAATAGATTGGTATGGTACTAGTAAGATTGAAATTAAAAATGTAAGTAGGTACATAATTGGAGAACAAGGTACCTGCTGACCCCAAAACCATTGGAGAAAGGGTCATTGCTTTTTGGGTCGGCTTCCAGTTAAGCTGGATGCCGCAGAATATAAAGAGCGCGGTAACTGGGTAAAATGGTACCTACCATTTGTAAATATTGGTATCAGATTTACCTACTGACTTTTATCTATCCATAACAACTGTCAAATATCTTCAAATGACGATGGAGATCAATAAATAAGCCATTTGGCTTAACATGCTTTCTGAGGGATGTTAAACCTTTGGTGAACTACAGAAGGAGTGTAGGGACTCTCCAAAAAAAAGAAATAAAAGAACAAATCAGGATTTAAAACTTTATTCTTCTTCTCTTGCTGATACATCATCAAGTACACAGGCACTATGTGTCGTTCTAGGTTTGTACAACCTGGTACAAAACAACTCAAACTAGATATACCAACTTTTTTGTATGAGTTTAATTATATGTAATGGGCAAAACCTGTGGAGGTTAGTTTGGATTAGAGTCAGCTTCAACGATAGGTGGTTCATATTCTAAACAAACAGCACTTCTAGCCCAAGTCCAGCAAACATTGCACACCAATGAACGATAACTGACCTGTAAAAACAATACAGAATAAACTCACACATTCACAGATCAGTACATAGTAGTCATAGTATTTTATTGATAAGGGATTCTTACAAGTCATATACAGATAAAAACCACATACTACATAGATTTACAGTTAACTATTTTACACAACTGTCTAGGTTATATTCTTCTAGAAATGACATCTCTTTCTGGAGCATTCAGGAACAAATGTGTGCGACGTCTCAATGTTGATGTTGAACATACAACACAAACATTCCTACTATTAAGGTGAAGATTGGCTGCACGCTGTACATTTCTTCTAGCAGATACCCAGCATGAATAACATACTCTGCCTCCAGATCTCTATCTCTATCTAAAAATAATACATTTGTTAGGATTTTTACCAAGCTTGATAAAACATTTTCATAGTTTTATTATGTATTTTTCCCATACAATTGACAATCATTACTTTCTTATCGCATGAATCAGTCTATTGCAGGAGAATTGTAAGTGTAATCTTAACATATATAAAAATCATACATAACGCATATTCACAGTAGGTAACAGACCTGTTGTGGAGTTATCCGGGCTGTGATTTCATCTCTCTCAGGACCATGTGGAATACTGTGTGATCTTCTCTGAGAGAGAAAGAGATCTGGTAGATACATCTACCAGCCTGCAGGCACTCACCTCACATCAATGGCAAACAATGGCACCATCTGGTATCTGAAATTATTATCATGTTGTTAGTGATACTATAAATTGTTGTGAAAGCCAAAAAAAAGCAAAGTGAACTGTTTGCAAATAATAGGTACCTGTCTTGGGGCAATTAAAATAGATATTGCATCTCTCTGAGGCCACTCGTTAAATTATGCGACCTCTTTGAGATTAAAGATAAAAGGCACCACATACATTATGACACAGACACGTACATTTGATTCATATGTTTCACTGATGGGTCCTATTCCATTACCCTGCGTTACTTACTACTATGAGTACTCTCAAGAAGATTACTAATTGAGTTACAACATGCCTTGCATAATGCAGCATCAGGAGCAATCTGAAAACATACTTATATATACTCTGAAAACAAGTTCATAATACCTAGTTAACATATTAAGAACTGTTTATAGTCATTTGACAGTTGAAAGGATAAAACTCAAACTCAAAATCTTTATTGCATTCATGTGTTTGCATTTAACATTTGTTTTTACATTTAATATAAGTTCCAACATGAAACCCAGTGATACCTATTACATGTTGAGTCGCACATGTTTGAAACTGTTTGTTTAAAAATTATATTCTTACCTCTTGAGCCATGTCTTGTTAAAAAATTAAACAAAAGCTCTGGACCTAAATCTGCTGCAATATAATGACTTCATCACTGAGTATCCCTTTATTGCACTTCACACAAGCCATTTCCCAACAAGCCAAAGGATCTGCAAAAAACAATGAGGTAAATCTTGTGTTTCCAACTTAATCCAACTGATTTACAAATATTTTTCAATAATTTACCTTCAATGTAAGTAAAAACAGAAGATTTCCAATGGGCAGACGAATCCAAATCGCAGATTTCTGAGTTCGAGTACCGCTAAACAAAGCCAAAGTCAATCCAAGAATGAGCAGATATCACAAAACCGAAGTTATAGTAGTATAAAATTGAGAAAATGCAAAATAACACTGAAAACCACGAAAGCCAAAATCAAATCGAGTCGAACGAAATTGTCACTGACAACTTGACAAGTGACATAAATGAGTTTCAAGTCAAGCTGTTTTTTTAATTCGTTCAGAAACACAGTTCAAAAATGGAGACTAAAGATTTTTGAAACGATGAAATCATCACACTTAATTATATTTACCAAAAATATGTACAAGAGGATAATAGTAATTTATTTTTAACCGTACAAGAATACACAACTTTTTTAATTTTTTTCTATATTGCATTGATTGAATGAGACCTTATTTCAGAACGAATAAAGTATGCAAGCAAACGAGACGCCATGTTGAATAAAACATGGCAATAATTGAAAAATTAATACTTTTTGTACACAACAAATCAGATTCAAATTCACCAGATAGTATTTTTCCCCAATTTGTCTTTTTTTTCTCCTTTTTTTCGACATACGTACATCTGATGGCCGAAAATGAAACATCTCCTTTGTTTCGGTGCCCACCAAAATATAATCCATAAAACAATTAAGTTACTGATTTTTTATTATTATCATTAAATAATGTTACTTTAAAAATCTCAAGACAAATAAAATCTTAAAGGTTTCGTACACGCTAGTTCGTAGGACGATTCGAACAATGTTCTTTATGTCTTGCATTTCAGTATTTATTGCAAACAATTACAAACAGAATTTGACTGACTACGTCAATTTAATCTAAATAAAAACAAACCGCTCAGAAGATTACTTTCTAAATCAACCATTTCTAATTCTTTTAATGGACGATACTTTATAATATAAATGGACCGTGTGGAATTTAAGCAGCTCTTAGAAATGTTTAAATTGGAACAATATTTCTTATGACATAAGCATAACAAGCTGCTATTCGAGACATGTTGCAGGCGCAGCTGGCTAAGCACTGTTTACGTTAAATGATCCTTAATTGGTTGACTGGCCTGTTGGTCTAGTAGTTAGTGACCCTGACTGCTATGCCGGAGGTTGTGGGTTCAAGTCCCACCCAGGACAAATGTTTGTGTGTTGAGCACGATCATGTGTTCTGTGTCTGGGTGTAATTTATCTTTAATATGTATGTATTTAGAAATATATAAGTATGTTTATCAGCTGTTTAGTACCCATAACACATGCTCTCAAGCTTAACTTGGGACTAAATGGCGTTGTGTGAAAAGTTGTGGAATATTTATTTTATTTATTTATTTTATGATATCATTATGATATAGTCAGGAACAAAGACATTCAATAGCTATAGACTGGACATCACGAACAAAATTTTCATCCGAAACTTGTGTCGTGCTGGACACAAACAAGTCTATGAGTTTTTTTAATTACGCTCCACTGCCGCTCCAATATTCATAAATTATTCTAGATGGCGTTACTGAGACATGAGACCAAAGTTTATTTTAAATATCTTGGGACAGGAAATACGCAGTGGAGTTTATTATTTTCTGATTTATGTTTATAAAGAAAATTGCTACTAAATAATAGCAGTCACACTGATGGGCAGAAGTTTAAACTACGCTTGCCTAGGTCTGTACCGTGGATAGGTCTATGTTTTATTGCTAAACATGACTAAAATAATTACAAGAACGTCACGAAATACTCGTGCAGCACGCCCCACCATCGTCGCCCCTCCAAAAGTAATGGCACAGAGCTTATAAAAGGCGTGCGCGGTGCGTTTGTGGTCATTTGTTCGTCGACATCCGAGTTGGTCGGACGATCGTAAGTTGATCTTATTACTATTTAGTTTCTTACTATATTTTTAAATTGATTTTTATTAAATTATTAAACAGTGTTATATAATATTGGGTTAAATTACACAAAATGTGGTTTATTGATTGAGTGGTGATTACTCTGGCAACACTAGCCGAAGTCAACATCGGTCAGCAAATTTATTTAATTTTAATGTTTCTTTTCTAACTATAAGTAATAAAACAAGTTCTTAAATACTCAGTGCATCATAATACACCAGTGACAGTGTTATCCCATGGTGATTCAGTGTATTATGGTAAATGTGACGATCGCAGTGTTTTGACTAAATTACTCGAAATTAATATAATAAACTTAATAATAAGCAGTGAAATAGTGCTCTAGAAACGGAACTTACTGAATAATGACATAAAACTAACACCAAACATATTCCAAAAAGTGATAAGTACAAATTTAATAGATAAAAACCAGTATTAAATTCAAAAAAAAACTATTTGTTATGTAAACAAATAACAGATGATTCGTCACTAGTGGCATTGACCAATCACAAGCAACGGCAAACACTTTGACGTAAAAGTTTTCGTTTAGAAATTGAAGTCACGCGATTTGAACACAAGTCTTTTTAGCTTTTTTGTAAAGCAGGGTTGCCAAATTATAAAAACACTTATAATTGGTAGAAACTTTTGATACACTAAAGCATCTGCCACACAGTCACAAGATGTCTGCCCTTGTACTATGCTACAAATGTAAAAAATCGGTTGACATAAAAAAAACGGCATTGTGCTCGGTTTGTAACCACAGATTTGAACCAGATTGCGACGGCTATCCAGCACAGACATATAAACTGATGGACAAGGAATCAAAGAACAAATGGCGCTGCAAGACATGTATTTTAAAAATGGCTACTAGCTCTACGGATATATCGCATGTTGATGTACTTAATAGTAGTCCAACAACAATATGCAACACGCCGATAAATAATGTCACATCTAGAAACAAAACACGTAAAGCTACTTTCCCAACTGAAAACTCATTTGAAGCATTTTCCGATTTGTCAGAGAATGAACATGAAAATATATCTTTTACTTCAACGTCTTCATATGTTATGAATAGAAGTTATCCTGAAATACACAGGCCAAACGATGATGTTGATGAATTAAAGAGTAAAATATGTAAACTTGAAGAAAATTTAAAAATAGCTGAAAATGAAATAGAAAGATTACTGTTAGAAAATAGTACACAAGCTGAACAAATTAATCACTACAAATTAACAGTTAATAAACTAAAACATGTATGTACAAGTACGATTAAGAAGAAATCCGTTACGAAATCACAACGTAAAAGCCTAGTGAGATCCAAGCTTAATTTTTTAAACACGCAAGAAAGTCCTAATCCTAAGGCTGAATTAATAAAAACATCATCTGATACACCAGCGTGCAACAGACTACAATGTTCCACGGACGAAAAATTTAGCGATGAAATTCCGAAATCATCCAATTTGCTGCTGTACCCAGAAACAGAGAGCGTAACTGCTTCTCAAGTCTCTCAAGCCATGCAAAATTCACCAAAACACCATTGTAAAATTATAGGTAACAGAAATGGAACATATTCCAGCAAAATTTGTATACTAAGTGATAATAATGTAAATAATATTTTAGAGACTACTGAAAATGTTTTCCCAAATAATAAAGTCTGTCATTACTGCCTGCCAAATGCGGGGATATCTGAACTCCTATCAGGGCTTGATTTAAAACTTGTAAATTACACCTTAAAAGATTATTGCATAATTTTATTAGGTGAAAGAGACTTTGTCATTTCGAAACACTATGAGGAATTGGTAAATCACATAAAATGTAAACTCGAAAAAATAACACATACTAATGTTATTTTATGTTCTCCAAATTTTAAGTTACACGGCAATATAATGTTGTTTAATACGAGAATAGAAGCGTTCAACCAACTTCTATATTTAAGAAACAGGAAATTTGAATATACATATACATTTGATACTAATAAATATTTAAAATATACTTACGATATGTTCTCTAAATCCACAGGTAAAGTGAATAATATTGCGATTAAAAAAATATTTCATCATTTAAAAAACTATATACACTACCTAAACACATTTCATATTAATAATAATAAGACTGAAGATATACATATAGACAATTGCAATAAGATCATTCAATGGAAACCTGGCACTATTCCATATTATTTTAAAAAACTAACATATACTAAAGCAAATAGTCATTGCATTGAATCTGATGCTTACATTCAAAAATGCCCGTCTCCTATAAATACTTGCTCTCCAACCCTTGAACTACCAAATCAGAATATAGACAATACGTCTAGCCCACAGGCATCAAAATTAAATGAGCTTTTTCGTCTGTAAGCATATTAACGTTCTTCATCAAAACATAAATGGGCTTATCTCTAAGTCAGACCATTTAACGTTAGCTCTTGAAAATGAACAAAACCCTATAAATGTGCTATGCATCACTGAACATAACATGATAGAATCAGACAAGAGCATACTAAATATCAGTAACTATAAACTAACTACCTGTTTCTGTAGGAAAAACAGGCGCGGTGGGTCTTGTATCTTAGTAGAAAAATCGCTTCATTATGCACCAATACACGACTTCAATAGTTACTCTATTGAAAATATCATCGAATGTTCTGGCATTGAATTACTAGACCATAAAATATACGTCATATGCATCTACAGACCTCCAAGGCCAAATACAGATGATATAAACACATTTTTTAGAAACCTAAACTCCCTTCTTAGTCGATTTTGCTACGGTAAAAAGAAAGTAATAATTTGTGGCGATTTTAATATAAATTTGCTTAAGAAAAATTACATTACAATTGAATTTATGCAAATTCTGCACAGCTACAACCTAAAATTAGGCATTAACGAACCAACACGAATGTCAAGCAAAACATGCATTGATAATTTTATATATAATATTAAGGGTTGCTCCGCCAAGGTTATTGAATTTGCACTCTCTGATCACACTGCTCAGCTACTCACATGTCCAGTAAAATCTAATTTCTTACTTAGATCATGGAATATTGAAAAACGAGACTACTCTAAAGAGAATATTTATAAATTCAGAGACTGCATAAATTCTCTTCATTTTAATAACGTTTATGAAAATACAGATCCAAATGGAGCATTTGATATGTTTTACGAATTATTCTATCTGTTTTATAATCTATGCTTCCCCATTATACAGATAAAAGCATCAACAAGATCTCGCCCTCAGTGGATTACAAAAGGTCTTAGAGTATGCTGTAAACGCAAGCGTCAACTTTTATGGAATTACAGAAAAGATCCCACAGAAAATAATAAAACCAATTTCTTAGCTTTATCCTCACGCCTAAATCAAATAATTAAATCAACACAAAAATCTCGCAATGATAATTATATAAATACTGCCCGAAATAAATCGCAAGCTACTTGGAAGGTTATAAATACCAATAAATTAAACATGCCAAAGGAACAAATACAGCAGATTATTGTAGACGGTAATACGATAACTGACCCTAAACAGATTGCAAACTATTTTAATAATTTCTTCATCGATAAAACTAAAACCTCTATGCCAAATTACTCAAGATGCAAAGTCCCGTTCGAAACAAACTCAATTTTTATGCGTCCAACTATACCAGAAGATATATATAAAATAATTAGAGACCTTAAGAATACAAATAGTACCGGATATGATAATATTTCGACGAAAATTTTAAAACTAGTATCCTTTAAATTATCATTTATACTCAGCCATATAATAAATTTAAGTATAGAAAAAGGAGTCTTCCCAGAAAAACTAAAATTAACCCTCATTAAACCTTTATTTAAAAAAAGTAATAAAAATGACATGAGCTGTTACCGTCCAATAGCTCTTGTACCAGTCATATCAAAGATATTCGAGAAAGTGATCCATGATGGTATTTATAGTTACTTTGAGGGAAACAATTTATTTTGTAATGAACAGATCGGATTTCGTAAAAATAAATCAATTAACATAGCGGTATATAGATTCCTCCATAACGTATTAACTCACATGGATAGAGGTAAACAAACGTGTGCGCTGTTTATGGACCTCACAAAGGCTTTCGATTATGTGGACCACAAAATACTCCTAAATAAATTATACGCTTATGGTGTCAGAGGAAACGTTTACGACCTGATTGATTCATACTTAAGTAATAGAACACAAATAACACAAATAACAAGGATCTGTCCCCATGAGAAAAAAATTATAAATTATTCATCCTCGTGTAGACAGGTTACATCTGGTGTTCCACAAGGAAGTGTGTTGGGTCCCCTTCTTTTTATTATATACATAAATGACCTTCCAAAAGCGACAAAATACAATACAATTCTATTTGCTGATGATAGTACAGTACTGTTCACAGGAGATAATAAATCGCACATGGAGCCTGAGATAAATATGACTTTAGATAGTATTATAAATTGGTTGACATCAAATAATTTACACATAAATCTCGATAAAACAAACATGACATTCAGAAGTAGATTAAGTAAACTAGCAAACATGAACATAAATTACCGAAATAATAAGATCCAAGAAGTAGACGTTACAAGATTTCTGGGCGTAAAAATAGATAATAATTTAAATTTTAAAGAACATATCCTTACTTTATGCACTAAATTAAGTACCTTCTCTTATGCTTTGTTTAAACTTAAACAAACGGTTAGTACTTCTACCGTCCTCACAGCCTACAACGGCCATGTTGTTCCTATTCTAAAGTATTGTGTTATTTTTTGGGGTAACTCTACTAATAAAGAAGCGGTATTTAAAGCCCAGAAGAAATGTATAAGAGCCATAACTGGCACAAAAATAACTGACAGCTGCAGACCATTATTCTTAAAATTGAAGATTCTTACGTTACCATGTATATATATATTAGAGGTTATAATGTTCGTTAGAAAAAATTCTAATTACTTCATTAAGTTACATAGCAAAAGATACAAATTCATTATATGTTTACCAAGCAATAAAACAGCGTTATTAAATAAAAGCATAGTGTGTATGGCTCCACGCATATATAACCATTTACCAAATTCAATTTTACAGATAAATGATATTAATATATTTAAAAACAGTATAAAAACACTTCTATTAGGAAAAGCATATTACTCTGTCGCTGAATATTTAGAGGATAAACCTATGTAATGCTACTGCCTGTATGTGATATTGTTATTGGTGTCTTTCTTTTAAGTCAAATTTTAATTAACGTGTATTTTGTAAATTTGCATGCCTTAAGGTAGGATATGGCTAATGGACACTATAGTTATAAGACCTTTTTCTTTTGTACCCATATTCGCAAATGAATAAATGATTTATGATTTATGATTTATTTATTAATAAAAACATCATGAGTAATGAAGACGCTTTTATCCGTGAAGACACCCCTTCTCTTATATATTTATATAGAAGTAGTATGTAAATATGGAGGTCAGATAAGTAGTATTCAGTTGAATCCGATAGAATGGAAGCTGACGTTTAGCTATATTATTTTTTTAAACCTAACATGACACCTAAAATTCCCGAAGGGTTAGGCAGAGATGTACCCACATTTTGCTGTCATGTTTAAATCCCATGTAATAGGAGGCGAGCTTACTGCCATCAATTGATCACAAATCCAAACTCCTGGCTGCTACTAAAAAATCCCAGATGGAGAAACTCAATAACACTTTACCCGACCCGGGGATCGAACCCGGACCTATTGCTCAGCAGTATCGCTTGGGACCACTAGACCAATGAAGGAGTAATTATCTTCTATCTATTTTGAAATAGATGAAACCTATCTTAGCATATTAGATTTCATTCTAGGTATATCGATTTCACATAATTAAAACGTAATAATTGTAACACAAAATACTCTAAAAATCAATCCTAACAGAGTAAGTATGGAGTTTCTAGTCCATTCGTAAACCTTTTGGAAGGGGTAAGTAACTACTTAGAATCATTTTAATATTACACTTTATCGGAAAAACAACACATACTTATAAACACATAAAATTATTATTAGTAGTCCATTACTACGAAGTTGTGTTTGCTTTTCAACATTTAGAAACACATTCACATTTGAATTTCATTATATAACTTGAATTAGCTAGAATTAACAAAAGGTGAATTGTAATTTAAATAATGTATAATTTTAACTAGGAGTACTGTCCCACAATACAGGAATAGGGCAAAGAACCACTCATAGAATATTAATTAACGCTAAACTCACCACATTGAACCACTGTTTTACAGACTGTTTGTGAATAAAACTAGAGATATTCATCATTATCATCATCACCATTAGCATTTTAATCAAAAGACGTCCATTGTTGGACATAGGCCTCCGCAAAGATTTTTACATTAGTTGCTGTTTACAATGCCTTCTGGCTTAGCTCTTCATCGTTGGACTCAAACCTTATTTATGAAATTCTCGTGACACAGAGTTTGTAACAAAACTCCTCCGAAACGGCTTGACTTATTCCTATATAAGCTCGGTGTGCAACTGGAGTCAAGTTTAGTCACTAGCAGTAAAAAAAAAGCCATGCAGACCCCTTTGAGAAAAACAGACGTGATTTTATAGTACGGTATGGTTTTCTAAATTGCTTCATATTTGTGGGAGAGATAGGTAGACCTACCAAGCAAGAAAATTATTTATTTTATTTTATTTATTTATTTAAGGACAACCAACAAAGCATACACCAAAATACATGATAAGGTTTACAATAATTATTTAAATTTACCAGTGTTGCCTAAATTAAAGGCTGCCACGACATGCGTTAAATACAAAAAAAAAGAATAAAAATAAAAAGACACACATCTTTTTATTAATAATTCATTTATTAATAAAAAGATGTGTGTTGGAGGAGAAAAAAACAGTGTACCTAATAAAGAAAAGAAACATAGGGTAAAGTTTTGTAAAAACATTTAAAACTAATAGAACTTACAAAATATGGATGCAATAACTGTACAAAACTGGCCTGTACTTTGATTAGTACATGTCAAAGAGGTTTCAACAACATTCGAAATAGAGCCACCTTTTCGCGGTTTAATGCTGGCCTTAGGTGTTAACCTTCTGCCTTTACCTGTATTTTAGTTACCGGTGGCAGGATTACATGAGGGACTACCTCGGTCATAAATTACGTTGAAGGACATGTGAAATTCGTGTAGACCACATGTACCTGTAGGCCTTAGTTTTGATAAGTTACCGTTACATTGTTTATTTAACAATACACGGCCGCTTTTATATTGTTTTTTTTTGTAACTGTCTGTTGCGGTGTTTGCTTTATTTATTTATGATTTGAATTCTGAATAACACGAACAGATACATTAAGTACATGATATGTCGGCCGATTAGTAGAAATCAGCCCTGAAAAATTGAGTGAAGTGAACTGCTAAAGTAAAAGTGAATAAAAAAAATAGAATAGCACTGCTATATCCGAAGAGGTTAGGCAGAAACGTACCGTGTGTTTATCTTTGTCGAACTCAACCTATTTGGTGCAGCCGCAAGGTAAGTACTCGTACATACATTAACTGGTTGTTTTTGTATTTTTATTTATAATCGTGTGCCTTTTGTGCTAAATGCTTTTACTTAAAAAAATAGCAATCAATATCTTTGAATTGCTTACCGAATCCATATACGTATCTTTCTCTTGCCTTTATATCTTTTTCAAACAGCAAATATTCACGCCAAAAACACTCTGAATAATTCACTAAAACAAGAAACCACTGTTCAAATTAATAGTAACAACAAAATCACTACTCAAAATCGTAATACGATTCTGTTTCGACAAACTTATGCAGATTTCTAGGACGATTTTACACTAGTTTGTAGAAGCACCTGCTACTTCAGATGTATTTGCATAAACACAGCGGAGTGTGCCGCACGCCTATTGCGAATTCCATTCCGGATTTGTATTTACTTATTATTGTTGTTGTAGTTTGAACTTATGTTGATCCGTGACGGGATTAAAATGCTGTTTCGGTTTTTCTCGAGTTTGAGAGTGTGATAAATAATGTAGGGGATTTTCCATACAATGGCGCGACGCTCCACCCAGCAACTTTTATTTTACTCATCATTAATATCACTCTGCAAAATATTACTCGACGGCGTGTGAAGTCTTGAATCTTCTTGAATGACATGATTTGATTCCGCTACACCTTTCCACCATCAGACAACCTGGCGAACGGCGAGTGTCCACCCTTACATCGTTGGCACCTCCATGATCCGGACAAAGCGTTTCGCCTCGTCGTTTATACCGCGTACATCGAAGGACTGGAACAACTTGCCTGCAGGCTGCGGTCTTCCCGTCCGATTGCAATTTAGGTGTCTTCAAGGAAAGAATGAATAGGCTCTTAATAAACTAGTGTAGGTACTTCACCATCATTAATTGCATCACTGTAAATATAATATTTAAAAAGTCAAGTAAGAGGCCCATGGACGGCATTAAAACTATTCAAAACTCTAACACGAATATTACGCTTAGTAGACACATTGGATCCCTTTTTATTGCGTGCACTAAAGAGCGTGAGATTTTACATAGTTGAAGTCAATGGTCGCATTTCAACCACGGTGTCCATCTCCTATCCTATTTATGATATCCATCATTCTAGTCGGAAAAAAACCTTACAGGCCTGGTCGAATTTCGTTCTGCTGATTTGTTTTAAGAAGTAATTTATCACGTTACAGAATAAGCATAAATAAGTTATAGACGAGGTCGTTGTTCAAGGCCTGTAGGATAATCATTTGGATGAGTGACGTTGTATCTGGTAGTAAATCATTATAATGACATAAATGTAGTATAACTGCATATCATTCAATTAACATCCTGTTAAGCAATAAACATTGTAATTTGAATTTGCTATTTTATGCTTAAAATCTTGCCTAAGTAATCCCTAAAAGTTCGACGTTCCCTTTTTATTATAATATAAACTTATCTAACGATGGAGTCGAGTGTTCCAGACACGTGTTATCATATGACAGGCGACCTCCAGACGACCCGGCCTGGGTCGAAAATTTACATGTTTACTGGTCGGCGCGAGAACTACGATTGAATTCAATTATTATAAGCTGAGAAATAATTTATTTTGAGGTCGATCAAGTTTTATAATCTTTTGGAAACCTTAGGTACGTGTAAATCGGTCTATATTTGCCTCTGCTTTTAATACAGCAGGCCTGGCCATATTACAAATTCTTTTTCTATTATCGTAATCGATAAGGCGACAATAGAAAGAAAATGGCGTATATGGAATCAGCTGTTTGTCAACTGTCTAAAGCTGTCTGTCAATTCTTTTTAAACGAAACCAGGATTCGCTCAAGACCCCAAAAAAATGCCAAATAACAAAAAATGAAAATAAAACAATAAACGGGAATAAATAAAAATAACACTAGGAAACAACTAACACTTACTCAGTTGAAATTATAATAGTACTGAAGACACATTCAAAATTCTGAAATAGCAAACTCGATACATACTCACATACAAACATTCATACTCACATACTAACATTCATACTTACATACAAACATTCTTACTTACACACATATCTATCAAATATACTCACACTCACGAGAAGCCAAATTAGTTTGTAAGTATAGCAATTTCATTGCTCTAATATTTATTATTCCTTTCCAAAGGAGCCTATTAAGCTTTAAGTTTTTGTTTGTTACTTTAAGTGTCACAGGAATTAGAAATAATACCCCACTGTAATACAGTATTAACTAGCACAGGGGGTATTGTGACTGTTACTGGCGACTTATACTATTTGTAATATTTTACTTAAGCTTACAAAATGTGGCAACTGGATAAATAAATAAATAAATAAACTAATTTTTTTACTGTTTATTGAATACGATTTATAAATACTAGTATTTGTTTAATGTCGATACTGAAACGTTTAATTAAACAAACACAAATAAATTGGCATTTCCCGTAATCCAATTTCAAATAAAGTGAGACTAAACCCTTTTTATATTCCAACTTCAAACGGGGACGGGAAATGAACAATTTAAAATAACGTTTAATCGTATCATTGAATGATATGCACACGAAGTGGGCTGTTTGATTTGTATCTACTAATTGAATTTAATTAAATCGAAACTCGCCCATAAATCCACCGGACCGGGCGGACAGTGAATAAATAAATCATGAATTCGCAGATGGGTCATAATAATTGGACATTGATATAATTGTGGGTTAGGTTGCTATTTGAATGTTTAAGTCATATTGGCTTATCTCGTCGGTCTCTTCGAAGGCACCAACCTAAATAAATTAAATAAATATCCTACAAATTTCACACAACGCCATTTAGTCCCAAGCTAAGCAGAGCTTGTGTTATGGGTACTAAACAGCTGATCGAAGCGCGTCAGTCACTATCACGCCTAAGACATCCAATTGGTGCGCAGGATCAGAGGCGAACGCGCTGCTGCTGCACACGTCAGTCACAACACACACAAAAATGCCCTATCAGAGCTACATATATGAATCTGATAATTAAATGATTGCTTATGTCAGACGTCATACAAAACGTAACAACATCCTGCCCTCTAAACCCACATCTCAACACTCAGATTTAAGTTGATACAGTCATACCAAAAGTATGTCAACCTATAATATATACACTCACACACACACACACAAACACACACACACACACACACACACACACACACACACACACACACACACACACACTTCAGTTTATATTGTAAAGATGATAGTCAATCGGGTTAAATTATTACCTCCTACTTTTACAATTTCAAATTGTACTACCTTCTTTAGTATTGTAAGCACCATAGACACACGCAGCACCGTTGGTCATTTTAAAATTATGTTGTAAGTTGCTTTCGAAATCAACGCATTTCAGTAAGGTAGTTAGGTTAGGTAGTTAGGTTCGCTATAGATAGGTATGATAGGTTAGGTTATATAATATATATATCGTCATTGTAATTCTATGTAACACAAAAAGCTTAGATAAGAGCACATAAGAGACTCGATTAATAAAAAAGTTGTAGTAGTAGTAAGGTCACGATTACTTGTTTTATGATTAAAATTTAGACAAATATGACAGGCAACTGATAGTCTAGTGGTGTGACCTCTGAATTTTTGGATTCATGTGCGTATTGTGGCATTATTTCTTACTTCAAAAACGGAGAATGAAAACATCGTGAGTGTAACCAGTTTGCCTGAGAGATATTCTTAGTCTCCTTTAACCCTAGAAAGATAACGTTATTTTTTGGTACTGAAAAGATAAAGATGCGCCTTAGAGGCGCTCAATTATCGATATCGATTTTTATACGTATTTAAGTAATTATTAAACTTCTTATAGCGTTGTGAAATGCTACATTATTACTAAGTAAAAAAAACACAAATTTAAGTTATTACTTTTTAATTATAAGAAAAATAATGGGTTTTTAAAAATCCCTTGCGAAAATCAACAAAAATAAAAAGTCTTCTGTATTGAGGTACATTTTTTTCTTAAAAATATAAAGTTTATAGTTTTTTATCTTAATCACTAGTGAGTTATGAAATAGTCAGTCTCAAAAACATGAAAATACAAAAAAAAAATGTTATATACAGTTGTTGCAAACATCTTTTTTATGTTCACCACACACAGACTTTTTACATTTGGTACACGTCATCTTGGACATTCTTTTCTTTTTTGATGTGCATAGGCTGCAGTAGCACCGTATTTTAGCTGGAGGTTCCACATCAGCTTCTACAGGTACCTCTTGAGTAGTTTGTGGCAGAATGTTTTCAATATTCTCCCATAAAGACACAATTTGAGGCTCTTCCAATGTTCTTCTCTTCGCCATGATGTTAAAACTATCCTAAAACCAATAAAAATAATTAATAAATACATACCTACTTTAATATTTACCGTATATAATTAGAAATAAGTAAAAAAACAACAAAAACCAAAACACAAAAAAATGTTTGAAAGTTGCACAAAAGATAAAGTGGCGCCTATCGAGCGCAACGTTTCGCCATAGCAACGAAACTATGGTACTTACCGAACAGGAGCGGTCGCCTCTCGGGAATGTTGGTCGCCGACTGAGTTGGCGCGGAAACACAAGCTTGTACGCGCGTTGGTTAGAAAAACACAGCAATACATTTATTTCGCGGGCGCCTCTGAAGCGCACGTTATCTTTCTAGGGTTAAATGAATGGCTACCGTAAATGTATATGTAAAAAGCTGTTGTTTTGACGTTACAAATAGACGATCTAATTTTATTTGCTAGTCAATAGTACTTTTGACTGGTTAAGAGTTTTGACTGCAACATATACATACCTATATTTATCGGCGTTGACTACTACCAGGGGCCATACATAAACCTGATCTTTAATAAAATATTGAAAGCTACAAAAAATATTTAGAATTTTATTAAACTTTTTATAACGTTCTCGACATGTGGGGCGCGTTTTATGTTTCAGCATATTACATTTTACAAAATAAATTCGTAATGTTTTTGTAGGACGTATAAAATAGATACCTAAAAGCTTTTAGGTATACTTTTTTTGAAAAGTTGTTAAACAGTAAAGGGAAACCTCCCTTTACTGTTTAACAACTTTTAGGTATGGAGATACTTGCCCATTATTCACCATACATTTTGGATGGGGCACTACAACCTTTTTTTATATATTTTTATTAAGTTTAACGTTCAACAGTGCCTTTTAATGGGAATAAATTATTTGACTTTGAACCGAATTTTCTTATGTGAATTTTAATTTTTTACTTTATCACGCTAGATAAAAGTTTAATATAAAGGCTGAGAAGTACACCAATCCCACGAGAATCAATAGTAGCCACTTCTAAAACGTCTGCAAAGTACAGGAACTTTTACAGTTATATAATATCCACTGTACTAGTGCCATTCAGTCCACGTGCGAAGTATAAAAATGGACAAAGTTGGTCAAGCAGGTTGGGTCGTTCCACGGCGCGAATGCTAAGTACCTATGAAACTACCAGTCCAGTTGTTGTAGGTTTTAAAATTCAACGACCAGTCCGGCCACTTTGAAGTTTTACCTTGAGAAATATTTTTCATACCTTCGTGTTATGAATTACGTTTTTATTCAGGACGTTCGAGAGATGGCAAATCTTCTACTTTAATTTAAAAAATGGAAGTTGAAGAAATAGTATAAATGCTCCTTCGTCCATTTTGTGGACTTAAATTATGGTTCCTTTTTCTAAGTTGAGATGCTTTTGAAGGTATTTGTTTTCTTTTTGCATCCCTGGTCTAGTATGTGCGAAAACTATTAATGAGGTCCTTGGTTCGATTCATAGTTCAAACATAGTGTTATTGGGTTTTTA
Organism: Euplexia lucipara; assembly: GCA_921972225.1. Classification (NCBI taxonomy): domain Eukaryota; kingdom Metazoa; phylum Arthropoda; class Insecta; order Lepidoptera; family Noctuidae; genus Euplexia; species Euplexia lucipara. The sequence continues at coordinate 20,196,919 of OV179156.1, forward strand.
CATCTAGAATTTCTCAATTACCACAGTTTTCTTGCTATATACGGCACACTCAGTCGTTTATTGACAGTTTTTTTTTTTCAAATATTCACATACATGATTGCATAACAAATGTTATTCTAAAGCCAATTCCCAAAAACAAAATATAGGACATCGAACAACCCGAAATTTACGTTATTTTGTTTGTTATAAAGTCGAAATTCTATTAAAGAAATTGGGCACATTGGGGCAGCTTGATTTTCTACCCTCTGCACATACCTATACACCACATGGAGTGGCATTCCTGCCGGAGTCAGTGTTTCTGGATAACTACAACCTTTTAGTCTTTAAGTCAAGAGTTGCGGTCAACAGGTTGCTTCTAGGCAAGCGTGCTTCATCGTCGACAACATCATCGCTTACCATCAGGTAAAATAGTGATCAAACGCGTGCTTATCAATATTAAAAAAAAAACATACAAAACGCTTACGCTTTTTCCCATGGGGGTAGGCAGAAACTACAGAAAGCCATCTTTAACGGTTCTCACATAACTAGGTACTTGCTTTGCTTCGTTTAAGTTTCTACATGTAGTCACTCACGCACGCCAAACAAAACGCTCTTAATAGCACAGCAATTCCTCCAATGGTCTTAATTTTTAACCCCCGACGCAAAAAGAGGGGTGTTATAAGTTTCACCGCTATGTGTGTGTGTCTGTCTGTCTGTCTGTCTGTCTGTCTGTCTGTCTGTCTGTGGCACCGTAGCGCCCAAACGGGTGAACCGATTTAGATGCGGTTTTTTTTTATTTGAAAGCAGGGTTTCTTGCGATGGTTCTTAGACATAATTCATCAAAATCGGTTCAGCCGTTTCAAGGTTATCAGCTCTTTTGTGTTAGCTACCGTTGCTATTTTTGACATCTATGGGTATTAACTTTACTTACAAACATATATGTCTTAAAATTTCAAACACTTATGTGTGTAAAATTAATAGGCAATATTATGGTGTATTTGGTCTGATGCAGCCAGGATATCTAGCAGACTAATACACTCTTGGGAAAATAACAGCAGATATGTCATGTTTGGATTCATTTTAACCAGCATTTGATTCTGCACACAATGCCCTGGTGGCAACAGGATGAGCTGATGCTGCAGCCAGGCTATCCAGCACACCAGTAGGTAGACTCTTGACAAAATAATAGCATATATGTCGTGTTTGGATTCATTTCAACCAGCATTTGATTCTAAACACAATGCACTGATGGCAACAGGATGAGCTGATGCTGCAGCCAGGCTATCCAGCACACCAGTAGGTAGACTCTTAACAAAATAATAGCAGATATGTCGTGTTTGGATTTGTTTTAACCAGCATCTGACTCGATATACTTTGCTCTGAAAAAATCTCATAACTGTAAACTCTATAAAACAAAATTAATGCGTTTAAAAATTATAAAATAAAAATTAAATTTAAAATTTAAAAAACCCCCACCGCAAAAAAGTAAAACATTTAAAAAGTTAAAAATAACACTTTAGCCATGAAATTTTACGTAACGTCGGGGTACCGTTAAAATAAGTACCTACACACCTACAAGTACTAGGAACATTCCTTACTTAAACGGTACCCCGACGTGAAGTAAAATTTCATGGCTAAAGTGTTATTTTTAACTTTTTAAATGTTTTACTTTTTTGCGGTGGGGGTTTTTTAAATTTTAAATTTAATTTTAACATCTTCGTATGTCCCCCACATGAGGTTTCTGATCAATCAAAAACCTTGTCAATCACTCAAAACAAGAAAAACAAAATCTCAGTTAATTTTAGATTCAACAAAGCAATCTATTTGATTTATATAAGAAAAAAACCCCGCTATTTGGCCTCAGTCTGTCTTCGCGTACATACATAATACGGCTAATCTTGTAAATTGCTGAAGGGATTCGCCAGTTATCTCCAAGACTATTTCTCTTGGGATACTAAATAAATGTACTAAATTCGCGGGTTAAAAAACAAAGCTAGGAGAATGTCTTGATTTGTTATGAGACATTTTATGTTTGATAGCCCTTGTGTTGAGTATTTAGGCAGTCTTATGATTTTTTGAAATTGTACAATCATTTGGAAGTTCTACTGTACTGAATGTTTGGCTGCTTGCGTTGTTTGACTGTCGTTTTTAGATCTTTAACAGTCATTACCTATATACGAGTGGTCAGAACACCAAAAGTCTTTCAACCAGGTAAACCAAGGTGTATCGTGTTACGCGGTGGTGTCCTTCTGCGAAAAGGTCATCTCGCAGAAGGAGGCTGTGGAAAGGGAGAGGGAGATTGTCTGTCTTTCTTTCTTTCTTTATTTATTTCTATCTTTCTTTCTTTCTTTCTTTCTTTCTTTCTTTCTTTCTTTCTTTCTTTCTTTCTTTCTTTCTTTCTTTCTTTCTTTCTTTCTTTCTTTCTTTCTTTCTTTCTTTCTTTCTTTCTTTCTTTCTTTATTACTTTCTTTCTTTCTTACAGATGATGACTTATAATGAGATGTTCAAATCTACTATCCTCTCTAAATATTTAATAGTCTTTGATGTTAGTTCAAAGTGATTTTATTTTCGGTGTACAATCAATCGTAGCTCGGTCGGTAGGTGGTTCATTTGGAGAATTATGTCCATATATTTGGTTTTTGTTTTTAATTTAAATGACTGCACGTTTATTTTAATTATTCTGGGGAATTGCAATCATTAAAATTTGTTTAATTCGTATTCTGTGGTAAAATGTTACGTTGTTTTACAATTTCATGCAGTTAAGAGGATTGTTGAGAAATAATTATTTTTATTTTGTATAATTTATGATATTTAAAATGCATGAAACCTACCTATACTTTATTTACTGACAGACCTATAGTTCTCACATGAACAATAATTATAATGCTTAACAAAGTAAATATTAGTTACAATGTAAAACCAACAAATTATTGAAATCTCTTGGAAAAACAAATGTTTTTGTTTAAATTAAGCTAGTATTAAGCGCCCAACATTTGAGCAAACATTTGCTTTGGCTAATTACATTTGTCACACTCGGCCGAGTCGATGAGTTTGGCTGTGTAGAACCGGCGTCGGTAACTATGTAGTACATAACGATATAGGTACAGTTTGTTTATCCGTGTTTCTATTAAATAAAATCATAAAAGTTTTGTTTCTAAATCAGTACAGTGCAGGCGGTATTTTCTAAAAAAAACCAATAAAGGTGGGCTCACTGGCAATGTGTTTTTATTATACATCAGAATGGGTAAGCAGAAAATACAAAGCGCCATCTTTTCAGTCATCATGATATTCAGTACACGATCATGGACTCCTCATTGTTGAAATTTATTATCAATATTTTCTCATTAAAATGAAAATCAGAAGATACTAATAAATTTAATTACTGTCTTCTGATTTTCATTTTGTAATTCAAAGATTTCTATTTTATTACGCAACGAGATTTTGAATGCATAAAAATATTAATTATTTACTGTTTGTTACAAAATTAATGAGTTATATCGGAATAATTATTTTCGTGTGTTATTATAGTTTAAATTAAAAAATGGCGACAGAAAAAAAAGCATAAAATATTTCCAACGCTAGGGTAACTCCATAATCATTTTGACAGAACTCATGTGTCGATGGTCTTCCATCTTATTAAACTTACAATAAAGTTGTACAATAAGGCCATCTTCCCAGTCCGCAAACGACCTCTAAAAATAAACTTCCTATTTATCTAAATTAAAGCTCCATTCACATCGCCCCGAGCCTAAAAAAAGTTAGTGCGAAGTCAAATTATTCTTCAAAAGGGCTAAGTGATAAGAGTCCCTTTTTAAATTAACTGAACAGCAAAATAATTTGGTCGTCTCGTTTTTTTTTTCGGAGTTTTTTTTATTCGCCATAATTCAAGTCGTAAATCAGAAGCGAGGTTACTAAGAGAAATTCTTAATTACGAAGCTTAAGAGTTCGTATAAAGACAGCAAGAAAGAAAGAAAAAACAAAGCGTGTATTGGAGTCATAGCAAAATAAATAAACCGAAATCCTTCATTATCCAGGCATTGAACACCAGTATTGAAATTAATCGTGTTTTATTTTTAATTTGTTTTTTTTTCTGTTTTTTTTTTATATACAGTGAAAATTATGAAAAACATATTTTATATCTTACCATTGTGATCATGTACTGAGCTCGTGGTAGCCAGATATACTAATTAAAAATTTGACACAACGACGTGTCAAATTTTTAATGCTGCACATAAACCCATAAGATTTGGCTTCACATGCCCTCGAGATATATATCTCAGGCATGCCGATTTCTTCACTCTGTTTGCTTTCACAATTTTTAAATACATGATCAATCTCCATTAAGAACATAAATCCGAATTTGAGACTTTTGACTAAGTGATCCGCCGGACACGCCACTAGGCAATTAATGCTTTCTAACACGTCACGTAAATTTTCTACCATGGATATTTAAGACACTATTGTAATTACTTATGCAATTTAAACATAATACATTAGTCTAACCTATTTGCTGTAAAATCAAATTTACGGATGCAATTTTCGTTATACCCACTCTTAAAAAAGGTACTTAGGACGGCATCGCGAAATTTAATTTTCGCTGTTGCGATGTTGTGTGTTTTTAAGCTGAATAGATGTGTTGGGTGAAGAGGCCAACAGTGTCACAGCAGCATTTTATTGGGGATTAGAAGTTCTTATTTTTCACATTATGACTGTAAATAAACTGCATCGTTGGCCCAGTAGTCAAGCGCTGTTGCTCAACATTGCGAACCCCCCAGAAAGCTTTTTCTAATTTCCAAAATATTCTTCTGTACTTTCGTTTCAAACTGTATACAATCGTGTCTTCAGGCTAAACTTTTTATTTGAGAAGTGAGTTATAACACTTATTTATTGTTTGATAGATAAAATATTTAAATAGTGCACATAAAAGACAGCCCAACAAACGAAAGAAAAATAAAATGTGTCGTTGGCACTTCCACGATTCGGACAAACCGTTTGTCGTTTATACCGCGTACATTGAAGGACTGGAACAACTTGCCTACTGCGATTTTCCCGTCTGATTATAATTTAGGTGTCTTCAAGGCTAGAGTGAATAGGCTCTTAATAAACTAGTGTGCTTCACCATCACTGATTGCATCACTGTTTACCATCAGGTGGGATTGCAGTCAAGCACTGGTTAGCAATATAAAAAAAGTCCCACTGACCAAAAAAAATAAGCAATATATAATTAGGGTTGTACCAAATGGGGGTCCAGCTCAGCATGTGTCAGGCAAATGTACCTGACGCTTGACATTCTGCTAGATCCGTGCAGGAACGTACAGACGGACGCCAAACAGAATTTCTTCGGAATGTCTTCACAAATTTGACTGCCTCGTTGGTCTAGTGGTCGCAAGCGCTACTGCTGAGCATGAGGTCCCGGGTTCGATTCCCGGGTCGGGCAAAGTGTTATTAGGTTTTTCCCTCTGGGATTTCTCAGTTGCAGCCCTGAGTATAGTTTTGTGCCCGATTGATTGCCGGCAATAGGCTCGCCCCCTATTACATAGGACTTAAACATAACTGGCGAAATGTGGGTTGTACTACCAGGTACACCTCTGCCTAGCCCTTCGGGGATTACAGGCGTGACGTTATGTATGTATGTATGAATGTATGTCTTCACAAATTTATAATAAGCTTTCTAAGCAAACCAAAGCAATTGTAAAAATTAAATGATTTCTCGGTAAATAGATCATATTACTATACAGTAAACGAATTTTTTGTTCGACAGGTTCACGACGACTTAGCGCCAAACTATCTTTTTGTTTCGATACAAAATAAAGCTCTATTCAAATTGAAATGTCAATTTGAAATAATATAATAAAATATTAAGCTCATAACTAACATAACATAACTTGTTAAAATTTTGTATGTGTAACACGGCAGAGCAGTGCAATCGCACACTCTCTGTAACCAATGTCAAAATAAAACTCTTGGACTTTGAAAAAAAATAATGGTGGGGGATTTAAAAACATGTACAGAACTCATGATACCAGTATGTGCGATGTGTTTTCCACCGTATATAAGTCTTCTTGTAACTTTTCAGTGTGCATTCAACCTTAAATCCAAGAGATATAACCTTTCTTAAAGGCGAGTGAAAAACGTGAATCCAAGCGTTCTTATTGTGTCTGCGCGTCAATCGAATCAGACTTCAATCTCCTACCTCCATCGAGTTAGTGCCTAAGATGAAGGTACAACAAGTGGGCAGATATTGTATATATATAAATAAGTAAGATCTATCTTTACAGGAGGTTTCGTGAAGTTTTGGTCAGTTTTATAGTATATCAAGTGAGTTATGCTTAATACTTTTGAAAAGTCTGCCTAGTTTTATCCCAGCTTTGTTGGGTTAGAGTTCAAATCAAATCGAATGTAGCTGAATTACAGTGTTTTATGATTTACAAATAAGAGGCCTACGGGGCCAACATCTTCTTAATTTGTATTTTTTTTTGGATTTTAATATTTTACTTTCTATGCGTGTCCCAAAAAAAGAAAATCTTTTTTTCTATGAAAGCGAAGCCACGTAGAGGTCTAGAGTAATTTCGTTGTAGGTATTTCGTAGGCATTGCTACGTACTTAGTTACGGCGTAGCACATTGCTACGATCGCGAGTTTACTACGCCGATATCACATTTTAACAAGCTCAGTTTGACATGACAACTATAAGCCTATTTGAGATAATCTTTTAAACCGTTTATAAACCTCAATTTCTCATTGTCCTCAATCTACCCAAATGTCCCAGATACATCCTGTATTTAAAGAGCAATATTTGGAATCAAGCTAGCATGAATAATCGGATTTCTGATCCGGTTCCCAAGAGATATTTTGATACTTGAGGCCGACCTAGATTTTCTTATTTAGAATAGGTTTTAGGTTTGTCTTGGTAAACATATTATTTTGTGGGACAAACAGGCTTTTCATTTGAATTACTCTTGCGTAGAAAACTGATTTACACAAAATATAAATCAGCTTTCTCTTAAGTAGCATTAACATTGATAGTTTTAAGCTTGTCAGGAAAGTTTTTTTGTGAGATCGAAAATTAATACTTGTAGTTCTTTTAAGCTCAAAGCTTATATTATAGGAACTACAAGCATTAATTTTTGCTGTCGTTTCTTTCTTTGTCTTCTTTGTATATAGGGTGACTGGTAATTAGTGACCGATACTAAAACACATGATTGTATTCTTGATTTCTATAAACTTTCTTCGAGAAACTTTTTTTTTTGTACACAATAACTTATAACACAATAAAACAACAAAAACGCGGTTTGAAATTCCCGCGCGCACGCCTGTTATGGATCACAGTAGGCACGAATCGGCACGATCTATCAGCTGATAGTCTGACCTCGGGAAGGGCAAAATCTACTAGTAGTAGCGTCACACGCTCCCCCGCCACTCCCACCGCTCCCGTTGTGCAGTACTAACGTAATTGAGTTAATTGAAAGTTATTGAGTATAAAAAAAAAGTTTCTTTGGAAAAGTTATTCATATTCATGAGTGCAATCACGTGTTTAAGTATCGGTCACTAATTACCAGTCACTCTATATACAAACATTTAAACTCAAACACTTAAACAGCAAGCCTGAAACAACTTCTTGCCATACAAATATTTGCTCCAAAAATTTTAACCTATAACACGCTGCACATCGACTGGCCTATTGGTTTAGTAGCTAGTGAGCCTGACTGCTATGCCGGACTTCGTGGGTTCGTTTCCCACCCAGGACAAATGTTTGTGTGATGAGCACGATCATTTGTTGTGTGTCTAGGTGTTATTTATTTATAATATGTATGTATTTAGAAATATATAAGTATGTTTATCAGCTGAATAGCCCCCATAACACAAGCTCTACTTAGCTTGGGACTAGATGGCGTTGTGTGAACATTGTTAAATATTTATTATTATTCTTATGTTTCATTTGCTTTTAGCTCTCGGAACTCTTGGGTTCCGGTCCTTTGAAAGGCGTACGAGGGGCCTAAGTCAACTCGTAGAGACCTATTGTCGTCTTTGATGAAATGAGGCACCAACCGCAGATTTCCCTGTATGCACTAGACAAGTGCACCCAAGAAAATCCTGCGACCGGTGTGAGACTTATTGCAGACTAAGGTAAAAAAAATACTGGACTATATGCTGGGGTGGCTAAAATGCACTGGATACCTAAGACTATAATAATAATAATAATTTATTAAAACAAGTAACAGGACTCACAGTGTTCGTAACAATACACTTACAAACTAAGTTAGTAACAAACAAAGATTATAACATAAACGGAATGTGTCTTCATTGCCGCAAGGTGACAGGCCCAGCTGAAACCTTGCAGCAATGGTTCACAAACACGCAATCAAGCCTGCCAGCTATCATAGACAGGATGCTGTTGGCGCTGCCCCGTACCTTACGGACCAGGGATGCGCACCGCGCGCCGCATCTCCGTGTAGAAACAATCCACGCGTGCCTCAGCAAACATCCCTGACGCGCTGCAGTACCGGGGCAACCCCATCAGCACCCTGTATGCGTTATTGTATTGGACGCGAAGGGCGCTGTATGACTTTTGAGTATAATGTACCCACAAACTGCAAGTATAAAAAGACGTGCAGTAGGCTCTCAATATAGTAAAAGTCTATGAAGGACTATTATTATTATTATTATTAAAATATTTGTTTCAGCCGATAATCTAGTCCATAACATGCAGCACAGCAGCCAATCGCTTAGCTACTAGGTACGAGCCCTTCCATTGTATTAAGTAAGCAAATTAAGTGTTATTTTCTATCTATAATATTGTATTTTCTTTGCCATAAGAGCCCTCGAAAGCTTAATTAGTTACTGATACAATTTACATTTTACACAATTATTATTTCTCGGCCTTTATGACTTCCAGACATCATTTAAATTTCATAGTAAATTATATTAGAATTTCTTCTTTTCTCTTTAAATTTTGACATCCCCTTGACCCCGTAGTAGTTTTGAAAATAAAATATACCCTATGTCACTCGTTGGTAACATAGCTTTCTAATGGAGGAAGAATTTTTTAAATCAAATCTTTGAGATAAATCCGTATGAAAAAAAAACAAAGCCTTAGTCTAGTGGTCGCAAGCGCTACTTCTGAGAAAAAGTTCCGAGTTCGATCCCCGGGTCGGGCACAGTGTAATTAAGTTTCTGGATCTATGCCTGATTGATGGACATAGGCTCGCCCCCTATTACATGGGACTTAAACGTAACATGCCAAAATGTTGGTGTACTATCAGGTACACCTCTGCCTAACTCTTTAGGGATTACAGGTGTGATGTTATGTTTATACTCTACGTAGCTAAGAAAATAATATCTTAAGATTCCTAAATTAAACCTAGACTTTCCAGGTCGTTCAACAAACCTTACTGTAATTAATATACACTAAGCCTTAGCAACACACCCAGTATGGTATATGTAAATACATGTAAATTGATCAAACAAGGATTTTAAGATGAAATTCTAACAATATATTTAATCATTCTGCTAGGCATGTTAGTCGGGCTAATAAGATTAAAGTGACAGCTTGAAATTGGGGTCGTGGAGGCTAAATATCGTGTTTGGACTAACAAAAGGGTTCTGGCATACTGATTGGTTTGACCTTCTTGTTCGTATCGATATGATTTTAAATACACTTGGGAGTATAATAATTGAACCATTTCCTTTTTCACTAATTATTACTAAATTATGTTTTAAAATTTTCATTTTTCTTTTGAAATCAGGTTATTGATCTAATAAGGTTATAATATGTTGATTTTCAGCCCAATTAAAATAATAATTTACTTAACACGAACTGGCTTTGCGGGGAATTGGCGAATTCATAGGGTGAAAGAGAAAGCTAATATTTAAGCCTTGGAAAACACGTGAAGTCATTGGTCTTAACTATCAGTCGTAGGTCATTGACATTCGTAACTGGTACCGTAAAGTTTGAAGGCCAGACTACCAAAGAGTATATTAACCAGTTCTGGGAGATCAAATTAGTAGTCACTCGGTGTCAGATTCTGGTATTTGGCTCCATCCGATTAGACTGGAAGATAAACCCAACACAGTAGTGAAAAAGGCAGATGCAGCTAGGGACCAGGAGTCAGTCAGAAGAATATCCGTAATTATAACTGTCTACGCATCGTCATCATAGCGAGGCCCTACGATTGGACGGCCCAGAGGAGTGCGGGGTGTAGTTCGAATTCTTGACGCGCGCGACGCTAATGTGGCACTCTCATTATATCACAGAACATTTTGTAAAACCAAAAATTCCAAATTATACACCTAAAGTCCATCGAAGAAAGTATTTTCATTCATCTCCAAAACAATAACAAAGCTGACTGCCCAGGGTAAGCTAGACATGGAGGCCATTTTAATTTTCAAAGCGCTGTAGATGTTATATTGTTGAAATAAATTTAAAAAAGCACCGGTAAACGAAATAATGACCAACATAAATCAAGTAGGCAATACCCACAACATAAATAAATACACAAACTTTTAATACTTCCTTCATATATCAGCTTATAGCGCTACATTTTTCGCGGATCCAGCAAATATATCAGCTAGTCATGAATTATGCTGAAACAATTTCACTGGAGCGGATCATGTTTATGAAAACCAAGTTTTTTATGGCACCAACAGGCTTAAGCAAATGATGTAAGGCCCGTAAGGCTTTTGTGTGAATTTGCTTGTGGTTTGGTATGTTGACTAGCGACGCAACAGGCTTTGCTTGCTGACAAATACTACAACAAAATTGGAGTTTGAAAGAGTCCGTCCGTTGCGTTTCGGATAATTATTGCTTAAAAACGGTGCAGGAAACCATCATGAGATAATCGGCATTCCTGAGAAGTCTAATATGTACCTTGGAAATCCATTAATGATATACTTAATTATTTTTTGTAAGTTTGTGTCTTCATTTGTGGCTTGTTTTATTCTCTCAATAAGTTTATCTGATATTTTTAAATATTTCACTGCAGAGATTTTGCTTATAAGCTTGTAAACTTTTTTTTCTGATAGTTTGCTTTCTAAATTATAACTTTCTGCACTTTCAGTAACAGGAGCTCTTGATAAAGTGTCTGCCACATGGTTATTTTTACCCTGTATGAAATCTAACTGAACATTATACTTTTGAAGCGTCAACGACATCATTTGCAATCTTTTAGGTGCCTCTACAAGCGGTTTATTAATAACTAGCAGACGTCACGCAGTTTCACCCGCGTAGTTTCCGTTCCCGTGGGAATACAGGGATAAAAAGTAGCCTATGTCCACCGGGAATAGTGTAGCTTTCCACCAGTACAATCATTTTTAAAATTGGATCATTAGTTCCGAAGATTACCCCCTACATACAAACTTACAAACTTACAAATTTTACCTCTTTATAATATTAGTATAGATATTGATAAGTGGTCTGTGATCAGTTTTGATAATAGTCTTGCTACTGCCCGCAATATACTGATTAAATCTTTTACATGCAAATACAACAGCAAGCATTTCTTTCTCAATCTGAGCATATTTCTTTTCTGTTGCAGACAAACACTTTGATGCAAAACTAATATCATAATTGTCCTGATAAAGAGCTGCTCCCAGACCAAATTCACTGGTATCACATTTAATAACTACCTCTTTGTTGACATCAAAATATTTCAGTGTTGGTAGACAGCTTGTAACATTTTTTAAATGCTGAAATTCCTTCTCAACTTTCTCAGTCCAGATAAATTCTGCATCTTTTCTTGTTAGCAGTCTAAGATTGGCTGCTTTAACACTAAGGTTGTCAATAAATTTGCTCAGATAGCCAATCATTCCCAAAAATCTAAGCACTTCTTTACCACAAGTTGGTGTAGGCATATTTTTTATAGCCTCAACCTTGGATTGATCTACTTTTAAACCTTCATTAGTTAGGATTATGACCATAAAAGGAGATTGACAGCGAGAAAGGCGCTTTAAAGTAAGAGTTAATGGCCCTAAAACTATACTCATTAATTATAAAATATTTTTTTAACTTCTCATAGTTCACTCGGTCGAAATCGTATGTGGAGATACTATTTTGTATTTAATTAGTAGCTAATGCATTTTAGTGCATAATTTTAATGGCGTATGGCGGTGAAAGTTGTGTTGCCAAATTAAAAACGACACGGAGTTTTAAAAATAAATTCAACTCTGTCCCCGTATTAATATTTTTAATGATCACAATTCTAATGTGAATTAATAAAATAATATTTTAACTTAATTCACATCTTTCAAATAATATTACTTTATTAAATAAACATCTTTCTTAGACTAATCAGTTATGGTCAAAATGATTTTAAATTGTTAGTAACACTACGTGAAAGGTGAGCTGTCAAAGGTGTTATTGTCAATTTGTCAAACACAAAACATTGTGCTTTGGATTCGGCAGCGAGTTTTTGTCTTTACTTGTGCATTGAGAGTTGTTGAGTTTGTTGTGCTTTATATATAACCTATCATTGCGTTCTGTTCGTGTCCAGTCGAGTCTTAAGATTCCTGCACGATCAAGAACACTTTTGAAGACCATTGTACTGTTTCTGTGCTGGAGGTGTTGATTGTGTAGAACGTTTTTACGACTACGGTCCGTGCCTCCCTGTGCGGTAGTACATCACCACCGATTTCGTTAAAAATGTCACGCTGTGTAAACTGTTCCCTTTCTTTGGTACATCCTCTACCCCGTCGTCAAGTGGGGGAGGCAACGGATGAAATGCTCAGAATTTTACGATCCTGGGTTACTCCAGCAACGGTTAGTGTTTCTTATTTATGTAGTACATATTATAGTGTTTTTACCACTTTTCTCAGAACATTAACATAGTTGTGTACGTTAGATGTATGTGCCATGGTAAATTATGTTAAATTGTCCATAATGTTGTATGGATTAATATTAATACATACTTACTCAGAATCGGTAGCTTAGGTCTCAGGTGTATTTTTATTTTGTTGTTTACATTGAAGTTTTACAGCTGATAATATACACCATTTCATTATGTTAAAAAAATACAAGTAGGTAAATGCATCATGACAAGATAAGAGCCACCGGTTATACTCAATACTCAATATTTATTGCGTTGCACAATGTACATAAATGGTCTTAACAATATCTTTGTACAGAATAATTATGGACCCTGTCGGGCACAGCAAAAACTTAGAAGAGAGGAAGAGGGATAATTAATGCAGCAGTAACTTAATTTCTAAAATCTTATTATCTTATTTTAAAAGAGTAAGCAAGTACTAATACTGCAATATTTATAATGTGTGTACTTTTCTTAGTTTGATTTGATTTTGTTTTGCTTTTGCCTGTCTGACAATAATATTTGTTAAACTAATTCTAAGAATAATGCTTAAACATAATATATTGATGTCTTTTATATTCATTTTTAGATTTCCGTTGAGGATGTCCTTTGTCAAGAATGTTACACAATAATAGAAAGAACATCGCTTAACTTATCAAGTGGATCAACAGTTGCACGAGCTTATGGACATCAAAAAGTGTGCTTTGTCTGTGGATCTTCCATATTAAGAGCAAGGACACACAGAGTAACAATTGATAGCCCTGAAGGAAATGTTATAATGTTGTGCATACCTACTCAACAGGTACCTATAGTTTTATTATCACTTTCTAGTTTAAAATAATGAAATAGTTCTCAGATTCGATTGTACACTAACATTTGTGTACAATGTATGTATGCCATTTTCAAGTTGATTATGTGTTATATTGGGTTTTATTCCACAAATATTTTAGACCCTCCCTAAATAAATGTTATTCCAGTAATCCTTTAGAATTGGTTTAAGTTTTTATTTTCTGTTTTTAGGTACACAGACTTGAAAGAGTTTGCTTACCTTGTTGGACTAGTGCCTATAGAAGTGTAAGGAGACAGACTCAGCATGATGAGCATAGACGACAGCTAATGGTTCAAGAAGAAGCTGTTGCACCAGAATTGGCCAGTGTGTTGGAAACTTCTATGCCTACAAGTAATGTCGCAGTTCCTACACCACCACCACAACCTATACAGCAATTGCATCAGGATCAAAGTATCGTAAACCACCCTAAAATAATCTCTCGCATTTATAAAAGAGCTGCTGCATCATCGCGGCATTGTATATTTGGTGAGTGTAGGAATACAGAACGTTTATTGGTACCATCTGTTATTAAGGAAATGTTACTTTTAGAGCATAAATTGTATGTACCTGCTAGTGCCCGTATATGCAGTCATCATCTCAGTATTGGATCATGGGATGAATTACAGTTCCATTATAATGATTTCACTGGGCATCAAATGGATGACATGATGTCAATTATGGATAGAGGTGCTCGCAGACAGCTCGACTTTTCAAATATTAGAGAAATGAATCCACACCTCTGTCATTTTTGGTTAGGTATCAACTCTGAACAATTTTACCAATTGTTGGCACACATACCACATCTGGAACAGGAAACTCCTTGTCCAAGTGTGGCTTTAAGTATAATGCTCGTTAAACTACGAACTGGTGACAGTAATGAGAGATTGTCCACATTATTTCAACTTCCTAGAAGCACTTTGGAAAGGTACATGAATAAAGCTAGAAATTGTTTGGGTAATTCATTTGTACCCTTATATTTAGGACTTGGCCACATGTCAATACAAGATGTGGCAGCTAGAAATAAAATAATTCCAGAGGGTTTATTTGGTAATCCAGATATGCCAGTTTCTACCAAGCCTGCAATTATTATATGTGATGGAACTTATATCTATGTGCAATGCAGTAGTAACTATTTGTATCAAAAGAAAACGTATAGCCTACATAAATATCTTAATTTGGTAAAACCATTTTTGTTTGTCTGCTGTGATGGATTCATTTTACAATCACTTGGCCCATTCCCAGCAACCAAAAGTGACTCAGACATTATGTCCGCTGAATTTCGCAATGAAAGCAATTTATTAAGGAATTATTTCCGTCCTGGAGATGTTTTTGTTTTAGATAGGGGCTTTAGGGATGTAATTGGCGAACTGCACAGCCATGGCTATAAAGCCCATATGCCCGAGTCTCTTTTGGAGGGTGAGAATCAGTTGACCACCGAGCAGGCAAATCGATCTAGGTGTGTTACAATGTGTCGATGGGTGGTTGAAGTTGTCAATGGGAGACTAAAACGCGATTTTAAATTATTTCGCCAAGAATATTTTAACCGTGCATCATCACACCTGATGTTAGATTTTAATATTGCATGTGCACTTTTAAATAAGTTCCATGCACCGATTGTGGACCGGCCTGATGCTCAACAGTTCTTGGAAATAGCTAAAGCTAGAATAAATACAATAAATTATTTGGGGGCGTACATACAAAATGAAAATATTAATAGAAGGAGGGCTATTTTCTTAACTATAGATGCCGAACATCCACATTTGGACACATTTCCAAGACTGTCTTTACATGATCTCATGACAGTAGCTCTGGGTTCCTATCAGATTAAGCAGGCTCGGTCGTATTATGGGGAGCATGTCCGTAGAAACGGAAAATACGAAATAGAATTAGCAAATGACATTGAGGATGACTTGCCATTGGTACTGGGAACGGACCAGTATTTAGTAAGGGGAAGGATAAAGTCACGACATGTTGGCAGTAAGGTGTACTATGCCTACATTTTAGTTAAGAGGGCTACAAGTAACTCAGTAGCTGATATTACTACATATTATTGTAATTGTTTGGTGGGTAACCGTACAGTGGGATGTTGCGCTCACGTGATGACTATTTTGTGGTATCTCAGTTGGGCTCGATTTAGGTCTGTTGAGCCGCCGGCTCCGTTTTTAGACGACATATTTTATGAGTGTGATGATATTGTTGAATAAAACTATTTCAAACTAAATTCGAGCATTTTTATTTTTACTGCCTATAACTATATACAAAAGTACCTATAAAACCACAGTTAGCTTGACTAACCTATGTAATAATATTTATTTGGGATCATTTATTGATTTTTTGGTACTATTTTATGTTGTCTTTCGTGAATTCAAATCATATTGTAGCAAAGAGCTGCTGCTTTTAGTGGAAAGTTCGTTACTGAACTAACCTCAAACCCGAACAAAAAATAAAAAAACAACGAAAACCCCGCAAATTACATGGATGATTTTTATTTCCTTTGAAAGTACGATATTACCCCTCTTTTATAACTAATTTATGCCAGCATACACAATGTTTTGATGAGGAACGGCGCTCAGTAGAAAATTGGGCATACTCCTTTAGCAGAAGTTTGTAGCAGATTTACTTTATCTTTATTCAACTTACAATTTACTTCACGGAGCCTTAGGAGAAGTTTCTCGAATTTTTTGTTATGATCTAGAACCGCCTCTTCAATATTATCCCCAACTCCATAAATCAAAATGTCATCAGCTATGGACTTCTATACCTTTTAAATCCTTAATGAGACTAGAGAGTCTTTGTTGAAAAATTTCCGGAGAAGAACGCAGCCCGAACGGGAGTCGCAGCCATCTGTAACGACCAAAAGGTGTCCAAAATATAGTAAGCTTACTACTTTTCTCAGAAAGTCGACATTGCCAGAACCCTTTCTTTGCATCCACAGTACTAAATACTTTAGCTTTACTTAGCTCAGGTAACATTTCATCTAATGTTGTAAACTGAAAATTTGGTCTTTTAAGAGCTTTGTTCAAATGAATGGGATCTAAACATATCCTAAATTTATGATCACGGCTGACTATTAAAATATTATTTACCCAATCTGTGTGTTGTGTCTCTTTTGCAACAATTTGATCCCGTTCTAAAGTGTCCAGTTCCTCGCGCAGCTTCTCTCTTAGACATACTGGAATTCGACGTGCGTGCTGGATACGTGATGGAACTGTCTCATCTATTTCTAAGTTAACCTCTCCTGGCAAGCTTCCATATCCCTCAAACACGTCGCTGTATTTCTGCATGATATTTAATGCCTCTGTACGGTCAAGCTGGTTTGAAACAGTGACTTTTCCACAGTATTTAATAAAACCCAATGAAACACATGCATTTTCTGACAAGAGTGGTTCATGATCTATGTCCACAATATGGAATATTATTTTAAACACTATGCTTGGACTAGTTTTCGTTCTGCATTTGAAAAGTGCAGTCCCCAAATTTGGTATGACAGATCCATTGAAACATTTCAACTTCTGATATGTCGGGGTCAATGAACTGAAATCATCCTTACCTGTGATCTTTTTATAGCAATTGGTTCCCATGACACAAACCTGTGCACCTGTGTCCAGTGTGCAGTATAGCTTATTCCAATTAGCTGAATGAACCCCATCTGTTTTGAAGAATAGGGGTGCTTCTTTGTGGCCACATGAGTTAGTGCGGATTTCTGATATTATGACGTCACAATCCGAGTCGTTTTCCAAATCAACAGTTTTAACCGACTTCTCTTTCTTTTTACACACTTTCTTAAGATGATTTCTTCCACCACATTCTTCACATCTCTTCCCCCAAACTGGACAGAGCTTCTTATCAAATATGTGCATCTGCGCACAAAACTTACATAATTTTTTGACTGATTCCTGTACATTTTTAATAGTAATCTTGGTGATCACCTCATCTTCCTTTTGCACACTTGAAACACGCATCAATGCTCTTTCAGCTGATCTACATAAATTTATGGCTGAATCCAAGGTCAAACTTTCTTGACGAAGTAGTTCTTTCATAACATTCTTGTCTTTAATGCCAACTACCACCCTGTCTCGTGATAATTCGTCACATAGGGATTCCGGATAATTACATGGCTTTATTAATTTCCGTAGGTTTAAAAGGTACTCATCGAAAGACTCGTCACTTACTTGAATCCTTATGTTGAAAATATATCTCGAGTAAATAACATTAGTCTTCTTGATTATTTCTGATTCCATTTTTTTAAATGTACTATTGACATCTTTCTTATCACTATCTGATAAGTTAAAGTTCAAGTATTTTAGCATTGCGGCGTTGCGGTGGCGTTAAGAAGAATTCCAGCCTTAATTTCCTCCTTGTCAGAAACCCACTTGTTCATACCTGTAGCGAGGCAATAATTTTCCCAGCTCGTGCGGAAACATTGCAAGTTTTCGAAGGGATCCCCAGACTCCACTTGCAGGGGTTGAGGCCACGGGACGCTGACACTGCTTCTAAGTTCGGATGACCCATTCGACGGTATGGCGGCGCGTTGAAGTTGTTGCTGCATTAAGCCCATTTGTTTTTGCATCGCATCTAAGAGGAGGGCTTGCTGCTCGAAGAGCTTCTTAAATGACTCTTCTGCCATCTTCTGACACCATGTATAAAAACTACTTAAGATGCTGTGAAGTGTTTATTTAATACAATAATTCTTACAAAGTTTTTTACGATCATGATACTTATTCGCTAAGCTCAACCGGAAAACTCCAAAGGCCACAGATAATCAAGAACTACGTTTGGATACTCGTTATAAGTTCGGAAACAGTAGACTCCTTGGTTACTTTAAGGATAATATTGTCATGTTGTATATTTATAATAATAAGTATTACAAATAGTGCGGTGATATTAATATTGTATAAAATGTGACATTTAGAACGGAGGACCGTCGACTACCCAAGATACGAGCTTGTCTCAGTTTGGGAGTCGTTCGTCTCATATTTTGAATGACCTGTACCTAATAGTATTTTTTTTCTGTTAACACTCTACTGTACCTATGTACTTTTTGGAAATAAATATATATTACTATCAGACGGGGTACGGTGCGATTCATCACATCTTTGCGAGTGCGCATGACGTTATCCAATACGAAACTAGCGACAAATAATCTATGAACACATTGTCCAGTGATCTTCACTTGGAACTGTCAACGGAGATACGCAACAACTGAATTCATAGGATCAACAGGGCTCCTAAATTCAGGAGACACTGGATTCTGGGACCCATAGCGTTAAAAGTTTCTTACATTTACACTGATGGCTGTTTTATTTCAACATGAAAACATTTACAACAGATCACTTAATGTGTTTAGTTTTTTCCATCCACGTATTTTTATCTTTCTGGACTTTGTATATATTGTTTTAAATCATTATTACATCATCTTTTTTCTTTACATATTGCTCCAAGCATGTTCTATTTTTGCATCACTCTAAGGTTGACTGCTGACAACAATTAAATTGTTACAATATACTATCAAGACTCCTCTATGCCTCAAAAAGCACGATAAGCCGTTGTTCCTGGCTGTCATATGTATATCTTTGTTTGATAATCTTTATGAGTAGTCAGAATGCCTTAAAAGGACATACACAGACCTTTTTGATGAGGTTCTTCAGAAAGGTCAAGTGCGTAGTACCGGCCGCGTTTGTATAACTTGTTTGAATCTAAACGCCGCATAAGAAGTATGTAAGAATCGTAGCATATGAAGTAGCGCTCTGTAGTTTCTGCTTACCCCCATGATAAAAGGCGTGTATGTATGTAGTCAGAATGGCTTAGGCGTTAATAATAAATGTTTATTTTCTCCTCACAAAGACAAGCTTATTCTAGGTTTTACATATCAATGTTAAGACCATCTGACTTAGTAAGATGTACTAACTTAGTTTTAATAAAAGTTTTAATGAAAAAAAAACTATCCTTCACAAATAAAACAGCAACGTATATCAAAACACGACAGTTAGCAAGTAATCAGGCCGACGAGGGTATAAGTAAGATTTACATCGAATCGCCGCCCTTAAATATTAACTGTCCGGTGACAAGGGTACTAGCGAATTATGGGACACTGTTGCGATAGTGCGAACGCTTACATTTTTTTCGGAGAGTGATTAAAAAACGAAGATTTTTATTTTTGTTACTTTTTCTCACGGAATCCTGGTGCGAGATTACTAATAAGGTTCTGCAGTAGTTATTTGATTAAAAGTGGCAAATTTTGATTGTTCGTAATTATGTTTTTGTTTTTCATTTTCGAAATGAACTACCACCCTATGTAACTCTTTGTGTTATTATCTATAAACTTTTATAATGCATAAACAATATTCTAGTTATCATCATTACCGACTAACATAAATTCATAATATTATAAAACCACCAGTAATTCTAAAAGCTTCTGCAAACTACTTAAGTTCTTAATGCATGTAATTTGCAAATAACAGGCCTGGTTGCAACCCAGCTACATAGAATATACAATTACAATTACAATTGTGACCCTTAAATTTTGCTATTATTTACTCATTTGCGGTAGTGGTTGAACGACTGTCTGTTGCACTGTTTGTTAAAATTTGAGATGTTTTCTTGTACTTGTGGTTTATGACGATGCTACTTGCCAAATTTCATAGTTCTAGGTCAACGGGAAGTACCCTATGAATTTTGATTCCCTTGAGACTGTCGAAATATGTGTTTTTCGCTGAATAAACGGCCGTATCTTTTTATACGTATGCTTAGAAGTATGTTTTTTTCACAACTTCATAGGACTATTAACCTTAATATATGGTTTGTCTTTCAACTTGATACCGTTCCGTTCCGTTTTTTTCTTTCGACTGCTAAAATAATGGCTTCAAAGTTTTGACAATACTTCAAAAAATATAATTTAAAACTGTCATACATTTATAATCAGAGGATTATCTCTATAGTCATAGCAGGTTTGTACAGACGCCAGTACATCAACCTACTACAATCTTTCAAATTACTTTAATTAATTTTCAACTTAATTGCTAAATCATATGCTTCAAAATTGATTGGGAAAATTATACAATTTCAGGTAGGTTGATGTGTCTGTACATCAACCAGGAACCGAAAATTTATTGCCAATAACGTAAACTCCATGTGAATTTTTACATCGTGCTTTAGATAAGAATATAAAACCTGAAGATTATTTTTTTTTTGTCAGTAGGCCTGGCCTGTAGGTCTAATAGTAAGTGGCTCAGTTGGTCGTGGATTCGATTCCTACCCAAGACAAAATGTGTGTGATGAGCACGATCATTTGTCTAAGTGTATTAAAGATTATGGTAGAAGTTTGTACGAAACTGCTTGACCGATTCTTATGAAATTTTGTGTGTATATTCAGAACGTCTGAGAACATGAACTAACTAACGTAAACTAAAAAAGATAAAGATAAAGATACCGGGCTGGTATCCGCAACTCCACGTCACAGCGCGTATTTTGCGTATGGGCTATAATCTACCACGCGGGCCCAGTGCGAACTGGTAGATGTCACATGTCTTCGAATTTTTGGTTCTAGGACATGCCGGTTTCCTTACGATGTTTTCACGTACGACCGACCGACCGACCGACCGACCGTTTACGAACGTAAACTAATTAAAACTTTTGAATTGATTCTAAGGTCGAGCGAAGTTTACCCGGGGCAGCTAGTCATATAATATTAGTAAACTGGGTACGAGATCCTAGGTTCCGTAAATAAATATCTAAAAATATTAAAAGTCTCAATACCTTTTACAAAAGTCTTTTAGAAGTCTTTATGTAAGTATTTTCTATAACTATGAAACAAACTTTCGCTTTTACTTACTAGAAACATAGTCCCACTTCCTAAGAAAATTCTTAAGAACAATACAATTCCTGCTGTCTCCAAAGGAATATTAAGATTTCGCTTTTTGAACGTAAAATCCTGTAGAGATGAGAATTTAGATTAAAAAAAATAACATTACACCTCAATTATTTTACCCTATCTTAAATAAAATCTGGCTAAATTCTGTAGACTTTAGACTACATTTTCATTTTTTTCTAGATTTCCGACATCACCCTTTTTAGAGGCGATTACGTTAGATTTATGGTATCCTTAATACTTAAAAGGGCGTTTTAAAATTGTAGTATAAATTTATTGGGAAGAAATATTTATTTTGCTCTTTTTCAGGCGCCAAGGCATTCATACTAAAGCTTAAATTTATTATAAGAGAGTCTCTTAAGTTAGAACAGTATTTTTTCTTTCAAAATTGTCCTAAGGCTTTCGATGTATTAATAATCAGTAATTTGATATGACAGATGTCTGGTGTCTGACTGGATTATGCAATGTACAGACGCCAGCACATCAAGTTACTCCAATGTGTCAAATTTTCCCAATTGAATATGAAAAACGATCAAAGAAATCTGACACATTGGGGTAACTTGACGTGCGGGCGTCTGTACTTAACGACTGTAGGTACCTACTGCTAAACATAGATTGTTTGTAAAACATACATAATCTTCTTTTTTCAAACGACTTAGTATAACTTCACGTCTCTATTTCTCGAAGGAAAGACACTTATACTCACCTACTTTTCGACAGTATAAGTTTTTAATACCAATATCTATGAACCAGGCTTATATTTAGGACTCCAAGCTGCTACTGAGAACTTCCAGAAGGAAAAACCTAACATCAATTTGTCCGACCTGAAAATCGAACCCAGGATCTCAAGCATTAGACTAATACCAGCCTGTTACTGTCCCACTGCAGGGCAAAGGCCGCTTCTCATACAGAGAAGGCTCGAGCGTTGATCACCACCCTTGCTCAAGGCGGATTGGCGATTTCAAACTTATTTTAACTACAAGTCCAGGTTTCCTCACAATGTTTTCCTTCACCGATGTCAAATGATGTCTAAGATTAACTTAGAAAGTACATATGATTTGAAAAAGTTACATTGATACTTGCCCGGATTTGAAACACAACCTTGACAAGCATAGCATAGTCTCTAAGCATTAGACTAACCACTTAAATAAAAGGAAACGTCCAAAAAGAATCAAAGTCACTTGGGAATTAAGGGGCGAGCCTTTTGTCATCAACTAGGCACACACTTAGGCTCCAAGCTTTTTCTGAAAAAATATAGATGAAAAATGCTATATAAACAAGTTATCAAAAATTGGGATTCAAACCCAGGACCTCAAACACAAATAAAGATCATTTACTTGCATAACACAGGTTCAGAGGATGTTTCATAAGAATCATAAGGTACACTATACCTATTATAACCATACGAGGCAAATATATCAAGAACATTATGACACTATTATTTATGTTCAGTAGTTGTTACCTAAAGTACAATGTCATTCGTCAATTTTATAACACACTAGCTGCCAGCGGCTTCGCCCGCTACAACTTGAAAAAAATCCCACGGGCAGATATAATCGGGATAAAAACTATGTGTTAAACTAGGATATAAACTGTGTACTTACTAAATTAAAATTTTATCCAAATCCGTTCTGTAGTTTTTGCGTGAAAGAGTAACAAACATCCATCCATCCACGATTTTATTTTACTAGATCGATTTGGCCGCCCAGCGGATAATATTAGTAAGTTAATAAAATTGGAATTAGTAAAATCAAAGTAAATAATAGTGTCATGCAAATTAATAGTGACTATTGTCGGACGTTCGTCTAGTGGGCGCAAGCGATTCCCAGATCGGGAAAAGCGTTATTGAGTTTTTCTATCTGGAATTTCCCAGTAGCAGCCTCGAGTCTGGATTTGTGCCCGATTAATGGCAAAAAGCTCGACCCCCATTACTTAAGACTTAAACATAGGGTGTACAACCCAAATGTTCTTTCTTTGGTATTGTTCGTCGGCACGTGGAGCTCCTTAAGTTCCGAGTTGAGCTCACGATTACTGACAAATGCTTGCACTGACTGATCTGGTCCCCTAATTCTGTGTGGTTCTTTCCTCAAAAGACCATCTCAGATACTAATTTGCATGGATCTTACATGATTTGACCAAGATAATGTCTGGACTTTAAAAGAGACTATGACCTCTGAGTTTCTTTCGGTGTTTCTTCTCAGAGTAGTCAAATGGTGAAACTCCGATCTCATTTGCTAAAAGAAAAATGACGTGTAAAAGTGTTTGTGAAAACTTATTTACAAAAATAAATATCATTTATCATTTACTACCAAATACACCTCTGCCTAGCCCTTCAGGGATTACAGGCGTGATGTAATGTGTGCAAATGAATAATATCAAAGTAATTAAATTATTCATCATACTTATTAGTAGCACTTGCAATGACTTTCAACGAAGGTCAAGAACATTCATTTGTCATTTAAAATTGCCTCAGTTACAACCACGGTCCCTTTCAAAGTCCTATCCCAAAGGGTTTAAGAGTAACAACCTTGTCACACGTCACTCTATTCCATTCCAACAAATCACGATTCTGTGCGATTAACAGTAGACATGTACAAATGTGGCATAGTGCGTCATGCATATGGAAGTGCGACTCGTTCAAGATTCATGGTCCGGGTATGGTCACAATAATATCCCATGAGTGCGACGTTGGCGCCCCTAGCGGAGGGTACTGACATCAATCAAAGTCAGCTGCAGGTTAGGGTTGTGACCTACGGGCGTTGAAGTTGACCGGCGAAGTGTCGATGGAGGTAGAATTTGGTTTAAGATAAAGACGCTTTGATTTAGGTGTCTACTGTGTTCGTGATAGTGTTTTGGACGAATTAATTTTTTATAGTATGGCGATAAGCTGTAAGCTAATTAACAGAGTTAAAGGTAAGTGTTGCTATGACGGACTATGTGTTATTATACGTACGAGACCTCGAACATGAACAGCTCTATTGCAAAAGTGTCTTTTAAAAATAAAATAGCTTCCTATATAAGTACCTATTCAATGAATTTCGTCAAAGCCTCGCCTACTCACCTCAACTGGCGAATCTGTATGGCCAGGGAGTCTAAACGAAGTGTGCAATACATCCGCAATCTTTGGAATTGGCAGATAAAATTTGGAAATGAAAATGTGATTTTTATTTATTTGTTTATTTATGTATGAACGGCATAGCAGTCAGGGTCACTAACTCCTAGACCAACAGGCTAGTCGAAAATTAAGTGTCAATGATAAAAACCTAAAAGAAGCAGGGATGAACAATTTATAGAACGTCCTTCGTTTAACTTGTATTCTTCTAAAAAATAAAACAATTATAATTAAAATTGGTTTTACTTATCTTTAAAATAAAATGTTCTGAATTCCTGCTTCACTCGTTTTTTTTTTCTAATGCTTATTGTAGAACAGAACAGAATAGCATAGAATACTCTTTATTATCTTTGTTTCTCTTTATTGTTCTCTTTGTTGTCTCTTTATTGTAAATAAAAAAAAAGCATTATGTATGAAGGGTCGCAATTTTACAATAAACTACCAAAAGAAATAAAAGAAACAAAATCCATACACAGTTTTAAAAAGATGCTAAAACACCACGTCTTTAAAAACTCACATCTACTGCACTAAGTTTGAGCCACTTCTAGCTACGCTTATCTGTGTTGTACGGAAACTTGTTGTTGATTTGTGTTTGAACCAACATTGCTTTAAATGATTTTTTTTTTAAGACTACCCTTTATTTCATTAATATTTTTAAATGTCTCACTTTCTACAATACGCCCAAAAACAATTTTTGTATAGTTTATATATTCTCATGTAAGTGAATTGATGTATTCTTATGAGAATAAAGAAATCTCTAACCGGAAATGCAGTATACGTGATACTAAACTTGGTGATAGAGAGACAGATGCAATGGCAGGGTCTGTATAAACAATAAGCCTGTGTGTATAATATGTCCGATGCCCGCGGCACTACGACTTTTCACGTGACACGTATCTAGGCAAATGTCACTCTTTGTCCAGGCGTGAATTTATTGTTATGTTGCCTATAAAACTTGATCGTTTTTCTCCTTTTTTTAATCAGATAAGAACCAGCCTGTTACTATCCCAATGAATTGGCAAAGTTTCTACTGTTACAGAGCAGAAACAAGCATAGATTAAATACTACTTCTAAATTCAAAAGACTTTTTACAACACAACTGATTTTACGAATAAAAAAATTAACAGATGTAATATAATTTTAGTTTTGAACATTTGGAGGCTTTGGTTGGTTTTGTTTATTCATTATTGGCTACAGACTTCCGAAACTAGAGTTATTTTACACCAGCGAGTATTTTTTTTTTTATAAAAAAAGTGTTATTTTACATTTTCTAGTTTTTTGTTTTTAGGTGGTCATTTATTATTTATCCATTAGTTTTGATTTTACAGCCAAACTACTTAAGCGGTGTCAACGAAAGTTTAATAGGACTGCATGGAAAGTACATAGGTTTCCTTTCAAACACAACGAAGAATTTTTCAAACCAGTCATAAATAAATGACGAAGTTTCGAGTCGTTCGAGGTAACACACAATATGTAAGTCTATGTATGTATTTTATTTTTAAATTTTATTTGACTGCTATTTATTTGTTTCTTTTACTTGTTTTACATCTTTTGACATTTTTTTAATAATTTTGCTAATGTATTTTTTAATAATTGTTTATCAGCAAACTATTTAATCTCTATAGGTATGACTTGTAAGAATCCCTTATCAATAAAATACTATGACTATGACTATAAAACCCTAACCCTAAAAACCCTATGTAGCCCTTAAACTTATAATTTTGTGTTTTATGGTGTTTAATAAAGAGTATTCTCTTATATAAAAAATATAGCCGAATTAAGAACCTCCTCCTGTTTTATAAGGCGGTTGAAAAAAGGCTTAAGCTCTTCCATTTTCAAACAACAATCCCTGAGCAACACAAGGAAATCGCGACCAGATTAACGTTGTTTACTAAACAGATAATAATTAAACATCAGCTACTCAGATCACGTCCTAATTCCTTTCAATCCGAGGATAAACAAGCAATAAATAATCTCATTGTCACATTACCTCGCGATCAAAATGTAACTACCCTCATTCTAACAAATGCCGACTTTTCCCGCTCTCCCTTCGCTTTTTGTTCCATTCCTTTGTTCCCGAAAAAGAAATTCAAAGAAAGAAAGCAATTGTTATTTGAAAGTCTTTGGTGTTTTCTGGTTTTCTTTGGGTATAATCTATCACGTTGACCTGAATGTACTGTATGCAGATTAGGAATAGGAGCGCTAGGCGTGAAAACGAGCTGGATCGTACATTCCGTTGATGGATGACGTGGCAGCGAATGGGCGCGCTGTGACGCGAATTTGTTGGGTATCGTGCGACGGTGTTATTGTCTGAACATGGGCAGTCAAGCATCACGATTGCATTTCTTGAAAGGTAGACAGACGTGTGCCAGTTATGTCCTAATATTAAATGTGAAGAAAAGTGAAGTGAGTGAAGTGCAAGAAAGTGTGAGTTTTTCTTTGTTTTTTTGGATTGTCACCTGAACTGATCGTAATGCGATTGGATCTCAAGGAGATAGATCACATCCTGGAAACAGGCACAGGCTTTTTTTGTCTATAAACATAGTATTTTCCACCATTACTCTTCTTTGGTATTTAAATTCTCTCGGCTCTGGTAAATCTTCTTAAGAGGTCACCTTACTTCAAGAAAAAAAAAACAGTTACCTATAAACAAACTTTCTTTCTTTGAAAGTGGAAAACTGTGTTTCTTAAGTGAATTAAGGTTCTTAAATCAGAAGTTAGTTGCAGTTGGAACCTAGACATCGAGTTAACTTAGTATTTGCATTAACTTGTATTGTTTTAAATTTGTTTCAACGGAACAAAAGGCGCTGGAAACTTATGTAATTCTTCAACTGTTGTGTACAATTTGATTTTAATAACGAAAGTGGTTTTAAGAGCAGTAGAATCTATAAGAGTACTCTCTAAAAAATATAGTGCACACATTGCGCCAGTTACGTTTAAGCCATTTTGTAGATTAGTCTAACTAGCCATCTGATAATTTGGTCTCTGGAAAAAAAAAGCATTTGAAACAATTTGCTCACCCCCATAAGATGCGATGAATTGAAATCGGGAGTCGCCCGTGGTCAACCAACTAGTTAGTTCACCTGGGTGTACTCGTACCACGGGTTATTTTTTACCAACAGCACCTATGTGCATGTTCATATTATACATAAATCAAATCAAACTGCGGTAACGGCGTCCCCATACATGAAATGTGATTTTTTCGCATTTTTGTTCGACATTAATAACTAATTTTGCATGTACGTGACCGTTACTGTTTGTTTTTTTTTTTTTTTTTAATATTATAAACCAGTGCTTGACTGCAATCCCAACTGATGGTAAGCAGAGATGCAATCAGTGATGGTGAAACGCACTAGTTTATTAAGAGCCTATTCACTCTAGCCTTGAAGACACCTAAATTATGTAATAAATAATAATTAAATAATAAATAATAATAATAATAATAATTATACATATATATATATATTTTTTTTTGTATTTCGGAAAGAAAAACATACCCATCATTTATAGTCATCTTAGTTCGTATATCATAATTGGACTACGGTGAATATATTCCAAAAAGTAAATACTTACGCGGGTCATGGGAAGAAAACTTACCCGTGTTACACCAATTTAAGGTGAACTGCCGATTAAAATACCCACAAAAAACTTCACAATGATGTACTGACACCGAATTGGAGTACAAGCCGACGCTTCATACAAATATATCGTGCTCACATTGGAAACCTGAACAAAATCCATTCGTTATGACATACACGCCGATCCAGTCGGGATGGCTATCAAATATTTATGACACAATCCTTTCCGACTGATTGCGATGTACTCGCGGCGCGACATTGAAGTACGTAACTGTGCGATGGATATTAAAATGTGCTGGCGAACAGTGGTTTTATTTGAGATCTGGGTCCCAAAAGATATGACAGGTTAATTTTTAACTAGAACATCCCAAAATCCTCCAACATAGAGGATTTTGGGATGTTCTAGTTGAGGATCCGTAAATGTATGAGTGTCTCTTCTTCTTCTTCTACTAAACCCGTTGATGCCAAACATAGACGGTAAATACCACAACTTTGTTTCTTTTTTTGGCCCAAAATTTAGCAACGGCAACACCGCCGGTTGAAGCAGTCGTATGGTCCTAATTGAGATAAATAACAATCCTCTGCATTTAAATTTGATCAAATCCACACAGTAACCCAAATTGCTTAGGCATTTCCGAAGTTTATTCTTGATAAGCATCATGCCTACAATTATTATAAAGCTTTGAAATCATGATCATCAATAAAGTCTAACCAATCAGTATGCCAGAACCCTTTTGTTAGTCCAACACGATATTTAGCCTCGACGACCTCAATTTTAAGCATTTATACAACGCCATTTAGTCCCAGGCTAAGCAGAGCTTGTGTTACCTACAGTTGATAAAATAATATACTTACATATTTCTAAATACAATACATTTAATAGATAAACTAGACCCAGACACAGAACAAATGATCGTGCTCACAACAAAAACGTTTGTCCTGGGTAGGAATCGGATCCACTACCTCCGGTATAGCAGACAAGGCTACTAACTACGAGACAATTGTATGATGAAAAAATTTACACAAAGTACCCACTCACCAACCGTCCCAGGTTGCAGTTGAAAATCATTGTCGGATAGTACACCTTTTGTTCTCATCTGACATTATGCTAAACTGAGGCTCTTCGCTGCTCACAGCGCCATCTATTATAAAATCACGGCACCTCGCGAGCCACTCAATCTCAATCTCAAAATCACACCCGCGGTGTGGACGGCGAGGAACGATGTGATGTCCGGAGAGCGCACAACTCGGTCGCGAATGAAGTTTTTCGTTCATATTTCGGGTCGCTCAATCAATATTATTATAATTAATTCGAATTCAGAGTCCTTGGAGTCCTTGGAAAATCCTGATTTTTATTTGATTTCCAATATATCCAAGTAGGCGCCCAAACAGAGGCCCTTTTGGTAATACAATCTTAGTCGTTTGTGTATCTTATAGTTTTAAGTTGTATTAGTTTTGCTGTAATGCTAATAATCGCGTTTTACTTTATTTTTTTCTTTCAAAGTAAAGCGCTTGTATAAGTCCGAATCTGCAACAACAGCACTCCCAAGCCGAAGCCTTTACGACTGGGTCAATTCAATTCAATTCAATCATTTATTGCATATCACATGTGTTTTACAAGATCTTAATAATAATAGAATAGTTCACATGGACCCTGTCGGGCACAACAATTTTTTACAATAATTATAGTAGCATTTAAGGATCAGTAATTAAACATTAATAAACAGTAATTATAAATTTAGAATATTCATTTAAATATGTAAACAAATGTCATAGGAAAAATTAAAAATTATAACAATTAAGTAAAATAATAAGAGTCAACAAATTGAAATTAATTATAGTCAAATGCATCATGTCAGTAAAAATAAAATAATAATCAAAGTACAATTACAATAAAAAATAAAATGTCAAAGATAATTCTATCATACAAAATGTCAATAAATAAAGCCCAAAATTCAATAAATAAGCAGAAAAAGTTAGTCCATTATGATGTCACCGTTAAATAAAAAATAATAATTCAAATACAATAATGTTAAAGAAATACTGTAATACATAATGTCAAGAAACAAAAACCAAAATTCAATAAATAAGCAGTCAACGTTAGTCCATTAAGGTGTCATCATTAAAAAAATCATTTAATGTGTAATAACACTTGTCAATTAATAATTTTCTAACTCGTTTTATAAATATTTTGTCATTTTGTTCCATTCTTATAGCATTTGGAATGCTGTTATAAATTTTAATTGATGCCACGTAAGGGCTAGTGCTGTGTAATTTTAGCTTCGATTGGGGTAACACGAGGGTATTCTCAAATCGTGAACGCGGTGCATATCGGCGAGGCTGGTCAGAGATGTTAACGAAGAATTTCGGATATTGTCTCACAAATTTACAGATCTCTAAAATATAGATTGATGTCAAAGTTAAAATGTCTAGTTCCTTGAAATGAGGTCTACAACTTTCGTCGTTTTCAATATGGACCAATATCCTGATACATTTTTTTTGCAGTATGAACAACTCTTTGACATCAACACTATTTCCCCAAAGGATGATTCCGTATTTTAGCCACGCGTACGCATAAGCATAGTAAGTGGATAGGGCAGTTTTTAAATCTGTTGTTTTTTTCAGCTCACGTAGTGCATATATAAAACTAGATAGTTTTGATTTAATTTTCTGAATGTGTGCTTTCCACGTCATATGAGTATCAAGCTCCAGACCTAACAAGGTAAAAGTATCCACACATTCTACTTTAGTACCTTCGAACGTAAAATTTATATTCAAGGGTTTTTTTTGATATGGCCTAAACTGCATAATTTTGGTTTTTAAGAAGTTAATTTCTAAGTTATGGTCTTTCATCCAATCTTGTATAGTTAACATAATTCTATTTAATGTGTCATGTAGGCGTTGAGAGTCATTACAAGAAGTCATTATTGAAATGTCATCAGCGAACAATACGCACGATTCCGTCATAATTTTAGGAAGGTCGTTAATGTAAATCAAGAATAATAAACACCCCGCTACACTACCTTGAGGAATTGAATTTTTAACACACAGCGCATTCGAACGTATATGTCTGAGTTGCCCTGTGTCATGATCCCAATGGTCAATTTCTACGTATTGTTCTCGGTTTTGTAGGTAGGATGCGAACCATTTATGAGCTATTCCTCTAACGCCGATTCCGTATATTTTGTCAAGTAGAATATTGTATAGTACCTTATCGTAGGCCTTTGTCATATCAAGTAAGATACCAATAGCGTATTTTTTATTATTTAAAACGTCCAGTATTTTTTGTGTGAATTTATATGTTGCTAAAACTGTAGATCTTTTTTCCCGAAAACCATTTTGTGATTCATCGAAAATATTAAATTTTTCACAGAACTTATACACGCGTTTGCACATTGCCTTTTCGAAGATTTTCGATGATGTCGGTAGTAGTGCAATTGGACGGTAATTATTTGGGTCTGCCTTGGAGTTTTTCTTGTGAATAGGTTTAATAATTGACTTTTTTAACGCGTTAGGGAATACCCCTTCAGAAAATGATTGGCGTATTAATAAGTAATATGGTGATGTTAGTTCTTCAGCACACGTTTTTATTAGTATGGGAGGTAGTTCATCCAATCCGTGACTGTATTTGCCTTTAAGTTGTTTTATTATATTTTTTATTTCTTGTGGTGTGGGTGGATGTAAAAACATAGTGTTCTCAGTCGGTCGGAGCACAGGCCGACCGCGCGGCTCTGCGTCCCCACTTTGGCTTGTTTGTCCTACAGATGCAAAAAAATCATTGAACGAGTTAGAAACTTGTTTTGGGTCGGTCGTTAGTTTAATATGGATTGTCAATTTAATATTTTGTTGTGTCTTAGGTAGTCTTTTATTAGTGCGCTCTTTAATTATTCCCCACATCGATTTGGTTTTATTGTTTGAGTTTCTAATTTCCGTAATAAACTGTAGCTTTTTTGATTTATTGACTATCTGTTTTAATGTTTTTTCATATAATTTATAATGTTTTGTTAATACAGGATCACTTGAGTACGAAGTAAGAATTCTTAATAATCGTTTGTTTTTACATGAGATTTTTATGCCTCTTGTCAACCAATCCTTTCGTTTGTTTTGATTTAATTTGATCGTTTTAACGGGAATACAATCGTTTAATATTTTCAGTAAAAGCGTTTCAAATGAGCTGTAGTTTTCATCCATGGTTTTAGTCGGCGTTATAATTAAGTTCCAATTTATGTTTTTTAATGCAAGTTTAAAATTGTCCATATTGTTTAAATTAAAAATTCTTTTTTTTGTTTTCCATGCTATGCGTTTGGTAGGCATGACATCTAGTTTTTTTACGTTTACTTTAATTCCTTTGTGATCAGAAAAACCATAATCATTTACCTGAGTAATAATTAATTCAGATAAAAAGTTTATAAATACTAGATCAAGGCAGGTTGAAGTGGTTTCTGTCACTCGTGTAGGTTGTTTAATACATTGAATGAAGTTAAATTCTAGCATTAAGTTTAATAGTCTTTTGGTTTGTACGCTATTTTCAAGAATATTTACATTGAAGTCACCTCCGAATATGATTTTATTTTTATTATATTTCTTTAGTAAAAGTTCTAGAATAAGTTTCAACTGTTTATAAAATACATCAGGCTGTCTGTTAGTCCAATATAAAGTTACAAGTATAGTTTTATGTTGAGGCAATTCAACGGCACATACTTCTATTATGTATTCCACCGACTTATCCATAATATCCTTTCGCTCAATGAATTCCAAGTCTTGTCGTAATAGTATGCATACACCGCCGCCTTCGTAGTTCTGTCGACAGTATGATGCTGCGAGGATGTATCCATTGATATTAATTAGTTCTTTCTTTCTTTGTGATAACCAAGTTTCCGATAAGCAAAGTGCTAGGTAGTGTCCGTTGTTTTCATCAAGAAATGCTTCTAATAAGTGTAGTTTGTTATTGATACTTTGCATGTTCTGGAATAATACTGTGATGTCAATATCTTGGGTGACGAAATGTGCCACTTTTGTTTGACCTTGAAGGATCGGTGTCCGTGTCGTCACGGTTGTGTTCATAAGTTATATTGTTAATATTTTCGTTTGGGATGTCATTTTTTTGTAAGTTAATAGGTTGAGTTGAGTCAGTTTTGTTTGTTGCAGAGTTTTGTTTTGTCGTTACAGTGAGTTCTTGTCGTCGGCCGTCTACTATTAATTGTTTGTTTTTGATGATTGCGTGGTGTCCCCGTTGTCTTGCTAAGCGTAGGTTTTCGTGTAGTGTTTTTTTTTGTTGAAGAGCAGTCTCATCCAAGTATTCGCTAATAAAGAGTCCTGTATGTTTGAAGTACGTTGCGTTGTCCAATAGATATTTCGTCATTCGTTTGCTTATAAGTTCAATAACAATGGGTCTCCTAAAGTTGTTGTTTTTTCCTATTCGTGAGAGTCCTTCGATGTATCCAGTCAGGTCTACATTTAAGATATTGTGGAATGCTTCAATAACACGATATTCTAGTTCATTTTCCGATTCTTGGTTATATTCTGTAAGTCCGAATAGTACTATTTTTTTATAATAACTATCTTGTTGTGGTTTTCCTATTGTTGTCGTATTCTGTTTTATTTCCTTTAGTTGTTGTTTAAGTTCTATGTTTTCTTCTCGTAATGTTTCTATTTGCTTATTTAGAGTTTTGATATCGTTTTTTATCATTTCTTGTTCGTGTGTTAACTTGTCGGTATCTTTGAAAATATCTTCCTTTAATTGTGTGATAGATTTTTGTATTTCTTTCTGGATTGTGTTCTTTAGTACGGATAGTAGGGATTGATTATTCTTTTCAAGTTTCGAATCCAGCAATTTACTGAGGGTATCTAAGGTAACCGAAAGTCCTTCTTGTTGGGTTTCCTGCGTTCTCGTAGTGGTTTGGTTGTAATGATCGGGGGTTTTGCACTCAGCATTTGTGGTAATACTTATGTTTTGTTCATTCTGTGCATCGTCAATTGACATTGTAGTGTCGTCTAGCGGTGGAACGTTTGTTTTCCGGATAGGTGTATTGTCATTTCTATAGCGACGAGTGACATTTGTACAGGCTTGGCAGCGCCAACATTTCGTTAGTTCGAAATTATTTTCCAAATAATAGGCAGATGTCATATTTAGGCATGCATAATGGTATTTAGTTGAGCATCCTGTGCATTTTAGAGTCTCTCCAGCGTATTTTATTTCTTGCTTGCAAGCTGGGCAATTCATTTTGTTGGCAGTTAATACCTATTGGTAGTTTTTTTTAAAAACCTGCTAGTATGCGATGTAGTTGTCCGGTGTTGCGACCTTGCGACCAATCAGCTGCGGTATCGAAGTGTGACGAAAATGCAGGGGGCGGGGTCAATGACAGCCACCAATGATGTCTCACGCAATTTAGAGTGTTAGCGGAGAGTGTTTGAAAAATTCACTGGTTTTTTTCTTTCACTTCGTTGTTGTTATGTTTTCGTTTGGTGAATTAAGTTATTGTTTCAGTATTATAGCACAACACAAGGTCTTTTTTCATCCGGTATAATCTTTATGAGCAATTTTTGGTATTTTCCATAGTTAATTTAATTTTAAACATAGAGCAATACAAAAGCGATGTGAACCAATGCGCGCACCGACTACTACTGGGTCACCGCTCAATTTTATGACCATTTACCGATATATAATTTACTCGTTAAGTTTAACTCGGCCCAATAATCTGACACATCTTAAGAATCTTTTGTCACATCCCAAAGCGTTCCGTTCCCAAGTGCAATCCAAGTCAAACGTTCATCTCTTGAGTACATATTGTCGTCATGTCATCGTCGCTACTCTCAGAGATTGACATCTTGCTCAGTGTTTGCTGTACACTCTTAAGGCACTGGTGACACATTTTTTTTGGAGTGTCTGGGAAGAAATCGTTTCTGTGAAGAGTAAAAGGCACAACAGGGTTTAAAAAAGTAATACATATTTTCACTGGCTTTTATTTTTGTAAAAATAGTTTTGTTTAGCTATTTTACGTGGTACTAAGGAACGCTATATAATGTTAGATAGCCAATAAGTATTTCAAATTTAAGGTAAAACGATGTTCACAAAAAGCGCTTCCCAGTCAGAGTACAGCAAAAGTTTCCATTCATATCAATTATTAAAAACATTGAAGGCTTAACAAATACATTAAATTTTACATGAAAACAAAACAAAATTATACAACAAACATTTTTGTGCTACAAAGTTATTATACTAAGCATCCTCAAGAATTGGCCTAAAGTGTAGGTAATTAAGTAGGTATATTTTTCCACAGGGACTGGTAGGTTCAGAGGTATTCAACACAATAACTAATAAACTCTTCAGCTTAAAAATTTCACTACCATTATAACAAAAGGGTATTTTGTTAACGCAGTCATGGGTTGTGCAGGCCAGATAGGTAGTCGCTCTATGTAAAATACTGGTATACTATGCTTTTCAAATGAGAATAGGAATGACTTTGCGCCATGTTGTGGCGTACGTCATAGCTGTCAATTCGAATAAATTGGTTAAGGTCAGCAAAACAAGTTTTTTTTAAATAAAATTTATTTACGAATTACGAACGAATAATTTTCTAAATGTTACTCTCAAATTATTTGTTTACATTGGAGATAATCTCCTCTATAAGCCCTCCCATACAAAATAGCGCCTCGTTCACACATTTTCGAGCAGTCAGGCAGATGAAAACAAAAACAAAATAATATCAACAACAACAACAAACAACCATGTAACAAACAGAATTAATATATAAAACGTAAGCACTCCACAATACTGATTAGTTTAAGAAATTTTTTTTCATTTTGAATAACTTCGACTCGGTAAAACAAAAAAAAAATTAATACGCGATTAAGGTTACGTTGCAGGCCGTACTTTTCAAGCGACATTTGACAAATAGAGGTCATTGACGTTCCTATTCCTATTTGAAATGCATTTTTTTGTTACATACCAACATAGTTAGGAAAAGGCTAGGCGTGATCATTTAATTGGAACGCTCGTTATGCAAACATTTTAGCCGAAACCGGTGCCTAAATCCTCGTGCCCCAAATAAAACATGAGTGAAACATGTGTGAGCATTATATTGAAAAATCAGAATCTAATTACTTTACTGTTGCAATCACTAACCCAAATACCGCAAAACAAAATTAGGTACCGTCGGTTACTACCCTACTATGATTTACTTAAGATGACAATTCCATCTTAAATATGATAAGAATGTACTTGTGTACTTACAAGTTGACATAGAAAAGGCGGGAAAAGGTATCAAAGAACTGTCAGTCTAAAAGGTTTGCTGGTTTACTTGTGGTTAATGAAAAGTGTATTGAAACGTCCCAAAAAGAGACCCGTTTTTTTAGCTTCCGTTCTGTTCACCCCCTTGTAAAACTATGAGACATACATCACTTCTCTAGATTGATCGTAGTACTTTTCGGAGTTTGACGTCACTTGCGACATATTACTGATACACTCCAATTTGTGGTCGACTCCATGAATATACTATCAAATAAATAATTTAATACCAAATAATACAGATGTGTATCTTGTTTTTTACGATGTTTAGATCGGTTCCATATCGAATTGAACCTTCGGTACTTCTCGTACTGTTTATCTATTGATTTTGTAATAAATATAGACCCAGTCAGTTGGTTAACACAATAGTAAATACAGTACCTAGTTGGTTAGCACAGTAGTAATAGTTGGTTGGTTGGTTGGTTAGGATAGGCTTTTGGCGGAATAATATTAGACGTAAGGGTTGATGGAAAGGGTAAGCTATGAATATCAAAGTCAGTGCATGGATAGGAGACTATTTACTGCATATCGAGACTCTTCCGTGACTTGGAAAGCACGTTAAGTGGCTCCCGGATGCCATTCGTAGATCTGATCAGCAGAAGTTGTTATGGGTGGGTCTGGCGCCTAATTCGAAGGTCTGATAATAATCTAACAACGGTTATCATAACATAACATCACTCCTGTAATCACCGAAGGGTTAGGCGGAGATGTACCTTAAGTACACCCACATTTCGCCAGTTATGCTAAAGTCACAGGTATTAGGGGGCTAGCTTATTGCCATCAATTGGGCACAAATCTAGACTCGGGGCTGCTACTGAGTAATTCCAGAGAAAAATCCTCAATAACACTTTGCCCCACCCGGAGATCGAAACCCGGGACCAGATAAATAATAATAAATAATAATATTCCACAAATTTTCACACAACACCATTTAGTCCCAAGTTAAGCTTGAGAGCTTGTGTTATGGGTACTAAACAGCTGATAAACATACTTATATATTTCTAAATACATACATATTATAGATAAATTACACCCAGACACAGAACAAATGATCGTGCTCATCACACAAACATTTGTCCTGGGTGGGAATCGAACCCACGACCTCCGGCATAGCAGTCAGGGTCACTAACTACTAGACCAACAGGCCCGTCAAACACGCATGCACGATCCTTACGATTATCATGATGCCAAGTAACTATATGTGAAGTTGCTATTTAAAACATACTAGTATTTTAGATGCATAACTGGAAACTGACTCGTCCAATAACAAACAAAAAAGCCTCAGCACATGGCGATTTTTGGTGCATACAACATTAGTAGACAACTGTAAGTATTTTATTAGTAGACAACTATTTGCTGGGGAGTTTGTTCGGCAACTTCTACTTCCCAGCAAAGCACTAGGAAGTAGCAAAGTGCGGGCTTTTTGGGGGATTGTATTATGTTATATTGACGTTCAAACACTGCTGATCCTCAGCCTTATTTAAATAAATGACTTTTGATTTTGATTTTGTAACTATAAACAGCATTTTAAAACTAAAGTATTTCCAAACTACATTGATAAAACTTTCCATTCACCCAACAATGCCAGATATTCCTCTTACAATCCACTTTAACCTACCCATTTGTTCTTTATGATATTGTACAACATTTAAGAGGACAGGATAATCCGGGATTGTCCCATAAACCCGTGGAAGGCTGTTTTCCGCAATAATTGTCGTACATATCAATGGGAAAACTCTTCCATGGCATTGAATGGCCCTCTGAAGCGTTATGTGGGATAATAAAAATTGGTCTGAAGAGTAGTTTGACCGACAAAACTCAGTTCTAAGGCAAAGGATTATTTTTGGATAATATTTGTTGGGGCACGAAGTCTTTTTAAGTATTTAAAGGTTGTTTCCTTTATCGTGTATCGAGTTTTATTTTAGTACGATGGCTTTTCTTTTTAAGATTTGCTCTTTACTAGGGTTTTTTCCTGTATTGTGGGAGCGTTTACAAACGTTGAAACTTACATTTATACATATATAATACCAATAATCATTCAAATCAGCCATTTCTTCATTATGTGGTAATATGAGTAAGAACCAAGAAGGAATCGCTTGAGCCAGATTCAAAAGTCATTTAACGTACAAATTGTCTTCCTTAAAGAATTTTACTGAAATCTATTCACTAGTTTGGAAATGACTCAGTCCATCGGTTTTGATTACTTCTTGTAACAAAGAGAGAAGATCACTTCAAACAAAAGCTATTTGCCGTTGACGTTCAAATTTTTATGACGTTCAACATGGCCGCGCTAATCACCGCCTCGACGTTGCGCTAGACTGACATGAGTGTCAATTCTTCTTACTCGTTACAATGACATGCTAATGATTGCCAACGTAGACAAACAGCTAGACTCGGTACAACTATCTGTAGACCATGTAAAGAAATATCTGTAAAACCACAATACGCAGCATGTGAGTCAATTGCCCAGCGACTGTAACAACCGTTCTGTTTATTCTTTTCTTTTAAACCGAAAAAAAAATGGAGAAGGTCACTAGGTCATGCATGCATGAGGGTCGTGGTCATGATTTCCGGGTCGTGTGAAGAGTTATTTTCCATCTAGGATTTCTTAGTGGCAGCCAGAAATATGGATTACTCGGTTGCTGGCTAAAAGCTCACTCTTTACTACATGAGACACAAATATAACTGGAGGGAGTTGGGTTTACTAAGGGTACACCTATAAACTTGCTCTTCGGGAAATAGAAGCGTGATGATGCGTTTTACAACATTGGAGCATAAGAACGATGCCTCACAACATGCATTGGAGCATAATAACGATTCACCGACTCTAAACGACACAAAAATTGTATCATAACACTCAGTACCTTGTCAAACGACTCGCAAAATTTCATACCGTTCACTTAATACATGTAAATATTTTTCGTCAAAACTTTCAACGCTTACAGCGACATCCTCTGCCGTGTTATTCGTCAGGTACAACACAAACTATGTATTTGGTGACAACGACTTTGTGTTCCTTCTTAAAACTTTCGAACAAACTTTCAACGCCTTTTGAATCTGAGCTGCGAAAATAGGTGTACTGGTGAATCCATTGTTGGTGCATCCACGATACTTAACGCAGAACTGCTTAAAATTAATAAGAATTTATTTTTGATAATTTTACTCATATATATACGGTTTTATGTACATACAGTGTCAAAGGAATATCGACGTACAGTCTGAAACTATGATTTTAGGAAATGATTTTGGACCTTTTGTTTTGTAAATATTCCTTTTTTATTTAACAACTCATTCACCACGCCTACTCTACAGGACCCAATTAGTTATTAAATGTGAAACATCATAATATTATCTATATATATAACAAAATCTTAAGTTTCTTTACAGTATATATGAAGGAAGGCGTAGAAATGAGAAAAAAGATATATTAGGAAGTTCAGAATTATTTTCTGCACTCATGACGTCATCAGGTGGTCAAAATCCTTTTTAACCGACTTTCAAAAAAGGAGGAGGTTCTATGTTCGTGTGTATGTATTTTTTTTTTTTTTTTTTTTTTTTATTTTTTTTTATGTATGTTACCTGATTTCTCCGCCATTTGTGGACCGATTCTCAAAATTCTTTTTTTGTTTGAAAGAGTAGACTCCTGAGGTGGTCCCATTTTAATTTGGTGAAGATCTGGTGCTGATCTTCGGAGATATACAACGGAACTCTTCAAAAATAGACGGCAAATCTATCGTGATTGCTGGAATCGCTTAGATGTTTATTGTTTATACAACATCTTGACGTATCATCAAGCCTGTATGCTCAGAGGGGTAGGCAGATGTGTTCAATATACCTAGTTTTCGACAGTTAGGTATGTTAAGTTTCATTTATTAGGGTTAGGTGGATAACCCTATTATAATGACATGTATTGGCAAATGTTTGTATGGGAACAACTAAAAATGGAAAAATAAAAAACTTTTTTACAAAAAATAAAACCGACTTCAAAAATAACACTAAACGGTGTAAAATAACTCTAAATTCGGAAGTCGGTGGCCCATCAAGAATAAGACAAAAGTACCAAAGCCACAGACTTCCTAATTTAGAGTTATTTTACACCGTTTAGTGTTATTTTTGAAGTCGGTTTTATTTTTTGTAAAAAAGTTTTTTACTCTAGACATATATTCAAGAACACGAAAGAATGACGTTAAACGAATAAGACAACTAAAACCTTTTCTAGATTTCACCCATCCATCCCAACTTGTTAAAACCAACCACAGTGACAGAAGAAAATCCCAAAATCATAAAAAAAAACATCAATCCCGGAACAGGTTGCCTCATAAATCATTCGTTAAACTAGGAGGCGTGTCTGCCTCATAACATCCATTCCTCAAAGTATATAGCTTATAGTTCTGTTGCAACCTCACATCACAGAATAGAAAATGGTAAAAAAGAACAGAAGATCCGCTTCATACAGCGACAATCGAAAACAGGTGCACGTTTGTAAAAGCGTGTGCCGGCTGTCATCCGTTGAAACGCATACGCTTCCTGGGCACTCAAAAGCTATAATTTATTTTGCAACAACTAAATTATATTGTGGTCAATAGGTATATCGAGGTAAAATGCTTGCACTAACTGATCTGGTCCCCTCATATTCAGGTGTAGTCAGAAAGTTAAACATCGACCTCATCTTCCAGTTAAAAAATGACGTAGGTATACAAGGTTTTTTAGTGACCTATTTGCAGAAATAAATATAATTTATTATTTAAACTCAAAACATAATTCAACACTATATGTGTGACGTTTACATAACTTATTATGTTTGGATTTAATAATGATTACTATTACAACCCCATTTTAAATTTTATGGTTGTTTTTCATTCCAAATTATCATTTCATTGCTTACACTCGCTGTCGACACATGAAGCATGTCTGTGTGCGTGCGTCTTCACTCATTGTTTAAAGCTAGCCTTCTGTACCTACCTATTCTGTGCCCAAGCTAACTGGCTGAAGGGAATGATGACGTGCCAACATGACATCTGAGTCACCTCCCTCTGGTTTGCGAAAGGATTTCTTTATTGAAAAACATTATATTAGTTGTGATTACGAGTACGAGTCAGCCAAGCGAAATGAGAGGGTTGTGGATGTTCTATAAAGATGGTATGGAAGGAATATGTATTTATAATTTTCTTTGAAGGATTTTTTTATTTATTTATTTATTTATTTAATACTTCAAGCACACTAATGTACAGAGGCGGACTTAATGCCATAGGCATTTTCTACCAGTCAACCTTTAGGTGATGCAGAGAAAAAGAGTGGTAGGTGCAATTAAAAATGAAAAAATAAAAGGAATCAAAGAATACCTACTAATACATATTATGAGTATAAATACATAAATATGTACACTATAAATATAATATATATAAAAATTAAATTACGAAGAGATAGAAAAAAGAAAACACATTAGCGCTGTGAAGATACTACTGCCAACTTCTTACGAATATGTTCGCGAACCTTAACCTTAAAAGATAAACGTGTGGTTGCCATCCTGATTTCCTGGGGGAGAGCGTTCCACAGAGAAATAGACTGCACAAAAAAATAACTATGAACAAAGTCAGTACGGTGAGTGGGACATAGGAGAAGACGGTTATGCGATGAGCGAAGGTTTTTATTTTTTTGGTTAAATAATTTATTCAGTACTTTCCAGGTGTCTGATACACTATCACCTGCCTTGTCACTGTCACTGAACTGCGCCTTTACTTGATTTCTCTGTACTTTTTACTGTTGACGGTCTGATGGAGTTGAATGTCAGGTTCTCGGCGAAAGAGGTCGCCACTGTTATTAAAAATATGGTTAGGGGCAAGTCTCCGGGGCATGACTACCTCAGCATCGAGCACCTGCAGCATGCAGGAGTTCACCTGCCAAGGGTGCTGGCGATGTTCTTCTCACTTTGTCTGAGTCACGCTCATCTACCAGGCGATCTTATGAAAACTGTGGTTGTACCTATTGTGAAAGATAAGACTGGGGACACATCAGATGTGTCAAACTATAGGCCTATATCGCTGGCTACTGTCATTGCCAAGGTGCTGGACAGTTTGCTTGATAAGCATATGGCGACCCGCGTCGAATTACATGATGCGCAGTTTGGGTTTCGACCTGGTCTCTCCACGGAAAGTGCCATACTGTCTCTCAAGCATACTGTCCAATATTATACATCTAGGAAAACGCCTGTTAACGCGTGTTTCCTAGACCTTTCCAAAGCATTCGACCTGGTGTCGTACAACTTACTATGGCAGAAGCTGCTGAACGAGACCACAGTGGATAGGGGAGTTATATCAATACTAAGGTACTGGTATAACAACCAGACCAATTGTGTGAGGTGGGCAGGCTCATTATCGGATGTGTATAGGCTGGAGTGCGGGGTGAGGCAGGGCGGCCTAACCTCCCCACGCCTCTTCAGTCTGTACATAAACCGGTTGATCGTTGAACTCAGCAACACCTATCAAGGTTGTTATGTAGACGGAATATGCGTCAACAATATTAGTTATGCTGATGATATGGTGTTGCTGAGCCCATCGATTAACTCAATGATGACTCTGCTCATGACATGTGAAAGGTACGCGGAGGCCCATGGGCTCAGATACAATGTAAAGAAGAGTGAAGTAATGGTTTTCAAGGCAGGCACTAAAACCTACCCAATTGCACCAAAGCTAAAACTTTGCGGATTTCCCTTAAATCAAGTCACCTCTTTCAAGTATCTGGGCCACTGGGTATCCGAGGACCTA
Source organism: Euplexia lucipara (assembly GCA_921972225.1). Classification (NCBI taxonomy): domain Eukaryota; kingdom Metazoa; phylum Arthropoda; class Insecta; order Lepidoptera; family Noctuidae; genus Euplexia; species Euplexia lucipara. Next base: position 20,240,134 of record OV179156.1, read on the forward strand.
AAAGACAGCCTGGATATTGAGCGTGAGCGCAGAGCGTTGGCTGTCCGCTGCAATATGCTGGCTCGCAGATTTGCAAAATGCTCGTCTGACGTAAAGTCTACGCTGTTCACGGCGTACTGTCAGTCGTTCTATACATGCAGTCTGTGGGTCAACTATACGCAGAGGGCATACAACGCTCTGCGCGTCCAATACAACAATGCGTTCAGAGTGTTGATGGGGCTGCCGCGCTACTGCAGTGCTTCCGGCATGTTCGCAGAAGCGGGCATAGATGGTTTTCACGCCATCATGCGCAAGCGATGCGCCTCCATCATGCGCAGGGTACGCGTCAGCCCCAACAGCATCCTGAGCACTATAGCGGACAGGTGGGACAGTCCCATACTGGGCCATTGGGTACGCCTACATGCCACTGTGGCGTTTAATAAATCCTAATTTTTATTTATGTCTATTAATTTCAATTTGTAATGTATATATTTTATGATTGTATGTTGTGCCTACTAACATAGTTTATAAGTTGCAATTGTTACTAACCATAATGGATCATTGCTGTCTAAATTAAATAAAATTATTATTATTATTATTTACTTCAAACTGTAAAAAATAATAGGGAAGTGCTAACTTCTATCTCGTCCAATGTTGTTTTTAATTATAAGATGTACTTATATTTTACTTTTTATCGGTAGAAATTCCAACTATTTAAAGTGAAAAAAACATGACATGTGATGGAACGTGGTAGTTAATATAAGCCGACTAAAATCTGATCCTATTGTTCATCACTGTTCTTTTCTCTGTAAATAGTCAACCATCATGGTTGACTAGGTCTAGCAATAACTTACTAAAACAAGAAAATATGTGATAATCAAAAGGGGTTTTACTGATTTTTAGTGCCACAGATATTAAAAGATTAATAAAATTTAATGTATAACTTTCCAAATACTAACGGACTCGTGGGCGTAGTGGTCATCAATGGATCCACTGCTAAGTCTGAGGTTTTGAGTTCAAGGCCCAGGTAGAGCGATGGGTGTATTGAATTTTTCAATGCAAATTGCAATATCTTAGCCCCAATTTATAACATGGACTTCAACATTATCAGCAAGAAATGTTAGTGTACAAGTACGCCCAACCCGAAATAAGCAAGATGTTATGTTGCTTTCTCTCAAAAACTCATATAAGCTAATCCCGTATAACAATGGATACAACACAGTTGGATAACAAACAAACAAAGACACAGAGAGTGTTGCCGCAACTTGAATTCGACAAATCTCCGCCAGCAACCGAGGTTAATCTCACATCAAGCTGATGTAGGATATAAAGCCCTCGTTTCTTGTTTAGTTTGAAATATTGGAAGGTCAATGTATCCTAAATCTTTCCAAAAAGAATATCTAGACAAAAAAAGTAAATTTGTAGACACTTGATCTTGTTCCAGGGAAAAGGTCAAACCGTTGTCAAAGAGACAGGAAAACTAATCTTTAAACGATATACTTGACATAACATCACGCCTGTATTGCCAGAAGGGTTAGGTAGAAGTCTGCCAATAATACTATCACAATTCGTCTGTTACTTCTCATAGAAAGAGGGGCAAACTCTGCAGCACAAATTCACAAAGGAAATAACATAGAATGATGCAACTGGTTTAAAAAGGCAGACAATCTAACAAATATTAAACTTGCTTGTCAGTTTAAAAAAGGAACTGCTTTCAAGAATGTAAGAAAGCTATAAATCAGTAAGTAGTAAAAAGATTAAAAGATTAAAGATACCGGGCTGGTATCCGCAACTCCACGTCTAAGCGCGTATTTTGCGTATGGGCCATAATCTACCACGAGGGCCCAGTGCGAATTGGTAGATGTCACATGTCATGTCTTCGAATATTGGGTTCTAGGACATGCCGGTTTCCTCACGATGTTTTCCTTCACCGTTTTTGAGAGCAGTGGTGATTACACAAAGTAATGCGCCTGCCTGGGTTCGAACCCACGACTTACTGTAAGTAAGTTGGAGCCGCCACCACCGGGCCACCGCTGCTCTCAGTAAGTAGTAGGTATCTAAAAACTTTTTTACAAAAAAAACAATCTGTGGCTTTGGTGGTTTTGTTTTGTTCATTATTGGCCACCGACTTCCGAAACTGGAGTTATTTTTCACCTGTTAGTTTTTTTTTAAGAAGTCGGTTGTTTTTTTTTGTAAAAAAGTTTTTATTTTGTAATTTTTAGTTTCTTTGTATGTAAAGAAAGTCTTTCAAAACTTGAAAGAATCATTGAAATTGGATAACAATTGCTAAAGAAGTTCTATCTCTAAACATTAATCTGTACATCTCTGCCGGCCCCTTTTAAAATAGAATGGCGTAATGTTATGTTGTGGAAATACAAAAGCTCCGCATAGACATCTGACTATAGCAATCGCGAATAATTTGCTGTTATGAGTTGAAGAGTTCCGTTGCCTGTCTTCTTCATCAGTTTTTCTTCACCAAATGATACTTTCTAAATGTAAATGCTTGATTTGTTACTAAAAATGTTGAAATCGGTGCATGTGTGCCTATATTTTTTGAAGAGTTCCCTCAATTCCTCGAAGATCCCTCATCAGGTATAAGTTTTGATACAAATGGGACCAATCTGTTAGTATACCCTATCAAACGAAAAAAGAATTTTGAAAATCGGTCCATAAATGACGGAGTACTGAGGTAACAAAACCTAAAAAAAAAAAAAATATACAACCGAATTGAGAACCTCCTCCTTTTTTTGAAGTCGGTTAAAAATAGAAATAACAAAATACACATACGCAACCATAGTGGGATTTATTAGACTAGCCTTTTCCCAACTTAGTTGGGGTTGGATTTCATACTAACCAGATACAACTGAATACTAGTCCTTTACAAGGAACGACTACCTATTTGCCCTCCATAACCCTGGGTCTGGGAAGCACGATACTTCTTGGATACAATGGTTTTCAAACTAAACTTTAACGACTCAATACTCAATACTCAATATTTATTGCGTTCCACAATATACATAAATTGTCTTAAGAATATAAAGGTACAGAAATGGACCCTATCGGGCATAGCAAAAACTTAGAAGATAGGAAGAGGGCTAATGCAGCAATAACTTAATATCTAAAATCTTATTTTAATACAGTAAGCAAGTAGGTACTAATACTGCAATATTTATAATGTGTTATATATATTATGTACGAGATATATTTGTTTCTTAAATTGTATTTATTTGTAAGTATTTTAATTATTTATGTGGGTGCATCTTTATTTATTATTTTATTTGAGGTTTAGTACGTGTATTTAATATATGATATTTGTATAAATACTGTCATTTTTAGATCTTACTTATTACATTATAACCTCTCCGTGACTCTGAAAGCATGTTAAGCCATTAGGCTTAACATGCTTTCAGAGTCACGGAGAGGTTATAATGTAATAAATAGTCACGTAATTACCTCAGTAGGAAAAGGCGAAGGGCGGGCGTTTTGGGGGACTGTCTTACGTAATTTTTGACGTTCAAAAAGTGCTGATCCTCAGCATAATTTGAATAAATGACTTTTGATTTTGATTTTGATTTTGAGTAAGCGCGTAGCTTTACCTTTGATCAACAAACCCCTCATAAGGTACATATCCTATAATAAAAAAAAATCGATGGAACAGATCTTGAATTCGCTCAGATAAAGTGGATTTTTCTTTAAAAAGTAAAAAAAAAGCTATAACCCGAAAAAAAGGGAATGGGCACAACCACAGCCGTTCTTGATCCAACTTAGTCGACCCATGGTTTAAACAAACACCCCATCCGTCCGGACACCTTCCGGGATTACGTTAAACTCGGCACAATATAACCACCGTGACGTATGTCTATGATAAATCCCTTTCTTACGGAACCCTTTGGAAATACCGAGAGACCCGAACGCCTTTGTGTAGTTGAACCCTTTGAAGTAAGGAGAATAAACAGCCAGATAATTAGAAAGGTCGAAGTCTTGAGGAAATTTTAATTTGAAACGATGACTTGAGATATTTTTGAGGAAAGCGAAGAAAGGGAGCTACTGCGGGAAGTTTTTGTTTTTCTCGTTAATAAGGTTCTTCTGGTTTTTTCTGTAATTTGGATAGACCTCTGTCTTTTAATATACAAAATACAGTTGTACTCACTTCCCGCTTCATTATTATGATCTTCGTAGTCTCCAGTAGTGATTGCGATTTTCTGTATAATTATTATAATATAATTTTTAAAAAATACTTGTAACAATACTGTGTTTGTTATTAAACTTTTCCGTAACGGCTTGAACGATCGTCATGAAATTTTTCAGTATATATTCTAAAGGTTTGACAATGTATTTTTTCTTGCAAAAAAAGGCTAAATTAAATTGGGAAGGGCAGTTACAATATGTTGATATTATATTGACTAGTTGTAAGTACTATTAACACTAATCTATAGGAATATTACTAACAAGATAGACACCATGATCTGAAATAAATAAAATTATTACTATTACAATATTTTGTTCATCAAAATATTCACCACGTGGAGCCCTGACTCAGCTAGAAGGCGTCGCGGCAGACCCCGAAGAAAATGGAGGGACGACTTGGACAAATTAAACGACGAGAGGCCCACTTTAGCCCTGGACTGAAAAAACTGGAAGTCATGTGGAGATGCCTTCGCCCAGCAGTGGGATGATGCAGGCTAGCAGTATAAGTATCAGTACAATATTTTGTTAATTCATTAAACATAATGGTTAACCGTACAAAAAAAAAGAACAACGGAGGTCCAGAATTGCTTTCTGTATATTTTTTTTTAGATTTAAATACTCAGGTGAAAAACTTAAGCAGATTCTCTGAGTACCAGTATCTCTGAAAATATAAATCTGGCACAACACAAATTGTCGTAGGTAGGAGTATAAAGCAATATGCACTTAAAATTTTATAATCTTCTTCGTATTGAGTGATTTGAGTGCAGAATTTTCTCGAAATAGTGTACGGGTGAAGTCTTGTAGTTTTTTTTCCAAACCGACTTCAGAGTTTCAAAAGCGTTAATCCGATTTATGTCTCCTATTGTCGGCTTTATAGGGTGTCCACACTTTCAATTTGTGACGTAATTGAATTAAAGGATATTTACTTTTTTGTTGGTCTTGCGGAAAATTGAGCTGGTTTATCTCTTTTCCGTAATAGTGGAGCAGGAACATAAAAATATAGGTCGTAAGTGGTTGACTTTTACGATTCGTTTGAGGTTATAAAAAGGCTGGTCCGTTGGTTGTCAATTTCATGGGTGAGTACTTCCTAGAGACTAGATGGCCAGGACTGTTGAGCAAAAACCTCTTCCAATACAGGAAAGATACAAGCAATAATCACCTAGCTTGGTAAAATATGACTGAGCCTTTTATCTGTCATCTTTAAATGTTACCCATTATTTGCAAAATAAAATTGTCTTTATATCTCTCTCTCTCTTTGCTCAAGGTGGGTCAGCAACTCCAGACTTCAAATGACAAGTCCAGGTTTCCTCACGATGTTTTTCTTGTCATTGATGTCCAAGATATGTAACTAGAAGGTTTAAACTGATGCTCAGCAGCTGTCTGTAACGGTTGTCTTAACTGGACTTGCGATTCAATCATCATATTTTACAAAAGAATACCAACCCTGTATGGTGCAGGCATCTTCTCATACAGAGAAGCAACGAGCATTGGTCATCATGGTTGCAAAAGGTGGGTTGGCAATGTTCTTTTTTACCGATGTCAGTGATATCTATAATAACCACAAAAGTCAAAGTCAAAGTATTTATTAGTGTTTCCCACTAAGGAAGTATTTCTAAGTTTGTATTTCTCACTAACTTATGACGATAGAGCCATTCTCATGCAACGAGCCAGTTATGATTTTCAATTTATAAAACTAGTCTTTTACTGTCTCATTGTTGGGCAGTGGCCTCTTTTGTTCTCTATGATTGTTCAAGGATTTCAAAATGTTTTCCTTCGTCGATGTTTCTGATGTCTATGATATTGTACCTGCATTCACTAGAATAAAGAAACAGTCATGTTATGACTTAATAACACTGTCTGTTTCATGTCCTACTGCAGGGCAAAGGTTTTCTTACTCCACGCGTACTTAAGGTAAATTATTGACGTATAGATTCACACTTACTTAGACGTCTTCAATTTCATTAGTCCTACTTCATGATATTTTCCTACACCAATATCAGTGTTGCCTAAGATCTTCACTCTCTTTACAAGGAACTAAAACCTTACTCTCGACTTTGTCTGCATGAATTTCGTACTTGAACTCCTCTAACCGTTCTTAGTTTTGAAAAAAAATAATATAGCCTATGGCACTCAAAATAAAGAGCTTGTGGCTAAATTATAACAGCCGCATGGATAGATCGAAGGTTAAGCTACTCTGAACGCAGCCGAAACGTGGTTCCATTTATTACATATCAAGACTCCTCCGTGCCTCGGAAAGCACGTAAACCCGTTGGTCCCGGCTGTCATTTGTAGATCTTTGATAGTCGTTACGTGTAGTCAGAAGCTTGAAAATCAAAATCAAAAATCAAAATCAAAAGTCTTTATTCAAACTAGGCTGAGAATCAGCACTTTTTGAACGTCAAAAAAATACATAAAGACAGTCCCCCAAAAACGGCCCACCCTTCCCCACTTCCTAGTGTTTTTGCTGGGAAGAAGAAGTGGCGAAACAAACTCCCCAGCAACACATCTGTCTGATTCGTTTGAAGAACGAGGTATACAAAGAATCTATACAATGAAATGCTCAATAAATAGCACTAATGTTTATAAACATTGTACAACTTTACATTTCAGAATGATTGTCACGTGTTAGCTAGCACACTCCAATATACCTAGATTAAGAAAAAAAACAGTAAATTCATATTAACATTGAAATCTAAACTCAAGCAAAACAACTACAAAACTGAAAAATAACAGCCTCCAGGTATAAAGTCTGACAACCAGTTTAACCAACGGGTATCATATTACCCAGTTACTAGGCTGTGGAGGTCTGACAGGCGGTCGATGTAAAACACTGGTATTCAGCTGCATTCGGTTAAACTGAAAGCCGACCCCAACATAGTTGGGAAAAGGCTGAGCAGATGATGATGACTCAAAATGACGTAGCTTTCTATTGGTTAAAGAATTTTCAAATTCGGTTTTACTAAACCAGAGATCTACTGATCCAGAGATTACCATCTACAACGTTACAAACTCACATTTAACTTTACCCTTTATAAATATATTGGTAAAGAATAAAGACTTCATAAGTCCAGGTTTCTTAATGATGTTTTACTTTACGAATATCCGTGTTGTTTAACATAACCTCATTCTCTTTATTTGGACTAAACTGAGCTCCAAAATTACACAATACATGGCTACCCTACACAAAAATCAAGCGGAAGAGATTTAACGCTTTATTTTTATCGAGAGACGAACTCCATCCTTTCCGGATGCTTTGCTCCATTGATCTACTGGCGCTCTCTGAACATGTTTATTTACTCTGTGCTCAACCTTAACGGGGTTTCGACCTTTGGGGAAGAGATTTGGGACTATTTTAATATAAATGACCTTTTACTTCAATACCGAGATAATTGCAAAAAACCGATTTTTGTGACCTTTATTGATAACCACGCCTTTGATCACTATATCGCCTGATGGTAAGCGATGATGTGGTTCACGATGAAGCACGCCTGCCTAGAAGTAAACTATTCACTCTTGACTTAAAGACCCCTAGGTTGTAGCTATCAGGAAACACTGACTGTAGCAGAGAACTCCACTCGTTAGCCATATAAAATATACACTTACATAAATCCACGCCTTTTTCCCATGGGGGTAGGCAGAAACTACAGAGCGCCATATGCTACGGTTCTTACATACTTATTTTGCTTCGTTTACATTCATACATGTTGTCATACAACCGGCGTGGTTGCGAGTACTACGCACCTGACCTTTCTGGTTATCCCCTCCCGGCGTTCCCACTTACATCTGCCTTGTAAATACCTTTTGTTAGTCGCCTTTCATTCATCATTTCAACGTGACCAAACCATCTAAGCATACTCTTTTCAATTTTTGTTACTACATCTTCTTTTAAACCACAACGTTATAAAAAATGTATGTAGAAAAATATAAGTATGTTTATCAGTTATCTAGTACCCATAACACAAGCTCTCAAGCTTAGCTTGGGACTAAATGGCGTTGTGTGAAAAGTTGTGATTTATTATTACTATATTAATATTATATACACAATGAAGGAGTGACGTGGAATAACATACCACGTAAACTAAGTAAATATATATTCCACCACTGTAGCGACCGTATAGCGTCACCATTTGCAATGTAAGCATTTTTATAGGAAATGTACAAGCGACGCCGTCGGGTGACCAGTCGCTCCGCAGTCCCCATTCGAGTCAGTGTTGTCGTGTCTTAATCTAGCTCCATGTAATAAGTTAATATCTGTATGTGACTCTGAAGCAATTAATAAAACAGCAAGTGAACTTTCCATCTTTGTATTTGTGTACTCTTCCTATCATAAGGATAAATACCCCAACAACCACTTTCACGCAACTCCATCTAGTCTCAAACTAAGCAGAATTTGTGCTATGGGTACTAGATTACTGATAAATATACTTATATTTTTCTAAATACATATTTACAACAGGTAACTTACACCCAGACGTAGAACAAATGATCGTGCTTATCACACAAACATTTGTCTTGGGTAGGAACCCACGACCTCCAGCATAACAGTGAGAGCCACAAACCACTAGGCCAGTCGATACGATTCAACAGTGAATCCTTCTGTCTACAGTTTGATCTTCTTAGGATCTACCATAATAATAATCCAATACTTCATGAAACTTCCACGTTCAGATAAATCATTCTGCGACACCGCCCTGTCTAAAACAATAATTATTTTCTCAAATAACAACAAAAGGAGTTTTCTTTACCGAACAAACAGAAAACATCTTTCCGGTTATCCGTTATCCGGTTGAGTCCGGATGAAACTGGATTAGACAACACCAATATTTTTGTTTACACAAAAGACTGGCCAAGGGCGAGTCGGAAAACTTCACGAAGGGTTCAATGAGGAAGCGTTTCTTGAATGGTATCCCTTTTATTTTTTACCACAGGCGTAAAAAGAGGGGTATCTTTATGTTATAAGATTTACGTGTGTTTCTGTCTATCTGTCTGTAGCCTTAATATTAATACCAGTCTGTTACTGTTCCACTGCGGGAAAAAGGCCTCTTCTAATACAAAGAAGGTATGAGCATTGATCACCATGCTTACTCAAGGCGGAATGGTGATTTGAAACTATTAACTATAAATCCAGGTTCCCCAACAATGTTTTCAATCATTTTAATTATGTCTAAGATAAACTAAGATATTTTTGACATTTAATATAGCCCTAGCTCCCAAATAAATGGACATATTTTGATGTGGTTTATTACAGTTCATTTTGGTTTTGGTTGTCATAGTGGAAATTAAAATAAACACTAATTATTTTTACTATCGTATATCGTACCTTATTAGGCTGCACAAACGCAGGCCACTTTTTGTTACCGACACGGCACACTACCACCAAATGCTCATTCTTCATTCAGAATCATCAAATGTTCACGTCTCCTCACGGAGTGGCTAATTTCATACCGGTTATATAAATCGGTTATATAATAATTCATTAGTATTCATTTATGTAGCTGACAAAAGACACAATATTGTCCACGTTTATACAGTACCTTTCGGTTCATGAGATTCATAGGTAGCCCGCTGACGGACAGGCAGACGGTCTTAGTAAGTTGGCGCCCTTTGAGTACGGCACCCTAAAAGTAATTCGTTTTGTCTTAAGATAAATAATTGAGTAAATTGTCAGTATTTCTTCATTCGTTTTTGTTGCTAGGCGACAGTTTAAAAATGTTGAGTGAGTTGGTATTTCAAGCAGTATAAAATAAGCATTCATTTCATTCATTTATTCATTCATTTAACAATTCACATTGTGTTTGAAATATATAGTACACTTATTAATATTACATCTAAAACCAATAAAATATCCAAACAAACAGTAAATTTCATTAATAATAAAATCAAGAATACAATACTACAATACTTATGTCAATAGAAATTTAATATAATGTCAAAAAAATTTAAATAGTTTAATAGTTTTTTAATAGTTTCATTGTGTTTGAAATATTTAGTACACTTATTAATATTACAGCTAAAACCAATAAAATATCAAAATCAAACAGTAAATTTCATTAACAATAAAATCATGAATAATATACTTATGTCAAAAGAAAGTTAATATATAAGTCAATAGAATGTCAATAGAATTCAAATAGTTACTTACAGGTATATTATATAATTACTGTATAAATTATCATGTCAAATTATTATAAATCTATTCTCAAAAATTCCAAAAATTAATAAATAATAAAATCTTAAATATAAATGTCGAAGTAATGGTAGGTAAATTACTAAAATATAAAAATTATTTATCATCATTTGTCATCAATTCGGATACGGAGTATAAACATTTATTTAACAGGAATGCTTTAAGTTTAGCTTTGAATAGAGTACCTTTGTAAATTAATGATCTTAATTCAGTGGGCAACCCATTAAATAATTCCACTGCTTGATATTTAGAGCAATGTTTAACAATACCAAGCTTAGGAGCAATTTTATTTTTTATAACTTTTCTTCTAGTTTTCTCTCTAGATTCACGTTCTTCTTGTGATTCATATTCGTGAATGTATTTCGCAAAGTGGCTAAGTAACACTAACACATACAAACTTGGAACAGTTAAAATATCTAATTTTTTAAAATACTCTTTACATGACTCCCATTGTGGGATTCTGACAATCGTTCTTAACGCACGTTTCTGCAGTATAAATGCTCTTTGACAATTATACTCGTAACTGCTCCCCCAAAACATAATGCTGTATCGCAACCTGGATTCCACCAATGCATAATATACCGATTTTAGTTGTTTTATATCAATATCGTCCCTGAGGCTTCTTAGTGCGTAACAAGCTGATGATATTGAGGAATCAATGGCTGTGAGTTCTTTTTTCCAATTTAATAGGGAATCTATGTAAACTCCTAAAAATTTCACTTCCTTTACTAGTTCAATATTTTCCTTTTTGAGCTTTATATCTATGCTATCTTTATTACGTGACGTTGTTTTGAACAACATCGCTTGGGTTTTATTTGTATTTATTATTAAATTGTTCGCTGTAAACCAAGAAGAAAGTTTTTCCAAACAGTTATTTACATTTTCTGTCAACTCATTTAAATTTGGTGACCCGATTATGGCGTTCGTATCATCTGCAAACATTACAAGTCCTGCGTCGGGTTGGGCATTATTCATAAAATTCAATAAATCATTAGTGAAAATAATATACAGTATTGGTCCCAAGATTGAGCCTTGAGGCACACCGCGGTTTATTTTGGTCATTTTTGACTTATATATTACTTCAGTCACACACTTGACGTCACCATTGCTTGCTTTAGTGTCTTTTATTTCTACGTACATTCTACGGTTTTTTAAATAAGATGTCATAAGTTTTAACGCTTTACCTCTAATGCCATAATGCTCTAGTTTAGCTAGAAGTAGGTCGTGATCTATTGTGTCAAAAGCGGAACTTAAATCAATAAATAAGCCAGCTACCTTTATTTTGTCATTCAGTTTACTAATAATGTCATTTACAAGATTATCTATTGCGTCAGAAGTACCTATCCCCTTTTGGTATCCAAATTGTTTAAAATTAATTACTCTATTTAAATTTAGGTGGGTCATTAATCTAGTTTTCATTACTTTTTCAAAAAGTTTTGATAGAATTGGTAATAAGGATATTGGCCGGTAGTTTTTGGGATCTGTTTTTGTACCCTTTTTATGTAGCGGAACCACCTTTGCCAATTTAAGTTGATCTGGAAAAACAGACTCTTCAATACATTTATTAATGAATTCAGATAGGGGATATGCTAATACTTCTATGTTGTCCTTGATCACCGATATCGGCACGTCATCGTGTCCACAAGACGCTTTGTTTGTCATCTTACGTACGATTTTTATAATTTCCTGTGGTGTCGTCATATTGAAAGTCATCTCACCTTCCACTCTCACTGTTGAGTTTTTTAAAAAAGACAACGCTCTTTCTTCTTCTATTTTTAAAAGTGATGATTTAAGCACAAACTTATCAACAAAAATATCTGCTATTTCTTGTGGATCTGAAACTACTTTGTTGTCAACGTTTAGAATAAGTTTTCTTCTTACTTTATTTTGCATTCTCTTTGTCCGATTATTTAAGCCCCAGGTTTTTATGTCGAAAATAAGATAGTTTAGACTGCCCATTGGTTTCGTTGCTCGGGTTAAGTTTAGCACGGTGTCGGGTCGAGTCTACACACTTAAGACGCCGATCCTCCAACTAGGTATATTTTTACCCAACCACAGCGAAGCAAAATGTAGGGTTATGATTATTACCGGTATAAATTATGTGTGTATATATTTCTTCCCCATCCAGCATTGTTTAGTGCACCCCAGAGTCTAGATTTGTACCTTGTTGGGTTTGAAATAGGCTAAAATATAACTGGCGGAAGGTGTTTGGGAGTGGTAGTAACAGTAAGTTAATATTTGCCTATTTACTTTACAACATGTGTTTGGCCGTTGAACGCTAAATTACGTGTGATTAAATCATACAATTTAGATCTAATATATTAATTTATTTCAATTGCACATCATTATATTATTAAATCTGTGTGGATCTTTCCTCAAAATACCATTTCAGGCACTAATCTGCATGGTTTTTACAACATCTGACCAAGATAATGTCTGGACTTTAAAAGAGACTGTGACCTCTAAATTTCTTTCGGTGTTTCTTCTGAGAGTACCAGAGTCAGATTGTGAAATACCGAACTGAAGACTCAGCTTCTAATTAAAAAATGACATGTAAAAGTGTTAGTATGAACCTTACCTATTGCTTGCTTTATTTTCTTTTATTTTCATTTTAAATTGCACCTACCACTGCTTTTCTCTGCATCACCTGAAGGTTGACTGGTAGAAAATGCATATGGCATTAAGTCCGCCTTTGTACAGTGTAGTGTACTTAAAGTATTAAATAAATAAATAAACCTATTTACAAAAATAAATATTATTTATCATTAATTTTATGTTTATACATAGCGTACACTTCTGTTTAACCCAGGGAATACAGGTGTTGTCATGTCAAGTCGTCCCACTTCCTTGCATCCATTGTTTACAATGAAAACCCCCCCATCACTTTTTCCAATTAAAAATCCCCTCAAGTCCGCATGAGAACAGCTCCTCACACGTAGGCACCGATGGCCCAATTAAATACGCCATTCACCAAAGGGTTAATTAAGAAGAAAATTATCTCCTCAAACAGTAGTCGGGCGTGACATGCTAAAGAGTGTCAAGTGGCGAGATGGGAGCGATTGTGTAAGCGGAGCGATGAGCGTTTTTGTGGAGGTCAATCTAAAGGATATAAAGATTGACTGGCCTGCAGTGGTTTTCTGAAAAGTTTATTTGCGAAATCACTTCTGAATCCGCAGTGAAATCATGTGAAATTAAAATATCGTTTTTTTTTATATATATAATGGGTCTACTCTTGACCTCAATCTTGTCCCGAGGTTAGAGATGAGGTCGACGATGGAACGAGCTTACCCATAAGAAGCCTATTAACTCGCGACTTAAACAGATTGGGGTCATATGAACTCGGGAACACTGATGCAGGCAGGGAATTCCACTCCTTGGCTGTGCGCATAATGAAGGAACAGGCAAAGCGCTTCGCGCGAATGTGTGGAACATCTACAAGGAATGGGTGATAACCTGCAGTACGTCTGGATTCCCGATGGAAGAAAGGAGATGGTGGAAAGAGCTCGTGGAGCTCTAGAGCACACTCACCGAAATACAGTCTGTAAAAAACCGACAGACATGCAACTTTGCGCCGGTGGGCCAGGGTATGAAGCTTGGTACCCACCAGCGTATTCTTAAAAGGAGTGATTTCGACACTGGCACCACCAAGTGGTGATCAAAGTGAGACGAACTAAAACGGGTGTGTATTTTGACGTTGACATGTGAATACCGAAACTTGTACAGGTGACATGAGAAGCGTAGTAAGTATGACTTTCGAGAAGATTTGCGAAATGACTTTCGAAGTGATTTACCATTTACAGAATAGCACTGCTGCTGCCCTTGACTGCATAGGAGAGCTTCCTACCAAAGATGAATGTTTGTGTGATGAGGACAATCATTTGTTCTGTGTCTGCGTGCAATTTATCTATGATATGTAATGTATTAAGAAATATCTCAGTAAGTTTAAGTCTATAATTAACACAGGGTCTGCTTAATTTGGGACTAGATGGCGTTGTGTGAATGTTGCTGTCGAAAAACGTTCACTGCTGGTAAGGACCACGACGACCTTATTTTCAACTTACTTACACTAAATTAGGAGGTTCAGAATTCGGTTGTATTTTTTATGTGTGTTAACTTAAAACTCCGCCATTTACAGACAGTTTTTTTTTGTTTGGAATGGTATACTTGCCGTGTAAATGCTCCGTTTTAATTTCATTACAATCGATTTATTAGTTGGGTTATATTTATAATGGAAAAACAATGAATAAAAAAACAAAAAATTGCAATAAAAACTTTTTTACTAAAAAATTCAGCCAACTTAATAACACAACAACCAACACTAAAAAGTATAAGATAACTCTAGTTTTGGTAGTAGGTGTTACGGCGCAGTAGCTCACTTGAAAATTATGTATTTTGTATCTTTCAAAATCAATGCATCTCATTAAGGTAGTTAGGTTAAGTAGTTAGGTTCGCTATATGATAGGTGTGATGAGTTAGGTTAGGTTATACATATATATATGTCGTCATTCGAATTCTATCTAACATAAAAGTATTAGATAAGAGCTCATTAAATATAGAAGTAGTAGTGAGGTACTGGCTGGTTGGTTGGGTTATAGACGTATTAAAAGTATTTTGTACTTATGTTTTTTTTATGTAATATTCAGACATATTCATAATTATTATTAATTATTCTAACGTTCGACTAAAAATTAACCAGCGATGATTGTCGGCTAGCCTCTTCCCACGCACCTCCTGTTTCTGCCCCGCCACCCGCAGTCGGCCTCGTATACGTACAAACTTTACCGATCGCCGCTGTTGCCAATGATGAAAAATAAACAAAATCACGAAAGCCACAGTTTTTATATCTCGCGAGTTCCAACGACAATCATCAGTTAGTCAATCCACCACCAAAGACGTCAATGGACGATGACGACGAGGCCTGCCAACTCAACGTCTTTGGTTAGTGGTCGATACTTTTGGACCTAATGTGACATTGCGAAAATTAATAAAAAACAAAAATAATTAATTTAGAACAGTCACGTGGTTTAGTAATAAACTTAAAGAGGTGTACGAGTATTAATAAATCCTCATTTTCAGGCATCTAAGGCCCATATTCAAAAAAAATAAAAAAACACGACTACCATGTCAAAAAAAACGAACTATAAAGCAAAAACCAACATGTTAGTTTTACTAACAAAAAAAATTATCGCGGTCGGGGGACCAATCTGTAAAATACTTTCTAGTATAAATAAAAAAGTCATACATGTAAATCAGTTCAGTAATTTAGAAGTTTTGGTGGAATAAAGAAACTCACATACATGTACAGACGCCAGCACATCAAGTTACCCCAATGTGTCCAATTTTCCTAATTGAATATGAACCTTATTCTGTTGGACATAAAGTTGAAAAACGATCAAAGAAATTTGACACATTGGGGTAACTTGATGTGCTGGCGTCTGTACATGAATCCTGAAAACACAACACTCCTTTTTTGGGGCAGTCGTGTTACAAATGACACACACTAGCAAAAAATCACGTTTGGTCAAAATTCAAATTTACGTTTGGTCGGCGACGCGCGATGTATTATTGCGGTGAATCGCAGCATCATGTTGTCTTCCGCAAGAATGCACTACACCCGTAGGTCAAAATTCTTCCTTCATAAAGGTCTTTTGATAATGGGTTGGAACCCGCAGCACAACCCGAACCTAAAATTAGTCTACACGACCTCCTCCCCTCTTATTATTTTGCAAAACAACAAACTGCAGATCTTTAAAATCGCTTTCAGTTCATATATTGCGTCACATTGTAAACTGAACGACCGCTTGAAGCTGAAATATGGCAGAAATTCCAACAGGAATGCCTACTCGCACTGAATTATAGCTAATGAGACGAATATTAAAGGAATTGATGGCGCGACAAGCATTTTGTTTTTTTCTCCTTGTATTTTGATAAGAAACGAGATTCAGAATGAGATCGATTTGTTTAGCGCAGAATACTTTGTTGCGGTAATGATTTGTGATATTGTGTTTTGAATTGACTTTTTGAGAATTGGAATCGTTTGCCTGCCTTGTTGGTCTAATGGTTGCAAGAGCTACTGCTGAGCTGAAGATTCTGGTATCAATTCTCAGGTAGGGTATAATGTTGTAATGTGTGCAGACGATGTTCTCTATTACGTGGTACTTACAGGTCTACCTAAGACTAAGTAAGTGAGAATAGGTCAAATAGGGTTCCATTTTAATTATTCTGTACTAGCAGACGTCACGCGGTTTCACCCGCGTAGGTCCTGTTCCCGTGGGGATACAGGGATAAAAAGTAGCCTATGTGTTAATCCAGGGTCTCGCCTAACTCCATACCAAATTTTATTAAAAACCATTCAGTAGTTTTTACGTGAAAGAGTAACAAACATCCTCACAAACTTTCGCGTTTATAATATTAGTAGAATTTTACCGACCAGATTTCGATGTGTAGCAGTGATATCGGGATAGTAATTCTAGTGGTGTGACAGACGGACCCACTTGACCGTCCATGCAAAGAGGAAAAAAAAATATTAGAAATTTTAGATTCACAAACAAAAAACCCTGGGGCGGGACCAAAATTAACCGACTCCTGTGGCCATGGGCCAATACCGAGCAACAAGCCGCGTGACGTAACAAATTACACAAAGACAGATTTACTTTGGGTGTGGTATGTTCAGTTTACAGGGAGGTGACTGGATGTAGAGGGGGAAAGGCTCGTCTGCAGCGAAGAGGAGCTTGTAGCAAGACAAGCAAGGGACTCTCTTTTGGAGCACGGGACAAGGCGGTCGAGCTTTTGGCCTTGACGGTTGTAGTAGATCCAGTTTGGAGTGTAATTTTTATAAAATTCAGTAGAGTGTAGTGTTGTCATTCAGGTTCCAAGGGAGCCAAGTTTAAGTAAATTCAAGGGTGATATTCAGCAGACGACAAGGAGAGAGCGACACCTGGTAAAGTACACTAACTCATTTGTAAGGCGGATCACAAGATAGCTTCACAGCTCTAAGTTAATTATTTAAATAGAGTCGCGCGATTAATAGTCAAATTATATAAAATGGAGGTAGATTCTGGATTCGACGTTTTATATCGTCTGAGACAAAGAACGGGGAACCAGCCTTGGTCTACTATAGACAAGGGGATCCTATTTCTATGGTGTTGTGTAGAGAAGTTTAGAGAGGAGGAAAACTTGAGAGTCGTAGAGGACTTGTGAGGGCCTGTATCAGTGGCGCGTCTCAAGTAGACATCGAGTTACACGAGATGAGTTGATTAAAGATAGCTGTGAACCTAACTTGATGCGTCGTAAATATATGCTTTTAGATTAAACTGTGTAAATAGTTAGGTGTGTATCTTACCCCTTTCTCAGTCATTGTACTTTTTGTAAATATATTTCAACTGTATTTCTTGTGTACATGTATATAATAATATTAAGATATGTGTAAGACATCGCAAGGTTTTTTGGTTTGAGCGGGCCATTTTTCCTTGGTCAGATTAGTTAGGAATGGAACGCTCGGCTTTAGATTCGATGCCATACTATCGAATCTAGGTCTAAATAAACAAACAGTTTCTTCATTCTATTTTATTGAAAGAAAATAAACAAGTTTGAACCATAACCATTTCCTTTTCTTTATATCCACAAAACTGCCTATGTATTGGGTATTTAATAATGGAGATTTGATTAGATTCAGACTTTCATTAATTACGAACAAGTTTAAATAATAACACTGTTTTAAATCCGTGTGATAAAACTAGACCGAACCTCCAATACTGAATTCCCTTATATACCCAAACCTTGAATCAAGACACTAGACTACAGCTAGCCAAATCATATATTTATCTAAATTAAATCTGCGGAGCTGCAGATGAGGGGAATAAAGTAGTCGAAAGCTATGGAAGCATTCGCAGGTCAAATAAGTAGTTGCCTAAGTATTCTGGCGGGGATGTCGTTTCCGGAGAAGAGACATATTGGTTGAGACACATTAATATCCCAACTCTGACAAATTGAAATTATAGAGTACATGACTGGCGCGACGCGTCGGCGGCGATAACTAGGAACCCAATACACGCCATGTCTTGCAGTTGACCTCCGACCTTTGGTTTGGCCAAACCAAAACTACCTATCACTTGACTACTAAATACATACAACAAAAACCATGGTTCTGGGGGAGAGCTTATAAGCTCAAGTACGAAAAAAATATAAGTACCTGCCCTGGTGGATCGTGGGAATCATAACCGCTTCGCAGCGAAAAGGAGGTCAAGTTGCCCCCCTGTAACAATGATTAAAGGCCGTTGTCGCGGCGTAGGGAGTCCCCGTTCCTGAACGATATCGGTCGATTTGCGGTGGCTAAATAAGCACAAACACACATGTATCAACTTATCGATCATTCTAATTTGCCTAGTAAAGTCTAATTTACATAGTTATATTTTTCAAACCGAGCAAGACTAATCATTTTTATACTAATTGTTGACCTAAACTCACTGAGATAAGCTACGAAATAACAGTTAGAATGGTTGAAAAGTCTACATTGTTCGCTCAGTGAAATGTACTCTCCGTTGCTTAAAGTAAATACAAGAATAAGATGACGTTGAATACTGAAATGTCTCTTAACTACAGTATTGGTTTCTAAGGACGAGTGGAAGCAATTAAATTCTTTCTAGGGATACTCAATCATGGGGTTAAACAGGCTAGACGAGGGAGAACCATCACAGAATTTTGATGCCGAGTGACCAGGGATCTAAGTACGTATTCGAAATAACGATACGACTAGATCTATATTAAAGAAAAAAAAAAACACACAACGTAGGACTGTAGGAATCGTGGTTGGGTATATAAGAGAGAATTTAGGAATAACATGAAGGGGAATAAGATACACACTGTGCATGCTATTGTGTATATAATAATGTTGTACATTTACATTTAGCTATGTATAGGGGGAGCAGAAATAAGCTGTATGTCTTATAAATGCTGTATGTCTTACAAATGTACAATTTACAGGATTCCAAGGAGGAGACTGCAGTACTTAGATATTATCCCTTGCTTATTTCTTAGACTAAGTTTCTTTGAACCTCGAGATTCCGTATATTCGGGGCACATCCAGCTATCAACACCACACACTATTGCCAAAAATTTGCTAGATATTTGACGAAGGTTGCACAATTAGACGTATTTACGTTATTTTACGAATAAATTAACATTAAACAGATTTGAACGGTTAATAGGAAAAGAGGTACGTTTAAGTAAATCGGGTAAACATGTCGACAGGCAGAGGGAGACGCAATCAAAGACAGGTAAGATCGGGCCGGACCGATAATGACGAAACGGAGGCGCGCGCGCAAAACGAAGTTGTAGGGAACTCGACGCTAGAGTTGATTTTGAAAAAAATCAACGAGTTCGATAAGAAATTACAGCAGCTGAGTTCAAATGTACAATGTAACTTAGTACAAAATGAAAATGCTAACGGAAATTATACGATTGTTAGGCAGGAAGCGAATAGTTCTGCGTCCGCGAGTTCTAGTGTAGCAACTCCCGAAACCCGGAATGTATAAGTAGTCCAACCATCGGTTAGCAAACCGAATTTTGACGGAAAACCATTCACTAATCCTATTGCATTTTTAAAGCGGTTAAAGAAGTATATAAGGGCGGTAAATGGATCAGATCGCGAGATTGACATAGCGTTAGGTTGCATTACGGGGCACGCCCGCAAGGTTATGGAAATATACTCAAAAGAGTGGACTACATTGGCCGATTTCGAGGCTGACTTTAGACGCATCTATTGGACCGAGCAGATCCAGGAGTCTGTGAGATATAGGTTGATTAATGCAGTATATACAAACGATTCAGGAATAACGATGTCGGAGCATTTCGCCGAACATGCTGAATCAATGCAGTCTTTGACTATTGCGTTTAGCGAGCGGGATATAGTAAACTCCATTATGCGGCATTATGCTACAGATATACAGCGGTTATGGTTTACTAGGACTGAGGAAGTTAACATCATGAGCGGGATTAATTTTCTTAGGAGCGTAGAGCAAAATATTGTTGAAAAGCCAAAAGGGGTTGCGAGAGGTATTGTTGGTAGGAGTCATAGGGGAGGACGGTACGTCGGGTCACCGTCGGCGCGCCCTATTGTTGCGACGATTTCAACTGATAGGTGGAGGAGCAGAGGAAACTCGACAAGAGGACGCGGTTATCGCCAGGGACGATTAGGTTACAGAGCGAATTTTAATAGATCTGCAATATCCGGAACCGAACGAGAAGAGACTAACGTCAGACCGGCTATCGCTTTTGTGAAGGAGGGCGAAAGCTCTAACGTAACGAAACATGTGGGGGAGGGACAGTCAAAAAACTAGAGTTCCCCACACAAGCTAGGCCCGAAAATTTAACATTGTGTATCGCGGGGAATAACGAGGCCTCGGAGTGCGAGAGGACAGGTGTAGCTTATAAAATCTTAACTAACAATGGATGGAAGCCGGGACAGAGTTTAGGGGTTGGCGAAAGAGGCCTTAGGCGACTGCTAAAGGTTAACATAGGCGGTGACGGAGATAGTTGTCACTCAGAAATTAGAGGCATAGGAGTCTTATTAGAAAATCAGTTTAGCAACGTAGCAACGTAGCCGTAATGAGATGGGCGTTGTGTGTGAGTTTTGTATGGTGAGAGGTTTACATACGTATACAATGATTCACGAGATCGACGAGTGGGTCGATGTAGGAATTGATTACTCTTTACCTAAGTTACCTGAAGTATGCGTGTGGTTGTACGGTAGGAGTATGAATGCACTTATCGATACAGGGAGCCAGATTAGCGGGATAACAAGAGAATTGTACGAGTCCATTCTAAGGGAAAACGGAAGTTTACCTGAGATTGCTATTCCAGCTGTTCAGATACAGGGGGCATTCGGATCGCGGAGCGAGAGCACGAATCGGATGGTTCTAATAGAATTCAAATTAGGTAGCACCTTAGTCGAAGCACCTGTGTTGATCATGCGACGGTTACCTAGATCAATGATACTAGGATATGACTGGCTAGAACGGGTTAAAGGCGTAGTGAACTGTGACAGTGAACGGACATTAACGATCGAACATTTGGGAATTAGGACCTGTGTTAGACTGAATTCAGAATGTAAACTCGAAAGGTTAGGGGGAGAGGCAAATGCTGCCACGATTAATTTGATACTAAACCGAAGCACTAGACCGGTAGAGCATAGTATGTTAAGTAAAGAAACGTACGGTGAAAAAAATAAAGAATACCACCTAGACGATTCAACCTTAAATAGTGAACAGAGGGAACTATTATTACCTGTACTGGACAAACACTCTAAGGTATTTACGGATAAATTAGGATTGACCGACAGGTATGAGCACGTTATCGAGTTGGTAGACGAAATCCCTTTTGTGAAACATAGTTATCCGGTACCTTTGGCCTATAGGGAACAGGTCAAGGCGGAATTAAATGAATTAGAAAGATTAGGCGTAATCAGACAGGAGGCAACTCCGTACTGTAGCCCACTCACGTTCACTAAAAAACGAGATGGATCAATAAGGATCTTATTAGACGCACGTGAACTAAATAAGAAAATGATAGGAGACGCTGGGGCACCACCACTCACATCTGAGATCCTACAGTCTTTTCATGGAGTCAATTATATCAGTTTGATTGATTTAAATAATGCTTATTTCAAATACCATTGCATTCAGATTCGAGGAAGTATACAGGTTTCTCTTTCATGGGGCGGACCTATACTTATCGTGTTTTACCTCAAGGGTTAAAGACATCTGTGGCAGGATTCTCGAGGGCAATGGATTCCATATTATTAGGAGTACGTGAATTTTGCGTAAATTATCTAGATGACATTGTCATATTCACGACGGGGACCATAGGGTTGCATTTAGAACATTTGAATCAAGTACTAGATAAGATAGGAGCCGCGGGATTAACTGGTAGGCTAGGGAAGTGTCGTTTCCTATGTGTAGAAGTGAAGCTGTTGGGGCACATAGTAAATACGAAGGGGGTGCGTATGGATCCCGAACGAGTGGAGGCCATACTGGATTTTCCCATACCTCGAACACAAAAACAACTACGAGGGTTTTTGGGATTAATAAATTATTTTAGAAGGTTTATCGCAAAATATAGTGAAGAGGTTAGACCGCTTTGCGATCTTTTAAAACAAAATACAAAATGGGCATGGACACAGGAAACAAATGATTGTTTTGAGAGAGTCAAGAAATTATTCGTAGACACAATACTCCTCACACATCCAAATCCTAAGGAGACCTACTATTTGCAAACCAATAGCAGTAATCTAGGAGTTTCAGGGTATGTTTATCAGCTAAACAATGTAGGAGAGGAGCAGATAATAGGGTTTTGTAGTAAGTCGTTGTCAGAAACGGAACGTAAATGGACGGTTACGGAACAAGAGTTATGGGCTATCATCTTTAGTTTATCAAAGTTTGAGACTTATTTGAGAGGGGCACGGTTAGTAATTAGGACTGATCATAAGAGTCTGATATTTCTACAAACATGTAAATTACTGAGCGCACGGATGATACGCTGGGTACACTACATAGGGAGTTTTGATTACACATTTGAATATGTTAAGGGAAAGTTCAACACAGTAGCCGACGTCTTGTCTCGACATATAAAGGGGGTCACCGATGTATTAACTAACAAGGCGGTAGGGCCTGAGATGAATTTGTTTAAAGTACCATTGGGGCAGGTAATACAGGACCGATGGAAAGAAAGAGGTAAACACCAAGAGCGCGACAAAATCGCTAGTGAAATAATTAGGCGTATGAAGATAACGGACACACCCGAGTCAAAGTATTATGTGCTTAAAGATGGGGTTTTATACAGGATAAATATAAAAGAGGACACCTTAAGATTGTATGTCCCCGAGAACTTACAAAAGGATTTGATTGTTAGTATACATGAAGAAGTAGGTCACTTCGGACGTTACAAGGTCTATACTTTGATGAAACGTCGATACTATTTCTCAAAGATGTCTCGCATAATAGGTCAGGTTGTAAGAGCTTGTGAGGCATGTCAAAAGTCAAAACACGCGCCAGAAAAACATACGGGGCCGATTAAAACCGTTATTGCTAGGGAGATAGGGGAACGGGTCTTTTGCGATATTTATGGACCTTTACCGGCTGGACGGTTCGGGTTCAAATACATATTTGTGATGCAGGACGCTTATAGCAAACTAATCAGGTTATACCCCCTACGACAAGCGAGCGGTAAGGCTACATTAACATGCGTGGAGAAGTTCCACAGGCAGGTCGAGATTAAAACGTTATGCTCAGACAGAGGTGCGAACTTTACCTCAAGGATTTTTGAGTCGGGCATTCGTCAGTTAAGCATCGAATTAACACACACGTCTGTTAGGAATCCGCGACCAAATTCAACAGAGAGAGTTAATAAAGAGTTAGGAAGGCTATTCAGAACGTATTGCAACAAATCACATCGATCTTGGGTAGATCTACTACCAAACATAGAGGATTGTTACAATCAAGTAGTGCATACCACAACAGGGTATTCACCGAATGAGATAGTATGGGGAAAAAGGACCCTTCTATCGACTGATTTCGACAAAAACATAGCGAGGGGAACCGATTTACAACTGGAAACATTAGAACAGGTTCGGGAGCAGGCGCGAAAGAATATAATTAAGGCGGCAGAGAGTAGGGAATTTCATTATAACAAAAATCATAAATTAGTACAGTTCGAAATAGGCGATCTGGTAAAACTTAAGACTTTTACAAAGTCAGATGCCGACAAAAAGTTAACAAAGAAATTCATGCGGTTATACGAGGGACCTTATGTTGTAGGGGCAGTTCCGTACAGTAACGTATACACCTTAATTGACGTTCATACTAACAAAGTCAAAGGAAACTACAATGCGATTCACCTGTTTCGCTACTACCAGAACGACAAATAGAATAGAGTTTTATTATGGGTTACGGGGAACAAAGCAGACGAATAAGTGTTGCCACAGAAGACTCGAGCTACATGAGAAAAGGGACACCGAGTTGAATAGGTTTATTGTCATACTTGACAAGATAATGAATAGGCGTGGGAAATTTTGGACTAGCGTGCGAATTTATGAAGTTTGAAATAGATTTTTCAACGACCTTGTGTAGAGATTGAGATATAGGAACACTAGGTGATTAAATAAATCTATTTGGGGGAGTGTGAGATGGTCGACAATCATTTGTTGTTTATATTACTCGAGAGAAAGAAATAAACATTGACAAATGTCACAAGTCGCCATAAATTTCAACAAGTCGAGACCCCTGTCTAAAGGTTATTCAATACTCATATTAAGAATTCTTTTAAAAGCTAAGATAAATAACTATTAGTTAAAATGAAACAATAGAGCTAAGTGACACTGCAGCGTTAAATCGTTCTTTTTGTGCAACTTTCTAAGGACATAATTGCAGCGCAGATCGGTGCCAGATGCGATCGAAGCTGAGACCATGGGAACGAAACCCACTTGACCGTCCATGCAAAGAGGAAAAAAAAATATTAGAAATTTTAGATTCACAAACAAAAAACCCTGGGGCGGGACCAAAATTAACCGACTCCTGTGGCCATGGGCCAATACCGAGCAACAAGCCGCGTGACGTAACAAATTACACAAAGACAGATTTACTTTGGGTGTGGTATGTTCAGTTTACAGGGAGGTGACTGGATGTAGAGGGGGAAAGGCTCGTCTGCAGCGAAGAGGAGCTTGTAGCAAGACAAGCAAGGGACTCTCTTTTGGAGCACGGGACAAGGCGGTCGAGCTTTTGGCCTTGACGGTTGTAGTAGATCCAGTTTGGAGTGTAATTTTTATAAAATTCAGTAGAGTGTAGTGTTGTCATTCAGGTTCCAAGGGAGCCAAGTTTAAGTAAATTCAAGGGTGATATTCAGCAGACGACAAGGAGAGAGCGACACCTGGTAAAGTACACTAACTCATTTGTAAGGCGGATCACAAGATAGCTTCACAGCTCTAAGTTAATTATTTAAATAGAGTCGCGCGATTAATAGTCAAATTATATAAAATGGAGGTAGATTCTGGATTCGACGTTTTATATCGTCTGAGACAAAGAACGGGGAACCAGCCTTGGTCTACTATAGACAAGGGGATCCTATTTCTATGGTGTTGTGTAGAGAAGTTTAGAGAGGAGGAAAACTTGAGAGTCGTAGAGGACTTGTGAGGGCCTGTATCAGTGGCGCGTCTCAAGTAGACATCGAGTTACACGAGATGAGTTGATTAAAGATAGCTGTGAACCTAACTTGATGCGTCGTAAATATATGCTTTTAGATTAAACTGTGTAAATAGTTAGGTGTGTATCTTACCCCTTTCTCAGTCATTGTACTTTTTGTAAATATATTTCAACTGTATTTCTTGTGTACATGTATATAATAATATTAAGATATGTGTAAGACATCGCAAGGTTTTTTGGTTTGAGCGGGCCATTTTTCCTTGGTCAGATTAGTTAGGAATGGAACGCTCGGCTTTAGATTCGATGCCATACTATCGAATCTAGGTCTAAATAAACAAACAGTTTCTTCATTCTATTTTATTGAAAGAAAATAAACAAGTTTGAACCATAACCATTTCCTTTTCTTTATATCCACAAAACTGCCTATGTATTGGGTATTTAATAATGGAGATTTGATTAGATTCAGACTTTCATTAATTACGAACAAGTTTAAATAATAACACTGTTTTAAATCCGTGTGATAAAACTAGACCGAACCTCCAATACTGAATTCCCTTATATACCCAAACCTTGAATCAAGACACTAGACTACAGCTAGCCAAATCATATATTTATCTAAATTAAATCTGCGGAGCTGCAGATGAGGGGAATAAAGTAGTCGAAAGCTATGGAAGCATTCGCAGGTCAAATAAGTAGTTGCCTAAGTATTCTGGCGGGGATGTCGTTTCCGGAGAAGAGACATATTGGTTGAGACACATTAATATCCCAACTCTGACAAATTGAAATTATAGAGTACATGACTGGCGCGACGCGTCGGCGGCGATAACTAGGAACCCAATACACGCCATGTCTTGCAGTTGACCTCCGACCTTTGGTTTGGCCAAACCAAAACTACCTATCACTTGACTACTAAATACATACAACAAAAACCATGGTTCTGGGGGAGAGCTTATAAGCTCAAGTACGAAAAAAATATAAGTACCTGCCCTGGTGGATCGTGGGAATCATAACCGCTTCGCAGCGAAAAGGAGGTCAAGTTGCCCCCCTGTAACAATGATTAAAGGCCGTTGTCGCGGCGTAGGGAGTCCCCGTTCCTGAACGATATCGGTCGATTTGCGGTGGCTAAATAAGCACAAACACACATGTATCAACTTATCGATCATTCTAATTTGCCTAGTAAAGTCTAATTTACATAGTTATATTTTTCAAACCGAGCAAGACTAATCATTTTTATACTAATTGTTGACCTAAACTCACTGAGATAAGCTACGAAATAACAGTTAGAATGGTTGAAAAGTCTACATTGTTCGCTCAGTGAAATGTACTCTCCGTTGCTTAAAGTAAATACAAGAATAAGATGACGTTGAATACTGAAATGTCTCTTAACTACAGTATTGGTTTCTAAGGACGAGTGGAAGCAATTAAATTCTTTCTAGGGATACTCAATCATGGGGTTAAACAGGCTAGACGAGGGAGAACCATCACAGAATTTTGATGCCGAGTGACCAGGGATCTAAGTACGTATTCGAAATAACGATACGACTAGATCTATATTAAAGAAAAAAAAAAACACACAACGTAGGACTGTAGGAATCGTGGTTGGGTATATAAGAGAGAATTTAGGAATAACATGAAGGGGAATAAGATACACACTGTGCATGCTATTGTGTATATAATAATGTTGTACATTTACATTTAGCTATGTATAGGGGGAGCAGAAATAAGCTGTATGTCTTATAAATGCTGTATGTCTTACAAATGTACAATTTACAGGATTCCAAGGAGGAGACTGCAGTACTTAGATATTATCCCTTGCTTATTTCTTAGACTAAGTTTCTTTGAACCTCGAGATTCCGTATATTCGGGGCACATCCAGCTATCAACACCACACACTATTGCCAAAAATTTGCTAGATATTTGACGAAGGTTGCACAATTAGACGTATTTACGTTATTTTACGAATAAATTAACATTAAACAGATTTGAACGGTTAATAGGAAAAGAGGTACGTTTAAGTAAATCGGGTAAACATGTCGACAGGCAGAGGGAGACGCAATCAAAGACAGGTAAGATCGGGCCGGACCGATAATGACGAAACGGAGGCGCGCGCGCAAAACGAAGTTGTAGGGAACTCGACGCTAGAGTTGATTTTGAAAAAAATCAACGAGTTCGATAAGAAATTACAGCAGCTGAGTTCAAATGTACAATGTAACTTAGTACAAAATGAAAATGCTAACGGAAATTATACGATTGTTAGGCAGGAAGCGAATAGTTCTGCGTCCGCGAGTTCTAGTGTAGCAACTCCCGAAACCCGGAATGTATAAGTAGTCCAACCATCGGTTAGCAAACCGAATTTTGACGGAAAACCATTCACTAATCCTATTGCATTTTTAAAGCGGTTAAAGAAGTATATAAGGGCGGTAAATGGATCAGATCGCGAGATTGACATAGCGTTAGGTTGCATTACGGGGCACGCCCGCAAGGTTATGGAAATATACTCAAAAGAGTGGACTACATTGGCCGATTTCGAGGCTGACTTTAGACGCATCTATTGGACCGAGCAGATCCAGGAGTCTGTGAGATATAGGTTGATTAATGCAGTATATACAAACGATTCAGGAATAACGATGTCGGAGCATTTCGCCGAACATGCTGAATCAATGCAGTCTTTGACTATTGCGTTTAGCGAGCGGGATATAGTAAACTCCATTATGCGGCATTATGCTACAGATATACAGCGGTTATGGTTTACTAGGACTGAGGAAGTTAACATCATGAGCGGGATTAATTTTCTTAGGAGCGTAGAGCAAAATATTGTTGAAAAGCCAAAAGGGGTTGCGAGAGGTATTGTTGGTAGGAGTCATAGGGGAGGACGGTACGTCGGGTCACCGTCGGCGCGCCCTATTGTTGCGACGATTTCAACTGATAGGTGGAGGAGCAGAGGAAACTCGACAAGAGGACGCGGTTATCGCCAGGGACGATTAGGTTACAGAGCGAATTTTAATAGATCTGCAATATCCGGAACCGAACGAGAAGAGACTAACGTCAGACCGGCTATCGCTTTTGTGAAGGAGGGCGAAAGCTCTAACGTAACGAAACATGTGGGGGAGGGACAGTCAAAAAACTAGAGTTCCCCACACAAGCTAGGCCCGAAAATTTAACATTGTGTATCGCGGGGAATAACGAGGCCTCGGAGTGCGAGAGGACAGGTGTAGCTTATAAAATCTTAACTAACAATGGATGGAAGCCGGGACAGAGTTTAGGGGTTGGCGAAAGAGGCCTTAGGCGACTGCTAAAGGTTAACATAGGCGGTGACGGAGATAGTTGTCACTCAGAAATTAGAGGCATAGGAGTCTTATTAGAAAATCAGTTTAGCAACGTAGCAACGTAGCCGTAATGAGATGGGCGTTGTGTGTGAGTTTTGTATGGTGAGAGGTTTACATACGTATACAATGATTCACGAGATCGACGAGTGGGTCGATGTAGGAATTGATTACTCTTTACCTAAGTTACCTGAAGTATGCGTGTGGTTGTACGGTAGGAGTATGAATGCACTTATCGATACAGGGAGCCAGATTAGCGGGATAACAAGAGAATTGTACGAGTCCATTCTAAGGGAAAACGGAAGTTTACCTGAGATTGCTATTCCAGCTGTTCAGATACAGGGGGCATTCGGATCGCGGAGCGAGAGCACGAATCGGATGGTTCTAATAGAATTCAAATTAGGTAGCACCTTAGTCGAAGCACCTGTGTTGATCATGCGACGGTTACCTAGATCAATGATACTAGGATATGACTGGCTAGAACGGGTTAAAGGCGTAGTGAACTGTGACAGTGAACGGACATTAACGATCGAACATTTGGGAATTAGGACCTGTGTTAGACTGAATTCAGAATGTAAACTCGAAAGGTTAGGGGGAGAGGCAAATGCTGCCACGATTAATTTGATACTAAACCGAAGCACTAGACCGGTAGAGCATAGTATGTTAAGTAAAGAAACGTACGGTGAAAAAAATAAAGAATACCACCTAGACGATTCAACCTTAAATAGTGAACAGAGGGAACTATTATTACCTGTACTGGACAAACACTCTAAGGTATTTACGGATAAATTAGGATTGACCGACAGGTATGAGCACGTTATCGAGTTGGTAGACGAAATCCCTTTTGTGAAACATAGTTATCCGGTACCTTTGGCCTATAGGGAACAGGTCAAGGCGGAATTAAATGAATTAGAAAGATTAGGCGTAATCAGACAGGAGGCAACTCCGTACTGTAGCCCACTCACGTTCACTAAAAAACGAGATGGATCAATAAGGATCTTATTAGACGCACGTGAACTAAATAAGAAAATGATAGGAGACGCTGGGGCACCACCACTCACATCTGAGATCCTACAGTCTTTTCATGGAGTCAATTATATCAGTTTGATTGATTTAAATAATGCTTATTTCAAATACCATTGCATTCAGATTCGAGGAAGTATACAGGTTTCTCTTTCATGGGGCGGACCTATACTTATCGTGTTTTACCTCAAGGGTTAAAGACATCTGTGGCAGGATTCTCGAGGGCAATGGATTCCATATTATTAGGAGTACGTGAATTTTGCGTAAATTATCTAGATGACATTGTCATATTCACGACGGGGACCATAGGGTTGCATTTAGAACATTTGAATCAAGTACTAGATAAGATAGGAGCCGCGGGATTAACTGGTAGGCTAGGGAAGTGTCGTTTCCTATGTGTAGAAGTGAAGCTGTTGGGGCACATAGTAAATACGAAGGGGGTGCGTATGGATCCCGAACGAGTGGAGGCCATACTGGATTTTCCCATACCTCGAACACAAAAACAACTACGAGGGTTTTTGGGATTACTAAATTATTTTAGAAGGTTTATCGCAAAATATAGTGAAGAGGTTAGACCGCTTTGCGATCTTTTAAAACAAAATACAAAATGGGCATGGACACAGGAAACAAATGATTGTTTTGAGAGAGTCAAGAAATTATTCGTAGACACAATACTCCTCACACATCCAAATCCTAAGGAGACCTACTATTTGCAAACCAATAGCAGTAATCTAGGAGTTTCAGGGTATGTTTATCAGCTAAACAATGTAGGAGAGGAGCAGATAATAGGGTTTTGTAGTAAGTCGTTGTCAGAAACGGAACGTAAATGGACGGTTACGGAACAAGAGTTATGGGCTATCATCTTTAGTTTATCAAAGTTTGAGACTTATTTGAGAGGGGCACGGTTAGTAATTAGGACTGATCATA
The DNA here is from genome assembly GCA_921972225.1 of Euplexia lucipara. Classification (NCBI taxonomy): domain Eukaryota; kingdom Metazoa; phylum Arthropoda; class Insecta; order Lepidoptera; family Noctuidae; genus Euplexia; species Euplexia lucipara. The sequence continues at coordinate 20,270,952 of OV179156.1, forward strand.
AGAGTCTGATATTTCTACAAACATGTAAATTACTGAGCGCACGGATGATACGCTGGGTACACTACATAGGGAGTTTTGATTACACATTTGAATATGTTAAGGGAAAGTTCAACACAGTAGCCGACGTCTTGTCTCGACATATAAAGGGGGTCACCGATGTATTAACTAACAAGGCGGTAGGGCCTGAGATGAATTTGTTTAAAGTACCATTGGGGCAGGTAATACAGGACCGATGGAAAGAAAGAGGTAAACACCAAGAGCGCGACAAAATCGCTAGTGAAATAATTAGGCGTATGAAGATAACGGACACACCCGAGTCAAAGTATTATGTGCTTAAAGATGGGGTTTTATACAGGATAAATATAAAAGAGGACACCTTAAGATTGTATGTCCCCGAGAACTTACAAAAGGATTTGATTGTTAGTATACATGAAGAAGTAGGTCACTTCGGACGTTACAAGGTCTATACTTTGATGAAACGTCGATACTATTTCTCAAAGATGTCTCGCATAATAGGTCAGGTTGTAAGAGCTTGTGAGGCATGTCAAAAGTCAAAACACGCGCCAGAAAAACATACGGGGCCGATTAAAACCGTTATTGCTAGGGAGATAGGGGAACGGGTCTTTTGCGATATTTATGGACCTTTACCGGCTGGACGGTTCGGGTTCAAATACATATTTGTGATGCAGGACGCTTATAGCAAACTAATCAGGTTATACCCCCTACGACAAGCGAGCGGTAAGGCTACATTAACATGCGTGGAGAAGTTCCACAGGCAGGTCGAGATTAAAACGTTATGCTCAGACAGAGGTGCGAACTTTACCTCAAGGATTTTTGAGTCGGGCATTCGTCAGTTAAGCATCGAATTAACACACACGTCTGTTAGGAATCCGCGACCAAATTCAACAGAGAGAGTTAATAAAGAGTTAGGAAGGCTATTCAGAACGTATTGCAACAAATCACATCGATCTTGGGTAGATCTACTACCAAACATAGAGGATTGTTACAATCAAGTAGTGCATACCACAACAGGGTATTCACCGAATGAGATAGTATGGGGAAAAAGGACCCTTCTATCGACTGATTTCGACAAAAACATAGCGAGGGGAACCGATTTACAACTGGAAACATTAGAACAGGTTCGGGAGCAGGCGCGAAAGAATATAATTAAGGCGGCAGAGAGTAGGGAATTTCATTATAACAAAAATCATAAATTAGTACAGTTCGAAATAGGCGATCTGGTAAAACTTAAGACTTTTACAAAGTCAGATGCCGACAAAAAGTTAACAAAGAAATTCATGCGGTTATACGAGGGACCTTATGTTGTAGGGGCAGTTCCGTACAGTAACGTATACACCTTAATTGACGTTCATACTAACAAAGTCAAAGGAAACTACAATGCGATTCACCTGTTTCGCTACTACCAGAACGACAAATAGAATAGAGTTTTATTATGGGTTACGGGGAACAAAGCAGACGAATAAGTGTTGCCACAGAAGACTCGAGCTACATGAGAAAAGGGACACCGAGTTGAATAGGTTTATTGTCATACTTGACAAGATAATGAATAGGCGTGGGAAATTTTGGACTAGCGTGCGAATTTATGAAGTTTGAAATAGATTTTTCAACGACCTTGTGTAGAGATTGAGATATAGGAACACTAGGTGATTAAATAAATCTATTTGGGGGAGTGTGAGATGGTCGACAATCATTTGTTGTTTATATTACTCGAGAGAAAGAAATAAACATTGACAAATGTCACAAGTCGCCATAAATTTCAACAAGTCGAGACCCCTGTCTAAAGGTTATTCAATACTCATATTAAGAATTCTTTTAAAAGCTAAGATAAATAACTATTAGTTAAAATGAAACAATAGAGCTAAGTGACACTGCAGCGTTAAATCGTTCTTTTTGTGCAACTTTCTAAGGACATAATTGCAGCGCAGATCGGTGCCAGATGCGATCGAAGCTGAGACCATGGGAACGAAACCCACTTGACCGTCCATGCAAAGAGGAAAAAAAAATATTAGAAATTTTAGATTCACAAACAAAAAACCCTGGGGCGGGACCAAAATTAACCGACTCCTGTGGCCATGGGCCAATACCGAGCAACAAGCCGCGTGACGTAACAAATTACACAAAGACAGATTTACTTTGGGTGTGGTATGTTCAGTTTACAGGGAGGTGACTGGATGTAGAGGGGGAAAGGCTCGTCTGCAGCGAAGAGGAGCTTGTAGCAAGACAAGCAAGGGACTCTCTTTTGGAGCACGGGACAAGGCGGTCGAGCTTTTGGCCTTGACGGTTGTAGTAGATCCAGTTTGGAGTGTAATTTTTATAAAATTCAGTAGAGTGTAGTGTTGTCATTCAGGTTCCAAGGGAGCCAAGTTTAAGTAAATTCAAGGGTGATATTCAGCAGACGACAAGGAGAGAGCGACACCTGGTAAAGTACACTAACTCATTTGTAAGGCGGATCACAAGATAGCTTCACAGCTCTAAGTTAATTATTTAAATAGAGTCGCGCGATTAATAGTCAAATTATATAAAATGGAGGTAGATTCTGGATTCGACGTTTTATATCGTCTGAGACAAAGAACGGGGAACCAGCCTTGGTCTACTATAGACAAGGGGATCCTATTTCTATGGTGTTGTGTAGAGAAGTTTAGAGAGGAGGAAAACTTGAGAGTCGTAGAGGACTTGTGAGGGCCTGTATCAGTGGCGCGTCTCAAGTAGACATCGAGTTACACGAGATGAGTTGATTAAAGATAGCTGTGAACCTAACTTGATGCGTCGTAAATATATGCTTTTAGATTAAACTGTGTAAATAGTTAGGTGTGTATCTTACCCCTTTCTCAGTCATTGTACTTTTTGTAAATATATTTCAACTGTATTTCTTGTGTACATGTATATAATAATATTAAGATATGTGTAAGACATCGCAAGGTTTTTTGGTTTGAGCGGGCCATTTTTCCTTGGTCAGATTAGTTAGGAATGGAACGCTCGGCTTTAGATTCGATGCCATACTATCGAATCTAGGTCTAAATAAACAAACAGTTTCTTCATTCTATTTTATTGAAAGAAAATAAACAAGTTTGAACCATAACCATTTCCTTTTCTTTATATCCACAAAACTGCCTATGTATTGGGTATTTAATAATGGAGATTTGATTAGATTCAGACTTTCATTAATTACGAACAAGTTTAAATAATAACACTGTTTTAAATCCGTGTGATAAAACTAGACCGAACCTCCAATACTGAATTCCCTTATATACCCAAACCTTGAATCAAGACACTAGACTACAGCTAGCCAAATCATATATTTATCTAAATTAAATCTGCGGAGCTGCAGATGAGGGGAATAAAGTAGTCGAAAGCTATGGAAGCATTCGCAGGTCAAATAAGTAGTTGCCTAAGTATTCTGGCGGGGATGTCGTTTCCGGAGAAGAGACATATTGGTTGAGACACATTAATATCCCAACTCTGACAAATTGAAATTATAGAGTACATGACTGGCGCGACGCGTCGGCGGCGATAACTAGGAACCCAATACACGCCATGTCTTGCAGTTGACCTCCGACCTTTGGTTTGGCCAAACCAAAACTACCTATCACTTGACTACTAAATACATACAACAAAAACCATGGTTCTGGGGGAGAGCTTATAAGCTCAAGTACGAAAAAAATATAAGTACCTGCCCTGGTGGATCGTGGGAATCATAACCGCTTCGCAGCGAAAAGGAGGTCAAGTTGCCCCCCTGTAACAATGATTAAAGGCCGTTGTCGCGGCGTAGGGAGTCCCCGTTCCTGAACGATATCGGTCGATTTGCGGTGGCTAAATAAGCACAAACACACATGTATCAACTTATCGATCATTCTAATTTGCCTAGTAAAGTCTAATTTACATAGTTATATTTTTCAAACCGAGCAAGACTAATCATTTTTATACTAATTGTTGACCTAAACTCACTGAGATAAGCTACGAAATAACAGTTAGAATGGTTGAAAAGTCTACATTGTTCGCTCAGTGAAATGTACTCTCCGTTGCTTAAAGTAAATACAAGAATAAGATGACGTTGAATACTGAAATGTCTCTTAACTACAGTATTGGTTTCTAAGGACGAGTGGAAGCAATTAAATTCTTTCTAGGGATACTCAATCATGGGGTTAAACAGGCTAGACGAGGGAGGACCATCACAATATGTCTTCCACCCACGGACCAATGACGTCAACCGTAGCTTAAGCTTCGATCGAACCGTGAAGCTGTAATTATGTGGCCGCAAGTTCCTCGCTATCTTAACAACACGGTCATAATTAAGTTTCTTTTTTGTCCCATAGCGTAAAAGCTACAGCCAGTTATAAGACACGAGGCAGATGCGAAAAAAAAACAATTCAATTATACAAAGTGAGTAAAAACAACATCGTAGAAGATGTTGCTATGTAAATTTGGTGGAAGGGAAGGGACTGGTGTAAGGGAAGTAAATCAAGCGCCACACTCTACCAGTTATTAAAGCCATGAGGAAAATGAATTATTTAACCAAAGTAGGCAACAGATTAGCCAGTTTGATTGTTTTTCTTGTTCCGATTTGCAAGTTGATTAAATACTCTTTTTATGGAGACAAATGAAATTGAAAGAAATTGATTCAGATTAAGGTAATGAGTTTTTTGAAGAAAAAAAATTGGGAAATAATACGTGACGTTTAGGTACAGTCAACTAAAGAGGATACCACCATCGTCGTCCGGTATAGTAGAACGTTTTGTCTTCGATGGAAATTGAATGTTATGAATATTTACTATTACTCTCTAATTTATAAAATTTCGTTTCACAGTTGTTACAAAACTCCTCCGAACCGGTTTGATAGAAAGAAGGTGTCTTTATAATAATATATATATAATTATAATTTTTTAAAGGCGGAACCAAGCTTGCAGCGGCAGCTAGTTTTCTATAAACGTTTCGCATTTTGAAAACATTTATAAATTCTAAACAACCTTTAACTATATCTGCCAACCCTGGTTACATATCTCTTATGTTGCCTGTACATTTTTTTATGGAAAGTTTTTTGTCATTTTATTTTTGTTGAACTTATGTTATTGTTTTTTTTACTGGGATTTTACATAATCTGCATGTTTTTTCACTTTTTTAACCTTCCCTTAAACTTTAACATCTCTTTACCCCAAAGCTTAGGTAGAGATGTACCTAGAGTATCCCAACATTTTGTGAGTTATGATTAGGTCACATGTAATAAAGGGCGAGCTTATTACCATCAACCAGGTACTAGCTTAGACTCCATGCTACGACTGAGAAATGCCAGATGGAAAAAGGAAAAACCAAATAACACTTTTACCGAATCGGAAATAGAAGTCGAGACCTAGCAGTAGAAAAAGAAAGAACAATAAAGGCTGTTTATTGTGCATTAGTGTAGTTTATTTGTGTTTAAAAGAAACTAAAAACTGTAATGCTGCTGACATGCTTGCTGAGACATCCAAAATCGCCTAAGTCACTAATAGTAGCACTTACCACCACTACAAACTCACGAGGCAATCAAATCATTGAGCCCTCAATCAAATAACTTTTAAATAAAACATTTCATCCCCCAGTCTATCGCCACAAACCACTGCTATAAATTACCCTCGAAATCGCCAATAAAACTTAATTCTCTCAAAAGCCGTTATTACAGTACCTATTAAACGTAAATTAATAGCTGACTTAATGGCCACAACACACGCCTTCTCTACTGGGAGAAGCTGGTCAGCAAGTCCTGGAGATGTCGTCATTAATGAGGTCTTCAATATACCTTGAGAGAGCTATCGGGGACATTAATATCCAATAGATAGTATACTGGTGTATTGGACGGCTGATAAGTTGGGCGACTTGCTCGAAGATTGTGCTTTGACAATCTGGGTACTCCTTCAAGGCACTATTTTGAGCCTTCTTATGTTTGAAGGTGACCAGCTCATCCTGCTACTGATGTCGCTGGGCAGGCATATTCAGGGATGGGGTTGATAAGGGGGGTCGTGTGAGGTCTCATTGATCGTCTGACCCACGAGAGATGTGTAAAATCAAATTCTACTTGATCTAACACACTACTGTTAGATCAAGTAGAATTTAATTTTACACATTTTTTTTTTGATTTTTGAAAAGCACGCGTTAAAAGTCACGACCAAAGTACTAACTTGGTCGTGACTTTTAACGCGTGCTTTTCGTACTTTGACATCCCCTTTTACACCCATTTCCTCTTAGTTTTTAATCTAAAATATAGCTAATACCTCACACTCACAAATAATGCGACTTTCTATTATAATAAAAAAATATCAAAATCGATCCTGTTGGTCAAGAGACTACCCCCACTCACAAACTTACAAACTCCTCCTCTACCTGCATGAAAAAATCACAAGCATTTCATAGAAACCTTGTGAGTATTTATAATTACGACATTTTTTAATTTTCTACCATCCCTTGTAACTTTTCTATCGTACATACCCGTGGATCTTGATACAATGTTAATAATTATGTCAATTTTCCTTGTTACAGGTAAATATAAAAAGTTAAAGACCGCATTTGCGATGTTCTTCTACAGGAAGGTCAGGTATGTAAAGTACCTTTTTTTTAATGATGGTACTTGCAACCATGCTCGCGGCGTACCTGTGTGACATGTATGAACGTAAACAAAGTCTAGTGCCAATGTCAAAGTTAAGTAAAAAAAGTGTCATTTATTTATTTTATTCTTAAACTAGGGTTAATCCTGATGAATTTAACAATATTTAAAAGGTATTATACGTATTAAAACGTAATAAAACTTAATAAAACACAATGACGGCCGATGACGTCACTTCACTCACAAAAATTCAACTGACAAAATAACGAACTTTTTCTTCCCGTGATATTGGTACCACGGGAACACTCTATGAAAAATGTCTTTGGTTTAAACACTTAAGATTTGGACCCTATACCGTCGAAATATGGCTTAAATTCATTTGAAAAATTTTTTTCGCTATGCAACCACAGTTGCACAAAGCAATTTACGCGGTTTTTTTTATGCAACCACAGTTGCATCAAGCAATCGAGGGGGTAACTCTTATAAGTCAACGGGAAGTACTATTCATTTTGATTCCCTTGAGAGTGTCAAAATATGCGTTTCTGCTGAATAAACGGTCGTATCTTTTTTTACGTAAACTTGGAAGTTCGATTTTTTCACAACTTAATGGGACCATAAACTTGAGAATATCTACAGTTTTAATTTCAAATTGATAACTCCACGCGTTCTCGAAATAAAGGGTCATGAAAGACAGACGGACAGCAAAGAGATCCTATAAGTGTTCCGTTTTTTTTCCCTTAGAACCCTAAAAATGAAATCAAAATTCAAGAATACGAAATTATTTGTTAATTTTGGTGTCAGTGTATCACAATGCCCTCCAATAACAAAACTTTTCATCCCGAACGCTCGTGTGTCACATGCAAACAACCCAAGCAATGCAGGCGAAAATTTTCCGATAAAATTATCATAATGATACCTAACACCAAGTTCCCTGGAAATGACAGGATAATCTCGCGCACCTGATACGTGCCACATAATAGACTAGCTTTTTTAGTCTGTGTTTTTAGTCTTTGTTAGTCTACTTAGTCTCTGTTACAGACTTTCTTTGTTGTTCGTCGATAACTAATTAAAACGAAGGCGCGCTTACAAGACTCATTTGCAAAGCGAGTGGGATTACTTAGACAGTATTTTGTTTATCGATACTGGAATTAAGTTACTGAAGCAGTTACACGTAAATTGTATTTTGATGGGATGTTTGAAGTAGCGTTTTCTTTACATTGTAGCGACATCTATCTCATCACATACGAACTAAACTGACACATCCTACATCAAAGATTGTGGTATGTGTGCATATTTTTAAGTCCTTTATACTCTACCATAACATAATGGTGTACAAATATTCCAATGTTATTGTTAGATTAGTAAGTACTTGTAAACTTACTACGTACTAAGTACTAGTTAAGCGAGATCTGTCTTGTTTACAAAGTAAAGTGACATATCCTAAATCGCGATGTTAAAGTTATCCGTGCATTTGAACGTTTACAAGATCCTGTCAACAACCGTCGGGCAGTAGTAGCACTAGTAGCCCATCAGACATGACACCCGTCTGGTCAGAGGATTCCCCCTTTACAATAAGGCAATGCGGAAATTAACACCCTAAACTCGAACGGCGTAGATACCTTGTCACGTTTTAAGGTACTGATACATAAGAGCCACTAATAAAAGCACAAACACTTCATCAGAATAATATTGTATTAAAATTGCTAAATAAAATTCGCAATCAGACACTACCCAAATTTTTTTATTATGTAGGCAACTACCTTTATTTACATCAGATAGCTATGCGACATTTTTAACCTCAAACTCTGGACTAAATAACGAGCCATTCTTGAACCGTCATGGCGTAATGGTAGATGCGTCAGCATCATTAGTTCATTACGTCGTGGTTACGCCCAATGATAGTGCTAAAGGTGAGCAGATGGTGATGAGCGGAGCGGGCAGCGACTTTAACTGTTTGATTCTTGACTTCGCCATGTGCTCAATTCAAACGAAAAATAATTTATTAACGTCAATGTACATATGACAGTACCCTAAAACGCATAGTTTTCACCATTTTCTGGTTTTTTTGAATGATTTTGAACGAACTTCTCTGCAACACGTCTGTCTGAAAAGTTAGAAGAATTTAAATTTTACTAATAGGTATGTGGAACTAATAAAAAACATAAAATTAAATCATTTGAGTTAGCTCACGAAAAAAATGATAAATAAACCTAGAATAAAGTTCAGTGAACACGAAACGAAATAAAATGTTACGCGGCTTTACAGCTTGGTAGTTTTTGTAACAATAACCTGCAGTGCTGTTCTGTAACGAAATCCCCGTGAAAAAGTAGGAAAAGTAAAGGTGAATTGAGCTGTTTTATACAAATTCTATTAATACTAATGCTTATCAGACACATTCATTTTCTCAAGTTTTCATGGGGTTTTACTGACTCCACTGGCTGATGGACGAACAATCTGCTTTGAATTTGAATTAAATGAATTTTAATTTTCATTTTTGATCAATCATAATGATGATGTCGCCGTGTTCCAGTGGTTATGGCTCTGCCTCTCATACACGACGTTTTGGAAGTTGGTACCAATGTGAGTTTTTTTTTATTTATAACTTTAAAAAGTAGGTAAGTAGTTTTTAAGTTTATAATTTTTTTTTTTTTTTTAATAATAATCATTTTATTGCAGGCTACTAAGGCCCATAAGTAAAATACACACAATTAGATAATACAATAATAACAAACTAATACATTAAACATTGAAACAGTAACTAAACACGTAACGTCGGCGTCGTGTTTCGCTGCGAGGTGTCGCGTAACCGTCCTCGAAAACGCCGGAAAACGACACCATTCGGCCAAAAGTCCTCCTTCAAAAAGGTCTGGAGATGTTGGGTTGGAACACGTAGCACAAATGACTAGGTACACAATGATGAACTGTAAAAATACATAGATTGTTTAGGTACAAGTCCAAGTTCGAGATATTGATCGACTAAACGCAGCAACACCGCAGCCGGGCTCTTAGCCGCGGCTGCAATTGTCCATTTCATACAGATTCATACAAATTCGTGCAGTTTGCGGTTGCAGTTTGTCGTCCGCAGCCCATATCAGACTTGTAACTTAACTATTGTCAAATCGCTGCCATTGTTCAGTTTTAACAGTTCAGTCGTCTTCTGATTCAGTGTCCTCACCCTTACAAGTTAATGGCGTCTGTTCCACTGAGATACGGACGAAACACTCTGTGCCTACGACACTATTTCAATGTAAGGCTCTATAACCTGTGCCTGGTTTTTAGGGTTCCTTATCCGAAAAGTGCCTAAAAGAACCCTATAACTTAGCCTCCGCTGTTTGTCTGTCGACATATCTATCAGTGTACTGTTTTGTGTGTTAAATAACACCAGCCTGTATCTATGCCAAAGGAATAGGCCTCTTCTCGTTGTCAATTATTATGTCTAAGTTAAACTTGAAAAGTTACTATGAAAGTACTTCTAATTAAAGTCATATCACCCTGACTACCATGCCGTAGGTCGTGGGTTAGATTTCCAGATTTTTTTTCTGTATATGGGTGTAATTTATCTATACATATAATAAAATTTTAGAAAGGTGGTGTCTGTACAATGGAAAAATATAAAAAAAAAGTAGCAGGGGTTGTTATTATATCGGTGCCGAACACGAAATTGTAATGATTATTTTTTTTGTCTGTTTGTCTGTTTGTCGGTTTGTCTGTTTGTCGGTATGTTTGTGCACGCTAATATCAGAAACGGCTTATTCGATTCAGATGCGGTTTTAACTAATATATTGTTGTAAGCTTCACTTAACATTTAGTGTTTATTTCATGTTAATCGGTTCATAAATAAAAAAGTTATGTCAATTTAAAGAATCACGGCGAACATTTTGTTAAGGTATTCTATCAGAGTACGTACACGCCTCGCGCCTGCGGGTCCGTGGCTATATAAAGCGCGCTGAGAGCCGCGCCGCTGCCATTGGCTGGAGGTCTTAATTTTTTAAGCCATCTCCACAGGAATGCCCGGTTATGCTGTACATGTCCTCTTCTACGACACGACAGCGAGATATATGCCCCTCAAATAAAAAAAAACGCGCCGCTGCCATAAGGATTCAGTTATTCGTAGCGAACGCACGTATCCTGGAGAGTATTATCATCATCTATGTATGGAAACGCAACGCAAATACCAACTTGCGAAAATTCTATTTGCTTTGCGAAAGAGCTATTTTGACGCCACGAAACGTCCAAGCAGCAACAATAAACGCTGAAATTTTGAGCTATGTTCTGGGAGATTATGTTGAGTAAATCTCCATTAACAGAGTCATGGAAGAAGGAGAATCTACAAGCCACCCAGTAGACTTTTTAGAATCCCTCAATGCTCCTGGACTACCAGCACATAAAATAAAATTAAAAGTAGGCGTACCCTTAATGCTTCTCAGAAATTTAAGCCCCCCAAAACTTTGTAATGGCACCAGGTTAAAAGTGACCAATTTACAACGAAATCTGATAGAAGCAGAGATTTTAACAGGGTGTGGAAAAGGTGAAAGTGTTTTGATTCCTCAGATTCTTCTCATTCCAAACAATTTTCCATTTAGTTTTAAACGAGTCCAGTTTCCAGTCAGCCTATGTTTTGCGATGACAATTAATAAAGCCCAAGGTCAGACGCTGAAAGTTGTGGGTGTAGATCTAATTATCAGCTGTTTCTCGCACGGTCAGTTGTACGTGGCTCTGTCAAGGGTTAGCAATCCAAGGAGCCTGTATGCTTTCATCCCCGATGACCATACGTCAAATATCATGTTCAGAGACCAATCACTGTAATGTAAATTTTTAGCTACCCAAACGACGGTATATGTAATTCAAAATATGCTGCCCGAAAGGTCACTATTCCACGTGGACAAAGTCGCGGGCACAGCTAGTCTATAATATGTTTGTATTTTTATAAAATAATAAGTATGTTATCAGAGTTGTATAGCATAACACAAGCTCTGTTTGTTTGTTTGTTGTCACAAGTTTTGTTTAGTTTGGGACTAGATGGCGTTTTGTGAAAGTTGTCTAAAATTGAAAAGTCACACTGGTAGGTACTTGCTTGAATACGAACCACAACTTCGTGCATGTGAGGTGTTGCTTTACCTCTTGGCCATCACTAAACCTTTATAACAACTTAAGGAAAAAAAATGAAATTAAAAGATGAATTAATCACGTTTCTTGTTTTAAGGCCTCAAACAAGTGACTTCTTCGGCATTTTTAGTTTGAAATCGGTGTCTTCAAGGCTAGAGTGAATAGGCTCTTAATAAACTAGTGTGCTTCACTATCACTGATTGCATCACTTCTTACAATCAGGTGGAATTGCAGCCAAGCACTGGTTTATAATACACACATCAAAAGTGTCTAGGGATCAACATATATTTTTGCAATAACTTTTCTCCTGATTGATATTAATTAAAATTTTCTTTAAGGATTCATCAAATAAAGTGTTTTCGTTTGTCACAGTAACGATAAACCAAGTCACCTTTGCATTAATAAAGAAATTTTCCTAATAAAGGGATTTTTGACATTTGAACCACTAACATTAAAGTTCGAAAAAAAGACTGAAATAACAGTTTTCTTTAAAATTTTATTGGGTAACTTAAACAATTAATAATCCGTGTTTCTACCGCGAACACTAACAACACAAGAACATCGGTTTGGCATACTCAAAATGAGTTCATCCAAATCACGCTGTGGGATGGCCGCCCATGTTCGTTGCAACAACAAAAAAAGGTTTTCTTGCGACTGGATACCCTCCATATTCGGCAGAGCTCTTCTCTGTAGCATATCCCATGCATGCTCAATCGGGTTCAAGTCTGGCGACTGAGCAGGCCAGGGCACGACATTGATGTTAGCTGCGGCGAGAGTCTGTCTTACAACTCTTGCGGTGTGCGGTCGTGCATTATCATGCATTAACTGAAATAAGGGACCGATTTGCACTTGTAGAGGAACGATGACGTCTGATACAATCGTCTCAGCATAAATTTGAGCGTTGAGGTTGCCTCTGATCCAAATCAACTCAGTTCTTCCGCCGATCCAAATACCCGCCCATACCATGATGGTTCCACCACTATAAGGATGGACTTCCTGGCAGGATTTTAATCGCTGTTGGCGTCCAGGGGTTCTCCAGTGTCGTATACGTCTTGTATCCGGTCTCATACCAAAACGAGACTCATCAGAAAAGCACACGAAACGCCATTGTTCTTCTGCCCAATTTCTGTGTTCAAGAGCCCATTGATATCGAATCCTACGATTGTGCATTGCTATAGGTGGTACCCGTAGCGGTCTTCGGGAATGAAGGTTCACTTCATGCAAGCGGTTTCTGACTGTTCGGTCGCTAATTAAGTTCCCTGAAGAGTGATGAAGCCTCACGAGTTGTAAGACAGACTCTCGCCGCAGCTAACATCAATGTCCTGCCCTGGCCTGCTCAGTCGCCAGACTTGAACCCGATTGAGCATGCATGGGATATGCTACAGAGAAGAGCTCTGCCGAATATGGAGGGTATCCAGTCGCAAGAAGACCTTTTTTTGTTGTTGCAACGAACATGGGCGGCCATTCCACAGCGTGATTTGGATGAACTCATTTTGAGTATGCCAAATCGATGTTCTTGTGTTGTTAGTTTTCGCGGTAGAAACACGGATTATTAATTGTTTAAGTTACCCAATAAAATTTTAAAGAAAACTGTTATTTCAGTCTTTTTTTCGAACTTTAATGTTAGTGGTTCAAATGTCAAAAATCCCTTTATTAGGAAAATGGCAAATTTCTTTATTAATGCAAAGGTGACTTGGTTTATCGTTACTGTGACAAACGAAAACACTTTATTTGATGAATCCTTAAAGAAAATTTTAATTAATATCAATCAGGAGAAAAGTTATTGCAAAAATATATGTTGATCCCTAGACACTTTTGATGTGTGTATTTAAAAAAAACGTGGTAAGGATTCATAAGTGTGTGAGTTCGACTCGCACTTGGCCTGTTTTTTATAACACTGCTTTATTTTAAGGTTTATAAATGTGGAGTTGGATTTCAAGGTTCTGGATAGATTGCTGGTAAAATAAACGGAGTGTTAAGTCCCTCATCCTGTATAGGAAAGGTAGGATCCTTCAACTAGCCAAGAACTGTGTCTGGTAAGCTCTGTCAAATGGTTGTTTTTGGTATTCTACATAATTTTACAGTGGTTTAGTACCTATAACACAAGTTCTGCTTAGCTTGGGACTAGATGGCGTTGTGTGGAAGTCGTGGTATATATTATGTACATTGCTCAAACGCTCATTGTATGACCCTATGTAGCCCTTAAAGTTACAATTAGTTAGTTTTTATGGTGAACAATAAAGAGTATTACATTTTATTCTATGTCAATTGCTAAGTGAGAAAACCAGGTCTTGTAGTTGATATAAGTTTGAAATCACCAATCCACCTTTAGCAAGCGTGGTGATCATTGCTCGTGCCTTCTCTGTATGAGAAGAGGCTTTTGCCCTGCATTAGTATAGTAACAGGCAGGTATTATTCTTAATATGTTAATCACTTGAATATATACTGTAACAGCACGCGGATATAGTGTAATTGACATAATTCAATGTCAGTTCAGTTTGCAAGCTTAGGGAGTTAATTTGGTGTTGAAGTGTAAGATCACGCAGTGCCTGGCAGGTTCAATTCCTGCACGGAACAAATATTTGATAGATTTACTGGTAGCTGTTACATAATTGGATGTTTGTAAAAGCAGCGACGACACAGGAGCAATTCCTGGCGTGGGTCAAAGTTAATAAAAATCGAAAATGAAAGTTTTTTTGTATTATTTTATACTAGTGGGCGTCACGCGGTTTCAGCGGTGTAACTACCGTTCCCGTGGGAGTACAGGTAAATACCAGACCATGTCACCCGGGAATAGTGTAACTTCCCAACGGTAAAAGAATGTTTCAAATCGGTTCAGTAGTTTTTGGTTTCTTTTTTACATACAAAAATAGATTTTTTTCCTTTTTATAATAGTACTATAGATTATTAGAGTATAGAGTACTGACTTTTGGCCATTTTCGGTTCAATTTTCGTAATGAGATATCAATCTAGCACTAGCATGATAATCTATTCAACTTTGATCTAAATCCTCACGGCTGTCTCTCATAATGACGATGGAGAGCCTTCCCTCCGGTTTTAATCACTGTTTTATGCAATTCCGAAACTCAACATTACTGATTATTAACTAAAATAATTTGTTTAGAGGCTAGCACACAAAGCTACCCCAACGTGTCAAATGTCATTGATAATTTTTCAACTTTATTACAAATAGCAAACAGAATACGGTTTATGTTAAATTGGGAAGATTTGAAAGTTTACTGAAGCCGGATTAGTGGCCTCTGTAAATACTTATCCAATAAAGAAAAAAGTAAAAGAATTAAAAAGCATAAAAATTCATGCGCATAACCGGAAAAGTGTCCATAAGACTGAAAGCATTGCCACGTTGAGAGGCAATTCTTTGAAATAAAGGCAACTCTTCTGGTGACGTTAACATTATATAGTAACTGGACAACTTAACAGCCTAATGCCTACATCATTAACAACAGCTTCGTCAAAACAACTCAACGATTATAATCCCTTATTTATTGTTATTATATTATTATAACCAGTCAAAATACAGCGTGTCATGAATGAACAATTAAGTTATAATTAGCTGTGAAACGCTAAATCGGCGTATAGCATCGTTGCTACGATATGTGCGTACTACGCGGTACACCACAGTTATTGGTGATTAATACGCCATAACCAAAACCATATTCCGCGCTGTTCTGGATACTGAACCCAATCCTTGGTAGATCACTTGCTAATTAGTAAATATGTGAAATTCACTGAAATGCAACAATGTTCTACCAACATTATGGATCTATTTACTCGGTCACAAACAACACTACATAAATAGCAAGTAATATACAATACACATTAGGTACAGAAGCAATCGATGTAAATAAGTTACTAGTCCCTGACCTTTTCGAAAACCACACATTATATATATTATAGGGTTATTTGTAAAACACCAACAAACTCGCAGGAATAGATAGCTAACATCATAAGCAATAACTTTTGTTCAACGAGTTCTGACTTAACACAAATACGTTGAACAAAAATGATATTAAGTATTATTTTAAGTTTTTATTGTACTGTCATAAATTTTCTAAGTCACGCGGCGCGCTCCACCACTTCCCCGCGCATCGTAGGGATTTGTTTCCACTTTAGATCTTTGCGATGCGCGTAGAGTTATTAACATTCGAGCGGGCAGTTATTATTGTTTATTATTGTATGAAAATAAAATAAACCAAATTATTAAAAGTCGTAGAACAAAAGTTGTTGCCTACGATGTTAGCTATCCGGTCCTGTGAGGTTGTTAGTGTTTTACAAATAACCTAAATTTAAGTAACAGCGGAAGAAATATCTCATTGATATATTTTTTTTAATATAAATAAACCACATCTGTAATCCCAGAGGAGTTAGGCAGAAGCGTATCTATAGGACACCCACATTCCGCCAGTTATGTTTAAGACCCATGTAATAGGGGGCGAGCTTATTGCCATCACGGACACAAATCCAGACTCCAAGCTGCTACTGAGAAATTCCACATGGAAAACTCAATAACGTTTTTCCCGACCCAGGGATCGAACCCGGGACCTCGTGCGCAGCGCTTACAACAAGACTGGTTATAATAGTTTGACTAAATGTTCAGTTATTCGTATCCGTATTTCTTAACTCCTAAAGTAACGTCTAACCTTTCTCTTATACCTTTTAAACTACGCTAACATCTACTACGACCACTTAAAATTATGCTTACCCTCTAAGTGAGAAAAGGAAGGGTACGTAAATTAGGGGAGTCGTTTCCTACTCACGCATCGAGTGAAGAGGTGTGTGTAGGCGTTTGTAAGCAGTAAACGTACCCGGGACTATCAAGCTTCTTGTCGCTAAAACTTTTAAAGAATACACAAAGATTAAATACGTAATTTTTTTTTTGTTTGTAGTGTGTTTAGTAACCTGGTGTCAGAGTTTTTATGTCGCCCATGAGCCTCTTTGGCTTTTCATACCGCTAAATCATAAATCATATTTATTTTCTGTAAATAGGTTCACACACAAACACTTTTACACGTCATTTTTAACTAGAAGGTTAGGCCGGTATTTCACTACCTGATTACTCTGAGAAGAAACACCGAAAGAAACTCAGAGGTCACAGTCTCTTTTAAAGTCTAGACATTATCTTGATTAGATCCTGTAAGAACCATGCATACCAGTGCCTGAAATGGTTTTTTTGAGGAAAAAACCACACAGATATGAGGGGAGTAGATCAGTCAGTGCAAGCATTTGTCAGAAATCGTAAAAAACATCTCTCTGGCGTGACGGCTTCCTCATGATGTTTTCCTTCACCGTTTTTAAAGCAAGTGATACTCATACATTACGCACATGAATCCAAATAGTCAGAAATACGTTCCTTGGGTTTGAACTTCAGAACTTGGCAGTTCACCGGGCACTCTATTTCTGCTATTTCTTCATTGAAATTAAAAAAAGTACTGCATAAATTGGAAACTTTACAATGGTGCACACGGCTACAGATCAAGCTATACATTTCCAGTTTGCGCTGACCTCGAATTGTACGGATATCCTATACGTATAATCTAAATATAAATAAATATTCTACAACTTTTCACAGAACGCCATTTAGTCCCAAGCTAAGCAGAGCTTGTGTTATGGGTACTAAACAGCTGATAAACATACTTACATATTTCCAAATACATACATATTATAGATAAATTACACCCAGACACAGAACAAATGATCGTGCTCATCAAACAAACATTTGTCCTGGGTGGGAATCGAACCCACGACCTCCGGCATAGCAGTCAGGGTCACTAACTACTAGACCAACAGGCCAGTCAGTAAAGCTTCATATATAGCTTGTATACAGCCCGATATTGAACTCAAAACCTCATGCATGATAGGCAGAATCAAAGTGAAAGTCAAAATTTGATAATATGTCAAACATATCAAAACTAGTTGATGCCGCTGTTTGTTCGA
Organism: Euplexia lucipara; assembly: GCA_921972225.1. Classification (NCBI taxonomy): domain Eukaryota; kingdom Metazoa; phylum Arthropoda; class Insecta; order Lepidoptera; family Noctuidae; genus Euplexia; species Euplexia lucipara. The sequence goes on from OV179156.1 coordinate 20,288,605, forward strand.
TAGTCTGCTCAAAACTAATTACATTAATTAAATTCATCAAATTACCGCAGGCAAATTCCTGTTTCGATCATATATCAAATATGGGTTACTATTTTAATCACATTGGCTTGTTTTATCCATAATAATTGTTTCGAAACACCATATTGAGATTTCAATAAGACAAGCTGTGGTGGCTCGGTGGTAATTGCCCCGATTCAAGTGTCGTAGGTCGTGGATCGAATCTTTTTTCTTGAATTTTTTCTTAAACGTTATCCTGCAATAACAATTTCTTCTGTGTTCGGGTTACACACATTTAAATTCACATACACAAGCAACCGGACCCGGAACCGAAACCTGTAGGCCATACAGATAATATTTGTTCCGTGCGGGAATCTAACCTGAGACGTGCACAGCAGTCAATCGCTCAGCTGTTGTACCACCCGTGCCATTTGCATATTTTGTTTTGGTTGATGTTACTAGGCTCGCCCTATAATTACATGGAACTTAAATATATCTTGCAAAATATATGTAAACTAGGAAGAAAGAAAGAAAGAAAATGCATTTATTTGACACAGTACAGGTACATAATAATAAATAGTATGCCCTACGCCTGCGCCAAATAGGTCTAGTTCAGAAAAAAATGTAGCCCGGATCTGGTCCTAATCTAGATATAAGTTCTTATAATGTTACTGTTTACTGATAAAACTGCCCTACAACTAGTGCCTGACGCTGGTTTTCAACTGGACCTGAGGCAGTGAGGTGCCATGGACATAAAGCAGATTATCCATGTGTGTGAGTGTCTGTGCGTGTGTTTTGTGTGTGTGAAAATAATTAAATAATGTATAATATAATTGTAGTGAACAGTGCGATGTTGTTATAATATAATTTATATGACTGCCTCGTTGGTCTAGTGGTCGCAAGTGCTACTGCTGATCATGAGGTCCCGGGTTCGATCCCCGGGTCGAGCAAAGTGTTATTGAGTTTTTCAATCTGGGATTTCTCAGTAGCAGCCCGGAGTCTGGATTTGTGCCCGATGGATGGCAATAGGCTCGCCCCCTATTACATGGGACTTAAACATAGTGGCGAAATGTGGGTGTACTACCAGGTACACCTCTGCCTAGCCCTTCGGGGATTACAGGCGTGACGATATGTATGTATGTATGTATAATATAAAAGAAGGAAAAGGAATGTAAATAAATAAATGATACTACAGGTAGTACTAACGCCTCTGTCTACTCTTTCGGAGATCACAGGCGTGATGTTATGTAATTAGTCTGTTTCCCAGAAAAATATGGGTCAGCTCAACTACAACCACTGCACTTCTCATAACTACTGGAGTTTCCTTAGCTTTATGACACATTTTAGCAAAAGTTTCGCAACTTAGCACAAGTCTTAGAATTTTTATGTCTCCTTAAGTGCTTATGGCCTGATTTCAAAGTTTTCTACCTACTTTGGAGTTTTGCGTGGCTTTAAGAAAGATAAAAATGAAGATCTTTGTCAGCAGAATTGTCTTTTTCCTTTTTCTTTTCCACTTATTAATTCTAGTCCTTGTGAGTAAATAATAACACTGTCGCACGGGTCGATCGAAGGTTAAGCTGTTGAGATGGATAAGTGATAATTCATAACATATCAAAACTCTTGCGTGCCTCGGAAAGCACGTTAAGCCGTTGGTCCCGGTTATCATTTGTAGATCTTTGATAGTCGTTACAATTAGTTAGAAGCCCGAAAGTCTGACAACCGGTTTAACCAACGGGTGTCGTGTTACCCAGAAACTGGGTTGTGGAGGGAGGTCTGACAGGCAGTCGTTCAATGTAAAACACTGGTATTCAGCTGCATCCGGTTAAACTGGAAGCCGACCCCAACATAGTTGGGAAAAGGCTAAACAGATGATGAGTTCTAGCCCTTTTGTAACGATCTTTAATCTTCAGGGATATAAAAATTATTTAGCTTAAGGTTATTGACTGCCGCGTTAGTCTAGTGGTCGCAAGCGCTACTGCTGAGCATGAGGTCTCGGGTTCGATCCCCAGGTCGGGCAAAGTGTTATTGAGTTTTTCTATCTGGAATTTCTCGATAGCCCGGAGTCTGAATTTGTGCAGATGTGCGATTGCTGATGTAGGGGTAAGTTCGCGCATACAATACACACTGTAATAGTGTTACAAGCTTTTAAGTATGTAACCGCAAAGCGTGCGACAACCACTCGTTGCCTGCCCATCATAGTAACAATATAATATCAGTGCAGTCCAGTGACCAACTCTTTATTTATCACCGATTACCTAAAGTGGTGACCCCGACGTGATCCTGATCGTGACGTTAAATGGCAATAGGCTCACCCCCTATTACATGGGACTTAAACATTACTGGCGAAATGTGGGTGTACTACCAGGTACACCTTTGCCTAACCCTTCAGGGATTACAGGCGTGATATTTTGTATGTTGTTTATTGATAAGTTAACATCTTTTACTGTTGTTTTCATAAAGTCGGTTTTATTTTTCTGTTCCCAAAATGTTTCTTTTTGACGTTACGACGACGTCAAACATTCGTTCTAGGCACACAGAACTCAAATTATGTCCTGATACCTAAAGCGGTTCCCAAAAACACGAGGCCCCTTCCCTAAAATATGGCCTAGTCTTAAAATATGACCCGGTCTCAAGCTGTTTGCTCCTCTTAAAGCAAACAAATATGCGGCCGAAGATACGTTCGCACGTAGAAGGTCCTACCATTAGGGCTGTCTCATATTTTTGCCGGGAGCTCAATAAGCGAAGGCGCACCCAAGTTTGCCAACCTCTTCTAATTAATTTCTACTCCGTGCCGGTAAAGTGGGAATTTAGTGTATGGCGCGAGTTATGATCTGATTTTAGTTTACTTATAGTACAATAAAATAGGTATAAGCTACCATGATGACTGGACCATGCATGCAGTTTGTCAGGACAGGTCAACCCTAAGGTGAACTGATTCTTTCGGCAGAAGGTTTTTCCAGACTTGTTCTGCATCGTTAGATTCGCATAATAATGTTTAATATAATCTTATGTGTCAAAGAGACCATGACGTTTGTGAGTAAATTATTTGATTTGACTTTGATTTGATTATTTTCGTGTGAAAAGTACAGACAGGGAAAAACCGGTGAAAATAGACTTCTGGAGCTCAATTCTAATCAGGTTTTTCAAATATGGGCTACAACCGCTATGGTTTTGTACCTTAAGCCACACATTTATGGGACTTTACACGGGTGATAGTGTAACTTTACTGAGCTCCGAATTGGTGAGATTAATTCTATAACAAAAGCGTTTGATCTGGTCGAGTGGCACTCCTAACTGTTGTATGTTAACCGTTGAAGATTGCATATCTTGGTTCCGTTTGCTCTGTAAACTGTGGAAGATCATGTTATCTTTATACGTTTGTGTTTTCATACACAACGTGATGACTGGAATTATATAAAATTAACTAACTGTCCCGGCAAACTGAATTAACCTTTAAAAAAAAAATAGTTCACAGCCTATTCTCAGACTTGCTGAAGAATACACAGATAATACCTTTTTATAAAGCAGATGTAAGTGAAAATTCCCTAAAAGGGCTATCGTGGTGTTCTTCAGAAAGGTGAGGCGCTTAGGACATGCAACTGGAGTGCGTTTATGACCGTAAACGAACCAAAACTATGTTACAATCGTAGAAGATGGCGTTCTGTCTACCACCATAAGAAAAAGGTCTATAGGTGGGAATAGGATGACTGAAGTCCCAGAAAGTTTAAGCATAGGTGTGGCAGATTTAGATAAGATTGCCTTCCGTATGGAGCAGGACCAGCATGTTTCTGGCATTTTGAACATAATGACGTAAAAATCAATGAAATCAAAGCAGAAAAATCTCAAGTATTTTAATCTACCAAGTGAAATGAAATAAAAAAAAAACCGGCCAAGAGCGTGTAGGGCCACACTCAATGTAGGGTTCCGTAGTTTCCCGTCCGTCACAATAAGTGTTCAAAATGCTTGCATATACGATTATACTACAAACTTAGTCCAGAAATTATTTTGTACAACTTTTTGTCTTTTTTTACTTTGGGGGGGGGGGGGGGGGGGGTTGTTTTTTACTTCTGGAGCGATTATTTCCGAAATTATTGACATTATCAAAAAATGATTTCAGTAAACCCCTATTCATTTTTAAATACCTTTCCAACAATATATCACACGTAAAAGTTCAAATAAAAAAAAAAAACACTTCCCACTTTACTTAAGGGCTACCCTAATGAAAAATTTTTAAATTTTTTATTTTACCACTTTGTCGGCGTGATTGATACTCATATTGGTACCAAATTTCAGCTTTTTCGTGCTAACGGTCACAGAGAAAACTACAAGGGTTTCTAGTTGACTACAGAACCCTAAAAATATGTGTTTAAGTAGATCTTCCCAGATAATGATACATTGTGAAAGTATTTAAAACAAAACGGCACCGGAATTTCCGAAATGACTAATCCTGAGAAGAAATGCCAAAAGAAACTCAGTCGTCATGGTCTCTTTTAAAGTCAATAAGATTGTATTAATATAAGTTACGCGAGTCTCACAATGCAGAGCAAAGTCTGGAAAAACTTTCTGAAAAAAGAATCAATTTAGCTTTGAGTTGACGTGTCCCGACAGACGGCATGCATGATTGAGTAATCGTGTAGCTCAAACCTATTTCAGGAAGCTCGACGTGTGAAGTGCATGCAAAAGTCATGAGTATACGACACGTAGGTATCGTGCACAAATATGTCATACATGTTTTGACACGCCTACACAAAGAACTATGGCCGGAAATATCTTTCAATACTACCCACGCAAGTCACAACTTCGTGTGAGAACATGATACTGCAAATAGACAACCCACGCCGTGATAACAGTTGATAGTAGTCAATAATACTGGACTGAAAATCAAGAAAATGAGCAAAGATAAAGATGAAGATAATTTTATTTGTCCAAAACATGAGTATACACACACATGGCATGCACGTTGTGACATTCAATTAAATATGACAGTCATGTTTTGCCTGAACGGCGTACAAAATATATAAGAAAAAGTAGGACGCCAGACAACATCAATTGATTTTAAATTCGTCTATTACAAACATCAAATATACACACATCAAAAGTGTCTAGGGATCAACATATATTTTTGCAATAACTTTTCTCCTGATTGATATTAATTAAAATTTTCTTTAAGGATTCATCAAATAAAGTGTTTTCGTTTGTCACAGTAACGATAAACCAAGTCACCTTTGCATTAATAAAGAAATTTGCCATTTTCCTAATAAAGGGATTTTTGACATTTGAACCACTAACATTAAAGTTCGAAAAAAAGACTGAAATAACAGTTTTCTTTAAAATTTTATTGGGTAACTTAAACAATTAATAATCCGTGTTTCTACCGCGAACACTAACAACACAAGAACATCGGTTTGGCATACTCAAAATGAGTTCATCCAAATCACGCTGTGGAATGGCCGCCCATGTTCGTTGCAACAACAAAAAAAGGTCTTCTTGCGACTGGATACCCTCCATATTCGGCAGAGCTCTTCTCTGTAGCATAGCCCATGCATGCTCAATCGGGTTCAAGTCTGGCGACTGAGCAGGCCAGGGCAGGACATTGATGTTAGCTGCGGCGAGAGTCTGTCTTACAACTCTTGCGGTGTGCGGTCGTGCATTATCATGCATTAACTGAAATAAGGGACCGATTTGCACTTGTAGAGGAACGATGACGTCTGATACAATCGTCTCAGCATAAATTTGAGCGTTGAGGTTGCCTCTGATCCAAATCAACTCAGCTCTTCCGCCGATCCAAATACCCGCCCATACCATGATGGTTCCACCACTACAAGGATGGACTTCCTGGCAGGATTTTAATCGCTGTTGGCGTCCAGGGGTTCTCCAGTGTCGTATACGTCTTGTATCCGGTCTCATACCAAAACGAGACTCATCAGAAAAGCACACGAAACGCCATTGTTCTTCTGCCCAATTTCTGTGTTCAAGAGCCCATTGATATCGAATCCTACGATTGTGCATTGCTATAGGTGGTACCCGTAGCGGTCTTCGGGAATGAAGGTTCACTTCATGCAAGCGGTTTCTGACTGTTTGGTCGCTAATTAAGTTCCCTGAAGAGTGATGAAGCCTCACGGCTATTGGCGGCATCATGGCGGTTATTGTTGGAGCTCTTCGAGTTAAGATTTGAATGTATCGGTCTTGTCTCCGTGTGGTGCAGCGATACCGTTCTCCATGGCGCTCAGCCACGGTACCAGTGCTTCGGTAACGTGTCCAAAGTCGACTGATAACACTCTGACTTGTATTCAGAGCTAAAGCCACAGTACGTTGCCGGGAACCAGCTTCTATCATTCCCACGGCTCTGAGCATTTCTTCCCTGCTTAAATGACGTCGCCGCTCCATAATAACGTTGGTTTTAATCAGTAGTAGGGAAACAGTAGCACTAATAATGTCTTCAATGCGTTGTATGTTTTTATAGGGAAAATATTGATTTTCATCTTTTACTCGAATTTCATTCACAGTTCCTGATTCAAATTATGAAATGCACCAAAAAGGATCCATATAAATTTATAAAATCATAAATTTATTACAAAGCCACATCTCAATCCCAAAAAATCCGCATAAAAATGCTTGATCCCTAGACACTTTTGATGTGTGTAGTTATTATCAATCTAATTTAGAGTTAAACTAACATTAAGAGGTACAGACACCAGCACATCAAGTTACCCTAAAGTCTCAAATTTCTTTGATCGTTTTACAACTTTTTAAGAAACAAAATAATGTTCATATTGAATTCGAGAAATTCGACACATTGGGGTAAATGTGCTGGCTAAAATTCAATAAAGTAATGTCGTAAGCTCACCATAGTAAATAATATAAATTAAAAGAATCGTATCAAATCAATCAGTCAAATGTCATAAGGTATTTTCATCCAGTATTTTTAACTTTAATTTTTCCTAGAAATTTGTCTTGTGTCAAGTTTTGCCAATTGAACATGACACACGCCTTTTACCTCAGCTCTTGCAATCTTATACGGAGCCATGGATGTTTCGGAAACATCTAAAAAAGTAGTAGGCAAAGTTAGAGTCTTTTTTATGCTATTATTTTATTGTACTTAACTGTTTAATTTATTATAGGTATGTATGTAAGTATGTAAAAATTCAGATGCAAATAACTTGTAATATTAATAAATGACTAATGACCAAATCGAACTAAAAATAACGAGTCCGAATAACTCTTTGCCGATTTTTTTTTTGTTTTTTTTGTCGTTATATTTTTTCTCCTAGTATTAAATACACACATCAAAAGTGTCTAGGGATCAACATATACTTTTGCAATAACTTTTCTCATGATTGATAATAATTAAAATTTTCTTTAAGGATTCATCAAATAAAGTGTTTTCGTTTGTCACAGTAACGATAAACCAAGTCACCTTTGCATTAATAAAGAAATTTGCCATTTTCCTAATAAAGGGATTTTTGACATTTGAACCACTAACATTAAAGTTCGAAAAAAAGACTGAAATAACAGTATTCTTTAAAATTTTATTGGGTAACTTAAACAATTAATAATCCGTGTTTCTACCGCGAACACTAACAACACAAGAACATCGGTTTGGCATACTCAAAATGAGTTCATCCAAATCACGCTGTGGAATGGCCGCCCATGTTCGTTGCAACAACAAAAAAAGGTCTTCTTGCGACTGGATACCCTCCATATTCGGCAGAGCTCTTCTCTGTAGCATATCCCATGCATGCTCAATCGGGTTCAAGTCTGGCGACTGAGCAGGCCAGGGCAGGACATTGATGTTAGCTGCGGCGAGAGTCTGTCTTACAACTCGTGAGGCTTCATCACTCTTCAGGGAACTTAATTAGCGACCAAACAGTCAGAAACCGCTTGCATGAAGTGAACCTTTACCACCTATAGCAATGCACAATCGTAGGATTCGATATCAATGGGCTCTTGAACACAGAAATTGGGCAGAAGAACAATGGCGTTTCGTGTGCTTTTCTGATGAGTCTCGTTTTGGTATGAGACCGGATACAAGACGTATACGACACTAGAGAACCCCTGGACGCCAACAGCGATTAAAATCCTGCCAGGAAGTCCATCCTTATAGTGGTGGAACCATCATGGTATGGGCGGGTATTTGGATCGGCGGAAGAACTGAGTTGATTTGGATCAGAGGCAACCTCAACGCTTAAATTTATGCTGAGACGATTGTATCAGACGTCATCGTTTCTTTACAAGTGCAAATCGGTCCCTTATTTCAGTTAATGCATGATAATGCACGACCGCACACCGCAAGAGTTGTAAGACAGACTCTCGCCGCAGCTAACATCAATGTCCTGCCCTGGCCTGCTCAGTCGCCAGACTTGAACCCGATTGAGCATGCATGGGATATGCTACAGAGAAGAGCTCTGCCGAATATGGAGGGTATCCAGTCCCAAGAAGACCTTTTTATGTTGTTGCAACGAACATGGGCGGCCATTCCACAGCGTGATTTGGATGAACTCATTTTGAGTATGCCAAACCGATGTTCTTGTGTTGTTAGTGTTCGCGGTAGAAACACGGATTATTGATTGTTTAAGTTACCCAATAAAATTTTAAAGAGAACTGTTATTTCAGTCTTTTTTTCGAACTTTAATGTTAGTGGTTCAAATGTCAAAAATCCCTTTATTAGGAAAATGGCAAATTTCTTTATTAATGCAAAGGTGACTTGGTTTATCGTTACTGTGACAAACGAAAACACTTTATTTGATGAATCCTTAAAGAAAATTTTAATTAATATCAATCAGGAGAAAAGTTATTGCAAAAATATATGTTGATCCCTAGACACTTTTGATGTGTGTATTTATCTAATTCACTACAACTACAATATTTATTTATTTTTACACACACACAACACACGCACTCAGACTCATGCATACTTATCACTCTGCTTTTACGTCGGTGACACCTCACAATCTCAGGTCCAGTTGAAAACCAGCGTCAGGCACTAGTTGTCTGGCTTTTTTGCTGAACTGGACCTATTTGACGCAGCCGCAAGGCACATCATTCTTTATTTTGTTTATTTTAATTGTTATTTTTTAGTTTAATTCTTTTTTTTGTACCTTTTTTTATTTTTAACGTGTGCCTTTGTCGTGCCAAATAAATGCTTTTTCTTTCTTTCTTCCTACTATTATTTTTTCTTTCCTTCTTTACCAGAAAAATAAACATAACTTTTTCTAATTTACCTTTTACACTTATAAGTCGAAATAAACAACATAATTCACGAATTTATTGTGGCTAGCCACTTTTCAAACATTTTGAAATGCCCTTCAAACTTCAAAGTATTTCAAGAGACAGGTCTAAGATGGAGAGCCGCAGACTGTAAAGAGCTTTTGTAGTATTAGTTGACTTTGAAATTGCTGTTGCACTGAGAAATGGACACGAATCGTAAACCTGGTTTTATTATTAAACTTTAAACAACACATTATGACATAACATCACACCTGTAATCCCCAAAGGCCTAGGCAGAGGTGTACCTGGTAGTAACACCCACATTCCGATAGTTGTTTGAGTCCCAAGTAATAGAGTCCAAGCCTATTGCCATCAATCGGACCCAAATTCAGACTCCGGGCTGCTACTGAGAAATTCCAGATGGAAAAACTCAATAACACTTCGCCCGACCCGGGGATTGAACCCACTAGACCAGCGAGGCAGTAAACACATTACTTTGCAAATTTAATTTTAGTGATCATTGTCATCAACTATCACAACCGTGCCTGAGAGATCAAAATCAATCAAAATCAAAAGTCTTCATTCAAACTAGGCTGAGAATCAGCACTTTTTAAACAACAAAAAAAAAACATAAATACAGTCCCCCAAAAACGGCCATCCTTCGCCACTTCCTAGTGTTTTTGCTGGGAAGAAGAAGTGGCGGAACAAACTCCCCAGCAACACATCTGTCTGATTCGTTTGAAGAACTAGGTATACAAAGAATCTATACAATGAAATGCTCAATAAATAGCACTAAGGTTTATAAACTTTGTAAAACATTACATTTCAGATATTTATTCTAGGCACGTGATTACGTGAAGTCAAGTCAAAAACCTATAGTTGCTAAAAAAACTTTTGACAACAGCTGCAGGGCTAGAGCGTATATCCGTTGACGGTTCATAGTAATGATCACTCGGCAAATTGTTCAACGATTAACCGTCAAACAGCTAATTTTGTATTGGCAGAGATGTGACGAAGCGGTGGCGAATGTTGGCCAGCATTAAGCAGACACACCTAGGAACTCCGCGTCACGGAGATAAAGATGCTTAGGTGGATGAGCGGCGTAACGCGATCCGATCGCATACGCAACTCATTCATCCGGGGTAGTCTTGGTGTCCGCGACGCGGGAGAAAAACTGCAAGAGTGTCGTATGGGATGGTATGGCCACATCATGCGCCGCCCTATCCAGTACGTTGGTCGGAGATGCATGTATATGGCTGTCCTTGGGGCTAGGTCCCGCCGTGGTCGCCCTTCGCAAACGCTGGCTGGACGTCGTCAAGTCCGACATGAGAGCCATTGGCCTGACTGAAAAGGATGTTGAAGATCGGGCAAAGTGGAAGAAGCTCAGTCGGAAGGCAGACCCTGGCAATAGCCGGGATTAACGCCAGGTGGAAGAAGAAGAAGAAGAAGAAGAAGAGATGTGACGAAGCGCGCTGTACCCCGTCTGATAGACACCGCAATTTGAAGTCCACTTAAAGTGCAATACCAATGTTTTGTAAATTCACAATTGTCTGCAAAGTTCGATGTGCAACTAGATGCCAGTTAGCCACTTGTATTGAAAAAATAACCTGCAACCTGCAGGCCAAAAATTACTTAACACACTTCCAGACGTTGTCCTGATTAATAATTTGAACAGTCGACCTAAAACTGTCTATCGATATCTTTGATTAATCCATCATACCTTTCGATCTCTAATTTTAATCATGGTTGCGCTTCGAGGAATAATTTAGTCGCGCTTCGATGGTTGCGCTTCGAAGAATACCCCATTTTTCATCACTAACTACGCGAAAACAAGAAGAATCCATTTGCTTATGGGCAACCAAAACATTAGTTTAGCAGCCCATAACACTGATTACCCGCGATTAACCCGTATCAATTAACAAACGCACGTAAACACGTTTGTGGTTTGCGTTAAAGTTAACTAGTTAATGTCACGTGGAAATGAAGCTAACATAAACTTCTGCACAATTACCGCTGTGACTAAACTTAATTTGTACGTATATTTGGGGAACGATAATGTTAATAATTGGACCCTTTTCACTAGCTGTCCACGATACAGTTTACTTTGAACTTTACAATAGTTTAATTTAAATTAAATAGTTAATACAGGAGCTTGTGGCTTAATAATAACATTCTCACGGGTAGATCGAAGGTTAAGCTGAGCTTGAAGATTTCGGTCCGTGGATGGGTGATCATTCCTTAGGTACATAATATCAAGACCCCTCCGCGCTTCGGAAAGCACATTAAGTTGGTCCCGGCTGAGATTTGTAGGTTTTTGACAGTCGGAACGGGTAGACGGAAAACGCCTCGTCCAAAAAAGAAATATGCATAGAATGGTTACTAACATATAAGCGCATTTTCTTATTAATAGTCAGAAAATGTTTATGAATAAAATAAAATTATAGCGGTTTGACATCGCTCCAGTTAGGTTCGCACAAGTTAGGTCATTCAAGCAAGTTTCGCTCAAGTTAGGTTTGCCTTAAGTCTTTTTTTTAATTGGCCGGAGTGGAAATAATATATTTATAAATGGACGTCCACTTTAGTGTACCTACTAACTGACCCACTGATGAGTCAATCTGGGTAGTGCTGCACTCATAACGATAAAATTATTATTTATAAAACATCTGTCATAGCACCATTTTTAGTTCTGAAATATTTATCGATGAAAAATTGGGCTTTAAGTCTTCAAAAAGCTACTTAGAGATAAATTACCAAGCTTGTACTTTAAATACAATGTCTGACCTAACACTATGTATAACATACACTATTTTAGACGTCTCTATTTTTCTCAAAGAAAAGATAGTCATTGGAATTTCAGGGTTTTCCTTTATAAGAAGAATGTTTGAACGAAATAAATTAATCTTTCTTAGTTTAAACTTTTATATTAATCAGATTTTCTTACGGACTTTGCTGAATATACACAAGTTTTCTAAATTATTCACAAACATTTTTGATGAATGAACCTAGTTTAGTTTTTTTGTACAAGATACATTTTCACTGTCTGATCTTTTATTTATGATGATTTTATTATGTTTCATCAAAAATCTGGTCGGAGTTGTAGCTTTTTAGGGTACCTTTACAAACGGAACCTTTGGAGTCGCTTTCTGTCTGTCGGTCTTTATGTTTCAGTATCAACTGAGGATTTTTTTAATATACCTATGTGGGATGGAATGGTGAAATATAAAAGCCATTTCGCTTGCTATACAGGGTGTAAGCCCGATCTCATAGCCGATAACTACACATTCCGTACATATAATTAAGTAACTTTAACCAAAAAATATTTTCGGGATAATACTTTTTTTCCATCTTTAAAAAGAGATGCTTTTTATTGCGCGCAATGAAAGCGCGACAAGGCAATGCAACTTTCGATCAGCTGAGTTCGGTGTTTCAATATCTGACTACTCTGAGAAGAAACACGACATACATTCCCTAGACATTTTCTTGGTAAGATTTTGTGATTCATTTACTTGATAATGTCATCCGATTGTGCCTCGCTATCTTTAAGGTTTTTCCGCACTCCTGCTTGGGCGTTTGGCTTAGGCGTATCGTGACAATGAGTCATGCTTCTTCATGCGTGCAGACATTAACAAAAATCCACATGTTTAAGTGTTTATGTAAACCCATCTACAGAAATGAATATCATTTAACATTCCCTCCACCCTCTCTTAGCTTTGAAAATTTAATATAGCCTACGACACTCACTAATAATGCGGCTTTCTAGTGGTAAAACATTTTTTAGGAGGGTGGTATTTAATGCTTTAACTGTAAATCCCCTTTTTTCAATAAAAATATTCGAAATTACCACCAAAAATACTGAATTGCACACTAAATTTGCTTATCAAATAAATCAATTATACTTACTATACTTACTGTTAGATCTTTAAAGCTTAACTGTTTTACTGAATGACTATCTGTTAACTAAAAGTGAATCTAATAAATTCTTCGAGTGCAACAAAACATTTAAACATTTTAGATTAATATCTATGATAATAAATCTGTAGAAGTAAAAATTTCGCGACCAATTTGGAGGTAGCGCTCGCTCTGCTCGCGCGTAGTAGGTCACAGTTCTAACCTAACCTAACCTATGCCTACCTATTCCTTACACATCGTTATTATCGTGATTTTTGGTAAACACAAATAAGTCTTACGAGTTGTTTGACAGAGCTCTAAAATCTACCTTTTAATCTAGATGAGGGACTAAAAACTATATTTTTTTAAATAGCCCTTTGTGCTGTGCTAGGTGATCCGGAATCATGTACTGAACGCATAGTATCAAGTTGCCTACAATGACCCTTCACCCTGTATTGTGTCTGATATGGTACTTGTTTTGAGCCATCCTGTATAGGTTCTTCTAAAACTTAGCTGTGATTATCATAAAAAAAAATATAAAAAAACCATTGTAAAAGAGGTAAGCAAAATCAAAATCAAAAGTCATTTATTCAAATGAGGCTGAGGATCAACATTTTTTGAACGTCAAAAATTACATAAGACAGTCCCCCAAAACGCCCGCCCTTCATTAAAAGCAGTATCGAGGTTCTTGCTCCATATGAAATTACCTTTTGAACGGGGCATTTAGAATAATTTTCATTTTTTTTAATCTTCATGTTTGCCGTTTAGTGCCTTATAATGGTCGGATTGAAATAAATGATATGACTCTGATTTTAAAAAGAGGGTTGGTGTAGGTACCTAGGTACATTTCTCCGTATCTTACTGCAACCAGCCCTTAAGCTTAATACATCGGATATTAGGCGGTTCGACACGGTTGGAGGGTTTCGAAGATCGTGTGGGATAGCGGATGCCATCAAATGACGTCATGAAACCTCTATACAATCTACCCACGCCGAGGTGCGAGCCTTCGACTCATAAAAACCTATTTTGTTAAAGGAAGTTTTCCGAGAATGGAGAATGCTTCTTCCTAGAATATTTTCGGCTTTGTAGAATTGGTGAACGTTATATCAAATTTAACTTAAGGTCAGTGAAGATTAGTGTTATCGTAGTACTTTTTTGCTGTAAGTTTATTCCGCCACTTCTTCCTAGCGGAAATAGTGAAGGGTAGACTTTTCGATGGACTGTCTTATGCGATTTTTGACATTGAAAATCTTCAGTCTAATTTGATTAAATAAATTTGATTTTGATTTTTTTTTATAACACAACAATACCTTGTTATCTATCTGTCCGTGGACTCACTATAAATTTAATCGACCATCCACCGTTAACAAATAAAATTTAACGGCCTTTAAAGTACAATCGGAGTTGATCAAAAGTCAAGCCTCGATTATTGAGGTCGATCCGTGGATACAAACCGTTGAAACCAGTTATCATTCGTAAATCTTTGATAATAAGAGCCGATGAGCCTGACAGACATTTTCAGATCACGGTATACTTTTAACAATTTTAATATAAATATGACTTTTTCACAGCGTTATAATTTTTAACAAAGTTAAGCGAATCCAGTACAACAAATTGCATACAATATTATTCACAAACTTTTGACAGATGGTCAGTGGGTAACAAGCGACATGACAGTACAATTGAGCTCTGTATCATCGGCTGTGTATAAATGAGCAAAGTTTTTCTCAGCTAACGCTCGTTTATACAGACATTAGGACAAATTGGAATTGTTTGTGAGGTCAATTGGCCTTGGTTTGACTTGAGTCATGAACGCAGAGGAGTGAGTAGATGGAGACATGATGTATGTGAAGATGTTCGCGAATTTAAGGCATTATTGTAAAATTCACCAACACACGTAGAATGATCACCGTAGAAACGGGATTAGTCAACGGATGAATCAACTAAGTGACAGATCATCATCATCATCATCATCATCATCATCATCATCATCATCATCATCATCATCATCATCATCTTACAGTAGTTCACTGCTGGACCTAGGCCTCCCCTAATGAGCGCCAAGGCTCCCTGTCTTTCCATATCCAGCAACTGCCAGCAGTCTTTCGCAGAACGTCATCCCACTAGCCAGAGGACGTCCTCAACCACGTTGGGGCCACGTTGGGCCAAATTGGGGTCCACTCAAAAGACGTTTACCTACAGATTTTGTCTACGGCATGTCATACTCGTAGAAATGGCATGGATGGCGAATGAATTCATAGATATATCAATTAACAGTTAGTACTAAATAATGAGTAAATACAGTAATACATTACAGTAATGCATTGTTTTAATAACGCATCAAAATAGGATTACTTTTCCGGGGAATTTATTGCATTTGACAGTTCGTTATTGGCATAATAGCTCAATTCACTAGAAAAGCTAGGGAAACTACAATAATACCGCTATTTAACACATTACTACGATCCTTAGAGGCACGGTACAGTTATTATTAGTGGTTTTACAATACCTATTAGCCTTCAAACTTTGTTTTTATGAGTTTGTTTCCAGGATTCTCCATTGATCTTCTACTCATTTTCTGCGTTAATTTTGTTCAACAGTAAAATACGTAGTGCGTCAAACTGATGGCTGTGTCTTCTTGTGGTATTATTGTTTTTATGGTATAAGTATGTACCTAGTTGCCATGGTTTTCTTATCAGACTCTAAGAAGGTGCAACGGACTTCAGTAAAAGTTCAAATGGACACTACTCTTAGTTAGAATTAAATTGCTTATTAGTTTTTGAGAAATTGCAATTAGTTTAGTACGCTCCGCTGCTGCTTAAATATAATGTAGGTACTAGCAGACGTCCCGCGGTTTCACCCACTTTGTTCCCGTTCCCGTGGGAATACGGGGATTAAAAGTAGCCTATGTCATCCGGGAATAGTGTAGCTTTCCACCAGTGCAATATTTTTTTTTAAATTGGATCATTCGTTCCGAAGATTACCCCCTACATGCAAACTTACAAACTTACAAACAAACAAACAAATTTTACCTCTTTATAATATTAGTATAGATTATACTTGGTGGCTTGAGGACTGTGGTTACTGAAATCACAGTTTTTCGTTGACATTCCTTCGCATAGCTTCAACGAAACCTAATGCCATGTTCATAAAATTAACATAATCCGACTTGTAAATAAAATACATGACTCTCTCAAAATCTAGTAGGTAAGAGGAAAAGCAAAACGTAACATATAAATCATAAATACTGCAGTTGGTGTTGCCATCCGCGGTGGGTAAACGAGAATCCAATTGGGGTGGGCAGGGAGGTAGCTATCAAACGCTAGTTAGGCGGTGTGGTCCCGATCTGAAACGAAAAGTGAGAGATTTCAGTTTAAACATAAAAATAGACCGCAGTGCGATAAATGTTTTTTTGTTTGTTTTTTTTATATTTGTCAACCTTGTTAGAGTCGAGCATGAGGTTCGGGGTTCGATTTCCAGGTTGGGTATTATTAAAGATTTCCAGCTGAATAATGTGCCTCGATTTAATTTGTGAAATGACCCTTATTACATGGGGTCTTAACATAACTGGCACAATTTAAGTGTAAATTTAAAAGTACACATAAAAGTAAGTATACTTTAAAGTTAAATGCTCTTCAGTTGCCACAGTTAAGTTCAACGAAATTCAAACGGTATCTGGACGTAAATATAGTAACCTAAACAGGTAAAACTGGTGTATACAAATATACCTAACAGCTGTTCTGAATGAATACTAGTTTACTTTATCTTTGGCAATAGCGAGGCAGTTTTCATAGAGAAAATTTAATTCATAGTCGTCATTATAAAAAGTCGAAGTCAAAAAGGTTTATTTATAGACTACTAATATTCCAACTGACAGCTTCCACAAGGTGCGGAAGGTACCGTCCTAATGAGAAAATACTTTTGATAACATGTGAAAACGATGTACGGTCACCAAAATAATGAAGTAGGAATGCTTTTAAAAAATAAAATAATAATGAAGTTAGTCACATACCGGATCTGTATCGATCCCGTGACATATCTCAAGGGACCTGCAAAATGTCCTGCTGCAGTGGAACCCAATATTTCCATTGACGTCACACAATATCTGTCGGGGACACTATACATAATGATGTGGGTTGACATCGGGATACCGAATATATTGTTTGGGAAAATAGAAATGTAAAACCTTTGTATCAATTTAAACGACCTACATTTCATTGGTATAATAGTCTCCAACTGTTGTCTCTTTATGTTTATTTAATGATTTTTTCCTTTCTTGGAATAGAGGCTAGCACATCAAACTTTCTCAATGTGTAAAATTTCTTTGATAGGTTCATTTTAATTGGGAAAATTTGACACGTGAGGGTAGCTTGATGTGCTAGCGTCAGATAGGTAGGTGGGTTATGACTGCGTGGAGTACTGTGTCCTCGTCCCGGCAAATTGGTGTAGACGGTCTCTTGCATCAGTTTATGGTTGAAACTAAAAACGTGTTAGATGCTGTCGCCCTTTATTGCTCCCTTCCCCCGTGGACTCCGTTCGGAACGGTTGTGCTAACAGTTTCCGTGATCAATTTTTATTTAAATTAAAGTAAATAAAATAAAAACTGGTAAATAAATCTGCTGTGTACCAGGAATACATAACAAGGTACTGGTCGTGGGTTCGTGACTACTGCGGCCCCGCCCAACACTGTCCGAAGGAGACCGTGCTACGCGCGCAAAAGAGACGACAATCTGCGCTCGCGTCGGTTACCAAGCGTCGCCCACATCGTGAGAGTGCGACCGAGCTATCGGACAACACGAGACAGCTGTCTGCGCGTACGCTCGGACTTGAAGCTGACTCCGCCCAGTATACGTGTGAGTGAAAACATCTTATATAGACCACTAGCCTCATTAGCGGACCGCTACTAAGACTCCGCCTGCTACCTGATCAACGGTACTTAGAGTGTAAGCGGTCAGCTGATTATTAATTGCCGACGGCACTGACCTAAATAGGCCTACTTTAACATGTCTGCGCAGAAAGCGACTCCCTCCCGTTCGTCGTTACCGGATCGAAATTTAACTCAAATGCAACAGTATTCCTCGGACCCCTCCCTGCATCGAACTTCAGCTACTAATGAAGAATTCCCATCTCTCGAGGAAAATATAACACAACGTAGCAAACGACCAAGAGACGAAGTTTCCTCACCTAATAAATTTACGGTTTTTAAAGACGAGATAAAGGATTTAATTAGCTCACTCGTAGGCGCCCAAAGTAAAGAGCTCGCATCCATATCCAACAAATTTCAGGAGTTAACCGAGTCTAATGCTAAGATTGACGCGGCTGTCTCACTCCTAACTGCACAAAACGAGGAGTACCGCGGTAAAATTGAAATCCTTGAAAATCAGTCTAAAAAAGACCGGGAGTACATTAGTTTACTGGAGGACAAAGTTGAAGACCTCCAAAGGCAGTCACGCAAGACCTGCGTAGAAATTAAAAATGTCCCCAAAAAGCCCCAGGAAACCAGGGAGGATTTAATACAAATGGTTTTAAATCTCTCAAAAACCATTCATCTTGGTTTAAATGGATGCGATATAAATGATATTTTCCGCCTGAAACCCCGAGGAGAAGGGGAGAAGAAACCTACAATCGTAGTGGAATTAAGGTCAGTAATACTGAGATCCGACCTACTAAAAAAAGTGAAAGACTTCAACCTTAAAAACAGGACTCGACTACAGGCTAAACATCTAGGCCTCACAAGCAACGAAGACATTCCTGTTTTTATAACTGAGCAACTTACTCCTAAGGGGGCTCGTCTGTTTTTCTTGGCTCGAGACCTGAAAAAGGCTGAAAAATATAAGTACTGCTGGACCTCCTTGGGAAAGGTTCTGATCCGGAAAGATGACACGTCTAAAATTATCCATATACAACACGAAGCACAGGTTCAACAATTAATGCAAGAACAATGACTAGCTATGGGTATTTATATCTCAAAACTGTTTCTTCTAATTAAAACAACTTACTTAAGCTCAAAACTTAATTTGTTAATTATCATGTTAAATGGCTACTATACAACAAAACACAGACAAGCACAGAAATCTATACACAAACTAATACATGTCTTCACACTTATACACGCTTACACACTCATACTAGTCTACACACAATGTTGCATTTGTCAAGCTGGGAATGTATTACCTAGCTTGATAATAGTAATATCAAACGTCTACCATATACTAGAGTGCTCACAGAAATCTATTTACAAACTCACCTACACACATTTATACTACAACTACAACTACCAACGAAATATCCCATATAAACATCACCTGATCTCTGACAAAAAACAAAAACACACTCAAAATACAAACATATCGACATGCTTACAAGGCGTATACAACCCCAGGTACTATAGTTCTAAACCTAAATTAGTAGAAAACCACTACTACCTAGATTCTAATTATACTATTTATTACCCCCCGTTTTCCCCTTTACAAAATGTTGAATTCAACCGTGTATACTTACACTTCCTTAAACCTAATCTGCTCATATTCATACCATCTAACTACCCTAGTGGCAACCCCGAGAGTATTAACTTGACATGTTTAAATGGATAATTTCGACACACTAAAGGAAATTGATCAGATTAAACCATCAGATTCGATAAAGTGTACCATACAGGAACTAAAACTAAACACGGGTACTTCTTCACACAATCTGATTATTTTAACACAAAACATTAGAAGTATATACAAAAATTTCGATGACTTGCAACTCACCCTATTACAACTAAAACGTGAAGTAGATATTTTGATTCTCACAGAATGTTGGTTAAACTATAAAAAAAACATACCACAATTAGAGAATTACACATCATTCCAAACAAAACACCAAATTAACCAAAGTGACGGGGTAGTTGTGTACATCACAAATAAATTGTCAGTAAAATTTAAAGAACTGAACCTTATAAATGCCACTGGACTCGAGATAATGATATTAAATTACACTATACTGGGTATCTACCGTTCCCCATCATTTCTACATGCAGGTAACTTCATTACATCCCTTAACAATCATCTTGAAAATATAACTCCTAGTAAAAACGTCCTAATCTTAGGGGACATTAATATTGACCTAATTATTTCCCCCACTGAAACAAATTATGAAAGAAACAATAGACTAACCTACTTAAACATGCTATCTACGCATGGACTCTTACCATCTCACAACCTACCCACGAGGGGGGAAGGATGCCTAGATCACGTCTTCCTGAGTCCTGATAAACAAAAAAAATATAGCTTTCACAGCGGTTTTAAATACCACCGTAACAGACCACTGCCTGATACTGTTATCGCTCGAGAATAATTATAGCTATAATATACCTAAAAAGAACAAAACAATAGTCAACTACGAAAATGCTCATAACAGCCTCAAAAACATTGATACCTCCTTTTTTAACATCTTCAAAGACCCTGATACTTACGCCTTCACACTTATAGAATTGGTCAGGACTGCTTTACTTTCGAACTCTAAAAATGTAGTTATCACGAATAGCAAAAGAACGATCAAACCCTGGATAACAACAGGTGCCCTACGGTGTATTAGACTACGAAATTCAATTTTCCTTAAACTCAAATCAAACCCACATAATCAAATTCTAATTATTACATATAGGCGATATAGGACTTTCTGTGGGAACCTTATAAAAAACTAAAAAATAAATTTAATAGAGACAAAATTAAAGCATCTGCTAAAAACCCTCGGGCATTGTGGTCAACCATAAATGACATCACAAATTACAAACCACCTAGGAGCTCAAATAGCGATCTACTAAATATCAAATCACGTCCACAAGACTCAGTTAACTATGTTAATAACTATTTTATTAACATTGGACAAGCTCTAGCTCAGAAAATCTTAAATAGTAATGTGCCCCCTACATCCTGTAACACAGTCAGCCCTAATCTGTCCTCATTTGTTCTCCTGGACACCTCTCAGGTGGAAGTTGAAAGTATACTGATGTCCCTAGACTCTGGGAGTGCACCAGGGTGGGACGGAATTCCTACCCTTTTCCTAAAACAGGCCAAGGAGACCTTAGTCCCGCTAATCTGCGAACTGGCCAACCTGTGCTTTAACACAGGTATCTTCCCATACCTCCTTAAACGCTCCGTTGTTACCCCTGTGTATAAGAGTGGAGATAAAGACGACGTTAGCAACTATCGGCCAATTTCTGTGTTGACCTCCATTTCTAAAATCATTGAGAAACTCTTGAACTCCAGAATAGTTAACTACCTGACTAAGTACAACGTCCTATCTTCCTCTCAATATGGTTTTAGAAGGGGAATATCGGCCCAGGATGCAACGGAGGAACTTGCTACTGTGATAACCAAGGAAGTAGATAAAGGGAACAAATGCCTAGTGGCCTTTCTTGACCTCAAGAAGGCCTTTGATACCGTCTCTATCTCCAAACTTATTCACAGGCTGGAGAACTTAGGATTTCGAGGTTCTGCACTCTCACTTCTCAGCAGTTACCTTCAAAACAGAAAACAGGGGGTAAAAATTGAAAACCATGTTAGCAACGAAGAGAACGTGACCTATGGCGTCCCGCAGGGCAGCGTCCTCGGCCCGACGCTCTTTTTGATTTACATTAATGATCTCTGCAACCTTAGGATCAACGGTGCGAGGATACTGTCCTACGCGGATGACACCGCTATTATCTTCTCTGCTAAGACCTGGGATACAGTTAGGCTGGAGGCGGAGAAAGGACTGGCTAGAGTTAGTGATTGGCTATGTCAGAATTTACTTACCTTAAATACCCAAAAAACCAATTACGTCTGCTTCACTAAATATGCAAACTCTCAGCCTGCTCCTGACTTTAACATTAGAATACATTCTTGTCTTACCCCAACCCAATCTAACTGTAGTTGCCCTGTAATACATAAGGTAAATGCTGTCAAGTACCTAGGTATTGTGGTAGATCAAAGGTTAAGCTGGTACCCACACCTCGAACTAACTATAGGGAGGGTAAGAAAACTCATTTGGGTCTTCAAATCCTTGAGACATGTTATAAATGCAGAACTACAGAATAAAATCTATATCGCACTGGCCCAATCTGTAATCATATATTGTATCTCAGTATGGGGTGGAGCAGCTAAGTCGTATTTCATAGATCTAGAGAGGGCACAGAGATCTTTGATTAACGTCATGTACAGTAAGCCCTACAGGTTCCCTACTGAAACTCTATACGCAAGCTCTAAGCTGCTCTCCGTTAGAAAACTCCACATACTACACATGGTACTAAGATATCACAAAATTTTACCCTTTAGCCATGCCAAACTTAAAAAAAGACGATGTGATATAGTAGCCCCCACCTACCCAGCACGTTCAATTTTTGCTAGTCGCCAAAATGTAACTCAAGCCCCACGCGTCTATAATAAAGTAAATCGCATACTTAACATTTACCCGATGCAGCTGTACGAATGTAAGAAGACATTGTCGGAATGGCTCCTCACACTTAATTACGATGCCGTGGAAGGCATTTTGGCGACTCAGAGTTAAAGGTCATACAGACACACACACACACACACTCTAGCTCACCCCCATTCACACACACACACTCCAATACACCCCCATTCATACACACACACTCCAACACACCCCCACTCATACACACACATACACACACATACACACACACACACACTCCAGCACACCTCCACACTCACTCACACGTACATACTCCCACCCACACGCACACACTCACTCATGCACACACACATACACACAAAATACACATTCACACACTCATAAACACATGTATAAACAAACATGTATACAAAACACACTCTAGTTTTCACACACTGCCATAAAACAATTTTCTTTTTTTGTTTTAATTTCTTTTTTCTTTTTATAAAAAATGTGTAACTTATACCTACCTAATTAGCACAACGAAACAATGTAATTAAAAGAGGAAGAGCGAGGTTTATCCCATCACAAGTATCTTCGGATTACTTTCTGGGAAGCCCCTGCAACTTAATTGTATAGATTTAAGATAATAAACACATTTTTTTTTTTTTTTTTTTTTTTTTTTATTGAGAGAAGGTGATGCAGACAAAGAAGGCGACGGAGAAGAAGTGAAAACACATGCAAACAGCTCCAGTCACCTTTTTAATTCACGCTACTCTTGCCGAAACCGAGTCTCTACTCTTGGACTCTTCTCTGCTTCATCGGCTATTGGTCTTTAGACGGTTATTTCCAGCCTGTCACATCAGCTAACGAAATAATAGAAATGAATGAATAATGGAAACGAATTGTAGTCAGGCATTATTAGTTAGCCTGACTACAATTCGTTTCCATTCAATCTGGGGCACGGTAGTGCCCCCGCCAAGACGAGCCAAGCGAAGCGCAAGGGCACTAGGTACCTACCTTTTCTCGAAGTGTTTCGTCGTTTTTTTTAACCCTCATAGAGTTGGTTTCCGATGTACCAGATATTAGAACTTATCCTTCAAAGGAACCTCGACCTAGGCGGACTTAGTAACTGAGACGTTGTCATGGGTACTGAGATGTGGGAGGGGTCTTGACAGCTGCCATAGGGTCAATGATAAGCTTTTGCGTCACGTACCAATAGGTACCCCTACCCCTCGCTCCCACTATGCAGCTACCTCAGGCAACGTCATAATTGCGGTATTGTATTCTTAGCAAACAAAGTTAATCTTTGAGACTTCCTCAATATTCCATACGCAAGTCAACCCTTTAGGCAGTGTAACAATACACAGCGGGTTAATGACCTATAAAGCCCCGCTGATTCGTTCCCTAATGTGTTTTTAATGGCGTACATTTTGCTATTGAACTGTCATTTAATATGGCTAACAGAATTTACGAGAACATACGAAGCTTTGTTAATATTTGCGGCGAGAATTTATGACGAGGTTTTGGTAATTATTGCGTGAATATTTTTTTCAGGGTTGTTTTGTTTGTTTTGTGGGGTGTGTTGTTGGTAGAAAATATATGCTTATGAAAGGGGATGTATTGGTTCTATAACACCGTTTTGTTTTGCTATGGGACGAAACCTGTCATCGCAAAAAAAAATATTCCGTACCTATATTTTGGTTGAGTTACGCTTACACAAACGTACTGAACAGATCATATTTTCTCGCGATTTTAAAGTAAAAGTTGTTCATTATAATCAGTGCACCAACCTTTTTACGGGGTTAGTAATATACTTTAGCCTTTTCCCAACATTTCATCATCAGCCTAGCCTTTTCCCAACTATGCTGGGCTCAGCATCCAGTTCAACAGGATGCAGCTAATTAGCCAGTATTTTACATGGAGCAACTGCCTGTCTGACCTTCTATTTACTGAATTATCACGATACCCCTTAGTTAATCTGGTCATCACACTTTCGAGTATCAGAATCTGGCTACCTGTAATGATTATATTATTAAACTACTAATGACAACGGGGACCTACGGCTTAAAGTGCTTTCCGAGGCATGGAGGAGTCTTGGTATATTATATGGATACGCATCAACGGACCGCCCTCGTGAAACGTAGCTTACCATTCGATCGACCCATGGTTGTTACCATTTAGCTAATGTTTGAATGGGATAAAACTACAGAAAGCCTTCTTCGACGCCCTTTACAAAATTCTTTTTCTTCATTCAAGATACGTTCATACATCTAGGTATAGATGCAAGTACTACGCACCTGACCTTTCTGAAGAACACCACCTCCAAGGTCAGCGTATGTGCTTCTAAGGTGTCACCTCCCGACGTTTCAACTCAAATAGCTGCGTTATAAATGCCTTTTGTACCAATATACATTCGGACACGTGTCTTCGCGAAATAGCTTATCCTGCAGAAAATTGAACGACACCAATCTATTATTATACATCGACCTTGTTTTATTTTGAATTGATGTTTAATACGACTGCATGTGACTTCGAAAAATAGAAATTCTTTTGTCACAAATGAAATCGGCAGACACATACAAGTGTCAATAAAAGCGACTGTATTGTCATTGATAGGGAGATAACTCGGATTGTGACATTTATTCCATGAAAAGAAAAGTTTCTGTGAAGTATTTTTGTGTATTTTCTTTCTGTTTTGGATATGTCTATTAGGCTATCAATAGGCGTGAGGTCCAAGGAATGTATTTTTACAGACACATGTACCTGCAGGTGATATCAGTAACGATGACACGGGTTCACGATGTATCTACTAATTTGATACTATGACATAATGGGAGTACATATTAAAGCAGGCATCTTGCTCTGTGATTTTTAAGGTTTTTCAGTGCTTAGAAATTAGAACCATAGATTTATCAGTACCTCTACCTACAAATTATCTCCGCCTATTCTTATCTTTTTATTATACAACATTCATTAAACAATATCTAAGCCAAATATGCCTTCTGTCGGATCAACTCAAAGCTGCAATGGCTCTTTCTTCAGATGGCGTTTCCAGACTTTCCCCTGCATCGTTAGATTCGCATAACATCTCAATGTGATTATTTGGACTATAAAAAAGGCCATAACCTTTGAATTCCTTCGGCATAGTTTCATAGGGATCAGGCAACTTATTAATGCCGACGTCATTTAGTTTAAAAAATATTGACTATTAACGTTTAATGTTATTTCATAATTTAGAAGTCTTTCCGGGCAGTAATACCAGTAGCTAGATTTAACAAGAGGTATCCTGTTATCCAGTAATTGGGGATTGAAGGTAAGATAGGTAGACGTTCCATTTAAAATTCTGGCATTCATCTGCATTCGGATACACTGGAAGCAGTTCCTAACGTAGATAATTAGTTTGAAAAAGGCTATCATGATTACTAGTGCTTACTTGGTGGTGGTGGCTAGTGGCGTTTGATTAGCCCGTTGCTCTATGGTGGTTAGTGGCCATCACTGCTATGTCAGAGGTCGTGGATTTGATTCCCACCCAAGACAAAAGTTTTATTTGTGATGAGCACGATAATTTGCTCTGTGTCTGGGTGTAGTTTGTCTGTAATATGTGTTTATTTAGAATTCGGTAAATTAAGTATGTCTATCAGTGGTTTAATACTCATAGCACAGCTCTGCTGAGTTTGGCGTTAGATGGCGTTGTTCGAAAATTGTGGAATACGTGCACTAACGTACATTGTTATCAAATAGTCATTTCATGTGGTTTCATCATTATTTCATTTCATTTCTTAAGAAAAATTCCTCACACACTGAGGGTCATCAGAGGGAATGTAAATTTACCCTCAACATAAATTACTTTGAGGAAGTCGGTCTAACAAGCCGTCGAGTACATCTCTAGTGAATAAAGAGGGTAGTTATAAATCTTTGCGTTTGTTCTGCGGGTGAAAAGATGAAAAAAGTAGATTTGAGGGGAAGTACCTAGTTGGTTTTTTATTGTATTATTACATGGTTAGTTAAGTCTTGAGTTTATTTTGTTTTGATTATATAAGAAAAAATTGCAGCTTTTCACATATATGTTAAGCACCTACTCTTTGTATGAAAAAAATTTACGTGAGAGCAAAGCAATTTAGATTAAAGTCAAGATGTCAGAAAAAATGATAGCCACCCATGAGTTTTACCTTTCAATTATGTAGTTTTTGGAGCTTTAATTTTGTGTAACAAGCTGAAAATTCACAATTATGACTTTATCTATAATATAATAAATTAAGTATTTATACATGGTAACAAAAAATATCTTTACTCTAAGAATACGTTACAACAAACTGAAATGTGGCGTGAGTTGATTAATGAATTTTGTTTTGGCCAAACAATAAGCATTGCCGTTCAACATGGCAATACACTGCACTGTTCTGGTTGACAGTTATGCGGATTATCGTTTTAATGAGTTACGATTCCTGCCCTCTCGTTTGGGCTCCTTGCCTACCTCGTAAAGAAAAAACAGAACTATTATAGAATCACTTTGTCTGCCCGCCTGTCAGTTTGTCTGTCTGTCAAAACCCTTTATCTGAGTAACGTGTGGAGGTATCATCCATACATCTTTTTTTGCCATCGTCTCATTTCTAGCCATACAATCCATACGACGGACTGTGCATACCTTCTATAACAAATTTAAAAAGAAAACAATAATTTTATCATTAAAATTACCGGTTTAATCAATGATTTTATAAGTAAAAACTTTACTTAAACAACATCCGATCTTCAAAAACAGTACACTAACGCTAGTCCGTAGGGGCGCAACGCCACACTGAGGTGAAGTGTGGCTAGTTAGCCACATTTTAACGTGTCACTTGCTGAGCGCGTATAACCTATCTACAACTTTTTACTTACAATATCATTGGGTTTAATACAGACATACATAAACTCACGCTCATGGGGGTAGGCCGAAACTTCAGAGCACCATCAGCTACTATTCTCACATACTTCTTTTACTCCGTTTAAGTTTATAAATTTAGTCATACACACACGCTGGGTGCAACAACATCACCAATAAGGTCTATGTATATCCTTCTATAGGGCGTCCCCTCCCGGCGTTTCCACTTACATCTGCCTTGTAAAATACCTTTCGTTAGTCGCCTTTCATTCATCCTTTCTACGTGACCAAACCATCTAAGCATTACTCTTTTCGATACCGCTAGTAATTAAAATAAATAACTTTCAAAACACTTAATTGAGTCCTTTTTTTATATTTTTTTTAGAAACTTAAGTCAATTTGTGCTATCACCTTAAGATAAGCAGAATACTGTCGAAACTATTGAAAAACTTAGATTGCTTAATATTAGTAACGGTCGTTTAATTTTTTTGTAAAGAGAATCAATTACAACTTAGATAAAACGGCCTAATAAATAACCAGTATAAGGTGACCTTAAATTACAACTGCGTCGTACCCCAAGATAGCTCAAAAGTTGTTCCCACTGACATGGCTTGCCGAAAAACTTAATATTCCCGAAGAAATTATGATAAATTGATGAAAATCTTTGATGAGTTTGTGAACTGTGAATTAAAACTAATTTTCATGTCTAGACATCATCGCCAATACCGAACGAAATCAAGTAAACAGCACTTTTCTAATTACCTACTTCGCGAATAGATAATTTCGGACGTCATGTTAATTTTTGCTCTGGAGAAACTTGTGGTTAAATATTAATAACCGCACGGGTTGATAGAAGTTTAAGTTATGCTGGACAAGGTCATTCCGTGGATGGGTGACCAGTTATTACAACCCTCTGTGCCTCAGATGCACGTGAAGGAGTTGATACTGTCGTTGTTATTGACAGTCTTACACCGGTTATAATCAAACAAAACAATTCTAAAGGCCTATTCAAACCTGAGCGATATTCGCTGCCGCTGTGGGTAGAGGTACAGACGCCAGCACGTCAAGTTACCCCAATGTGTCAAATTTCTTTGATCGTTTTTCAACTTTATGTCAAACAGAATAAGGTTCATATTCGATTGGGAAAATTTGACACATTGGGGTAACTTGATGTGCTGGCGTCTGTACATACCACGCGGGTTTCGCTCAGGAATTTAGTATCAAGTACCGCGGCTAGACCGACCTGAGCGATATTCGCTGCCGCTGTGGGTACATACCGCGCGGGTTTCGCTCAGGTAAGTATCGCTCAGTAATATTACCGCATACCCACTGGGTTTTCTCTGCCACAGACGGTAGCGAATACCGCTTAGGTCTGAATAGGCCTTAAGTATTAAAAAAAAAATAGTATCAGTAAAAAAACTTTTTTGCAAAAAATTAAACCGACTTCAAAAAAAACACTAAACGGTGTAAAATAACTCTAAATTAGGAAGTCTGTGGCTTTGGTGGTTTTGTCTTATTCATGATGGGCCACCGACTTCCGAATTTAGAGTTATTTTACACCGTTTAGTGTTTTTTTTGAAGTCGGTTTAATTTTTTGCAAAAAAGTTTTTTCTTTTTCCTTTTTTAGTGGTTCCCATACAAATGTTTGCCATGAATTTATTTTATATTGTTATTTGTTAACAATACATGTCATGATAATAGGGTTATCCACTTATCCCTAATAAATGAAAATTAACATACCTAACTGTCGAAATCTAGGTATATTGTAAACATCTGCGTACCCCTCAGAGCATACAGGTGTGATGATACGTCATGATGTTGTAAACATTAAACATGTATAAACAATAAACATTCAAGCGATTCCAGCAATCACGACAGAATTGCCGTCTATTTTTGAAGAGTTCCGTTGTATATCTCCGAAGATCAGCACCAGATCTTCACCAAATTAAAATGGGACCACCTCAGGAGTATACTCTTTCAAATAAAAAAATAATTTTGAGAATCGGTCCACAAATGAGAGAGAAATCAGGTAATATACATAAAAAAAAAAAAGTACATACACACGAACATATAACCTCCTCCTTTTTTGAAGTCGGTTAAAAATAGTTTAGCTGTCATTTGGTACTAATGACAGACATTGACAGTTGACTTCACTGAAGTATTGACGTGGGTGACCATTACTGAATTGACCAAAAACCTTTAAAGGATATTATTCACACGATTAGGGATCAGGAAATTTGAAAATGTTGTCACTATTTCGTTTTATAAATATTGACGTGTGATGTCTAATTTTATTTTATTATTTGGTCTAGATGGAGAAACCCTAACAGAAAGAGTCTACCCGACCGCTAGCTAGTCCAGCGAGATGTTCTTAGGTCCAGTTGAAAACTAGCGTCAGGCACAAAAAGTCGCCATTTTTGCTAAACTGGACCTAAGTATTTACCGGTCCCGCACGGCACATAATTTTGTTTTATTAATTTAATCCTTTACCTTTGTGCTTAATATTTATTTTCGAACGTGTTTTGTGCCAAATAAATGCGTTTTCTTTCTTTCTTCCTAAAGGAAAAAAAATATAGCATTCCTCCATTATTACTCCAAATCCTTCCGCAGTCCATTATAATGCGAATAGGTCAAAGCGTGGGTGGCTACTAACTATTCAAGAAGTCTACGTGGGCGCTTCAGTCCTTTACAATTGCTACCTGGAAATTGTAATCCTATTAATAAATTGTTCGCTAAGTTGATTGTCGTGACTAAATTTCATAACACAATCCCCACTTTTACTAATTTTTTAGGCTTCCGTACACACAAGGTACCTAACCTATGCGTATACTAAACTTCTGCTGTTTATTCGTGCAACAGTGGGTCAGCAAACTGTATCTCATGAGCCGTAGTTGGTGTCTACCAACTATGGCACTGGCACGGCGACTTGCACTCTCAACTGTCTAGTTGAGAGTCTTTTGTATTTTTGTTTGTAATAAATAAACTTTAAAACTACTGGAAAGATTTGAAAAATTATTTTACCTTTGGGAAGCAACACTATCCCCTAATATTGCCACGGGCATGGGAACTACGCGGGTAAAATATACCATAAACATTCTCATTTCTATTTAAGTATTGGGTTTATTGACAATGGTTACTCATCCCTCACTTATCCCCAAAGGTGCATTTGAAAATCAGCGTCAGACAGCATCTCAGCATCTGTCTGGCATTACAACTGAAATGAACTTTTTGACGCAGCCGTGAGACATGCCATTTTTGTATCTCTTTTTTGTGTTAATACGAGTTTGTTTTTACTGTGCGTGTATTCAACTGTTGCCAATAAATGTATTTTCTTTCTTTTTCTTCTATGTATAAACTTATAAATATCTATAAAAGCTTAAATGTTCACAATACCTATGGTTAGACATAAACAGCCAAGGTTGTAAATGCATGAAATTCAGACATATTAAACCACGCGGAATAATTTAAATTACATCCTGAACACGAACTTGTTTTCATTAGAACAACACAATTCAAAAATCAAATTAACTTAATTGCTTTAATTAAATAGCTTAAAATGTCAAAGACTTTTCCTCTTTCTTTGTTCTTCATTGTGAAAAGCGAGAATTGAAAAAAAACACTGTGAATTTATTATTTATTTGGTGTATTTGATGCCTCGCTGTGTTAACTACCTTTCAAGATGTTACTTATAAGATTTCTAGTGTAAATCCCAAGGAATATAAAATCAGTAAAAAAGCACTAGAAATATCAGTACTTACAACGGAATTGTGTCTAAGATTATATGGCTAAAAAGGAGGGGACTAAGTATGTGGTTGACGGCAAAAAAAGGTGTATCGTAAAAAAAAATTAATGCTGCGCCGCTAAAAATAAAATAGGTATGTAGTTTTGCTTCACGGTTTTAAGAGCAGTGATTGTTTGATCAATTATATTCAGTTTTCAACTAGAAAGATTTCTAATGGGAAAAGTCACGTCTCTAAGTTGTCCGAAGTGTAAGTGCAGTAGAAGACACTTACCATATTTTGATGGAGTGTGTCCGCAACGAGACCGAAAGACTTTTAGTTTTACGTAGGTCAATGGATGTTGGTAAATGCAACATCAACAACGTATTCTTGCATCAATTTTGTCAAAGGATGCAAGATCCTTGTATAAACTAGTTAAAATAGAATTAAGGTAAGAAATATCTGTGTAGGTATACCGATGAGGGTGGCATGATCAGTTTGTGATTAAACCCTCTATAATATTAATGAAAGAAGAATAAATAAAAAACTAGAAGGTGGGGTTGTTGTTTCGCTATCTGACTACTCTGAGAAGAAACACCGAAAAAAACTCTGATCTCACAGTATCTATTAAAGTCCAGCCAGACATTATCTACGGATCACGTAAGAACCATGCAGATCAGTGTCTGAAATTGTCTTTCCAGAAAAATAACCTTGCTATCCTGCCATCTCCTTAGTGATCTACCACGGCCCAATATTTCTGTTTCTGGGCACCATTCCTGTGGGGCCCATAGTTCGTTCGGTATGTGACAGACATGTCGTACGCAGTTTCAGTTAAGTTAGGTTAAAAAATAACTCTTCAATTAAGAGTTTGTATTTTTTTTAAATGAATACATTTTTGTCTGCAACAACTTGTAATAATATTGAGACGTAAGAACAAAGGGGTTTCTACGATATTTCCGTATCTCAAAAAATATTTTTTTGTTCAATTCAGATTCATGGAATTAATTATAAACGCATACCGGATGATCCGATTACATTTTTGATACGAATCTTTTTTTACAATTTAATTCCACGTCGTAATTAAATATTCCACAACTTTTCACACAGCGCTGTTTAGTCTCAAGTTAAGCTTGAGAGCTTGTATTATGGGTACTAAACAGCTGATAAACATACTTACATATTTCTAAATACATACATATTGTAGATAAATTACACCCAGACACAGAACAAATGATCGTGCTCAGCACACAAATATTTGTCCTGGGTGGGAATCGAACCCATGACCTTCGGCATAGCAGTCAGGACGACTAACTACTAGACCAACAGGCCAGTCAGTAAGTTGACCTGCATTTAATTTTTTTCCCAAAAAAAATCAATTTATAGGTATATAAATAACAACAAAAAATTTAATATATTGCAGAATCACCTAAGTTGCTTAGGTACATTCATTTGCAATAAGTTGGGAGCACTAAGATATTGTAAGACTTTTCCATGATACGCCTTCTCTTAGCTATTTAAAATTTTCTGCTTTTCAAAATCCAGGAACTCGATATCATGATGGCCAGGCCAATATGAGCACACGTATGTTACGTTGGCCTGGCGTCAATAAAAACGTCGCGCCACGTAAATCCATAATGTACGGAGATCAAGCCGTCACAAACAATAATCCTATGAGCATGATATGACGAGCTATACGAGCGGAGAGAGCGGTGAACTGGTTCTGGGTTATTTTGTCGCAGTATTTAATCGCCAGGAGAACCAATGACACAGTGACCTCATTGGTCATGTTCGTAGGAAAAGTCAGATGCTTAGTACTCATAGTCACTCTGTATCTATGACCAGCCGATACAGTAAATGTCACTCCGTCGAACATTTTAGTAGATGAAGTCAATGCCTAGCATTCGTTTGAAATGAGAGCTCAATCTGTAAATCACTCCACTTAAAAATTTGCAGGGAGTTTTTTTCGAAATAGCACTGCAGTACCTAGTTACTTAAGCAAAACAAAGGAAGTAAGTAAAGATAGTAGCAGGTTGTGTTCTATAGTTTCTGGTTAACCTCAAAAGGTGGATGGCAATAAAGTACACACACAAGGTATACACTACAGACTATTAAAAATTTAAGACTACTTAACTCTAAGAGCTACTATAGGCAACAAGCCTAGTAGTCGCCTTAGCACTAGAAGCGATCTCTTACAGACCGCCTTTGGATGGGCTTGGAACAATGAGAAAAGAAAAGATGGCAGTTTGAGACATTTAAGCTTAAGCTCTTGAATACACACTACTTTTGCTACTTTTTTCACTGACACACCAAAAGTTTCGTTGGTTATCCTTTACGACTGTATGTCACAAGCCACCCTGCGCAGGCACGCAAGC
Organism: Euplexia lucipara; assembly: GCA_921972225.1. Classification (NCBI taxonomy): domain Eukaryota; kingdom Metazoa; phylum Arthropoda; class Insecta; order Lepidoptera; family Noctuidae; genus Euplexia; species Euplexia lucipara. The sequence continues at coordinate 20,322,033 of OV179156.1, forward strand.
ATTATTACGCTCACTCTTATTTACAACCACCGAAACACATCATGGAACGATATGAGGTGAAACATTTTTTTAATCAATAGGTTTTATGTATTGAAAAGAAATCTCATTGTAAGATTTTCTACTAGTGCTGCCGAGCCTTTGACCAACTATGTAGCGATCGAGTCTAGCTGGGTGCACCTAAAAACTAACATTTGCCCAGCATTTTCTGAAGTATGTAGAAGTTGTCTTCAAGTCCATCTGGATACAGCTAAAGATCATAATTCGCCTTGTCCGTTCCTAATTATAAAGGGGTTAGCTTCCAGACTGGCCTGTTGGTTTAGTAGTTAGTAGTGTAGATCGTGGGTTTGATTCCCACCGAGGATAAATGTTTTTGTGGTGGTACGATCACTGATTTTTGTGTGTCCGGGTGGAATTTATCAGTGATATGTAGAAATATACCATAAGTAGTAAGTATGTTAAGTTTGCCGGGACAGCTAGTTTGATTTAAATAACATTAAATCTGTATATAACACCTTTTAGTGTTATATTTTTTGCCTTAAGTGAATTTTGATTTAACTAGGCTCGCGAAAAACTTGTAATTTCTCAACCATTAATAAGTTGTTCATAAAACCTTCCAAAAACAGTTCTTTACCGACGCTAATGGACTTTACCCATACCCAAAATTCCCCTTTAAACAAATTTAATGGTACGAAAACCTATTAACTGAAATTTATTTAAAACGAAGCTTTAATGATGCCAGAGACATGCGTGATAATGATAATTGATTTATCAATGCGCCCCATTGTAAAGTAATGTGAGAAACATTAACTTTTACGTTGTCTATTAAGAAAGATAACTGTCAAAATGTCGGCGTAATGAGGCTTGTGTGGTGTTTCAAAGATGGCGGGAAAATTTTGGGAGAAAATTCAAAATGCCGAATTTGTCTTCTACACATTTGTTTATTTATTGAGGAGCTTGCGGCTAAATTATTACAGCCTGAGGTACATACATACATAAACTCACGCTTTCCTATGAGACCAGGCAAAAACTACAGAACGCCGCTTGATAGAATTGTGCTTGAAAGAAGAGAGCTTGATAGAATCGTAGCGATTCTATCAAGCACTCTTCTTTTACATTCATACACACACAGCCTTTCTGAAGAACGTTATTAGTAAGTGTTATGTCCTTCTAGGGCGTTTCTACTTGCTGCCTTATAAATACCCTGGCTAAATCAAAGGGTTTCACCCCAAAACATCATAAGTACCCCCATTTGACCCCATTCATCACCAGCTGATCTAACTTGCCGGTATGCGTACATAACGGCTCTAATAAAAAGTGGGAAGGGGAGAATTATGACAGTGATTTGTCTTGATGGGGGCCTTGGTGTTTCAAGTATGGGAGTCTTGGTTTAGCATTATGCTGTGTTTTAATGACAGGGGTTCAGTAGGAAAGGGTTAAAGCGACATCCATCTCACCACATACGAACTATAAACTGATATCCTACATCGCGATGTTAAGGTTATTCCGGCGATTGAACCTATACAAGTTAGCGACAACAATGGTCAGGTAGTAGTAGCTCATCAGATTCAACACCCGTCTGGTCGGAGGATACTCCCTTTTCTATGGAGGAAAAAAGAACTTTACACCGTGTTCGCCATTCTTCTAAATTTGACTTAACTATTGGTCTCATGAAGCAAAGGATTTTTCGCTTGTTTTAGTGCTGCAAGTTGAACTAATGAATACAATCTCCTTATCTTAAATTCTCATGTCGAGAAAGTGTCAAAAAGAGGAGTATGGAAGTGTCAAGTGTCGTCGAGAGTGTGTGTGTATGTGTGATTTAATCAAATAATATAGAACTCCGGAGGCTAGAATTGCGAAGTAAGTGATAGAAAGGTAAAACAATATGGAATCAAAAAAGCTTATTAAATAGCAACAAAAGCGAAAGTGTTTAAGTTTAATTTAATTGAATTGTAAGAAAGAAGAAGAAAGAAGAAAGAAAATATTTTATTTGTAAGTTGTTGAGTTTGGTTTTGCTTTTATTTATATTTTTTTTTTCTTTTGGTTTTAATGTTGCATTGTGGTTTTGTAGCTTTTTGTCAATGGGTGTACCTACTTACCTGAAAAAAAAAAGAAATTATTATTATTATTATTTACTAACAGTAGTTGTTAGTCATGTTTTTGTAAAATAATTACTAACGCAGTGGATCTTTAGTTATCTGAATAAAATTTTTCATTCATTCAAAGCGTAATCGGCAATTTTAAATCCAAATAATATGATTTTTTGAACATTCTTTCTTTCTTTATTTAAAAAGTAAACTAATGTAACTCAGACTGGTAATTTATTATTCTTCACTTATTTTTTTACTTCTATTTTAGTATTCAATAACAGGCTTACATTTCGGGTATACATCACTGCGTACACCTTTGTAAAATCCAAGCCTGATATCACATTAAGTACATTTCAAAATCAGAAATTCTCAAAGGACTCCACCTCTCAACCGCGTGTCATATTTATACGAAGTGCTCAAAGGACTTTAATAAAATTGCGACCTGTAATGAACTGAAAAGGAATTCTTTCAGTCTAGATCCAGGTCATTGGAGCTCAAAGTTCAGAATCGGTTAATTACGATAATTACATCCTTTGAACAGATTCCATGGATTCAGGTTTAGAGATACGTGGAATCGGGAAACTGGGTTCGTTACTCTCCAACTGATGTTTACCCAGTAGAGATAATATGTGAACTACAATTATATTTTCTGTGAGATGTATTTTTTTTATTATTATTTGTAGGTTCTCGTCTGATCACTATCTTACCTGATGGTAAGCGATAATGTGGTCGACAATAAAGCTTCTTTGGGAAAGTTTTCATGAGTACAATCACGAGTTTAAGTATCGGTCACTAATTACTAGTCACCCTATATAGTATAAATAACACGACACAGAACAAAATTTAATTATCGTACTCATCACATAAACATTTGTCAATGGGTGGGAATTCAGGGCCAATAACTACTAGACCAACAGGCCAGGCAACTATAGAAATAGAAGATAAACAAAATAGATGATACTTGTAGTAGGATTGGTTGTCAGTCTTCTGGCTACCCGTAATGACTGCTGAAAAACAGAAACATAATAAAAAAATTGCAATCTAAGTGCATATTAAGCCGCTTAACCGTTAACAGGCATTTTCTGTAACTAACGCGCGTACTTACTTTTTAATTTGCCTCTTAACCCACCACTGCTCGCGTCCGCGTCGGTTATACCAGTCAAATAAATTTTTGTGTAAGCCTGCCATAACCATTGGCTCGCTGTTCTAATTAATATTTGAGCTAATATCTAAGAGATATGGTTACTATCTCTCTGAAAGATGGTGGTTTTATTGAAGACTTGATTACGTAAACCTTATAAGTTATCATGGACTGAGAGTGTCATCATCTGTCTTGCCTTTAAGGGGTTGAGTGAGAAGTAACCTGGGAGAGTAAACGAAAGAAATTTTAGTATGGAAAAAACATTAATTGGCAACAGTTCAAAACAAGCAGGGCTTTTTAGGCCATACTAATATTGAAAAGTGTTTTTTGTTTGTTTATAATCGGAGAACAGCGACCCTTTTATAAGCGAAGCTTTTATAAGTATTAATGTAGCTCTGAAATTGATTATTTGTAATTTTATATGGTGAACACTAAAGAGTATTGTATTGTAATAATAAATTCCACTTACAATAAATCGTTCACCGATTGTCAGACGTGGAGCCAGCCTTATACCGTCATTTCCAGTGTTCAACCATTATTATCACTTTGAGAAAAAAGACGTAATGGTGACAAAGGGGAAAGGACGCTTCCTTTTTCTTTAGGTAGTGACTGGACTAATGACGTCCTAATATGGCGGAACATTCACTCAATACTTTATTGCATTCCATAAAATGTACACATAACAGTTGGTATGTTAAAACACGGAATCAATAAAATTACGGATCCTGTCGGGCACTGCAAAATTATTTTTTAATAGGAGAGAGGATGAAGGCGCTTTTTATTAAGATACGTAAATTATATAACTAAAATCGTATCACTAAAATAGTATCATTTGGTATTCATATTTTATTTACGAATTTATATATTTTATGGGTTGTTTAGTTCACGTCCAATTCTACTGGGGCTCGAGTCTGCTATGGCAGTCGTGTCTCAATGACCGGTCATAGATCGAATATTTGACAACTTTGACTGCTTGCTGTCGCTCAGAAGATAACTAAAACTGATTAATATGTTAGAAAGTTAGAGATTTTTTTTTTTTAAATGTTTGGTTTGCAATAAATAATAATATTGAGACATAATAAAGGTAAAACATCCATCCAATCTCTTAAATTTTGACCAAAATACACACAGTAAGCCATATTTCATAACAATTGGTTTTGCACATTCGGAGTTTATGTATAATAACAATTAGTTTCAGCTTTACCTAGAAATACGCTTTGTGTGAAAGTTGTAGATTCTATTCTTTTTTTTATATAAATCTTTATAAAATTAACTTTACACTAAAATGCCACTTCACTAACTTCATAGTAAACGAGATAAATTGTGATGCAAAGAAGCCTATTTTAAATCTTGAATGAGTACCTACCGGAAATTACCCCTACACACTAACAAACAAATTCTACCAATTTGAAATTTTAGTTTAAAATCCATACGAATATCTGTTGCCCACTATCAACGTCCGTGGGTCGATTCGACCACAATCGAATGCCTGTCCAGTGTCCATCAATTCGTAATCCGGTATACCGCAACTCACACTGGTCAATCGACTGAGAAATGATGTCGAAGATGTTGTGGATCCGAGTTCGCATTTGAAGGGTTAGGTTTTAATGGAGTGTAGGCAGTTTCATCTAGGATTTTGATTAGGGGGCAGTGTGACTGATTATGCTATTACGTTTATATGTGGTGATAAGATGAGATGTTGATCTTGGGTTGAAATCTATGAAGATATTACTTATTACTAAGAAAAAGTAAATACAAGATATTTTGAAAACGCCAAAAACTTTCAACAATAAAAACTAAATCGAACATGCCACGAAAAAAAACAAAAGACCTGTGCGAGGCCAAAAAGACACCTATCGCAGCACGATGCCACAATATTTAACGTAAAACAATAAATACCGTAACGTTCACACTGTTGCAATAGCTCTCTAGGAAGCGTTAACAAAAATACTACAGTCTACTTAGCATTATAATGAATAATGGCCTTTTTGTCAAACCATTATAATGAATAGTCTACTACTATACTATAATATATATAGGATGCAGGTGAATACCAGAATTTTACATGGAGTGACTGGCATTAATCTAGTTAATGAACAACACGATAATCCTTTGTATGACAGATTGCCAGACTTGCTGGCTTACGCATAAAATAAAAACAAAAGTTTTACACTAAATGTTTTTGATGTTTTTAAAATCATCAAGGAGAGTTTTACTCTCATAGCGCCAAAAAATGGTACAATAGTTTACCTTTACCATAGAAGTGACTATCTAGACCTAAACTACATATTTCTTTGAATTATTTCATCGTTCGTTTTACTTGATTATCTTTTTTATTATTCTCTCTTCGTTACGGAGAAGAATGTGAGCGACACTTACACTTTTACTACAGATTTAACGAAAACGTGAATTTTCATCTCCTAATATTTATCAAGGTATGTCGCAAAGAACGAAATAGTAAATATACTATTTCGTTCTTTACGATATACCTGCATAATACTGCACAAATAAAAATGGAAATTATTAGCCATAACTTCTTGTTATCGTTGTAGGATCGCTTACTCGGCAAAATTTTATAAGCATTCAAGTACTTTCAAAAGTCTTTAAACTTTGCAAGGTGAAAAACTATTAAAGCAAGTCTCGAATAAAAAACAGCTGTGCTTTATAACCTAAAGTCATAAATTAATGTACCAACATTTCAGAACAAATAGATCTACCAACAAAGCCAAAAGGTACTCACTAAGAGTAATGAGCGAATCTTTTAATATTTTCTTTTTGAAATACTGGAGCCTTCACACCGATAAAGAAATCTTTCTTTTCAAATAAAACAAAAACTTAAATATTTACAAAAAAAAAACATTTTTCGCAGCGATAAACATAAAAAGAAATTGCTCATTTAAATTAACGATCACCATAATCCAAAAACGTATCATTAAACCTTAACATAAGCATGTAAAAATATTCCCGAACAATGCTGAGGGTCTAACGGACCCATCAAGATTCCGTAATCAGAACGGGAATGTACCACAAATGTGACCGAGCATCAGAGGGTTAGAGTAATTGAAAACAGGTGGGCAGTGTGAGTGTTAGTTTTGTTTTAGTGCGTGGGTACTTTGGACCCGCATTAAGCACAATGACATCGCAGACGCCTTGCGTTTTAGAGGGTTATGTCATTTTCTTTTATGCCTTTTTCTGACTTCCGTGTGTGCTTTTGGGAATTTAGTTACTAAGAGAAATATTTGCTGTATAGGTTTTATGAAGGTTACAGGTAATGCGGTTGGCTGATTTTTTGGCTGATGTGTTCAAGGTATGTATGAAAGTAACCAAAGCTACTCCTAAGGATCAGAATGCAGTGTGGAAAATATCATTGGGCCATGGAGGTAAACCACTTAATGAAGGAATTTCTCCTTTACATAAAATATTCTTTATGTAAAGGAGGAGGGGGGGAGGGGGGGTGTAAGGGGGGGGGGGGGGGGTCTTTATTTATAAAATACAGCAAAAATTTAAAAAAAAACTAATTATTTTATTTATCTATCGAATTCGTTTAGGTTCTAATGTTTAATCTGGTTTTAGAAGTCAAAAAAAAGATTATGCTATCCTGAAATCCTATTTTTTCATCAATTGCTTCGCATCATTGATACCGCTCACGATAGGTTCGCTCGAATATTAGTAGCAAAAATTTAATAAATAAATAGAAATAAATAATCACTCTGTGAAAACTTAAGTGAAGTGAACTGTCCATGCCAATGCCTCGCATAAGCATGGAATGACAGCTTGATTTGTGTTAACTTTACCTACATTTTAAGTGATTTTTCGGCGATTTTAACGGAATAGCATCGCGTTCAGTTTGATGAATTTCACCCTTAGTCCGCAGCGAGATTGAGTCCACGGATCTACTAAAAAGCATTTTAAATGCAGCCCATTTTCCTACAAAAAATCCAAAACGAAAGTAAACTCGTCTCTTTTATGCATTAATAGTGTTTAGTCGCCTTTTTAACAAAGAGGTAGCTCATAGTACTTTGCATACATTTGCATGTTGCACGATATAACTGAGTTTCTGATGAATATCCCGACACAATCTCTTGTGTGACGTTTCATGGAACCGTTAGGTCTCGTCCAGGGTGAAAACTGACTGGTCTGTTGGTCTAGTAGTTAGTGGCCATGACTGCTATGCCGGAGGTCGTCGGTTCGATTCCCACCCAGGACAAATGTGAGTGTGATGAGCACGATCATTTTTGTTCTGTGTCTGGGTGTAATTTATCTATAATAATTGTGTATGTATTTATACATAGATAAATGTTTATCAGCTATTTAGTACCCATTACATAAGCTCTGCTTGGTTTGGGACTAGATAGCGTTGTGTAAAAGTTGTGGAATATTATTATATTATTATTAAAACGTGAACGAGGAGCGACTGCAGCGGTCACTAACGCTTGAGCTATTACCTAAAATTTTACGAACATCGATACTGTTACGGTCTTGATAAGATCGCAAAATTTGCTCAAGATTTATTAAGATTCAAGATGATGATGATGATGATGATTGATGCAGCCCTGACAAACTTCGTTCCGCCATTTTTTTCCAAAAAAAAAGTAGTTTACGTCCTATTTTTACCTACTCAATATACACACATCTATATATATAAAAGAAAGTCGTGTTAGTTACACCACTTATAACTCAAGAACGGCTGGATCAATTTGAATGATTTTGGTCTTTTTGGATTTCTCTTTGTCCGGAATAGCATAATAATTAATAAAAATCATGAAAGGTCCTCGAAAAAATAAATAATAATTCTTTAACAAACTTTAATAATTCTTTGCAAATAGAACTTATTCTACTTTAACAGTAGACTTTAATTAAAGTAGACCGGGAAAACTATAAGTGTAAATTGTATGTAACATAGAGGCAATAGTTCAGATTTAAATTATGAATTTAGTATTTTTTAAATCAATGCATTTTAGTAAGGTAGTTAGGTTAGGTAGTTAGGTTAGCTATAGGATAGGTATGGTCAGTTAGGTTAGGTTATATATACATGTTGTAATTTTAATTCTATCGAACACAAAATGTTTAAATAAGATCACACAGTAGAGACTCGCTACATAAAAAGTAGTAGTATTTATTATTGGTTTGGATTTATTTGTTGTCGTCTTATTAAACGTATGTATATCTAATATAAAAAAAAATGATAAGAGCAATAAATTGACTCTAAGACACAACGAAGTTTGCCGGGGCAGCTAGTAATAATATAAGAATCGGTTGTAGTAAAAAAAACATTTTTTACTACAATTTCCTGAATACAGACTTTAACATTTATGAAAATACTTCTTCTCTTTATAATAAACTGAATCATAAAAACACTCTCAAGGATTCCATGCAGTTAATAAATAAATAAATATAAATGTTCCACAACTTTCACACAATGCCATCTAGCACGCGTTTGACCACTATCTCACCTGATGGTAAGCGATGATGTGGTCGACGATGAAGCACGCTTGCCTAGAAGCAACCTGTTCACTCTTGACTTGAAGACCCCTAGGTTGTAGCTATCAGGAAACACCGACTCCGGTGAAGATTCAGATCCAGATGAAGAGAAAACCACTGGTTTTTACATTAAACTTGATCCCTTTCTTTTGTTCGTATGGTCAGTGAATAACGTGGTGTGAAATGGTGTTAAATAGGTTTTTTAATGCCACTCATTGTTCTCTGACTTGGCATCACATGCCGTCGACAATTATCCCTCAGGCTCTCGGTTTCCTCGCGATGTTATTCTCCGCCAATTTTGAAGCAAACGATAACTCGACAATACGAAAAAGAATCCAAAAAGTCAGTGATTCGAACTGTCGAGACCTATGACTTGGTAAGTCATCCCACTAGGTTATCACCACTTATAGACTATTGACAGACTATTAGTGTTTATTACATAGATGGGAAAAACATGGTTAGAAATGGGCAATTTCATTTCAACGCTGGGAGGTCCAGGACCAAGTAGCTAGAACTCATGTTGTCCCTGATATACATACGTGGAATGACTATGAAACTCACAACTTTTAAATTAGAGGGCCGACAGCGACATAGACTTAATAACTACAAAATTACAAAGACCGTAATTATTCAGGAAAGGACCAACATCATTTCGTGTAGGGTATATTTTTGTATTCAAGTTTTCCGGGTGTAATCTAGTGGTTAAGGATCCGTCGGATATGTAAGCCGTGAGTTTAAATTTGGGCTAAACTACCAATCTGACTTTTATTACCAAAACCACTATCTGTTTGCAACGAACGGTCAATTGTTTTTGGGAACTAATTTTTTGAGCTGTCATTTAAATATTCGAGATGTTATTATGATCAGTTGAAAAACATATTGAGCAGTTATTTAATTTAATGGCGGTTGATTAATTATTGCGACAGTAAAACATGGACAGCATGTAATAAAAAATCAATTAGTCGGTTATTTTATCATACAATGTCAATTCTAAAAATAATAATTGAGCAGTCCAATAATTTAATGAGCGGTAAAAATGATGGAATTTTTACCGACAAATTCCGATTTATTACTGCCCACACATAACCGCTTGTACAATATTTTTTACCGCCCATTTAATTATTGTCCTGCTCAATTATATCTTTAATGATCCATTTCATTATTTTTTTACTCATTTTTGTTTACTTTTACTGCTTAGTTACTGCTGAACTAGTTATAGTTGATATCTATTGAAGGGTCACCCATCCACGGAAAAACCTCGGAAAGCGTACCCGCTAGACCAGGTGTTTATTATTATTTAACTGAACCCTCTCGGTGTGAATGACAGGCAAGATTTAACGAATAAATAGAAACGTAAAAACCATCTGTGACTCCGAACAGAAATGAAAGTTTTATAAGTCAATCGCATCGTTGAATTACCACAAAAAAGGAGAAGAATTCCATTCTTTACCCATTCAGGACCATTATGGAGTTACAATTGGCTTTCGGAAATAGTATATTTTCTATTTTATGATCTAGTTTTCTTCATTTTATAGTCATCTGTTGCTTCAGGAACGTGATCGGATTACTAATACGCAAACGAGTGTTCTTTGTGAGAAATATGATGATCAACCTTTCATATAAGTAATAACCGGTGGACTGAGGTCTTCGGTAGCAGACCGGGGACTAGACCATGGGACATAAACATAATTGGCAAAAATGTGGGTGTATTAAAGGTCTAACTGCATTTATTTGGTATAAAACACTGTAGCGTAATGCCATTTGATTACAAATATAGAAAAAAGTAAAAAATATGTCGCTTAGATTTTTCCTGGTGTCACATTTCCATTTTTAATGTAAATTATATTTTTACCGTGTGTATGATTGATTAAGCTGATTCTCAAGTAACTTGTATCTTTGTAAATAAACGTTTTTATATAATCTTCTGTCCGCTGTATTCTCCTTCTATTGTAAAAATAGTTTCTAAGAGAATGGACACACAAAATATAATACGTGTGAAAGTCTAGCTACGTTTATTCATATCCACACGAATTATTACTTATTCAACACACAATAATTATAAATAATATGAAAAAAAAAACAGTGATTGATTAGTGGCGTGGCCGGCGATCTGCCGAGTTACAGGTCTCGAGTTTGAACCCAAGGCATAAGGGTATTTTCAGATTCATGAGCGTATTATACAGGGTTATTTGTAAAACACCAACAACCTTGCAGGAGTAAATTACTAACATATATATCATAAATAACATATTATATCCGAACAGTTGATCGAGTTTTGTATCAATGGTGAATTGATCTTTTTTTGTCTGTTTTCGAAAAAGTCGTAGAACAAATGTTGTTGTTTATGATGTTAGTAATCTACTCCTGCGAGGTTGTTGGTGTTTTACAAATAACCCTGTATATAATGATCACTTGATTTTAAAACGGTAAAGGAAAACATCGTGAGGAAATCGAGAGATATTTCTCGACGGCGTGTCAAGCTGTGTCAGAGGCCCAAAGTTTGATACGAAGTTACCCACTAATCAAGCGTTAAAAAAAACGAAAAATAGAATAAAATTAAGATTGTGTGCAGCTGAGCTAAATAAAAAGAAAGAAAGAAAATATTTTATTTGGACGCACAGGACATAAAACAAAAGAACAGCAATACAGATAAAAAAAAGAAAGATTAAAAAACTTAAGACAAAAATAAAAAATAATACTAATAAAAAGACCTGTGCGAGACCAAAAAGGCGCCTATCTCAGCAAATACGTTGAGTAATGCAAAAATGCCAGATGACTATAGCCTGATGCTGGAAAAGCTTTCTTTAATACACCTGTAGTTAATGGGCTCTTTTTGAATAAATCCTAGCCTTTGACAGACGGCTGTAAAGTTAGAACCAAATGTTTTTTACCCGACTGCGGCATAGCTCAAACGGAAGTAGTTTTTCAGGCCTAGCACTTCGGGTATTGGTTTATTTACGAGAAACAAAAATTGCAACCGAAAACTAGTTTAACATAATGTCTGCCTCTGACAAAATAGTGTTTATCAAGTGTAAGTTTCATTTTATTTACCAGGCTTCCGCGAACAATGGGTATTTTAACTGGGTCTAGATTTCCGGTAGTTGATAAGTTCATTTGAAATAAGTACTAATTTCACATGATACAGGGTTGAAAAAATCAATGGGCCCTGAAGGTACGTCACCTTAAATTGTTAGGAAAGATAATTTTACCTCGAAAATATTCGAATGTAAAGAAAATATAGCGCTACATTTACAGTTTTCTCCACAAGCATAGAATGGAAGTCAAACCAGCTAAATATTCAAAAAACAACCAATCTCCAATATTCTACCAATCGATAAAGAATATTGTTATGATAAAATCTCAAACAATTGGTTTTAAAAAAGGGGCAAACCTATTGCCATCAATCGGTCACAAAGACTCCAGACTGCTACTGAGAAAATCTATCTTAAGACTTTTATGAGAACATGGTACTTATAGAAAATAAATATGAGAGTCATGTTTTATGAGAACATGGTATAGAAAATAAATGTAAGAATCATGTTTTATCCCTTACGTGTTAAATACCTTAAGTGTTTTTGAAAAACTAGATAAAACACAGAAATTAAGTCAATTTGCTAACTTGTGTGTGTGGGTATCTTAAAGATTGAACTGAAACTTGAGAACTGATTTACTTAGGTACTCGTTTTCTATTTATTTATTTATTTCCGTCACTGGGTACCCCTCAAGGTTTATTGGAAGACCAGCGCGGTCACAAAGACTCCAGACTGCTACTGAGAAAATCTATCTTAAGACTTTTATGAGAACATGGTACTTATAGAAAATAAATATGAGAGTCATGTTTCATGAGAACATGGTATAGAAAATAAATGTAAGAATCATGTTTTATCCCTTACGTGTTAAATACCTTAAGTGTTTTTGAAAAACTAGATAAAACACAGAAATTAAGTCAATTTGCTAACTTGTGTGTGTGGGTATCTTAAAGATTGAACTGAAACTTGAGAACTGATTTACTTAGGTACTCGTTTTCTATTTATTTATTTATTTCCGTCACTGGGTACCCCTCAAGGTTTATTGGAAGACCAGCGTCAGACAGCATCACCTGTCTGGCATGAATGCTGAAATGGACCTTTTTTGGCGCAGCCGTGAGGCACACACCACATAATGTGTACCTACTATTGTATATTTTCTATTGTTTCATAAATTATTGTGTGCACATACACACAATTATTTAAGTTTGAATGACTGATGTCAAATAAATATTTTTCTTTCTTCTTTCTTTATTGATTGGCTGCTCGGAAGCCAACCAAGGGAATTTTTATCCCGCTGTTTATTTTGTCTTTTTCCTTATACCAGTTTATTACCCAATATGTTGAGGAGAAAGAGTGCAAGCCTCAGGGGGCATTAACCCCATAAAGCTATAAACTGTATTGCTACAAAGGTAACGGTGTAAATTATGGTGACGTACTGGGAGCCCATGTAATGTTTTATGTTAGTGTAAAAATAACAAAATTCATAGTTTCATTATTTTGTCTGGAAAATGTGTGCATGATTATAAGAACATTGACACATTAGATTTTATCTTCACAAATGTATACAAGATATTATTACGAGTAAAGGTTTGTATAACAACATAACATAACATCACGCCGGTAATCCCCGAAGGGCTAGGCAGAGGTGTACCTGGTAGTACACCCACATTTCGCCAGTTATGTTTAAGCCCCATATAATAGGGGGCGAGCCTATTGCCATCAATCGGGCACAAATCCAAGAGTCCGGGCTGCTACTGAGAAATCCCAGATGGAAAAACTCAATTACACTTTGCCCGACCCGGGGATCGAACCCGGGACCTCATGCTCAGCAGTAGCGCTTGCGACCACTAGACCAACGAGGCAGTCCTTAAAGGTTTATATTTTCGTGTATAACGAATAAACTTAATACCTACAGGACCGAATTGAGAAAATCTTTCACCATTGGATAGCAACCCTGTATTCCCAAGGGAACGGGTAATACGCGAGTAAAACCGCGTGACGTCTGATAGTAAACCTATGGCATTCGGGGATAGAAAAGCTTTCCGACGGTGAATGAATTTTTTAAATCGGTCCCGTAGTTTCAGAGCCTATTGATTGCAAACAAACAAACAACCAAAATAAATTTATTTACTCTTTATGATATAAGTTTAGATACCTAATAGTATTATCATACTACATATCTTTCACACAAAATCATCCAGTCCCAAACTAAGCAGAGTTTGTACTAGCAACTGATAAACATACTTATGTATTTCTAAATACATACACAATCCACATATACCTCATATTTCATTTAATAGATAAATAACACCCAGATACTTAACTAATGATCGTGCTCATCACACAAACATTAATTTTCTTAAAAGAAAATCGAACCCACGTCCTTCGGCATAGCAGTCAGTGCCACTAAACACTAGCTACCCACAGGCCAGTCAAATTATTAATGTTTATCGTGCGCCATATTGTCATTCTTACGGCTTAAGCGTTTGTTTAATTTATAGTAATTATATTCATTAAATGTGAAACAGCCCCAACACTGTAAGAAGATATTCTATATCCAGTTAATATTTCATACTTAAAAATGTAATGAAAAAACTATAACTAAATAATATAAAAAAGCTATAACCACACAACACCAGTTCGATCGCCCGCAAATCGACAATGAAAAACACCAGATGAGAAAATAAAACAATTAGAAGCAACAACTCTAACTGGATAGCTTTTTTATTACTTGGGGCTGGCAAAAAGGCTGACTTTTAACAGTGGCATCAAGGCTCAAGATTAGTAATTTTCGGTGTTACACCAATTAAGGGTAGACGCCGTTGAGGTTATGACTGCACTGGCTTGTAAGTTGACTACTTTAAAGGCGACACTTGCGTTGAATGTTAGAAGATTATACTATATTTTGTTTCCTTTTTGTATTTTTGTATTATTTACAAGAGGAACGTTTTTTGGTCAATCTAATAACCATAACAAGACAAATAAATTGTAATAGTCAATAAAGTTTAGAATCATTGGTCCTAGATAGTTTCTGTCTGTCAAAAACAGGTAACCTTAGTTTGAAAGGCAGAGTTCTTAGTCAATAATTACTGATCTTGAAACCAGCTGTGTATGATTATTTATTAGTAGTTGTTTTCACACTGCCCTCTTATCACATAATAGGCATATTTCAAACTGGTCGGGGGTTTTTGTAATGTTCCATTACACAATTGGCTCTTAGTCAATACGATCAATATAAATTAACTGTATGTAACCCAACCTATAAACATGTATTGATTTAATAAATGATCGTAAATAAAATGACTCTTTAATGTTTTTCGGTGTGATATTACAAAATGCCTATTTTTAGCCGACAGTAAAATGTTGACTTGGTTTATATTTTATTTTAAATATTTATAAACTAATGTTTGGCTGCAATCTCTCCTGATGGTAGCAGTGATGCTATTCATTTTGGTGAAGCCAACTTTGTGATTTTTTTACGATTACTACTAATTGACTTTTCTCACTCTTAGAATCAACTTTGATGGAGAGTACTTATTTTTATACTGATCTGATATGCTATCCTCTATGATGGTATGATCAAACGTTATGTTCAACGCAAATAAAATATTTTAATTTGGTTGACGTGATTTAGTTTTCACTAAATCCTCAAAACACAGGCGCCCAAACTGCAGTTGTCGACCTACACGACGCTTAGCAAATCCGCAAATGCTTGCAAAAATAAATTTAATTCACTATTAAGTTTTAGTAGCGGCAATCTCGTGGAACAATTATTCCTCACCCTTGGGGTCTGTGGCCCGTCACGTTTCGCCAAGGAGGTGTTTTTACGAGCCCGTAAAACATGTTAGCATTAGGTGCTATTAAATTGTGTAAATTGTTTATAGTGAACAAAATATTTGGTGCTAGAAATATTAAGTGGAATTAAAGGTAATTTATTTTATTGCCCTTTAAGGGGGCGAGAGACGCAGTGAAAGGAGAAAGAGATTATGAAGTCTGTAATTGACTTGAGCTTTTGAAATAGGGTTGAGATACACGATGACTGATGCATGCTTGTTGTTTAATGGGTCAGGTCAACTCAAAACTGCAATGGTCCTTTCTCAGAAAGCCTTTCTAAATTTTGCTCTGCATTCTTGGATTCAAATAATGTTTATTTATTTATTTTATTTTACTCATTTAAGGAAAACTTACAGTTACCTACATCTTATCTATAAAATAGTCTTAAAAAAAAATCTTTTCTCATCATCATCAGTCTAAACTTTTCCCTTTGCCTTGCCATATCTTAATATTTACCACCCAGTACAGTCTCAATGTAAATTTGTTAATTTATTCCTGCTTTCAAAGATTATCACTGGGATTGGCGATGAAAAGCATCTAGCCTGCAGGCCTAGCCATATTACAATTTCTATTTCTATGATCGTAATCAATAAGGTGACAATAGAAAGAAAATGACGTATATGGAATCAGCTGTTTGTCAACTGTCAAGTGTTAACGAGTAGAATTTGTAATATGGCTGAAAATGAAATACACTTGGCAGTTGACAAACAGCTGACTCCATATACGCCATTTTCTTTCCATAATAAAAATAGAATTTGTAATATTACCAGCCTGCGTAGCATGAACACATTGAACACCGAAGAAACGGCAAAGTGACAGATTATATAGACATTTCTTTCGTCTCGAGCATGACAATGTCAAGAAAGATGAGAAGTTATCTGCCGAAGAATGCCGAACAATGCCGAGCATGAAGTGCGTACCTACTTTCTCCACTTTTGACAGTTCTTTTCGAAACATTTCCTGTCAACAAGTGTCAAACAGTCTACATCAAATGAGACCTAGACAAGAGCAACATGACAGTTGCTATAGACAGCATGTAAATTTCTTTCTCTACGTACAAACGCTTGTCGACGAGTCGCCTCATGCTCGGGTAGAAGAAAAGTCAAGTTGGACAGAAAGAAATTTGTCGTGTCTCGGAAGAAAAGAAATTAAGTGAACAAGCTACGCAGGCACCTGGACTTTTTAAAAACTTAAGTCGGAAAATTGCCAACCCGTTTTGAGCAGGCATGGCGTTTAACGCTCGAATCTTCTTTGTGTGAGAAAATTTTCATCCAAAACTTGTGTCTTATTGGACACAAGTCTATGAGTTTTTTTAGTACGCTCCTCTGCCACTCTTATTTTCATATATTATTCTAGATGGATATTATTCTAGATCCTCTCTTTAGTATCGTAGATCTCTTTGCTTTTCTCTTTTGTTAGACCTTAGCCTGATAATTTATTTTATTTACACTATGTCTTTTTGAGTTTAAGACCGTTTACAGACTAGTTAGAAGGCAATTAACAGTTGCTGTGGAGAACAATATTTTATAGCTGATTTAAAAGTAATTACAACAGCATTGTTTCACCAACCAACAAATCTTATCTCTAGTCTAAACTTTCCCAGAAAACTATCAAAGTGAACCTAAAACAAAACCAATACGGAGCTTGGAAAATGCAAAATATTGATGTTCTAAAGTTACAAAACACGCAAGCCTTTGCATTTTATGGGCACAGCACATGTGTCGAGACAAAGCAATCGTTCGGCCCGAATCGCTCCGAGAACGATTTCAAATTACATTTTTAGGGTACCGTAGTGAAATTGTTAAAAAGGGAAAGACTATAGTGAATATATGATGATGATGATGTCGTGTGTCTATCATGGGACTTATTTTAGGAACTACAGAGGTTTGGATAATTAGCGCATGTTTTTTATAACATCGCCTACCCCTAAGATTTTTTCTTGCATTGAGAGTGTCAACAAGACCTTTTTTTTTTTTTTTGAGTGGTGGAAAATCCTTATGGATGTGCCTCGCCCGGGGAGGCAGAGGGTCTGTCAGATTCTTACTGACTAAAAACCACCCCGTGTTCCTTCTCACACCTGCGCCGGGGGTCACGGGAACAGAAATTAATACGAGAGGACTTCATTTGCTAATGACACCATCATTTTATGTCCATTAATTTTTCCTTTGAATTTTGACTTATGATGTAAAATAATTCATAAAAATGCTATTGCACGTGCACGTTATTTACGCAAAATCTGAAATGATTCCACTAGATAAAGTCTCCAACTAGCCCAGTTTTTATTAAACAGCAGAAACTTTTTAGAAACTTCATCGAAGATTTAACTTGGAAAATGAGAAAAAGACCAAAGATACCTTGGACTTGCATACTAAGGGTTCCGTAAGGCATACGGTTCCGACTCGATCTTTGCCATTTTTACAAACTAAGTTACAAGAGAGAGCGGCATACAGGTGACAGTTTTTTTTTGTTTAAACTTTCAATATCTTTTTCGTGCAGAAAATAATATAAGGTGAATAGGTACCTACGTTACTTCTAAGCAAAAATCCTTCATCGTCGATCATATAACCGCTTGCCATCAGGTGAGATGGTGATCAAACGCGAGTATTTCAATTATAAATAAAAAAAAGAAAAGATACCGGGCTGGTGTCCGCAACTCTACGTCAAAGCGCGTATTTTGCGTATGGAACCAGTTTATTTATACTAATACTAATATACTAATAATATTATACAATATGTAACAAAAACCCTGTTGTTCCTTCTACCCACGTTTTAAGAATCGATATACGTACCTAATAAAGCGAGTCATTTATTAAAAACGTTCAATAAAAATAATTAAAATAAATATTTAATAATTAATATTTGTAATGTTTGACTGATTTCTTACCTCTGCAGCGAATCTCTTTGACCGATGCCGCGCCGTCGCGCGCCCGCCGCGCCACGTGACGCGGCATCGGTCACAAGGTCACGACCTTGTCAGCTGTTGTTCGTCACTTTAACGAATGAATCTATTCTTTGCAAATGTTTGTTTACACGGTATTTTTATGCACAATTGATAGTTGTTCAAACTACATATTTTAACACTTAAAAAAAACAATAGTTATTACGATGTCTGCTTGACGGCCGCAGAGATGCTGTTCAATATGACCACCTTGTATGTACCCTACACATTTGTTGCAACGCCTAATAATATTCTAACGACATATCAACATATTCAAATATTTTACGTTAGAATAATATTTACATAAACGAAACACAAGTCAATCACATAGGTTAACAATTACATCCGTCCGTAACTAAGTTGCGCGGGAGACTGGAACTAGGAAGTAAGGAAGTGGTTCGCAAGGCGGCGCGGGCGGCGGCGAGTGGGGGGGCGGGGTACGGGATAGGCATGCACGTGCGTCGCCGCTGGCCGCGGTAACGTTTGGCGGCATTTTTTGTCACTTCAAAGAAGCCGCCGCCGCCTCTAAATAAAAATGTATTTGTAAAGTCAGGTGTTCTAAACATTTTTTCGAATGTGTCGATTTTAATAGTTATTTGATTACGACCCGTCGACTAGCCAATCATTATTTTTTTTAAATTATAATTTCATTAATGGTATCCTTGTAGGCAAATGTATATGTCCCTTAAAGGAACAACAGGGTTTTTGTTACATATTGTATAGAGGTAATATTTATTTGTAAGTGTGTATGTAGGGGGTAATCTTCGGAACTAATGATCCAATTTTAATCATTACACTGGTGCTACTAGGTAAAGCTTAGCTAGGTTAAACTTTTTATCCCTGTAATCCCACGGGAACAGAAGCTACGCGGGTGAAACTGCGTGATGTCTGCTAGACAATAATATAAAAAAAATGTTTATTGTATTTTGTAACAAAAATGTTTATAAATAAAACTTGTTCAATAACATTTTAGTGTTCGCCTACAAGTATAAAATAAACATTACAATCTGACACGAGTCACGATGAGTGAGTGAATTGGTTATAAAAACATAATTTCTCTATTCTTCTATTCTCTCTGTGGAAGTAGCTCCTGTTCAAAATTTAAACTAGACTATCAGACAACAGAAGTTATCCCTGTTCATAGACAATTATCATTAGTAGATAGTAAACAGGTATCTTCTGGCAATGTAGTTAATTTAAAAAAACCGAGAGGAAAGCAGCAGACCTTAAAATTATTTAATCAAAACATTCAAGGTTGCTCTTCCAAATTACTGGAAATAGAAATGTTTTTAGAAAGAACCAAGTTTGATATTATTTGTTTAACAGAGCACTGGTTAAAGAATCATCAGGTAATGTCTATAAATTATGATAATTATCGTGTAGCTAGTCATTTCAGCCGGAAAAATATGATTCACGGTGGATCATTAATTCTAATTAAAAATTCTATTAAATCTAAAGAGCGAAAAGACATTACTAGACTTTCGGTTGAACATACCATTGAATTGTCCTGTGTCGAGCTAGATAGGCATGTTGTAGTGTGTGTTTACAGACCTCCAGGTAATCAAAATCTACCTGTGTTTGATTCTGTAATCGAAGAAGTGTTAAAAAAAGTCTGTACTAAGAATAAATCAATTATTATCTGTGGTGATTTCAATATTAATTTATTAGAATGTAATTCAAATAGTATAAGATTATTAAGTCTTTTTAAATCATTTGATCTCTCTAATGTGTTTATGGAGCCAACTCGAGTGACAGCTTCTTCTGCCACTTGTATAGATAACATTTTTTGTAATTGCGATTATGTCCATAAAGAAATAGTAAATAAATTGCCATCCGACCACAGTGGTCAAACAATAACGTTTTGCGCCTCCATACCTTTACAAAAAACTCAAATAAGGTTTAGGCCAATTACATGTAAAAATTTAGAGAAATTAAATAACTCTTTAGCTGGTACATTAGGTCAGAGCTTAAGTAATATTTATGACCCAAATGAGTTTTACGCTGAGTTCTTTTCTCTATTAAAAACGAAATTTAATGACGCTCTTCCACTTAAGACTAAAAGTATATACCCTAAGTTCTTATTTAGTGATTGGGCAACTCCAGGTATTCGTAAAAGCAGGGAAAAACTTTTTGAACTTTATGGCCTAAGGCAGCATGTGAATAATACGAACTTTCATCAGCATGTTGCTAAATATTCAAAAATATTCAAACGTGTTTGCAAAGTTTCTAAAGCTCTTTATATTAGCAATAAAATAAAATCAGCGGATGATAAAATAAAAACTACCTGGCAAATAATAAATAATGAAACAGGTAGGAAAAAACAGCACGACAATGATTATAATTTAGAAACTGCACATGGCCCAGTAAACTCAAATATAGAAGTCGCTCAAGAATTTGATAACTTTTTTGCTTCAATTCCCTTAAAAACTACGGAATCATTACACTCCTCATCCGCTCTTTCTTTTGCTTTAATTAAGGAGAATGTAAAGGCATGCCCCCTGGAAGTTCGTTTCCAATATATATACCCTCAGGCTGTAATAAAAGCTTTTAAAGATCTTAAAATTAAGTCAACAGAAGATCTTTGGGGAATGTCTGTAAAAGTCTGTAGATCTATAATCGAAACAATTGCACCCTATTTAGCGTTCTTGTTTAATATCAGTGTAGACGAAGGAGTTTTCCCGGATCTCATGAAACATAGTAAAGTTGTTCCGTTGTTTAAATCCGGTGATAGTAAAGACCCCAATAACTATAGGCCTGTGTCAATTTTGCCAGTTCTCAGTAAGGTGTTTGAAAAGTTAATGCTAAATCAAATGTTACGTCACTTTAATAAAAATTCCATCTTTCATGAACATCAGTATGGTTTCACTAAAGGGCGCTGTACAACTGACGCCGGTGTTACCCTAATCAAAAACATTTTCAACGCTTGTGACCTGTCGAAGGCGTTTGACCGCGTTAACCACGAAACACTACTGTTAAAACTAGATCACTATGGTATTAAGGATAAAGCTCTTAACTTAATAAGATCTTATCTGAAAGACAGACAGGTCAAAGTCCAGATTAACGGCGTAAACTCATCGGGGTCTGAATTGACAATGGGCGTGCCTCAAGGTTCAATTCTGGGTCCGTTCCTCTTTTTAGTATATATTAATGATTTGCCTCATTTAATTCAGAATCAACCGAAGATGGTGTTATTCGCAGATGACACATCTCTCATTTTTAAAGTAGACCGACGTTCTCAAAATCTTGACGACGTAAATAAATCTATTCTTCAGGTACAAAATTGGTTTACGGCAAACAATTTGGTACTTAATAACACAAATACCAAATGTATTAGATTTACGTTACCAAACGTTAGAAGTAGCGAATGCGACATCATGTTGAATGGAGGAAAGCTCGAATATATTAATGAAACCGTTTTCCTAGGCATCACGCTAGACGAGAAGTTACAATGGGGACCGCATATAACATCTCTTGCGGGGCGGCTAAGCTCGGCTGCTTATGCGGTTAGAAAGATCAGGCAGTTGACAGACGTAGAAACCGCGCGTTTGGTCTATTTCAGCTACTTTCACAGCGTAATGTCGTATGGCATTTTACTGTGGGGTCGGGCTGCTGACATTGATTCCATTTTTATTCTACAAAAGAGAGCTGTCAGAGCTATTTATAATCTACCGCGTCGAGAATCTTTAAGGGAATTATTTAAGAAAATTAATATTATGACAGTGCCTTGTCAATTCATTTACGAAAATATTATGCATGTAAGAAAAAACCCACATCTTTTTAGTAAAATAAGTGATAGACATAATTTTAATACTAGAAATAAAGATAAAATAGCTCAACCATTTTTCAGATTAGCTAAAGTACAGACATCTTTCATGGGGTACTGTGTTAAATGTTACAATAAAATACCTCTTGATATATTAAAACTAAATGAAAGGAAATTTAAAACTTATATTAAAAGTACACTTTGTAAACAGGCATATTACAAATTAGACGATTATATTCAAGATAATAATGCTTGGCAACATGCTGGTCCAGCTCCATAGGGCAATCAAGGAACTTGACAAAATCTTAACTTGCTTTATTTTTGCAACACTCACGCTATTCTGCTGTGTATTTTTTTTTTTATTATTATTTATTTAATATTTTCTTGATGAGAGCTGTCAGAGCTATTTATAATCTACCGCGTCGAGAATCTTTAAGGGAATTATTTAAGAAAATTAATATTATGACAGTGCCTTGTCAATTCATTTACGAAAATATTATGCATGTAAGAAAAAACCCACATCTTTTTAGTAAAATAAGTGATAGACATAATTTTAATACTAGAAATAAAGATAAAATAGCTCAACCATTTTTCAGATTAGCTAAAGTACAGACATCTTTCATGGGGTACTGTGTTAAATGTTACAATAAAATACCTCTTGATATATTAAAACTAAATGAAAGGAAATTTAAAACTTATATTAAAAGTACACTTTGTAAACAGGCATATTACAAATTAGACGATTATATTCAAGATAATAATGCTTGGCAACATGCTGGTCCAGCTCCATAGGGCAATCAAGGAACTTGACAAAATCTTAACTTGCTTTATTTTTGCAACACTCACGCTATTCTGCTGTGTATTTTTTTTTTATTATTATTTATTTAATATTTTCTTGATTTGTTAAATATTAATCCGTGATTTTAATATTTGTAAATGTGAGAGTACCATGTATCTATCCACATAATTATGTACTTACCTACTAAAATGCTTAATCTATCTTAGCATAGTATGTTATTTTTTTATTTTTTATTTTATTTTACTTTGTTTAATCTAGGTACATCGTATTCACATATAATGTATTTTTTATTGTATACAAATATTGTAAAAACTATTTTAAAAGAGTAAGTATGGAGTTTCTTGCCCATTCTTCTCCATACATAACTACCTTTTGGAAGGGGCAACTAGAATCATTAAATTTTACTTAACTTGTAAGTTTAACGTTCAAAAGTGCCTTTTAAATGGCCTAATTGAAATAAATGTTTTGACTTTGACTTTGACTTAACTGATCATATTTAATTACCTGATCATAGGTAACTAAATATTTTTTTAAGATTTAATACTATAGCATTTGATAGTCGAGACATAATTCCGAGACAAACTCGGAGGCGAATAAATTTAAGGACATATTTGATGTCATTAACAGCATTTTGAATATATCGCTTTCGGAAATAAATACAAGCCTTTTCCTTTACTTGATTGAAACTTCCGCAAGTGAATAACGTAAGGGGAAGCATTTTTATCCATTTTCAATACCCCTCGTACGTTCTAAGGGGGTGCTAAGTGCCTTGTCATGCTTACAAGCGTTTCCTTACTATTTGTGACAAACAATCAAATCAGAAATGAATAAGTTTCTTAGCGCCTTAAAATTAACGTAAGTAGATAGGGCAAGAAGTTGTTTGTAGTAATCATTAAACCAGTTTGTTAAGGTCCCACTGCAGGGCAAAGGCATCTTCTCGTAAGGGGAAGGCACAAGCATTAATCACCATGCTTGCTTAACCTAAACGACTTGCCGCTGACTATTCTCCAGCTAAATGGCGCTTAATTCCACATTTGACTTTATTTTGTTTTACGTGTAATTGGCACATTAGTAAGTCGTAGCAGTAGTTAATGCTGTTTTCGGACATAACACTTTATTGAATTTGATCACAACATTGCCTGATAAACCACCAAATTCGATACTTTGTTCGTACGTAAAATCTGCCATTGAATACAACGTCGTTTAAACACACAAACTTTATTTATGGACAACGTTTTCAATAAAGTGACAAATTCTGTAAAGTGTATTTTCGATATCGCATTATCTTTATTTTTTTTTTATACCACGACGGTGGCAAACAAGCTTACGGCCCGCCTGATGGTAAGCGGTTACTGTAGCCTATGGACACTTGCAACACCAGAGGCGCCACACGTGCGTTGCCGACCCTTTAAAACCCTATTTACTCCCCTTTTGAAGTACCCCATACTGTAGCCCTCTGAGAAAACCTCGGCGGGAGCTCATTCCACAATCCAGGTGTACGCGGAAGGAAATTCCTCTGAAACCGTACTATACGCGTGTGCGTGTGTGTGTGTGTGTGTGTGTGTGTGTGTGTATCTCCTCCTACTCCTTCTATAGTGCAGTCAAAAATTTGAACCCACAATCTTGTACACAGAGGCGAGGCTCTACTTACCGGGCCATTACAACATTGTGACACAGCTCAGGTAAAATTTAGCACTCCTAAAGCGTATAACTTGCACCATACATTTATGCATTCAATGCTTAAATGGAAGACGACGTACTTTGACTGGATTTATGGTTACTTTGAGTGTCCTACTCTTTGATGTGTCGCTACGTGTACCTAAAACTGAATATTAATATTTTTCATGTGTTTTCTGTACGATAGGTATCCGCACTAAAGTTTGACGTTCTTACTGAATAAGCACTAAATGTGCCTACAATGAAAAGTCTGCTCATCTGTTGTGCGATACTGTGTTCCCTATTCCTAAACTATTGTAAATATGTGAGCACTATGTATCTACCAACTCAATCATGTAATTAACAACTCCATTGCTTATTTTTTATTTCCTTAAACCCATCTTAGTTTATTACTTTTAATAAAATTATAGGTGCATCATCCTCACATATAATCTGATTAATGTATACAAAGTATTGTAAAACCTATTTTATAAGAGTAAGTATGGAGTTTCTGCCCATTCTTCTCCATACGAGTATAAATCTACTTTTTGGAAGGGGCAACTAGAATCATTTTTAAAGCTAATTTTTGTTCGACGTTCAAAAGTGCCTTAAAATGGCCTAATTGAAATAAATGTTTTGACTTTGACTACTCCCAAAAGCCAGCATGCCTAAGAGATATCTCAACGGCATGTGGAGTTGGGAAGACAAGTCAGAAGCCCATGGGCGGCATGAAAACTCTGTCACCAGTTTACTTATTCAACCATACGTAAAGAAGTAGACCTACTAAAAAAAAACTCGAGCAATGCGTGCATCACTATATTTGCTTATTGTAACAAATTTTGTGATGGCCTAATTGAAAACTAGGCTAGTCAACAATGTGACTTACAGAATTTGATTACGTATTTTTCGTATTGTTCTTAGACGTAACCGCCGGGAGGCGACGCCCTAATAGCACCTACGTAGATGTTATTGGTGGAGTTCTTCAGAAAGGTCAGGTGCGTTCTAGCAGCCGGTGTGTGTATGACAACCTGTAAGAATGTAAACGAAGCAAAAGATGTAGTAAGTATTGTAGTGTATGGCGCTCCGTAGTTTCTGCTTAGGCCCATGGGAAAAAGGCGTGAGTATGTATGTAGATATTTTGCCAGAGCTTAAAGGACTTACAGTATCGTAATAAAGCATGATAGAAATGTCAAGTTAAGTAAGAATTTGAATCGAATTTGAATTAGAATCGGAATTGCACCTACCACTGTTTGTCTCTGCATGACCTAAAGGTTGACTGGTAGAGAATGCCTAAGGCATTAAGTCCGCCTATGTACATTTGTGTGCTTGAAGTATTAAATAAATAAATAAATTTGTTTTTGTTAGTGTAAATCCTTCGAAAAATATCCTAGTTGTCGAATTAAAAAAAAAGATACACGCGTCGATTTTACAACCTCCTTCATTTTTTTTGTGAATTCATGAAATCGAAAAAGGCTTTACAGTGTTTTAATAGCATGATAATAAATACTCGTACAAGTTTTAACAGAATATTTGGCCCAAAGGTTAATGCCGTTTGCCTGTTTACTTCTAATGCCCAGTATGTCTGAATTCACTTTGTTGACTTTCAAAACACATTGCCCACACGCCAGCCATGCTCCGGCCACTATAACGTCATAAAAAAAACTATACCTATCTAAACTACACTTGGTACATTGAGCAAAACAAACACGGTTATAAAGAGGTCGTTCCACGAACTCGTTTCGGCTAATTCCGTCGTCTCGGGACGTAAGTGCCTTTTATGCCTAACTATGAAAGTGTTAAGTAGGCACTGAATATCATATTATAATAAGAGGGGCCTTGAATCTCGCTTCAGTTGGTGGTTGATAAACTCACGACTCTTTTCTATAGGGGTTGGTAGAAACGGCAGACCGCCATCAGCTAAGATCCTTGCTCATTTTTTTTTTGTTTCGACTACTACTTCTGCTGAAAGTGTTAAGTAGGTACTAAAAATATTACACTTATTATTATGTTCCTTGAATCCTGTTTTTGAAATACAAGAGAGTTTTTGAAATACAAGAGAAACAGCGGGAAAAAGCTAGCAATAAAGAAAGTCAGAAAAAATATCATAGATAGAAAAGACATTCAACGTTCCTAGAAGCAGCTGCATCAATTGCTTACTTCAAAAGGTCACAAAGAGTGAACTCCGTCGGTGACACCTGCAACCATCTTTTATTTCAATATCCTTCGTTTGCTTTCAAATGAAAACACGAGAAGCCAATTGAGTGGAGTTCAACAGTTACCTACGTAATCTTGCTCAATTTCTTCTTCTGTAAACATTTTTGTAAACTGATTAAACCTTCCAGATTTGATCTTGATAAATGTTACTTATATGTTTATATGAATTCAAATGAACACTTAACACACTGAATCATAACACATAGGTCGAAGTAAACTTAATTATTTCTTTTTCATTGTTTTATTTTTTTTCGATGTAGGAATCTTATCAAATGGCTTTCTGCAGTTTCTGCCTACTTTCATACGTAAAAGGCGTGAGTTTATGTGCAGATGTCAGCACATCAACCTACCCCAATGTGTCAAATTTCTTTGATAGTTTTTCAACTTTATTGCAAACCGAATAAGGTTCACGTTCGATTGGGATAATTTGACATTTTGGGGTCGCTTGATGTGCTATCGTCTGTGCGTTGGTATGTATGTAAAGAGCCTTTTGGCGCAGCCGTGAGATATTCCATTTATTTTCTTCTTATTTTTTTTGTAAATGTTACGTTTTACAGATATTTCTTCTCCAGTTCTTGTGATGCCAAGTTAAAGGCCCATAGGCGACATTGAAACTCGTTAGGCTATAATAACCACACTAACCACACGATAATATGACGATCAATGCGGTTAAAAAATCTTCATACAATTGCAATGAGTGTACTTGTCATCATTTATTTATTGGGTGTGAAGAGCACATTTTTCTATAAACCATTTTACTGTTTTTTTCCAGCCACTATCGGTTCAGACCGGTCCGAATCCTAGTATCATCCAGTTTAATCCGCTTTGGTCCGGCCCAGCTCGGTTTGGCAAGTGCTGTGCCGGTGCCGGATCAGAATTTTTGCTTTCCAAGAGCGTTGTAGCCGGAAATCGTAGCGCAAAATCCGGAATATATGCTCTTGCAGTCAATGCGAATTAGGGTGTTGGCAGTTAGTTTCATTTTGTTTTGTTTTTGTTAAAAGAAATGCAACCTTCCGAAGACTTTTAAGCCGTCTCTGAGAACTGGCTTTCAAATGATAATATAATCTCGTTATTTTAAATAGATCGTACCAAACTGATAATATTCCTCTTCAGGGCAAACACTTATTTTTATACAGAGAAGGCACTAGTACATTAAAAGTTCAGCAGTGTTATTTTGCTAATATCACTATAGTTTTAGGTGAAATGAACTGTGAATACCATTTAGTATGAAATGATAGTTTACCTCGCCTTCACTTTGCCTAAATTTTACCAGGATGATGTTTACAAAATAGCACTGCAAGTTTTCAAACGATGTTTTCCTGGCACTATGACAATGAGATTTAAAATAAACCTCATGCTTGAGAGGTGAGACTAGGCTTGAACTGAACTGAATAGGGTTCAGCCATGATAAATGCAATTGAAACAGTGTGGATGTTATAAAGCTAAATTATTTAGGTCCAAACCTTCTGTTCTTAAATCTCATTACCAACTATTGGGACATTTGTTACGTGTCTTAATCTTATCTGTAGTACACATACAAGCGCAAGCGAACAATGATCACAATCATTATTGCCGTGTGATTCTGTAAAACCACGGCGTGAACATGTAGGTGAAGTGAAGGTGAATTGAGCCCTCATTCAATACGAATGCTAGGCATAGACGGTTTACTTCACTCTAGTTTTCACAGGATGACTTTTATTGAACCGGCCGGCTGGTCAGAAACAGTAAAACCATTTGCAACCAACCTGCACTGCAAGTAAGTCACCTAAATCGCTCAGTTTCTTCCCTCGCAAAAACCGTCAACATTTTAATTTCCCACCAAAAAACAAAAGACAGGCGGTAATATTAAAAAGTCATGTCTAATTCTATACAAAAGCGAGTATCATTGCGCTTCCCAACGGATATCAATCACGGAGGCTCACAGCGTCGCGTCGCTCCCAATTTGCCGAGGACATTTGCTCGAAATAAGCCACGTTTTTAGCTTCAACATTGGCACAACGCCAGTACATTTGTATCTAGGAATATTGTGGAAATGCTGTAAATAAGAATGTAAAGTAAAACTGTTTGTCTTTTTGACGTATTTTTCGGTGAGAAAACAGGACAAATTTAATGGTCTCTTGATGGAATTTTGGCAGCGGCCATTATGAAGTTCGGAAAACAAAAAAGGTGTCTGTCAGACCAGAACATAGAAAGAAAGTAAGAAGGAAAAAGCATTTATAATAGGCAGCTAGTTTAAAAGAAAATTGCAGATAAAATCACTTTATTGAGGGCGTATTGTATAGAGGCATGCACGTCAAGCTACAATGCAGCAATGTGTCAAATTTCTGTGATATTTTTTCAACTTTATTAATTGTAAAAAAAAAATGTTACTATATTGCATGCAATGTACAGATATGCCAATACATCAACCTACCCCTATGTGTCAAATTTCTTTGATAGGTATTCAACTTTATTCTAAACTCAAAAAGGTACAAGTTCAATTGGGAAAATTTTACACTTTGGAGTAGGTTGATATGCTGGCACGGGCTGTACCTACTTGCCGCGGTACGGACGGAATTGGTGATTTTGTTGATAGGTAATAAAAAGTTACTCATCCACGGACTGACCCCGGCAAGGGTAGCTTAACCTTCTATTAACCCGTGCCGCTGTTATTATTTAGCCAATGAGCCTTTTTACGAGTTTTGTTTAAAAAAAAATATATTTTTCAGAATAACGATCGTTATCATAATAATCTCTTAATGAAAATTCATGAAAAATATTTAAGTTTAATCTAACTAGGAGCCCGCCAGTAGTCTGCAGTTATTTTCATAATGAAACTTGTAGTTTTATGAAATACAAAATTTTTCACGTCATAACACAAAATTCTGGGCACTAAAGCTCCAGGGAACACACTAATTAAAATTCTATTCGCTCTTTACGAGAAATTTAGTGTGAAAATGTTTAAAGTTAAATTAACAAATTAATTTTTCATAAATTATATTAACGCAGCGCCATTTTAGAACACAAGTCAGAGTCTGTAAACTGATTCACGGAGTATGGAAATATGGGTCAAGCATATTTACTTTTCGTTAAAGAGTTAGAGGTGCTGAAAGAGACGCTTAATTAAGAAATAAAGAAAAAAAAAACGTTTTTTGGACACGCATAGTAGTTGTGTTACTTCTAGTCTTCATTTTACTTAAATTTAAAAACCTGTAATGATAGATGTAAGATGGAGAAATAAATAAATAAAATAAGTAAATAATTTTTTACATTTTGGGAAGTAACAGTACCTACTACTAACATTATAATAACAATCAAATAATATTTCTGTCAAACTAAATTGCTAAGAAGAACCTTCTACAGATATAATACAAAATGATTACGTTATAATATTCTAAGTAAAAAAACATCTATGAAACGAAAATAACTCTATTTTTGGAAGTCGGTGGCAAATAATAAATGACACAAATCCGAAACGAAAGTTGGAGTTCGTAGAATTGTTTTACACATTTCAGTGTTTTTTTTATGAAGCCGGTTGTATTTTTGTACAAAAGTTTTTCTATATTAATTTGTTTAAGGTTAATGCATAAAAGAACAGATTACGAAAGGGATCAGATATGACATAAAGATAAAGCATTACAAATTCGTTCCATAAAATAGTTACAGTTTATTACATAAATATTCATTTATAATAATAATAATAATAATAAATAATTTTATTTCGGACAACTAAGAGATCCATAATTTGTTAGTAACAGGTTTGCACTTAAAAAACTATTGTTAGTAACATAACTAAAGACGAGTTATAGAGAAGACCACCCACAGCTACACACACACATAACTACTAAACAATAAAATGCTAAGGTATTAGTCTTCTCACTAATTGTGGAGGAAGAATCAGACGCTATCGCTTTCAGGATACTATTGCGACTGCCCCTTATTCTGCTCAGAAGTGAGGCCGTTTTTTTATATTATGTAAATAAAAAATACATTTTTTTTACGGCCTGTATCGCCAAACCAACAATCAAGTTTACCCTCGCCTATAGATGTTCCTCATCAAACTCCTGCTGTCCTCCACTTTCTGGTGCTATTACTAATAAGGAGAAGGTGATGTTACCCCTTCTTGTTTTTTAGTTCCATGGCACTAAAGAGTCGCAGGTGCATCTGGTACCCTCGTCACAGCTCTGCGTCTAATCCCGTCAGTTTAGATCCCACTTAATTTCCTTGACGCTGCGACAGCCATTTACAGCTCACGTTGATTTTAGATGACACTCCATTCTTTGGTCTGCTCAAATTGGTAAGTAGTTTTGAAATGTATGTAAGACTCGCTTTGATCCGTGGCTTTGCCTGCTTTAAATGTAACTTTCCCAAGATTTTTTTTTATTAAATTGCAATTTTATTTGTTACTTAATGTTTCTGCGCCCTTAAAGGGTCCTTAGCTGTACCTTAGCTAAATAATAAGCCTTTGTATCACATTTATTTGACATTATTATGATAGGTATGCAAATAAATGAATATGATTTGGATCAAGTTTTTGATTCGCCTTCTATTACACGGACTTAAATATAACAAACAAAATGTGTTTGTTTTTAACCGACTTACAAAAAAGAAGGAAGAAAGTTCTCAATTTAGCTGTTTTCTTTTTATTTGTGTAACCTCATAACTCCTTTATATTTATACCGATTTATAAAAAAAAATGTTGAATTAAATAAATAATTATATATAAATGTACAAGAATATAATTATGTTGTGTATGTTTGAGAGGGTATAGTTTAAGTGTGGACCCATTTGAATTTCATCGAAATCTGTTTAGAAGTATGGTTAATATAATTCAAGTTTCGGATGTCTATGGCTTTTGAAGTCTTGTTTTATTCATATAATTGGCCACCGACTTCCGAAACTAGAGTTATTTCATACCTGTTGGTGCTTTTTTTATGAAGTTGGTCGTTGGTTTAGGTACACCTTTACCTAACCGTTTGGGGAATATATGCGTAATGTTATATAATCTCAGTCATCGTTCAAAACTTTGGTAGCCGTTCAAGTAACAACCCTTTTACCAATTTAAAAGAAAATAATATAACCGAAATCTACAAGACGTTCTTTTTCAGAAATAAACATTGAAAGCGATTCAATTTGCAAAGTTTGATCAAACCCAAAATCAAATTATAAACTTTTATTTCAATATTATAGATTTAAATAGAATTTACAAGAGCTTTTCGCTTCAACTTTATCTAGACTAAAGTTAGAAATAAATAGTTAAAGTGGAATTATATGTTTGATTCTAAACTTACAATCACATTGCTATCACCGACGACGACCAGTCGTCTAGCAAGGCGCAGAGCAACAGACGTGGAGATGCATAAAACAAAGCTGGCTGGGCGTCATTTCCGAGTTTTTGGTTTATAATTTGGTAAAAAAAGAATGTAAAATTCATACCCTATATAAATTCGAATGTAAAAATAGAAACAGGCTAGCGAGGCAGTCAATATAACAGCTACACAATTAGAAACAAAGCCTTACAATATTATTATTTTGAGACACCGAATCACATCAAAAACAAAACACAACCCGTAGACACTCAACATCCCCAATTTCTCTTATCTCTAATTACTGAACTCCATCAACGAAGCAATCAGTAATTAAAACAAATAAACATCAAACTAATTGACGATAGACAAAGATCTATGAGATGACAGTACTGTCAGAGTAAATCGCCTTGAAGCTGTTGGGGGCACGTTTTGCGCAATGACGAGGTACCTTTAGTTGTGGGTATATGAATAGGTATGCAACAGAGACTAAAGTTTAATGAAACACTAAGCTGCTAGGTGCAAAGAACAGCACATTTAAAAACAGCACTTTGTTGAAAACAGAATAAGGTGCATGTTCAATTGGACAATATTTACAGTCTGGTGAGCTTATGTGTGCGTCTGTACAGGAACACCCTGTGTTTTCATCTGACATGCTGAGCTAAGGCCCTTTTGTTATGACAATCTTTGTCTTCTGCGTATTTTATAGTTTAAACGTGTATATTTTTTGCTGTAATGTCAATAAACACATTTTCCTTTCTTTTATTTCGTTCTAAGTTTACGATGAACAAACAAACTTACTCGAATATAATAATGGTTATATATTTTAAACCATTATAACAAGAGGGAGTAGACTTGCTTTGCATAAGTGTATTTATATTGTAGCTAAATATTATATGAAATTAAATAAATTAACACAGACAAAACACAAAGTATTTTTGCCGTTTTATGCTTTACTTTAACAATCTATTTGGCACATTAGTAAGGAATGCTGCGTATGTGACGTCCGCCTTTGACTAGATAAGTTTTTCTGTTGAAGCGCACCTCATTTATTTTGGTTTCGTAAGCTGTACCTGCTACTAATTAGAAAACAATGTAATACTTTTAATTCTACACCATAAAACATTTAGATAATGAAGAAATAATGACAAAAGACAAATTTTGCGGTAAAGTAAGCTATCATTGGCATTTCAGCATTCTAACCCTAGTTTTTCTCGGCAGAATTAATCAACCAACTTTTTTGTACCCACTGTTAATGATGAGCCGACACCGAATATATTTAAAAATATTACTACTTGTTAATGCAGCATATTCACGACATTAGTTACTTAGTAATAAGTAAAAGTATTGCGACATGGTTCCAATAATAGCTGTAGTCTCTGTTGGAATATTTACTCCATGGTGCCAAGAGCATTTCAACGCAAATCTATTATTGCCGTCAGTTCACAATGTTTCATTTGCTAGCAATTGTTAAAGGATCAATATTTCTGCCAGATAATGTAACCTTCTAATTATGAGGTCATAACACAACATCACTGTAAACCGCTAAGTGTAGCTGTTATTGTAAGAATATGATACAATAAAATAGAATACTAAAAGTATTGTTTGTTAAATTGCACCTGGACCAATAAATCATGAATTAATCTAGCAGGTAATTCGGTTGTAGAGGTATGTTAAATCTGTGGATAATGTAGTAGGCTGCAACATTGGCATTTGATACTTTTATGTTACGTTTGTTATCTATTTTAAGTTGTAGATGTTTGTTATCCTTAAATAAACGAAAGGAAATAAGATAAGTAGTCGTTCCTTGGAGCAACTGCCTTACTTCAAGTCTTACCAAACGCAGCAAAGCGTATGTTAAATGCTGTTATTAATATTGAACTGCGTCTTATAAGACTAGAACCTGACCTCAGCATTTTAAGCAAACGACTAGGCTTGATTGTTTCGTAAATTCTTCGATAACTCCATTTCCAAGTAAACATAGGATGGTGCGCATAAACCCATAGATTACACCACCCCTACCTTCATTCTTAAACAAACATACACATCAGAAATTCATTCCATTACATCCGTAATCATGGAGAATCCAAATAAAATGCGTGTGAATAATATATATGGCAACACGTCACATCTTCCGTCCCATGTTTGTCAAATGTAAATATTACTTGAAATGTCTTCCATAAATGCGATATTTTCATTGAAGACGCTTATGAAATTATATTTTTATCTGTTATAAGTCGCTTCACGTATAATTTAGAATGTCGAGTAAATTCAGTGTATCAACGAATTTACAGCGTCTAGACACATTGGCAATGTAAAACTGTCACCTGTGTAGGGTGACCAGGTATTAAATATTTATCATTAGATATAGATTATTATTTTAAACTTAGAGTCACAGCCTTATGAATATAAGCCAGCATTGCACATGTAAGCATTTCATTGTACTTATAGATTACATTTACATTACATTACATTACATTGTATAGATACGTGGTTCTTCAAACGAATCAAACAGATGTGTTGCTGGGGAGTTTGTTCTGTCACTTTTTCTTCCCAGCAAAAGCACTAGGAAGTGGCGAAGGGTGGGCCGTTTTTGGGGGACTGTCTTTATGTATTTTTTTTGACGTTCAAAAAGTGCTGATTCTCAGCCTAGTTTGAATAAAGACTTTGATTTTGATTTTGATTTAAAAAAAAATGTTTCCCTTATTTTGCGAAAAGCAAGAAAATAGAATAAACAAACATACTAAAAGAACTTATAAAAGAAAACGCAATTACTGTTTTCTTTCTAAAGATTGTTTTGTGTAAGTAATAATTTTTCAGCAAAACGATTTCCTTCAGCTCTTGCTTGTTTGCTCTAGTCATTTACTGACTATGTTGGGTTTGGCTTCCAGTTTAACCGGTTGCAGCTAAATACCAGTGTGTGTACCATGGAGTGATTGCTTGTCTGACTTCCGGACACGATAGACTCAGACTACTAAAGTAGACAGACTAAGACTTTAGTAGTCTGAGTCTATCGTGTCATAGTAGTTTATTGATAACGGATTTTTACAAGTCAAATCAGATACAGTTTGAATATTTTGCTGATAAAAAAAATTAAAAAAAAATAGCTAAATAGGATTTAGCGGTTCTTACTACTCGTCAATTACTGTCAAAGATGACTGCCCGGTCTAACTGCTTAGCGTGCTTTCTAGGCACGCAAGAGTCTTGATGTGTAGGCACCGATTGGTCATCTATTCATGCACTGATCTAGACAAACGTAGAACCATTGATCAACCCGTGCGGCTGTTGTGGCTAAATAATTTAACCACAAGCTCCTCATTGCACCATGACATGAGAGAGATGTATGAGATTATAATATGAAAATGATAATTTATTTATTTATTTAGTTTATAAGAATGGCATAATGTTTAATAATTAATAATTTTTAAATTAAGCTATATCAACAAATTGTATATAATGATAGCATGTTAAATAAATTAAAACCTATCGCCTATACATTGCTGTGCCCTAGCTGGGTTCATTGTTTGGAAATATCATAATGTAACAACCTGTAAACAACATGAAATGCAATAAATGAATGATTATGATTATGAAATTATCAAGCATAAAAATAATAGAAAAAGAAAGCTTGGTAACCCTACTCCCCTACCTCCTGGTAAAGTACGTGTCATAAAAACTGGATTTTCTTGAGTTACGTTTTATTATCATAAATCGCTTGATTCATTCGCTGATATTATATTGCCTTTTGTTTCATACATATTTTTCAGATCAATTTGGTAAATGGAATGATTCCTTTGGGAATTAGCCTGTCTGGCTACCTGCAGTAACGTGTTATATCAGTTTCCTCGCGGTTTTTGAAGCAAGTAATAATTATACGATACGCATTTGGAGGTATGAGGAACACGATGTAAAGTTCTTCATCCACCATGAAAAAAGGAAGATCCTCCAACCAGACGGGTGTTGTGTCTGGTGGGCTAACTACTGGCCGACGACGGTTGTTGTCGGGAACTTGTAAACGTTCAAACTGCGCGGATAACTTTGATACCGCGATGTAGGATAGTTCGTATCTGGCGAGATAGATATCGCTACACGCACATGATTCTGAAAAGTCAGAAATGCCCTGCCTTGGGTTCAAACTCGAGACCTATGATGATATCCACCGGCCATACCACTGCTGTTGTAACACCCTTGCGGAAACAAAAACGTCTATGACGTCGCAAGAGACCAAATTACTCTTCAAACTCTATCTTTCCCAGCTAACCACATTTTCAAACAAAACTAACACAAAATACCTTTCCTTTTGTTAAAACAAAGCTCATAATTAACTGTCCAGTTAAAAAATGTGACTTACTCTACGATTACGCTCAGTAACTGGGTGGAAAATGAGTTTGCATACATTTTTCTGTCGTTCAAAGAGCTCGGCTGTAATATAATGAAAGAAGCAAATAAATACCAGTGCTGGTTGTATTTAGACGCCTAATTGCAACCCGCACACCACTCATCTAGTTAAGGGTAGGTAAGTAAACAGCTAAACAGCTTGTGTCAGCGAAAATCTAGGTGTGAAGTCTTTTACTAGATTTTTCAAATAATACCAACCTGGTGTAAAATATCTCTTTTCTTTCATACAAAAAGGTACAATCATTGATCTTTTTTTGACTGGCCTGTTGGTCTAGCAGTTAGTGGCCCTGACTGCTATGCTGCAGGTCGTGGGTTCGTTTCCCACCCAGGACAAATGTTTGTGTGATGAGAACGACCATTGGTTCTGTGTCTAGGTGTAATTTTATCTATAATAATGTATGTATTTAGAAATATATAAGTATGTTTATCCGCTGTTTAGTACCCATAACACAAGCTCTGCTTAGCTTAGGACTAGATGGCATTGTGTGAAAGTTGTGGAATATTTATTTATTTATTTGTATCTCCATGCTTGCTCAATTTGAATCTCTTCCTGAATTTGGATCGGCGATTTTACACTTATATCAACTATATACCTCCTACCTATTTACCTTTTCAAAAGTAATTTATTAAAATTAGACTAGCGATCAATGAAGACTTGATACATGATTCCATCCACATTCAGACATCAGTAAGCGAAGCTTAACCTATGTGACTAACATTATTTAGCCCTAAACCCCTGGTATTCAAAGCTGAAATAGGGTAGTATTTGTGACGGACATTTACAAATCAAATCAACTTACATTTGCAAATTACGGGCCTCACCATATTTTTACCTTGACGCATGTCTCTTTGTTTTCCTCAAGGCAAAACTCAAGGGGTATCAACCCACATAGATAATTTAGATCCCTTACCCCTGAACAAAGATACGGAACCGCACCAAATCAGATTGGTCAACTAACCCTTCGTAATTGGACAGAATCCTTTGTAAATTGACCTGATTGATTTGATAATCGTTGAGGTGGTCTCAAGGATACTACGCTTGAATAAAAAATGGCGCTCGGCCCACGGGTTCCGTATATTGCCGGAAGGTTTTATGAGAAATAACATACAAGGACTTTTGGTTCTCTTTTTTTATTAGTCGGCACGTGACAGTTTTTTACAAGTTAGTTGAGAATTGGAATTCCAAAAAGTTTGCTTTTTTGTAACATATTAAAGCAAATATCGGAGTTTTTGATCAATTTCAATAGACTAGCCAGGAAAAGCGTGTTTTAGTTGCGGAAGAATGGTGCGTGTAAACATATATTTTCCACCCCAAATCAAATAAAGGGAATATTGTTGTTTTGTCACCCCAAATCAAATAAAGGGAGTTTGGTTGGTTGATACCATGTGTTCTGTTTATATTAAAAAACATCCTTTGTTTTTTTTTTCAAAATTTACGAATTTGTGTTTGCTAAAACCATTCAAAAGTCATTGTTCCTAACTTACCCCAATGAGATTCTTACCTTGAATTAAATATAATTTTATTTGTATGTAATATTCATTAACCAAAACTGTTTATCAGAAAAATATGCAAGAAGCATAACAAAACACAACATCGCGCCTGTAATCCCCAAAGGGTTAGGCTGAGGTGTACCTGTAAAACACCCACATTTCACCAGTCATGTTTAAGTCTTAGGTAATAGGGGGCGAGCCTAATGCAATCAATCGGGCACAATACCAAATTCCAGATGGAAAAACTCACTAACACTTTTCCTGACCCAGGGATCAAACCTAGGACCTCATGCTGAGTAACAGCGCTTGCTAAATGATACAAGAAGTAATGTTTTAAATACACAGACAAACAAAACATTCCCAGTTCGTAACAAAAATTGATGTCAAAAAAAGGAATTCAATTCGTTGTGCAAACCTCCCCTTAAGTGTTGCGACATTGGTGCATATAAACAAGCTCTAACGCGGCCGCAGAACTCCAGCCCCTTAATTAAGTAGGAAATGCAAAACCTACAGTATTACAACGCTAACACATAATTATTGCAGCTATACATAAACCGTATCGCTGAAATAAGAGAGGGTTTATTTTTAATTTGTGCAGCTGACTGTAGACGGGTTTGTAATTACGCGACCGTGGTTTTTTTTTATTTGTGGTTATTAGTAGCCTGTCAAGTGTTGTAGTTAGAAAAGTGGTTGAGGATCTGTCTTGGGTTCGAGTTTTGGGTTGAGTAAATAATGTTTGTTTGTTTCACTTATTTTAACATGGAAGCACACATCTGAGAGAAGACAGTGATATTAAATAAAGATTACAAACTACAGACAATTAACCACACATAGACAAACACTCAGGCCGAGAACAACTACTTACATGCATTGTAAAAATCTGGAATCAAACCCATGACACGTAGCTCAGCAGCCAATTGCACAACCACTGCGCTAACCGTAACATCGATTATGCTACTATAGGCAATCTAGTAGTCAATAAAGTAATGTAATTTCAAGCAACAATACACACCACACAATATAAAATCAAAACATCTGGTTCAAAAGAAGACTTAAAATAACAGAAAATATCTGTAAGGTAAAATCATCATGATATTTTTGTTTGTCCGTAACGCGGTCAATCATATTATGAAAACAAACACGTGAAAGCTCGAGGCTTTATCCACGTGTATCTGTGTATTTTAAAATACTGGTAGCTATGTCCGGAAGGTCTGGTTGGTCCGGATATACGTCGATGGAATCAATAAAAGGATGGTAAAAGAATCCTACCTACGGTAAACATATACGTATAATATCTATTAACGAAAATACACACATATACTATACATATACATATATGTATATTGTGTACAGACGCCAGCACATCAATTACCCCAATGTGTCATATTTTTCCAACTGAATATGAACCATATTCTGTTTGACATTAAGTTGAAAGATGATCAAAGAAATTTGACACATTGGAGTAACTTGATGTGCTGGCGTCTGTAC
Organism: Euplexia lucipara; assembly: GCA_921972225.1. Lineage (NCBI taxonomy): Eukaryota > Metazoa > Arthropoda > Insecta > Lepidoptera > Noctuidae > Euplexia > Euplexia lucipara. The sequence continues at coordinate 20,361,637 of OV179156.1, forward strand.
ATAAGTAAGTACCTAAAAATTTAACAAACAAAAATAAAACTAAAACAATTATAGGACATCAAAAAATTTATCCGCATCGGGAAAAGACTGGCCGCATTACCATGTTGTATGGCAATGCTGATTCCCTGACTGAAATAAAGGCCAGCCTTTTGGTCATATGAAGAGTCGACCAGACGCTTGGCGATGTTCCGGAAATCTAGATGGGCACTCGGACCCCATGGCTCGAGTGTTTCAATCCCAAACGGTTCAAATTTATAACTTCCAATAAGTTTGTTACTTTGATTTTGAATTTATATTTTCGCCATTTGAGGTTTTCAGCACCTGCAGTGATACAACCGCCAAGAATGAATCATCATTCAGCTATTATTTTAAACAAATTGTATTATTTTAAACTTTAAAATGTAATGCGTAATAATAGTTGCTTGCATCACAATTACCAGTCAATTTCTATACGCGAAGACTTGTAATTGGCTTCCTGTCGACTATAGTTTCGTTTTTTAATAAATAAAGAAATGAATGCCTTTCTTACAAGTTTGCCTCACAAATTTATTTAACAAAAAAAATAAAGTGACTTCCTAAAAAAACACTAACAGGTGTAAATTGACTCTAGTTTCGGAAGTTTCGAAGGTTTCGGTTTCGGCTTTGGTGCATTTGTTTCATTCGATATGGCGACATAAACTCAAATCGGTTGACTGGTAAATAATACCTCTGGCATTATGAGTCAATCTACCTCTGTACCAGCACATCAAGCGGCCCCACTATGTCAAATTTCGTCGACAGTTTTTCGACTTTAACACAAGCACAAGTTCATGTTCAGTTGGGGAAAAATGACAGTTTAGGGTAGCTTTATGTGCTGGCGTCTGTACATGAGTTTGCTTTAAGTATAAAATAAATAAACAAACTCTGACTCCAGTTCAGTCACTAAACCTCACTAAATGAATAAGAAGAAGTATTAATAAAGGTTCTCTCTTAACCCCTAATTAGGATTAGGTACTATCCTAATTAACGGGTGTTAATTGTATCTTAAAACTGATTTGATGTGTGTCAATGGTGACAACTCTGAAGTCACTGTCACAGTGACAGCTGTCAAAACACTGCCCCCTATGACAGCTGTCAAGATATAATGTCTCAATGAGAGCTGTTAAACGTTAATTTCGTTCCAGTCCTACAATTATTTAGTTCGTAAGAAACATTTCACCGCAATAAGTATTAACGTCTAGATTAAATTAGTTCATTCTTTTGTGCTAAATCCTTGATCTAGTATCGAATAATATCCAACTAAGCCGCTGTGTTGAGCTTTATTTATTGGTTTAATTAAAGCATTCTAGGAGTCAAGTTACTACCGTGTTGGATAGTTTGCTTGTTTTTTGTGAAAATGGTAAAAAACTTAACGTTTTTTCTTGAAAAACTTGGTTTGAGCAAATTGGGTATGCGTACAACATCAGAACTGGAACAGAAATTGGAAGGGTTATTTTACAATATTTCTTTGAAATTCTGAACTGAAAACAGTTGTGACTGTTAAATAAAACTAGGACATGATGGTTCTATTTTGAAAATCTTTTGACCGATTAGTGGGTAGTTTTTTAGTAAAAACATGAGTGCTATTTGACTTTTTTACAAATTATTTCTTTAAGGGAAGGTTCGTATCTGACGGAACATGCGTCGCGTATTATCGGTCGCGTAACGCCAGAACAGACAAATATATAGAATACTTGACGGTTCACACTCAACAGATGATGCATTAGTGCGTCGAGGTACATTGTCGCAAACGCTCGGCGCATGTTCCATCAGATATGAACCTTCCCTAAGGCTGTACACGTCCAATAATCGGTGTTTTTTATAGTTGGAAAATACAACGTATGTACGAACGTAAATTCAGTAAAAGTCACACGTTGTAAACTTGAGTGAAGTGAGCTGTCAATTTCTAAGCACTAGATTAGTATGGAATGACAGCTCAATTCACTTTCATTTCACCTATATTTTCACTTGGTGATTTTTACACAATAGTGCAACGCACACGATCTGCAAGAAGTCGGTCTGAAATAAAATGGCGCACTCACCAATGGGATTGTAATAGATCGGAGCTAAGAAAAAAAAATAGTCTGACGTAGACAGCCTTATATCGTACAACATACGAGCGACATGTTGCCAGAGGTAACTGCAACCGACGACATGCCGTGGCCGTTGACATTCCAACTTCAAAATTCAGCGGCTGCTGCCGTCAGCTCCCTTAGTATAGGAGTCAGTTGGGCTGCCGTCAAAGCGTATCGACGGCAGCAGTTGAATAGTACGGACTGGCTTGTTTCCAAGAAAGTCAACGTTCAGTATACACGAGCAGAATGTTGCAAACGGCAGAGTCAACTGCTGCCGTCGATACGCTTTGACGGCAGCGGTTAACTCTGCCGTTTGCAACATTCTGCTCGTGTATAAGAGCTTGTAATTGGAAATTTGTAGCACCTACTAAGTATTTCTTTCATAAACCGCTGTCGTAAAATAATTACATTTTTTCTTTTTTCTTCAGTTGCACGTCAAAAAAACAGAAACCCAACAATAAACTTAATTCGACATCAAACACAAACGCAACAGCGAAAAATTAAAAATAGAACGACATTTTCTATTTCAAACGACGTCGAAATCACGCCGCCTTAATGAAGTAATTATAAAAATGACCCGCAACTGAAAGCCACATGGTTTTGAATTAAAAAGCAATGGAAATACGAAGAAATCAAAGAATAGTACGGACTGGCTAAGTCCAAGAAAGTAAACGTTTGTTGCATGTTATACATTTAAGGTGGAATCGCCAGATCGTAGCCCGTGAAATTCAAATTTTCTTGTGTTTTATGCAATTTGTCGTTCAGTCATTTCACAGGCTACTCTAGCACGTCCACTTTAAAAAATATTAATACGTTAGTAGCGACATCTTTCTCGCCACATAAGAACTAACGACTAACATCCTACATCGCGATGTTAAAGTTATCCGCGCGATTAAACGTATGCAAGATGTGTAGCCACCAGAAACAATACCCTGAATAGAATTTTACACCCTGGTCCACATACTCTATTTAATTTGCGACATCCCAAGATAAGACTAAAAAAAAAATCAAAGATTAAGACATCCATGGGGTACCAACTAAGAATAATGAAGGCGATTTAATTTAGCCATGGAACCCGCTAAAAGTCTTCAAAGGGCAATAATAATTAGCCCTTTGTCTGATTTGGGGATTAAGTTTCATCTTTGCTCGTAAATCATTGATGATAAAGCCCTTTTACCGCTGTTATGATTAGTTACTTAGGAGATTAAGAGATGGGCCACATTTTGGTTGCGTAATTTTCAACGGGAAGTTATTTTTGACCCCTTTTATAGCGCGGAAGTCGGAACTTTATTAAGGAATTGTGTTGGCTGCATTGTTTGACGGTACGGATAGCGCAGCGGTTCAGCAATTGACCGCTGCGATGCGTAACTCTGGCTCGATTCCCGCTCGGATCAAATGTGTGACCTTCAGGTAGTTGTTTCTGGGTATAGTTGTTTATGTATGTGCGTTTAAACGCATCCAAGATACAGGAGAAACATATTTAGGAAAAAAAATCTTTTATTTTAGATTACCTTTATGTACAAAAACCTAATACTTCTGCAAAACTGTAAAGCAGTTTGTTGGCAGAAGAAACTCTCATTTAGAATTTTAAATAGGTACCTATTTATTAACTTGCCAATTATTACTAAACACAAGCATTTTATGACGTTATATTTAAGTCAGCGTGTTGCAGTTAGATTAATAACCTCAAGACTAGCTCTTAGCCTTCCTCTGGTTGGAGGATATCCATAACACTGTCTTGTTGGTTCTGTGGTCGCAAGCGCTACTGCAGAGCATGAGGTTCCGGTTTCGATTCCCGGATCGGGCAAAGCATAATTGAGTTTTTCCTTTTGGAATTTTTCAGTAGCAGCCCGGAGCCTGGATTTGTATCCGATTGATGGCAATAGGCTCGCCCCCTATTACATGGGACTTAAACATAACTGGCGAAAAGTGGGTGCTCTGCCTAGACCTTCTGGGATTACAAGCGTGATGTTATTTTACAATTTTCCATTCCAAACTTAAAAAAGGGTTCATATAGGTAACATGCGCCATAACTTATTCAACAAATGACTCAAATACATCCTACTTCAGGATTCAAAAGAAGCGATAAATGAAGTAGATAATACATTGTCCTAACTTACTTTCTTTAACCAATTTTTTACGCATCTGTCACTCAAAGTCGAGTGATGATACATTGCCTATTATAATGTAAATTTTTGCCACACAGTAACGCCTTGGAAGCGCAATCCATCATATAATGTGTTTTGCACACGTAATTACTTAGCCACACATTAGTATCTAATGCGGTAGGTTTATGGGGCTTGTGGCTAAATAATAACGTACACAATAACATATACACAATACATATTAAGTATGCACCCCTATTTTTTAATTAGTACAAGAAAAAATTGGGCTGTATCCGTACCTGTAAGAGCTGGTTCACATTGGTTCGGACCGACAGTTTTACCGTCGATCGGGTTATATCGAGGGTCGCCCTAATGTGAACGGCGCTACTGACATACGTACGCCAATATGGATCCGACACGTTTGTCGGGCCGGTAAAACTGTCGGTCCGACCTAATGTGAACCAGCTCTTACTGATTATATTTGCGTAATCAAAAGTAAAAAAAAACGAAGTTTCATTTTTAAATATGGCCACTATTTAGTTATACTTAAATAACGAAAACAGACCAATCTCGCAAGCATAGCTTAACTTCAACTCGTACGATTTTTTTTATTTTAGTACTAATGAAGTATTTTGAAATCGATACTTGTATAAGAATTCGCACTATTGGTATTCCGTGCTTCTTCCTTCCAGCAGTATGGAAGGCATTAGACATTCAAAATCAAGTTTTTCTTGAAAACTTTCAAACTTTTGCTACATCTTCAGGAAGTGGAACCGCGACTATGTGAATTCTAAGAGCCGCACAACTTTTCACGTGGGTTCGTTAAAACAAACTTTACTTCAGAATTCAACTATATCTATGAATCACTTCTGTGACTGTATTTTTTATTTTACAGCAAGTTCTGCAATTTCTTGCAATTGCATTGTACTAGTTTTTTACTAAATTGTAGCGACATCTATCTCGCCACATACGAACTATCCTACATCGCGCTATCAAAGTTATCTGCGCAGTTTGAACGTATACAAGTTCCCGACAACAAGCGTCGTCGGGCAGTAGTTAGCCCACCAGACACAACACCCGTCTGGTCGGAGGATCCTCCCTATTCTATGGTGAATGAGGAACTTTACACCCTGTTCCTCATACCTCCAAAAAATAATCAACATCAGTAATGCAATCAAAATCCAATTTGAAAGCTGCTTGGATTGTAACCCCACAATTCATAGGGGTTCCCTGCCAGGTTGCCTGTTGGTCAAGTGGTTGCTGGCCCTGCTTGCTATGCCGAAAGTCGTGGGTTCGATTTCCATCCAAGACAAAATGTTTGTATGATGAGCATAATTGTTTGTTCTGTGTCATTTCATTTGGAACTTCTCCGTAGCAGACCGTTTTTATAATGAGAAACATGTACTTGAAGTTTATACATACGAGCATTAGATAAAATTTGCCAATCTGTCTTAAGCAGGCAATGCGGCGAATAAGGCTCGTACTATCATTGTATAAGAGGAGGCGTTTGTCCTGTAGTAGAACAGTTACAGGCTAGTATTATTTATTTTATAACTACCTTGCCCAATTCTTTTACGGTCAGTGTTCTTCTTGCAAAAATCTTTAACAGCCATTGTTTCAGTAGTAACTCCTTCAAAGGTAATTCCTACAGTACATTAACCAATTTCCACGAAAACATCTATCGTTTATTCAGTTTTCCCTACTTTTAAAACATATTTTTTCTTTTGTAAAATGTTGGGCACTTTATTAAAAAAATTTAGACTTATTGGATAACAGTTTAGTTTTTTGATGGGAGACACGGATATCTAATAGGGATACACATAGCTGGTGTATATTTCGGAATTTCCTTATTTTGGCATCATTATGTACTTGAAATAGTGCTTTGTTTTAACGTGTAAATATACAAAGTTGAAATATTGTTATAATATTTTTATTTTTTAAAGATACTTAATACATCCGTAGCTAATTAAATATCTAAACTATAATAAAATACAAAGGACGATCCTTCCCAACCTCAACAATAAACTATAAAATATGACGTCAAAATTTGACGCAGACGACTGGTAAAGATTTTAAATGAATGGTGGCATCAACACTTTGTATGGGCCCTAGACAGCTCTTGAGTTTCATGTAAAACAAATAATGTTTTTCAACCAATTCCAACATTATCTTTTCTGCCAACAGTTGCCTCAATTTCATACTTCTTTTTGGTCAACCCAACTCCAAAGTCGTGAAGAAAGTTACGGAAAACAAATCAAATATTCCACAAAATCCAGATACTTCCAGAATGTTCATATAATACTATTCCATCGATTTACAAAGACAATGTATGCTAACCGCTGTTTGCTAACTCGTTATAACGAACAGATCTTGAATTCATAATTGTTACAACGGAGGGTCCAATTTCCGTCCGTATTTGTTGTTCAATTTGGGTACCCTGTTTGTATATATGAGTAAAGAGATATAATCAATAGTCCAATATTGTTTGGCTTTCTACAATTTCGATCTAATTAGTATTTGGAGGCCTCTAAAGACTGGAAAGGCTTTTGCTGCTTTTGTTCTATTAGCTACCAAATAATAATTATGCTCTTGGAATTTTGCAACAATATTGGGTGACTGGTAATTAGTGACCGATACTTAAACACGTGATTGTACTCATGAATACGAATAACTTTCCCAAAGAAACTTTTTTTTTACTCATTAACTTTCAATTTATTCAATTACGTCAGTACTGCACAACAGGTGCGGTGGGGGTGGCGGGAGAGCGTGTGACGCTACTACCAGTAGATTTTGCCCTTCCCGAGGTCAGACTCTCAGCTGATCAATCACAAGCGCGCGCGCGGAAATTTCAAACAGCTTTTTTGTTGTTTTATTGTGTTACAAGTTATTGTGTATAAAAAAAAGTTTCTTTTGGGAAAGTTTATTGAAATCATGAATACAATCACGTGTTTAAGTATCGGTCACTAATTACCAGTCACCCTATAATAATATAATCTTTTTATTCGTACGTACGGTCAGTGCTCTGCATTACCTGATTCATCTTACAAAAAAATAAGGGGAAGAAGGGTTAGGCAACGCTGATCAATGACTGTACCTAAATACATAAACTCATGCCCTTTTCCCAAGGTGATAGGCAGAAATAACAGAGCGCCACCTGCTACAACTCTTGCATGCTTCTTTTGCTAAGTTTGTATTCATACATTTTGTGATACACAGTTACACACACGCCGGTTGCGAGTACTACGCACCTGACCTTCCTGAAGAACCTCACCAATAAGGTCTATATTATGAATTTCTAGGGTTTCCGGCGATTCTACTTACATCTGCCTTATCCTTACGCCTCCTTTCCCTTTTTTTAAGGCTTTCACTGAGTTACCTCCTATAGGCAGTTAATTAGACAATAAGCTAAAATAAAAGTTCTTCTGGAACAAAAGCAAAGACTAGACCTATCTTTAATCAAAATTTAGACAAAAGGGGCCAGGTGAAAAAAAAACCTAAGTACGAGTCGAATTCACACACCATAGGTTCCGTTACTTAGGACCAAATTAGTGATACAGCGATTGTAAATCAAAATCTAAATTCGTTTATTCAGATTATTCTGAGCGTCAACATTTTTTTGGACTGAAAAAATTACGAAGGCCGTTCTCCCAAATCGCTCGCCGTCACCACCTCTTATTGTTTAGTTGGGAAGAGGAAGTGGTGCAACAAGCAAGCAAAATCGATTTATTGTATGGTGGCTTGGGTTTTGTAAGCGTCAGGATTCCTGTACCAATAGACCAATAGACATCCCGACGTCTGACCACTTTCTTTACCTACATGTTTTTTCGCTGTCAGTCGACGTACTAAATATTTGAAGTTAGGTATCAAATAGTAGCAAAAAAGTAGTAAATTTTGGTGTTCTCTAAACATCAAATATCTCTATTGGTCCAAGGGTCCTGACGCTTACTGGTTTTTGAATTTGAATACCTACGTATATGTTTTGTTTTTCTTTGTTATAACAGCAGTAATGTAGAACACAGTCTGTGGAAGTTTTTCTTTTGAAGTTCATTAAATACAGCCCGCTGACAGACAGTCGTATAGATGATTGTTTAGAGGAGGCTCAGTAGATAACAGAGTCCCGTTGGTACTTTTTGCTTACGGAACCCTATAAATAAGTCTAGATAGGTTAGACCACCCTTTTAGCTGGGCAGACTAAAACAGGTGCAAACGACATGGGTCTACCGCACTTCAGCAACCAATTGTTTTTAAAACATCATCTATATCTTGCAGTTTACATAGACCTTATGACTTAGGACTTATGGAAGAGTTTGCTGTGCTTTCAACAAAACAAAATGGCCGTCTCCCTATCTTTATAAAGGTCATTGAGAATTAAGTTGACACGGGACGGAGTATTGTATTGAAATAATAATAAATGCTTTTATCTTTCTACATGAGATGTTGAACATAATTAGGTTTTTTGAAAAGTCGAAAAAGGTAGGTAAAAGATTTGAAATCCTTCACCTTTGTTCTAAAAATATCAGGAATGACGGATTTTACGGAATTCGGGTATTACGTAAAAGTCCTTTTTTTTATAAAAGGGCTTTTGTTTTATGACTGGAGTTGGTACAGTTCAAGTTTTTGTTCCACAAAGTTTCCTCGGGGGACATGCGGTAAAAACAGTGACACTTTTCCAATAATACGGGGTATTATCGGTGCAATATACTCAAATTGGGTAAGGATATACAATGGATGGATATGTGTAAGATAATTGTGACCAAGAATGAGGTCATTATTGAGAAATTACCCTAATCTAGATAACGCCTGAGGTTAAGTCCTCCTTTGTACGGTTATTTTTATTTCGATGAAGTATTAAGTAAAAAAAAACTGGGAAATACAACTAAAGGGTAGTTGGACTTTAAGTTTATTCGGCAATAGCCCAACGGTTAAGGCATTGGCTTGGCGATCAAGATGCTCCACCCCGACTTAAGCCTAAGGCATATTTAGCTTAAGTAGTTGGAGCAGTTAACAAGACTATTAGTATTCTTTTAATCTACATTACTAAAAAAAGACTGGTGTCAGTCTTTCGGGGTACTGACTACTCGTAACGTCTACGACAGTCAAAGTTCTACAAATGACAGCCGGGATTAACGGCATAACGTGCTTGCTTAAGCACGGATGAACCGATCTCCGGCATCTAGAATAATTTTTAAATTTTAAGTAACTTTTCAGTTTGACGTTCAAAAGTGTCTTTTAATGGTCTTATTAAAATAAATTATTTCACTTTGCCTTTTTAATGATTGTTTTTATTGTGTTTTTATTTGCAATGGATGTTTATCTTTCTCTTATAATTTCTACCGGTGACAGCGGAGAAATAAAAAATCTCATTCCCACGTTCCTTTCCTCCTAGTTTTTAAACTAAAGTAAAAAATTCAAACTGTGGAAAAGTCTGTAAGTTACAAAATATTAAATCTTCTTTGAGCACCAACAAGACTATACAGCAGAACAACACTAAAAGGCAATAGAAACTATGTGTTTACTTGATAAGGTGCTACTCTACTTATAGAGCTGCTATAAATATTTCAGGAGAGATTACTTCCCTGCGACCGTCTTGTTTGTTATGTAGTTTCAAGTCACAGCTGAGCATCATGTCCTGTGTTCTTCCCAGGTCGAGAAAAGTGTTGTTCTACATCATTGAATCACAGCCGAGAACCTTATCACCAAAATTTTGGAAAACATTGCAAAATTAGAAATAGAAGATCTTGAATCCCCTGGAGACGCTTATCAAGCGCACGGAGAATTTAACCCCCTCAGGGTTAATCACAGAATAGGTGATATATTGTATGATCCTAACAAGAAAGGATACAAGACGTGGCCTACCGACAAAATCAAGGCTTCGGATCCCCTCAAAATAAAGTGATATACGAGTATGAATAAATAGTAATAAGCAAATCAAAATTAAAATGCATCACTAACATAAACTGTAAGAATACTGCGTAAATAAAACACGTAATCTGTTTGTATAGTCTCACATATTACGAATAAATAGAGCACAGCAAACATAGATTCATTAGGACATAAGTTAGCTGACCCACCTCTGTACGGCCCACCGGCCACAGAGACATATTGTAAAACACAAAGTAGGCAATTAAATGTTATTCTGATTCTGATTATGATTCTGAATCACAGGGTAACATGATACCTTTTTTAAAGGTAACTGGTAGTCAGACTTTTACTACCAGTAACGACTGTCAAAGAGCTACAAATGACTGTGTACTTTCTGAAACACAGAGGGGTCTTAATATGGAAGTAATGGTCGCACAACCAATCCAGTTTCAGTTAGGTGTATTGTGTTACCAAGTAACTGCAATGTCGTGGTTGGACATACAGTCGCTTCATGTAAAACACTGGCAATTAGAAGCATTTGCTTAAAACTGGAATCCGACACCAACATATTTAGGAAAAGGTCAGACAGATAATGATGTTGGCCCAACCAAAGACTGACCTGCAGGCCTAGCCATATAACAAATTCTATTTCTACTATCGTGATCGATAAGGCGACAATAGAAAGAAAATGGCGTTCCTATATGGAATCAGCTGCTTGTCAACTGTCAAGTGTATTTCATTTTCAGCCATATTACAAATTCTACTCGTTAACACTTGACAGTTGACAACAACAGCCCCCCTAGCCAAGTTACAAACGATTCGTATCTATTCTCTTTCTACAATCGAGAACGCCTCAAATCCCTTTGTTTTGACCACGTGACTTATCACCTTTCGCTAAGTCACGTGGTCAAAACAAAGGGATTTGAGGCGTTCTCGATTGTAGAAAGAGAATAGATACGAATCGTTTGTAACTTGGCTAGGGGGGCTGATTCCATATACGCCATTTTCTTTCTATTGTCACAATAGGATAGAAATAGAATTTGTATTTGCCTGCTTGATTCAGTCGACCCCTACGGCTATTATTTAGACATAAGTCCAAAACCACCTACCCATAACCATTTTGAATGTTCGTTTCGTTTTTCAATAAAAACTCTTTCATTCCTATATACAGACGCCAGCACGTCAAGTTACCCCAATGTGTCAAATTTTTTTTGATAGTTTTTTAACTTTATGTCAAACAGTATAAGGTTCATATTCAATTGGGAAAATTTGACACATTGGGGTAACTTGATGTGCTGGCGTCTGTACAATCGAAATTGGTTTACACCCTTTATAAAATAGAAATAAACATTCATAATCCAATACGATTGGTATACTAAAAACGAGACCAATAAATTGTTCGCGTCGCTCATTCTTCGCATATCTTTCAATGCACGACGGGACCCCAGACAAGCGTAACTTTAGCGACATTTTAATATTTCCCAACTCACAACTTGTGGGTAAAAGATATTAAAAATTCCGTCCCACCTCTATTTCTTTGCGGACTATGCGAGATGGGCATGTCGGCTCAAATTATGAATGAAACTTGTTTCAGTAACAAAATACTTGTTGAGGTTTTTAGGAATAAAGAAAAAAAAAGAAAGAAAACTATTTATTGGGACGGACAGAAAATATAAACATTTAAAATAAAAAAATATAATAAAATATGGATTGGAACTCATTCCAATTCATATCTTTTTTTGAGAATTGGAAAGATAGATCTGCCTACCGCAATGCTTGTGAAAATATGTTACGTGTTGTGATGGTTAATTCAGGCTTTGTTTCTTATTTACGCCATTTTTCAAATCCGGGTAAGTACCTAAGTGACTTACATTATTAAAAAATCATACTTATTATAATTGTATATCGTAGTGTGTTAGCTAATTTAGCAAATAATCATTATTATAATTGAAACTGATTGATTTATAATGTGAACTAATTATGCTATATAAGTTCAAGTTCTTCTAACTTATCACACTGACGTGTTACTGAGGACTCTTTTTAACTTTAATTGAAAGAAATCAAAATTGCAGAAAAAAAATAGTATTAGAATTTGTCTAAATACTATTTTTGTTTTCAGAAATTTTGATTTCTTTTTACTCATAAAACTTCTTCATAAAAGTGTGTTTTGTATGGCACCAATATAATAAATGTATAATTTCATATATAATAAAGTTCCCGAGAATTTAAAAAATATGAATAACACAGTTCATTTAAAAAATGATTTGAAGAAGCTACTAAAAAAATGTTACTACTGCGTTAAAGATTTTTTAAATGATACTTTATCATTTTGTTGTTTTATATGTACCTATTTTAATTTTGTTGTTTCTTTTTTTTCCTCAAAAGTTTTATATTTTAAATGTCTGTATTTTTTTCTTTTTTTTTGTACGCCAAATATGGCAAAAAATGTTGAAACTTACCAGTTTTCACATATCCATCCACATTTGCATTTATATGTATATCTTTATCTCAACATGACAAACAAAAAAAAACAATTAGCAAAATAACGACAAAAAAACATGATTTTACAATGTGAAAGTTTTTTTCTAATTAGGATGATTTATTTGAATATTCCGTTCTAAATTAACTGGTTACATACATACCTAAAAATAATAAAAAATAATGAAACGGAAAATAAAAAAGGGGACAATAGCATAATAATTGCTATTTACACTCAGCACAATGCTACAGCTCACGTGCGAAACAAGACAAAAGAATTAAACATGTTTCACCAACCTTGTAACCAACCAACCAATCAAAAACTCTATCAGTACCTATAGTCTTTCGGATTATAAACCGAAACACCTTGATAACTAAAGTCACAACGTTTACACAACCGTCTGAAATTTCCCAGGATCAACCCCTTAGCTGAGCCATTTACATAAATATTGCACGAGACTAAGACTTGAATAGGTATTTAATTCTCATTCAGGCTGCAGCTTGGACCTTTAAAACCAACGTAACTTTCCGTTCTATAACCACTACTCTAAGACACGTGTTCTTTATCTCTACAGCAGTAAAGACTTAAATGGCTGAGAAAATTTTCGGAGGTCCGAAAATCTTACTTTGTCGACTTTCACGCAACTATCCTTAATTTGCAATTGTGTTTCGGCTGCTGTGTCAAAATACCCTTTATTGCTGAAGGCAGAAGGTAAAAATTAAGGGCGTGCCGTTTGCGGAACTGTAAGGTTATCTTGGTGGACTTATTGTACGAGGAAGACGAACACAAATAGCGAATGCTGATAGTGTGGTAAAGCAAGATTGCAACGCGCTTGGGTCAAGTTTATTTTGAATCAATTTACATATTGGATCGGAAGGGATTGCTTAATAGTATTGGTCCTAAATTCTTGAATAATAGAACTGAATTGGGTGTTCTACCTCGGCGATTATACTGCGTACATCAAAAAACTGGAATAACTTGCTTGCTGCGGTCTTCCCGTCCGATTATAATTAACGGTGAAGAAAGACATTGTGAGGAAACCGGCATGCCTGAGAGGTATTTCTCGAGGGCATGTGCTGCCTATTTATTTTATTTTATTTATTTTTATTTTATCAGGAAAACAAACAGTATTAACAATGAACAAATACAACAAATTATGCAACTATTAACCATATAATGAACTATGATGAGCTTGATCTATACATATAATAAGACTGTAAAAAAACTGTGTCTGTACATTGAATATATTTAAAAAATAATAATTGAGGGGGGTTTAGAAACAGTAATAGAGCACGAATCCAAAAAAAAAAGTCTGTCTGTTTGTCTGTTTGTCTGTTTGTCTGTTTGTCTGTTTGTCTGTTTGTTTGCACACGCTAATCTTCGGAACTACTAGACGGATTTGAATGATTTTTTTTTTGTTGTATAGATATTTAGTCTGGGCAACACATAGGCTATAATTTATCTTGGAAACTGGAACACCTGATGCAGAACCGCAACAGACCAGCTGAACTATAGGAGATACAAAAATGGTACTATAGCAAAAATTGTTCCACGTGATGAGCATTTTTTGCAGAGAGAATAAATTTGAAGATCCGGAACACCTGATGCAGAACCGCAACAGACCAGCTAAACTATAGGAGATACAAAAATGGTACCATAGCAAAAATTGTTCCACGTGATGAGCATTTTTTGCTGAGAAAATAAATTTGAAGATCCGGAACACCTGATGCAGAACCGCAACAGACCAGCTAAACTATAGGAGATACAAAAATGGTACCATAGCAAAAATTGTTCCACGTGATGAGCATTTTCTGCTGAGACAATAAATTTGAAGATCCGGAACACCTGATGTGGAACTTCAAGTGCCCAGCTAAACTATAACATATATAGGAATGACGTCTTAGCAAGAGTTGTTCAGCCTTATGAGCACTCGCTGTCGACGTATAAATATCGAAGATCTGGAACACCTGTTGTGGAACTCCAAGAGCCCAGCTACACCATAACTCACATAGGAATGACATCTTAGCAAAAGTTGTTCGGTCTGATAGGCATTTCCTGTTGACTTATAAAAATCGAAGATCAGATACATTTGATATAGAAATTAAAGCTATCACTAATTTCATTGCATATTTATAAAATAACATAAGTAACTCCACGCGGTGAAGGCGGGAACAGTTCAGGGCTGATTTTCGATGACGATGGTATATCATTGAAAATTAGACTCTACTGGCCAAAACTTCCATTTTTTTTTATCGTATAAATATGCCTTCGGGCTTATGTTATTTGAGTGTTTAATTTCCTTTTCTATTTATCTTTGTTACATGGTTGCCTACCCGGTAACGCTGAGGAGCAGCCACTTAGATTTTAATTGATCAGGTATCATCACAATAAAACTATAACCATACCTAGAAAGAGGTCAAATCTTTCTCAATGTTCCAAAAGTGCTAAATGATTAAAGATCATAAGATCCCAACAATCTACCGAAGAGCGTTAGGAGGGACTTGATGCTGTTCGACAACATGAGGTTGCAACTCGCTCCGTGGAAACTTCTTGGGATCGCGAAGCACGCCTGCATTCTCAGCGTATTTACGCATCTACCAGGTATCCAGGTCTCTAGACACCAGTGAAGAATATATGACTGACCGCTGATCATGAACATCATGCACTGTCTCGCGAGTTGGAGACGTTCACGGAAAAAGCATGACGCTTGAGTTTTCAGCGTAAATACGCATCTACTCTAGAGATAAGTGGGGGAAGGAGATGCGCGACTGTCCGCTGAGCGTGAACGTCACGCAACATATAGGCTATAATTTATTTTGGAAAATGGAACACCTAAAGTAAAAGAGATATAAAAATGGTGCCATTGCTAAAACTATTCCGCGTGAAGAGTGTTTTCTGCTGTGAAACTAAATTTGAAGATCTGGAGCACCTGTAGTTGAACTCTAAAGCCCAGCGACAATACAGCATATACATAATAAAAATGGCGTCTTAGCAAAAGTTGTTAAGTCTGATGGCATTTCCTGTTGACCAACAAAAATAAAAAATCTGGAACGTCTTGGATCGTCTCGCGCATTCCATTGTTTTGCCGTCCCCGGGCTTTTACAATTCGACGTCAGACGTTTCAGATCTTCGATTTTGACGACCCCGTTGTCGCTGGCATAAGCAACAGGATCCGCGTACGAAGTCGCGGGCAGAAGCTAGTAGAGAATAAAATAAAAAAGAAAGGCAATTGCAATGACAGCATGTGTAAAAATAATACTTACACAATCACAACAGTACGTCATTAAAAAAAAATAAAAAAAAACAGTTATTGAACCAATTTGAACCAATGCTTAGTAAGTATTCGATTGAATACCTGCGGCTTTTAGTAAAACAAGTCAAGTTCAGAAAAGTCAACCAAATTATTGTAGGAGTTTGCGCATCTAACAAAGAACGAATTCTGTCTGTAATTTGTGTAGCAGCGGGGCACCAGTGATCATTACTATGGACTGTCACCGAAGATTCGGTGACAGTCCATAGTAATGATCACTGGGCACAGTCAAGTGGTCCTCGATTAACTGTCTAACAGCTAGATACAAATTGGCTATCATCAGAGCGCATCTAGAATGGCATCGTGCGCCATTACAGAGGTTTCTTACCTAAAGTTTTCCGTTTGTAATACTTGGATGGTCACCCATCCAAGCAATCTTTTACTTTTTTTTTTTCTTCGTCTTCTTCTTGTATTCTGCAGTAATTTGGTTGTGGTCAGATTAATTTTGTAATTTGATTATGTAAATTTTATGGAAAAGTGAACGTACAGACGCCAGCACGTCAAGTTACCCCAATGTATCAAATTTCTATGATCGTTTCTCAACTTTATGTCAAACAGCATAAGGTTCATATTTAATTGGGAAAATTTGACACATTGGGGTAACTTGATGTGCTGGCGTCTGTACATACGTTAATATTGAGTGTATCGTGGGAGCTACGTCTGCCAACAAACTGCTCTGTAGTTTGGCAGAAGTAAAATTGTAATGTGATTGCCTTAATTTACAAATAAACACTTTTTCACTTTTTTTTTTTCAACCACGGACCAACCTCATCAAGCCAAGCTTAACCAGTGGACCCGTGAGATTATAATTAACAAGCTGTATGGCCCACATGTAACGACTAGGTATATATATAAATTTTATCTGGGATCAATGGCTTAACGTGGTCTCTGAGACACGAAGCCTACGGAAAGCCTCGGCAAGCGCTATAGGTTTACCTTCGTTCGACCCTTCATATGCTTCATATGTCATAAATGGTTACCCATCTATGGGCTATGCTTGGCAAGCGTAGCTTTACCTTCAATCGACCCGTGCAACTGTAGTTATTAAGCCACAAGCCTCCCATGCAAGTGTGTATACATAAAAGCAAAATGTGGTGGCCATTGTACCTAGAAATGGAATTTGCAAGGAGCAAGTAACCCATAAAATCCAATGTAAAGCCAGACCACAGCACGGGCGCAAGCTAGCCTGCATATTCCAATATACAATGTTACATAAGAAGCAGATCGTTTGGTAATATCATTACGTACAGAAGATTCCACGGCAAAATTACTATTTACCATTTACAAAAGCATTAGACAGAAGTTAAGGAAGGTTATTTTTAACCCCCGACTCAAAAAAGGGGCGTAATTTAATGTCACGTCGGGGTACCGCTAAAATAAGCACATACCCACTAGGAAGATTTCTTACTTAAGGGGTACTCGAGCGAGACATAAAATCACATGTCTCAACGATAGAAAAGTGTTATTTTTAACTTTTTAATTGTGACCTTTACTTTTTGGCGTTGGGGATTTTTTTAGGGTTTTGAATACACATTTTGTAACGAAAGTACAATAAGCATGTTACAATTACGATAGACGCCTAATTCATTATATTTTTTACTGCAGCTGTCTCTTTTTAACCGACTTCAAAAAAAGGAGGAGGTTCTCAATTCGGTTGTATATTTTTTTTTTTTTTTTTTTAGGGTTTGTTACTTCAGTACTCCGTCATTTATGAACCGATTTTCAAAATTATTTTTTTGTTTGATAGGGTATACTAGCAAATTGGTCCCATTTGTATCAAAACTCATATCTGATGAGGGATCTTCGAGGGATTGAGGGAACTCCTAAAAAAATATAGGCACACATGCACCGATTTTAACATTTTTAGTAACAAATCAAGCATTTTCATTTAGAAAGTAACATTTGGTGAAGAAAAACTGATGAAGAAGACAGGCAACGGAACTCTTCAACGCATAACAGCAAATTATTCGCGATTGCTATAGTCAGATGTCTATGTTGAGCTTTTGTATTTCCACAACATAACATTACGCCATTCTATTTTAAAAGGAGCTGGCAGAGATGTACAGATTAATGTTTAGAGATAGAACTTCTTTAACAATTGTTATCCAATTTCAATTATTCTTTCAAGTTCTGAAAGACTTTCTTTACATACAAAGAAGCTAAAAATTACAAAATAAAAACTAACAGGTGAAAAATAACAGGTGGCCAATAATGAACAAAACAAAACCACCAAAGCCACAGACTTCCGAGTTATTTTTCACCTGTTAGTTTTTTTTTAAGAAGTCGGTTGTTTTTTTAACCGACTTTCAAAAAAGGAGGAGGTTCTATGTTCGGTTGTTTTGATTTTTTTTTTTTTTTTTTTTTTTTTTTTTTTTTTTATGTATGTTACCTGATTTCTCCCCCATTTGTGGACCGATTCAAAAAATTATTTTTTTATTCGAAAGAGTATACTCCCGAGGTGGTCCCATTTTAATTTGGTGAAGATCTGGTGCTGATCTTCGGAGATATGCAACGGAACTCTTCAAAAATAGACGGCAAATCTGTCGTGATTGCTGGAATCGCTTGGATGTTTATTGTTTATACAACATCATGACGTATCATCACGCCTGGTATGCTCTGAGGGGTACGCAGATGTGTACAATATACCTAGATTTCGACAGTTAGGTATGTTAATTTTCATTTATTAGGGATAAGTGGATAACCCTATTATCATGACATGTACTGTTACAATTAACAAGATATATAGCAAATATTTGTATGGGAACCACTAAAAATGGAAAAATAAAAAACTTTTTTGCAAAAAAATTAAACCGACTTCAAAAAAAACACTAAACGGTGTAAAATAACTCTAAATTCGGAAGTCGGTGGCCCATCATGAATAAGACAAAACCACCAAAGCCACAGACTTCCTAATTTAGAGTTATTTTACACCGTTTAGTGTTTTTTTTGAAGTCGGTTTAATTTTTTTGCAAAAAAGTTTTTTTTTGTAAAAAAGTTTTTAGTTGTAACTATTTGAACAATTTATTTTAAGAATAGGGAATATGCATGTAATTTAAATATGGTTCGAATATTTTTTTTCCGAATCTTTAATGGCAGAAAATATGAACTAAATCATTATTTTACTTTTCAATAGCGTCATAATTATTTAAAATTAAAAATAAAAGTGCGAAATTAAGCGCGGGAAATTCAAATTTGTGAAACGCATCACCATTGGCTATAACGAAAAATGACGTCAAATACTACGACAACAATTCAACGTCTACAAAACATACAATGTGTAAGTATGACATTAAGTATTAGAATGGACTTTTTATTCGAAAACATAATTATTGCCGTGTGTGTTGTGAACTAATTTAATGTTCAAGTGTAATTTTAGCTTCATAGTGAGGTAATTTACATTTAAGAAAAATTACTGAAAGTGGTTTTGTAAAAGCTCAATCTGATAATGTTTATTGCATTCGGGTGCAAGCAATACCGGTAAACTGGTTTTTGAGCTTTTTTCATGGTGAAATGGTTAGAAGAACGAAAACACCCTAAGTAATTTATAGTAATAGGATCATAGCAAATGACGTAATCGAAATGGCGCGCGAAAATGGCGGCGTTTAAACAGCTCAAATTTATTCTATATTTTAAATATTTTTTTAAGCTTTATTACTGCATTTTTAAACATGTTTATATTTTTTTACTATGTTAAAACGTTGTAAACAGTAAATTAAAAATCTAAAAAATACATGCATATACCCTATGGATGTGGATTTCGTTCACATAATTTTATTGTAGTTGAAAATTACAGTGTCAATAATAAAAACCTAAAAGAAGCGGGGATTAACAATTCATGGAATGTTCTTCGTTTCACTTTTATTTTTCTTAATTTAAAATAAAACAATTTTAATAAAAATAGTTTTAGGTTATCTTTAAAATTAAATGTTCTGCATTCCTGTTTTTACGAGCCTTTTTTTAAGTAATGCTATTATAAACTGTAGAATATTTGTATAGTGCACTTTGTTCAGTCTATTGGTTTTAGCAAAAGCTTCATTTTCCAGTTCAAAACTTTCTTCTTTTCAAAAACCTATTTTAGTTTCGCACGATTTTATACAACACGTAGAATACATCCAACTAAAAACTCATTTCAAGCCTGACGGAACATTTGTACCGCTATATTTTCCGAAACTCAAACTAAAATGAACTACACTTGGAAATGAAAAACCAAAATTGGTCCATTTTCCTTGCTCGTTATGTAAGCACACAGCTGACGCAGGCCACAACCGTTCATCTGATTGTTAGGAAGCCGTTATACAATTTGCACGACAGTGTTAACGTTGCACAGTAACGATAAACCAAGTCACCTTTGCATTAATAAAGAAATTTGCCATTTTCCTAATAAAGGGATTTTTGACATTTGAACCACTAACATTAAAGTTCGAAAAAAAGACTGAAATAACAGTTTTCTTTAAAATGTTATTGGGTAACTTAAACAATTAATAATCCGTGTTTCTACCGCGAACACTAACAACACAAGAACATCGGTTTGGCATACTCAAAATGAGTTCATCCAAATCACGCTGTGGAGTGGCCGCCCATGTTCGTTGCAACAACAAAAAAAAGGTCTTCTTGCGACTGGATACCCTCCATATTCGGCAGAGCTCTTCTCTGTAGCATATCCCATGCATGCTCAATCGGGTTCAAGTCTGGCGACTGAGCAGGCCAGGGCAGGACATTGATGTTAGCTGCGGCGAGAGTCTGTCTTACAACTCTTGCGGTGTGCGGTCGTGCATCATCATGCATTAACTGAAATAAGGGACCGATTTGCACTTGTAGAGGAACGATGACGTCTGATACAATCGTCTCAGCATAAATTTGAGCGTTGAGGTTGCCTCTGATCCAAATCAACTCAGTTCTTCCGCCGATCCAAATACCCGCCCATACCATGATGGTTCCACCACTATAAGGATGGACTTCCTGGCAGGATTTTAATCGCTGTTGGCGTCCAGGGGTTCTCCAGTGTCGTATACGTCTTGTATCCGGTCTCATACCAAAACGAGACTCATCAGAAAAGCACACGAAACGCCATTGTTCTTCTGCCCAATTTCTGTGTTCAAGAGCCCATTGATATCGAATCCTACGATTGTGCATTGCTATAGGTGGTACCCGTAGCGGTCTTCGGGAATGAAGGTTCACTTCATGCAAGCGGTTTCTGACTGTTTGGTCGCTAATTAAGTTCCCTGAAGAGTGATGAAGCCTCACGGCTAACATCATGGCGGTTATTGTTGGAGCTCTTCGAGTTAAGATTTGAATGTATCGGTCTTGTCTCCGTGTGGTGTAGCGATACCGTCCTCCATGGCGCTCAGCCACGGTACCAGTGCTTCGGTAACGTGTCCAAAGTCGACTGATAACACTCTGACTTGTATTCAGAGCTAAAGCCACAGTACGTTGCCGGGAACCAGCTTCTATCATTCCCACGGCTCTGAGCATTTCTTCCCTGCTTAAATGACGTCGCCGCTCCATAATAACGTTGGTTTTAATCAGTAGTAGGGAAACAGTAGCACAAATAATGTCTTTAATGCGTTGTATGTTTTTATAGGGAAAATATTGACAGCAGATTTTCATCTTTTACTCGAATTTGATTCACAGTTCCTGATTCAAATTATGAAATGCACCAAAAAGGATCCATATAAATTTATAAAATCATAAATTTATTACAAAGATTGAGATGTCTCAATCTCAAGAAATCCGCATAAAAATGCTTGATCCCTGGACACTTTTGATGTGTGTAGCTTGCGCACATTTAGTACTTTGTATTTTTACATAATGCAAATAACTGGAGCAAGTAAAGACCTGGGCTACTTGCGCAAGCAGTACGCACAAGTTATTTGCTCGTGGTCATGAGCTACATGTGCAAGTGACCTGCGCGCGTGCCACAGAGTACGCGGGTCAGTAGCGCGGGTGGCTTGCTTTGGTACCTACATGCTCGAGTCACTAGACCCGTACATGTTTTGAACGATAAAGTTTACGATGTATACAACCTGCGCAAGTGCTTCAATATGCGCAAGCTACTCGCACCGTGTAGAAACACCCTTAGAAATAGCAGTTATGGCTTTTTAAGAAATTCATAAACATCAAAATCGTCTTGCGACTTCATTTATTTCATTGCAATCAGCTTCATTTGCTTCGTGTGCAACCAAAATATGCGCCATTATTTTACATGATGGGACTGCCTATCTGTAATGGGAGTGATATGAAGATTCTAATGACGTTATTATGACGCATTTTCGAAAATAATTAAGAGTGGTACGCCAGTTTCAAGAAACATGAAGTTCAAAACAACTAAATCGAATGACGTTGTATCTAACACGCTGAATTGAAAAACTGCTTGAATGATATGCTAGTATAAGTCTCGGCTTTTAAATCTTCTGTTGCGAATATAATATTCCAATCTGAATTTGTCTGGGAATCGAACTCACGACCTCGGTAAAACCTAGTCTTTGTATTGGGTTTACAAATGGATTTCAATGCCAAGACTTTCGTACTAGGTGTCGAAACTATAAATCTCAATTATTCTAAAGCATTAAGGTCATGGTACATTATACCGGCTCGGCACCGGCACCGCTCCAAACTAGCAATTGACTTGTCATTCAATTTAGAGCATTCAACCATGTGTAGTATAGTATATTTCACAATATCAATAAGAAAAAGCCAATGGCGAGCAGGCAGCGCGCATACTACTACCATAAACCTCGACTCGCAGCCCGCGTGCCGATAGCGAGCGGACCATGTGCTTACAGCGCGTCGACCGCACGCTTACTACTCGCCGACTCCCGAGTCGCCAACAAAACAACGTCATTGCGCCGTCGTAAACCGAGACATTATAAAAACGTGCAAGTCCTCGGCGTGATTAATTATAAATGCCATAATTATAACAATTGTGTTCGCGGTGACAGCTAGCTTGCACCTCGCAGCCAGCGCGCGGGCAGCGTGCGGACTGCAAGCTGGCACCTTGTCGACGATTCGTAGTTAGCGCACTGGCAGCTACCCGTAGCCTAAATTCGAGGCGACGCCGTGCGGCAGCTGTGCAGTTGCGGTGCCGTTATTATGTGCCTATAGAGTCTTCGTATGTCACAAATAACTTTAAAATTATCTTACCAACCTCCTCAAAGTTTCGTTTCTATTAACCCATTTTACGGTATGATATCAAGCATACCAGTCGTGTAAGCAAGTAAAATCAACAACACTATCATACCGCCTGTCAAAAGACTTTTAAAAGATTCTAAAGCAAAACTTTAAACGAACCGGATCGTACCTAAGACTAGCCAACGACTGTCGCCATCCGGTACAGCCAGTCGGGCGACAATATACCGATGATGACTGGCAAAACTATTATCTAACCAAAACTGCACTCATTATGTCCTCCGATAGTACTTAAATACTACTAAAGCGGGTATTACGATACAGTACCAGCTTCGTGCATCTTGCTAATACTCCTCGGCAGTGTAATTGCAACGTTTACACTGTCGTGCAAATTGTATAACGGCTTCCTAACAATCAGATGAACGGTTGTGGCCTGCGTCAGCTGTGTGCTTACATAACGAGCAAGGAAAATGGACCAATTTTGGTTTTTCATTTCCAAGTGTAGTTCATTTTAGTTTGAGTTTCGGAAAATATAGCGGTACAAATGTTCCGTCAGGCTTGAAATGAGTTTTTAGTTGGATGTATTCTACGTGTTGTATAAAATCGTGCGAAACTAAAATAGGTTTTTGAAAAGAAGAAAGTTTTGAACTGGAAAATGAAGCTTTTGCTAAAACCAATAGACTGAACAAAGTGCACTATACAAATATTCTACAGTTTATAATAGCATTACTTAAAAAAAGGCTCGTAAAAACAGGAATGCAGAACATTTAATTTTAAAGATAACCTAAAACTATTTTTATTAAAATTGTTTTATTTTAAATTAAGAAAAATAAAAGTGAAACGAAGAACATTCCATGAATTGTTAATCCCCGCTTCTTTTAGGTTTTTATTATTGACACTGTAATTTTCAACTACAATAAAATTATGTGAACGAAATCCACATCCATAGGGTATATGCATGTATTTTTTAGATTTTTAATTTACTGTTTACAACGTTTTAACATAGTAAAAAAATATAAACATGTTTAAAAATGCAGTAATAAAGCTTAAAAAAATATTTAAAATATAGAATAAATTTGAGCTGTTTAAACGCCGCCATTTTCGCGCGCCATTTCGATTACGTCATTTGCTATGATCCTATTACTATAAATTACTTAGGGTGTTTTCGTTCTTCTAACCATTTCACCATGAAAAAAGCTCAAAAACCAGTTTACCGGTATTGCTTGCACCCGAATGCAATAAACATTATCAGATTGAGCTTTTACAAAACCACTTTCAGTAATTTTTCTTAAATGTAAATTACCTCACTATGAAGCTAAAATTACACTTGAACATTAAATTAGTTCACAACACACACGGCAATAATTATGTTTTCGAATAAAAAGTCCATTCTAATACTTAATGTCATACTTACACATTGTATGTTTTGTAGACGTTGAATTGTTGTCGTAGTATTTGACGTCATTTTTCGTTATAGCCAATGGTGATGCGTTTCACAAATTTGAATTTCCCGCGCTTAATTTCGCACTTTTATTTTTAATTTTAAATAATTATGACGCTATTGAAAAGTAAAATAATGATTTAGTTCATATTTTCTGCCATTAAAGATTCGGAAAAAAAATATTCGAACCATATTTAAATTACATGCATATTCCCTATTCTTAAAATAAATTGTTCAAATAGTTACAACTAAAAACTTTTTTACAAAAAAAAACTTTTTTGCAAAAAAATTAAACCGACTTCAAAAAAAACACTAAACGGTGTAAAATAACTCTAAATTAGGAAGTCTGTGGCTTTGGTGGTTTTGTCTTATTCATGATGGGCCACCGACTTCCGAATTTAGAGTTATTTTACACCGTTTAGTGTTTTTTTTGAAGTCGGTTTAATTTTTTTGCAAAAAAGTTTTTTATTTTTCCATTTTTAGTGGTTCCCATACAAATATTTGCTATATATCTTGTTAATTGTAACAGTACATGTCATGATAATAGGGTTATCCACTTATCCCTAATAAATGAAAATTAACATACCTAACTGTCGAAATCTAGGTATATTGTACACATCTGCGTACCCCTCAGAGCATACCAGGCGTGATGATACGTCATGATGTTGTATAAACAATAAACATCCAAGCGATTCCAGCAATCACGACAGATTTGCCGTCTATTTTTGAAGAGTTCCGTTGCATATCTCCGAAGATCAGCACCAGATCTTCACCAAATTAAAATGGGACCACCTCGGGAGTATACTCTTTCGAATAAAAAAAGAATTTTGAGAATCGGTCCACAAATGGGGGAGAAATCAGGTAACATACATAAAAAAAAAAAAAAAAAAAAAAAAAAAAAAAAAAAATACATACACACGAACATAGAACCTCCTCCTTTTTTGAAAGTCGGTTAAAAAAACAACCGACTTCTTAAAAAAAAACTAACAGGTGAAAAATAACTCGGAAGTCTGTGGCTTTGGTGGTTTTGTTTTGTTCATTATTGGCCACCTGTTATTTTTCACCTGTTAGTTTTTATTTTGTAATTTTTAGCTTCTTTGTATGTAAAGAAAGTCTTTCAGAACTTGAAAGAATAATTGAAATTGGATAACAATTGTTAAAGAAGTTCTATCTCTAAACATTAATCTGTACATCTCTGCCAGCTCCTTTTAAAATAGAATGGCGTAATGTTATGTTGTGGAAATACAAAAGCTCAACATAGACATCTGACTATAGCAATCGCGAATAATTTGCTGTTATGCGTTGAAGAGTTCCGTTGCCTGTCTTCTTCATCAGTTTTTCTTCACCAAATGTTACTTTCTAAATGAAAATGCTTGATTTGTTACTAAAAATGTTAAAATCGGTGCATGTGTGCCTATATTTTTTTAGGAGTTCCCTCAATCCCTCGAAGATCCCTCATCAGATATGAGTTTTGATACAAATGGGACCAATTTGCTAGTATACCCTATCAAACAAAAAAATAATTTTGAAAATCGGTTCATAAATGACGGAGTACTGAAGTAACAAACCCTAAAAAAAAAAAAAAAAAAATATACAACCGAATTGAGAACCTCCTCCTTTTTTTGAAGTCGGTTAAAAAGAGACAGCTGCAGTAAAAAATATAATGAATTAGGCGTCTATCGTAATTGTAACATGCTTATTGTACTTTCGTTACAAAATGTGTATTCAAAACCCTAAAAAAATCCCCAACGCCAAAAAGTAAAGGTCACAATTAAAAAGTTAAAAATAACACTTTTCTATCGTTGAGACATGTGATTTTATGTCTCGCTCGAGTACCCCTTAAGTAAGAAATCTTCCTAGTGGGTATGTGCTTATTTTAGCGGTACCCCGACGTGACATTAAATTACGCCCCTTTTTTGAGTCGGGGGTTAAAAATAACCTTCCTTAACTTCTGTCTAATGCTTTTGTAAATGGTAAATAGTAATTTTGCCGTGGAATCTTCTGTACGTAATGATATTACCAAACGATCTGCTTCTTATGTAACATTGTATATTGGAATATGCAGGCTAGCTTGCGCCCGTGCTGTGGTCTGGCTTTACATTGGATTTTATGGGTTACTTGCTCCTTGCAAATTCCATTTCTAGGTACAATGGCCACCACATTTTGCTTTTATGTATACACACTTGCATGGGAGGCTTGTGGCTTAATAACTACAGTTGCACGGGTCGATTGAAGGTAAAGCTACGCTTGCCAAGCATAGCCCATAGATGGGTAACCATTTATGACATATGAAGCATATGAAGGGTCGAACGAAGGTAAACCTATAGCGCTTGCCGAGGCTTTCCGTAGGCTTCGTGTCTCAGAGACCACGTTAAGCCATTGATCCCAGATAAAATTTATATATATACCTAGTCGTTACATGTGGGCCATACAGCTTGTTAATTATAATCTCACGGGTCCACTGGTTAAGCTTGGCTTGATGAGGTTGGTCCGTGGTTGAAAAAAAAAAAGTGAAAAAGTGTTTATTTGTAAATTAAGGCAATCACATTACAATTTTACTTCTGCCAAACTACAGAGCAGTTTGTTGGCAGACGTAGCTCCCACGATACACTCAATATTAACGTATGTACAGACGCCAGCACATCAAGTTACCCCAATGTGTCAAATTTTCCCAATTAAATATGAACCTTATGCTGTTTGACATAAAGTTGAGAAACGATCATAGAAATTTGATACATTGGGGTAACTTGACGTGCTGGCGTCTGTACGTTCACTTTTCCATAAAATTTACATAATCAAATTACAAAATTAATCTGACCACAACCAAATTACTGCAGAATACAAGAAGAAGACGAAGAAAAAAAAAAAGTAAAAGATTGCTTGGATGGGTGACCATCCAAGTATTACAAACGGAAAACTTTAGGTAAGAAACCTCTGTAATGGCGCACGATGCCATTCTAGATGCGCTCTGATGATAGCCAATTTGTATCTAGCTGTTAGACAGTTAATCGAGGACCACTTGACTGTGCCCAGTGATCATTACTATGGACTGTCACCGAATCTTCGGTGACAGTCCATAGTAATGATCACTGGTGCCCCGCTGCTACACAAATTACAGACAGAATTCGTTCTTTGTTAGATGCGCAAACTCCTACAATAATTTGGTTGACTTTTCTGAACTTGACTTGTTTTACTAAAAGCCGCAGGTATTCAATCGAATACTTACTAAGCATTGGTTCAAATTGGTTCAATAACTGTTTTTTTTTATTTTTTTTTAATGACGTACTGTTGTGATTGTGTAAGTATTATTTTTACACATGCTGTCATTGCAATTGCCTTTCTTTTTTATTTTATTCTCTACTAGCTTCTGCCCGCGACTTCGTACGCGGATCCTGTTGCTTATGCCAGCGACAACGGGGTCGTCAAAATCGAAGATCTGAAACGTCTGACGTCGAATTGTAAAAGCCCGGGGACGGCAAAACAATGGAATGCGCGAGACGATCCAAGACGTTCCAGATTTTTTATTTTTGTTGGTCAACAGGAAATGCCATCAGACTTAACAACTTTTGCTAAGACGCCATTTTTATTATGTATATGCTGTATTGTCGCTGGGCTTTAGAGTTCAACTACAGGTGCTCCAGATCTTCAAATTTAGTTTCACAGCAGAAAACACTCTTCACGCGGAATAGTTTTAGCAATGGCACCATTTTTATATCTCTTTTACTTTAGGTGTTCCATTTTCCAAAATAAATTATAGCCTATATGTTGCGTGACGTTCACGCTCAGCGGACAGTCGCGCATCTCCTTCCCCCACTTATCTCTAGAGTAGATGCGTATTTACGCTGAAAACTCAAGCGTCATGCTTTTTCCGTGAACGTCTCCAACTCGCGAGACAGTGCATGATGTTCATGATCAGCGGTCAGTCATATATTCTTCACTGGTGTCTAGAGACCTGGATACCTGGTAGATGCGTAAATACGCTGAGAATGCAGGCGTGCTTCGCGATCCCAAGAAGTTTCCACGGAGCGAGTTGCAACCTCATGTTGTCGAACAGCATCAAGTCCCTCCTAACGCTCTTCGGTAGATTGTTGGGATCTTATGATCTTTAATCATTTAGCACTTTTGGAACATTGAGAAAGATTTGACCTCTTTCTAGGTATGGTTATAGTTTTATTGTGATGATACCTGATCAATTAAAATCTAAGTGGCTGCTCCTCAGCGTTACCGGGTAGGCAACCATGTAACAAAGATAAATAGAAAAGGAAATTAAACACTCAAATAACATAAGCCCGAAGGCATATTTATACGATAAAAAAAAATGGAAGTTTTGGCCAGTAGAGTCTAATTTTCAATGATATACCATCGTCATCGAAAATCAGCCCTGAACTGTTCCCGCCTTCACCGCGTGGAGTTACTTATGTTATTTTATAAATATGCAATGAAATTAGTGATAGCTTTAATTTCTATATCAAATGTATCTGATCTTCGATTTTTATAAGTCAACAGGAAATGCCTATCAGACCGAACAACTTTTGCTAAGATGTCATTCCTATGTGAGTTATGGTGTAGCTGGGCTCTTGGAGTTCCACAACAGGTGTTCCAGATCTTCGATATTTATACGTCGACAGCGAGTGCTCATAAGGCTGAACAACTCTTGCTAAGACGTCATTCCTATATATGTTATAGTTTAGCTGGGCACTTGAAGTTCCACATCAGGTGTTCCGGATCTTCAAATTTATTGTCTCAGCAGAAAATGCTCATCACGTGGAACAATTTTTGCTATGGTACCATTTTTGTATCTCCTATAGTTTAGCTGGTCTGTTGCGGTTCTGCATCAGGTGTTCCGGATCTTCAAATTTATTTTCTCAGCAAAAAATGCTCATCACGTGGAACAATTTTTGCTATGGTACCATTTTTGTATCTCCTATAGTTTAGCTGGTCTGTTGCGGTTCTGCATCAGGTGTTCCGGATCTTCAAATTTATTCTCTCTGCAAAAAATGCTCATCACGTGGAACAATTTTTGCTATAGTACCATTTTTGTATCTCCTATAGTTCAGCTGGTCTGTTGCGGTTCTGCATCAGGTGTTCCAGTTTCCAAGATAAATTATAGCCTATGTGTTGCCCAGACTAAATATCTATACAACAAAAAAAAAATCATTCAAATCCGTCTAGTAGTTCCGAAGATTAGCGTGTGCAAACAAACAGACAAACAGACAAACAGACAAACAGACAAACAGACAAACAGACAAACAGACAAACAGACAGACTTTTTTTTTTGGATTCGTGCTCTATTACTGTTTCTAAACCCCCCTCAATTATTATTTTTTAAATATATTCAATGTACAGACACAGTTTTTTTACAGTCTTATTATATGTATATAGACGATCCGGTTCGTTTAAAGTTTTGCTTTAGAATCTTTTAAAAGACTTCAGGTTTTAAACTGGTCTTTTGACAGGCGGTATGATAGTGTTGTTGATTTTACTTGCTTACACGACTGGTATGCTTGATATCATACCGTAAAATGGGTTAATAGAAACGAAACTTTGAGGAGGTTGGTAAGATAATTTTAAAGTTATTTGTGACATACGAAGACTCTATAGGCACATAATAACGGCACCGCAACTGCACAGCTGCCGCACGGCGTCGCCTCGAATTTAGGCTACGGCTAGCTGCCAGTGCGCTAACTACGAATCGTCGACAAGGTGCCAGCTTGCAGTCCGCACGCTGCCCGCGCGCTGGCTGCGAGGTGCAAGCTAGCTGTCACCGCGAACACAATTGTTATAATTATGGCATTTATAATTAATCACGCCGAGGACTTGCACGTTTTTATAATGTCTCGGTTTACGACGGCGCAATGACGTTGTTTTGTTGGCGACTCGGGAGTCGGCGAGTAGTAAGCGTGCGGTCGACGCGCTGTAAGCACATGGTCCGCTCGCTATCGGCACGCGGGCTGCGAGTCGAGGTTTATGGTAGTAGTATGCGCGCTGCCTGCTCGCCATTGGCTTTTTCTTATTGATATTGTGAAATATACTATACTACACATGGTTGAATGCTCTAAATTGAATGACAAGTCAATTGCTAGTTTGGAGCGGTGCCGGTGCCGAGCCGGTATAATGTACCATGACCTTAATGCTTTAGAATAATTGAGATTTATAGTTTCGACACCTAGTACGAAAGTCTTGGCATTGAAATCCACTTGTAAACCCAATACAAAGATAAAGGTTTTACCGAAGTCGTGAGTTCGATTGCCAGACAAATTCAGATTGGAATATCATATTCGCATCAGAAGATTTAAAAGCCAATACTTATACTAGCGTACCATTCAAACAGTTTTTCAATTCAGCGTATTAGATACAACGTCATTCGATTTAGCGGTTTTGGACTTCATGTTTCTTCAAAGCTTGCATTGGAATAACGACATTAGAATCTTCATATCACTCCCATTACAGATAGGCAGTCCCATCATGTAAAATAATGGTGCATTTGGTTGCACACGAAGCAAATGAAGCTGATTGCAATGAAATAAATGAAGTCGCAAGACGATTTTGATGTTTATGAATTTCTTAAAAAGCCATAACTGCTATTTCTAAGGGTGTTTCTACACGGTGCGAGTAGCTTGCGCATATTGAAGCACTTGCGCAGGTTGTATACATCGTAAACTTTATCGTTCAAAACATGTGCGGGTCTAGCGACTCGAGCATGTAGGTACCGAAGCTGCCACCCGCGCTACTGACCCGCGTACTCTGTGGCAACGCGCGGGTCACTTTTGCATGTGTCTCTTGACCACGAGCAAATAACTTGTGCGTACTGCTTGCGCAAGTAGCCCAGGTCTTTACTTGCTCCAGTTATTTGCATTATGTACAAGTACAAGCGAGTAACTTGAACAAGTAGCTTGCGCACATTAGGTAAAGTTTACGATGTGTACTCGCACGCCCGAGGATCGCGCACGCCAAATGTGGGGTCAGCCTTACTCACGTATGTAACCCGCATCTTTACTTGCTCCAGCCATATCCACCGTGTAGATGCACCCTAAGAAACTCAAAGTAACAAACATACAATTTACATTGTGAGTGACAATGACAGTAAACATAACAAAGGCTTGCAGAAACTATATTTTTATAAGCCAGTAAGAGGATTACAGTGCCCTCTTTCTCGTCTTTTTATATAAAATATGAGAGCCACTTCATGCTGGGATGGAATTACTTATCACAGTAATCGTTACTAGCATACATGCGGTTGTTAATAAAACGTTGCTTCACACTAGGAACTTATCCTGTATTAAGGGTTTGGCTAGACAACCATAGCCGGAACAATTATTATCTGTAGGCCATACAAATACCTACTTGTTCCGAGCGGAAATTGAACCCGCGACACGCAGCGCAACAGCCAATCGATCAGTCACTGCGCCAATCGTACCCTCATCATCATCTGCCTAGCCTTTTGGTCGGCTTCCAGTTTAACCGGATGAACTCCTTTCAACTTCCAGTTGAACTCGCATTCGTATTTGATGGATACTAAAACAAGACGACTGTTTAATTCAATCTAAGTAATGTCATACCAATCTTGTGTTGTGACTTAACTTCATATGCCGTCGACTGTCGAGAAATATATATCTCTCAGGCCAGTATGTTCACATTTTTCCTTCGCTGTTTTTAAACCAGGTGATAATTATACAGTACGCATTTGAAACCAAAAGTCAAAGATGCGTGTCTTGGGTTCGAATCTGTGAGTTGCCAGCAGACTCTACTATCTCAGTGATGTGAATCAACCAATTGCTGTAGGTGCTTAGTTTCTGATATTGTCAGACTCCTGACAACCTTACCAAACAATTTTACTATATCTCACTAAGAAATTAGGTTTTTTTCTAAACATTTTCCTTCTTTCCTTTCAATAATACTGTTCAACAAACCTGAATACAACTGCGAAACATACAAACATAAAATAAAAAGACTTTGGGAATAGCATAAGATCGTTCAATTTTGTACATGGCATACAAAACGACGTGTCTTGAGGAATTTTATGAAGAAACAGAAAATATTCTAGGTCCTAGTATACCGGCCCATAAATCTACGCACGTAGACTTTTCCAATCAGATTTCTGGCTTCTTTTTAGGGTCCCGTAGCTCATAAGGAAAAAACGGTTCCCTATACGATGGATAGGGTCCGTTTGTGTGTTTAGAGATTTTCTTCTCCGGTTAGGAGTAGTAGTATCATACTGAAATTAATATTTTATTAAATACTCAAGTTCACTAGTGAAAAAAAATTACTTCGTAGTCATCGCAATAAGAAGATAAGGATGTTATTGTTTATGCTCCGTTTCTGGCGCATACTTAAATGCCCACAAAGGAACTTGGGTATAACATGACATGAAGTCTCGACATTTTCCCTTAGGGGTGGGCAGAAGCTACAGAGCACCACCAGCTACGAATCTTACATACTTCTTTTGCTTCCATAAGGTTCATACATGGTCAGATATTTGATGGCTAGTCTTGTCTCATGATAGCCAAACTTCATTATAATTGGGTCCCACAAGCAAGCTATTACCGTGTACTATATCTCTTAATGTTGCAACTACATATTTGCAAACAACGTTAATACATAATGCTATTTAAAAGTGTAGTTTTATGGCGAAGTGCGGACAGAGTGTAATACTCACGGATAAATATTTGATCGAAGGAACATGCATACATTATTAGTGGAATATTTATTTTATTATATTTTAATACGTATGAATTTAGTACTCACAAATTTTACCTCCTTGTTTCTATTATTTGTATAGATTAAGACATCCTTGAATGAAGTCTTTTTTTATCTTTTTATAATATACCTACACGTCTTTAGTGGCTTATTAACGTTTTGTTTTCTTTCTTAATAATTCACGGTTGTATTTCCTGAAGGCTGAATCAGTGATGTTACTATAGTACACCCATATTTTATTAGTAATGTTTAAGTCCCATGCAAAAATGCAAAAAACTCACAATAACATTTTTTTATTTATATTTTACCTTTTTTATTTATGAATAAGTATTTTATGTAAAAAACCCCCACCGCAAAAACTCAAACATTTAAAAAGTTAAAAATAAAACTTTAGCCATGAAATTTTACTTCACGTCGGGGTACCGCTTAAGTAAGGAATGTTCTTAGTACTTGTAGGTATGTAGGTACTTATTTTAACGGTACCCCGACGTTACGTAAAATTTCATGGCTAAAGTTTTATTTTTAACTTTTTAAATGTTTGAGTTTTTGCGGTGGGGGTTTTTTAAATTTTTAATTTAATTTTTATTTTAAAATTTTTAAACGCATTAATTTTGTTTTATATAGTTTACGCTTGACGAGGTCGGTCCGTGGATGGGTGACCATTTATTACATACCAAGACTCCTCCGTGCCTCGGAAAGCACGTTAAGCCGTTGGTCCCGGCTGTCATTTGTAGATCTTTGACAGTCGTTACTTGTAGTCAGAAGCCCGAAAGTCTGACAACCAGTTTAACCAAGGGGTATCATGTTACCCAGTTACTGGGTTGTGGAGGTCAGACAGGCAGTCGCTCCATGTAAAACACTGGTATTCAGCTGCATCCGGTTAAACTGGAAGCCGACCCCAACATAGTTGGGAAAAGGCTAGGCAGATTATAGTTTACAGTTATGACAATTTTTCAGTGCATTGTATGTAGAGTCAAATGCTGGTTAAAACGAATCCAAACACGACATATCTGCTATTATTTTGTCAAGAGTCTACCTACTGGTGTGCTGGATAGCCTGGCTGCAGCATCAGCTTATCCTGTTGCCATCAGTGCATTGTGTTTAGAATCAAATGGTGGTTGAAATGAATCCAAACACGACATATCTGCTATTTTTTGTCAAGAGTCTACCTACTGGTGTGCTGGATAGCCTGGCTGCAGCATCAGCTCATCCTGTTGCCACCAGGGCATTGTGTGCAGAATCAAATGCTGGTTGAAATGAATCCAAACACGACATTATCTGCTATTATTTTGTCAGTTTCTACCTACTGGTGTGCTGGATAGCCTGGCTGCAGCATCAGGTCATCCAGTTGCCATCAGTGCATTGTGTGCAGAATCAAATGCAGGTTAAAATGAATCCAAACACGACATATCTGCTGTTATTTTCCCAAGAGTGTATTAGTCTGCTAGATATCCTGTCTGCATCAGACCAAATACACCAAAATGTTGCTAATTAATATTACACACATAGATGTTTGAAATTTTAAGACACACATATGTTTGTAAGTAAAGTTAATACCCATAGACGTCTAAAATAGCAACGGTAGCTAACACAAAAGAGCTGATAACCTTGAAACGGCTGAACCGATTTTGATGAACTATGTCTAAGAACCATCGCAAGAAACCCTGCTTTCAAATAAAAAAAACCGCATCTAAATCGGTTCACCCGTTTGGGTGAACCGATTTAGTTTTTTACTACGGTGCCACAGACAGACAGACAGACAGACAGACAGACAGACAGACAGACAGACAGACAGACAGACAGACAGACACACACACATAGCGGTGAAACTTATAACACCCCTCTTTTTGCGTCGGGGGTTAAAAATAATAAATAAGACCAGCCTTACTGTCCCACTGCAGGGCAAAGGCCTTTTCTTATACAGAGAATGCTCGAACATTGATCACCACGCTTGCTCAAGGCGGATTGGCGATTTCAAACTTATATTTACTCTAAGTCCAGGTTTCCTCACGATGTTTTCCTCCACCGATGTTAATGATGTCTAAGATAAACTTAGAAAGTACATAATGAATTAGAAAAGACACATTGGTACTTGCGCGGATTTGAACCACAACCTCGTGCATGAGAGGTAGGCGCCTTAACCTCTGGGCCATCACGACGATACCACCCTGTATTTTATTTATTATTTTTTACCCTATCCGTGAATCAAATCCAGCACCACTTACATCATTCTCTTTCTGGAAAGATGTTAACCTAAAAGCAATGTTCAACGCAATTCACTACCGTATAAGTATTATATACCAACACGAGTCGTTATCTTTCCATAAAACATACGCAACGCACTTAGCTTTTACCGCTTCATATTTACTGCCACATACATTGTCATACAACACTCATACAATGTTGGATGTCTTGTATTTATTACACTTAAACACGCCTTTTACACAAGGGGGTTGGCAGAAACCGAACGCTATCAGCCACGATCCTTATAAACTACTTTTGATTCGTTTTTGTTCAAAACATAACATCACGCCTTTTAACCCTAAAGGGTTAGGCAGAGATGTACCAGTAGTACACCACATTTCACCAGTCCTATCTTATAGGGGGCGAGCCTAATATCATCAATCGGGCACAAATTCTGACTCAGGGCTGATATTGAGAAATTCCGAACGGAAAAACTCAATAACGCTCTTCCTGACCCGGTGATCGAACCCGGGATCTCATTCTCAGAAGTAGCGCTTGTGACCACTTGACCAACTGTAACATCGTAATTTCTGTCCAAACAGATAATATTTTGACGAAATGGTAGAAGTGTCTTATTTACTTTTTAAGGAACAAATTCATAAGGGTAGATAGACAATACACAACAAGGCATACACACACATATAAGAATTATCAAGACTGTTTCGTGCCTCAGAAAGCACGTAATACGCCATTCTGTTGATCTGTTGACCGCTCAATGCGGTGTCACAACGGATTGACTGTTTTTTTTGTTCACTGAGTGAATTCACACGGACTGCCTTCTGTATCATTTCGTCGGAGACTTTTGCCGGTTAGATAATAGGTTAGATTTTAGTTCTATTATAAGTTATTAGATGTAAGTATGTCACTACACTATCGAATTGGGTGACTGTAATGATAGTTGTATGTTTTTTCGAAATAAATAAAAAAAAAATAAAAAAATCTATGCCAGTCGTCACAGATAGTCAGAAAGCACGTAATCCGCCATTTTGTAGATCTATGCCAGTCGTCACGGATAGTCAGAAAGCACGTAATAAGCCATTTTGTAGATCTATGCCAGTCGTCACAGACAGTCAGAATGCACGTAATAAGCCATTTTGTAGATCTATTAATGCCAGTCGTCACAGATAGTCGGAAAGCACGTAATCCGCCATTTTGTAGATCTATGCAAGTCGTCACAGGTAGTCAGAAAGCACGTAATACGCCATTTTGTAGATCTATGCCAGTCGTCACAGATACTCAGATAGCTCGTAATACACCATTCTGTAGATCTATCCCAGTCGCCACGGATAGTCAGAAAGCACGTAATACGCCATTTGTAGATCTATGCAAGTCGTCACAGATAGTCAGAAAGCACGTAATACGCCATTTTGTAGATCTATGCAAGTCGTCACAGATAGTCAGAAAGCACGTAATACGCCATTTTGTAGATCTATGCCAGTCGTCACAGATAGTCAGAAAGCACGTAATACGCCATTTGTAGATTTATGCCAGTCGTCACAGATAGTCAAAAAGCGCGTGATACGCCATTTTGTAGATCTATGCCAGTCGCCACAGATAGTCAGATAGCACGTGATACGCCGTTCTGTAGATCTATGCCAGTCGCCACAGATAGTCAGATAGCACGTGATACGCCATTCTGTAGATCTATGCCAGTCGTCACAGATAGTCAGAAGCCGGAATGGCAAATATCTGACAACCAGTTTAACTTAAAGGTATCGTTTTACCCAACAGCTGGGTTGTGGAGGTCAGACAGACAGTTACTCTGTGCAAAATACTGGTATTCATCTGCATCTGGTTAAACTGAAAACCAACCTAAACATTATTGGGAAAAGGCTAGGCTAGGATGAGATAGATAGGAGGCTGCAGAAAGGCAGAGGGAGATCAACTCTACTCACCCGGCCCGCAGCAGACGCACGGCTCGCTAACTTGGCGAGGCCCATGGGGCCGGCCACCAGTCGGGGGTCGCGGAAGTATCTTCTGTTCCCGTGACCCCCGGCGCAGGTGTGACAAGAAACACGGGGTGGTTTTTAGTCAGTAAAGTCTGACAGACCCCTCCGCCTCCCCGGGTGGAGGACATCCATGAGGATTTTCCACCCCTCAAATAAAAAAAAAGGATGAGATAGATGATTTTTGAAGCATTAGAATTAGGAGTTGGGATTCAGAGTCATATACGAAACTCATAATATCCGAAGCGGTTTCTTTCACTCTTTACATGCACACTGGTTGCGAGTTCTTAAAATAAAAATTATGCACCTGACCTTTTCTGAGGAACTCCACTAATTAGGTCAGCGTATGTCGTCCCCTCTTTAAATTACCACTCACGTCTGCCTTATAAATTAACTTTTGCTAGTCACTTTTCCCTCATACTCTCTACCTACGTGTCCAAATCATCCATGCGTACTATTTCATATTTTTATTTTTATTTCATTATCAGAGACCGAATTAGTTAGAGCATTTCACCTAACCTCCCAGGAAGTAAGTTATAAAATAATTAAAAACAAAAAACAACAATAAAACCAACTCGAAAATGTACACATACCTATATGCTGACTGGCCTGTTGGTCTAGTAGTTAGTGACCCAAACTGCTATGCCGGAGGTCGTGGGTTCGATTCCCACCCAGGACAAATTGTTTCTGGATGAGCACGATCATTTGTTCTGTGTCTGGGTGTTATTTATGTATAATATGTATGTATTTAGAAATATATAAGTATGTTTATCAGCTGCTTAGTACCCTAGTTCTGCTTAGCTTGGCTTACTAGATGGCGTTGTGTGTAAGTAATGGAATATTTATTTATTTATTATTATACACAAACCTAAACTGACGCCTTTTTCCCATGGGGGCAGAAACTACAAAGCCCCATATTTACGATTCCTACATACTCATAAAAAAACAACCAAAAAACTAAAAAATCCCGTCTAACGTCTACTAGGACACAAATATCGAATGAAAATTGTATTGCTATTGTATCATCAATGCATTATCAGTAGTAGTGGTGGTTAATATAGCATAAAGCAAAATAAAGCACCGTGCTTAATACACATAACATAAAGCAAATGCTATCGTGCCTATCACAAGTTGCTATTTGCTTAATGCTTTTACATCGCACTGTCCGTCGCGTGAAACGCAATAAGCAGAATAAGCAGGGGACCGGGCTGGGCGGATAGTTGTCGCATGCTAGATACGCACCGCGTGCGAATTTGCGATCTCGGGCGGCTCACGTAAATACGATACTTAGATGCTTAAATGCTATTTTGTTTTGTACTTTTTTAGTGTAAATAAATTCAGTGATAGGACACGCAATATTGATTAATTATAAACCTATAATTGTGTAAGTAAGGACGATTGATTGAGTGAGGTAATGTGTTGTTGTTGTGTGATTTTGGTGTTTTGAAATTTTTGGACGAAAATTTTATTTCTTAACAATATTTATTCAATTATAGACAGTCCTAAGTCTGGCAAGTATGAAGGAAAGTTCATTGTATTTTTAACGGTTCTGTTTTATCGTAATTCATAAACGCGATATAATATTATTTTAAAGCATGCTTTCAGTCACCGCGCTTGCTTTAAGTCAAGTACCTACGCGTAAAAAAAGCATGCTTTAATAAAGCATATTAAAAAGCTTGCTTAACACATATAGCATTAAGCATTAAGCAAGTGATTGCCATATAGCAACTTTGAACACCACTAATCAGTAGGCCCAATCAGAATAATAGCGCTGCGGTATTTATTGTTTTTTTTTTTAAATATCGTGGCATCGTGCTGCGATAGGGGCCTTTTTGGCCTCGCACAGGTCTTTTTCTTTTTTAATATGTTAAAGAAGAATGGCGAGCTTGTATGTAAATTGGGACCCATTGATATAAGAATCGTACATTATTAAAACTTAGTACTACTTCTAGAACTATACGAAACTATCCAAAATGCAAATGGATAGTCAGCTGTAAAAGATGGAAGAAAAAAAATATGCAAGGTGAAAGATTATTACCATATTAGCAAACTTATGTTCACATAAAAAAGGTTAGTAATAAAACATGCTAGCGTTGTAATTATTATTGATCAAAAATGACTATTTTTGCATTTTCACTTTGTTGTTTTTTTTATTTTACGTTTATTTAAAACGGAAACACGCGATGCGTTCATAAACTGCATGATAAGTTATTTTTAATAGATTTAATTTATTTCTAATTTTTATCTTAATAAACCATGAGCTAGCAACTCAATATTTTTTATACAAACCTTTATGAAACTCGTAATTAAAATTCATATAGACTTGCAAGTGAACGACGCCTCTTTTATTTTTAAATCAACTGGATCCATTCTCGCCAGTCTTCTTTAGTTTTAGTTTTATACTGTCAAATTTCTGTGAGTGTCCCAAATAAACATATTTTCTTTCTTTCAAAATTTATGTTCGTGATGTCTCGTCTAGTACCTACGTATTAAATAGTTTTTGGGTTAAACCAATATTGTCGTGTTGCAACTTGCTAATGAAAGCTGAAACATGACATATTAGTTTCATCTCATCCTCCCAAAAGCCCTCTCAAAATGCTCTAAAAGCACCTCCTTGTTTACCAAATAACAAATGTGTATGTGTTCTACATAGCCAAAATATGACGTTTCCTCAAATATATTAGCCGCGTGTTGCCAAGCATAGAATATTAACTTGTAGGCCTTTATGGGTAGATTTATTATGCCGCCATCTTGGATTCTAGTGGCAAGGAGGTTATAATTAAAAATTAATGAAATATTGCAAGTTATGCGTTCATATTTAGTTGGTGGCGTTTGATTATAGTTGATTGCTTGTTACTATATAATAACAGCCGCATTGGTAGATCTTAGGTTAAGTAACGTTTGCCGAGGTCAGTCCATGGATGGGTCACGATTCATTCCTAGACTTTTCAGTGGTTTAAACAATAAGTTAAACAGTTTACACCGGCTATCTTTAGTAGATCTATGACACACACGTGTCAAAAGCCCAAAATATCTCTAATATTATGTAAGTATGTGTAGATATGTGTGTAAAAAGTTTAAATTCCTGAATGCCCTTCTTTTGGGCACTTTTCCAGATGACAGCGATGGAATGGAGTACTTTGACGCCTGAGGGTTTCAACCTACGTAATCTTTCGAATATAAATGATACCGATTGGTCATGAGCTTTTCTTCATAGATTACAACGAGGTTTTTTCTTAGAATATAGAGCATTATGCTTCTTCATATTTATGTGTAAATGCTGTCTGTATAGTCAGAAAAACTCTATTCAAAACAAAAAATCAAGTACCTACTCCTTAGCTCAAAGTAAAAACCCATTGAGTTTTGCACACAACACCCTCAATTTTGCTCCGGTTTTAACCAGATCGTTCGAATCCTCTCCATACTCTCTGAAGAGGCGACTAGAGGCTGACGACGCAAGAGGCTCGTTTTATCGGCCCCTCGGGACGTAAAGAGGCCCTTGGGCCGCGTTAAGCCACCCATTAGGGATCGCGGTCTCGCCACTCAATGTTTTGAATATGCTTGACACATTTTTTGGTGTAGGTAAGGTGGGCTCAAGTACGCCTAATTACGGAAAATATTTTGTTGAACGGGAGAGTTGGTAGTAGTATAGTATCTATAGACAAAATCAAAGTGATTTTTTGTATTGAAAAAATAACAGTTATTTTACTATGTGCATAAAATAAAATAAAAATGTTTTATTTCAGACTAGACAGTCCATAAAAGTTGTTTGTAATAAGAATTTAACTTTTAGCTAATGTTAGTAAAAAAAAAAACTATGTTTAGCACGCGCAAAAGCAGTATCTCAGGAAAAGCTATATTCCATCCGAGTAGGTAGTTAACTAAAGGTAAACAATCTTGACAAGTCTTTTTAGTTAATAACACAGTTTAAAAATAAAATGCAGCTGAAAACAAATTTAGATACAACAAAAAGGATTACATGATCAATTATACAATTTGTTTAACAGTAGTTGTATTTAATTAATAAGCGTTTATGTAAAAAGACTTATCAAGATTGTTTACCTTTAGTTAACTACCTACTCGGATGGAGTATAGTTTTGAGATAATTTAAGTTTTGTAACATATATTTCTTTTCACTGTAAAGATTAATTTAACTTTTTCGAGAGTTTTTTCATTTGTGTTTAATAAGATACCGCTAATTGGCTTAGTTTATTAAATGTGTCTTTCGTTAAGCTATCTGATGCCATAAAAATCAACTTAACGTTTTTTTTTGAGTTACCGCTTTTGAGCTTAGCAAGGCAGTATGAAAGTGTACCTACGTATTTAATATAATGTAGTAAGTAGTAGCGTCTGTTTAATTCTATATCTGGTTCAACTAAGATGTTATAAGCGCTCAGCAAGCGACACGTTAAAATGTGGCTGACTAGCCACACGAGCCGACTTCAGTGTCGCGTCGCGCCGTCAAAGGATGCGTGCGTGCGTTAGTGTGCCGTTTATGAAGATCGAATGTTGTTTAGGTAACCTATCTACACCTTTTTATCTTATTTAATGTTATTTTATTTGTTATTTTTTTGCATTAAATTATGACTTTATTTGTTTACCGTCTCAGATAGGTATATTGACATATGATTAATTTATTTCATGAAATTGTAACATCTAATTATCTGTTATTACCTGATTTCGATTACTTCATTAATTTTATATGCCTATTGGCTGGACAACACAACATGGACAACTTTTTGTGTAAGATCTTAAATAACTGTAGCCTATGTTCACAAAATAAATAAATTAATATGTACAGACGCCAGCACATCGACCTACCCCAAACTGACAAATATCCCAATTTAACATGAACCTTATTTTGTTTAGACTAAAGTTGAAAACCTATCAAAGAAATTTGACACATTGGGGTCGATTGATGTGCTGGCCTCTGTACAAAATTACCTATGTTTGCAAAGAAATAAATGAAATGAAATAATTTTAATTATTTCGTAGTTAGACCACAAACACTTTTTGTGTGTTGATCTATGTCTTTTATGTAGGTACCCAATGAGTGTTTTAAGTATCTTATCTATTGTATGGCTATAAGATCCTTTAGAAAAAGCAATGTTTGGCTCAATTTATACCACCGCGCCACGGAACTGTCGCAAAACTCGTTGCAATGCTCGAGAAAGAATTCTTGCGCATTCGAGCCCCCATGCCCCAGTACAATCATATTGAAACTATGCCAATCTATAGAAGTAAGTAGTACTCTTTATGTATGGACGATATACAATCGGGTTAATTTATTACGTCCTACTAATACTGTTACAAATATTACTAACTACTTTAGTACATATTGTAAGCACCATAGGGACACGCAGCACAGTAGTTCACTTCAAAATTATGTTATTAGTATCTTTCAAAATCAATGCATTTCATTAAGGTTAGGTAGTTAGGTTCGCTATAGGGTAGGTATGATGAGTTAGGTTAGGTTATACATATATATTATATCGTCATTCTAATTCTATCTAACACAAAAGGCTTAGATAAGAGCACATGGACTAAGGTAATTGGTAGATGTTACTTATTGTTTTGTATCTTATTATAAGTAAGTTTATAGGTATTTTTGTCGTGGTGGCTCAGAGGTGTACCTACCAGCAGGGCTAGCATGGCCGGAGATATTCTTTCCACGGGGAGAGGATAAAATACTATTCCCCTCTGTCATTTTTATCCACCCTCCGAGCATGGCAACATGGGTGGATAAACTATTCACGGGGATAAACACGCTTGTCCTCGAAATTATTGCCATTATAAGAAAACTTTTATGAAATTACACAATAGTCGAGAATGTCGTGTAAACCAAAGTACTTTCATCGTTTTATTAGATCTGTACTGGATATTTATTTTGTTTTGTTGTCAATTGGGATTGCTCGAATCGCGAAATCTTTCACTAGTCGCCATGCTATAAGCCGTGGATGAGTATCCACGTCTAATGTCAAAAAGTGATATAATTCTCTTTCCCCCAGTTGCCG
This sequence comes from Euplexia lucipara, assembly GCA_921972225.1. NCBI lineage: Eukaryota > Metazoa > Arthropoda > Insecta > Lepidoptera > Noctuidae > Euplexia > Euplexia lucipara. The sequence goes on from OV179156.1 coordinate 20,404,953, forward strand.
TGCTTTGGCAGGTGGATAAGATAATTGTATCCCTTGTCAGTGGAAATAACCGGTGGATAAAAGTTATATCCCCAGCCCATGCTAGCCCTGCTGATGACTTAGGGAATCGGTCATCAGCCATATGGCGTATAAAATCAAGTAGTAAACCCAAACTGCTTGATTTAGAATAGAACAGATTTATATTATCTCACCACAAATTACAATATAGAGTTTCGTTAGCCTACAGATTCAATTTTATATTTAATTTGTGGAAGAATGGTGCCTATACTAAGTTTTTCTCTAAAACCTGTAAGTCAGGTCACCGGGCCCCCTAATTTTTTTATTATTATTTCCCTATTTAACACACAATTTGAGCCTTAATCACCTATGTTTTTTTTAATGCTGATATCAAACATGCAGCAGGGCAAAAAACAAAACACAATGAACTCTAAATAACTAAATACCCACTTTATATCGAAAACACCGACCAGAAAACTCATTCTTTCACTCATTTAACATTTAAAACCTTACCCATTTTTCTGGTTCATTACGTGCAACGAGCAAGATGTAGTTAATATTAAAGCGCTCGCAACCTATTAACGGAGGAATAGGCTTGTTTCCCGACTGTACATAAGTACTAGCTATTTACTACAATGCTTGTACCTACATACACTAGTTTCCTTATAGATGCCCGACGCAATAAGAGGGTTGTTTTAAGTTTTACGTGTGTATTTGTGTTTAGCTTGTGGCTAAATTATAACAGCCGCTAGGGTCTATCGAAGGTTAAGCTACGCTTGACGAGGTCGGTCCGTAGATGGGTGATCATTTATTACATACCAAGACTCCTCCGTGCTTCGGAAAGCACTTTAAGTCGTTGGTCCCGGCTGTCATTTGTTGATCTTTGACAGTCGTTACTTGTAGTCAGAAGCTCGAAAGTCTGACAACCAGTTTTACCAAGGGGTATCGTGTTACCCAGTTACTGGGTTGTGGAGGTCTGACAGGCAGTCGCTCCATGTAAAACGCTGGTGTTCAGCTGCATTCAGTTAAACTGGAAGCCATACCCAACATAGTTGGGAAAAGGCTAGGCAGATGATGTGTGTATTTGTCGCATAGTTGCTAATGACTGTGAGTGTGAAATATAAAAAAATATATTTGTAATATGTTAAAATAAATTATATAAATATAATGATATAATAATAATATAGGTATATATAAATGTAATAATATAATATATAAATAGCCATAATATTATATAATAAAAGATTGATTAAATAGTGTGTAAGTAATTCTATACCTATTGAAATTGTGTTGCTGCGCCCTAACAGGGTATCATGTATGTACTTTTACCTTTTAAAACACCCTATATATATTTGAAGCAATAAATATCTGAAGTTTGAAGTTTGACTGGATCAATTTTGATGTGTTGTTTTTGTTTGAAAGTTGATTCGCGATAAGGCACCATTTATCTTTTAATATTTAAAATTCTAGTATTAATTACAGTGTTTGTAACAAGACTCCTCCTAAGGGGTGTGGCCGATTCTTATGAATTTTTTGATGTAAATTAAAGTAACGATAAATGATATTTAATTCTGTAAATAGGTTCATAAAAACACTTTTACATGACAATTTTATCACGAGAAGGCAAGTCGGTGTTTTATTATCTTCAGATATCGTCGTCTCGCTTAAATTAAAACACATTTTACTTGTTTGACATGTAAAAGTAAAAAATATTGGAAAGACAAATTCACAGATTTTTAAAGACCATTTATTACTCGCAAAATGCAAAATGTGGTTATACAATAAGGGCACAACTGCTGAACCCTTTAAAAGGATACAACCTTGATGTTTTATAATAACAAAGAAGCGTCAAATAACACTTAATGTACCTCTCTAGTAGAGTGCTGCCTACTCACTCCCCCACGTTATAAGTCGACACTATAAATAGAGGTACTTATGAAACTAGCAAGTTGTTTTTACGTCGCCGAGCCACCGCAAATTAGATAGGGTTGAAATTGGAGTGAAATTTTAACCAGTCTGCGTTAGGAACATAGGAATGACAGAAGCTATTTATTTTATTGGTTTTTGCAATACAAAATTTGACAAAGTTTTTTTTATGTCATCTGCTTAGCCTTTTCCTTTTCTTTTCTTTTCCTTTTCTTTTTTCAAACACGCACACTATAACATAATTATTAATTCATTAAACCTCAGGCGTCCGCGCTGACATTGTCTTTCTATTGTGACTCTAATTAACGCGATTGAAAGGTTAATACACTTAAAAATAAAAAACACTAAAACGGCGGCGCCAAAAGGTGTGTTTCCACCAATCAGAGCTTTTACATGCAGCGACCGCCTATTTGACCTCCACAGCCCAGTTACTGGGTAAGACGAATACCCCTTGGTTAAACTGGTTGTCAGACTTTTGGGTTTCTAACTATCTGTAACGACAGTCATAGATCTACAAATGAGAACTGGGACCAACGGCTTTAAGTGCTTTCCGAGGCACGGAGGAGTCTTGATATGTAATTAATGGACTCCCATCCAGCTTCATTCGAGCTTTCGTTTCGGCTTCTGAAGTTCACTCAATAACTAGGATTATTACTGACGAAATAAGTCTGAACTACGAAATACTCCTCTCTCTAACCAGCAGGCCTAGTCATATTACCAATTCTATTTCTATTATAGAAAGAAAATGGCGTATATGGAATCAGCTGTTTGTTAACTGTCAACTGTCAAGTGTATTTCATTTTCAGCCATATTACAAATTCTACTCGTTAACACTTGACAGTTGACAAACAGCTGATTCCATATACGCCATTTCCTATCTATTGTCGCCTTATCGATTACGATAATAGAAATAGAATTTAAAATATGGCTAGGCCTGCAGTAGTAGTAAAAACAGGCACGATGTTATTGCGTGGAGTAATAAAATGGTATTTATTTCAGCCGGTCGATAAAAGCCACCCCGTTAACATGAGTGAAGTGAACTGTCAATGACTAGCATTAGCCTGGAATGACAGCTCCATTTGCTTTCACTTCACTTACAATTTTACGAATAGATTTTTAAAGAAAAGAAACAAAATACATTGATTTTGGATACCTACGTATAGTAGAAAATACTAAATCTAAAACGACAAAATTAAGTGAAGTGAACTAACTGTCAATACTTAGTATTAGTATGGAATGACAGCTTCATTCGCCTTTACTTAACCGACATTTAATTTTAATAAATAATACTAAAAATAACATCCGAAGAAAATAAATAACAGGCAATAATAAAATTAAAATAAAATGACTCTCCAACGCGTCTTCCATGCTACAGTGTCACTCGTCGACTCGTCGTTAATTTTGTCTGTGGTCTAGTAGTAGAATGATGTTGTTTCAAAAAAACAACAGTTTTATAAGCACGAAAAGACGATGGCAGGTCGTTCATACATCTAAAAGCAGCGAATTTGAAACTACCGCGGATTGCAGCAGACGCTACGTATTTTTATTCTCATGAAATCTCGAAATTCACTATTTTGAAAGTGACAAAATAAATTAAATGAATTTGCATTTTTTTCTAAGGATTTTGTAAAAGAATCAGAATTATTTATTCATAAACATAGTACTTATGGGTAATAATAATTACATGAAACTCTTAAAAATTTGGTGTAGTTAGTACAGTACTATTTATATCACCCCGTGAAAGGTAAGTGCTTACTTATGTGAGATAGTGGTCAAACGCATGCTAAACAATAATAAAAAAAAGTAAAGTAAAGGTGATTTGAGCCGTCAGACCATACTAATAGGCATTGATAGTTCACTTCAGTCAAGTTTTTACAGGGTGAGTTTACTAAATCGAATGGATGATATTTTATGATGCTATTATTAACGAAGGAAAATAAACAATAGAATCGAAAAAATGGAAATCAAAATCTTTCGAATCATGTGTCACCTATTAATTAGATACATAATGATGCCCAATGTTCATGTAATAATATTATAATAATATTTATTGGAACATAAAAACAAAAAACACATTTTACAGAAAAACTTGCGTACGTAAATAGCCACAATAGTTACAAACTGTGTCCCAGCTATTAACGCCCACCTCCAAGAGGGAGATGACAGCGTTCCAGATTCCGGAGATAAATAATGCAGTTAAGTAAGACGAATAATGGCAAAAAATAAAATTAGATTAACTTAAAGAAAAATAAAATAGTGGTTAATAATTACTTATTAAAAAATATATATAGAAATAAAAACAGAGTAAAATTAACAATCAAGATAAAAAAATTAAATGAAAACAAAATTAAAAGTTAAATGTAACATGTAACATTACAACTAAATAATCTCCTTAGCTCATAATCTATCCAAAATCTCTTTATTCTGAGTGTCGCAGTGAGCGAAACGATTATTCAATTAAGTAACTTTGTTTATCCGTTTAACTGATGAAGTTGTTCATGTACCTTTTGAAACTTTCAGTCTTAGTTCGTAGACTGGGTCTGCTGAGGATACCTACCCACTAAAGTTTCGCGAATTCCAATTATGGCATCTCTAAGCGAATATTTAAGTAGAATAGATATAAATTTATCGTCCATTTATTGTTAGTAAATACTTTTGAATAAATCGGAATAGCTTGTTGTAATTAGGCTGAGAATTGACGCTTTTAGGACGTTAAAAATCACATGAGACAGTACCTCAAAATACTTGCCCCTCCGGATAGTACCGCATAGAAACCTGGTACGAGTGAAAATATTAAAGCAACTAAAACTGAGCCAAAATGGCCTTCTTTGTACGGTGATCCGTCAGTACTTAAAGTCACACATATTCGCTCGTGTTTTGTAACAGACGCGGTGGCTTTGCGTTATTATTCTCATACCGGTAGGTGCTAGTTAAACTAAAAAACTTTTTTACTATAAACACAGCCGACTTCTTAAAAATACACTAACACGTGACAAATAACTCCAGTTTCGGAAGTCTGTGGCTTTGGTGGTTTTGTTTCGTTCATTATTGGTTTTGTTCATTAAGCAGTAACAATAACATCCACTAGCCCTATAAAGCAACAAAAATGCAAACAAAAAAAAGTTTCAACCATTGTAAATAAAAATCCACATTGTTAATTTTGCCACGAAGAACAGTTTAAAACCGCGTATAAATTAAACATGACTTCATCCAATTTTAATAGATTGTTCGCGGTCAATTTCTTCCACTTATTTCCTCCGGTAATTTTCTCTTTAATTCCCATCTGTACTGTTTCCTTTTCATTAATTAAACAGCTCGGCTGAAAGCGTCCGCCATCTTGGTATTCCACTCTACTATTAATATTGGAACGTGTTAATTCGATTTCTTTTTCTTAGTTTGTGAGGTGTGTTTATTCCTTTGCTTTCTTTTTGATGTTAACCATGTTTCCTCTTGCTATTTCTTGTAGGATCACTCTCACACGCAATTATTTTCGTGAGAAGGGACGGAAGTCTGTTACTAGAAACCGGGATGCTCGCGCTATTTGATTTGACCAATGAGCATGCGCGGTGGCGGAAAGATGGCTGTGAGATGGTGCCAACTCATTTTCAAGCTATTCCAATATGTAATGATGTTGAAAACTTAAAAAAAAAACTGGCAGACTGAGGTAGCTTGATTGCAGCTAGCCTCTGTACATTAGTGTGCTTAAAGTATTCAATAAGTAAACAAAATAAGTATGGCGTTATTTTGAGAATTCCGTAGCAAAATTTCCATAGCCATGTCAGTTTTAAAATAGCTTGGGGATTTTATTGGTACCTAATTCGACATATAACTTCATGATCTTACACCTTCACGACTGGCTGTTCACAATGGTGTGCTGGTGCCTACACTAACGTATGGAAGTGAATGTTGGGCGTGGCAAAAGAGACATGAAAGTAGAATAAATACTGTAGAAATGCGTTCCTTGCAAAGTATGTGTGGTGTTACAATGAATGACAGACTGAGGAATGATGTGATAAAGCAACTTTGTGGTTTAAAAGAAGACGTGGTAACAAAAATTGAAAAGAGTATGCTTAGATGGTTTGGTCACGTAGAAAGGATCGATGAAAGGCGACTAACGAAAGCTATTTACAAGGCAGATGTAAGGCAGGTGTTGGTTCTTCATCATCTTCTTGTCTGGATTTGTGCCCGTTTGATGGCAATAGGCTAGCCCCCTATTACATGGGACTTAAACAGAACTATGGCGAAATGTGGGTGTACTACCAGGTAATACACCTCTGCCTAGCCCATCGGGGATTACAGGCGTGACGTTATGTTATGTTATGTTATCTTACATAAATGAAGACGGGCTTGTGATTAAATATTAACAGCCATAATATTGTATCCTAGATAAAGCAATCTTTCCGAGGTCGGTCTGTGGCCGGTGACCGTTAATTACTTATCAAGACCTCTCTGTAACACGAAAAGCAAGTTAAGCCTTCGTCATTAACTGTCATTTATAGATCCTTGACAGTCATTACGGGTACAACCAGTTTAACCAAGGGGTATCATGTTACCCAGTCATGTAATTGTGATCAGATAAGCCGTTGGTGCATTTATAACACTGGTTTTTGGCTTTTTTCGATAAGACTTGAAGCTGACCCCTACATTAAAAAGATAGGAAAGGGCTAGGATAACGATTTCCATATATCATCACTTCAGCCATAGGAAGTCCACTGCTGGACATAGGCCTCCCCTATAGATCTCCAATAAGACCGGTTGGAAGCGGCTCGCATCCAGCGCGTTCCCGCGGCATTAATGAGGTCGTCTGTCCACCTTGTGAGTGGACGTCCTACGCTGCGCTTGCCGATACGTGGCCTCCACTCGAGAACCTTTCGACCCCATCGGTCATCAGTCCTCCGTGCTATGTGCCCTGCCCTTTGCCACTTCAACCTGCTAATCCGCTGGGCTATATGTCGGTAACCTTGGTTCTTCTGTGTATTATATACGTACGAATTATATACTACGATTTGCATACACGTAAATAAGTATTGTTGTGGTATTTATAGACATTCTCTTTTAATTTTCAGGTAAGTACCTACATCAGTCGGCGTTGGCATGTGGGTCAGCGGTGTTGTTGATACAGGTACCTAAACTACCTACTTACAGTAGCCCTAGCCTCAAAAATATTAGTTATTTCTTACAACACAAAAACAATAGTTATGTGTAATTATTTGTGCATTTTCTACGAATTCAATTAAGTCTTAAATCTTTACTGCAATTTTTATTTAATACATGTTGTAGGTGTTTCTGAGTAAAACAAGGTGCAAGTCCGAAATAGGCCTCAGCCCGCAGCTTGGCCGCAGTGCAGACTGCAATGCTTTGAACCATGCCTCATGCTCTTTTTTATTCAAATGACCGTGGGCAAAGTATAGAACTTTGACCAACCATTCAACAGTGACGAAATTTATGCCACAAAAGCTATTTTGGTATTATTTTCATTATTTTATAGTAGCTTTGTCAAAATCGCATAGGTATGGAACATTTATTTAAATACTGAGGAATTTTAAATAAAATTTTAAAAAACACCATATTCACGTTCGATTTCGACTTAGCTGCAATAGAATGAGTTAAATAAATCACAATAGCTTTATCATGGTAAAAGTTTCATTACTTTTGAGAGATTGAAACAAGGACTACAGTTGATACCGAAGAGATTTAAAATACTATAGAGCGGGCATGTCAAGGAAATGTCATAGAAAAACTTTGATCCCATGTCCCAGTAACGCCATCTAGAATAATATATAAATATTGGAGCGGCAGCGGAGCGTACTACAAAAAACTCATAGACTTGTATCCAGCAAGACACACTTTTTCCGACGAAAATTTTGTTCGTGATGTCCGGTCTATAGGTATTGAATGTCTTAGCTGTACACCAACGTATTTTCTTATTACATTTTTTTAGATGTCCATTGAACAAAACACGTACCTAATCGAAACAAAACACAAACGCCAATTCTTGTTTCAAAATCTTTCTTCGCAGCGAGAACTTAAATAGGAAGAGTCAGCGAAACTAAGACCCCTTTGCAAGATAATATAAGCCTGACCCAGTCTTAAATATACAACTGACCTGAAATTTACAATTCTAGAAATGTCGAGTCAGCCACTTACAGTCGCTAATAGTTTCCATTTAAATACCTAGTAGACTTCAAAGGATGAAAGGGAGACGCAGCTAAAAACTGGAGGGAATTAATGTGCAGCTTTTACTGTGATATTGTCTGTTAGAATTTCATGGTGCTGTTTAAAGAGGGTAGTTTTGAGTTACTGAGTGTTGAAGGAAATATGTTTAAGTCATACTAGATACAAAACATAAGTTGATTCAAGGGTTGATTGGTTGGTTGTTGTTGAAACATTTGTCGAGAGCGTATAGTGATTGCCCGATTTATTAACCGACGCTTATTTAAACGTTGGTTTAAATGACAGTCGGTGAACTCCGCCCTTTTATTGTATGACAGTTTTAAATACCTACTTCTTACGTGGCCTGCATAACAGTCCACCAGATCTGATACCATTGTGTGTCGGGTTGTTGAGCTCCTTAAAATAGGTTTGGGCTACTTGATGTCTGTTGGGTCAACTCAAAGCTGAATTGGTTGTGTCTTCAAAAGGCCTCGACTGCCCTGCATCGTTAAATTCACGATATATGATCTTATATCTAGACTTTAAAAGAGACCACGACCCTTGAGTTTCTTTGAGTATTTCTTCTCAGGGATCAGTCTATTCAAAAAACGACTTGAATGCAGTATCTGGCAAGATATTATGTACATACAGAAATAGTATTTTATAATTTCATCATCGTTTAAAGCAGGATCGGTCAGTAAAGTTTGTGTAATTAAAATTTTCTAGAGTATTTTGCGTTTTATAGCCCTGTTTTGTGCTGTACTTTAATTTCGCCCGAGATTGGTAGAAAAACTTTGGTTAAGTATAACGTTTTTGTTAGTTTTGTAATTGTTACTATTTAGCATCATTAAGTTGTCGTTTTTTTGTTAGTATCACATGAAATCACATCTACATCTATGCAGCCTCAAACGATTAAAAATGTAAATGTTAGTAGATTTCTTAAATGAAATAGGTTAAGACCAATCTACAAAGGCTTGAGCACAAGCGCAGGGTAGCCAGCATTCCGGTATTCTATAGGATGTATTTAGGAGAGTGTGCGCGGGAATAACATGACTTATTACCGCCATCACCTTTCCACTATCGGACAATCGGCGAGTATCCACCCTTACATATTAGTGGGCACGTTTCGCCTCGGCGTTTAAACCGTGAACATCGAAGGACTGGTACAACTTGCCTCCTGTGGTCTTGCCGTCCGATTATAATTTAGGTGTCTTCGAGGCAGAGTGAATAGGCTCTTAATAAACTAGTGCGCTTCACCATCATTGTATGCATCAATGCTTACCATTAGGTGGGATTGCAGTCCAGCTCTAGATTATTATGTAAAAGAAATACCAGTTTTTTCGTTTATTTTTTGCTTCATTGTTTTATTCTCATCAGAAACTACGAGTACTGAGAACCTATCAATAAACAATATTTTAGATGTATCGACAAATTACTCCCTAGCTCTCATTTCGATACAATTCAACAATTCCGACATATCTAAGACAGGGACAGAGCTCCATTTGAACATAAACAGAACATTACAGATCCATTCGAACATATACCTAAAGTGTAAGGCTGCAAGGAAAACATTCTTCTTTACTATAAAAATAGTAGGAACACAAAATATAGTTTTGAAAGTAGTCTGAAATTAAAGCAAGCGGAGGAAGTGAGAGTAGCGCAATTTTCTACAACGGATCCTAGGCGCCGACCACAGAAAAATGGAGGGTAGAACTTTTTAGGGAGAATTTGGATGCGGTAAACGAGTTTCAACCTATAAATACATACATACAGTCATAAACGACCCACATAATTACCTCCCCTCTTCCACTATAAAATCCATTCAAAAGTCGTCTGTAAGAGATCGTTTTTATAGGGGAGGCCCATTGTAACACCCTATGTAGCCTTTGTAGTTACTATTTGTAAGTTTTTACGATGTACAGATGCCAACACATCAACCTACCCGAAACTGTCAAATTTCCCCAATCGATTTTGAACCTTATGCCTTAGCAATAAAAATTCATTCAAGAAACTTGACAGATTATAGTACGTTGATATGCTGGCGTTTTTTCGATAAAGATTATTATATTTTGGTCTATTCTATGCTATTCTTAGTTATTTTTTGTATATTCATATTATGATGATAATTTTATTATTTTTATGATAAGTCAACTCAAAGTTGCTTTAGCTCCTTCTTTTTTGCCTATTTGCTTTTAACCTTAACGGAGACCACAGAGTTTTTTTTGGATTTATTTCTCATTGATCAGTTAGGAAGAAAATGCTACACATTTGGAATTTCTCCTCGGTGGGTATTTTGTTCAGTACGGTAACTAAACTTAAAAACGCCAACCGTACCATAAAATTGAACTTGGACTAATCATTGGTCTAGTAGTTAGTGGCCCTAACTGACAAACTACGGAAAAAAAACGATATTGTTCGAAGGAGCACAGCTGTATAACGACCTACCTAATGACGTTAAAGATTGTGATAATATTAACAGATTTAAACTTAAACTGAGAGATTACGTTTATGAAATGTAGTAATAATTACCTTATATTAAATGTTAGCAATTACATACTTCTTATATATTTGTTTTGTATAACTTCACCAACACACATCGGAGGCAAAATGTATTTATTTAGATATAAACAATTACTTTGTATCTCATTACAAGTGAACCTATGTATTGTTCTTATGAGAATAAATTCCTTAAACCGAAAAACCGAACTGCCATAACGGAGGTCGTAGGTCCGATTCCCACCCAAGACAAATGTTTGTGTGATGAGCACGACCATTAAAATTTGTTCTGTGTCTGGCTCTATATAATTTATCTATAATATGTGTGTATTTAGAAATATAAAAGACAAGTGTTTTTATCAGTTGTTTAGTACCATAACATTAGCTCTGTTTGGCATGGGACTAAATGCCGTTGTGTGAAAGTTATGGAACATTATTATATTAAACTCCTTTGTTTAAAAGTATCAACTCAACACAGTCAGTCAGTCAGTCAGTCATTCTCAGTCTCGTGGCTTTTATTAATTGATTTAGAACAAAAATAAATGAAAAGGTACCGCATCCAAAATAATTCTACATTAGCCCCTCAAAGTGGCCATTACGGAGATCTCGCAGGGAAATTGCTTTCTTGCGCGCTCTTCATTTCTTGTGTAAATTTTATTTTTTAACCATTCACGTTCCCTTGGTCCGATTATGTAGCTGTTTACTCTTTTAAAAGCCTTCGCCTACTAATAAGGCTTTGAATATGTAAGTTAGTTTTGTCTGTACGAATGAGCGTTAGGCTCTGTTCTTTCTGCTGAGCACAAGATCCTGGGTTCAAAAACCGGATCGAGCTTATAAATACATAAATATTCCACAACTTTTCACACAACGCCATTTAGTCCCAAGTTAAGCTTGAGAGCTTGTGTTATGGGTACTAAACAGCTGATAAACATACTTATATGTATATTTCTAAATACATACATATTATAGATAAATTACACCCAGACAAATGATCGTGCTCATCACACAAACATTTGTCCTGGGTGGAAATCGAACCCAAGACCTCCGGCATAGCAGTCAAGGCCACTAACTACTAGACCAACGGGCCAGTCAAAGCTTATTGGCTTATTTTTATTAAGTTTTTCTAACTGGAATTTCCAGCAGCAGCCCGCAGTCTGTATTTATGGCCGATTGATGGTGATAGGGTTAGCCTCTTTTACATGGGACTTCAACATAAGTGGCAAAGTGGCAGAATTGGTACTTTTAATTAATTATTGGTCTGCCTCGTTAGTCTAGTTGGCACATGCGCTACTGAAATAATAAAGTCCCAGGTTTGACACCCGAGTCGGGTAAAGCGTTATTGTGATCTTTCATCTGGAAGTTCTCTGTAGTCTGTAGCATCCCGGAGCCTAGATTCATGCCGCATCCCGGAGCTATTCATGCCCTATTGATGACAATAGGCGCGCCCCTTTTACATGGGACTTGAACATAACTGACGAATAGTGGATGGACTATTGCCTACTTCGGGGATTACAGGCGTGATGTATTAATGTTATGGCGATGTTTTTATTAATTCGTTGTATTTTTTTTGTTTGAAAGTTCTTGTGCCACTTTTTAATAAACAGTTTCTTACGGAGACTCCACATTCTTTTGTAACAAAAGTTACATACAATATATTTGGAAGACGTGCGCCGATCTTAAACTACTATCTTCGCCGCAAATATGATACTTATTTCAACTTCTTTGCAAAATGCACTCCCAGCAAGGTGAATGCCATTTGCGAATCACCACCATGAACCATACAATTATAAATACTACCAGATAGAAATAGAGTGCATTTTTCTATGTCTACACTATTAAAAATTACAGATAACGTAGACAACATTTCCTTCGGTTAATCGTAATAATTTATTACTTTTTTCTTGTTAAGAAATAGTAACAAAACATAACATAACTCCTGTATTCCCCAAAGGGTTGAGTGAAGGTATACCTAGCAGCTGTCAATAGTACGCCCAGATTTCGCTAGTTATGTCCCACGTAAAAGGGGGTGAGCCTATTGCCATCAACCGGCTCAAACTCGGCGACAAATCCGAACTCTAAATTACTACCGAAACAATCCAGAAAAACCCAATAACACTGAGCTCGACTCGAGAATCGGACTCAAGACCATTATGCTTAGCAGTAGCATTTGCGACCACTAGACTGACAACGCAGTGTGTGGTGAAATAGGACAACGTGGTACCAACCTCAAGCAATTTTTTGTGGCACCATCTATCTGACCGCTATCTGACCGCCACCGCGCGCGCTCATTGGTCAAATCAAATAGCGCGCGCTTCCCCGGTTTTCCGTTGCACATTTCCGTCTTTTTTCCCGAAATTACTCTCACAAAAAAATCTAGCAACCATAAAGAAATATTATACACATCAAAACGAATATACTAAGTGCAGTGTGCTTCTCGAGGTAACCAAATGGAAGTCCAGCGGATTAAATGTCAGTAAAGAAAACTTATCTTCACTTCCGCAATCACAGTGATTACAAAATACCAAAAAGGTAAGACACAAGACAAAGTGACCTATAAACAGTGAGCGTCACGTAGGTACACTGTTCATTCTGTACATTCATCATCACTTTTGACCAGCCATCTGTACTATCTGATCACAGAGTAATGAATCGAAAGAATGCTCACATCATTTACATTAAAAAATAAAGTTATCATCCAATAATAGGTAATACGAGAAATTGATGAGTATTCATGTTTTACAAGTTAATAATTTTAGTGCTATTACTAAGAACTCTTTGATTCTAATTTAAGTTCAGCTATTCATTCTGTCTTAATAGATTCTGACATATTCCTAAATACACACCATATGTGTGTATTTAGGTATATGTCAGTTGTATAGTACTCATAGCACAAGTTCTGTTTAGTTTGGGACTAGATGCCGATGAAAGTTGTGAAATACTTTTTGTTATTATTATTTAGTTATCTACACGTACTCGAATTTTGTAGTAAATAATCAGTATCCAGGACAAATTCTCTGTGGACGCTTTCTTTTAAATGTGAAAAAGTTAACGTTCCAACTATCCTACTTATATTATAAATGTAGAAGTTTGTGGGGATGTATAGATCTTTGCGCTAACCTTTAACGCAAAAACTACATTATTGTTGTGTGTAGTCAATTGTGTATTGCATTAATGCAACAATGTACTGTTAATAGCTGTTTTGTGTACCTAAGAAGGTGTCTTTTGTTTTTGTTTTGATTTGTAAAACTGTTTTCCTAATTTTGAATTTAACGCATGTCGTGGCAGCCTTTAATTAAGGCAACACTGGTAAATTTAATAATTGAATGTAAACTTATCATGTATTTTGGTGTATGCTTTGTTGGTCGTCCTTAAATAAATATTGAATTTTGATGAAACTTTGCAGATTGTTTCTTGAACTAGAGAATGATACGAGTAACACACAATTATTACGAGACAAACGCGAACGAAGCTTCGAGTGGCTACTATAACAATAACATGGGGCAGGTCCGCCAAGTTGCTACAAAACTTATCTCTCTATTTGCTGTCTACTCCGTCAACTATTCCTAACTGTCTGAACTAACGTAGCTTGGAAATGTGGCTGTCAGTTTGTTTCAGCGTTGTTTCGTTAAAATAGTGTGCTATGGAGTATAAGATTTGTTCTATTGGGACTGTCGGAGATATTAGCGAATATATTGGCAAGGTTTTATTGGCATGATATTAGAATGGAGTAAAGTTTTTACGGTGTAAAATAAAGAGCATTAAATTCTATATTATTTTAACTTATTACATATACATCGTTAATAATAATATTTTTTTTATCTCCCACAAAGTACAGTTACAATATAGAGGTGTTACAAATGGAGGTTTGTGGGAGTCAGGAATTCAAACTAGGATACCCTGTGCTATGAACTCCTGGCCCCCTACGCCAGGAATTGAGATCATGACAAATTTTAAAGCGTAGGACATATCACTATAGTACTATTGTGGAAAAGAATTACAAACAAAAAGTACCTACTAACGAAATAAAATAAAAAATAAAAAAATAAAGAAAAAATGCATGTGTGTGTTTGCGTGTGAAGTGGAAGGTGTCGTATGTGGAGTGGTGTTGTGTGTGTGTATGAGTGAGTGCGAGATTAAGATAGTGTAATGCGTGTGTACGTATAGAGATGGATGTGTATACAAATGTGTGCGTGAGGGGGTGGCAGTATGTAATTATGAGCAACGCTAGACTAAGCAGTTTTTCAGTTTCTTCATAATCAAGTTCTAAAAGCCACTGTGTCAGCTTCTTTTTACATTTTATCCTAGACAGATTAACGATCTTAAGAATTTTGTTTGTTTTATTATACAGTCTGCTTGATTTAAAATTATAGAAATACATCATTGTTGTAAGATGTTGTCAAATTCAACTCGGAGTGCTTTATTTCGTGTAGTTAGTGACTAATCAGCAGGGATCACTGGACAAAGTTTTCAACGATTTACTGGCAAACCAATACCAATCATCAATGTGTATTTAGGGAGACTTCACGTGCACTCACAGAGATTTGACGTAGCGCACAGAACCCTGTCTGACAGTCTCCGTAACTTGAAGTCCACTTATAGTGCAATAATTTTTTTTTGTAAATTCTCAATTGTCATCAATTTCGATGTGCTACTGGACGTCAATTTGACACTTGCAATGAAAAGATGTCCCTGCTGGTGTCACAGTGCTTAGGCCACCCACTGGCCTCTAAATTGGCTTCACAAGCTGTCGAGAAATATCTTTCGTGCAAGTCTATTTCATTACTGTATAAGTAGATACTATCGCTTACTTCAAAAAAGGTGAAAGAAAACATGTGAGATTCGATTTGACACTTTAATTTTTACTCCGTCAACATATTTTTATCTTTCTTTACTTCGTATTTACTTTCAGTATGTCGCTTTTCTTCTTATTGTGTGGTTATTGACTGGCCTGTTGGTCTTGTAGTTAGTGCCCCTGACTGCTACGCCGGAGGTCGTGGGTTCTATTCCCACCGGACAAACGGTTGTGTGATGAGCATGATCATACCCTGGCCCACCGCCTCGCAAAGTTGCATGTCTGTCGGTCTTTTACAGACTGTATTTCGGTGAGTGTGCTCTACAGCTCCACGAGCTCATTCTACCATCTCCTTTCTTCCATCGGGAATCCAGACGTACTGCAGGTTATCACCCATTCCTTGTAGATGTTCCACACATTCGCACAAAGCGCTTTGCCTGTTCCTTCATTATGCGCACAGCCAAGGTGTGGAAT
Source organism: Euplexia lucipara (assembly GCA_921972225.1). NCBI lineage: Eukaryota > Metazoa > Arthropoda > Insecta > Lepidoptera > Noctuidae > Euplexia > Euplexia lucipara. The sequence continues at coordinate 20,420,791 of OV179156.1, forward strand.
TCCCTGCCTGCGTCCGTGCTCCCGACTTCATATGACCCCAATCTGTTTAAGTCGCCAGATAATAGGCTTCTTATGGGTAAGCTCGTTCCATCGTCGACCTCATCTCTGACCGCAGGACAAGATTGAGGTCAAGAGTAGACCCATTATATATATAAAAAAAAACATTTGTTCTGTGTCTGGGTGTAATTTATCTATGACGTGTATGTATTTAGAAATATTTAAGTATGTTTATCAGCTGTTTAGTATCCATAACACAAGCTCTGCTTAGCTTGGGACTAGATGGCGCTGTGTGAAATTTGTGGAATATTTATTTATTTTATTTATTGACTAACCTGGTATCAGAGTTTTATTGCCACCCATGAGCCTCTGATCACCTGCCCTGGATAAATATCATGTCTCAGGCATGCAGGTTTCCCCACGATAATTTCCTTCATCTTTTTGAAGCAACTGGTGATATGATTATACACATTTTCACAGTTATTAATTCCATTAATTATTAGCATGTCGCTTATGTAATTATTTAACTCGTTACGCCTACAGTGTTCTGTTTCTGAAACACCTAAAGGTAGACTGGAAGAAAATGTCTAAGACATTAAGTCGGCCTTTTCAAAAGTCAAAGTCAAAGTCAAAGTCAAATCGTTTATTTCAATTAGACCCATAACAGGCACTTTTGAACGTTAACTTACAAAATAAAATAAATTAAGAGAATGATTCTAGTTGCACATTCCAAATGGTAGTTCCGTATGGAGAAGAATGTGCAAGAAACTCCATACTTACTCTTTTAAAATGGGATTACAATACTTCGTATACAACAATCAGATTTTATGTGAGGACGTTGCACCTAGAGTAATAAGAGCTATACTGAGATAGGTATATAAAAAATAAGCCATGGACTCGATAAAAAGATATTATGTTGGTAGATACATTGTACTCACATATTAACAAAAATACACAATACACTGTAGAATGTTATTAAAGGAGATACTCATTAAATAAACAAATGAATAAAGTTAAAAACAAACAGCAGATCAGTGTGTGAGTTCAGAGAAAAAAGCAAACAAGCAAAAATTTAAGTACTTTAGCAGCCAATTTGATTTTGTCAAACTTTGTATCTACAGTTTCATTTACTTGGGCGATGAGTACCCATAATCAAAGACAGATCTAGTGGTTATAAATCGCTCAGCTTGTAGTGTAAAATGAGCTATAGGAATAATTATAAATTAATTAACCTCATCATCAAACGACAACATTCTACGCTATAACTTGTCTATAATTAACCTAATTCTATAGGTTCGTGTCTGTTCATTCATAATCCCATTGCGGAATTAAGTAAATCTTTAGCCTGTCAATATTATATACTGTTACATAACGTAACATAATGACGTATTTCTAAATACATAACAATATTGGTTCAAACTCAGGCAGGCGCATTACTTTGTGTAATTTATTTATTCACCACTGCTCTCAAAAACGGTAAAGGAAGACATAGTGAGGAAACCGGCATGACATGGAACCAAAAATTCGAAGATATGTGACATCTACCCATTCACACTGGGCCTGCGTGGCTGATTTCGCAAAATACGCGCTTTGACGTGGAGTTGACGGTACCAGCCCGGTATCTTTATTTTTGCAAAATTGTATTAATAAGTAAGTAAATTTTATTTGTTTAAATATGGTATACATTGCATGCAAGATAGTGACAATATTTAAAATAGTTCTAACATGTTTAGCCGCATTTCGTGGCGTACAAATTGGTAGGACGAGATGGTGCATAAACCGTGATAATATTCATCATAATCCATTAATCATAGGTACAATAACAATTCATTAAGCATAATTTTTACTACTACAGTTCCATGTCAAATTAGTTAATAAAAACAGAATAAATTATCCAATTAAGTAAGAGTCATGTCCATAAATTTCAATTCTAAATAACATAAAAATTCAATTGTAAACAATAACATGTCAAAAAGCAAAAACATTGTCATTTTAAAAAGGAACAAAATTGTCCTCTTCTATAAACTCTGCTATACTGTAATAAGCCCTTTCAGTTAGCAAACTCTTCAATTTACATTTAAGACCAGATATATTTAAAGATTTCCACGATTTGGGCAGTTTATTAAAAATGGTCGGAGCCATGCAAAAGATACTCTTACGCATAAGAGTTGGTGTGTGTTGTTGTATTTGTAATCGATTTTTATTCTTATGGGAATTTTCCTGAATTAAATGATTATTATTATCTCCTTTATTTCACTATCATATACATATAAATTATATTTTTAAATATTCAAATACAAAAATAAAAAACATTTAAAAATATAAAAAATAGTAACCCACCGGTATCGGGAACAGGGTCCAAGCTACCGGCGGTCAGGGCTACTGAGAGAGGAAACGCCTAACAATGCGCGCCGTGTCCAGGAGTACTGCCTTCTGGATCAAGCCCTTGATCCAGCTGCCTAACGAGAGCCTCTTAAGGTGTTGGTCGAGGCTCTTGGCTAATAAGCCATTGGCCGTCACGACTATCGGCACGACGACTGCTGTATCCACATCCCACATGTCGACAACCTCGCGAGCCAGATCAAGATACTTAAGTTGTTTATCTTTCTCTGCCTTCACGAGGTTCTCGTCATGTGGGACCGTTATATCAACAATCATCGTGCGACGTTCCAATCGATCTATCACCACTATATCAGGTTTATTCGCGATAATAGTCCTGTCAGTGATGATAGATCGATCCCAGTATAACGTGACATTGCCATTTTCGAGAACTGGGTCGGGCACATACCTATAGTACGGTACCTCCGATTCCACAAGGCTGTATTTAAGAGCAAGTTGCTGGTGGATAATCCTGGCTACTAGGTTGTGTCTGTGCAGATAGTCTCCGTTAGCAAGACGAGAACAACCAGAAATAATGTGGCGGATTGATTCCCCGGGACGGTGGCATGCCCGACAGATGTCAACCGTACCGTCCTTCACAATATACTTCCGGTAGTTATTCGTCATGATAACTTCATCCATTATAGCACAGACAAAACCTTCGGTTTCCCCAAAGAGGTCACCGAAACGCAACCAGGATATGGACGCTAAAAAGTCTACATCAGGACCATGTAGGGCCCGATAAAAGCGTCCATGAAGCTCTTTGCTCTTCCATACATCCATGCGGTCAGAAGTATCTAATACTACAGGTTTGCGCCAGTTCTCGTTAGCCAAGGAGAGCGGTGTGAGGCCCTTGTCCATCGCGACTACATCCCGATGCATCCCCACGTCGGCTTCTAGGAAGTATTCCCTGAGACTGCATACCTCGCGATTGTGTAGGGTCTTGGCATTAAGGAAACCTCGACCTCCACACTTCCGCGGGATATACAGTCTCATCACCGATGATCGTGGGTGATGCATCCGATTTGCAGTCAACAGTGTGCGGACCCTCCTATCCAGGGCGTCAATCTCAGTCTGAGTCCACTTGAGTATGCCGAAAGAGTACATCAAAACCGGCATGACCCAACCATTAAAGGCGCGCACCTTGTTGCCGCCCGATAAAAGACTAGTTAATACTTTATTCAGGCGGCCGAAGAAGCGCTCCTTCAATGATTGTTTCATGTCGGCAGCATTGATACCCAACGCTTCCGACATACCCAAATATTTGTAAGTTTCAGTTGAGGAGAGGGATCTAAGGCATGTGGAATCCGAAAGATGTGTTCCTACGGATTCCAAAATCTCCCCTCGCTTTACATGCATGACCGCACATTTGTCCACACCAAAATCCATTCTGATGGCGCTACTAAAGGTTTCTGTTACCTTTAGTAGCTTCATCAGTTGCAAGTTGCTGGGGGCATAGAGTTTCAGATCATCCATGTAAAGCAGGTGGGATATGACTTGACCACCTCTTCTCAACCTATAGCCTAGACCTGAACCCTCCAGCAGTGTGCTTAGAGGGTTCAGGGCCAAACAAAACCACAACGGACTGAGGCTGTCACCCTGGAAAATGCCTCGCTCGATCCTTATCGGTTCGCTGTTTGACTGGATCTGTCGACATCCTGGATAGTGAAGGACCGTCCTCCATTGCCGCATACACGACAACAGGAAGGTGCGTAGAGTTGCATCTATTTTGTACAACTCCAGCACCCTCATGAGCCATGTATGGGGCACTGAATCATAGGCCTTCTTATAGTCTATCCAACATGTCGACAGATCCCTTCGGGAACGACGAACCTGTTGGCTAATGGCAATATCTATGAGGAGTAGCTCCTTAGTACCGCGGGACCCGTTCCTACATCCATTTTGAGAGACAGACATGATAGAGTTGCTGTCTACATGGTTATTAATTTTTGATCTCAAAATGGATGTAAGAACTTTATAGACCGTCGGTAAGCAAGAGATCGGTCTATAATTTTTGGGTTCCGCAGTACTACCTGTTTTATGGAGCAGGTGGGTTATTCCTGTTGTAAGAAACTGGGGTAGCGATCCTGATTCTAATGCTGACTGGAATTGGGATGCCAAACGCGCGTGCGAATTTTGCATCCACTTAATCCAGAAATTGTGCAGTCCGTCCGGCCCTGGAGATTTCCAGTTAGGCAACGGACGGACCGCACGTGCTACATCTTGGGGGCTGATGATGATTGCCCCCATTTCTGGTAATGGTTCGCACGCCCGTTCGATCTCCCGAGTCCAGTCACCCTCGGTGTGACTAACAGGCTCCGACCAGATGTTGCGCCAAAAGGAATACATAGCGTCAACATCCGGCAGAGGCGTATCAGTCACACCCAGATTTGGTCGCTCCCAGTTTCTATACACCCACCTTTCATCGCTTCGGAATGTGCGGTTCTGAGTGTATCGCTCCACTCGTCGCTTATACCGACGAATACGGTTTGCCCATGCAAAGACTTTCTGCTTCAGGAAGTCAATGCGCTCTGTGACACGGAACATATAGTCTTGGGGACTGACATCAGTACCCGAGAATGCCCGTCTCACAAAGCGCATCACTCTAGGGCGAGTATTACCCTCCCTGAAGCAGATAAGCTTGCCGATGAGTGCTCTAGCCCCATCGATACGACGCTCAATCCTGCACTGCCAGGCTGGTACAGCCGGTCGTGTAGCTTTCTCTGTGTTGGGAAATCTGACGTTAGCTACACGACACGCTGCTGCAGCCGCACAGTACAAGATTGAGTGGGTATCGGCTAAGTCTTTGCTGCTGTCAAAACTACTTGACAGCTCTGAGTCTAGAGCACACACCAGCGCCTTGTTTTTCTTGTGCATGGGCAAACGAGGTAAACGTGGCCTAAGCTCGGGTGGTGTGGAACGATACGCTCGGAAAGCATCTTCCAAAGCGCTCCTCAAACGTACGTTACACTGGGTACTCACGGATACAGCCGCGTCATCGTCCCCTTCACCGACGTGAAGGGATATTATTATTATTATTATTATTTATCATTACATTACACCTAGACACAAAAGAATAGTAAAGTTATAATAAAAAAACCACGTATTTACAACCAAACGTTTTTGCTCGGTGGGCCGCGAGTCCAGTCAACTTTAGGAACAAAACATTTTTGTAACCCTTTAAAGACCTTTGAAAAATAAAATCTTTATTTCGGACAAGTAACATCCATACTGGGTTAGTAAACAGAAATCTTATGACTATGTTAGTATATCTTAATTATTTTTATTTTTCCACAAGATTACTCTGGGAGATACATCTCTTTATGATGCTATACATTATCGAGGAGTCGTATCTATTAGGTAGGTAATGACAAAAGCTACAGAGCAATGAGGCAGATTTCTGTCTTATGATGGCATGAAAACCGGCTCTGTTACGTGGCTCTGCGCGAACATAGCAGATGCACGAGGCAGCCCCAACATCATCCTGAAACCATTATTATATTGCACACGTGGGGCGCACAACCCCTAACGCCTTTAACTATTTTGACCTTGAACAAAAACGTAACCACACTCATCCTCTCCCAGTACACCTGTAACACCAACATTGTGGGTCCTAAAAATTTATAAAATCATTACGACCCCAATGTTTAGGGTGTAAACAAAGCCACATAAATTACGCATTTTTACGTGAAAGTTTAAATGGAATAACGGAGTAGTGACCCTCGACGGTTACAAACTTTTATTACGGACCCATACGCACTTCACTGGACAGAATTGTTTGATCACACTCTCACTGGGACTTGAGGATAGTTGGGGGTCTAATAAGGACAGTTTTCTTTAATGAGCTAGATAGGCAGAAACCTTGTTAAATAATTAATTAAAGTTTCTGCTAATTTGTTTTTTTACAAACACGTTAACGCACTGTAGTAGCACAGTATAAATATTAAAACAGTAGGACGACGCCTTAGATCTCTAGAAAAATGCCGACAACATCTACACGCGTTAGCCCTGAATAATACCTCCCGAACCACGAACATCGTTTTGTTCGCAGTTTGGGAGCGGCTTTCCCGCGTCTTGCCCCTTACACCCCGCACTATTGCCCTGTTTAGACGGCTTCGTCTGACGACTGTAGGTTTTTAGACTGTGGTAGTAGTTTTGATGCATTTGGCTTGTGTGACGAGAAAATAAGTGAGGTCAGTGTTTTTTAGCTGAGAAGAAACGCCGAAGCCATAGAGATTGAAGATTCTATAGACAGGACATGCGAAGAACTGTCATAGAAAACTGTGATTCCATGTCTCAGCAACGCCATCTAGAATAATAAAGGAATATTAGAGCGGTAGCGGAGCGAAACAAATTAAACTCATACTCCTGACTTTTGTCCACTAGGACACAAATATCGGATAAAAATTTGGCTCGTGGTGTCCCGTCTTTATTAAGTATAGAATGTCGTTGGCCGAAGCAAACTCAGTGGTCATATGGCGGAATGATATCGTAATCCATCCTTATGGTGTTAAAGACAATCAGAAGAAAGACAAAGAAAATTGAGTCGCACATTGCAAGCCAACGCGTAACTTGATAAAAATTACCTGGCTTGATCTACTTAGTGTTCACAAGCATCACGTAAATAAAAACACAGCGCTTCATGCTCCGTAGTATCACAGTATAAATATTAATACAGTAGGACGACGCCTTTGATCTCTGGAAAAATGCCGACAACTTCTACACGCATTAGACTTGAGTAATTCCTCCCGCACTACGAACATCGGTTTGTTCGCAGTGCGGGAGCGGCTTTCCCGCGTCTCGGCCCTCACATCCCTTACGATTGCCTTGTCTAGACAGCTTCGTCGGACGACTGTATGTTTTTAGACTGTGGTAGTACGGAGCATGAGGTCCTGTGTTCATTTTACGTGTGGGGCAAAGTTTTTCTGGCAGTTTCCTAGAAGGTTACAATGTTTAAACTCATAAAGAAATCTTATCTTAAATACCTATAGACCTACGCCATAAAAGAATACTATTACAAAAATCGCTTTTAATAAAAAATAAAAACAAGTGTCATAACACTGCGTGTTCGCATTCCCTCAATCCCTTCAGGACCAAGGTAAAATTCCATATTAACTTATTAATAAGACTGGGAATTAAAAAGTCCTAAAACTCATCATCAAACTCGGTATCAAAGCCGACCTAATTAAGTAATAACGACAGTTTCAATGACACAGGACATAAAAAGGGGTTATAAACAAAAAAATTGCAACCAACTGAAATCAGCTTGAAGTGTGCCCATGGAAATTGATACTGGTTTCCATAAGGATGTACAGTTTAACTGGATATGCCAAAAAACTTTTTTACAAAAATAAACAACCGCCTACATAAAAACATTACTCACCAAAAACATTTCATGTAAGATGTTGCCAAGACAACCACATAAGGTTTGCCCTGTGAAAAAGATATCAGATCTCATGTAGAGCCAAGCTTCTGAATCTACACGACCTAACTCAGGCCTAATATCAGTAAAAATGTATGGCTAATAATAATAATAATATTTATTCATTCAAACATTAGTACAGAACAGATACACTTAATTAGGTTCATCATTTGACTTCATGAAACTAAAAGAACAATAATTACACAAACATATTATAATGGGGGGGGGGGGGGGGCTGGGTTGAAACGTAATATATCTTCCTTGATCAATAATTATTAACTAACTTATAAACCGAAATAAAGGCCACGGTCACGTGAAGATTCCTCCAACCGTCTGGTGATGTCCCGGCTTGGACCATGGGGTCCAAGTTCCCATGAACATGGACCCTTTGGTCCAAGTATTTTAACCCTAAACGGTTCATTACTTGGTCTACCAGAACGTGTACTACATCATCGTGGAAACTGGTATATCGACGGAAGAAGAAGTAAAAATATTATTTATTTTATTTTATTATTATTATTTGAGAAGAAATGATGCTCGATATTGTAGACATTGTCGACTGAAAAATCTATACATTTCTTCTCTTCACTTTTGACATTGTCGTGCTCAAAACAAAAGAAATGTTTCCACAATCTGTCACTTTGCCGATTCCTCTTTAGGCAATATCAGTTTCTATGGTGGTTACACTACGCGTGCTGCAGTCCTACTGTCTCTAGACTTTACTTCATCAGCCACGTTCGGCTTGTATCCGAACACATTTCCGTAACACATCCATTAAACTAACATCCATTAATTGATCATCCTAATGAACTTTTTAAATTAAAAAAAAAGGTCGTGGCCAACATATTATCCGGTGGCACGCACGCCTACCTCAGAGTAATTTAATCCGAAGTCCCGTTTTGTCAACCCTACGCGGTTCATTTGGGCCTATTTTTTGCGGTGCGTTTATCCTTTCAGCATAATTAGGGTTGAGTTTCGTACTTCTTTGATGTTACTTTATTGTGAACATGGTAGATAATTATTGTCAAAAATGTGTCATTTTTCTGCATTTTAATCCTTTTCTCTTCGTATGGTTAGTGATATAATTAGTGTCAGAGTTTCGCCCATACATAGGCCTCTGCATTAAGTCCGCCTCTGTACACTAGTGTGCTTGAAGAATTAAAAAAAAGAACCTTAAGAGTGAGTCACCAGAACTGAAGCCAACTGGTACGTATCCCTAATCACATACATACAAGGCAACTTACAAACCAAAAATCTACAACTGAACCAAAAGTAAACAATCCATCTTCTTGCTTTGCCGTAGTCGGGTAAAAAGGGCACTGATATTAAAATATATCACATAGTTTACCATGTATTTGTAATTTGAATGATAACAGTCGTTTATATTTTCAACAATGTCAATTGAAATAATTATAATTGAGAGGGCGTTCCCGTATAATATGACCAAAACATCTAACGATTGATACGGTAATAAGTATTTAGGTAACTTTATGGCTCTGTTTACTAATATCATACTGCTTAAGCTCGATCTCTCTGATTTTTCTCGTTCATCAAAAAATGGTAAAAGAAAACAACGTGAGGAAACCGGCATGCCTTAGAGATTTTTCTCGACGGCATGATTGTGAAGCCAAATCCTTTAGGCCTTTAAGCCTTTAGGGGGCATAAACAAATTGACACCAGGTCAGTTACTAAACACGTAAGAAAGGAGGATACTGCTGCTTTTCCTAAAGTATACACGGTAATTGGTACTTTAATTTTAAAAACATTTAAGGGGGTTAGAGTAGTTGTAATTATGAACAACCATTGCCGTATCAAGCCTAACAACAGCTAAATAAAACAGCCAAATACCAGCTTGATGCGCTTGAGTCTATTGAGATACGAGCCAAGAAGATCATCGGCAATGATGCAATCGTTGAGCCAAAACTTCAAAGTCTTGAGCATCGACGCCGAGTTGCTAGCCTGTCGGTTTTCTATCGGTTATATTTCGGAGAGTGTGCATCGTAATTGCACGATTTAATTCCACCAAGCCCTTTTCATCATCGCGCCACCGGTACATGGTAGATATCCCAACCATACGTACGAAACGCTTTGGAAACACATTCATTGTGCGAACAGCTAAAGAGTGGAATTCCTTGCCGGAGTCGGTGTTTTCTTATAGCTACAACCTAGGGGTCTTCAAGTCAAGAGTGAACAGGTTGCTTCTAGGCAAGCGTGCTTCATCATCGACCACATCATCGCTTACCATCAGGTGAGATAGTGGTCAATCGCGTGCCTATCAATGTAATAAAAAAAATACAACATTCAATACCTCATTTAAGTATAATTAGTGTTTTAGTGGAATGAGAAACTGGGTGTTAAGTTCCTACTTTACACCCAGTTCACCTCACACACCACTCATCCTTATCCACTAATGAAAAGTGAGGCTCCTCCGACCGACGGGTGTTGTGTCTGGTGGGCTAACTACCCGACGGTTGTAGTCGGGAACTTGTAAACGTTCAAATTGCGTGGATAACTTTGATACCGCGATGTAGGATATCGGTCATTAGTTTGTATGTGGCGAGATAGATGTCGCTATAGTGTCATCATTTTGTATTTAGGTTGGCAAGTTTTAGGATATGGTACGATGGGATTGTCATTGTAATTTTATGTACAAAAATCCCTTGCAAATCAATAATGACAAAAAAATTGCAGATGACAATGTATGAAACAGTAAAACCAGACAATTTCTTATGTTACTTACCAGTATTTCCCATTGCAGGACAAAGACTCGCACCTTTTTCCTTTCCACTTCTCAGAATAGACAAACTACAATGTTACTTGCCATGTGAAATAAACCCATTGGGTAGTGCGTTTGACCAATGTTTCCAGCCTTGTGGTAGATTATTATTATTAGTATTTTTTATTACATTATCTTATAAACCACACACACACCCTATGGGAAGATAGAAGACTGAAATAGGATTCTGAAGAACAGTGCGGAATCAACACACTAAACACACTAAACTTGCTGAACCGTCACATTGTGCAACATGCTTGCGGTTTAAAAAACCGAGCAACCACAAAACAGGCGATCAAGAATGCCCTGCGAAGAAAATAGCCGAAATTAGATATATAAATTCCATAGATTATAATGAGGTCGAGTAGAGTGCTATAATTTATATCTGAGCCCTTTTAATGTGTGTAATATTAACTTACTACTAACTCTTAAGTATATTGTCCTTTTGTAATAGTTATAAGTCATTAAAATAACTTTAGTTTTACAATTCACATTACAATAATAATTATGCAATTTTTACATTTTATTGACGCAGCAAATTCTGTCCCGAGCAAACTAGTTGTAGGTGCATTAAAATGCTTAAATGCTTAATTATAAAATACGTCTCGGTTACGTGTAAAGTGTTGATGCAGAAAAGTTGTAAACTAATCAAAATATTTTACTGAGAATAAGATCATATTTTATAGTTAGTAGGTAAGATATTTACTTGATATTTTGTTTTAGGGATTTATGATAATTTTCATGTTTAACTTGAGTGTTTACCTGAGATACAGGTTTATCCTAGTTCAGTTAGAAGCCACTAATTATTTACCTCTAGTTTAAGGACCTAATGTTTTAATATTTATGTACATCTACTATTTCAATAAACAATTTCAATTTCAATTCAATTTCAACCAGTCTAATATATCTGACTTTGAAATAGTGGACTCCAATCTTTGGACTATCAAGGAGGTCGATTCGATTGACATGGAACAGCGACGTATTAGCAGCTCTTCTCTTAATTCAAAGTAATAATTGCCCGTGTAAACGCAGCTTTACCCAATAATGCATATTTTATCGCAAACAAATATGCATAATGTTATGATATACATTCACAGACATCTAAAAATTTGTAGTGGGCGTTTTTGTATTAAATGACTTAATAATCCACACAGTACGCAGTATCGAATGAGCCATGGCTCTGTGCACTTATATTTTACTGCTGATCTTTTTGAACCATACACTGGCAGGAAAGTGTGATATTGACAATACGCCAGAATACGTCACCTGGTTAAAGGAGCTCATGAACGATCTAGAGTGCTGGAACAGTCACTTTCGCGCACCAAGTGAGAACACCGTAGTTAATATCAGTTACCTAATGTCACAGTTCAGTTTTGACAGCAAAGGTGAAAAGATGACAACACAATCAGAGTTGAGCGCTAATTGGAACGATGAGAGGCTTAAATGGGATCCCGAAAAGCATCACGGTATCGATAAGGTTGATGCGTCAAATATGTTTATTTGGAGTCCTATGTTTGAGCTATTAGACTCTGAAAATTCACTTGAAGTTTATTACTCCTTATATCGCTATGCATTAAAACACACTGGACATGTGCTCGGTCGACACCGGATGCATGAACAGACTCAGTGTCATATCAAACTCACAGACTGGCCTTACGATGTGCAAGAATGCAGCTTTGAATATGCACACAGGACCTCGTCTCGATATTCAGGAAATTACTCAGTAAATTTTAATTTTATGGTGATGGACTACCAAACCGCTGGATGGTTCATTTACGATTTCAAGCAAGAGAAGAATGACAGTACTTCAAATCAGGTGAAAGTGACCTTTTTCTTGGTGCGAGAAGCTGTGGGCTTATCTGCGATTCTTATTTGTCCTGCTTTCGTTTTATTTGTTCTTAATATATTATCTTTGTGTTTAGATGTGAGATGTAACGTGCGACTGGCAATCATCTGCTTCAGCTTGCTCGGTCATTATTATTTCTTGAGGGAGTTGGCTGTCAATTTACCAAAGGAATCTAACTTTCCCCCGATCTTGTTGTTGTACTATCGTGACTCACTTGTTTTATCTGTTATCATCTTAATGTCGTCATTATTTTTGGCCACCGTGTGTATGTTTAGATCAACGCCACCCGATGTTGTAAAACGTACCAATGGTTTTGTGTATGAAAATAAGTATACCGCGTATTTAGTGTATCCTCGGTGGGGTTCTGATGATAATGCAGTTGATAGAAAACTAAGCAGAGAAGATTGGGTAAAGTTTGCGAACATTCTAAATAGCGTTTTAATATTTGTCGTTGTAATTGCTTATATTGGTTTGTATGGTTCCAAGATTCCCAAGCAAACAATAAATTACAATATAGAAGATTATTTCACCGTTAATTTATAATGTGTTTAGTATTTTCTGGGCAGGATTTGTTATATATATGTAGTTGATAGCAAGCCAAGCAGTAGAGATTGGGTGAAGTTTTCAAACATTGTGAATGGTGTTTATTATTTTTAATTGTAATTTCTTTTAATATGTTGGTTTACATATGATCAAGAAATCAAAGACATTAGTGTGATGTTTAAAACATTATTATTAAACTATTCAGCAGGCCTAGCCATATTACAAATTCTATTTCTATTCTATTTCTATTATAGAAAGAAAATGGCGTATATGGAATTAGCTGTTTGTCAACTGTCAAGTGTATTTCGTTTTTACTCGTCTTCAGGTTGCCACCAATAATAAGAGCACTACAAACCACCCCGTTCATACACATTACCTACAGAAAAATGAGAAACTCTCCATGAAACCGTAGAATCATTTTTGTCTCTCTGTCGTGAACGGCAGTAGATAGTACTCAATTGTTTGGGCATCAACACAATCTGAAGAAATGAGAAGTATAAAACAAGTAACTATTGTGAGAGAAATGCTTCTGACCTGCCCCCCTAGCCAAGTTACAAACGATTCGTATCTATTCTCTTTCTACAATCGAGAACGCCTCAAATCCCTTTGTTTTGACCACGTGACTTAGCGAAAGGTGATAAGTTTCGTGCATTCGGATGCACGAACTGACTCAGTGTAGCATAAAACTTACTGACTGGCCTTATGATGTGCAAGAATGCAATTTTACATACACGCAAAAAGAATCGTCTTCGCGTACAGGGGATTTTACATTGAACTTTAACTTTTTTGTGCGATATTTGGAAAGAGCTGAATGGTCCGTGTACGATTATAAAGAAGTGAGAGAAAACAATACGAAAAATCAGGTGAAGTTGATTTTTTCCCTGAAGCGCGAAGCAGTGGGTTTGTCTGCGATTGTCATTTCTCCTGCTTTCGTCTTAACTGTTCTTAGTATTTTATCTTTATGTTTGGATGTGAGGTTTAAAGTGCGGTTGGCAATCATCTGCTTCAGCTTGCTTGGCCATTATTATTTCTTGAAGGAGTTATCTTACGATATCCCAAAAGAATCTAACTTTCCATCGACCTTATTGTTGTACTATCGTGGCTCAGTTATTCTATCTGTTATCATTATTCTTTCGTCATTCTTTTTAGCTGCTATATGTAAGTTAAGATCAACACCACACAATTTTGTAAAACAAATCAACGATTTTGTGTATGAAAATAAGTTTACTAAGTATTTAGTGTATCCTCGGTGGGATATTGATGATTCTGCAGTTGACAGCAAGCCAAACAGTGAAGATTGGGTAAAATTTGCGAATATAGTTAATAGTGTTTTAATCTTTGTCATTGTTATTGCTTATATTGGTTTGTATGGCACCAAGATTCCCAAGGAAACATCTAACAATAAAAATTATTTTGAATGAATATTTATTACTATTGTATTTATTAATAATAATAGCCCTAATCACCGGTAGCTTTGACCCGGCTCCCGCCATCGGTGGTCCCCTATTTTTTATATTTTTAAATGTTTTTATATTTTTTAAACCAATATTAAAAATATGTAATTTATACGTATTTACTAAAAATAAATGGAAATAATAATAATAACCCCGCAGGGCAGCTTGTGGAGAGCTGTTGGGCAGTAGCGACCCCACGGACCTGATCTCCCGGGATATATCTTGTTCCTCGCCTCTGGCTTGCCTTAATTGGCCGGCCAGATTGAACTCTGTCGAGAAACGGAGCTCCTACCTCTTCCTTGCCTTAGTTGGCCGGCTACAGTGGAGATTCGCAAGAGCAAACGTGCTCGGAGGAAGGAAGCGTTCCAGTAAGGTGCTGGTAGGGATCTTGACCGTACTTCTGGGAATACGTACGTAAAACGTAAATACGTAAAACCGTACGTCCTGAATAGTCCTGATAGCCATAGAATGCCGCTCCACTCCTTTAGCACCTCAGGACATGTTGCTCTCTTGTCGCTACGTCACTATGTGCTAGCGGCCGTTTTAGAGGGCCCATTATTGAGTGTACAAGTCACCCCCTGCCATTTTATCCATGTCTATAAATAAAACATTGGTGAGGCAGGGCCCATAGTCCTTCATAGTTCCAGGTTTCCAGTATACCTTAGTCACCCTAGACTGTAGTCCAGTATTTTTATTACCATAGTCAGCAATAGTCTGCAAAAGATGACAACGGGCCTCTGCGAGTTAGCTTCGGCCCCTCGTACGCCTTCCAAAGGCCCGAAACCAGAGGGTTCCGAGAAATATAACCATACATAATAATTATAATAATAAATATTCCACAACTTTTCACACAACGCCTTTTAGTCCCAAGTTAAGCTTGTGTTATAGGTACAGACTTGTTTATAAAGTTATAATAAAACCAATCTGGACTTACGGAATAGAACTCTGGGGTGCGGCAAGTAACTCCAATATCGAGATTTTGCAAAGGTTCCAAAACTTAGCTCTGAGAACGATATCAAGCGCACCCTGGTTTGTCAGAAACACAGAAATTCACGACCATCTTAATATAACAACCGTAAAAGAAGAACTGTGTGAAAAATGCAAAACATATAAACAGAGACTAAGCAGGCACAGCAATATCTTGGCCAAGAACCTCCTAAACAGACAAGGGGATATAATCCGCTTAAAGAGATGGCAAATCCTGAACCTGGATAAGAGACAGTAAAATCAAAAGCTTTTCAAAGTGATGAATCAGACAATGTGATTGTTTAATGGAACAACACAAATATAATCTCTCACGAAGATCCCATCTGATTATGGCAAGATTGCCGATCGCAGATTAAAGGAGAACAAAAAAAAAAAAAAAAATAGGTACAGACGCCAGCTGCATCAAGTTACCCCAATGTTTCAAATTTTCCCAATTGAATATGAACCTTATTCTGTTTGACATAAAGTTGAAAAACGATCAAAGAAAGTTGATACATTGGGGTAACTTGATGTGCTGGCGTCTGTACTAAACAGCTGATAAATATACTTATATATTTCTAAGTACATACATAATATTATAGATAAATTACACCCAGGCCTGGGTGGGAATAGAACCCACGACCTCCGGCATAGCAGTCAGTGTCATTAACTACTAGACCAACAGGCCCGTCGTATTTGTTTTCAATCCTTTATATACAGGGTGTCTCATTCAAATCGGTCAGTATGGGAAAGTCTAAAACTATAAGACATACGAAGATCTGTTCTGAGGAACCATGTCATCGATTTTGATAACAAGAAAAACTGCATTCATACATTTTAAAAAACATCTGTACTCCGTTCGGGAATCGAACCCGGTTGTTTTGAAAACAAAAACCTACACTATTTCTATTTAGATATAGATTGTGTAGGTCTTAAGCAGTAAATGTCTGTATGAAACATGATGTCTAAAAGGAATAAAATGCATTGTTTCCACATACTTTAATTTATTTTTAGTAGGTGCTCGAAGTGACCACGTTTTCAATATTCAACAAGTTCCTCAGAACAGATCTTCGTATGTCATTGTCTTATAGTTTCAGACTTTCCCATACTGACCGATTTGATTGAGACACCCTGTATAATATAATAACATCAAGCCATCTATTACGAACAAATGTGTTATTATTGTTTGTCTCTCATGTAAATTTTTTGCATCGTATTTGTTTTTGAAACTAGAGATTTTTACCGTTTTAATTGTTTTATTAAGTCTGTTGTACATATTCTTTTTGTATTAAAGTTTTATAAATTTTCTTTTCGTTTATCACGTAGTTGAACACATGTCGACGCACCGCAATGTGATACGCCTTATCTCAAATCCTACATTCAAACAATAGGTAGTTAGGTACATGATTAGGCTGGCGGGTTATGTTACACTAACGTGCTAATTAATCAGAGCAAGTAAGAACGTCTTGTCGGATAATCACTTATATCGTTACGCACTTTGATTTTAACGATAATTGATGGCGCCGGGAATTAGCGGGAATTGCGGGAATTTCTTGTTGAATGTGGAATTTGTGCGTTGTTAAGTTATACTGATAATTTGGTGTTGAGTAATTAGTAAATAGTTGATGGAAAGGTGGTTGGTTAGTGGGAAAGATAGTTGGTTGTTGATAGACTGATTCGTTTGTCGCAAGCGTGGCTGCTATGCACGAGGTCCCGGGCTCGATCCTCGGGTAAACCTATATATGGGTTTTGTTAGTCAGGATTTGTGCTCGAATTATGTGTTCCTTTCTAGACCTTTAGGAGTGAAATGTGGGCTCAAAATAGGAACTCTTCTGCCTAACTATTTGGGAAACACAGGCGTGTAGTGATTGTAGCAGCTTTACATTGCGTATGAACAAAATTGTTGCCGCTAACTGTTCGAAAGTTATCCGTAAAAAAATTGTGCTAGTGGTACCTACTTATCAGCTAGATTCTATATTACTTCCTGA
The DNA here is from genome assembly GCA_921972225.1 of Euplexia lucipara. NCBI lineage: Eukaryota > Metazoa > Arthropoda > Insecta > Lepidoptera > Noctuidae > Euplexia > Euplexia lucipara. The sequence goes on from OV179156.1 coordinate 20,438,162, forward strand.
TTTACCTATTAAAGAACCAAATTACGCAAGCTGATAACTATACCTAGACCAGACAATGGGCGCCCCCTAATTCTACTTATAAAAATCTAGACAGAAAATATCAATAACACTACTCAACGCGGGAGTCAAACTCAAGACCTCATACTCCATAGTACGCAACTTATACTTGAGCAACGAGGCAGTCAGCATTAAAAAATACTCGCCTTTAAAATTAGTAAATAGCTATATAGAAACTAGTCAAAAGGTCATACAAATTACTTTTGACGACAAGTACGCCATTCAACTTGTATTATTCCCTTAGGAAGAGATAGTGGGCATTACCCTACCCTTTAGGACACGCAAGGACAATGAAATTAACCTACGTACCCACTATCACATTTACACACAGGTTTAATTATAAATAGAGTTTCAACAAAGTAGGTACCATGTCGGCAAGCAAAAGAGTCATAATTTGTGGAGAAGACTGCTGATCATGTGAAAGAAAGAAAGAAAGAAAGAAAGCAAGAAAGAAAGAAAGAAAGAAAGAAAGAAAGAAAGAAAAGAATGAAAAATATTTATTTGACATCAGACATTAAAACACACATACACACAAAATTTTGATGATGAATTCATTAATAATATCGATAGACAGTTTTAAATCAACTGTCCTAATTGTTTATTCATTAAAATAGACTACCAGGCAAACTGATACCGCGAAAAGGCTAAGCAGATGATGATAAATAATTATAATTATCATTACTTTTTACCACACTATTAATCCCGGACGGTCCCTGAAGAGAGATATGGTGTGAAATTAATTAGTTAACTGAGTACCATCACATTGTATGTTTCATTCACTTTGCTTTTAATTTAAAAGTTAATTATCGGACACGCGAGGGATGGTGCGTGGTGAAAATTTCGCAAAGGGAAGTATTTAACTTATTTATGGGTGTAAAGTGGAACTAGGGACAAGTTTAATCACAAGTGGAAGTAGTGGCAGTATCATCCGATCCCGCGACCCCCGTTGCACGTGTAAGACGGGATAAGGGATGGTTTCTAGTCAGTGGGAATGTGACTGACTGACTGACGGACCTTCCCCAGGGCGGAGGACATCCATGTCCATCAGGGACATGTTTTAAGCACGTGGGTCACTGGTTTTCGAGGATATTATAAAGTAATAGGTTCCAAAGAAAAGACTTTACATGCAGAGGTGCAGTGGCTGAGCGATTGGCTGCTTGCAGTTGGTTTCTTCTCACCAGTAAAATCACCTGGAAGTGGTGAAGGGTGGTCGTGTTGAGGGACTGTCTCAAGTATTTTTGATTTCGAAAAATGATGATCTCAGTCTAATTTTCAAAAATTACGACCTGTTGGTCTAGTAGTTAGTGACCCTGACTGCTATGCCGGAGGTCGTGGGTTCGATTCCCACCCAGGACAAATGTTTGTGTGATGAGCACGATCATTTGTTCTGTGTCTGGGTGTAATTTATCTATAGTATGTATTAAGGAATATATAAGTATGTTTATCAGCTGTTTAGTACCCATAACACAAGCTCTCAAGCTTAACTACGCCATTTAGTCCCACTAAATGGCGTTGTGTGAAAAAGTTGTGGAATATTTTGTTGTGGAATATTTAATTTGAATAAATGAGTTTTGATTTTGCGTTTGGCTGCGCTTCGTGTCACGGGTTCCCGCAGGAAACAAATATTTGTCTGGTTTATGAGTAGAGTTGATCCAGGCCTGACTAAGTGATATAAGGATTTTTGAGGAATACATAGCAAACAATAGCTCAAGACACGGTATCGATATATAAGGGGCCCGTCAACTAATCAACCACGGCAGCAAAGCTTAATCACCGATCGAGCCGCGTGGCTGTTAATTACCCACAAGACCCTATGAAACAAAAACAAGGTATGGTATGCTTTGAAAATAAATAAGGAAATTAATTACATTAGGTACAGTGAGAGTACTGTGGTATTACTTTGACTTTAGACTGGCCTAGCATAGAATAAAATCAAATCAAATCTTTATTAAATATTTTACGCCATATATACCTACCTAGTTACTTTTAAAGGCCACTAATAAATCTTAAATAGATAATATTTTTTCTGGTACCCAACAAATGACTACATATGTGTATATCTAAATTAACAATCAAGACTTATGGACAATTTATTTTAAACCTAGAATTATTTATAATTAGTGACTTTCCTGAACTAGGTTAATAAAACCTGTGTTTCAAAACTAAGTATCAACATAATACAAGGCCAACTTATACTGGTTTGTTACAACCGAGTTCAACTGTACAATAAAATAAATTGCTCGTACTCAAAAACATCAAAGTAAAACAATTATATTGTATTAAAACATTTAGGAACACCTTCAAAGGAAACCGAACGCGAAAGGGTGAAAAGACGCCGACGAAAAATCCAACATGGCTGCCGTATTAGGCGCCATTAATATTCTCGTAAAAGTTGACGTGATGTCAAATATTCTATGATTAATGACCAAGTATTGTTTGGTGACCTTATTGTCCTTCTATTCCACAAAAGGTTTGAACTAAAACCGCGGAAAAGAGAATTTTTTCGTTGGATTTTAGGGTTCCGCAATCAAAGCAACTTACTAGGCTTCCGCTGACCGTTCTTCCGTCAGTTAGTCTGTGAGCGGGCTGTAAAAAAAAAAAAAAAGATTAAAGATACCGGGCTGGTATCCGCAACTCCACGTCTAAGCGCGTATTTTGCGTATGGGCTATAATCTACCACGCGGGCCCAGTGCTAATTGGTAGATGTCACATGTCTTCGAACTTTTTGGTTCTAGGACATGCCGGTTTCCTCACGATGTTTTCCTTCACCGTTTTGGAGAGCAGTGGTGATGAAATAAATTACACAAAGTAATGCGCCTGCCTGGGTTTGAACCCACGACTTTACTGTTCGTAAGTCGGGGCCGCCACCACTGGGCCACCGCTGCTCTCGAGCGGGCTGTATCTCATAAACTGTGGATAGGTAGACGGTTAATTTTTCCGAGAGAATGCGTTTTGATTGCAACTACAAAAACAATTATATTTTTATTAAATAAGATATACGGTTTTTATTGCATTTTTTATAATAACAATAATACCAGCCTGTTACTGTCTCACTACAGAGAAGGCTAGAGCATTGATCACCACGCTTGCTCAAGGCGGATTGGCGATTTCAAACTTATATAAATATTATAAGTCCAGGGTTCCTCACGATGTTTTCCTTCACCAATGTCAATGATGTCTAAGATAAACTTAGAAAGTACATATGAATTGAAAAAGTCACATTGGTACTTACCCGGATTTGAACCAAAACCTCGTACATATAGGTAGGCACCTTAACTTCTGGGTCATCAATTTAATTGCGTTTTTTACTTGACTTTAATAATGCTTGTATCTCTTGAGCTGTATTAGGTAGACTCATGAAATTTTCAGTTTTAGTAACTATAAGTATTATTTCTATAGTCAGGAAGACAACAAGTAAACAGACATAATAAAGTATGTACATAGTGTTTAATTCTCTCTTAAAACCACAATAAAGACCCTCTTTTATTGTGGTTTGACATAAGTGTCCCCCATATAAAACACTGGCATTTAGCTGCATCTGGCCATACTGAAAGCCGAACATAGTTAGTGAAAAGCCAGGAAGATAGTAATAGTGTTTAGTTTTAAACGATGTTCGATGGTACGGAACTCTTATAAAGCGAGCCTGACTGGCACTTGACAAGTTTTTTTTTAATATCTCGGTTGAAATCCCGTCGCATGTCACTTTTACGTTGGCAGCAAAATGGGAAAGATATAAGCAAATATTTGTGCTCATTTTTCAGTCAGTGGCCATAAGGTACGTTGAAACGTGCCCTAATATAATAATATAACAATACCAGCCTATGACTGTCCCACTGTAAGGGAAAAGGCCTCTTCTTATTATCAGACAAGGCACGAGCATTGATTACTACGCTTGCTCAAGGCGGATCGGCGATTTCAACCATATATTAACAGTAAAGCCAGCTGGCTTAGCCATATTACAAATTCTACTTAATAACAATTGACAGTTGACAAACAGTTGATTCCATATACGCCATTTCCTTTCTTTTGTCACCTTATCGATTACGATAATAGCAATATAATTTGTAATATCGTTAGGCCTGCAGCCTGCGTAGCATGAACACATTGAACACCGAAGAAACGGCCTTTGTCTACAGACGAATCGGCAAAGTGACAGATTATATAGATAGGAACCTCAATCTGTCAAATTTCTTTCAATGCACCTGCCTGCGTAGCATGAACACTTAATTTCTTTTCTTCCGAGACACGACAAAGACCGTTTCTTCGGTGTTCATGCTACGCAGGCAGGTTTCGGCACGATTGGATTCTTCAGTGATGTCAATGATGTCTAGGATAGACATGGAAAGAATTACTTAGAAAGTGTATGAATTGAAAAAATAAATATACATTGATGATCATAGATAGACTATAATAGATACACGCGTTAAGTTGTGGGCCATCACCAGACTATAATAGATACACGCGTTAAGTTGTGGGCCATCACCACAAATCATTTTATCATCTTGAAGTGTTTAGAAACTTCTTTTTAATGTTTCACCACGCTTTATATATTTTTTTTCTATGACATTGCCTTTTACCGTTACAGGGGACGGCTTTCCTAATCACGCTACGCCATGTAACATCGCAACACCGTGTTAATTTTGAGTAGCAATAATTCCTTCTCCGCTAGTTGTAAAGCCCGCCACGGCCATGCCCATGATAAAAGCTATCTTGGTTTCACAAATAGCCTTATACTATATTGCTCGTACTATCTGATTTAAACCGAATTTGTCTCGCTACTCAATATTTAAGTATTTTACCGTAAATTTTTACCCCAATTAGTACGTTAAAAGATGGAGCTTTAAAAACATAAATATAATGTGCGTATGTCTGAGTTTGGGTGTAATTTATCTTTAAGCATGTATTCAGAAATATATAAGTATTAATCACTTGTCTAGTACTCATCTTAGTTTGGGACTAAATGGTCTGGTGTGAAAGTTGTGGAATATTAAAAAAAAAAAAAAACAAATATATTATTATTATTATTATTTATTTATTTTTATAATATCTGAGTAGGACATAACATAAACATAATATAACCCTTGTATTATCTGAAGGGTCAAGTAGAGGTATCTTTATAGTACACCCACATTTTGCCAGTTACGTTTAAGTCCCATGTAATTAGGGGCAAGCCATTGTCAACAAACCAGGCACAAATCCAGAGTCCGGGCTGCTACTAAGAAGTTCTAGATGGGATTACTCCAAAAACAAATTGTCTGACTTGGTATTTGAACTTTGGACTTCGTGCCCAGCAGTAGGATTTACAACCACTACATCACAAGGCAGTCTCAGAGAGTAGTATAACAAAACTAGATATAGAGCTACAATAAGATTGAACACTATAGTTACCTGTCAGCTTATCTTGGCTATCATAGCTTTCAGAATTCACGTGTGTGAACTTTAGACCTGCTGGGTTCGTTCTTTGAAAGAAATGAATTGCGTTTCTTTGAATTCTTCTCTGTGTTAGGGACAATACAAAGGGTGGAATGGACATCGATGAACAACCGTGAACTTACGAGTTAGTCATCGTGAAATCAGTTCATGGTTCTCGGAAAGTAAGAAATAAAGAAAAGAACATTGATTGGTTAAAATATAATAATATTATGTTGTAAAAACAAACGAAAAAAAATTATGTCTCGACCCCATTGTTGAAATACTTCGTCGGATTATCTTAATTAAAATATTCCATCATATGTTTCCTATCAAACCCAATAAGAATTTTGATGACAGAAGCCAATTATTTACTTGTTAATTAAATAAAACCTAAATATTTTTTAGGGTAAGATAGGAAGAGGCGATTTTCAAGACTTGTAACAATTTAAAGCTCATAATACCTACATTTAAAACACGACAGAATTAGGAGAAAGCCGACGAACATGTGCTGCAGACCCAGAATCATGTACAGAACTCATAGTATCAGTATGTGCTCATACGACCCTTCCACCCAATATTACAATGAAAAAAATAAGACTACATCAAAAAATACCTACCCCAAGAGATCGAAACAATCCAATTCCCTGCGGCAACCAGTAAACCGACAGTCGAATACTTCTAAAAGACAATAATCAACACATCCCAGCTTCACCGCTCAACTTCATCGAGCTCAAACTATCTAAGACACATTTCGCGGCACTCTGGCTTCAAAGGGCCCAAGACAAACATGTTGAAATTATTCCTCCAAACAAGTTTAACCGTCTCACTGCGAGCGGAACTAAACTAGCAACTCGTAACGTTAATGCAAAATATGAGAGTGACACGGAATTACCAAGACTTAGGGATTAAGGAAGGGGTAAGAGAGCTGACTAGAAGAGGAGAGAGTCGAAAGTAATGTTAAGCCAACATTGTGGAAATTTCTCCACATAGAAACGCTTCGTGGAGTGATTGCCGTAACTTACTTGCTGTCTTTCCGTCCGATCACATGGTGTCATAGGTGTCTTCAAGGCTAGAGTAAATAGGCTCTTAATAAACTGGTGCGCTTCTCCGTCATCCATTGCATCACTGCTTACTATCAGGCCAAATCACAGTCAAGCACAAAAAAAAATTACTTCTATGTAAACTAACACATCATCATCATCATCTGTCTAATTTTATCCCAACTTTGTTGTGGATAGTTTCCAGTTTCTCCATGCAGATTAATACCGGCCATCCTCCTTTCATTTACTTCAGTCCCTAATCCTAATTTATATAGCGCCGGTGCAGCATCTCGTCTTGTTCTATACATTTTATTTGTCATCATCTTAATAGTCACAAAATTTATCCATCGTTTCTCTGATCTTCCTCACCTCTAACCAGCAACCCTCCAAATTCAGACTCAAAGCTTTTCTCACAACGTAATCTTCATTCCTTCGCATCACAATGTTTATTCCACGACAACTGATTTCCACAATAATTTGTTCCTCGGTCACAGGTAATACTTTAAAATGGTTTTTGGTATAACTCAGAAAAGAAAATATAAATGTTTGATACTATTAAAGCAACGATCAGGGAAAGAGCATAATAATGGCCAGTAGTAGATGTCTTCGCTTCAAAATTATGATTTACACATGATATTTATCTACACTAGGATTTTGTCACTGACAATACGTATTTAATTATCAATTTAATTTATAAGTTTTCTCATGTAATGTCCTTAAATATACATTTCTTTATTTTAAGCTTGTAATTCGTATCTCAAATCTTAGCACAATCCAGTCAAATGCCATCTGTGTAACCCGGAACAAGTTCGCATACTTAGCTTGCACATTTCACGCTTAACCGGCGAAACGAACGGTAACCGCCGCACTTAGCCACCGTGCCGGTTGACCTGCAAGTTGTACTACAACTTGCACAAGCTTGCAGTACTTGCAACGTTTTAGGTAGTTAAGATGTGAGGTCCGGATAATTAAATTGTTTTCCGTTTTAACTCCTGCTTGCGTTGCTACTTTGTGGTCCGTTAAATCTGATTTATCTTGCTTTCCAGTTTTTGTTTTCGGCCATTACGTAATTAGTGATGTTGTTTTGGGGGCCTCGGTTTTGCTCCTAAAGGTGAGTTTGTCTAATTCACATTTCATGTCTCTCATAACGGAAGTAATGTAGGTATTCAGCTGCATTTGGTTAGACTAACAAGCTGTTTAATTGTTTGTTAATTATTTCTTCCATAGTACAGACGCCAGCAAATCAAGTTACCCCAATGTGTCAAATTTTCCCAATTGAATATGAACCTTATTCCGTTTGACGTAAGGTTAAAAAACGATCATAATAATTTGACACATTGGGGTAACTTGATGTGCTGGCGTCTGTACAATGTTTGATCCCCTTTTGACGTTCAAAAATGCCTTTAGAATGGTCAAACTGAAATTAATGATTGTGTACATGACTAACAAGGAAAGCGAAGGTCTGTCAGAAACGGCTAGACAGATTGATTGATACAGAAAGAAATGTGGGTCATTCATACCATCGTTTAAAAATAACGACATACCAGTAAATTACAGTAATCAATAAAATTCTTTCCAAAAAACCGAAAACGACCACACTAAGTGATATCATAATAATTTACACGAAGACTTTTATCACAAGAAGCGGTCCTTCATCAAATATAATGTCCACAGTGATCACCGAAAAATCCATCAAAAGATTTTTATAGGTAACCATCAATTTTGTTTTTACAACGGACCACGATGTCTTTTACAAATAAGTCCAATTTATTATCGTCTGTCGACACAATTGGTTCAAACTTGAGACAAATGTTTGCCATTTGATTAAGACAGAAACCGTTAAATTCAAGATGGCGTCTGACAAATTCAACCATTAAAATATGCTCCATTATGATTTCAAGACGTTTCCTGGTTCAATTCTAGGATTAAGAATTAATTGGACGGAAGTTTGAATTTGAAAGGTGGCTTTGATCTTTGAATATTATCTAACACTTCACTCACAGAATATTTCTTTGTGAAGTATTTCACGGAATCGGGTTTGAGGTGTCAATTCGCAAAGGGTTAATCGTTTTTTTATGGATTGGTGATTACTGAACAGTTCGATTGGAAAATGAATGCAGTGTTAGCAATGCTAGCGAACTTTTAAGCTCTATCTATTTATTTATTTACTAGTAGTTTGCTCGCGACTTCATCCGCGCGAATTTCGTACTTCAATCTCTCATCTCCGCCATCCCCTCTTAAATTAGAAAATATAATACTATTGTCACCTATCAAAGTCAGAATTAATGACGTGGCTTTCTATTGATTAAAGATTTTAAAAAATTGGTTCTGTAGATCTACAGATTATCCCCCATCTCACAAACTCACAAAACCTTGTCCTACTAATATTATAAACGCGAAAGTTTGTGAGTATGGATAGATGGATGGATGGATGAATGTTTGTTACTCTTTAAATTGAATCTCAGTATAATTCTAAAATGAATGAAATCTGTTATTATCTCACTATTTGCTTGAAACTGCTAGGTATTTGCTATGATATCAGATGTATGCTATCAAATGTGTTAATCTATGACCGGGTGGCGACCACTTGTATTACAGGTGTTACTACCTACCACAGGCACCAGTGATCCACAACCAAAACTTATTAGCTTTTTCTCGTGTGTAAAGGACCATGCAAAAGATTGTATGGGCGCTGTCCCAACCACCAACAGACATGGGACTTGTTTCAATATTATTATGAAGTCTCATAAAAACACAAATAACAATTTTTAGTCCATAAATATATGGGGTACCTAATTAAAGAAAAGTGTTTACCTAAAAAGGGTGTACTATTTTTTTTTAAAATAACCTTGTTTTAGACATTTTACAATAAACAATTGATCAACTAAACACTTTAGGTTTTTAAAACATCAACATGTATAAGTATATACATATTTATGAAATAACAACATTTTGGGTTAGTATTAATTACATTTTTTGTTATTGTTCATGTACAAACATATTTATGTCAACAGAACTGATTACCAGTTTTGTAAGTTAGTAATTATTCGTCTATCATTATAGTAGATAGCATTTCTGCCGGCAGATTAAATTCAGTGTGACGACCTTTCTCCATATACCAAAAAATTGAGACTATATATTATGCGCATCGCCAGACTGGTTTTTTATCCTGTGCATCTCACGGCTGTTCACTATCAATAGTTTTTGTTTTATAGTTAAATAGTGTTCCTGTACGTTTTTACAATTTACTGTACCAAAAAGTGTGTATAAAAAATATTATTTCGCGCGATACCCCCATGACTTACGGAGATGTGGTCATAATAAAAAATGATCATAATGCCAAGATGAATTGATTGAGATACGTTTGAAATCTGTTGGTGGTATGGGACGTTTTTTTGCATGGTCCTTTTGTTTGATTTTTTTGGCTTGTGGTGTAAATAAACAGTTTTTTTTTAGTTCTACTGAATGAATTTTAATAAAATTTGGTATGGAGTTTGCTGACACCCTGGATTAACACATATGCTACTTTTCATTCCTATATTCCCACGGTAACGGGACCTACTTGTGTGAAACCGTGGGACGTCTACAAGATATAATTAAATAGAAGTATAGACTAATTAGTTACTGGAGAATTTATAAATAAGTGGATAATATATACTGATGCTATGCAATACTACTTTACATTTTTAAAATTAGTGTTTTATAGCATACATTTATAGTCTCGCTGTTCTAGTGGTCGTAAGCGCTCCTGCCGAGTAGGTACAGAGTTTCCTGGGTCCGATTACCGGGTCAGGTAAAGTGCTATTGGGCTTTTCCGTCGAATACATCTTAGTTATAGGAGGCCGGAGTCTGGATATGTGCCCGATTGAAGCCTATTACAAGCATAACTTCACAGTATTCTATTTATTTTTGTGAATTGTGGATTTCGGTGTGGGTCATTTTATTATGTTAGTGGTTACATTTTAAAGATTTTTCTTATTCATTCAAGACTATTTATTGCCTGTATTATTATTATAAGGGAAGGGCGGGTTTTTGGGGGACTGTATCACGTAATTTTAACGTTTAAAAAGTGCTGATCCACTGAGCCTAATTTGAATTGATATAGGTAGGTAGGTATAAATGTTTTTTGTTCCCAAGGTATAAAATAAAAAATGCCGAACTTTGGGTGAACTTAAGGTACCTACATCATTACCTAACCCATCGAATGTACTTACAAGTTTAGAAATTAACGCGTTTCTACAACAAGCATCGTTTACCCAGGATATACAATCAAAAGCATAAAACTAACTCCTTGAAGCAAGAAAAGCATTAAAAAGAGCACTCAACAGCGAAGAAACGCGCCACGCTCGTTAATGAGCACCCCGTGTAAACTAACAACGCTCATTGTTATAAAAGAGTTTGCATTTTTTAAATATCTCAGAAGAAAGCATAAAATTAGCTGGACTATTTAAAATGCCGCGCGACAACGGGAGCTGACGTAGAGAGACTGAAAATGAAAAAAAAAACGATATTACTGCACTCCAAGGAGGTAAGAGGAATTACTGGATAGTGCAATGTATGACTTATGGTGTAGCGACATTATCTTCCCCGTCCCTACACACATGCAAAGGTGTGAACTAAAGCAGACACTCACTCACTCCAAATGCACATACACAACACACTACCATCACACGCACACATACACTCATCAACTCACACAATTTTAGACATCAAATACAATTAACTCTAGAATTAGTACCTTTTCTTTGTAGTTTCATTACTAAAATTGTATGTTTTACCTTCTTTTGCAATTTTCGTCTACATATATATATTACACATGTCAAATTTATTTATTTGTATAGGCTCTATTTGTTTACTATAATTACAAAATTTACAGCTCTTTGAAATTTAATTTGAAAAATAAATGAATAATAAATATTCCACAACTTTTTCACACAACGCCATCTAGTCCCAAGCTAAGCTAAGAGCTTGTGTTATGGGTACTAAACAGCTGATAAACATACTTATATATTTCTAAATACATACATACTATAGATAAATTACACCCAGACACAGAACAAATGATCGTGCTCATCAAACAATCATTTGTCCTGGGTGGGAATCGAACCCACGACCTCATATAGCAGTTAGGGTCACTAACTACTAAGCCAACAGGCCAGTCAAAAATAAAAACACACTCAATCACTTTACACTTCCGTGTGTAATTTATCTATAGTATGTAGTTATTTAGAAATATATTATTATGTTTATCAGCTGTTTAGTACCAAATCACCAACTCTGCTTAGCTTGGGACTAGATGGGGTTGTGTGAAAGTTGTGGAATATTATTCTGCTTGAATCAACTCTGCCTCATCCAGTAATGCTACACCAAAGTTAGTTACAGCAGTTAAAGTTTTCCAAGAGGCTTTTTAAGCATTCTTCTCCATCGCTCGAGAGTGGAAGCAAAAAGTTAACACTTGCAATTTTAGACTCGCTTCACAACTCACAAGTTTTTGGTAACTACAATTCACTTCTTTCATGTTTTTGGTAACTTTTTGTAAAGTCTTTGGTGGCGACATGGTGACCTAATTTCATTGTTCTATTTGGAAATACTTTTGGGCCATTGGACTTAATGCTATGTATTAAAGAAAAAGACGTAGCGTAGGACGTCCTCTGGCTAGGTGGAATGACGACCTGCGAAAAACTGCTGGCATAAAGATGCTGGATACGGCAAGCTGAAGACAGGGCGCTTTAGCGCTCATTAAGAGAGGCCTATGTCCAACAGTGGACTACTGTGGGCTGATGATGATGATTAAAGAAAAGACGGATGATAACTATTAATTTATTTAGTGCAATACTAAATTGTCTTGATGGCCCAGAAGGTAAGGCGCCTACCATCCACGAGGTTATGGTTCAAATCCCATCAAAAACTCATGTAACTTGTTCAGTTTATCTGTGACTTCATTGTCTTCACTGAAGGAAAACATTGTTAGGAAACCTAGACTAATATTATGGTCAGTGTTAGTTAGACAGAGCTAATGACAGAGAAGGATGGCATTACTTGGAGGAGGCTTTTACCCGAACGGGGTCCATGCATTCAATAATTTAGTAGTGGTTACTTAAATCAAATAATAATTAATCTAATTACAAAACAGAATTTATAATTAGAAACCAAATTAATTTAAGTGTAATTAAATTATTATGTTATTGAATTATTAGGTTAATAAATTATCAATTGTTATCGTTTAATGTGTACTGTGCATGGAATCAAATAAAGCTTTATTATTATTAGTTTGAAATCGCAAATCTGCCTTGATCAAGCTTGGTGAGTGTGACTGAGTGGTCAGTGGGACCGTTACAAGCTGGTATTATACTAATTTGCCTCTCTGGTCTAGTGGCCTTTCGTTTAGTTTATCTAGTCGGGTTCCTCTGTTTTTTTTTAGAATTTTCGCGATAACAGCCCATTAGTTCGCCCCCTGTTAAATAAAAGCTAAACAAAAACAGGCGAAATATGCGGGAATTATTGGTACATCTCTGCCTAACACTTAGTGGGATACGCGTAATCTATATATACATATAATAAAACAGTAACGACAGCAAAACTGTACATTGAGAATTTTCAAGAAAAAATAAGTGGGTTTTGTTAGAAAAACGTAACTGATGACAAAAAGTGACTTTTTAGAATTTTTGTCTGTTTGTCTGTTTGTCTGTATGTATGTCCGGGGTGAACTCAAAAAGTACTGCATGGATTTACTTCAAATTTTGCATGAATATTACTAAGAGGTCGGGTCAACACATAGGGTATATATTATCACGCTATCACCTACGGGGGAGGAGCAGTGAATCTTTATTCTTCTTACTCATTCTGTGGAAGCGTGTAATCAAAGGACGCATATTTAAATGTTGGTTTTGTGTAAGCTATGCTATTATCTAGCTTTACACTATAAAAACTTCGCCATTTAAGTAACTTTGGCAGAGAAACATAGTTTAATGAATGTTAGTAGTATAAAGACAATTTGGAATCAGCGCCATCTATGAGAATGTATAAAAATCAAATCAAGTAACACATGAACACTTTTTGAAAATTAATTTAAATTTTGATCGTGTTGGTGAGGTTAGTAGTTAGTTATTCTTTAAATTCATAGATGGCATTGTGCATTTTTTTCATCTACATATAATAAAACAGTAACGAAAGAAAAACTGTACATTGAGAATTTTCAAGAAAAAATAAGTGGGTTTTGTTAGAAAAACGTAACTGGTAACAAAAAGTGACTTTTTGGAATTTTTGTCTGTTTGTCTGTTTGCTATCACCTACGGGGGAGGAGCAGTGAATCTTTATTCTTCTAACTCATTCTGTGGAAGCGTGTAATCAAAGGACGCATATTTAAATGTTGGTTTTAAGTAAGATATGCTATTATCTAGCTTTACACTATAAAAACTACGCCATTTAAGTAACTTTGTCAGAGAAACAAAGTTTAATGAATGTTAGTAGCATAAAGACAATTTGGAATCAGCGCCATCTATGAGAATGTATAAAAATCAAATCAAGTAACACATAAACACTTTTTGAAAATTAATTTAAATTTTGATCGTGTTGATGAGGTTAGTATTTAGTTATTCTTAAAATTCATAGATGGCATTGTGCATTTTTTTCATAAAAGTTGTATCGTATAATTCGTTTTGACAAATTGAAGTTCCAACAAAACCCTCAAAATCTTGAGCAGAGTTCGGATCGTATCATATGGGATCGTATCAGTGTACGATTTTCAAAAGGAAGGCAGTTGAGGCCGTGGACAGAACCCTGCAGGGCATCTGCAGGAACGAACATTTGATGGGTAGTGTCACAGTTCTGCTCAGTGGCGATTTCAGGCAAACGCTTCCCGAGTTGACGCGGGGATCGAGGGCTGACGAGATGAATGCTTCGGTGAAACGATCTTTGTTGTGGTCACAAGTTCGTACGCTGCGCTTGACCATTAATATAAGAGCTCGGCTCGGCGGCATTGCACGCGCTCAAGAATTCTCCGATGTCCTTCTAAGTCTTGGCAAAGGCACTTTACCAGAAGAGAGAAGTGGACAGGCGGTGCTTTCAGAGTCTCTCGGTAGAGTGGTATCCAGCTTCGAAGAACTCATTCGCTGTGTGTACGTGGACATCAGTCGTATAGCACTCCAGCAGAATTCGTGTGAGAGGGCCATTTTGGCGCCCAAAAATGATCATGCTGCAGCAATTAACGAATGCATTCTTTCGGACATTGAGGGGAATGAAGTGGTCTATACGTCGAAGCACTGTCGTCGAGCAAGATGACGCCACACATTATCCCGTGGAATTTTTGAACTTCCTGTCAGCAAGTTGACTTCCAGCGCATACCATCAAGCTGAATGAAGGTCGGCGTCCCGATTATGCTTTTTAGGAACAAATCTCCTCCAAAGTCGTGTAACGGGTGGTGCCTTAAAGTCATCTCTCTCCACAGACATCATTGAGGTGGAAATTATTACGGGTTGTGGCGTCGGCAAGGCAGTATTTATACAACGCATTCCCCTTATACTTCATAGCTTCCCGATCCAGTTCGAGCGCGTACAGTTCCCCGTGAGTGTTTGCTTAGTGATGACAATCAATAAATCGCAGGAGCCGATACTCAGAGCAGCGGGTGTAGATCTCAGGACGAGTTGCTTCTCACACGGGCACCTGTACGTCGCTTGCTCCCGCGCCACCAGTCCTGACTATCTTTACATTTTGGCTCCTGGCAGTATAATTATCAACGTAGTTTATAGGGAAGTGTTATAAGGTATATACCTTTGAACGTATTTTTAACCGACTTAAAAAAAAGAGGAGGTTCTCAATTCGACGGTGTTTTTTTTTTGTGTGTTTGTTACGCGATTACTCCGCCATTTATGGACCGATTTTCAAAAAGTTTTTTTTTTAATAGGGTATACTACCAGGTTGGTCCCATTAGTATTGAACCTCAGATCTGATGAGGGATCTTCGAGGAATTAAGGGAACTCCTCAAATAATATAGGAAAACATGTACCAATTTTTACATTTTTTTTTGGTGACAAATCAAGCATTTACATTTAGCAAGTATCATTTCGTGTAGAAAAACTGATGAAGAAGACAGGCGATGGAACTCTTCAACGCATAACAACAAATTACTCGCAATAGCTACAGTCACATGTCTGTGAATGGTTAATGTATTTTCCATAACATTACGCCTGTCTATTTTAAAAGGTTTAGAAAGAACTTCTTTTGCAATTGTTAACCGATTTCAATGATTCTTTCAAGTTTTGAAAGACTTTATTTACATACAAAGAAACTAAAAATTGCAAAATAAAAATAAAAAATACAATAAAACTCTCTTCATGTAACTTATATTTTAATGCTATTTTAAAAGTTGTTAACTTATAATGCTATAGCGACACTGAAATCTTAGGTAGGTATATTTGGTGCTGTAGAACCTTCACGCAGACGACGTCGCGGGCAGCAGCTAGTGTAAGATAAAGAAAAAGGTACTAGATCCAGCCAGGACCTTATGTTCCCATATTACATGAAATTGAGTAACCGCAAAACTACACTTGGGAGCAAATAAATCGAGCCACTTTCATTGTCACGTATAATTACCAAATTTTCCATTTTTCTTTCAGAGCTAGATTTGTCATTCATTAAGTTAAGTTAAGTTAAAGTGGTAATTTAATCATATTTTATCCTCATTGTAAAGGTTTTTCAATAAACTTTTAGACGATACATGGTCCAAATTGATGCGTAGATGCGATTTCGTGAAAATGGGAAGTGGCCCCAATTTATTTGCTCCGAAGTATAATTTAATGTTTACCAGTAAAATCATGGCATGGGCAATGTTTATTTTTCCATTAGCATTAAATAATCACATGATCAAATTCTGAAGTCGTTAGTAGTAAATATTTATGAAAAATTTATTCATGTCGTAATATTTTATCGTAAAAAAATTGGTAGCCTTGTTTTAGTATTCAATATCGATAAATCGGGGTTATTAACATAATTTTGTTCGTAAATAGTAAGTTGAACAATAATTTTAGACTATTTATGCCAACATTGATTTAATATTCTTTTGTAGGCCTATGAAATACATAACTATTCATAAAGGCTGTTAGGAAAATACGAGCAGATACCACGGAATGGCAATTGCTTTTACTACGACATAGCATCCATACTACATCTACTAAGTACAGTTGGCCTTAATTCCAGAGAATCACCTTTACGGCTATAATGTTTTGCACCCTGCATCATCAGAGCTTAGACCACTTATACGTACCTACATTTTGTTAGCTAAAAGATTCTCCCCAAGTGGGGCCAACTGTACCTGTACAGAATTTCATCTTCAAAACCTTCCGACTTAAATAATAATAATAATAATACCAGCCTGTTACTGTCCCACTACAGGGCAAAGGCCTCTTCTCATACAGAGAAGGCACGAGCATTGATCACCACGCTTGCTCAAGGCGGATTGGCGATTTCAAACGAATATTAACTATAAGTCCAGGTTTCCTCACGATGTTTTACTTCACCGATATCCCGACCTTCCGACTTGCACCACATTAATAATAATAATAATAACGTTTATTTCTCCTCACACAAAAATAGACTCTACATAATTACAATAATTCTTATATCTAGTTAAATACAACAGATATGAGCATAGCCTAGAATATGTGAGGAGCTGGTGTCTGATGTAGGCATGAAAATGGCTGTATTACAGATCACCAGGATCATTCCCTGTCAAGTGCACGTGTGAGGATCTAATGGGTGCGTCAACAACCAGTATTCACGTTGCTTAACTTAGTATCAGGACCATACTACCTATTAGGGTGGGTCAAATTTTTTTTTCTCGTTTTTTAAAAAGGCTCAGCGACAAAAAGGTGCACAAATGGTTTACTTAATTTATACTTATTTTTTTATTTACTTATTTTAAGTTTAATTACCTCCGGATTGTAAAAGAAATTTCTGAAAAAGTAGATTTTTGACGTCATGTTTCCGATACTTTTTTCAAGTTATTGACACCTGATTTTATACGTAATAGTTCTCAGAACGATAAACAAAGACGTTTTTTTGGTTGGGTTCAAGTACACGAGTAAGTAAAGGGGTGCAGGCAGAGTATTCGATGAGACAAGTAACGCGTGATTGACCTGTAAAATGTTAGTGTCGCAAATTGCGTTATAGAGTGCAGTATAAAACTGCTTTTCGTTATTAAAAGAATGGAACGCGCTTGAAATATTTGGAAGTGTCCCTTGTTTGGTGATTTATGTGATTTAAAACACAATATTTTGCCCATACTTGAAGAGCATATTTCTTTGATCAAAGAACGTGACTCGATGCTTTTAGATTACGTTACACCTGCTTCAGGTACTGCAAAATGTGTAGAACATGAAATATTCAACTAATTTTTGAATGCGAATATATGATAGATCATTTGATTGCAATTGGATGTGATGGCATCAATATAAATGTTGGTAAATGTAGCTTAATTAATCCAATCTTTTTACTAACATTCGTAAATGTTAGAAAAAAGATTGGATCGACCCTTACAGTGGATTAATTGTTTATTGCATATAAATGAGCTTCCATTTAGACATCTATTTCAATATATTGATGGCAGCTCGTCTGGACCACATACATTTTTAGGAACAATTGGCAAAGAACTTGAAAACTGTAAAAACACCCTAAAACCCAGTTTCAACCCATTCCGAAGAGCTTACCGGAGCTTTCCTCTGAAGATATTAGTACAGACCAAAAATACTTGTACACAATAGTTCAACAGGCACGTTCCCTAAGGACTTAGCAAAAAAATCACCAGGCAAACCGATTTTTAACATCTGTAACCGAAGATAATCTCCGATTATTGATTGATTAAAAAGGTGAAGGAAAACTAAATTTATTACGCCTCCTTTGTCATACACAAGCAGTAGAAAAAGCAGTCAAAGCAGTGTCTAAAGGTTCTGCTACTTTATGTAACAAAATGGCAAGAGAAGGGATTCATCATAACCCAAATAGTTGCAATAAAATCAATGCCAAAATTCGACAGCTAAAAAAAATTCCACTAATTAACTCCTTGACTGTGATAATTTTTTATATGTTGCAATAATAATTTGCCATGATAGTTTCTCTAAAATAAACATAATTACTATTGATTTAATACCTTTAATCTTAAATAACTTTGATCAGTGTAACTTTTTCTGCCTTGCTATTAAGACTTTTCTAACTACATTTTTTGAATATTCCCTAATGAAACCGGAGGCAGAAGATTAATTCCGATTACTACCAAACTTCGCAGTGTGTTTACTGGCATAATTTAGCACCGTTTAATCACTGTGCCCGAAAAAAAAACTGTAATTTTTTTTTCTCCATACATTCTACTACCTATACCAAAGATATCCGATTATTGCCAATGTTAAAAAAGCTTGTGTAGATTTTGTGGTTAAGTAATAAAACCCGCAACTTGAAGTCCTCGGTCCGTGGATGAGTGACAATTCAATATATATTCGTGCCTTGTAAAGCACATGAAGCCGTCCCGTCTATCATTATTATGTAGATCTATGCCAGCCTTTACGGGTAGTCAGCCAGTCTGAAAACCTGTTAAATTGGGGTATTGGGTTACCCAGTGACTAGGCTGGGTGGTGTTTAGGCAGGCAGTCGCTTAATGTAAACGAAAATGAAAATAACTCTATCTGCCTATCTGCCTGTTAAATTAACGCTTGAACTGCTGAAAAAATTTTCATAAACTTTGATAAAGAGATTGATATTGTGGCAAATAAAAAAATTAACTGTTCTGACTGCCTCCTTGGTCTAGTGGTCTCAAGCGCTACTGCTGAGCATGAGGTCCCGGGTTCGATCCCTAGGTCGGGTAAAGTATCATTGAGTTTTTCTATTTCTCAGTAGCAGCCCGGAGTCTGGATCCGTGCCCGATTGATGGCAATAGGCTCGCCCCCTATTACATGGGACTCAAACATAACTGGCGAAATGTGGGTGTACTACCAGGTATACCTCTGCCTAACCCTTCGGGGATTACAGGCGTGACGTTATGTTTTTTTTTATGTTAAAAACAAAATAAATAGGGAAGAAAGTTAGAATGGAGAATCAATCATTTCTCAAGTACGAAAATAAAACTAAATTTATTGTATGTCACAGATGAAAATTTGCATTTAAAAGGGTGTACAATATTTATATCGTAAGTGTCAATACTCAGTAGGAGCCTGGAGTCTGAATTTGTGCCTGGCCTGATTGATGGTAATAAATAGTATCACCCCCTATTACTTGGGACTTTAATTTAACTGGTAAAATGTGGGGTGTACTACACACCTGCACATTGCACTGAGGTATACCTCTGTCTAAACCTTCGGTGATTACTACTCTCATAAATTGTGTGCTTTTTATAAACTTAAGTAGGTATACTAATCCAGGCAGGAAGCCCCGCGGGCTAGTGACATCCTTATAAGTTCATCACCAACACCATGTTTTCCACCATTAATGTCTTAAATGTCTTAAATAAACGAACTTTAATCATGGCAAACCATCGACCTTTGTTTTTGTTATACCTACATAAATAAATAAAGAAGTGAATAATTGATTTAATAACCTAGTATTCTTTATCGAAGAAGCCAAATAAAATTTGATTTGCTGCTGCCTCCAAAAATACTTGTATATTTAAGTCAAAGGTTCAAAGGCACATTTGAACGTTAGCCTTAAAAATTAAAAAAAAGAAAATTGTTCTTGCTGTCCTTTCCAAAAGTTAGTTTTGTACAGAGAAGAATGTGTAAGAAAAGCGCCAATATAAACGCTATAACAAAAACAACTCAAAATTCACATACTCATTTATTTTAATCACCAACAAGACACGCCGCTATAATTCGGCAATTTCACGTCAATCTCGACTCGACACTCAAATGGCTGACAATTAACGTTTATCTGAATAATTAGCGTTCATTTCAAAGGAGGCTACATAACCCGGGTTATGATATTTGGGTCAATCTCCAAAACGGGCGTATTCGTGTGATCGCTCTGGTGCTTTTCAGATATTGATATATAATGGTAATTATGTATCTCATTTAAAAGAATGATATTCAAATAGTACATTTTTATTATTGGCCTTCAATTTACTCAAACGGTTGTGGAAATATTTAAGTTCAAAAAATTTCGCGACCAGAGCAATCATAATTGGTGCCATAGCGATCATAAATGGTGAAATTAGTGAAACAAAAATAAATAATAATGATTAAATATTATTTATTTAGCCGTTTTAAGTCATGTTCAGTGTACTTACGTGTAACAAGATTATTACATGTAAGAGAAATGTATTATTTTAGAAAAAGGTCAAGGCATAGTAAAAATTAATAACAAATTAACAAAATTATAAAGATCAACTTTTTGCTTAGTTTCATTTATTTGGACTTAATTAAATCACTTCTAGGTAAATGAGACAACATTAAAAACCTTTTGAAATCCACCAATATTACATACGGTCTTTTATAGTTATTAAATGATTTAGACTCAATGAATATTAGTTTATAAAAGCTATTAAAGAAAACTAACGGTTACAAAGAACAAAATAAAATTCTTAAAAATTAACAATTTATACACGTAACTATTTGTAATCATAATACTTAATAGAACTTAGAATCATGACTAAAATAACAGCATTTACAAGATATGTAAGAGATTTGTAATGATCACATTTTTTCTTAACTAGGTATATCTTTAGTGGAAAGTGAAGAATTAAAAAGAAGAATACAAAGTAAAATGCAATTCAGATGGTCAGATCAGATTAAAGTATTGTTTGCAAATTATAATGATACAAATTTTAACACAAAGTAAAAAAATACAATTTTTATAAGGCTTAGTTGATCAGGAAACTAAAATTTTAAGGTTTATTTTAAGCTCAGATAATTGAATAGTACTACTCGGAGTCGGAGTCGGGTAAATATTCTGCTGCAGGAACCTTTGTCAAGGTGTTATTGTTTTCCAACGAAGATAAAACTACCACGGAAATACTTGGAGTACCTAATTAAATTTTCATAGTCAATAGATCAGTCACTCATTGGTAGTACTGTGCCCCGAGCTTTTTGCCTTTGGTAACACTCGCTTGACTTTACAAGCCATTGTGCGTCTTAGAGGGATCATATTTTATCTTGGCCATTCTACGACGCTCAGCCAATTTCTTCCTAAGACGTTTTTCTTCAATACTCGTAGATAATTTATTTCGAGGCATGATTTCAACCTGCAAAAATAGTTGCCATTAAATTTTAGAGAAGAATGGGTTACAGTAGTGGTTAGCTAAAGGCCATTACAATAATATCATCAAGGTGAAATACGTCAATATCTGTTAACTGGTTTAGGTTACCCAAAAAATGGAGAAGGTTAGGAATGGTTATAAATTAAAGTTCATATGTATAGTTCATCGTTTGTCAATGTTACTACTACTTAAAATAGATTTTTAACGTACAATTAATGCAAAATATCATTGCCCTGTTCTTTTTGGACAGAGCAATCACAGCCATAGCGATCAGAAAAAGTCACAAAATCATAAATATAGCCGAATTTAAAAGCAGTAGAAAGTTATGATTACGTCTCATAAAAAACATCACAACGATCACTTAATTCACAAAACAGACACATTCATAAGCTTACTATTTAATTTAAATAACGTGCCATAGCAATCATAAAATTCGAGAACCAAATCCAGAGCAATCATAAACTTACCTTCGTAATGTGGGAGTGCTGGTTCGTGGCACACAGGTTTCGTCCTCGGCGGTTAGACCACTGCCAGGGTTACCCCGCGGGAGGGGAATAGAGTGTCTATAACGCGTAACTAGGGATGAGCGCGATGTTTTACCTCAGCGCAGAGCGATGAGATAAAATGCCCGGTCACGATTTCAAATTCAAATTGTGGCAAAAGTATTGTTAATATAACTTAAAATAATTTATTACGATGAAGATTAACTATTTGTTATGTAATGTAAACAAGTCGTTTCATTTGAACCTTCTTATTAAAAAGTTAAAGAATATTTTATTCATTCAATCGGGAGTCGGGTCAACCCAGAGCGATCAGAATTTTAGGGTTTAAGATTTTTTTTTTAATATTTAAAATAAACTTATTCATAATATTAGTCTTGTACCATGTAGATTGGACACCAAACTGTATATTAAAAAATATTTTAAAAACGTTTTTCGATTTTAAAGTAGGTTTATCGAGCCCGACACGCTAAAAAATGCCTCTGGAGATCTACCCATTTACAAGGTGAGATTACAAAGAGCATAGGACTCTTAATTTGGCTCATAACAGGGCTGAGGCCGAAGTCAAGTCAAAGAGAGAAAGAAAAGCCCACTGCAGTAAGGCATCTTCTCGTACAAAGAAGGCAGTAACAGTGATCACCACGTGCTCAAGGCAGGTTAGTGATTTCAGACTATTAATAATTGTGAGCAACCCTATGTAGCGGCCCACAAGGAAAGATAAGCAGATAAAGACCTACGATGGGAAGACGAAAATAGAAGAATCGCCGGTTCAAACTTGAACAAAATAGCAGAAGACAGAGACAAAACGGCATCTTGAACGAGGCCTTTGCCCAAACTGGGTACTAGCATCAGAAAATAAAGAACACTAACTTCAATTTTTTAAACTAATTCAAGACACCAACCACACTCACAATAAAACAACCAAATATAAGTATCCAACTATAACTACCCATTTATACTTTTCTTTATTTTATTATTTGTGTAACAACAATTGAATATATTAAAACCCAACAACAAACGCCGGGCAGTAGCCCACCAAACTAAACACCCGTCTGACCGGAGGATCCTCACTTTTCTCTGGTGGATGAGAAACTCCCTGTTTTTCATATCCTTAAAATTGTATGTTCAGATTTTCTTGTGACTTTTTTTTTGTCTAAAATACCACGTTTGTGTCAAAGGCTATTGTTAATAGGACTATTAATAATATCTAGACTGATGACTGTCCTTTTTTATGGTGTACAATAAAAGGAGTATTCCCGTTTGAGCACCTATTTATTGAGCACCTATGCATTAACCTATGGGAAATGGGAATACCTTTGGTGCTAAATGCATAGGTGGTCAAAAAATAGGTGCTCAAACGGGAATACTCCCAATAAAAAGCATTCTATTCTATTCTATGTAATTTTTGGCTTAAGCTCAATTTTGCGGCAAGACAAGCTTCCCAAAAGTTTGTTTATTAAGGCTTGAGTGCGTCACCGTCAACAAGCCGCAGCGACAGCCGACAGCGAAAAGCGACACTCTGGTTTAGTAGAAGAAACTTTGGACCTAAGTCCAAAGTTTCTTCTGCTTTTGAAACACAAGAAGTGCGTGTAAAGCCAAGTCAGATGCCCAATGGGCGGAAGAAAAGTTCTGACACTAAGTTAGTCACTAACCTGGAAGTTTCTTGGTGACCCAGATTTGGTTAAAACCAATCTGCAAAGCATTGAGCACAGGCGTAGGGGAATTACATGACTTGATTCCGCCATCACCTTTTCACCATCGAACAACTCGGCCGGCGTACAGCGAGTATTCACCCTTACATCGTTGGCACCTCTCTCTCTCTCTCTTGATCCGGACAGTGCGTTTTGCCTCGTCGTTTGTACCGCATTGGTATATCAAAAGGCTGATACAACTTGCATGCTTCGGTCTTCGGAATAGGCTGTTAATAAACTAATGCGCTTCAGCATCATGAGTTGCATCATTGCTTACCATCAGCTGGGATTGCAGTCAAGCACTAATTTATACTATTTAAAAAAAACACACAAACACGAACAAAGGATAATTGAAGCAGTTCTCTACATCTACGAATAGATCACACGCCTTTTCCATAGCCCTTTGGGTGACCTTGAGCCTTCTTACGAGGCCCATTAACTGTAAAACCCAGACAAACACAGAACCTCCCTATCCACAAAACCCAGTCAAACAGTAACCAACAATTTGAACAAACTTTTCTTTTAAAGGCTTGACAAATTAATCTTATTTATTGTAATCCTTTAAGTGAAAACATAACGAAGTTTTCCCTTTGCAATTAATTCCCGACATTGTAACCGGGTAGCTGGTAACTCCGGTCGCAATCACGAAGATTGATGTGCTGTCAACTGTACCGTTTTATTCAGAATTTATCTGAGGAACGCTCTGGTTAGATGGACCGATGTTTTGTGTTTTGATTTGGAGACTGTGTTATCTTGTCCTTTCAAAATAAAGGTAATTATTTTAATTACGTGTTAACCACGTAGCCGGATACCCAGTTCATCAGAATCAGCTATTACTTCAATATGGTGATGTGGGAATGTAGTCACAATCAAAAGTAATTTATCGTACAAATTATCTTTCTTACAGAATCTTACTGACATTTATTTATTTATTAAAACTTTATGCACTAGTAAAATAAACTATACAAAGGCGGACTTAATGCCTTAGGCATTTTCTACCAGTCGACCTTAAGGTGATGCAGAGACCGAACATGCTAGTATGAAATCTATTTAGGTATTATCTAGTAGTTAGGAAATAACTTAGTATGTCGGTTTTAATTACTTCTTGTAACCAAAAGAGAGAAGATCACTTAGACCAAAAGCAGGTGCGCTTGCCGCTAGAATATTAGTATAGGTACTCAAAATCGAATAAAAAATCATGTATATAAATTAGGTTAAAAACCTGCATGAGAATCGAATTCAGGTCTTTAACTTCGAGACTAAGAATCTTGGTTTACGTATTGACAATTGCCTTGACTGGCATAAGCAGGTGGCGACTGTTAGTCAAAAGGTCACCGGAACGTTGCGGTCACTGTACCGGTAAAAAAATCTTCTCCTGCCGCACATTAAGGCACTGCTTGTACAAGCCCTTATCTTTCCCATAATTGACTACGGTGATGTGTGCTACTATGACCTGAATGCAGATCTTCTCAATAAACTCGACCTGCTTCTGAATAACATTATTCGATTCGTTTTCAACCTACGCAAGTATGACCATGTTTCCGAGCATCGGTCACTTTTAAAATGGCTGCCTATCCGTCAGCGCAGAGCCTTGAGGGCATTGACAACCCTATTCTCGTTACTTGACAAACCAACTTCTCCTTCTTATCTGACTTGTCACTTTCAATATTTATGCTCTGCGCACACTTTGAATCTTCGGTCCACGAACAATCGTCTTCTACGATGTCCTTCTCACCGCTCTGGTTTTATTCAATCTTCCTTCTTTGTCCAGGCGGTTTTCCTTTGGAATGCGCTCCCTCTGAACATCAGGATGGCAACCAGCCGGTTCACATTCAAATTAAAAGTGCGTGAACATCTTCATAAGATGTTGGCAGGTTCATCACAGAGTTGATTGTTTCTCAGACTAGTTTTTCTCTATCAACGTATTTTTATCTCTCTTGACTACCTATTATTTTGTTATAAGTATGTATGTATCTGTGTATTTATTTTTATGTGTAACTTTTTATTCTTTTTTGTCCTTAATTCTTTACCCTGTTGCACCTACCATGTTCTGTCTCTGGACCACCATAAGGTAGACTGGTAGAAAATGCCTAAGGCATTAAGTCCGCCTTTGTACAGTTTTTTTTACTTGTGCATAAAGTTTTAATAAATAAATAAATAACTTCAGCAGTTGGGTTGGCAGGTGATGTGACTACTAGACCAACAGGGAGGGCTTTGCAAGAGACAAGTAGAATTATTTTTATATTTTAGATTACTTGTAAGTTTGACGTTCGAAAACACCTTTTTAATTGTCTTATTGAAATAAATCATTTGACTTTTCTGAGTCGTTAGCTTTTGCTCACAGAAATATGCAAATAGGATATCTCTGAATAGGTATAGCGCTAACTGGTATTCAAACTAGCTTAAATTCATTTGTACTCTAACTTTTTCTTGTTTCGAAGAGAAAAATCAGAATAATTTAGTTAGAAGTTTTTTCACGGCGTAGTTAACGGATACCTAAATGTTGCTTTCTAACAATGCTTCCACGATCATCTGTAAAAACTCGAATCTGAAACCAAAAGTGTTACAAACATTCATAATCAGAAGCAGTATTATTTACAATACAACATAAAAAAACCTTTTTTCTAAATATAAGACTTCTTAAAAAACATTAAAAGGTGTAAAATAGCCCTAATTTCGGAAGTCAAAAAAACTGATTCGGTCTCAGACAAGTTATGATGACGATTCAGTATGTGGTCTTCATTAGAAACTAGTCTGGTTCCACAGAGGTTCCCCGAAAACATGCCCTTAAGGTAGACAATCTTGGAAACATGTGTTAAACCTGATAACAGAGGCCTCACAAAGTGGAACTGACGCTAGGTTATTTAAGAACCAGTTAGTAATCTCGAGCAAAACTGCTAAATTTCTTACATACAAATAAGTTTTATATCTAAGTTTTGGTCGCTGATTATAAACCGAATTTTGTTGATTTTGTATTCTAGAGCTTTGTTAAGTTAATTCCAGTAATAAAACGCCTTTAAAATTGGATTATTGTATTACCTCTAACCCAACAGTTTAGGTCTGTAAAAAAGTTAAATTTCCAAAACTCTAAAGGGCGGTAGAGCCCTTAAGATGTTGCAAGAGCCCTCATTGCAATCTAGTTGTTTTACTAATTCCGTAATCTGTGTAAAATTACGCAAATTTTGATATCTCTTGCGTTAGTGTAGCTCGAAAAAAATATAGAATAAGAATAAGAAAAAAATATTTGCTCAGACAAGTGTATACATACAGGCTAAGAAAAACATGCATGCAAGATCTTAAATAAAGGTGGATCATGACGTGTCTGCCATTGTTCATGGCGTGCTAATATAGGTACAATCATTTTATACAAACACTTAAAAATTACTTATTGAAATATCAGTTAAGTACAGATTTCCTAATTAAAGAGTAATATAGATCACAATTATAAAAAATTAAGAGTTTTATCATTTCAATTAGTATTCCATTATAATTACATTTATATTAAAGTCAATATTTGAACTTTCCCACTATTAGGTACATTACTTTGGTTAGTTACATTTATTATTCTATATCCTATCCATTGACGGGACACCCTATTGACCAATGAGCGCGTGCTGTGGGATGGTGTCAAACCATTTTGCACGTGACTTTGGTGCCACGTCGAACTGTCATTTTATTTTATGACGGCGTATTCACCACGTTAACATGTCATGACATGCGATAACAAGATACGTTATCTGTTATGATTTCACACTTCATTTACGTTTTTTTTTAAATTTAACTGGCCTCTTGGTCTAGTGGTTTCGATTCCCACACAAGGCAAATGTTTGTGTGATGAGCAAGATTATTTGTTCTGTGTCTGGGTGTAACTTACCTATAATATCTATGTATAAATAAATAAGTATGTTTGTCAGCTATCTAGTATTCAAAGCAAAATCCCTACTTAGTTTGGGACTAGATGACATTGTGAGAAAGTTGTGGAATAAATATTTACTATTTTTTATTTCGAGTTGATCCTATTAAATAAAGTGAAAAAAAAATGTATTCTGATGTAGCACAGTCGTTTAGTTAAGCTGGTTAGCTAATAAATTCCAGTTCTAACCTTTAAATCAATTACAGAAATACCGTATTCATCCACTGATGTCTAAATTCATTTAAAAACTCAAAAGAAAAACTTTCTTTACTAATTACTGTTCCTGAAACTCGTAACAGTATCGAGCACATTCTCCTGTGAAACAATTTGAATTTAATTCTGCACCTAACTTGTTAATTCTATCGAAAATTCGAAACATGGACGTCTCAAGTTTTCAGTTATACTCGTTTCGTATTGAATAAGTTTTAGATTAGTTCGCAAGTTTAGTTTCCTCTTCGTAATGTACTTACTAGGGTAGCGTTACGCCGTACCTACATGTTATGTGACGGGGCTCGTGGTTAAGTAAGAACACCCACTCGAGTCGATCTGTAAGGTTAAGTAACGTTTACTGAGGCCAGTCCATAGATGGGACAAAATGACACAGATTTTAAAACAGAAAACAGTTGCAACTTTTTCCGAGCATATTAATAATAAAAAAATCTTTTTTGCAAAAAATAAAACCGACTTAAAAAAAACACTAACCGGTGTAAAATAACTCTAAATTAGGAAGTCGGTGGCCCATCATGAAAAAGACAAAACCACCAAAGCCACAGACTTCCTAATTTAAAAAAAAAATAAAAAAAAATATTTTTCCATTTTTAGTTGTTCCCATACAAATAATTGCCATAAATTTATTTTTATATTGTTATTTGTTAACAATACATGTCATGGTAATAGGGTTATCCACTTATCCCTCATCATCATCTGCCTAGCCTTTTCCCAACTATGTTGGGGTCGGCTTCCAGTTTAACCGGATGCAGCTGAATACCAGTGTTTTACATGGAGCGACTGCCTGTCTGACCTCCACAACCCAGTAACTGGGTAACATGATACCCCTTGGTTAAACTGGTTGTCAGACTTTCGGGCTTCTGACTACAAGTAACGAACGTATCCACTTATCCCTAATAAATGAAAATGAACATACCTAACTGTCGAAATCTAGGTATATTGTACACATTTGCGTACCCCTCAGAGCATACAGGCGTGATGATACGTCATGATGTTGTAAAAACAATAAATATCCAAGCGATTCCAGCAATCACGACAGATATGCCGTCTATTTTTGAAGAGTTCCATTGTATATCTCCGAAGATCAGCACCAGATCTTCACCAAATTAAAATGGGGCCACCTCGGGAGTATACTCTTTGAAATAAAAGATGAATTTTGAGAATCGGTTCACAAATGGGGGAGAAATCGCGTAACAAACACAAAAAAAACATACCGTCGACTTGAGAACCTCCTCCTTTTTTTGAAGTCGGTTAAAAATAAACGGAATTAGAAAATATACAGTAAGCACTAATTCACTCAGATACCGGGTTAAAGTAAGTTTAGACTACGACAGAAATGTCAGACAATAATTTTTGTACTGTTCACACTAGAAACTTGGGAAGAACGTATTATTAGATATTTAAGATCTTTTAAAAATGTTTTTAACGAGCATATAGTCTAACCTTAAATCACGTCAACATTTTCTTTCTGCCATTCACGATAATTTAAAAGAAATTTGTAAAGGACTGAGGGTGTCAAGTTTTCTATTGAAACTAGACTATTGCGTAATCTAGGCAGACTGAGAAATGTAAAGGTTAGCTGAAGTCCTTAAGTTAAAAAGGCATAAAATTCATTCATTATAAAAAACATAAATAACCCTTACACACTGTGACCTTTAAATTTATTTATTTAATACTTGAAGTACACAAGTGTACAGAGGCTGACTTAATGTCCGCCTCTGTACATTCTGTGCATCGCCGTCGTGTGTCGCGGGCTTAATGTGTGACTTAAGGTTGCCCGTGTTCATGAAATGAGCACGATCATTTGTTCTGTGTGTGGGTGTAATTTACCTATCGGCTGTTTAGTGCCCATAACACAAGCTCTTGGGACTAAACGGCGTTGTGTGAAAAGTTGTGGAATTTTTTATTTAATGTCATCTTCATTTTTTACCTGCAACTTTAGGGCGAGGCAGATACAAACAGTGGTAGGTGCAAGTTCGTAAGAAATAGGCAAAAAAATAATATTTTGAAACACAAAAAAAAGGTACCTACATATTAAAAGATCAAGTCCCTCAAGGGCTATTCAAAGGAATAAATAAATAAATAAATAAACCTAGGTATAGTCCCTAAAAATCAAAATCATAACTCATTCTTCCAAATTAGGCTTTCATCACTTTCTGAACATCAATAATAAAATAAAGCAGGCCTCGAAAACGTCCGACCATCCAATGACGTAGTTTATATAATATCATTGTGACTATCACATTTTGTTAGTTTTGTTTAAGTCCCATCTAAAAGGAGGCGAACCTATTGCCACCAATCAGGCACCTATCCAGGTTTCGTGCTGCTAATTAGAAATTCCAGATAGAAAATCTTATTTGCTCGACCCGTCTCAGGACCCAGGACCTCGTGCTCAAAAGTAGCGCTTGCGACCACTAGACCAGTCAGCCTGACTAAGACTAAATAGAATGTCACACAAATGTACAGAGGCGGACTTAATGCGAATTGCAATAAGGTTTTATCTTTAAGCTGTTATCTATTCTTCTATAATAATATTACAAGGAGGAAAACATATTTTTTTACTTCAGTAGCTCAAACATGTAGGTTTTGCTGCCTGAAATCAGTGAGCAAAATGCGATTTTGCTCACAGGGTGAGGCAAAGTAACTTTTTAATTTTTGTTTTCAGAAAGCCGCGAATAAGTATCTTATTCAGCCTTGGGTTAATCATACAATTAGAAACATTCACACTCTATCTCTTTCCCGCTATTAGAAAGAGAGAAAGACAAAGACCAGCCCTTACGAAGTTCCGATTTTGAATTCGACCACAAAGACAAACACTTTCGGAATTTTGTACGAACTGAAGAAATTTAGCAAAAAGATAATTATGTCTTTTAATGTAATTTATTGAATTATTAACTTATTGTTGTATTTAAACGAAAATAAGTACTTACTGCAAATAAAACTGATATTTAACCTGTAAATATTGATTTCTAGTTTCTAAAAGTGTTCTCGCTGCTGAAGTGAAAAGTTAAGTGTGTTACACAAGAGCAAAGTTTTTTGCATCTCGTGCCTTTGAATCTCTCGCCACACTCACGCTCTTCGCTTGTTCAGGATTCAAAATCAGCACTGGTAGCAAAAAATGACTTTGCTCTCTTGTTTCACAAATAACTATTTTGTTGTTTGATTGCTATTATATTATAAGGGATACCTACTCCAAATCGCCTAAAACAATTTTTTTTTCACAATTAGATTAACACTGGGTAACTTAGGCTATAATACATTTTCAAATCTACGGGAGGGTGGAAAGGGAAGCTTGAAGGAAAAAGTAGGAATTCAATGCGGACAACGTCGCGAGCTAAGATACTAGCGGTATAGCGTAATAACTTACTAACTGACTGAACCTCACGATTACTGACAAATGCTTGCACTGACTGATCTAGTCCCCTCATATCTGTGTGGTTCTTTCCTCAAAAGACCATCTCAGGCACTAATTAATCTGCATGGTTCTTACATGATTTGACCAAGATATTGTCTGGACTTTAAAAGAGACTATGACCTCTGAGTTTCTTTCGGTGTTTCTTCTCAGAGTAGTCAGTTAGTGAAACTCCGATTTCATCTATCAGTTAAAAAATTAAGTGTAAAAGTGTTTGTGAAAACCTATTTGCAAAATAAACATCATTTATCATTTATCTTTTATCATAACCAAGACTTAGAAACAAAATGTACCACCTTTACACGCAAACAAGTATATCAAATGCCTCAAAATATACCCCTTTATCTCCCCACACACTCGATCAATATCCCAACACATGTCATGTCTCAATGTGTCAGAGATCCTCATCGCCTCGTCGACAAGCGTGTAATACATGCTGAAGGAGACAGGTGGTACCTGTTGATATCTTGCAAACACGATGGATTTCATTTATGAGAGAATAAAGAAGGATAGAAAAGTAAAAATGTTATTTGGGACACGCACGGGAGAACTAACATTAAAAAAAATACATTCAACAAAAATAAAAACATAGAAACTAGAAAAAAATATAGTACTAGTGTCAAATTTCTTTGATCGTTTTTCAAGTTTATGATAAACAGAACCAGATTCATATTCAATTGGGAAAATTTGACACATTGGGGTAACTTGATGTGCTAGGCTTGCGTCTGTACTTATACCTACTTGTAAATAAAATATTGGAAAAAGTTATGTCGGTAACATTTTCGTGCTAAAACGTAGCAATTAGAATCTCAACTTGCTGCAGGCGTAGCATGATCACCTTAAAAACGCGTACAGCTTGGCAAAAAAGTGTAGAAACGGAACTAAATTTTTGTCTGTTGGCAACATTTCCAAAATAATGACATTTCATAATAAACAAAGTTTACGATTTCGTAAAATTTTAATTTCGACCACCAAACGTTAATTGATAAACGTAAAAAGTGAATAAAAATGAATAAAACCATTCGGAGTGCTGGCAGGGAGGTTATTTATAAGGTGTACAGGCGATGTCTGGCGGAACATGAGGCCCAAACAATTCTTTCTGAACTTCACTATGTTTACCAAAGAACCGCTTATAATACAGGTATGTAAGAGTTTGTTTTGTTGATTTTAGGTATATCAAGTGTTAATTGATGAATACAAAGCTATATTAATTTGCTTGAATAAGGAATAACTAGAAATTTGAAACAATAAATGTCGAGCACATAGGTTATGTTTACATTTTTTCTGCATTACTCTGGTATAGTGCGCCGAGATTAATAGATACTTTGGTGACTTGATTTTTAAGTGATTGAAAATTCAATTTCTACATAACTTATACTTTAAGTGTGATATCAAGGTATAGAATTGTTTGTTTTATCGTTTGCATTAGAAATGTAAAATAAATTATCGTGTCATATCCAGACAGTTTTCAATTCAATTCAATTCAATTCAATTTATTCATGAAACAATTAACATTGTGTTGAATATTTACACATGCAAACATACAAAAATAAGTACCTAATAATAGTTAGCGCCGGCAGGACAGTGTTCGCGCATGGGACAGTATACGAAACCTAAATGTTGAAACAACATCAGCTTTCTATCCTGTTCCATGCGGTCTAACCGATAGGTCCCATTTGTTCTATGGAACATGACGTAATAGAACAATTTGAGAAAACTTTGTCCCTATTTGTACTATAGAACTACATACTAGCTCTTTCTCCTGTTTTTATTTGTCTATGAATTCACAGAACTAAATGGGAATCGCTTTTCCCAAATTCTTCCATGAAGATATTATATATATTTTATGAGATATAATAAGACGTGAATGACATTAATCACCGACGTTATACTAGATAAAGTTCACTATCAAAAAAAATAAACTACTCGCTACATAATATTTTTATTTTTAAAAATAAAAGCAATAAAATAAAATAAATTTAGTTTGTTCTATGGAACAATTTGAAACAAAAGTACAAACTGTTCTATCGGACAAATATGGACAATATTTTCTCAATTTGTTCGGTTACGTCATGTTCCATAGAACAAATGGGACCTACCGGGTCTAACATCTGTCTAAAAAATAAATCAAAATCTATTATTTAATTTAGGGAAATATGTTAGCGTTCTAAGAAAAATCGTGCTGAACGTAGATAAACAAAAGGGTATTTTCTACATCCGGCTTATAAAATAAGGAATGAAGAATTAGGTCAAACAATATGATGTTTTATTTTTATAATTCCTAAACAAGGTTGTAAACTTAGGAGTATTTACCCAAATATTTATTTTAAGGTAAGTAATCAGTTGCGTGTCGAGAACACGTCCTTGTTCAATGAAACTACTTCTAATTACTTACTGATTTAAAAAAAATAATGCTTACACAGGTTGCGAATATATTGTTACATAATGTCTAAAAAAAAGTGGCTAAGTATCAAGATTAGGTCAGTACGCTATTCGGTTGCAACGGGTTGCCATACGAACAGCACAGTGGCGCCTCCATTATTTTCTACTCTTTTTTGCCAAGCTGTATGTCGATGGAAAAAAAAAAAAAGACAACCGACTTCTTAAAAAAACACTAACAGGTGAAAAATAATTCCAGTTTCGGAAGTCTGTGGCTTTGGTGGTTTTATTTCATTCATTATTGGCCACCGACTTCCGAAACTGGAATTATTTTTCACCTGTTAGTGTTTTTTTAAGAAGTCGGTTGTTTTTTTTTTGTAAAAAAGTTTTTATTTTGCAATTTTTAGTTTCTTTGTATGTAAAGAAAGTCTTTCAAAACTTGAAAGAACATTGAAATCGTACATTCATCTGTACATCTCTGCCGGGCCCCTTTTAAAATAGACAGGCGTAATGTTATGTTATGGAAATACATAAACCATGCACATACATGTGACTGTACCAATCGCGAGTAATTTGCTGTAATGCGTTGAAGAGTTCCGTCGCCTGTCTTCTTCATCAGTTTTTCTTCACCAAATGATACTTGCTAAATGTAAATTCTTGATTTGTTACTAAAAATGTAAAAATCGATACATGTTTTCCTATATTATTTGAGGAGTGTCCTCGATTCCTCGAGGATCCCTCATCAGATATGAGTTTTAATACTAATGGGACCAACCTGGTAGTATAGCCTATCAAATAAAAAAAGAATTTTGAAAATCTGACCGCAGGACACGATTGAGGTCAAGAGTAGACCCATTATACAACGTGTTTTTTTTATATCCCATAATAGAGTTATGATTGAGACCTTATCAAAGAATCAACTGGCATATGAATTGTGTTTCAATCATCCTTTTTTTTTATTAACATACAAAATAATTCGACAAAGTCACGATGATTAATGTAAAACACCCTTACGTGAAAGAAAAGTGACGTTAGAAAAAAGATTCGTCGTACTGGTGACAATTTTTGAACTAAATAGGTAATAAAAATAATATTAATAATACTTAATAATAATATTCCACGACTATTCACACAACGCCATCTAGTCCCAAGCTAAGCAGAGCTTGTGTTACGGGTACTAAACAACTGATAATTTAATTTTGATTGATGATATCTCCGAAACTATGCATTTTTGAACCATCTATTCTAGGAGTTTTAGTATTATTTTTACCTACAGAATATAACCCTAGAGTTATGGGATATAAAAAAAAACACCTTGTATATAAAAAAAAACGGTCCACCGACCACAGCCACTGGTGGCCAGCGACAGCGACTAAACACACTTTTTTATATATTTCGTATAGACGCACCGCACATGTGTAGTTGGTGGCGGCCACTCGCTACAGCAGTGTTCGCGACTCACCATTTGTGGCTGCTACGGGCCACATAAGACGCTGTCACCCGCCATTGTCGGCCAATTGTAAGAATGTTCAGCAGAGAGCGGGTTTAAAATATTAAATAAATAAAGGAATGTTCCTAAACTTTTCACACAACGCCATTTAGTCCTGAGCTAAGCTAAGAGCTTGTGTTATGGTTGATATTATAGATGCTTGGTACTAAACAGCTGATAAACATACTTATATATTTTTTTGAAATATATAAGTATGTTTATCGGGGTTCAATCATTTGTTCAGACACAAAACAAATGATTGTGCTCATCACACAAACATATGTCCTGGGTGGGAATCGAACCCACGACCATAGCATGACATGTTACCTACTTGTAAATAAAATATTGGAAAAAGTTATGTCGGTAACATTTTCGTGCTAAAACGTAGCAATTAGAATCCTCAACTTGCTGCAGGCGTAGCATGATGACCCTAAAAACGGGTATGTCGATGAAAAAATGAACAAAATAACAGACGTTAGAAACATTTCTGCCGATTATAGAAGAAATAATTCTCGATATTGTAGACTAAATTGCCAAGTGAAGAATTTACTAATTCCTTCTCTTCATTCTTGACATTGTCTTGCTCAAAATCTTACATTCTTGACATTGTCTTGCTCAAAATCTTACATTCTTGAAATTGTCTTGCTCAAAATCTTACATTCTTGACATTGTCTTGCTCAAAATCTTACATTCTAAACATTGTCTTGCTCTGTTACTTAGTTGATTTTTCTGTACACAAATTCTGTTTTTACGGTGGTCATGCTATAGATGCTGGTTAGTGTAGCAATGGCCTGAACATGACTGTTGAACAACTGGTGGCCATTGCATTTGCTGTATTTCGCTGAGTATGCTCTAGAGCCCCACTAGCTCATTCCATCAACTCCTTTCTTCCACCGGGAATCCAGACGCACTGCAGGATATCACACATTCCTTGTAGATGTTCCACACAACCGTACGAAGAGCCTTACCAGTTCTTACATTATGCGCACAGCCAAGGAGTAGAATTTCCTGCCTGCATCGGTATTTCCGAGTTCATATGACCCCAATCTGCTTAATTCGCGAGTTAATAGGTTTCTTTTGGGTAAGCTCGTTCTATCGTCGACCTCATCTCTGACTGCAGGACAAGATTGAGGTCAAGAGTAGACCCATTATATATAAAAAACACAAAAAAAACAGACAACTCACAGCGTATTTCGCCGAACCCAATATTAAAATCAGAATAAGCTTTTAATAATGCCCCGTAAGTACAGTTCCACTCAATCAAAAATAGTAATCCGAGTGCTACACTTTATAATCTGTGCCATTCATAAACTGATTGCCCATGATCGCGTGACGTGACGTAATATCCGCATTTTATAGCCCGGACATTTCACTAGGGCAATATTTACGAGTTTAATAATGTAGTGCCTCATTTTAAATGGAAATCGTCCGTCGTTATTATAATTAGGGGAAATTGTGTATTCGTTCAAAAATGGGGTTGTTGTACCTGCCTATGTGATTTGTATTTTAAGTTTGATTGTAATTATGTTAATTAACACATTAACACTTTGATCTGAGCAACATTATAATAGGCAAAATTTGATAAACGCTATTATACACAACGTTTAATCACATCAGTAAAAATATGTCTTTCTTCAAAGAACGTGTAAACGGCTGAGGCTTATACAAATTGCTTTCAATTTTTGGACTGCTAGCGCCACTCCAGCCCCCCTAGCCAAGTTACAAACGATTCGTATCTATTCTCTTTCTACAATCGAGAACGCCTCAAATCCCTTTGACGTGACTTATCACCTTTCGCTAAGTCACGTGGTCAAAATAAAGGGATTTGAGGCGTTCTCGATTGTCGAAAGAGAATAGATACGAATCGTTTGTAACTTGGCTAGGGGGGCAGGATAGTTTTTTTGTGCACTTTATAAGGCTACTCGCACACATACATCCTAATTACGCATACATTCGTACACATGGATAAACCGACGTAAAGTAACGTAACATTTCATATTATCTTTAGTTGTATGAAAAACAGAACGTCACTAATCGTCATTTATTTTGTATGAGAAAATAGTGCGCCACGCAACAAACATTTGATTACCCAGATGCTCAGCCGAAAGTGTTAACCTGCAATGGTCCCTCTGCTGGGACACATGCTTGAGGAGCTTGTGGTTAAATAATAATAACAGCATCGCGGGTCGATCGAAGGTTAACCGACTTTTGACGAGGTTGGTCTGTGGATGGGTGACCATAAATTACATATCAAGAATCCTTCGTGTCTCTGAAAGTCCATAAAACCGTTGTTCCCGGCTGTCATTTGTAAATCTATGACAGTCGTTACAGATAGTTAGATGCCCGTAAATTGTGACAACCAGTTTAATAAAGGGGTATCATGTTACCCAGTAACTGGGTTGTGGAGGTCTGACAGGCAGTCGCTCCATGTGAAATACTGGTATTCAGCTGTATCCAATTAAACGGAAAGCTGACCCTAGTATAGTTGGGAAAAGGCTAGGCAGATGATGATGTTAGGACACATGCTTGCGTGCAAAGAGATTTAAAATACTATAGAGCGGGCATGTCAAGGAAATGTCATAAAAAAACTTTGATCCCATGTCTCAGTAACGCCATCTAGAATAATTTATGAATATTGGAGCGGCAGCGGAGCGTACTACAAAAAACTCATAGACTTGTATCCAGCAGGACACACTTTTTCGGACGAAAAATTTTGTTCGTGATGTCCGGTCAATAGGTATTGAATGTCTATGCTTGCGTGGGTTTTTTCTATATAAGAATGAGTGAGCCGCGGGCCCAGTGCGAGTTGGTAGATGTCACATGTCTTAAACTTTTTGGGTTCTATGATATTTAGTCCTCCTTACCGATTTCGATAACGGCGACCCTTGCAGCTATTTTCTCTCACGTTTTTCTTCACCGTTTTGAGAATAGTGACGATGAAATAATTTGCACAAAGTGAAGTGCCTGTCTGGGTTTGAACCCAGACAGGCACTTCACTTTGTGAAAATTTGAACCTACGAATTCATAAGATATCAAGACACCTCCGTGCCTCGGAAAGTACATTTAAGGCGTTGGTTTCGGCTGTCATTTGTAGATCTTTGACAGTCGTTACAGGTAGTCAAAGGCCGAAAATTTAACCAAGGGGTATCGTGTTAGCCAATAGCTAGGTTTTGGAGGTTAGACACGCAGTCATGTAAAACACTGGTAAACGGATCCCAATTTAGTTGGTTTAAGGCTAGGCTAATGATGAACACTTAGGTACCTACAGAACATTTCTCTAAAACAATCTGGTACATTCCACGAACTACTGGAAAAAAAAATCAAAGAAAAATAAATGAGAAAGCCACAGAGTATCGGGCAAAGAAAAGAACTATAGTTTCAATATTTATTTCTAGTTATTATTGTTTGTGTTGCCAACTATTTCTATCCAAGTGAGCAAGACAAATGGCAACCGATGGCTGGACACGCACTGGGTGGAATGAACGCGGCGGAAACGTATAAACGGTACCTTCATTGTGCGTACAGTTATGGAGTGAAATTCGATGCCGTAGTCAGTATTTCCTTATACCTACAACCTATACCACATTTACAATAGCATCAGACAGAAGTTCAAAAAGGTTAATTTTAATCAAAATCAATCAAATCAAAAGTCATTTATGCAAATTAGGCTGAGGATCAGCACTTTTTGAACGTCGAAATTACATAAGACAGTCCCCCAAAAAGCCCACCCTTCGCCACTTCCTAATGTTTTTGCTGGGAAGAAGAAGTGGCGGAACAAACTCCCCAGCAACACATCTGTCTGATAAGTTAGAAGAACTTAAATTTACACAGTAGAATTAGTTATAATTACAAAATAATTAAAATAAGTTATTCACTACATGTTAGCTAGAACACTCAATATACAGAATACCAGTACCTAATATATAGCTACCGACAATAAAACTAACTTAACTCAAGCAAAAGCAACTGACTAATAAGAATCCTCCAGGTAAAAAGGGTGTGCCAGCTTACATGTGCAGAGTTGGATTAAATCCATAGATCTGCAAGACAATGTAACTAAATGATAAACTAGAACTAGAACTGTGGAAGTTAAATAAAACATAAAAAAACAGGTAAATAAAAATACAGTGATAAAAAGTAGCCTATGTTACCCGGGGGATAGTGTCGCTTCCCAATGGCGAAAAATATTTTATGACCGGTCCAGGAGTTTTTAAGCTTATTCGTTACATGCAAAAATACAAATCTTTACTCTT
The DNA here is from genome assembly GCA_921972225.1 of Euplexia lucipara. Classification (NCBI taxonomy): domain Eukaryota; kingdom Metazoa; phylum Arthropoda; class Insecta; order Lepidoptera; family Noctuidae; genus Euplexia; species Euplexia lucipara. Next base: position 20,477,768 of record OV179156.1, read on the forward strand.
TATAATATTAGTAGGTATATACCTCTGCCAAACCCCTAAGACAATCTAAGAGCAATGTTAAATAATGAAAATAGTGTATCCAAGCGATTTAAAGCACAATCAAATGCAGTGCTGACAAATAACTCAGGAACAGTTTTTAGTTTTGTTTTTTTTTTGTAAATAAAACAAATCTAAAACACAGATCAATGTAGTCCAATACGATTTATTTACTAGCCTATGTTAGTTTTAAACAAAACAATTTTGGTGCATCCAATTTCAAAGCTTTGATCTAAAAAACGCAATGCAGATGAACCATAAAATGGACTACATTTTCCAAGACCATATAGTTTGGTACCTACATGTTACTATAAATTGGCAGCGAAAATATAATAACAAAGTCTAAGTAAACAGTAATTTATGGAACTGCCAATAAACTACGTTTTGTAACTATGTGTAATTTGTTTTTACGTCTAAAAATCTTTTTTCGGTACCTACTATAAAAAGAAGCATGCTGCCTCAAGTTAGTGCTTTACATTATCTGACCCAAATACACTGTTGTTTCTTTGTCAGAGGGGTTAAATAATATAGAGGATTATTCCAAAATATATTATTTCATGATTTTTTTTTTGTAACTTACTGTTCTTATACAGCGTGTTTTTTATATCCTATAACTCTAGGGTATGATGGAGACCATATCAAAGAATCAACTGGCATATGAATTATGTTTCATCATCCTTTTTTTTTATTAACATTCAAAATAATTCGACAAAGTCACGATGATTAATGTAAAACACCCTTACGTGAAAGAAAAGTGATGTTAGAAAGAAGATTTGTCGTACTGGTGACAATTTTTGAACTAATTAGGTAATAAAAACAATAATATTAATACTTAATAATAATATTCCACGACTATTCACACAACGCCATCTAGTCCCAAGCTAAGCAGAGCTTGTGTTACGAGTACTAAACAACTGATAATTTAATTATGATTGATGATATCTCCGAAACTATTCATTTTTGGACCATCTTTTCTAGGCGTTTTAGTATTATTTTTACCTACAGAATATAACCCTAGAGTTATGGGATATAAAAAAAAACACCTTGTATAATTGAATAGGTACTATGTTAGTCGGAAATCTACAATTCTTCCCTGTAGTCCCATTTAGTCCCGAAGGGTTAGGCAAAGGTGTAAGTACCTGTACCTATACTATGCTATTGTAAATGTACAATAGCATTAGACAGAAGTTAAAAAAGTTTATTTATAATGCACACCTTGTCACGAAAGTACAATCAAGCCTATTACATTTACCTACGATAGACGTCGAATTTATTACAATCTATTTTCACAGCAGCTGTCAAACTTAGTTACATGTATGAGTATTATTATAGTAGGTACACATTTTGTCCAGGTACGTTTAAACCCCATATAAAAGGGGATGATCCTATTGCCATCAGTTGCAGGGAAGTATGTTCCACCACTTCTTCTTCCAAGCAAAAGCACTAGTCACAAGTCATGAAGTGTGGGTGTTTTGAGGAACTCTCTTATGCAATTTTGACGTTTAAAAAGTGCTGATTTTCAGTATAATTAAAATAAACGAGGTTTCATCTAAACGGCTCAAATTCTGACTCCAGGCTCTTGTAGAGAAAACTGCAGAAAAATCCTGAAATCTCTTTGCCTCTTTATAGTCAACAGTAGTGCCTGTGATCAGTCGAGAGCAACCCAACAACACAAGCTATGGCGCACCGAATTGGACTAATATTAACAATGTACCACAATTCAGCCGCAGAACTGATTACCGCATCGATCGCTGATTAGTCAACTGTTCAACGCTATTCGAATGTGATCGAAATATGTCGCATTCCTCGCAATCCACCCGTATATTAACTAGTGGGCAAATCTGGCCAACTACCAATAAGACATGTTCTGTTCATTGACAATGATGAAGGAAAATATCGTGAAGAAACCTGGATTTATTCTACTAAAATTATATAATTTGTGATAACAGATTTAGATAAAAATTTGCACTTTTACCATTTCCTGGGTTAACGCAAATAATACTTTTATCCCGGTAATCTGTTTTCTTGGAATAATCTTAGGAAGTGACTTTTAGTGCGGGCAAACCCGCGAGCAGAAGCTAGCAGTTAATCATCATATGCCACGCCTTTTTCGAACTATATTGAGGTCCGGCTTTCAGTTTATCCAAATGCAGGTGAATATACGTAACCCTTTGGTAAACTGATTATTAGACTTTCGGGCTTCTGACTAACGACTGTCTGACAAATGACAGCTGGAACCAACGGCTTTACGTGCTTTTCGAAGCATGGAGGAGTCTTCGTAGAGGAGGCTGTTAATATTTAGCCTCAAGATCCTATAAGTTAGTAGTTTTTAAAAGTCTGAAATCGCCAAGCCGCCTTGAGCCCGCGCATGCTCGTGCCTTCTCTGTATGAGAAGAGGTCTTTGCTTTACAGTGGGACAGTTACAGGCCGGTATTACTCCGCTGCGTTTTTCCTGCTCAGTGCGGTCCTGCCGCTAATCTAAGACGTTTTACACAAACACCATCAATCAGCCGCATGACAGAGCAATCGGAAACGGATTGTGAGCAACAAATTGAACGACGTCCCTTACGCGGCAGTTGTTATCACTGCGTGCGGCACTGATACGAGAGTTTTTACGAAGAAAATGGTGGGTCAAGTTCACGGTAAAGTTAGATAAGAAAAGGCTAGGTGGGACCTAAAAGTTTGTTTATTGGGCGGCCCTTTTCTTTGTCGTGAGGAAGTTTTCAAAGATACCCTTGTACTTTGTCCCGTTTTCTCGCTACTTATGAGCAAAAAAACTGACGTAGGTATCCTAGATGGTGGATGTACATCAGACCGTGATATTAAAGTTGATCTGCATGGTTGGACATAACAAGCATCATTCATCAATCCTCAACAATATTAATATAAGTACTAAGTATGTTATATTGTGTTACTCAACCGTCACTCGTCCCAAAAGCTGCATTTGAAACCAGCGTATGCAGCTGCGTCAGTTTGTCATTACCGCTGAAATGAGCCTTTTGGCGCAGCCGTGAGGCATGCCATTTATTTTTTACTATTTTATGTTTTTTTTTTTCATAATTTAACAGTGTGTGCATGTTTTTACCTGTTCCAATAAATATTGTTTATTTTCTTTTCTTTCTTTCTTTTTTTTCTTTTCTTTCTTTTTTTTCTTTCTTTTCTTTCTTTCTTTTCTTTATTTTCTTTCTTTTCTTTCTTTTCTTTCTTTTCTTTCTTTTCTTTCTTTTCTTTCTTTTCTTTCTTTTCTTTCTTTTCTTTCTTTTCTTTCTTTTCTTTCTTTTCTTTCTTTTCTTTCTTTTCTTTCTTTTCTTTCTTTTCTTTCTTTTCTTTCTTTTCTTTCTTTCTTTCTTTCTCAATCTACCATTCATAGTTTGTATCACACATACTTCGTAAGGAACGCGTTTCTACAACATTTATTTTACTTTTCATACTATCTTATATGCACAAACCTTTATAGTAATTCTCTGAATACAGTTTCCACATAACAATCAGACAGCATATTATAATATCTCCGAGCGAGCGAAGCAAACTTGCGCTAACTACATCTCTAGTTTACCTGCGCGTTTAATATCCGAAGTAGTGATGTGAAAGCAAGGTGATTATATTATAGGATATTGTTTGATCATCTATTCCATTCATGTTACATAATCTTCTTTTTGTGTGGTTAGCAAAGACATTAAATACTTTCTATAGACAGGACAACACGATCAAAATTTTCATCCGAAACTTGTGTCCTGGAGGACACAAGTCTGTGAGTTTTTTTTTAGTACGCGCCGCTGCCGCTTTAATATTATATGTTAATTCATTAAACCCCGAGAGGACATCGGTGTCAGCGCTGTCATTGTCTTTCTATTGTGTCTCTAATTGACATTGACGATTGAAAGGAAGACTGTACGAGTTGAGTACTAGAAGAAAAATTACATGTGAAGCAAAAAAAAGAAGAAGAAAAGAGTTCTGCTTTTAAACTTTTTTGTCTATTCTCGACCACTTTTAGGAAGTGCTTTTGCCCTCAATGCTCTGAAAGCTGGGGCCTAGATGTGCATATTTGATGTGTCCAGATTTACATCGTGGGCGGATTCAACGGCCAGGAAGTACTAAGTTCTGCTGAAGTCTTCGATCCTGACACGAGACAGTGGAGCTTTATCAGATCAATGCTGAGTCCCCGCTCCGGTGTCAGTCTCATTGCTTACAGAGACTGCCTCTACGTGATAATTTATTCGCACAAAATGAATACCTGACGGAGATGAAACTAATCGCACCAGAAAAAAATAAACGCTGGTTGGTTGAGTATTAGTAGTACTGAATTCATGGTAGTTGTTAAGAGAGTTTTTTTTAAATTAAATATTATAAACTAGTGCTTGACTGCAATCCCACCTAATGGTAAGCAGTAATGCAATCAATGATGGTGAAGCGCACTAGTTTATTAAGAGCCTGTTCACTCTAGCCTTGAAGACACCTAAATTATATTCGGACGGGAAGACCGTATGAGATTCTCGTTTCATTTCTTGGCTTAGGCAGTTTTTCCACCTTGAATTTCTCGATTGCAGCCAGGAGCCTGGATTGAATTGCTGCCCGGTTGATTTAAAAACCAAGTTAAACCATTTATTTCAATTAAGCCATATGAGGAACCTTTGAACGTCAAACTTAAATTTAATCTATACTAATATTATAAAGAGGTAAAATTTGTAAGTTTGTAAATTTGTATGTAGGGGGTAATCTCTGGAACTCATAATCCAATTCTCAATTTTTTTTAACTGGCAGAAAGCTACATTATTCCTGAGTGCTATAGGCTATAAATTGTTTCTATAACATGTATATTAACCGAGCTATCACAACTTTTGTCAAGCAAGTCGGAAAAAAATACCTCATAAAACAGAATTATTTGCGTGCGCTGCCTAAACAGTTGCTTAAAATTAAAAACAATGTATGGCTACCTGGTTCGTCTTAAATATTTCTACAAAAAAGTCCGCGATACCATATCTCTATCTTTTATATTTTAGCTTTTATACTTCTTTTATTGCATTAAAAAAAATTTTTTTGGGCATACTTAAGTTTGGTTGATTATTTGAGCAACAAAATATTAATTCTTATGACAATAAATTATTTCAGTATCACAAGAACATCATACAGATAAGATTTGCCATTTACAGTATATCAATTGGTCATACAGTTTCGGAGATAATATAAAATTACTAAAACGCAAAATGCCCAGGCCCTAGCATAACTTTCATTGTGCAGACGTTTTACCTATTTGCCCATAGATGGCGTTCTGCAATTACGTCATTTTTTTGAATCGCGGTGTTAAGACTTTCCGTGGATTGATGACCGTCTCAATTTTTTATGAGCACGTTGTTGTTAGTTCTGGAGTTCTACATATTACATGACTGTTGCTTATTGGTTTCGGTTCTTTCGTTCGTAGGGTTGTTGATAGATACTACGTAATTTCGTTGTTTTGTACGTTCGTCTTCGTAGAATCGTACTTCGTTCTATCGTAATAATCGATACGAGTTATTCCGTATTCGATATTACGATTGTTTTGTTTTGTAAAGGTGTTCGAGTCGCTCTCCCTTTGTTCATAATTGTTTTCAAGTCTGTGCGTAGTTTGTTGAGAGCATGTCTAAAAGGAAATCTCAACTGTCCCGGCAGACATCACAGACAAGAGCCGCTTGAGTAGGCCGTACGGAAGAATCTGCCCCTGAAAATGAGCAGCGCCTCTCGAGAAATAGAGAAAATATTTCGCAAGCACGCGCTAGAGAATCTAGCTCCGAGCGCTCACAGCGCCTCGCTGGCCAAAATGTGAGGACGTCGCGGGTCCGTGCTCGAGAAACTAGCGCTGAACGTGCGTACCAGCATGTCTAGGGATAGGGAGACTAGCGCTGAGCGCTCGCAGCGGCTTGGTAGGCAAAATGTCATAACATCGCAGGCCCGTGCTCGGGAATCTAGCGCTGAACGTCCGCACTTGCGCAGCGTCTATCTCATTTAAGGCAGCATGTCTCTGAAACAAGGGATAGGGAGACTAGCGCTGAGCGCTCGCAGCGGCTCGCTAGACAAAATGCCATAACATTCGGTAATCTTTGAAGTTACTGATCTGATTCCAAAAAATATTTTACTAATAAAATTAAATACAGTAATATCAATCGAGTGTAATCTTATGTTAAAATAATAAATTTTCCGCGGACGAAGTCGCGGGCAGAAGCTAGTAATGTATATTTGGTTTACGAAATGGTCACGTTTATGCGTTAAGTAGAAGGAGTTATAAAGAAAAGTGAATTTATATAATAATAATAATAATAAGACATTTATTTCAGGCCTTATTAGCCCATATACTGTTAGTAGTACAAAAAACCTTATAAAACTATTGTTAGTTGGTACATACAAAATAAATAAAAATCATAAAGTGGCACCACACTGGAGTGCCAGTTTATGCCAAGCCCAATAAAATATGCAATAAAAAATATATAAAAAAAAAAAAAAATAATAATAAATAAATATAATAAAATAAAAAATAATAAATATATATATATATTTATAATAATAAGCTATTTTTTGTGTAAATTATACAAGATTTTTAATAATCTGTAAAGTGACGGACCTTGCACTCGTTACCTTGCCTAAGTAAGATTTTCGCGTGCGCGGAGTCTAGTGTGTTCTTTATAAAATAAATAAATAAACTATAATTATTGTGCTAGGTATAACCCTACATGTAAAAAATATTTTAGTTGCCCCATACAAAAGGTAGTTTGATGGCAATAGGCTCGCCCCCTATAACGTGGAACTGGAACGTAACTGGTGAAATTTGGGTGTGCTAATAGGTACACCATTACCTAATTCTACGGTTAAACCACGCGTGATTTACAAAAAAATCACCACCAATACCCGAAACAATGTCCCATCACTAGGGTTTTACAAGATAGTGTTGCGCATATTCCTGCAGAATATGTGTAAACTTGTCCCGAGCTCGAATAGTTACGCACTTTACACAATGAAGGTGATTCTGGTCTGAGATTAATTAATTCAGAACTGTACTCGAGATAAATAGACGGTGGTCGGGGCCGTATGTATAAGATGGAACGCGTTTGTGCTTTGGGTTCAATGACTTAACTTTAAGAGCAGATTTAGGCGAGTTTCCAACGTTATATCGTTGCCACCTCTACGATCCGTACAATGCTTTTTACCTTGTCGTTTATACCGCATATTATCTTCCCGTCCGATTGTAATCGTCGTTTATACCGCGTACATCGAAGGACTGGAACAACTTGCCTGCTGCGGTCTTCCCGTTCGAATATAATTTAGGTGTCTTCAAGGCTAGAGTGAATAGGCTCTTAATAAACTAGTGCGCTTCACCATTAAATGATTGCATCACAGCTTATTTGGACCATAAAGACTGCTTCTTTGATGAACTGGTTGCAAGCGAGTTGAGGCTCTGTTTGCCGGACCGGGCAAAGCTTTAATGCAAAAAATGACCTAAAATAAGTCCATTTGACCTTGATCCCGACTCAACCTGGAACTAAGCAATTAGTACTTTACAAAAAGAAGTTACCTAAGTTTATGATAACAGAATAATAAATTATAAATGAAAAGTAATGTACGTAAGTTCCATGCACGAGCCTATTGCAGTCAACAGCGCACAAATCTTTACTCCGGGCGGCTAGGATAAAAATTCTAGCAGAAAAATTTACCTTGCCCGAGAATCGACCCAAGACCTTGTGCTCAGTAGCAGCGCTTGCAGCCACTAGACTAACGAGGCAGACAAATTATTTTGTACTAAGGTTTCTTCTGGGCTATGAATAAGGCCCCAAGATGCGTTCGTTTATACGAGCATAAGCAAAGCTCAATAGTACAAGGTCCAAAGGCTTAGTGGGAGGTAAAACGGCCTGCGAATATAGCAGTTTGTTTTGGTTCTGTTTTATATATCTTCACGCTAGTTATCTGTTGAGGTGCGCAGAATATTGCACACCAGTTTATTCGTTCACTGTTATTCACATAATATAACACTGTTAAAATGATAAATGATATTTATTTCTGAGAATTAAATAGGTTCATACAAACACTTTCACGAGTGATTTTTTGCCAGAGGGTGAGGTCAGTATTTCACTACCACTCTGTGAAGAAACACTGCAACAAACAATGCAACTTAGAGGTCATACTATCTTTTAAAATCCAGACATTCACTTGGTCGGATCAAGATCTGTCAAGATCATGATGAAATTATATTAAGTATGTTGTACGTACTTTAATAAGTAGATTTTTTTAAAACTTTTACGCTTTATTTACTACATAATAATAATACTTTTCAACTGCAGGGCAAACTTCCTTTTCATACAGAGAAGGCACGAGCATTGATCACCACGCTTTCCCCACGGTTTCCACACGATATTTGCCTTCACCGATGTCAGTGATGTCTAAAATTAAAATAGGAAGTACATAATGAAAAAAAAGTCTCATTTGCAGCTGGCCCAGATTTGAACCACAACTTCGCGCATGAATGATAGGCGCCTATATGCCATCATTATTTATTATTAATTAATTAAAACATTACACAAAAGTAAAATAACAACTGAACTAAGGCGGACTTAATGCCTAAGGCATTTTCTACATTAATGTTTAGTCAATTTAAAACAAGGAATAGGAATTCCCTGTCGGAGTCTGTGTTTCCTGATATCAACAACTTAGGGTTCTTAAGTGAACTACTTCTAGGCAAGCGTGTTTCATCATCGCTTACCATCAGATGAGATAGTTATCAAACGCACACTTATCAATAATAAAAAAAAAGTTTTTATTCCTAGTTGACTTCAAAACCGGATTAACTTTAGGGAGCATAGACCCTTTAAAAGTCCGAAATATATTATTAAAAATATTAGTTTGTAATTATCAATAGGTATTATTGCAATGCCCCCAAAAGATTATTCAAAGAAAGAGCCACAGCAAGACATGTTACGCAATCCTATTTCCAGACTGCATCCGATTAGACTGTATGCCAAACATGGGAGAAAGTTAGTAAGATGTTGAAAAAAAGAAAAATGCGTTTATTGGCATCACAGCAAAATAATAACAATAAAAGTCTTGATTCACTGACCAAATACTGTATAGTAACTTTCTTATGATCTGTGTGGTTTTTAAAGATTGAATTAAGTACATCCATTACTCAGCAGTCTCTCTACGAGATCCAATCAGAAATGAGGAGATCCGTAGAAGAACCAAGGTTACCGACATAGCCCAGCGGATTAGCAGGTTGAACTGCCAGTGGGCAGGGCACATAGCACGGAGGACTGATGACCGACGGGGTCGAAAGGTTCTCAAGTGGAGGCCACGTATCGGCAAGCGCAGCGTAGGACGTCCACGCACAAGGTGGACAGACGACCTCATTAAGGCCGCGGGAACGCGCTGGATGCGAGCCGCTTCCAACCGGTCTTATTGGAGATCTATAGGGGAGGCCGATGTCCAGCAGTGGACTTCCTATGGCTGAAATGATGATGATGATCATGATTACTCAGCAACCGGATTATTAGCCAGGTTGTCCTTTGACATATCAAATGCCTCCCCTACAGTAAAATAAATACACATTAAAACTACGGCTTACTACCCTTTGTTGGTTACTATAAAAATATGTTTTAAAATTTAGTCATTCTTTTCCATTTCACGATTTTTAATGACAGTGCTTAAAGTCGTATCCTATGCACAAATAAATAAAGTACGCGTGCATTATAGCTATAAAGGCAACACTACACAGTTAACGCGACTGTTTGAACTATGAAATTGAGCTGGGTATTCACTGTTTGCGCGGTGACGGGCGTTATAGTGTGTACTTTGCTTTGTCACCGTGAAAAAGATGTAAATTTTACTGGATATGGTTTAATGTGTGAAGCAGAAATCTTATTATTGGATTGAAATGCCTTGAAATTCATCCTGTAGTCACCTCTTTCTTTTATACCACTTTTGGGTTATCTCAAAAGGAAAAAAACGGCACTCTAATATGGCACTCGGGTGCATATTTTAAAGTAAAACGATCTTATCATGTGGAGTGCCATATTAAAGGGAATCATGAGCACAAGCTAAAACTGATTTTTTGATTGAAGAAATACAAAATAATTAACATACCATATACTTTGTACGGAACCCTTGATGCGCGGGTCGGGCTCGCACATGGCCGGTTTTTTTTACAATATGCACGTAGTGATGTCATATTGATCACGTCGATCCCCTGCTTATGTTTATCAAGAAGCTATCCGGTAATTCACCGACCCAAAGATGTTATGCAAGTAGGTAGTACAATAAAACAGATCAATACTATTATGTTCTCGATTGTTCGGATCTAGGAATTTCTTCCCTATTTCCTACTATCCAGTTAATAAACTTATGCTTCGTTCGTTCAATAAATTACAGCGAAAATATAAAACATCAATTCCACAACTGCACCGCCCACTTTTAAAATTACTTCGCTCGCAGAAACTAGTTATAAGTACATACTAACAAGTTTTTGAATTAAACTTTGTCGCACTTTATGTTGGCGATAACCGCGGTGATAACGACAGAACTTAGTTTAAACTAAAATCTATGCTTTGTTGGTATTTTTGGAAAGGCAACGACCCAAGAAAAATAGACAACAAAGAGTGTTTAGTCTAAAGTGCCTTCTTTAGGGGTATGACGAACACCGTGTAAAGTTCCTTAACCCCCATAGAAAAGGAAGGATCCTCCGAGCAGACCGAGCCGAGGGTGTTGTCAGATGGGCTACTACTGCCCGAAGGTTGTTGTCGGGATCTTGTATACGTTCAATTGCGCGGATAACTTTAACATCGCGATGTAGGATGACCGCCGTTAGTTCGTATGTGGCGTGATAGATGTCGCTACACTACTATCAAACGAGTTAAAAGTAAAATTCTTCTGTAAGACTGTAGAGGTATTTCATCATTAATCTTATTATATACTTGTTCTACTAATAACCCCCTGATTATTTTTATTCCTCTTCTTTTCGCGTGATATTTTTTTCCGTTATTGTTCAATCTGGTGTTCACAAATCATTCTCAGGCATGCTGATAAATAAAAATAAATAAATAAATAAATATTCCACCACTTTTTCACACAACGCCATCTAGTCCCAAGCTAAGCTAAGAGCTTGTGTTATGGGTACTAAACAGCTGATAAACATACTTATATATTTCTAAATACATACATATTATAGACAAATCACACCCAGACACAGAACAAATGATCGTGCTCATCACACAAACATTTGTCCTGGGTGGGAATCGAACCCACGACCTCCGGCATAGCAGTCAGGGTCACTAACTACTAGACCAACAGGCCTAATAATTAATAATAATAATTATTATACCTACAATACGTACAGACGCCAGCACATCAAGTTGCCCCAATGTGGCAAATTTTCCCATTTGACATTGAATATGAACCTTATTCTGTTCGCGATCAAAGAAATTTGACACATTGGGGTAACTTGACGTGCTGGCGTCTGTACATTAATTCAATAAGTCAGAGGTTCGTGCCTTGGGTTCGAACTTGAGTTAAATCGCCGTCCCCACTAATATTATTAAGCTATCACTGCAGCAAGCTGAATGGAAGAATCAATTGTAAATACATAATCCTCAATAATAGGTCCAGCAGGGCAATTGCCTACCTTTTAAATGCCAGTGACTAACCGGCGTCCACCACACACACCAAACTTTGATTATAGCATAGAATAGAAAAATATTTATTCAGCATAGACACAAGCGCACAGCAACAAAGAAAACAGAAGTAATAAATAGCAGGTAAGTACACAAATTGCGCTGAGCGTGCCCATGCCGAAAGGGTAACCATCTCAGCATTTGCTGGGCGTCAGACACCCAGCGCTGGTTTTCAGTTGGCACCCCGCAGTGACACGGACGAAGGTAAATAAAATAAACATAATAAATATTTTTAAATAAAAATAAATCGCAAATAAATACAGTAATAAGTGTAAAAGCGAATACAGTTAAAAGTAATATTTAAATAAATCTGTGTAGTGTGTATCGAGTAAACGTGTCTTACTGTCAACATGGCGCATCAGTCGACCAATGGCAAGCCACCGGGCTGGTTGACGTGGCGACGGATTTTTGACGTAGTAGGCACATTTGTCGCGTTTGGTGCGGCAACTATAATTAAAACCTAAAGTAAAAGTTATAATAGCAATTGATTACAACTGAGAACTTTTAAAAAATTAGTATTCTAATTCAAGACGGTGAGTATCAGACGGGGTACGGTGCGCGTCGTCACCTCTCTACGAGTGCGGATAACGTCATTCTAAATACACACTTATTTGCTGACACGAAATTAGCTTGACAACTGAGAACTTTAAAAAAAAAATGTATTGCATTTGCAACACGGTACTTGACAGAATATGAACATCAAAATATAATCAGTCCATCATTTAGATTATAAAAATAATAAACAAGTTTTGTTTTTCTTTTTCAAATTCATGGAAAACTGCTTAGATTAAGCGCATCAAAGTTGAGGAGAGGGGGCTTGTAACGTCATTATCTAGTATAAACTGTACTGGCTAGTGACAGTGACGTAATGCGACATTTTGACTCGATGTATCGCCGTTATTTTTTGATTATGTGAAAAAAGAAAATATATGTGTCGAATATTTTTCTTGTAATATAGATGAGGGACTAAAAACTTTTTTTTTCAAATAACTCATTAAAATTACGGTGACTATCAGACGGGGTAGGTACTTACAAAGACATTCAATACCAAGACCGGACATCACGAACAAAATTTTCGTCCGAAAAAGTGTGTCCTGCTGGATACAAGTCTATGAGTTTTTTGTAGTACGCTCCGCTGCCCCTCCAATATTCATATGTAATTCTAGATGGCGTTACTGAGACAAGGGATCAAAGTTTTTCTATGACATTTCCTTGACATGCCCGCTCTATAGTACTTTAAATCTCTTTGGGTACTTAGCACTTTGTCGCATCTCTGCGAGTTTGCATGACGTTATTCTAGCTACACACTTATTTGCTGACACGAAATTAGCTGTTTGACAGTTAATCGTTGAACACTTTGCCCAGTGATCATTACTATGAACTGTCAACGGAGATACGCAACAGCCCTGGGGTCCCAATGACCGGTACACCATAAAAACTTACAAATTATAACTTTAAGGGTACATAGGGTGTTACAATGGGCGGCCTTATCGCTAAAAGCGATCTCTTACAGACAACCTTTGGATGGACTTGATAGTGGAGGAGACAAGATGAGTAGGCAGTTTGTGGTGCACTATTATTACATTAACATATTATTACAAAAAAATAAAAATGTGTGTGTGTGTGTGTTCAAATGTGTCATAAGTTTGACGTTATACGTCAAAAATCGATCATTGACCGGTCATTGAGACACGATTGCAATAGCAGACTCGACCCCCTGCTGGGACGGTCACCAAAAGCTTATCCAGTACCTCAAGATCTACGTACAAAGTCACTTACCGTTAATTATATCCGCAAGACTCGTCTGGCTACACAAATTTTCGAAATAACTCAGTGCATTCACCCCCACGTTAGTTAAACGAAACGCTGTACTATATTTAATTATGCATAAATTTAATTTGGATATTTTACGTTGTTACTTTACATACATATTTTGATAAACTCACGCCTTTTCTACTAAGGGTATGCAGATACTACAGCCGGTCGATTCAGTACCTGTACCAGTAACCTGACCTTTCTAAAGAACATCAGCAATTATGCCAATCTAAATCTTTCTGCACTTGCGCAGGTTGTACGCATCGTAAACTTTACCGTTTAAAAACATGTGCGGGTCTAGGGACTCGAGCATGTACATACCAAAGCGAGCAACCGAAATTTTAGATGAGTAGAATAGTTTTATAAGACTTTGACCGCCCCGGCAATCAAACCCAGGACCACATGATCTATTCTATATTTGATTATGGCAAACAAAGCCGATGTCGACTATTCTGCCAATGTCTAGAGTGAATTGAAAAGCAAGTGTCCAAAAATGCAGGCACTAGTTAAAATCTGCAATTGATACAGTTGAACTCGGTGTAGATCTTCATATAAAAGTACATAAATAGACCACATGATCAGTGGTGACTTTTAGAGCCAGTAGACTAACAAGGCAGTCAATTATAACATGTCTAGCAGTAAAACTTCAATGGGTTAGGAAACAGAATGTACGAGAATGTAGACTTTATCATTGTTTCAACTACATATTTGATTGAGACTATAAAGAGTGCATGTAGCAAAGAAAAAGCAAGAATAAGGATGTGAACACATCGTGAAACTAAATTAAATGATAAACTGATGTTTATTTATTTAATAAAACTTTAGGCACAAGTTAAAGAAACTGTACAAAGGCGGACTTAATGCCTTAGGCATTTTCTACCAGTCTATTTATGCCTGTGCGTGATATTTATTGTTTATTTCTGTAAAAAGAACTTTTGCAGAGACTTTTACACGTCAATGTTTTAAAAGCTAAATGCTTTAAAAATATTGTTTCCACGTGGCACTGGCATTTAATTGATTCTGGAGAAGAAATGAAATAAAACTTATTTATAAAAGCGTAAGCGTGTATTAACAGTAGCGTTTACCACCACTCAAAACAACAAGGCAGACAAACTAAAACTAAAAAAAAATATTTTGAGTTTAATTATATTTTTGTTTATTATAGAAATAAAACCTCGTCTCCTGGTGCCTTGGATGCGTTAGCAAACATTTAAGCTCACTTACGCAAACAGCCAGAGTCGGACTCAAAAACTTGAACTGTCATTGCCTAGCATTAGTATCGAATGACAGCTCAGCTTGCGTTTACTTCACCAAAATTTTCACGGGGTGATTTTTATTGAATTCGATATGTAAATTAACCAGCGCTGATTCCAAAACCATTCGGAGATTTTAGGGTCTTAAGCCTTATTTTTCTATTTTTAGCTCTCTACCTATATCACAAGATTGTGATTATTTTCACAATAGTAACCATTTGACTTTCATTTGACCTCTATATGACGTCATAATGTAGCCTGAACAGACTACTTCCTTCGTGTGTTTCAAGATAAATTAAAAAAAAACTGTTGTTACTCTAAAAATCGTATCTGATCTGTCATGTGTCAACCGTTGACAATGTCAAGTTTGAAGTTATCTAATAGTGTTTTTTGTATGTATTGAAAACGTGGCAAAGACTTAAAGCTATTCAGTCTACGAAATGTCGTCACCACGAATCATACTTAAAAATTTAATTTAAAAAATACTGTTAATTAGAAAAAAAAATCAAATTAGTGGCTTAAAATTAAATGTTTTACGAAATAAAAATACCTATAAAAAAGTACCTGAAGAATACTTTACATACCGAATTGACCGGCCCTACAAATAATTTTGGTGCGGTTAAATAATTAATGGTTGCGACCCCGCACCAAACTAAGTGTGTCTTCACCCTAACACTTGAGAGCTGCCGCATCAGATTCTCAAAGAAACTGCACACGCCTTTTAGATCCGTTGCTTGCATAAACAATTTCCACATCGCGTAAGGGAATATACATTATTTTTAATGGCCGCCGGGGTACATAATAAAATCGATATTGACTATAAATGCTGTTATGTGTTCATTAAAGCGGAGCGCGCATAACACTTTACGATGCTGTATACTTTGGACACGTTTCATTATGCCAATTTTATATTTTATTACGTTTTGTTTAAGGATTATATTGCTTTTTTATTGGTTGCCTTACCCTAGCCCTTTTTTTTCTTGGGTCTTGGGGAAAGGTTTAGGAGCACACCTGTATACTGTTTATGTTTTTTCAGGGTGGAACGGATACACACAGCTTGATACTATATGTTCAATACACCATTCATATAAGCCAGCATTGCACATGTAAGCGGGTACGCCTTTTATACCTGGAGGCTGTTATTTTTCAGTTTTGTAGTTGTTTTGCTTGAGTTCAGAATTCAATGTTAATATGAATTTACCTTTTTTTTTTCTTAATCTGGGTATATGGGAGTGTGCTAGCTAACACGTGATAATCATTCTGAAATGTAATGTTTTACAATGTGTATAAACATTAGTGCTATTTATTGAGCATTTCATTGTATAGATTCTTTGTATACCTAGTTCTTCAAACGAATCAGACAGATGTGTTGCTGGGGAGTTTGTTCCGCCACTTCTTCCCAGCAAAAACACTAGGAAGTGGCGAAGGGTGGGCCGTTTTTGGGGGACTGTCTTTATGTATTTTTTTGACGTTCAAAAAGTGCTGATTCTCAGCCTAGTTTGAATAAAGACTTTTGATTTTGATTTTGATTTTGATTCTGGACCTCCTAGAGATGAATTTTTCGTCGGCCCGTCGGTATAGTAGTTAGGGGGCTTGTGAGATATGCTGAAGGTCCGTGGTCCCACCCAAGAGGCCTTAGCAACCATTTACAAGTACTCCACATGTATGAAGCATTGCACAAAAAAATACAACAAAACACTACCAAAACCAAACCAACCTTACCAAAAGCCTATACATTACCTGAGTGCTTCGAACAGAAATATCGCAGATGTCAAGTGATTTATACTCTAACAGATTGGGCCCAATATTTTTTACGGCCCCATTGACGTTTTGCAATATTATGTCCATTTGAATGGGTGCTACCGAATTATTCATTTTCTCTTGTCTTTTTCAAGTAAGTTTTGTTCATTTGAGTTTTTATGGGGTCGTTTGACAAATGTCTGTGCCCAATCGAGGGTAAAAAGCTTTTAAATCGTTTTGTATAATGAGGTGGAAAGTATTTCGGATATGTTTGAGTGTATTTGGAGGCAGTTAATAATGATTGTAGTTACTTGATATTATCGTACTTTGTTACTAAGTCCAGCAACCAAGAGACCCAGTGTCTCTTTTGGTGCAAAAATCAAAATCAAAAGTCATTTATTCGAATATTAGGCTAAGGACCAGTAATTTTTGAACGCCATAAATTATATAAGATAGTCAAAACGCCCGTCCTACTGCATTTTTGCTGTTAGGCTTAAATAGAGATGTATATAGGTAGGGTGACTGGTAATTAGTGACCGATACCTACCCTACACATAATTGTTTTCATCATTTCAATAAACTTTCCCAAAGAAATTTTGTTTTATACACAACAACTTATAACACAATAAAATAACAAAAACGCTGTTAGAAATTCTCGCGCGCGCCTGTGATCGAACACAGTAGGCACGAATTGGCACGATCTATCAGCTGATAGTCTACCTCGGGAAGGGCAAAATCTTCTAGTGGTAGTAGCGTCACGCGCTTCCCCGCCACCCTCACCGCTCCCGTTGTGCAGTACTGCCGTAATTGAATTAATTGAAACTTAATGAGTAAAAAAAAAGTTTCTTTGAGAAAGTTATTCGTATCCATGAGTACAATTACGTGTTTAAGTATCGGTCACTAATTACCAGTCACCCTATATAAAAGGCCACGCCTTTTTTCGAAGGTAGGCAGAAACTACGGAAAGAGCGTCATTTGCTACGATTCTTACATACTTCTTTTGCTTCGTTTTCGTTCATACAAGTATTCATACCGGCATTCCGGTTGCGAGTATTACGCACCCAACCTTTCTGAAGAACCTTATCGATAAAAGCTGTGTATGTCCTTCTAGGGCGTCCTCAACCGGCGTTTTCACTCACATCTGTCTTATAAATACCTTTTGTAAGTCGCCTTTTTATTTTATATCTTATATTGGGATATGAAATAAACATTCCGTAAATGTTGACTCGTCCTGGTCGCAACCACTACTGCATGAGGTTCGATGAAAGGTCCCAGGTCATGGAAAGCGTTGTTGAGTTTTTCTGTCTGGATTTTTTGAGTAGCAGCCTGGAGTCTGGATTTGTACCCGATTGTTGACAAAAGGTGTGCTATAAGTACACAACTGCCTAACCTTTCGGAGATTGCAGTCGTCATAAACATTCAATTTTTTCCTTGTCTCTTTCTCTCGAAATAAGCTCTTCTCAAATACACAGTCAACAAGATACTTCAACCCCTACATTGTACAGCACAAAAGTTGTATCAACAAAATGTTTAAACAACAACTAAGAAAATAAAAGGGTGGAGTGTTAAACGTGCAACGGAGTATATTCTGTACAACACAAACACAGGTGATCAAATGTATGTACATACTCGTATAAACAACGGTGTGCGTTTAAATTGAAGATTCTTGTCGCGTTGGACAAAGATTTTAAGAGCTGGATAAGAAACTCGAAAAAAAAGAGTTCAACGTTTTTTAGTTTTAGTTTATTAGAATTTTAGTTTTTAGACCCTCATCTATATTAACTACTATCAAATATAACACACATGCTTTTATATTTTCCACGTAGGTACTCAAATATAAACAGCGATACATTGGGTCGAAGCGTCGCATCTTACAGTTTCGACTGAGAGACAGAGATTTCGTACAGTTTATACTTAGTTATGACGTCATAAGCCCCTTCTCCTTAATTTTAATCACCTTAATCTTAATCTTTTAATTATCTGATGAACGAAATAGAAATTTAATAGGAACTACACATTCAAACTCAAAATATCCTGCATCGCGATTTTAAAGTTCATTAGTCATCAATGTAATAAATACCAAAAATATACTACCTAATTATGTAACTTAGATATTGCAATTTAAATTTAGCAAGGAGTAAAGGTAGGTAGGTAGTGTTATTGAGTTTTTCCATCTGGGATTTCTCAGTAGCAGCCCGGAGTCTGGATTTGTGCCCGATTGATGGCAATAGGCTCGCCCCCTATTACATGGGACTTAAACATAACTAGCGAAATGTGGGTGTACTACCAGGTACACCTCTGCCTAGCCCTTCGGGGATTACAGGCGTGACGTTATGTTATGTTTATGTAAAAGGTACCAAAAGCCGATTTTTATATGACACTCCATTGTTCATTGCATTCAAATATTTCCATTCGATGGTCAGTACTATCAAAGTAGGGAATTCAATTAAAAAAAAATCCACCGAGTTCTATGTAAAAAAACAGCCGTTAATGTTTCTTGATCTGTGATGTCAATCCTAATGCTTTTCATTTATTTTTTCCGAGTGCATCTCATAGCCTAAATTTCATCAACAATTGGGCATTTCCCTTTCTCCAACAAACTAAAAAAAGTTTAAACTTCATATCCACAATCTACAGGTCCCGAAGGACATGTAAGGCGATGTTTACAACTTTAGAGAGATGCAAATAAACGCCGGTGGCTTAAAATTGACGACGCAACATTCGCACTGTGCCTGTAGCCATTACTTTTGGCTGTAAGTGTTGTTTGAGAGCGGCTGTAAATCTTAATGGAGCTACGTAGGAAATTAAGTGAAAAATGTGAAGTTAAGTTAGTAGGTAGAAGCTTGGTATTAGGTATATCTAAAGACCATCACCATCTCTGTCTTGCCTTTTCGCGACTAAGTTGGGGTTTCCAGTTTAACCAGATGCAACTGAATAACGATGTTGGAGCAATTGCCTGTGACCTCCACAACCCAGTAACTGGGTATCACGATACTCCTTGGTTAGACTGGTTGTCAGACATCAGGCTTCCTTACTACGAATCAAACTCAGGGCCTAATGCTCAACATAAATGGAAGTCTTCACTAGACCAGCAAAGCAAATCAAGACACATAGACGTAACGTAGATCAAGATACCCCAATGTATCAAATTTCTCTGATAGCTTTTCATCTTTATTACAAATAGATAGAATAAGATTCAGTTGGAAAAATTGTCTGTACTCACTTGAAACCTGAAGCCCAATATTTCAGTATTAAAAAACTTTCAAAAGTCGTAATCTCATCTTAGCGACAATCTAATGTCAAGAAACCGTCCAAAATGTATTAAAATTGGATGTATTTATGACAGATTGAGACAGAAAAGAATTACAACGTTCTTTAAAAAAACTTTTTTGCAAAAAATAAAACCGACTTCAAAAAAAGCACTAAACTGTGAAAAATAACTCTAAATTAGGAAGTCTGTGGCTTTGGTGGTTTTATCTTATTCATGATGGGCCACCGACTTCCTGATTTAGAGTTATTTTTCACCGTTTAGTGCTTTTTTTGAAGTCGGTTTTATTTTTTGCAAAAAAGTTTTTTATTTTTCCATTTTTAGTTGTTCCCATACAAATATTTGATGAATGAATTGATTAAAACATGAATTTATTTTATACTTATTGTTAAATTGTTAACATTACATGTCGTGATAAATAGGGTTATCCACTTATCCCTAATAAATGAAAATTAACATACCTAACTGTCGAAATCTAGGTATATTGTACACATCTGCGTACTATTTTGAGAATCGGTTCATAAATGGGGGAGAAATCAAGTAACATACATAAAAAAAAAAAAAAAAATACATACACACGAACATAGAAACTCCTCCTTTTTTAAAAGTCGGTTAAAAATATAGAAATTGCCACTCTGACTACAAAAATTAAATTACAAATTTAAAAAACCCCCACCGCAAAAAAAGTAAAACATTAAAAAAATTAAAAATAACACTTTAGCCATGAAATTTTACTTCACGTCAGGGTACCGCTTAAGAAAAGAATGTTCCTAGTACCTACTTGTAGGTATGTAGCTACTTATTTTACCGGTACCCCGACGTTACGTAAAATTGCCATTGCCATGAAATTTTACTTCACGTCAGGGTACCGCTTAAGAAAAGAATGTTCCTAGTACCTACTTGTAGGTATGTAGGTACTTATTTTAACGGTACCCCGACGTTACGTAAAATTTCATGGCTAAAGTGTTATTTTTAATTTTTTTAATGTTTTACTTTTTTTGCGGTGGGGGTTTTTTAAATTTGTAATTTAATTTTTATCTTAAAATTTTTAAACGCTATTATTTTGTTTTATAGTTATGAGAATTTTTCAGTGCATTGTATGTAGAGTCTAATGCTGATTAAAACGAATCCAAACACGACATATCTGCTATTATTTTGTCAAGAGTCTACTACTGGTGTGCTGAATAGCCTGGCTTCAGCAGCAGCTCATCCTGTTGCCATCAGGACATTGTGTACAGAATCAAATGCTGGTTGAAGTGAATCCAAACACGACATATCTGCTATTATTTTGTCAAGAGTCTACCTACTGGTGTGCTGGATAGCCTGGCTGCAGCATCAGCTCATCCTGTTGCCATCAGTGCATTGTGTACAAAATCAAATGCTGGTTAAAATGAATCCAAACACGACATATCTGCTGTTATTTTCCCAACAGTGTATTAGTCTGCTAGATATCCTGGCTGCATCAGACCAAATACACCATAATGTTGCTTATTAATATTACACACATGAGTGTTTGAAATTTTAAGACACACATATGTTTTTAAGTAAAGTTAATACCCATAAACTTCTAAAATAGCAACGGTAGCTAACACAAAAGAGCTGATAACCTTGAAACGGCTGAACCGATTTTGATAAAATATGTCTAAGAACCATCGCAAGAAACCCTGCTTTCAAATAAAAAAAACCGCATCTAAATCGGTTCACCCGTTTGGGCGCTACGGTGCCACAGACAGACAGACAGACAGACAGACAGACAGACAGACAGACAGACATAGCGGTGAAACTTATAACACCCCTCTTTTTGCGTCGGGGGTTAAAAATAGTTTTCAGGTATAACCACTTTTAATACTCATACTTTTAAAATGAGTATGTAATTAAATTCGTTTTACGACAGCCTTCTAAAGCAGGTGCAAATTGGTGCACCAAAATGGTGCAACGATTTTCACTTTGTGCCGGAGCGAAAAAGTTTTGCTTAAACTCAAAATTGTGTTACATCCTCATTAACAAACCTAGGATACTTCAATTTTTATACTCTCTAGAATAAAAGCTGAGCGTGAAATTTTAGGTTCAATTTCTAGGTTAGGTCAGAGTGGTTATTAAACTAATATTTTTTGAATTAGGATTGGAATGAGTATGCTTTTAAGGTTTGGTCAAATTGAAAAGACGGATGCAAGGCGATTAGCTAAAGATATTTATGAGGCTGATGTAAGCAATAGTTACCTCGTAATACATGGGACATACCTAATTGGTGAAATGTGGGTATAGTACAGGTCCACCTCTGCCTTACCCTTCGTCGATTACAGGTGGTGTTATGTTAATTAAGTGAATGTAAAGCCAGGAGGACGATATACAATTCTACTTAATATTTTAAACGCGAAAGTTTGTGAGTATGGATGTATGTATGGGTGGATGGATGGATGTTTGTTTTTAGTGTAATTTATTTTATTTAAGTGAAATTTGTAATCTTGTACAGACGCCTGCACATCAAGTTACCCCAATGTGTCAAATTTTCCCAATTGAATACGAACCTTATCCTGTTTGACATAATGTTGAAAAACGATCAAAGACATTTGACACATTGGGGTAACTTGATGTGCTGGCGTCTGTACATTAGTCAGCAGCCAAAATGTACGTCAAACAGTGTTACCAAAAGGTATCGTGTTACTTAGTAATTAGGTTGTGGAAGTCAGATAAGCAGTCGCGAAAGTTTGTGAGAAGTTTGTGATAGATGGATGGATGGATGTTTGTTACTCTTTCACGTAAAAACTACTGAATGGATTTGAATAAAATTTGATATGGAGTTAGCTGACACCCTGTATTAGAACATAGGCTACTTTTTATCCCTTTAAAAATAAATATTCCACAACTTTTTCACACAACGCCATTTAGTCCCAAGTTAAGCTTGAAAGCTTGTGTTATGGGTACTATACAGCTGATAAACATACTTATATATTTCTAAATATATACATATTACAGATAAATTACACCCAGACACAGAACAAATGATCGTGCTCATCACACAAACATTTGTCCTGGGTGGGAATCGAACCCACGATCTCCGGCATAGCAGTCAGGGTCACTAACTACGAGACCAACAGGCCAGTCAAATGTATTTCCACGGGAACGGGACCTACGCGGGTGAAACCGCGGGACGTCTGATAGTACATACACAAACTCACGCCTTTTTCTCATGCGTGTAGGCAGAGACCTTCTAAGATTATTGCATACCCAGCGATTTCAATATACTACCTGGTATATGCTGAGCTGGACTCTTATATGGTGCAACCATTAAACACGCGCCTCCCACGTCTAGTGTAGTGATTGGGTTGATTACCTGAATTGTAGCTTTTCTTGTTGCACTAAATACACACATCAAAAGTGTCTAGGGATCATATACCATCAACATATATTTTTGCAATAACTTTTCTCCTGATTGATATTAATTAAAATTTTCTTTAAGGATTCATCAAATAAAGTGTTTTCGTTTGTCACAGTAACGATAAACCAAGTCACCTTTGCATTAATAAAGAAATTTGCCTTTTTCCTAAATAAAGGGATTTTTGACATTTGAACCACTAAACATTAAAGTTCGAAAAAAAGACTGAAATAACAGTTTTCTTTAAAATTTTATTGGGTAACTTAAACAATTAATAATCCGTGTTTCTACCGCGAACACTAACAACACAAGAACATCGGTTTGGCATACTCAAAATGAGTTCATCCAAATCACGCTGTGGAATGGCCGCCCATGTTCGTTGCAACAACAAAAAAAGGTCTTCTTGCGACTGGATACCCTCCATATTCGGCAGAGCTCTTCTCTGTAGCATATCCCATGCATGCTCAATCGGGTTCAAGTCTGGCGACTGAGCAGGCCAGGGCAGGACATTGATGTTAGCTGCGGCGAGAGTCTGTCTTACAACTCTTGCGGTGTGCGGTCGTGCATTATCATGCATTAACTGAAATAAGGGACCGATTTGCACTTGTAGAGGAACGATGACGTCTGATACAATCGTCTCAGCATAAATTTGAGCGTTGAGGTTGCCTCTGATCCAAATCAACTCAGTTCTTCCGCCGATCCAAATACCCGCCCATACCATGATGGTTCCACCACTATAAGGATGGACTTCCTGGCAGGATTTTAATCGCTGTTGGCGTCCAGGGGTTCTCCAGTGTCGTATACGTCTTGTATCCGGTCTCATACCAAAACGAGACTCATCAGAAAAGCACACGAAACGCCATTGTTCTTCTGCCCAATTTCTGTGTTCAAGAGCCCATTGATATCGAATCCTACGATTGTGCATTGCTATAGGTGGTACCCGTAGCGGTCTTCGGGAATGAAGGTTCACTTCATGCAAGCGGTTTCTGACTGTTTGGTCGCTAATTAAGTTCCCTGAAGAGTGATGAAGCCTCACGGCTAACATCATGGCGGTTATTGTTGGAGCTCTTCGAGTTAAGATTTGAATGTATCGGTCTTGTCTCCGTGTGGTGCAGCGATACCGTCCTCCATGGCGCTCAGCCACGGTACCAGTGCTTCGGTAACGTGTCCAAAGTCGACTGATAACACTCTGACTTGTATTCAGAGCTAAAGCCACAGTACGTTGCCGGGAACCAGCTTCTATCATTCCCACGGCTCTGAGCATTTCTTCCCTGCTTAAATGACGTCGCCGCTCCATAATAACGTTGGTTTTAATCAGTAGTAGGGAAACAGTAGCACTAATAATGTCTTCAATGCGTTGTATGTTTTTATAGGGAAAATATTGACAGCTGATTTTCATCTTTTACTCGAATTTGATTCACAGTTCCTGATTCAAATTATGAAATGCACCAAAAAGGATCCATATAAATTTATAAAATCATAAATTTATTACAAAGCCACATCTCAATCTCAAGAAATCCGCATAAAAATGCTTGATCCCTAGACACTTTTGATGTGTGTATATAAATCTACTTAGTAACGTATTTGCTTCTTTTTGCATGTCTAAACGCACATCTATATCGAACAAATGTCAAAGTCAAAGTCAAATATTTATTAGCTGACTAATTGTGGGTACATTTTGGTGTTATTTAATAATATAGGAATATATACATATTATATTATGCACCTAACCTTTCTAAAGAACACCAACCGTTCACAACACCACTCTGGTCACCCCTCGAGGCAACACAGACTGATACAATGTTATGATCACATAAGCACATTGATTACATGACATGTTAGTAGATAAACAATTTATCAAAATCTACCGCTTTCGGGCGTCGTGACAAGACATTTCCTCGAGGAAATAGGAATCCACTGATTGTCTCCTACTTTTTCCGTGCGAGGACGGCAAGGGGACAATTATTTATATATTTATTTACAAGAGGTGTTTATTTGTATTATGGTGGAAATATATATAGGTACTGAACCTAAAAAAAATCCGCTGTGTCATACATTTTGTTGAGATACGTGTACGTTTATGTATGGAACAGCTGGATTTCTTTCACGTTTTTGGGCCTCTTTCCACATTAAAAAGTTTTTCATAATGGTTATCAACTTGTTTTGGGTTTTGTTTATCCTAAACATAAGTATGGTAAAATATTCCCCAAAGGGTTTCCTGCATGCAATGCAGGTTCCCCAAAGGGTTTGTTAATCTGCTATTTGCTAGTGTCCAATGTAATAAGAGGTGAGCCTCATACCATCAACCGGAGGCCAATCCAGACTGGAGGCTACGACTAAGAAAGTTCAGAGGAAAAATCGCAACAACACTTTACACCATCACCCGTAAATCGAACCCAAGACCTTACACTCAGCAGTAGCGTCTGATGATACGTCGAAGCCAACGAGTCTTACCAAACCATTAAGAAGTTTGTCCTTCATAATGCCTATTGTTTATTCATTCAAAAAAACAAGCGAGTAGCCTTATAAAACATTCAACCATTTACCATAGTATGACACTTATTAGGGTTCCGTACCTAATAGATGCTAACAGAAACCTATTACTAAACCTTCGCTATCCGCCTGTTTGTCTGGCAGTAAGCGCTGTCTCATGAACCGTTATGTAGACAGATGATTTTTTTTATAGAATGTGTATTACTAATGCCACTGTTACAATTAATAACAAGAGATTAAACATGAATAAAATCTCATAAAAGAAACATGATCTTTTCCCCCTGATTCGCTTTTTACGATACAGGGGTTTTAACACTTTAAGTTATTATTTGTAAATATGCTGTACAATAAAGAGTATAGAATACTCTTCTTCTTTTCCGTTTTTGTCCCCATACAATAAACTTACAGTAATCTAACATGTCGTAATAGCCCAGTGGTAAAAGCGCCTTCTTTTCATCTCATGGACTAAAGTTCGCAAGTACCAATGTGACTTTATAATTATATAAACTTTCTAAGTTTATCTTAAACATCTTTG
This sequence comes from Euplexia lucipara, assembly GCA_921972225.1. Classification (NCBI taxonomy): domain Eukaryota; kingdom Metazoa; phylum Arthropoda; class Insecta; order Lepidoptera; family Noctuidae; genus Euplexia; species Euplexia lucipara. The sequence continues at coordinate 20,503,965 of OV179156.1, forward strand.
ACATCGGTAAAGGAAAACATTGAGAGTAAACCTAGACTTAGAAAAATTATAATAATAATCAATTCTTAATATTCAATTCTTGTCCATTCTAATTTACTCAATATTCAAGTATCGAGGATTGAGTAAATTAGAATGGACAAGAATTGAATATTCCTTAGTGTACACCATAAAAACTTACAAATAATCACTTGAGGAACTACATATATAAATAATAATAAATAATAAAAATAAAAATAAAAAAGCCTTTATTATTCCATCAGCATGTAACATAAGTATGTAATGGTATGAGTGTATAAAATAAAAATTAAAGTCCTATATGCATGCCGTATGGGCCCCTGATCGGGTGAAGGCCTCCTCCAGAGATTGCCACTCATCGCGATTTAATGCCAGGTTGGGACAATTGCAAGTTCCGATAGGCTCTAATTCGTCCTTCCACCTTGCTTTTGGTCGACCCTTGCCTCTGTGCCCATGAGGTCCACTCCAAACAGTCACGGTCTTCGTCCACCTGTTGTCAGTGTAGCGAGCAACGTGACCCGCCCACCTCCACTTCAGACCTCGCGCAAAGGACAAGGCATCTATCACGCCAGTCTGTTTTCTTATAGCCCTGTGGCGGACTCTGTCTCTCAGTTTTAGGTTTAGTGAGCTACGTTTTAAGGCTCTTTGACAGGATGCAAGCTTTCTGTTGGCTAATGAGTCGAATATCCACGTTTGACATCCGTATGTGAGACAGGGTAAGAGGCATAAGTCCATCACTTTCTTTTTTAGTTTTAAGTCCATGTTTGATTTCAAAACTTCTTTATAGGCCCAGAACTTTTTCCATGTGATTAATATACGTGTCTATTTCTTCTACGTTGTTATTTTTTCTAAAGGATACTTGTTTGCCTAGGTAAATATAATCATCAACATAATCTATCGTGTTATTTTTTAGGAACTACATAAAGAAAAGGACATGTGCTCGACTTATATCTATATATATATACTTATAATAAATCTGTAGAAGTAAAATTTCTGTACATTGAAAATATGAAAAAACTAAATAGCAGGGGGTGTTTCTAGACCGACACCGAACCCAAAAATGAGATTAAAATTTTTTTTGTCTGTCTGTCTGTCTGTCTGTATGTTCAGGTATCACGCAAAAACTACCGGTTCGATCACGATGAAACTTGGTATACTTATTTTTTAATATCCTGGGCACCACACTGGGTACTTTTTATCCCGGAAAAGTATATACAATAAGAAAAAAATTTAATTTTGCGGTTCATGCCCTAGACCCGACTACTGTACCAACCGCAAATAATAAGTTTGTCGTAGGTTACGTCACCCGCAGTGGAGGATAAGATACTATAATATTTTATCTTAAGATACAATATAGTTCGCCATAAAATTCAATGGACTATCACACACTACGAAGATAATTATGTACATTGAATATTATATTCAAAATTAATATTGGAAGATGATAGGTGACCGATACTGATGCCAAAAATGCAATCAGTAAATGTTTTGTCTGTCTGTCTGTCTGTATGTGCACGCATAGTTCAAAAACTATTATAGGTTTTTAACCAAACATGGTACGGTTGTAATCAATACGCCTGGGCAGGTTGATCTTAGTCTTAGTTGTTTTACACAATGACATGGTCAGTAGTTCCAGAAATCTTTATGAATACATACCGGAAGGACCAACTTTGAAAGTAGTCTATCCGGAAGTACCTATTATGCTAAAATTATTACGTTTATATATCAACGCACAGCCCAAACAGCTGGTTTTAGAGACATGAAACTTGAAGGGGTGTTCTTAGTGAAGAGTAGGTAAGTATCCACTAAAAACGATTTTTGGAAATTCAACCCTTAAAGGGAAAACATAGGGGACGAAAGTTCGACATCTACGCGGGCGAAGCCGCGGGCATAAGTTAGTATAAAATAAAACTAAAATTGCCAATCCGCCTTGAGCAAGCGTGGTGGTCAATGCTTGAGCCGTCTCTGTATGAAAACGTTTGTGCCATCTGTTTGAATCTCAAGTTACGGAACCCGTCGTGTGGGAGTTTGACTCCCGCTCGACAAGTTTTTTAGATAACGCGTGAAGGAGCATATTTATCAAAGTTACAATAGAGTAAGGAACAACAATCAACCTTCTTTGATAAAGTTTAGGTGAAAAAAAGTTTTGTTTACGAAAACAGGGACACGGAGGGGGAGGGAAGAGGAGTACGGAGGGGGGGGGGGCGCAAAATAAAGCAATCAGTTATCCGTTAGGTTTGTTTTTTGATAAAAACGTTGACTTTGCAATCTTGCGTCTGAAATTAAGCGCTGTGCGGTACACAAGTTGGGGTGACATCTTGAACTCTTCATTTATTTATTAGCACTTCGCTTGCAACTTCGTCCGTGCTTTTTGTACTTTAACAAACTTTCTAACTCCTCTTGGTTTTGACTCGCCAATTATGTGGCTTTAAATTGGTAAAAGAATTGGAAGAAAGAGGAGCTTGTGGCTAAATTGTAACAGCCACATGGGTCGATCGAAGGTTAAGCTACGCTTGACGAGGTCGGTCCGTGGATGGTGACCATTCATTACATACCAAGACTCCTCCGTGCCTCGGAAAGAAAGAAAAAATGAAAAGAAAGGAAAAGCATTTATTTGGCATGACACAGGCACACGCTAATAATGAAAATAGGTACAAAAAAATAATTAAAAAAATAAAACCGACTTCAAAAATAACACTAAACGGTGTAAAATAACTCTAAATTAGGAAGTCTGTGGCTTTGGTACTTTTGTCTTATTCTGGATGGGCCACCGACTTCCGAATTTAGAGTTTGTAAAATAACTCTTAACCGTTTAGTGTTATTTTTGAAGTCGGTTTTATTTTTTGTAAAAAAGTTTTTATTTCTCCATTTTTAGTTGTTCCCATATAAACATTTGCCATAAATTCATTTTATATTGTTAATTGTTAACAATACACGTCATTTTAATAGGGTTATCCACCTAACCCTAATAAATGAAACTTAACATACCTAACTGTCGAAATCTAGGTATATTGAACACATCTGCCTACATCTGAGCATACAGGCTTGATGATACGTCATGATGTTGTATAAACAATAAACATCCAAGCGATTCCAGCAATCACGATAGATTTGCCGTCTATTTTTGAAGAGTTCCGTTGTATATCTCCGAAGATCAGCACCAGATCTTCATCAAATAAAAATGGGACCACCTCAGGAGTCTACTCTTTCAAACAAAAAAAGAATTTCGAGAATCGGTCTACAAATGGCGGAGAAATCAGGTAACATACATAAAAAAAAAAAAAAAAAAAAAATACATACACACGAACATAGAACCTCCTCCTTTTTTGAAAGTCGGTTAAAAATAAACAAAATAAAGAAACAAATACCTTGTGATTGCGCCAAATAGAAAGCACATTAAGCCGTTGGTCCCGGCTGTCATTTGTAGATCTTTGACAGTCGTTACTTGTAGTCAGAAGCTCGAAAGTCCGACAACCAGTTAAACCACCCCTTGGTTCAACTGGTTGTCGGACTTTCGAGCTATATCAATCGGTATCATGTTACATAGTTACTGGGTTGTGGAGGTCTGACAGGCGGTCACTCCATGTAAAACACTGGTATTCAGCTGCATTCGGTTAAACTGGAAGCCAACCCCAACATAGTTCGGAAAAGGCTAAGCAGATGATATTGGTAAAAGTATTTTCAAAATCTGTTTAGTTCATCCAGAGATAACCCTACAACGACAAACTTTACCTTTTAAAAATATTAAGTATTTGTATTAGTATGAGGTATCGATTGCTTAATACCTACTTGTAGCTCAAACTATAGACCAAATTACAAAGACCTCAGAAATCTTCTTATTTGCGCGTGGTGAGTGACTCTCCTGCAGGCCTAGCCATATTGCAAATTCTATTTCTATTATCGTAATCGATAAGGCGACAATAGAAAGAATGGAATCAGCCGTTTGTCAACTGTCAAGTGGTAACGAGTAGAATTTGTAACATGGCTGAAAATTAAATACACTTAACAGTTGACAAGCAGCTGATTCCATATACGCCCTTTTCTTTCTTTAATTGAAATAGAATAGAAATAGAATTTGTAACATTGCTAGGCCTGCGGGTATTATTTTTTATGTCACCTTTAAGCCTCTAACAAGGCTTCACTTGCCTCCCTCAAAAATATCTCTCAGGCATGCTGATTTTTTTTCACCGTTTTTAAAACAAGTGATAACTCGATGCCTATGGTTAAGTAAAGTAAGGTCTTACAAGATACAATAATTATTTTGCAACAAAAGCAGCAAATACCTAACTGCGGTATTAGGTAGAAACACTAATGACAGTTCAATTCGCCTTCACTTCACCTAAGCTCCCCTTCCCTTAGCTTCCCTTTCTTCGCCTGATGTGAACCTATTATTGTATATTTTCTATTGTTTTATAAATTATTGTGGGTATGTGTGTTTTGATGACTGATGTCAAATAAATATTTTTCTTTCTTTCTTTCTTTTAAAATATTTTTATTTGGGGTGATTTCCACAAATTAGCACGACAGTTTCTCTTTTTTATTTTCACTCCTTTTTTATTTTGACTGGCGTGTTGGTCTATAGTTAGAGCCTAGAGCCCCTGATTGCTATGCCGGAGGTCGTGGGTTCGATTCCCACCCAGGACAAATGTTTGTGTGATGAACACGATCACTTGTTCTGTGTCTGGGTGTAATTTATCTATAATAAAGTCTATATTTAGAAATATGCAATGTTACTTGTAATTGTACTCCTAACACAAGCTCTGCTTAGCTTGGGATTAGATGGCGGCGTGTGTAACTAGTGGAAAATTAATATTATTGTGCTGCAGTTTTCCTTTTTTTTTATTTTCACAGCTTTCTTTGTATGTTTGTGTGTAACTTTTAGTGTCAAAAATAATTCTAAAACAAGTGCTTTCCTAGTAAATTTCCGCGATTCCTACGTAATTTATACATCTGCTGAGTCTCGGTCCATGTTTACGTTGCGTTGATTGCATGTTGTACTCTGATTACGACTCAAACCAACTAATCAACACAGCTAATATACAATCGGAAATAGTGAGAGAATTTGTGATGTTTGTTATTTAGGTACACGCGGCAAAATAGAATAGAATAGAATAGAATACTCTTTTTATCACATCTATTCAAAAAGAGCTAGTTTATTCCTCGTAAACAGGGACCAAAATAGCTCATTAATCCCTAGGGACCAAAATTGATTTGAATTTGGAATGTGGATATTGTTAGTAAATGTTTCAATCAGCAAAGAGGTGAATCACAAACCATGCGGGAACAATGTATTGAATATGTGACTGGCTGAAAAACTGTGAGCGCGCCAAATTTTAAAAAAAGTTGATGAAAAATAAACAATGCGCGAAATTAAATGCATTCTGCTTACGTTCGTAGTTGATTCATATTCAGATTTTAGAATGATAAAAAATGAGTGCGTCTTTCTCAAGTGAAAGTATTATTAAGTCTTATGGTTCTGAATTGTATGTCAATATGTAGATTCTTGTTCATAAGTTGCACTTACTTATTTTCTCATAGAGGGTGATAAAAAGTACAGTGTCCACCTCGGGAGCAACACTATTTTAAGCTCGAGTGACATACTTTTAATCACAGGATTCTAGTTAAGAATCCCTCGCTCCGCTCGGGATTCTACTCTAGAATCCTTCGCTCCGCTCTGGATTAAAAAAAACACTCTCGCCTTTAAAATAGTTGTTTGCTCCCTAGATAAACAATCTACTAATATTGTACACCATTAAAACTTACAAATGATTATTAAATAGATAGTTAACACACGCCAGAAGGACTATGGAGAGGGCTATGCTCGGAGTCTCTCTGCGAGATCGAATCAGAAATGAGGAGATCCGTAGAAGAACCAAGGTTACCGACAAATCCCAGCGGATTAGCAGGTTGAAGTGGCAGTGGGCAGGGCACATAGCACGGAGGACTGATGGCCGATGGGGTCGAAAGGTTCTCGAGTGGAGGCCACGTATCAGCGCAGCGTAGGACCACAGTATAAATATTAATACAGTACGACGACGCCTTTGATCTCTGGAAAATTTCCGTTAACTTCTATACGCGTTAGACTTGAATAATACCTCCCGCACTACGAACATCGTTTTGTTCGCAGTGCGGGAGCGGCTTTCCCGCGTCTCGTCCCTCACGCCCCGCACGATTGCCCTGTCTAGACGGCTTCGTCGGACGACTGCATGTTTTTAGACTGTGGTAGGACGTCCACCCACAAGGTGGACAGACGACCTCATTAAGGCCGCGGGAACGCGCTGGATGCGAGCCGTTTCCAACTGGTCTTATTGGAGATCTATAGGGGAGGCCTATGTCCAGCGGTGGACTTCCTATGGCAGAAATGACGATTTTTCGAAGCAAAATCAATAATGTCACGATAATCTTTGATAAGCCTGCAAACTTATCTATTGTATTTACGGTACGCCAGCACATCAAGTGACCCCAATGTGTCAATATTCTTTGTTCTTTTTTTTAACTTTATGTCAATCAGAATAAGGTTTATTATTCAATTAGGAAAATATGACACATTGGGGTAACTTGATGTGCTGGCGTCTGTACCTCACACTATTTTACTAGACACTCATATAGTGTTACATTGTACCCTTCATGCGTTATGTCTAATGGTAGTAAATTACTGGAGGCTACGAATATTGTATTACGTTGGAAATATTATGTACAGACAATTCTTATATTTATGGCTTTATGTACTTATTCTTTTCCTCATATGTTATATACATTACAAAAGACAGGTGTTTTAACTAATAGGTCACTACCATATTATTATTAAATAATATGAATATGAATAAGAATATGCACAATGTTGATGATTCAAATCACGTGACGTTTCAAATCTTATTTACTTTTTAAGTCAATCTTTAATACCTTTGACATCGGTATAGGAAAATATCGTGAGAAAACCACTGGTCTTATATTTAATTAGCTTCTGGCCGCGACTATGGCCGCGTGGAATAGTTACAAGAAACGAAAAATCCCGACTTCAAAACATTTTTCAATGGTGCTGCGCTCCTATTAGTTTTAGCGTAATGATATAATTATAACCATAGCCTTCCTCGAGAAATGGGCTATCTAACACTGAAATATGTTTTTTAATCGGACCAGAAGTTTCTGAGATTAGCTCGTTTAAGCAAACAAACATAGAATAGATATAAGTTAAGATAAAAGTTGTGTATTTTTTATAATAATAACACCAGCCAGTTTCTTTCTCATTGCATGGCAAAGGTATCTTCTCATACAGAGAAGATACCTTTGTTAAGAGCATTAATCAATCTTGCACAAGGCGGATTGGCGATTTGAGACACATTATGTTAACTGTAACAAGGCCAGATTTCCTTAGGATTTGTGCCTTTACCGATGTCAATGATGTCTAAGATAAGCTTTTGATAGCCGTCAAATTGTACTTCTTAGATGTACAATTTGACAGCTATCAAAAAAGCCGCAAATACTTAAATAACCCTAAAATATTATGAGCCTTTGCTTGACTTGTGAAACTTAAAGTAAACACAAAAACATATGTACAGACGGCAGTACGTCAAGTTACCTCAATGTGTCAAATTTCTTTGATCGTTTTTCAACTTTATGTCAAACAGAATAAGGTTCATATTCAATTGGGAAAATTTGACACATTGGGGTAACTTGATGTGCTGGTGTCTGTACAATTCACACGTGTTATTAGTGAAACCTTCAAAAAAATTTGGTTATTATTTTTTGCTATGCCTTGGGAAAAACGAGTGGTACAAAGTAGAGCACAAAGAAACCCAACGAACTTAAGAAACACAATAATGCGTATAATGCTTCCTACTCATTTTCACATAAAATCTCCCATCGCAAGTATCCTCTGATTACTTTCTGGGAAGCCCCGGCAACTTAATTGTATTTGTAACCTTTATTAAGTTAAAGGGTTTTTTTTTCTAAACAGAATCTGTCACCTCGATTATTGGAAACAGTTAATTATTAATAAGTAAGTATTAACCTACCGTAAACCCATAACAATAACATCATATAATTTTCTAGCCTCATCCAATAACAGTGAGACCAGACCGCTTTTGTAAAACCCTACAATAGAATTGTTGATAAAGCTTGACATCTTTGGACTTCGACACGAACACACTCCGCCAGGATGAATTTATGTGTTTGTGTCTTTTTACTGCCTCTTTTTCGTTTCATCGACTTTCAAATCACAACGATGCTAAAGAACTTGTCACTTCAAGAACATTTAATGTGTAACTCCACAATTCGTGCAACCCAATGTCTTCCTGAACACGATACGAAAAGAAATTTACATTTTAATTTTGTTTCACGGTGACTGTTCGAAGTTTGAGACGGTCCGGGTAACGGATCTGTTTGCAGCGATACAAACTTTTTGTTTTGCATAATTAACTGACTATGGTACTGTGTAGTGGAAGACTGGCTCTTTAGTCGAGAAAAAACTAAGGTGCTTGGTCTTTGAAAGCTTAGTTTGCCGGTGTTTAAGTATTTTTAAGAGAGATTTACGTTCCTTAGATGGTTTGGTCACGTTGAAAGGATGGATGAAAGGCGACTAACGAAAGGTATTTACAAGGCAGATGTTAGTGGGAACGCCGGGAGGGGACGCCCTAGAAGGACATACATAGACCTTATTGGTGAGGTTCTTCAGAAAGGTCAGGTGCGTAGTACTCGCAACCGGCGAGTGTGTATGACAACATGTATGAATGTAAACGAAGCAAAAGAAGTATGTAAGAATCGTAGCATATGGCGCTCTGTAGTTTCTGCCTACCCCCATGGGAAAAAGGCGTGATTTTATGTATGTATGTATGTATGTATTTACGTTGCTCCGTTGGTTTAGTGGACTTGTGCGCTTTTGCTGAGCAAGAGGCTCTGATCTCTATTTTTGGGTCGGCCAAAGTGTAATAGGAGATTTCTCAGTTAGTGACAGACCGGTTTATAGTACTGGGCTTGCTTAATTACATACAAGCAGATGTCCTGCGGTTTCACCCGCATAGTTCCCGTTCCCGTGGGAATACAGGGATAAATAGTAGCCTATGTATTAATCCAGGGTGTCAGCTAACTCCATACCAAATTTTATTAAAATTCATTCAGTAGTTTTTACGTGAAAGAGTAACAAACATCCATCCATCCATCTATCCATACTTACAAACTTTCGCGTTTATAATATTAGTAGGATATGGAACCCACAGATCTGCCTAACTTTAAAGGAAGCGCAAGCGTGATATTATGTTGTAATGTATGTTTTTCTTTTTGATTGACTGTTTCGTAGGTCTAGTGGTCGAATGGGCTTCTGCCAACTATGACGTCTTAAGTTCGATTCCAGGGTCAAGCAAAATATTTTTTGAGTATTTAATTTTTTTTTATTTTTTTTTATTTTATTAATTTTAAGAAAACTTACAGCTGTTACATTTGATCAAACAATAACAATAAATTAGAAGATGACCAATTACAAGTTTCTGCTTATAAATATTATGTATATAAAATATGAATTTCTCGTTAACAGCATTAAATCCCAACTTCAGGAAATTAAAAAACTAATTTTTACTTTTGATGTGTGTGCGAAAAGCGGTGGTAATAGCTGAGGTTCTGGAATATGGCCTGATTGGTGACCTACTGCCAAATTCCGCTTCCCGAAACATAGAACCTTCCCCGCTGCCTAACCTTTTGCAGAGAAAAGCAAACAGTTTAATAGTTATTTAAACATAGTTCTTCATCGAAAACAATGAGGGTGGTTAAAAATGACTAAATAATGAAAAGAAGATGCATAGTCGAATTAGCTCGCGTTACTGTTTGCTACGAGAAATGCTACGGCGTAGCACACTCTGCTACGATTCCAGGGTCTACGAGCTTATTGAACATTATTTCATTCGATGATTCGACCTAGGTTTTTACCTTACCAGGTTCCTACATTATTTTAGTGTTCGAAAAAACGACGACTGAGGGGTTCTCGATATAATATATAAGTTCAATTCCCGGGTCGGGTAAATTTTAACAAAATTTATTTATTAGTTAAGTCGACAGTCGCCAGTAGACCCGGGTCGGGATCCAGTCAGTAAAATTACTTGGGATTTTATCATCAGTAAAATATTTTGATTCCACTGCTCACACCTGCGATGAAAACAGGCGTAATGTAATAATGATAATACTGTTTTAATTACATAAGTTCCATATGGATAGTTTTGCACACAAACAATGACAACACATGTCATTTCCGATATTAAATTCCAAGGTAACAAGGATATCATTACCTATCTAACATTCGTAAATAGAATTATTATGTATGTAATTTCTGTTCCGTTTCAGTTTCACGTGTATTGGAATAAAATAAATACATAAATATTCTACAACTTTCACACAACGCCATTTAGTCCCAAACTAAGCAGAGCTTGTGTTGTGAGTACTAAACAACTGATTATCATACTCATATAGGGTGACTTGTAATTAGTGACAGATAATGAAACTCGTGATTGTACTCATGGATAGGAATAACTTTCCCAAAGAAACTTTTTGTTATACTCATTGGCTTACAATTAATTCAATTACGTCAGTACTGCACAACGGGAGCGGTGGGGGTGGCGGAGGAGCGTGAGCCGCTACTACTAGTAGATTTTGCCCTTCCCGAGGTCAGTCTATCAGCTGATAGATCGTGCCGATTCGTGCCTACTGTGATCGATCACAGGCGCGCGCGCGGGAAGTTCAAACAGCATTTTTGTTGATTATTGTGTTATAAGTTGTTGTGTATAAAAAAAAAGTTTATTTGGGAAAGTTGATTGAAATCATAAATACAATAACGTGTTTAAGTATCGGTCACTAATTACCAGTCACCCTATATATTTCTAAATAAAACATTAATAATAATAATGCCTGCCTGTTACTGCCCCACTGCAGGCAAAGGCCTCTTCACACACAGTGAAGGCATTTATCTGTGTTCTTGTCTGTTTATTTCTATTTTATTATTATTACTTAAATTTTGTTACTATTTCGATTTTATATTTCCTCAACCAATAGCTTATATGTTTAGTTGTTAACTGTTAATATAAGTTGGTTAAAAATAAATAAATAAATTATATACTTCCCCAATAATGTTCCTACAATAGTAGGTACTTTGCTACTACTTAAGAAAACACGAATTTGCAATTAATACAAGACCAGTTCCTTCCATTACATTGCTCCTTGTATTTTATCAAAGGGACGGAAAACTGTAAAGTAACTATTTTGATACGAGAATCGGCCATTTTGATTGGATTGGTTCAATTCTGTCGCGGATTCTTGAGAAGCTGGTATGTTATTAAGCGGGGCGATCAAATGGAACATGTATTTTTCTGCATCTCATTGTTATCTGCGGCTTAAATTGCGGGTAAAGTGCATTTATTATGTTATCGACTCAACGCAACCTAATTAGCAAAATTGGTTTTCGTTATAAAGCGCCTACACGCGTAATGTACCTACCGTGATTCAAGTTGATCATAATCTTTCCCACTACACAGTACATTACCGCTGAAATGAATCTTTTGGCGCAGCCGTGAGACATGCCATTTTTTATCTCTTTTTAGGGTTCCGTAGTCAACTAGGAACCCTTATAGTTTCGCCATGTCCGTCTGTCCTCGCTTAATCTCTGTGACTGTTAGCACTAGAAAGCTGAAAGTTGGTACCAATATGTGTATCAATCACACCGACAAAGTGGTAAAATAAAATATGGAAAAAAATGATTTATTAGGGATTTTTTTTTAATTTCAACCCTATTGTGTGATATATTATTGGAAAGGTATTTAAAAATGAATAGGGGTTTACTAAAATCATTTTTTGATAATGTCAATAATTTCGGAAATAATCGCTCCAAAAGTAAAACACAGCGAAAAACAAACAAACATATCAAATAAAATGTTAGAGAGAGAAAAAAAGATACATAATTATTTTATTTGTATAAATTGTTTTCTATATGGAGTTATTCAACGCTTTTAAACGTCAAAATATGAACCATATTTTTAAACTATAGTAAGATCATTGTTTCATAATCTGACTACTCTGAGAAGGAACTGAGATATCATAGTCTAAAATCCAGATAGTGCCTAATTGAACACTGTCACTTACTGAGAATCTAAATACTTGTTAGCATTCAGAATTTCTGATTGAGTAATCAAATGACTATCAAAGATCTACAAACTATAGCCAGGATCAACTGCATAGCAAACTTTTCGAGGCACTAGAGAAGATATTAGTTTTAATCCTATTACCTTAAAACCACTTACATTTAATATTTGTTCCAACAAAATTGGAAATATAAATTGATTTCACTCAAAACGCTAATAGTTGTTGCGAAATACTAATTGTGAATTGTTGTTATGATAACAATAATGTATTCAAAATCTGTTCAGGGTAAATTGTTACGAAATTAATATGCTCTATTTCAGTTCTGTGCCTTCGGCTTGACCTTTCGGAGATAACTATCCCTACATTAGAGTACACACATGCTTACTACTTACCTACTAAGTCCTTGAGTGAGCGATATCTGCTTGGAGGGCGTGACCTTGCGGACCGCGCATGCGCGGAGCGCGACGGCGGCGGCGGCAGGCGCGTGAGATGCGAGCGGGCTTATGTTAGTACGCTATTTCCACACTTAGCGTGCGCACGTGCTACTATTTTACGTAATAAGATACGCGAAACGAGATAAGAGTAACGTTGTTGTAACGTTTGTGAAGTGTCAAGTGACTTTCCAGTGGATTACAAGTAAATGTAATGAAATGGTAAGTTTCTAAGATATTTATTTTATTCTTTGTGTGAGTGATTTAAATTTTCTAGAGGAATCTGCTGTGTGTTTATATACCTAATTATACTTGCTGCGCATGGCCAAGTTGCATATTTGTTCGCATGTCGGTTCGCTTTCGCAACCAATGCGGTGAGCACCCTGTCGGATATCTCATCCACAAGGTGGGTAAGGTACCTGTACTATACGATACGTCATGCACTCATGTCGGTTCGCTATCGCAACCAATGCTAACCACCCTGTCGGACATCCCATCCACAAGGTGCGTAAGGTACCTATGATATACGACACGTCAACTGCACGCACGCGGCGTTCGTTATCGCAACCAATGCTAACCACCCTGTCGGACATCCCATCCACAAGGTGCGTAAGGTACCTGTACCATACGAGTTACGACACGTCAGCTACACTGCTACTGTCATAAAACTCAGGTACTCGCCTCGCAGCAAGCTCCTGACAAGCCGCATGCCTCGTAGACTGACCGGTGCGCAAATATTGAGAGGCGCGGCTCGATTCGGTGAGCCGCGCGGCTCAATTTGGTGAGCGGCGCGGCTCGATTCGGTGAGCCGCGCGGCTCGATTTGGTGAGCGGCGCGGCTCGATTCGGTGAGCCGCGCGGCTCGATTTGGTGAGCGGCGCGGCTCGATCTGGTGAGCCGCGCGGCTCGATTACTGAGCGGTGTGGCTCGAATGTAGCGTTTACGCAGCTTGATTGTTGAGCAGTGCAACTAACTTATAGACCATCCAATGATACGCCTGCGTCTACGGCTACTGTCGGTTATGGCTTCGACACGAACGTTGACTGGCTTGACGGCTTGGTAACGATCTCGTTGTTTGCTTAAAATGGCGCAGGGAGTTTATTTATTTTGGGAAAACAAACAGCTACACAAATATAGTAATATACAGGTAGTAAACTAAAATTACATTGCATATATGTGTTGAGTTGCCTACACTACGTGTACGGCTACCCTTAAGTATGTCACGTAAGGCCGCAATACTGTAAGGGTACGACAGTACATAATAATAATAATTGGAAAATTAAGGAACCTACTAAGACCTACAAGCCTAACAGCTCTATAAGCCGTTCAGCCCTACCCTGCCATATACCACCACCACAGTGAGGGGTAATAAGACAAGAATATAAAATTCAAATCTGATTTATTTACAATAAGTTACAGCTTATATACTACTTTTTCTTAACACACACTATTACATATGTGTCCTATGCGTGTAAGATGCAACTTAATCATAATTTTATCTGGGCCGCACCACAGCCGGGCAGAGTGCTGAGTCAATGTCCAAAGGTAACATTGAACACAACGTTTAGGGATCTACTTAACGAGAGTGGAGAAACTCTACAAGGTGAGGTGATTTTGGAGTACGTCAAGCTCTTGGCACAAGCGTCTCTACCTAAGGTTGGACTCAGTGGGAGGTCATCAAAGCCTTAAGAGGAGGCTTTCGGGGACAAACCTGAACCAACTGTTTTAAACAAACTTATGTTCACCCTCCTCATAGTAGGCTTAGTTCGAGCCTTTGACCCGGAAGCGGATCATCTGACAAGGGCTATGGGGAATAAGGTGCACGTTACTAGATTGGGCCTATGCACGCGCTCTCATACTAGGGCCACCCTCGATTGCGAATCGCATTAGGGGGTCAGCAGCTCGCTCTGAGCTTTTCAAACAATCTGTATAAGATATACGACCCTTACTTCATACCGTTGTGAGGCAGATAAGACTCTGTCGGGGAGCCTCTCGGAGTCAGCATGTTTTCTCAAAGACAGCAACGGTTTGAGCCTGACTCAGACAAAGAGAATTATTTATTCAGATTCGGAGAATCAATCAGGTTCTGAGTCATCTGGTGGTTGCTCTTGGAATGCCCCTAAGATGGATAGTTTTTCGAACGCTCCAGAAATGTGGTCATCCAATGAAATTGAATTTTGACCCAGGATAAAAGAGGTCGCTTTTACCGGAGCTTACTAAACCGATTAAGAAAGAGGACATCAAATGTCAAAGACTGGGTTCTCAAGGTTGGAATCGAATCCGATACAAGGGAGGAAGGCTTTCAGGCTGCCCCTATGTCAGTGCTTTCAAGATTAATATACAGCTTGGATGCCTTATAAATCATCCATACCTTTTCCTGGCTGTTTTAAACAAGAGGGTGTGCTCGGCACTATTAGCCATGGGTTTGCTCCTACAGAGGAAAGCACTGTCTGATAGGCTGTTTGTTATCGTGCTGGTGAGGAATTACGTAAGCTATTAGCTGATGGCTCCCGATTTAAGGTCCTGTCGGATGTTTTGCTGCAGTTTGTTGGTGCTCATCGTGCAGAAGCTATAGAGGCAAGACAAAGGGCGTATAAATCTTAAAATGAATCGCTTGGTGCTGTTTTACACAGCATCCTACCATTACGTCCCACCGGAACATTTTTGGGGGATAACGGTGGCCTAGCACAGATTTTTTCCTACCATAAACTGTTGTTTATGCTGTGGTTTTCGGAACCTTTTCGCAAACCAACTGTACCTTCAGCAATCCTGGCGCGGTCATCCTACAAGGTCATCACACAATGCATTAGCCCAGTCAGCAGCGCGCTGGTTGTCGGGAAGTTCAAGGCCTTCTAATAAGCAACGAAACCGATCTGGAAGGGATCAAAATTTACCTAAGCGCAGGGATCGACAGTTTCATGGGGGGGCAATGGTGGAATCTCCTTGGCAATGGGAAAAGCTAGGAGTTCCAAAGAACATCCCTCCGGATACACAATACCGTTTGTAACCCAGCCGCCATCTGTTACACGAAAACTTAGAGAGATTTACGACAAGAACCTCAAATGCGCTAATGCACGCTGTGACTATGTCTATGACTATTTATCTGAAACCTGTGAAGTTTCGCTTAATAAACCAGAATAACGTCCCGAATTTTCTGCAGAAGAACGATTATTCAGGAAAGCTGGATATCAGTCAGAAATATTTTCATATCGTCATAAACAAAAGTCATCGAAGATACCTTGCCTTCCCTTATGCAGGCGAGCTCTTGCAAAATTAAATGACGGCCCTTCCATTTGGACTTTCCAGCGCGTCGTTAGCGTTCTCACTAGTCAGCAGGTGGTTAGCGAGCCTTCAGAGGGAGAGAGGATTTCGAGTGGTCGTACTTAGACGACTTTCTGTTCCAGGACCAGACGTGTAAAAGGTCTTATGAGATATGCAGTAAACCTTCTGCAAGATCTTAGGATGGTGCGTGAATTTACAGAAGCCGGTTCTAAATCCCAGGAAACAAACAGAGTTTTTAGGAAACGTTTGGGACGCCGACATAGATTGCCACGCGAAAAGATAGTTCGATCACAGGCACATATAGGTTTACTTCTAAGAACAAGGCGTTGGTCTTGGCGGTCATGCACAGCTCTGACAGGAAGACATGGTTTTGCATCACTGGTAACCCCGCTTGGCCGATTACAATACTCGACACCTTGAAAGAGCTTGTCGAAAATTGACACAGGATCGACCAAATCAAAAGGTCCCAATAACGTCGCTGGCACTAGACGATTGTTCTTGGTGGATGAAGAACATCATAATTCCGAGCAAGATTTTTGTGCCAGAACCAACGATTTTCATAAGCACGGATGCAAATGCAATGCATGCATGCAACTTCCATGCATCGCATGTCATATGCGTGCACGTTGTTTCTTTAATTGATTTTAGTTATAAGAATTCAAACACAATGTAAAAAGTGTTATTGAATAAATAAATTGAATTGAATTGATGCCTTCAACGAAGGCTGGGGAGTACAGCTGAGCGATTACCACCGCTCAGGAACGTGGACAGACGAACAAAGGAAGTGGCACATAAACAGAAAGAAATATTCACTGTTTAGACTGTTTACATAGCCCTAGTGGAGTTTATTTATTTATTTATTAAAGGTAAACCAACAGCTTCTGTATACAGCATTACATAATAATAATAGTAAAAAGTATCGGACTTATACAGTCGCCAATAATAGGTCGACCAACATTCAATCAAGAGTTTCAGGATGTCTTGAAAGACCAATCTGTTATGATAAAATCCGACAATCGAGCAGTAGTATCTTACCTGCGAAATCAGGGAAGTACAAGGTCGGTGCTGCTCATGGAAATGACAAGGAAAATACTATTCTTTGCCATCATAATGTAACTGTCCAGACATTTTATCTTTCAGGATATTACAATTCAGTAGCCGACAGCCTGTCCAGAAAGAAGACTTTACCGATTTGACATCTCAAGGAGGCATTCACTCGCGAAATATTCTCGAATTGGGGCACCCCTCAAGTAGATATGCTGGCCACAAGTCAATCAAGAGTAGTTCCGACGTATGTCTCAAAAGAAGCAAGGGATCCCCAGGCTCTTTACATCGATGCATTCAGCCGAGTTTGGGAATACCATTTAGCTTGGGTGTTTCCCCCTCCTCCTCTCATACCCAAGGTGCTCCATTATCTCAACAGAGCATCTGGGACGTATCTAGTAGTGGTTCCTCGCTGGGAGAAAGTGTTCTGGAGAAACGACCTCAAACGCAGAGTATTAGAAGCTCCCAACCAGATATTCAACCTGAGCAGGAATCTAGTGGACTTGTCAACCAATCAACCTCCACCAAATGTAGCAGAGTTGTTCTTAGAGGTCTGGAAGATACGGAGTGGAGCAAACTGGCTTGGAACCTAAGAATATTGAATTAATTTAGTCTGTTTGGCGTGATTGCACATGGTGAACATACGGGGCAGCGTGGAAACAATGGGTCTCGTGGTGAGACAAAATGGGATAACACCTAGCGGTCCTCGACCCCAGGAAGTAGCAACCTAAAAGGGTGCCTCTCAAGCATCAGAAAGTTAGCCCTGCTACAATTCTAGTGCGCAAATCAGTAGTAGTTACCTTAGCAGACCCCACTCAAGAGTATCGACTAGCTAATAATCCTATAGTGGGAACCATTCTAAAAGCAATTAACAGTAAAAAAAAAAAAAAAAAATGCAAAGCGACGCCGTTAAAGTCACAGATTTGTAAGGTCCAGGATTTAATTCGGTGGTTAAAAAATAACGTACCTGATAAAAACAGTATTTATCAAGTCTCTCGGCATTTAGCCTTACTTCTTTTGCTGGCATCATGCCGTCGTATTTACGACCTTACTTTTCTGAGTATTGACGATGGACACTGTGAAGGATTCGGTTCAACAATAACCTTCTGGCCTAGATTTGGCTCAGAGACGCGAAATTTTGCCAATCAGGTTGGCAGCTAACCTGTTCAGGAGATCCAAGTTTAAGTTTAATTAAATGGGTAAATTGGTTGATTGATTTATCAAGTAAGAGAAGAATGGCACAAACTGATTTGCAACGTTTGTTTATTACTATACATGAAGTAGTAAAAGCGGCCTCACGAGCCGCTGAGGCCGCTGAGGCCTGCGATAGTGATCGCAGGTTGGTTAAAGGTGCCGTTAAAAGAACTAGGATTAACCACTAGTCCAGGTTTGATTCGTTCAGCTGTGGCCTCAAATGATTTTAAAAATTAAATGCCTTTGGATGACATTCTAAAAAGAGAGAACTGGAGGGGCTCTGATCATTTCTTGAAGCATTATTGCAAGCCGGTCGGCCAACCTAAAAATAGTAATGTTAACCCTCTTGGTGGTTCATTTACGATGTAGTTGTGCTTGTTACTATTTAGTTGATTTGTATGTCATTCGAATTAAGACTGAATATTACTGTTTGATCTCATCATTAAACTTATATTAAAAATTACAAGTTCAGCTGTAAGTCAAGTCAATTTAGAGAAGAATAGTTTTTAAGTTTAGTTTGCTACATAATATAAAAGAATTGTCAGCTTCGCTTATGACAATAAGTTTCTTGCTTTTTCTTTTGTCAAGATACGTTTGTTTTATTTTGACACACATTATCCTGTCACAGTACGCTTTAGGGCGCCGGCAGAAGATAAACACTTCTCCGAAAGGTCAAGCTGAAGGCACAGAACTGAAATATAACCGTTTTCCCCCCAGAGGGAAGAAAACGAGTATTTCAGGTCTTGCCGAGGCTTGACCTGAGCAAGTCCTTGCCGGCTTTCGGAGCTAGGTACTAACATAAGCCCGCTCGCATCTCACGCGCCTGCCGCCGCCGCCGTCGCACTCCGCGCATGCGCGGTCCGCAAGGTCACGCCCTCCAAGCAGATATCGCTCACTCAAGGACTAAGTAGGTAAGTAGTAAGCATGTGTGTACTCTAATGTAGGGATAGTTATCTCCGAAAGGTCAAGCCTCGGCAAGACCTGAAATACTCGTTTTCTTCCCTCTGGGGGGAAAACGGTTATATTTCAAACCGTTTTAACGTTTTAATCAGGACATAGGTATTATTTTGGACTTATTCAATACGGTATGTAACTACTACCTATTGCTAATTAAAATGTATGCTGTATCGCTTAGACATAGGGACTTATACAACATAACATCACGACTATATTCCATAGGGTTAACTACAGTTATACCTTTAGTACACCCACTTTTCAAATCTTTTTGCGGATGAATAGTCAATGATTCTATTTAATTGGCATGTAAGAATAACTGTTTTAAGAATTCATTGATCTTTTAAATCTTTTAATTTTATCTTTATGTTAGTATTTTGTTTATATTCTGTATTGTAGGTATACACGGCGGTGTCATTGGAAAATGTATAAGTAGATAAAGAAGACATTCATTTGTAGCCTGCAGTACCATCAACCCTAAAATAACGAAAGTACAGACGCCAGCACATCAACCTGCCCGAAACTATCAAATATCCCCAATCAATTTTGTGCCTTATGATTTAGCAATAAAGTTGAAAATTTATTTAAGAAATTTGACAGATTGTAGTACGTTGATGCGCTGGCGTCTGTACAAAAAAATAGAAATAGTAAAGTATAGTCTTATGACTAGCGTAACAATAATCATGGTTGTTAAAGAGACATCATCATCATTAGCCTACAGTAGTCCACAGCTGGACATAGGCCTCCCCTAATGAGCGCCACAGCTCCCTGTCTTCAGCTTGCCACATCCAGCATCTGCCAGCTGTGAGAGCTGTTTGAGAGTAATTCACACTATCCTCCGTATTAGTTAAAACTGTATCACGGTAGGTCAGTCTTCCTCGTTCTCCAAGAATCACACAATTAAGATCTTACGATTCTATTCTGCTGGGGAGTTTGTTGCACCACTCCTTATTCCCAGCAAGACCACTAGGAAGTGGCAATGGATGGGCTTTTTGGGGGACTGACTGACGTATTTTTGGCCTTTTAAAAAGTGCTGATCCTCAGTTTATTTTAAACACATTACTAGCCGAGGCGTTTACGAATCGAACTCCAAAATCATTTTTTTTAGTTAGATTCGTAATCGCTTCCGCTTATCATTATGTCCGCACCCCTAACGCTCACATACTTATGTACGCAAAAGTTTGTGGCTTGTAAACTTTTCGCACAAGGATCTTTCATTAGACGAGTTGTTCTCAAGAATTTTGCCGAGTATTTACTTATTTATGTAAGTAGGAAGTCGTCATTTTTTTGTTACATAATCGGATTGAGATAAACACGCTTGGGTAGCTAATGGAATGATAATTTATATCTGTCAATTGGTTATTACGAACACTTTTTTTTGTGGTTTTAAACTATATGGCTTTTCATAATTTCTGCTGTAAGTATGTTTAAGAAAACTAAAACCCTAATTTACCAAGTAAAAGCGCTTTTACAAAAAAACGTTGGTTTAAAGCGCTTTCAGTCAAAATGGAACCCAAGTACTTTTGACTTTTGACGGAACAGATTGGTCAAGTGTTCAGTCAAAAGTACTTGGGTCCTATTGTAGGTGCAATGCAACTCGTGGAGGCCAAACCTGATTCGTACTTGTTTGCTGATGAAAGAAAGAAAGTTTCTTTGAATCTTTTGACGGGCCTGTTGCTCTAGTAGTTAGTGACCCTGACTGCTATTCCGGAGGTCGTGGGTTCGATTCCCACCCAGGACTAATGTTTGTGTGATGAGCACGATCATTTGTTCTGTGTCTGGGTGTGATTTATCTATAATATGTATGTATTTAGAAATATATAAGTATGTTTATCAGCTGTTTAGTACCCATAACACAAGCTCTTAGCTTAGCTTGGCTAGATGGCGTTGTGTGAAAAAGTCGTGGAATATTTATTTATTATTTTATTAATAATCATCCCGTGCCGCGGCAGCGGCCGCCAAGCGCCCGATGGCTTCTATTGTTGGTGAATCATGTTGGTTAGGTTAGGTTAGAACCATTACCATTAGCGCGCGAAGGCGAGCGAGCGAAGCGAGCGTGCCGCGGCAGCGGCCGCCAAGCGCCAGATGGCTTCTATTGTTGGTGAATCATGTTGGTTAGGTTAGAACCATTACCATTAGCGCGCGAAGGCGAGCGAGCGAAGCGAGCGTGCCGCGGCAGCGGCCGCCAAGCGCCAGATGGCTTCTATTGTTGGTGAATCATGTTGGTTAGGTTAGGTTAGAACCATGACCATTGGCGCGCGAAGGCGAGCGAGCGCAGCGAGCGTGCCGCGGCAGCGGCCGCCAAGCGCCTGATCCCTTCTATTGTTGGTGAATCATGTGGGTTAGGTTAGGTTGGAACCATGACCATTAGCGCGCGAAGGCGAGCAAGCGAAGCGAGCGTGCCGCGGCAGCGGCCTCCGAGCGCCAGATCTCTTCTATTGTTGGTGAATCATTTAGGTTAGGTGAGGTTATTACAGTATGATGTTTTCTGATATTTACTTAATCACTACATAGTTTGGGCAGAAAATGAGTAAATATGAAAATTAGGTCAAATGAACGTTATATTAAAAGAATATTATACATATTGAAAATTATACAAAATGAACGTTATACTAAATGTTATTATGTTAAATGAATATTATATGATGTGAAACATTAGGTCATATGAATTTATGTCATTTGATATTATGTCATATGAAAATTATGTCATGTGAACGTTAGTTCAAGTGAAATTAGAGAATTTGTTATTATGCCAAACATTACACACCCTCGATCCCATTACCATCGTTTGAGCACATATCCAGCTCTCGGGCTGTAGTTCCGATATCCCAGATGGAGTAAACCTTAACCCACTTTGCCCGACATGTCATCCAAACCCAAGGCCAGTAGTTCAACAGTAGCGCTTGCAACCTCAAACATCTCAATCAAAACCAACATTAAACAGAGATCCCATCAGCTGCTTACTTTCAATTCGCCATAGGGTACTAAGAGCTCTTTGCACAGAGCACTGTTGGCGCACGCAAGAGCTACTAGTTTATACTTCTGCTTTGTCCGGAGTATATTGTGGTCGTGGATGTGGTATTTTGTAGAGTTTAGTTGTGCATGGGAAATAAAGAAAGAAAATATTTTATTTGGACGCACAGAACATAAAACAAAAGAACAACAATACAAATAATAAAAAAAAAACAAGAAAAGATTAAAAAACTTAAGAAAAAAAAAATAGACCTGTGCGAGACCAAAAAGGCGCCTATCTCAGCATTAGCTGCAACATGAGGTTCAAGTTTTGCCATCTGGGATTTCTCATTAGCAGCTAAGATTCATGATTGTGTCCAGTTGATCACAGTAGGTTCGCCCCTATTACAGCGGGCTTTAACATAGCTGGCCCAATGTACAATACATTACAAAGTCATCATCTGCCTAGCCCTTTCCCAACTAACTTTGAAATTTGAAGAATGGGCAAGAAACTCCATACTTACTCTTTTAAAATAGAATTTACAAAACTTTGTATACATTAATAAGATTATAATTATGTGAGGACGATGCACCCAGAATAAAAAGTACTATATTATGATAGGTTTAAGCAAAAAAATAAAAAAATAAGCAATGGAGTTGATAATTACATGATTCAGTTGGTACAGCTAGATACATTATACACATATTTACAAATGTAAATGTACTGTGCGTCCAGTATAACAATGCTTTCAGAATGCTTGTGGGGCTGCCACGGTACTGTAGCGCGTCAAGTATGTTTGCGGATGCAAGGATTGATGATTTCTATGCCATTATCCGCAAGCGCTGCGCCTCTCTACTAAACAGAACACGTGGCAGCTACCACATCATTCTGGGGGCATTGCGGGACCAGTGGGATTGTCCAAAGCATAGCAATACCACAATATAAATATTAATACAGTAGGACGACGCCTTTGATCTCTGGAAAAATGCCGACAACTTCTACACGCGTTTGACGTGAATAATACCTCGAACATCTGCATCGGTTTGTTCGCAGTGCGGGAGCGGTTTTCCCGCGTCTCGCCCCTCACACCCCGCACGATTGCCCTGTCTAGATAGCTTCGTCGGACGACTATATGTTTTTAGACTGTGGCAATATATTAGTTTTGTAAGTTTAAATTGTTTTTTACTAACAGTATGGACTACAACAAATCAAATCAAATCAAATCAAATCAATTTATTGGCACACACAGGTTAGAGAAAATACATAGAAGAAAACACTTAGAAAGAGCATTAATAGAACAGCAGAATAGTAGAAGTAGCCGTGGGCCACAAACTAGGCACAGCCTGTATCTTGGTGACCCAGAATATAGAATTGAAGACAGATTGAGTAGACGACAGAAAAGTGTGACACAGCACAGCAAGAGTAGGTAACAATTAGTTATAGTAGTTGCGATTCTAATCATCCAGAAATAAAAAGATAAATTAAGGAATAATCAATCAAATTTAACAATCAAGTGAATAATATTAATTAAAATAGAAGCAAAAATAAAAGCAATTCATAATAATGACTCATACAGACAGTAACAGTAACAGTCTGAAATAAATTATTATTATTATTATTGAAAGTTCACTTCACGTCACGTCACTTCACTTTGCTAGATCGTTCGGTAATAGGACCTTATTAAAATACCAACTCCATATACCTTCCATGCTCTAGGAGTCAGGCTGCAGAGCGGTAACGTTAGCAGAATAAATTGAAACGCCTTGCCACCAGGCGAGCGATCTTCTGAACATTACACTATGCGCGGTCTTATTCGCGTGTATTATGTAGGTGTAACTATCTGGGAGTAGTGTTTGCTCTCGTAAAGTAATCCAGATTCTACTCAGGGTAAGTCTACGTTGGTATTAATACTTTTACTTGATACTCTTAGTTTACTTTTGACTACAGTTTTAGAGGATTACTTTAATTTTTAAATACTTACGCTGGATATTAATAATCTATCTCGGTTGCTATCTTGATCCCGATCTTTGTCTGTAACCAATCAACGACCGAATTCGCCTATCCGAGTCTTAAAGATGTCCAATCAGAAGCAGCCGTCAAAAACAAAGGATCGGGATTTGGATTGAGATAGAATATTAATATCGGGCGTTAGACCACAAGAGTACGTGTCCTTTTAAATCTAATGAAAATAGAATCATTTAAGAACCGCTTTATGGTCTAATTAATGATTTTTTTACAACGTTAAAGATATGGTAACAATGTCATATGAGGTTCTGAAGCCAAATATAGAGGGTGTTCCCGTTAACCCGCAATAGTATAGCATCCATACATGCTTAAAAAAATATTACCATTCGAAAACAAATTGTTTTTATTTTTTTTTTAATATCAAAATATTCACTAAAAAAATTAAATTGTAACACTCTGTACATGTACAGAGTACGCATGTACAGAGTGTTTCTTTTACGTATCAATTTGATTTTTTTAGTGAATATCTTAATATTATTTAAAAAAAAAAACTTTTTGTTTTCGATTCCTTTTTACAATTTTGGCAGAGAACCTTAAAAATAACCAATATTTAGTGTATAATAAATGTTACTTTTTAAATGTAAGTACGCTGTAACCCTCACCAATACCTACTTGGATTACTTAGAAGCAAAATTTTCAACGATACCAACTTCTTTCTTTCTTCTACTACCCTAACTTAACTCAAACGGTACGTATGTAATATTCGAGTATCGTTGAAGTCGCCTGAACGATACTTAGCCAGTTCACGGCCAAACAAACATGAAACAGTTTTCATTCATTGTATAACACTTAAGTGCTCTTTAGTTCAACGAGCGAAGCCGGGTCTAACGTGGAGAAAAACATTTTTAAGAATATAGTAGGTACGTTTTTTGAGTTGGTTGGTTTGAGAAGTCGTGCGGTAAGACTTGATGGGATATGTGTAGGTAAGGTTGCAATTAATCCAGTTTTTTATTTATAAATCAAAATCAAAAGTTTTGATTCAAATTAGGCCAAAAATGAGCACTTTTTGAACGTTAAAATGCATAAGAAAGTGAAATTAGTCAAGAAAGTTAAATTTTGATAAACAGTTTTGATGTAATTATGGAACAGAGGAACATACATACATTGCGGTCAAAATCAAAACCCTCCTTGCTTTGCCGTAGTCGGATAAAAAGAAAAAAAGATGAGCATACTAAAGTCAGTTTGTTTGTCGATATTTCTTCCACCGTGTATTATACAAGTTTCCATACTGTTTCATAATAAACCTTTGATACGGTTCAATAAACCCGAATATATTCGGTATAATGATACAAAGGAATCCGTACGATCTAATAAACATAACTCGTGCTCCAATACTTGATTACGTCACTACAAAAGATGGCGGGGATTCGATTTAACTTTTTTACTTAATATTTATTTTGTTGTTATTGTTTAATGAAGAAACACATACTTACGTAAACTCATACCTTAGCAAAAGTAGTATGTGTCAGAATCGTAGCAATCAGCGCTCTGTAGTTTCTGCCTACCCCGATGGGAAAAACGAGTGAGTTTAATAAGCAAAATATTATGAATATTAGAATAACGCACAACTCATACAACATTCCTCCCATTTGGTGCAGTCTTGAGACGCACACCGCACACTCTATCATTCATCGTTCCTTGTTTTATCTCTTTTGATTTTGTATTGTGTGTTTGTCTGTGTCTTTTGTGTGTACTAAATAAATGTTTTATCTATCTATCTATCTATCTAACCACATTCATTACATTTTTATGACCCTTCCGTGCTTAAGAAAGCACGTTAAGCCATTGGTCCGGGCTGTTATTTGGAGTAGATGTTTGACAATCGTTGCCGGCAGTTAGACGCCCGAAAGTCTGACTACCCGTTTAAGACAGGTAGACTAAGACTAGGACAGGACTTATTATCATCGTTATAGAAATAAAATTACCTGTGTATATTGTAGCAAATAACATCATTGTCAAACTTATGCTGTTTGGCTAAAACCAAATGTGTATTAGGCTAACCAAAAGTGTTTTGGAAATCCCACTAATATTATAAACGCGAAAGTTTGTGAGGATGGATGGATGGATGGATGTTTGTTACTCTTTCACGTAAAAACTACTGAATGGATTTTAATAACATTTGGTATGGAGTCAGCTGAGACCCTGGATTAACACATAAGCTACTCTTTATCCCTGTATTCCCACGGCAACGGCAGCTACGCGGGTGAAACTGAGGTACGTCTGCTAGTAAATGAAATAAAATAATAATTGTTGGTGTGTGTAAAACACTGATATATTCGCGTTCCTTCCTCGTGTTCAAACTAAATGATCAAACTGATTTGACCACGAGGAATTCTGTTCCAGGTGTAGCATCTGGATAAGTTGGAAATCAACCTTAACCTGTTCAAAGACATCTCCAAACGTTTGGTTGACGCTTTTCGTGACCCAAGGGCTGGCCTCTACTTTAGCCAGAGGCTAAGCATTGCCATTCAACGTGGCAATGCCGCCAGTCTTTTGGTCACTTTACCAGCTGGCAGCGAAGCAGAGGAATTTTTTGATGCTTTGTAATTATTTTTTTTGTTAGGTTTAGTTATTGTTTTTTTTAGTGTTTGTAGTTAAGGTTTTACAGAAATAAATAAATTAAGGCACTAAGGTAAAAAAAAAAACCTTAACATAGGTAGTTGGGAAAGGTTAGGCAGATGATGAATGCGGAAGGTAGTTTTTACTACACACAACAGATTTTTGACAGTCGTTACGAAACTCAGTACCTCGACCTCGAGTCTGGCAACCAGTCCAACCAAGGAGAATCGTGGTACGTCGGTCCATGTTAAATAGTAGTGCAACTCCATGTGGTTAGATTGGCAGTGGAACTTAAGGTAATTGGGAAAAGGCTAGACAGATTTTGATGACAGTCTTGCGTATTTCATCTAAATCAAATTTATAATTTTGGTTTATCGCTCTTAAAATTCTACAGTTCATAGATAAAACCAGACAGTTATTACCTAAAACTGGGCTTAACCCTAGAGTACTAAATTGCTGAATACATTACTCTATCGCGTAACACATAAACGTAACACACATGTTCTGAGTCGACATATAAACGAACTTTGCAAAAATGTTCACGCAAAGCGTCGTTAAAAAGCTAGTTAATACACATTTTAGTCATAAAGTCACCGTCATAATATTAATATAGCGCTCCAAAATAATTTGAGGGAAGTCGTTACCTCCCCGCTTTGCGCCACTACACATTTAGGCCGCCGCTTCTGAACTCTTAACTGGAACTACTGGCTGGCTGTTACACCGAAACGAGCAAGAGAATGTTTATTTTTAATGTGAACCATCTGTAGCGACATCTATCTCGCCACATACGGACTAACTACTGACATCCTACATCGCGGTATTAAAGTTATCCGCGCGATTTGAACTTATGCAAGTTCCTAACATCAACCGTCAGGCAGTAGTAGCCCACCAGACACAACACCCGTCTGGTCGGAGGATCCTCCCTTTTCTATTGGGGATATGGAACTTTATAAACTGTTTCTCAAACCTACATAATAAACATCTTTAGGCGAGGGTAAACCTTTGATTGTTGGCGTGACGATACGGCGACGCACCGCCACACAACATATTGAATGGTCGCGATTTCAAATAGTATTATGTTTGAATTTAATAAAAAATAATAATAACGTAATAAAATGTCATTATTCCCATATTACCTGATTTTTCGAGAGAAATCAGGTCATCATTTTGTATATTTTTTATAAATTAACTAAAATAAAAAGTGGAGGGAAAAATCAACAGTGCGTTTCAGTGCCCTATACATAAAGTTTTAAATTATTATTTTTATTAGCTCTGGTTGACAATTAATCCAGCCACCGAACTTTATTACGTGGAGGTAATTTGACCTATTTCTGGTAACTTGACCTATTCCTTTTACTGCAGTATCTAATCTAAAAAGAATCAAGAAACACAAAGCTTTTATTTGGCACAAAAGGCACTTGATAATAAGCACGGAAAAAAATAATTTGAGAAGAAGAATTTCATATGTTTTTTTTATTTCGGTTTTAATTTTAGCGAAGTGCTTGTAGATACAAGCACTCTTGGCATGTGATGCCAAGTCAGAGGCCCATGGGCGGCATTAAAACTCTGACACCAGGTTAGTTACTAACCACACGATAAGAAGAAGAAGTTATTTAAGTTTAACTAAATTGTGGCATATTTAAAAATTGATTTTCGTTTTTTTTACGTTTGATTACGCCAATATAATCAGTAACAGGTACGGATACAGCCTAATTTGTATTTGTACTAATTAAAAAATAGGGGTGTTTGTATAGATCCAGAGATTGCCCCTTTATAATGTTAGTATACGAGTAGATAGATGGAAAAAGAGTTGTTGCGAGCTAAACTATGATATAATCATGTGAAGTTCTTAATGGTGCTACGCTTCGGTGTGACAGTCAGCCAGCCCCGGCAAAGGCCACTTCACGGGATCTTTATGGGCATATTATGCAACATTATGCATCTCGCATGCTAAACATATCGCGCCCCATCTTATATAATTTTTGCTTAGAGTCTTTGAGATTTGAGAGCGTTCATGTCGAGCTTATTTTGTTGGGTTATTAACCTCATTTGTTTTTGTGCCTTGATATAGTTTATTGTTAGATTTCGTCGAGTCGTTGAGCTGCTTGCTTAAGATTGTGAAATGCGTGCGCTGACTGTACAGGTCGACTTATATCCACACGGTATGAGTCAACCCAACAGTCAGTCCTCAAAACACCATCTCAAATACTGAAGTAAGTAGTATTTAATTTTATTTAGGTATGGTAACTGCCTAACTCTACAGAGAATCCAGGCGTGATGTTCTGTTGACTTTTGTGGTCCCTTTAAGCATGTATGATACCATACATTCGTAAGAAGGTACCTACTTGTCTATTATTATTCATATTTTTTTACTATTCTTAAATTTGAAGACTTCTTACTATCTTGCAGTTGATTTTGTTTTTGTTCGTTCAGTTAGTTTTAGGTTTTTTTATTGACCTATCTAAAATTGTTACACAGTTACACTTTATAGTACATGCAATTTACACAAGCATACAATACCTACAATACAATGCGATAGACACAGCATGCTGCTAAGTCTTCCATGTGAAAAATACATTTACAAATCGCAACTTCAAAGAAACTGTACCAAAAATGGATCGAGAATTTACCCGACCAGTTTCTAACTAAAGACATTTAACTCTATTACATTGAGAAACCACGAACACAGCAACCTTTAATTACGTGCATCCGTAATCAATTGAATTAACACAACACATCCAATCACGGTGCAACACGGGCGCATGTGCCGGTTCGAACTGGTTACAACTAGTTACGGCCGGTTGAAACCAGTAATATCCAGTCTAAACGGCTGGTAATGGTCCGGTTAATCGGCTTAAGTTGTATTTATCGTACGAATCCGTGTGTTCTCGTTCGTGTGAGTTATCGGATATTGTGAACGGACAATAGCTATTGTGAGATGATTGTGTGGTGATAATAAATTGAGTACGGTTGCCGAATGGGTTTCCGTGTTTGCGTAAATAATTAAATTTAATTATGTTAGCTTGAACGCGCGTCTGAATCAGAACTAGTATGTGATGCGAAGGAATCAAAATCCAAAAGTCATTTAAGTATTAAAATTAAGCTGAGGATCAACACTTTTACTTTTTTGACTGGCCTGTTGGTCTAATAGTAAGTGACCCTTCGATTCCCACCCAGGACAAATGTTTGTGTGATGAGCATGATCATTTGTTCAGTGTCTGGGTGTAATTTATCTATAATATGTATGTATTTAGAAATATATAAGTATGTTTTTCAGCTGTTTAGTACCCATGACACTCGACAAGCTCTTAAGCTTAACTTGGGACTAAATGGCGTTGTGTGAAAAGTCGTGAAATATTTATTTATTTATATTTATTTATTACTTATTTATTTAGAAATACATTAGAATTTTTATCAGCTGAATACACGTAAACGAAGCAAAAGAAGTATGTATGAATCGTAACATATGGCCTATGGAAAAAAGGCGTTAGTTTATTAACCCCCGACGCAAAAAGAGGGGTGTTATAAGTTTCACCGCTATGTGTGTGTGTCTGTCTGTCTGTCTGTCTGTCTGTCTGTCTGTCTGTCTGTCTGTCTGTCTGTCTGTCTGTCTGTCTGTCTGTCTGTCTGTGGCACCGTAGCGCCCAAACGGGTGAACCGATTTGGATGCGGTTTTTTTTATTTGAAAGCAGGGTTTCTTGCGATGGTTCTTAGACATAATTCATCAAAATCGGTTCAGCCGTTTCAAGGTTATCAGCTCTTTTGTGTTAGCTACCGTTGCTATTTTAGACGTCTATGGGTATTAACTTTACTTAAAAAATTAAATTTAAAATTTAAAAAACCCCCATCGCAAAAAAGTAAAACATTTAAAAAGTTAAAAATAACACTTTAGCCATGAAATTTTACTTCACGTCGGGGTACCGCTTAAGTAAGGAATGTTCCTAGTACTTGTAGGTATGTAGGTACTTATTTTAACGGTACCCCGACGCTACGTAAAATTTCATGGCTAAAGTGTTATTTTTAACTTTTTAAATGTTTTACTTTTTTGCGATGGGGGTTTTTTAAATTTTAAATTTAATTTTTATTTTATATTTTTTAAACGCATTAATTTTGTTTTATAGAGCTTACCGTTACGAAAATTTTTCAGTGTATTGTATGTAGAGTCAAACGCTGTAAAACGAATCCAAACACGACATATCTGTTATTATTTTGTCAAGGGTCTACCTACTGGTGTGCTGGATAGCCTGGCTGAAGCATCAGCTCATCGTGTTGCCATCAGTGCATTGTGTTTAGAATCAAATGCTGGTTGAAATGAATCCAAACACGACATAGCTGCTATTATTTTGTCAAGAGTCTGCCTACTGGTGTGTTGGATAGCCTGGCTGCAGCATCAGCTCATCCTGTTGCCATCAAGGCATTGTGTGCAGAATCAAATGCTGGTTGAAATGAATCCAAACACGACATATCTGCTATTATTTTGTCAAGAGTCTACCTACTGGTGTGCTGGAGAGCCTGGCTGCAGCATCAGCTCATCCAGTTGCCATCAGTGCATTGTGTGCAGAATCAAATGCAGGTTAAAATGAATCCAAACACGACATATCTGCTGTTATTTTTCCAAGAGTGTATTAGTCTGCTAGATATCCTGGCTGCATCAGACCAAATACACCATAATGTTGCTTATTAATATTACACACATGGGTGTTTGAAATTTTAAGACACACATATGTTTGTAAGTAAAGTTAATACCCATAGACGTCTAAAATAGCAACGGTAGCTAACACAAAAGAGCTGATAACCTTGAAACGGCTAAACCGATTTTGATGAAATATGTTTAAGAACCATCGCAAGAAACCCTGCTTTCAAATAAAAAAAACCGCATCTAAATCGGTTCACCCGTTTGGGCGCTACGGTGCCACAGACAGACAGACAGACAGACAGACAGACAGACAGACACACACACATAGCGGTGAAACTTATAACACCCCTCTTTTTGCGTCGGGGGTTAAAACATATGTGTGTCTTAAAATTTTAAACACCCATGTGTGTAATATTAATAAGCAACATTATGGTGTATTTGATCTGATGCAGCCAGGATATCTAGCAGAACTATACACTCTTGGGAAAATAACAGCTGATATGTCGTGTTTGGATTCATTTTAACCAGCATTTGATTCTGCACACAATGCACTGATGGCAACAGGATGAGCTGATGCTGCAGCCAGGCTATCCAGCACACCAGTAGGTAGACTCTTGACAAAATAATAGCAGATATGTCGTGTTTGGATTCATTTCAACCAGCATTCGATTCTAAACACAATGCACTGATGGCAACAGGATGAGCTGATGCTGCAGCCAGGCTATCCAGCACACCAGTAGGTAGACTCTTGACAAAATAATAGCAGATATGTCGTGTTTGGATTCATTTCAACCAGCATTTGATTCTGCACACAATGCCCTGATGGCAACAGGATGAGCTGATGCTGTAGCCAGGCTATCCAGCACACCAGTAGGTAGACTCTTGACAAAATAATAGCAAATATGTCGTGTTTGGATTAATTTCAACCAGCATTTGATTCTAAACACAATGCACTGATAGCAACAGGATGAGCTGATGCTGCAGCCAGGCTATCCAGCACACCAGTAGGTAGACTCTTGACAAAATAATAGCAAATATGTCGTGTTTGGATTCGTTTTAACCAGTATTTGACTCTACACACAATGCACTGAAAAAATCTCATGACTGTATACTCTATAAAACAAAAATAATGCGTTTAAAAATTTTAAAATAAAAATTAAATTAAAAATTTAAAAAACCCCCACCGCAAAAAAGAAAAACATTTAAAAAGTTAAAAATAACACTTTAGCCATGAAATTTTGCGTAACGTCGGGGTACCGCTAAAATAAGTACTTACCTACGTACCTACAAGTACTAGGAACATTCTGTACTTAAGCTTAATTTTACTTCACGTCGGGGTACCCCCGACGTGAAGTAAAATTTCATGGCTAAAGTGTTATTTTTAACTTTTTAAATGTTTTTCTTTTTTGCGGTGGGGGTTTTTTAAATTTGTAATTTAATTTTTGTATGTGTTGTTTGTATGTTTATCAGCTGTAAAGTACTCATAGCACGAGCTCTACTTAGTTTCGAAATAGATCGCGTTATGTGAAGGTTGTGGAATACTTACAATATTACTTATCCTCATTCTGTATTTTGTGTGCACTCAGTAAATGTATTATCTATCGATCTATCTCGATAAGAAATTTTACACCAAGCAATATACCGAGTGCCAAGGAGTAGGTCCTTGGCACTCGGTAAAATATTTCAAATCTATGTTGATACTTGTTGGTATTTTATGACTTTGAATGTGTGTGTAAATCATTTGAAAATCGTATGTGTGAGTATTAATTATATTTCTATACACTACCTTAATGTTAATAAAACGTTGTGCTACGTTTCAATTATTACTTATTTGGCAGAATTCGTAATTAATGTGGGAATGGTGTAATTAAAGTTCTTGGATTCAAGAAGCTTTCCAATATTTCTGACAGCCTCTTAACATTTTCTTCATTGGTTTAACTTAATTAAAAATCACTTTAATGTGGTACTTGTACAAGTGGAAAAATAGACATGACCCTTTGTTCAGCTAATTTTGAATTTTTAAGATGTTATTTATTTATTTAATACTTCGAGCACACTAATGTACAGAGGCGGACTTAATGCCATAGGCATTTTCTACCAGTCAACCTTTAGGTGATGCAGAGAAAAACAGTGGTAGCTGCAATTAAAAATGAAAATAAAAGGAATCAAAGAATACTAATACATAAACATGTACACTATCAATATAATATATATAATAAATTAAATTACGAAGAGATAAAAAGAAGAGAAAACATTAGCGCTGTGAAGATACTACTGCCAACTTCTTACGAATATGCTCGCGAACCTTAACCTTAAAAGATAAACGGTTGGTTGCCATCCTAATTTCCTGGGACCAACCTTAAAAGATAAACGCTCTCCGCGTTCCACACAGAAACAGACTGCACAAAAAAAAGAACTATGAACAAAGTCAGTACGGTGAGTGGGACATAGGAGAAGACGGTTATGCGATGAGCTTTTCTTATTGTGGTTGGCACAGATGTATTGAAAGTAAGGAGATAGATATCTAG
Source organism: Euplexia lucipara (assembly GCA_921972225.1). Lineage (NCBI taxonomy): Eukaryota > Metazoa > Arthropoda > Insecta > Lepidoptera > Noctuidae > Euplexia > Euplexia lucipara. The sequence continues at coordinate 20,537,702 of OV179156.1, forward strand.
GAGAATTAGGATGTTCATTAAATTTTGCGTTGACCTTGTTAAGCAATTTAAGTAAACTAAAGTGTTCATGAGTTTAGGAAATATGGATATGGGCATCGACTTTTGGGGCTGACTGTACACCTTTGCATAACCCTTTTGAGATAACAGGCGTAATGTTATGTTTTTATGGTGAACAGAGGCCAGCACCTTTACTTTAATAAGAAAACATACTTACCAAACCAAGCCAATTATTTATTTTTGTGAAAAATAGTTATACATTTATAAAAAAAAACAGTTCAGTAAGGTCAGCTCCAGAGGCGAGCACACCGAGCTATCCCAATATGTCCAATTTCTTTAGTAGTTTTCTTTAGTGTTCAATTTAGAAAATTTTGCAGTTTTGGGGAAGCTGGATCTGCTGTCAATAAAGCGTATATTTTTCTATCCTCTCTCAATCAAACCAACAGTACTAACATTCTGTCGTTTGCGAGTGCCATCACAAAAAGAAAAAAAAAACACTTTTACACACATCGAGATTCAGAGCAAATATCTGTGGGCTGGACAGATTTTTTTCCGATAGGAAAATTTAAACCGACACTCGACTTCCCGAATAGGAACTTATAAAAGCAACGCGGATTTTGGTTGACTGTGTGAAATAGAGGTTTGGTGTTATTATTGTATGGAAACTACATATTTCTACAGTTCTAGCCAATATCATAATGTAGTAACAAAAATATACAAAGAGTATGCTTACATGGTTTGGTCACGTTGGGATGAATGAAAGGCGACTAACGAAATGTATTTACAAAGCAGATATAAGTGGGAACGCCGGGAGGGGACGCTCTAGAAGGACTGCACACATAGACCTTATTGGTGAGGTTATTCAGAAAGGTCAGGTGCGTAGTACCCGCAACCGGCGTGTGTGTATGACAACATGTATAAATGTAAACGAAGCAAAAGAAATATGTAGGAATCGTAGCATATGGCGCTCTGTGGTTTCTAGTTGCCTACCCCCATGGGAAAAAGGCGTGAGTTTATATATGTATGTATCATAATATGCCGTATATGTTTGTTTTATTGTTGCCTTTTCACACCTAAACCGGTTTGTATGGCATTTGGCACACGGATAGACACCTGCCTGCGTAGCATGAACACTTAATTTCTTTCTTCCGAGACACGACTTAATTCTTTCTGTCCAACTTGACATTTCTTCTACCCGAGCATGAGGCGACTCGTTGACAAGCGTTTGTACGTAGAGAAAGAAATTTACATGCTGTCTATAGCAACTGTCAAGTTGCTCTTGTCTAGGTCTCATTTGGTGTAGACTGTTTGACACTTGTTGTCAGGAAATGTTTCGAAAAGAACTGTCAAAAGTGGAGAAAATAGGTACGGACTTCATGCTCGGCATTGTTCGGCATTCTTCGGCATATAACTGCTCATCTTTCCTGACATTGTCATGCTCGAGACGGCTTAGTAGGCGACTCGGACGCTGAATCTCGTCCGATGCGGTCGAGACAGGAATTTCATTATTATTAATATTTTTGAGTGGTGTTTCGGACGCATCCTTTTTTAGAGGCAAAGTACCGTCAGACACATAATTAAATAATACTTATTTTACCTTGTCGCTATGGATAAATTATTAATTACAAATAAAATAAACAATAAAACACATTGCACATTTTGCGAAAAAAAGTGGCATCAGTGATACGCAGAGTGAGGGGAAGCAGCAATCGCGTTCTGAAGGTATTTTCAGAAAGATTGGAAGGGTCTACGATGGATAGGTTTATCAAGCAAGCTGCATGTCAGACATGGGTCTTGATGAATCCTTCTCGAGTTGGGAGCTGTTTATTTTGCTGTGTATAATTTGTGTTCTTGTGTGTGTCTAGATGTTACTACTAACATAGTTTTTAAGTTATTTTTGTACTGAATACTAACACGCTATGGGCCGTCGACGCCTGAAAATAAAGATTTATTTGTATTTTTTATTAATGAGTGATGAGATGACAAGTATCCCTACTTGTCAGCTCACTCTTGCTTTGATACGATACCGATACATCGGTATCAGTACCGTATCCTATTTTTATATAAGAGCATCGGCTCTTATAAAAAATATCTGCGATACTGATACCGTAACAGGACAGGTTATTATTTTAATAATATAAAAATAATAATAACAGGACAAACTAAACAAAATCATTTGAAACTATAGACAGGTTGAGATGAGTTAATAGTTTTAGTAATTAAAATGAACATTGATGAGATTTTTGTATCAAAAACAAAGTAGACGAGACAACACACGCGTTTATTTTACATTTTCAAAGCGCGAAATTTAAAAAGTTTCGTTAAATTGGCCATAAAAATATCGCCGATGCCGATTTAACAGCAAGCTTCGAGTATTGCCGATATATCGGCATCGGTATCGCTATAGGATACATCCCTACGGACAAGTTGGTTATTGAATCATTGTTTTATGACATAATTATGTGAAAATAAATATATGGTGGTAATGGTGGAATATTGTTAAAATCCAAGACGACATGTACTTAATTTTGACATTGATTTTAAAGTAACGACTACCTAATTAACCCTAGATAACTAAACTGTTTTCATTGTTTCATAATAACTACACCTTCGTCGAGCGGACTACGCAATGAAATACTGCAATATAATCAAAAATATTTATTTAAGGTAGGAACTTGTTACATGGCACAAAAGTAAGTTTATAGTTAACAAATTAGATATAAAAAAACTATCATTATATCAGTCTAAACAATGACTACACATATCAACATTATGCGGGCCACAAATAGCCTTTCTACATTTGGTGCAGCGGTGTTTGGTCATTCTCCGGGCCTTTGACGGACATAGGTAACAAATTTTACGCTCATTAGACGTAGAAGGAACGGGAGCTTCTACTGTAGAAGATTCACCAAGAATATCCTCAATCATGACCCTTAAATTACGTCTCAAACTCACGGTCTGTAATCGTTGCCGCAACCAGGGCTCCATGAGCTGATCTCCTAACTTCATTACAAAATCACGCCGACTCATTGGTTTTTTCTTATTCCTCACGTTGTTAGATACATAAATAGCATAAGCATTGATTGAAGATAGATTAAGCATGTTATAAAAGATACACATGGGCCATCTCATGGTTTTTCGATTAGTGCTCATATTTGAACACATTTGGTCAACAGTGTCCACTGCCCCTTTCGTGCTATTATAAAAATGAATTATTTCCGGTTTTCCGGTTGTTTCATTAATGCTAGGTTGATCATGAATGGTTGACAATAGAAAAACCACTTTGTTGGACTTGGCTTTGAATGAAACTAATGTCTTATCACCATCGTAACAAAACATCGAAGTACCGATAGGGCAAGACCTGCAATTTTTGAGGTTTTTCGGAATTTCACGCTTATTACTTCTCAATGTACCCACTAAAGTCAAGTTATACGGTGAAGCCAGTAACTCATCAGCCAGGGATACAGACGTGAACCAGTTGTCCATTGTTATGTTACGATTAGAGCCATGAAGAGTGGAAGTTATTTCTTTTATAAAAAATGTAGCCAATGGTTGCCTCTGCGGATCAGTTCCTTTTCCTAGGTATGGAATGCAATTTATGATGTATTTGCTATTAACGTCAGCAGCCATAACAAGTTTTATTCCATATTTGTTAGGTTTATTCGGGATATACATCCTAAAGGGACATCTTCCGCGAAACCCAACAAGTTGTTCGTCTACGGTTATGTATGATCCCGGTGTATACCACTTTTGAAAATTATCAATCATTTTTTGCCACAGTTCACGTATATGTGTAAACTTATCGACTAATTTTCTTTCATCTCTTGTTTGTTTGTCGTCAAAACGAAGACATTTTATAAGAAAATTGAATCTTTCAGCGCTCATACAGGCCTTGAAAATGGTTCCCGATCTCTGAGTATTGAAAAGCATACGAGTCGGCAAGTGATTGCTTTTCACAGCCGCTGAATTAAATAGTAAACCAAGTAAAGCTCTCATTTCTACAAGGTCAGTCTGTGATATGGTGTACGAATCATTTTTATACTTATTTTTCCGAATAAGTATCTCTGCGTTAGTAAACGTAACAATTTGTTGCAGCATTTCATCAGTAATAAAGAGAGAAAATAAATCTATTGGGTCTACTGATTCCCTGGCTTCTCCCTTTGGTCCCGGAATAAAATGTACTATATTTCGCCTCAAAGTGCGTGTACTAGCTGACCTAGGTTGAGTGGTCCATTTATGTTTATTTTTTCCAAAAATGAAACGAGAAGTGGGCTGAACAATACGAGGATTGATATTTTGATTAGAGTTTTCTGATCTAGGTACCGTAATATTTTCCGAAGAAGAATCATCTGAATCTATAATTTGGGTTCTTTGTCTCTTACTTGGCTGTATATTAACATCACTATCAGACTCCGAAGACTGAAGACTGCAAGAATCGGAATCGCTACTTGTACCTTCATGAACTTCTGTCTCTAAAATGTCTTCCGTTTCTGAAGCTGAGTTGTCAGATCTCTCCTCCTTTTCGCTTTCCGATTCTTTCTCTAGCCAACGGAAAATTACCTCCTCTTGTCTTCGTAAATCCATCTAGAATAGAAACACACCAAATAAATAAAGAAAACGTAAGTAAATACCATAAACAAATAAAAAAAAATCTATAATTTTGTCGGATTTCACAATTAAATCAATAAAAATAATAAATTAGAAGTAATACTTTACTCAAATGTTCATAACTAAATCAATAGAAAGCAGAATATAACTCACAAAACGAAAAAATATGAGAATATATAATGTACATACCTTGACAATAAAAGTGTCGATATAACTAAACGTTCGTCGAGCGGACGACGGGATGGTCGTAGGTCACGTCCTATTATGCGTGTGGCCGCAATCGCGTCACACGATGCACTATTTATGCAAATTAGGAAGGTAGAGGAAGGGTCAAGGTCGGGGGGCGGGGCGGTGTAAGTGATTTCGAATTTCGCCGAGTAGCGCGTAGTCGCCTCGACGAGCTATTAGTTATCTAGGGTTAAAATGATTCATATTGGACTTATTGTCAATCATTAAATCATATAATTAATTGTACTTAGCTATATAAGGATGACATTTCAATATGTGTACACCATAGGTTATGGTAGAGTTTATAGAACTAAAAAAAATATTAATAGCATACTATGTAAAACTACATTCTAAATATAATTAAATAAATTCTAATTCTAAATTCTGATCTCTCACGAGTCGGTTAGTTTTTGACTTTTGGCATTTTGCACGGACATTGAGACATAAAAACTTCTAGTTGGTAGACATAGGTACACAAATGACCTTTTATCTCCCCGCGCCGATTCAGACACATGCCATGCCACGATTATGTATTTCAAAATTAACTTTTATACCTTTTTGGAAAGCTTACAGATAGGCAAGTTGTTTAATTTATTTGTACGATTAATGTCATAGAAATTTTTGTGACGAAGCAACATTTTTGAAGCGTAAAATGAAAATATTAGTAAGATAATAATATCTCAAAACAAAATAATTAAAATAATGAGCGATATGAGATTATTCTTATTAAGTTGTTTGAAATATGTCCATAGTTTAATTAAAGTGCCAGCTACAACATCATTCTTAATGGTACCCATTCAAATATTATTTTTTTATTTGGAAAATTTTGGTTAAATATCGAAAAACCCTTAAAATTCAAATATCTCGAAAACTATTGAATTTCGGCCATAAATATGGGGGGTTCAATTTGTTGCATTTTGGCCCCCTTATCAGCCCCTCACGTCTAATTACCAGTAATCCTGTATAAGACTGATTATAGTAATTTACATTTAATATTCTTGTTGTACACGTTCCAAATGGTGTAAAAAACTGATTATTGTTGTTAACATTTATAATTATTATTGTACGCTTTTAAATTGATATATAAGACTGATTATTGTGATTTATCATGTTTACTGTTGATTGTTGTAATTGTATATTAAACTTTATCTCTTTCTAACAATTCCCTGACTTTTACTTAAGTAATAAAACTCTACCTAAGGTTTTTCATTCTGACTGTACAAAATTTGCTTAAAAAAAAGTATCGTCCGAAACACCACTCAAAAATATTTATAATAATAAAATTCCTGTCTCGGCCGGATCGGACGAGACTCAGCGTCCGAGTCGCCTACTAAGCCCTCGAGACGAAAGAAATGTCTATATAATCTGTCACTTTGCCGATTCGTCTGTAGACAAAGGCCGTTTCTTCGGTGTTCAATGTGTTCATGCTACGCATGCTGCCTGCGTAGCATGAACACATTGAACACCGAAGAAACGGCCTTTGTCTACAGACGAATCGGCAAAGTGACAGATTATATAGACAGGAACCTCAATCTGTCAAATTTCTTTCAATAAACCTGCCTGCGTACCATGAACACTTAATTTCTTTTCTTCCGAGACACGACAAAGACCGTTTCTTCGGTGATCATGCTACGCGTGCTGGTGTAGGAATCAAAGTTCCTCATCAAAGTTCCCCATAGAGAGGGAGGATCCTCCGACCAGACGGGTGTTGTGTCTGGTGGGCTACTAGCTACTACTGCCCGACGGTTGTTATCGGGAACTTGTGTACCTACGCTCATTCGCGCGGATAACTTTAATATCGCGATGTAGGATATCGGTCATTAGTTCGTATGTGGCGAGATAGATGTCGCTGACACTATTTATCGTGGTTCTCGTGGGATAATTTCCGCCCTCAACATTTATGGATTGATTTGGATTCTTTTTTAGGTTTAAATAGGTATCAAAATAACTAGAAAAAAATAAATCATCCATTTAACCAAAAAATAAAAACTTTTCTTACATAAAAAACGACGGACCTCATAAAAACACTAAAAGGTCAGCAGTAAAAGGTGCGCTCGAGTGATGGAAGTCGTAGGCAAATAATTCATTAAACAAATCTACCGAAGCCATAGAATTTTAATCAAAATGAATGGAGTATTTTTATGATCAAACAAATATACTTAACATCACGCCTGTGATCCCCAAAGGGCTAGGCAGAGGTGTACCTGGCAGTAACACACACTCTAAAAAAAAAATGGTTGCTCCTAACAGGATTGTGATTATTGCAATCAAGCATCTTGATTCCATACGAGCCTAACAAGACGTTAGATAAATCAAATAAGGTGATTTTTATTGCTCTTACTATCTGCTTCTTAACTAGAACAATTATAACCTTAGTCAACGTCAACATGAAAATGACCATTATGACGAATTCAACATAATAGATTCATCTATAATCTTGGTCAATATAAATCTGAAAATGACTACTATAACTACTTATGATTACTAAATTTGACTAAGGACTTGGTCATTGCAACAAATGCATCTTCGTAGATTCGACTAAGAACTTGGTAAGTTTAACTAAGTCATCTTCGTAGACTCAGCTAAGACCTTGGTTATTTTAATTATTTGAATTACTATTAAACTATTTTACCATAATCAATTCAACTATGATCTTGTTCAAGTTAAATCTCTTAATATTCATATCAATCAATTTGTTTATTTGAATAAGCTACTAATCTTGTTAGTTACTAATATGAAACATTATTAAGCCAGCAAAGTTACTCTTAATCGAATGTACTGAGACACTTTGTCTCATTATCTAGCGCCAATCTATTAAGTGGGTCAGCACTTCAAATGGGTATTTAGGAGCCAGTATTAAGTGTTTTTTTTATAAATACAACCCTTACCTCCGGTTTCTGAAATCCAGGTCAAATTTGAATATACCTATGAGTATCACCTCTTGTGATTCGTTAATTTTAACGATGATCAAAATGACAACCAATCATATGACTTGACATGAGATTTAACATTTCTCAAAATTTTACCGGCATTTCAGAAATCGGGGTTAAGGGTTGTATTTATAAATATCACTAAATACTGAGAGTGCTCTTATTTACGCATTTGAAGTGCTGATCCAATTAATGAACCTAGCACCTCAAGATCATACCCAGAATACTGTCTGAATTGAGAGCAATATATTAATAAAAGTATGATATCAAAACATGATCGTTTTTTCTCTATTCCCAAAATACGAATGTTTAACTACTCTCTATTTAGATATTTAAACTGTCTTGATAGGTAACTATTTTGTCTAACAACATTTTTCTAAGTGGCTGACATGTTAGGTACCAACAAAAATTTGGTCAAAATGAAACAAAAATATAATTACAAACAATAAAATATATTCATGGAATGCTTAAACAGTACAGCGCAGAGCGGTTACATATTTTTTCCATTAGGTGCTTAAAGTACATAGCGGGTGTAAGTAACAGTGTAGCCCAAGGAACTTTGACTAGTGACTTATTTTGACATATTTTCAAAGTGGAGCAAAATAATTGTTTCTCACCTAGATTTTTTGAAAACGAATCTATAACAGGACCTGTGCGAAAAATGTCATCTAGTTTACCTTTAAAAAAAATATCTTTTAGTTGTGAATGAAGTACCACACAGGGTATGTGTCGATTCCTTACTCTGCATTAAGGGCTTGATTGCTTGACGGATTTCTGCACTCGATTTCACGTGCTTTATAAAGCCTTCCCGGGCTTCAACTTTACTTGGTTTCCAGCTTTGACCTGCATCCGAACTGCGTTTCTTCTTTTGTTTAACTGCCGCAGTGTTTAATAAAAACGATGAATCTTCTTTCGATGCTGTAAAAAAATAGAAGAAGTAAGCAACAAATATTATCACAATAACAAATAAAATAAAACTTTTGTATTGTTATATTATATGAGCAGTTTCCCATCGGCAAACCACCTATACTCCATCCGAGTAGGTAGTTAACTAAAGGTAAACAATCTTGACAAGTCTTTTTACATAAACGCTTATTAATTAAATACAACTACTGTTTAAACATTTTTTTTAATTTATCATGTAATCGTTTTTGTTGTATCTAAATTAAAATAAATAAATATATAATAATATAATAATTTGAGCTGCATTTTATTTTTAAACTGTGTTATTAACTAAAAATACATGTCAAAATTGTTTATCTTTTGTTAACTACCTAATCGGATGGAGTATAAATTTATATAGATATTTCTTTCATACTTACAATTGGTAAGAGTGACCAGTTCATGGAAAAATGGTTCTGTTGTTTTTTTCTTATAAACAGTTCCTGTAGCTCGATTTTCAATAATGGAAAATTAATAAACAAATTGTCTTTGTTAAAACCATGTGCAGTATCAAATTCTATATGCATCTGGAAAATAAAAATACATATTTATTAATACAATGAACATTAACAGAAAAAGACACTTTTATTTTTAATTTTCTGTCAGTTATATCATGCCAAAACAATACTGTATCAATTTCAATGAATTATAATTGGGAATGCTTATAAACAATATTACGGCTAATTATCTTGAAATTAGACAAAACAGATCATGTAGGTATTTAGTGACTGATGCAAATATAGTTTTTTATGTATGGACTATATTTAATTCCACAGGATTACATAGTAACTCCTTACATACTCGTACCTACAGGTTATTAGAACAAAAGAAAGAGTTCCCACATCCACTTGTCTCGTAATTATCTCTCGTTATTATATGGAGCAAACTCGAAACAGTATGTGATAGGGTACCTACCTATTTCCTTACACAACATGAATATCACCCGGGGGCCTCCGAGTTTAACACATTTTCAATCAGCACCATAAAAATAAACTAGCGAGTGAGATACTTACGGGTGATACTGGTATTAGAGCCTCTAACTCCCATGTCTTGAGGAGTTCGCTAACGTTTTCCACTGTTTGCCATTTCAATCCTTAGTAATAGTATCTATGTTACACTTTTAATTTATTAGTCACTGCACTTGTAGCTAATTAGTTAATCTAATCGACAGTTATGCCAAATACTCTTTAACGACACTGATAAACACTGAAATTACTTGATACAACAAAGATTCTTAGAATAGGAGCACTGGGAGCACAGCAGAACTAAGCGGCGCGTGCGGAAGTCTCAGCTCAGCCGCGCGCGCGCGTGTGTGCGGGGCGGGGTAGCCGGTAGGAAGGAATAGGGAAGGGTGGATCTCTAGAAGTCTTGAATAAATAGATCAAACGAATGATAAATTCAACAAATATGAAAGTCGATTCAACGTTTTAGTTATAATAGAATGTAACATTACATTTTAGTTGATGTAATTATCAGATCTTAGTTAAATCAACTACGACATGTTCGTTAATTTTATAAATAAAGTTTATCGAAACTATCATTTGATTTTGATTTCTTTTACTATTTTATTCTGAATTGATTCAACAGACGTATTTGTCTATGTTGACTAAATAAAAATGAATAAGTCATACAAAAAAAGTTTAGAGTGATACAATCAACAATAATACATGTTAAAATTAATAAACATACCTATATTGTTCGTTCAATCACAAATGAAGTTGCTGTTGTAATTAATCAGCTATGGTTGAGTTGCATAATATCATAGTTGTTTTATTCAATTTAACGTCAACTAAGAGAAAACCTCTCTTAGTTGGCTTCAATTTTTTAGAGTGCACACTTCGCTAGTTATGTTTAAGTCTGATGTAATAGGGGCCGAGCCTATCGCCATCAATCGGTCACAAATCCAGACTATGGGCTGCTACTGAGAAATCCTAATTTGTTAAAGTCAATAAAACTTTTCCCGACCCGGGGATTGAACCCGGGACCTCATGCTCAGCAGTAGCGAGCTTTTGATGATATTATTGTGTAATGTATTTAATATAATATATTTAATAAATTTTACTTCAGGATTGTCGCAGGGCACGTTCTGTAGTTACTGCCTACTCTCGTGGGAGAAAGTCGTGAGTTTATGTTCGTTAATAAACACATAGGTACTTGTAGACAGCATTAAAACTAAAATGGCGACTGGACTAGAGCGTAAAGGTGAAACGAAACAAGACAACCTCAAAGGAATAGATGTTTAATGCTCACATTTAAACTTTATTATAATTTACATTATGGACGAAGTACGTTAACCACCCATTGTTTTATATAACTTGTTAGAAGAACGTAATAATGCACAGATATAGAACTGATGCATAGATTTATTTATTTTATCTGACGTCAGTGAAGGAAAAACATCATGAGAAAACCTGGACTTTTAGTTAATACTAGCAGACGTCACGCAGTTTCACTCGCGTAGTTTCCGTTCCCGTGGGAATACGGGGATTAAAAGTATGTCTATGTCCACTGGGAATAGTGTAGCTTTCCACCAGTATAATAATTTTTAAAATTGGATCATTAGTTCCGAAGATTACCCCCTACATACAAACTTACAAACATACAAACTTACAAATTTTACCTCTTTATATATTAGTATAGATATAGATATAGATATAGATTATTATTATTATTATTATATTATTATTATTATTATTATATTATGGAAGTATAGATAGATAAGTTTGAAATCGCCAATCCGCCTTGAGCAAGCGTGGTGAGCATTGGTCGTACCTTTTCTGCCAGGCCTTGCAGGCCTTTACCCTGAAGTAGGACAGTAACAGGCTGAACAAATCACGTTATAATAAGAATGAAAATATTCTCTTATGCTTCTTTAGAAGGGAGACGCGGTAGTATAGGTACCTTTTTGAACTAAAGCTGGCAATCCAACTGCAAGGATTGCTATGAATCTCTGTGATAGGCCTACAGAGCTATTGGCTCTTGTGACTAACTGGCGTTCAAAGTCAAAGTCAAGTCATTTATTTCAATTAGGCCTGAAAACAGGCACTTTTGAACGTTATACTTACAAATAAATTAAATTAATATGATTCTAGTTGCACATTCCAAAAGGTAGTTTTGTATGGAGAAGAATGTGCAAGAAACTCCATACTTACTCTTTAAAAATAGATTTTACAATATTTGTATACATAATCAGATTGTATGTGAGGACGATGTACCATGAGAAAAAAAAAAAGAACAGCTATCCTGAGATAGGTGATATAAAATAAACAACGCGGCTGGTAATTGTATGAGCGTATTGAAAGATACATGGTGCTCACATATTTACATAATATTTAATCCAAAGTTGATTATTAAAAAAAAGTAATATTCATGAAGTTAATACTTAAAATAAAAATAAAAATAAAAATAAAAATAAAAATAAAAATAAAAATAAAAATAAAAATAAAAATAAAATAAAAAATCAAATTACAATGTGTGATGTAGAGAAAAAGCAAACATTCCTGTCCAGACATTAAGTTGTCCTATGGAGCAGGACCAGCATGTTTCCAAGCATTTTTATCTTCAATATAATCTATTAATGTATAATAAGCCTGTTTGCAAAGTGTTTTTTTAACATAAGTTTTAAAGTTTCTTTGATTTAGTTTTAATATATCATTAGGTATTTTGTTGTAGCATTTAACGCAGTACCCCATAAAAGATGATTGTACTTTGGCTAGTCTGAAAGCTGGTTGAGCTATTTTATCTTTATTTCTAGTGTTAAAATTATGCCTATCACTTATTTTGCTAAAAAGATGCAGATTCTTTCTAACATACATTATAATATTTTCATAAATAAATTGACAAGGCACTGTCATAATATTAATTTTCTTAAAAAGTTCCCTAAGAGATTCGCGATTCGGTTCAGTTGCACACCAAACTTGATGACCATCGAGTTCTTATATAAAATTGTATTGCAATTAAAGAGTACCTACGGTGCGCTTTGCCACATCTCTGCGAGTGCACATAACGTCATCCTAGATACAAAGTGATGATAACCAATATAAAACTAAGTAGCTGTTTAATCTTTGCACACTTTGCCCAGTGATCATCAATATGAACTGTCAATGGAGGTCATGATCAATTTCATAGAGATTCGTAGAAACACTTGCAGTGTGCGGTTGCAGATTGCGATCTGCAGCCCTCAGACTTGTACATTTATTGTAATGTATATGAAAGACTGCGGGACGGCCTTGTGTGTTTCAGAGCTTTTTTGTAGTAACATAATGTAGTAGAAAACAGCGAACAAACATAAAACAGAAAGTTGGACCTGCAATGCAGCTGTTAAACATGAATGAATGTCGTAGACTAACACTGCACTGCATACTAATCTAGTTTGGCTTAATCTGCAGGTCTTAATAGTGACATTTATTAGTACACTGTGTGAAGGAAGCTGATGAAAAATGTAGGCGAATAACAGATAGACAAGAGTAATCGAAAAAATAATAATGAGACTTTAACACTACAAAAATTGGTATGAATATTAATTTATTTAATTGGACCCTGCACAGTGCACATAATTATGTTGCCAATCGAATAGTTTTTATTACTGCTTATCAATCTCGTGTTAGTCGTGTACAATCTAACTAAATTAGGCGTACGTCAGGATCAATATAAATAGTTCAGGAATTTAATCGCGCATTTTCCGAGCTTGTCCTGGGTTAATTTAATTACAAGTGTGAGTAGTTATAACTTTGAGACGTTTTCTTGTATTTGTAGTTTATAACAGTATTACTTGCCAAATTCTGTAGTTCTAGGTCACCAGTACCTACCCTATGAATTTTGATTCCCTTGAGAGTGTCGAAATATGCGATTTTTGCTGAATAAATTGTCCCTATAATTGTTTAACGTAACCTTAGGAAGTTGTTTTTTTCACAACTTCATAGGACCGTAAACCTGAGTATACTTGCGGTTTAAATTTCAACTGGATACCTCCACGAATTCTCAAAATAAAGGGTCTTGACAGACAGACAGACAGAGAGACTGTCCGTCTGTCTGTAATCTTATAATGGTTCCTTAGGAGGTACGGAATACTAAAAATAATTCACGTAGGTACCAAATAATATTTCCACGCACCTTGTAACTCTGCTCACCTAAAAACCTTAACAAATTAAAGTGTGAAAGTCCCGTCAACATCCTACAATGCTATTTAATGTTCGCACATAAAACAAGCGTAATTACGCACATGGTACGATGCGAGAAAATTCACCTGTATTCATTAATATTACAGACTTGAGGGAGTTCTATTAATTATTTAAATTCATACGGAATCGTGTGAACGTATTGTAAGCCTGTTTAATGAGACTTTATGGGGACGAGGAGTGTGAAAATGCTTAGGAGTTGATTAAGGGGTTGTGCAGACAGCCGCGTGTTGCGACAAAATATATCAGTAACACGATTTCTATGAAAACGCGCTTTTGGCGAAGATACGTAGCAAGGAATGTCAAGAGTTCCGTTTAGCGCAACTCCTGTAGCAACAGCATTTTTAGGGGGCATTTCGTAGTTATCCTAAAAAAAGATGTGAACTGCTTTACCGGGCGATCCTGTGATGATGATTTAACTAAAAATAATTAAGACCTACAGCCAGGGTATAAACTTACGAACTAGGCGACTTCGCTAAAGAAACCCCCTGCAGGGTACGGGCCTCGACTTCGGGCGTCGCTTATAGAGGACAGCAAGGGACGCGACGGCTGGATCTGAGTGAGTGGAAACGGCTCTGCGGAGCGAGGTTTAGCTACGTACAAAACTAGCGAGAAATAAGTGGAATGTTTGCTTTTTTCATTTGAGATTTGCTCAAAGAATCCATTTGATATCCATCAATCATATTCATTGGTCTAGAAGGCATAGCACAGGTGGGAACGGGTAAAACTAAGTTATGTTTTGTAATATGGGAGGATGCTGCCTATGAATAAAAGTTGTAGATGGCCTACAGTATGCATTCGTGACCACATAGCTCAAACTGCGCTTCTTCGTAGCTAATCTATTTGCTCCAATACACAGCTTAACATTAGTGAACATAAAATTATTTTTTATTTTTATTAATTTTGTTTTAAAGAGTTTACAGTTTATTGTAAGTAGAATCAAATAGGTACTAATCAAAACGAATCCAAACACGACATATTATCTACTATTATGTGGTCAAGAGTGTACCTACTGGTGTGCTGAATATCCTGGCTACAGCTTCAGCTCATCCTGTTGCCATCATGTGCATTGTGTGTAGAACCAAATGCTGGTTAAAACGAATCCAAACACGACATACATGCTATTATTTTATCAAAAGTGTATTGGTGTGCTAGATATCCTGGCTGCCGCATCAGACTAAGAATACCATAATCTTGCTTATTAATAATAACATACAGGGTTGTTTTAAATTTTAAATATATTTTTAAGTTAATACCCATAATCGTCTAAAATTTCAAAGGCATAAATAAGAACCATCGCAAGAAACCCTGCTTTCAAATAAAAAACCGCATCTATATCGGTTCAAGCGTTTAAGCGCTACGGTGCCACAGACAGACACACACACACCTAGCAGTCAAACTTATAACACCCCTCTTTTTGCGTCGGGGGTTAAAAACAGAGTAGTTACGCCATCGATAAGTATACCATTAAAATTTACGCAGCCATTCCAAGGAAACTTCTCACACCACAACACTTTCACAAAAAATAAAAAGAGTAAAATTCAAAAAATAAAACAGCTTTGGTACTTACAAATTCACGGCGAACGAACGTAAAACTGGGGAGTTTCAATGGCTTGCAATCACGCCGAACATTAATCCCGTGGAGGTTCAAGCATAGAATGCGGCCTGCATTATCTGCGTATTCACACCTATTGTTGGGAAATGGATATTCGCAATGCAAGTTATATTAGGAAAGATAAAATCAGAATTTAAATTATACTCCATACTCAATAAATTTAATTGCTTTCCTTAAACTATGTATTCTTAGGTGGCAACTGTGGTAAGTTTATAAATGAGATCATTATGGACCCTAGAGAGAGAAAGCCTTGCTTTACGAGATCATTTAATTTTTAATATAAATAATGCGTACATTTAAAAGAATAACCAAAATTTGAACTTTTATCACTTTGCTTGTATATGCATTGTTTAATGTAGTGTCAATGTCATATTTTATTTTATTTATATTATATTTATTATAATTCCGTTTATTTATTTGTAGGTACTATGTAATAATTGCCCTCGTTGTTATATGAACCTAGCAATTCGACTGCCTCGTTAGTTAAGTGGTCGCTAGCGCTACTGCTGAGCAAGAGGTCCCGGGTTCGATCCCCGGGTCGTGCAAAGTGTTTTCCATCAGGAATTTCAAAGATATATTGTAGTAAAAAAAAATGCGTTATAATTCTATCTCGCGAAAAAAATCAGCTTCTCCACAATTATAACCCACCTATTTTTACCCGACAGGTTTAATGTAAGCAATTATTTTGTTGGTTTTGTCCTATCAATAGAATGATAATGATTTCGACAAATAATTACAACGATTACCTTTGCAATCACGTTATTTATCTGCCAATTTATTTGTGATTAATGATGTATAGGACAATCCCCTTTCATCATTTGCCAAACAGATTTCTAACTACTACGTGTATACAGTATGAACCTTTATTTATCTAGCTGTGCCCTGCCACGCTTCGCTGTAGCACATTGTGATTGATGCGTGAAAACCATCCTTGATGCGGATTATATATCATGCTAACATTTCAGCTCGATCGGTGCAGAAATTTTTGAGTTTTTGAAACGTACACAAACCATTGTAACATTTTTATATATATAGATTTATTGCACTCATTTCATTTACAAAGTCTTTTGACATAATATAAGTTTCGTACGTGAACCCTGCTAGGGCACCGCAACGTTATAATACAATGATATTATAAGCAAAAAGGTAGATAGGTTATACGCGCTCAGCAAGTGACACGTTCAAATGTGGCCACACTTCACCTCAAACTGGCGTCGCGCCACAACGGGCGCGTGCGTGCGTTAGTGTACCGTTTGAAGATGTTGTTTAAGAACCAATACACCATTTTACTTATAATATCGTTTTTATAATATGTATCTTTATTATAATTCCATGTATAAAGTGCACATATTTGAAGAAAATATATGCTTAAATTTTTCGACTGAAATTGTATTTAAAACATACACAAATTGAATGCAAATACATCAAATTAATAATCAAAAATGTTTTTTTTAGCGGCCATATAGGTACCAATAGTGAAGGCTACAGGCGTTGGCTTGGCGATTGAAAGGTCGTGAGTTCGATCCCCACCTATTGTACTATTGATGTGAGACCACTCCAGACACAAGCTTATTTAGCTTAGTTGGAGGGGTTCACAAGACTACTAGTTATCAAATATGGGTTCCATCTATTTGGCAGAATCTTGATACTCCGAATTTTATTTCGCATCACACTTTTTTTTTTAATATTAAAAACCAGTGCTTGACTGCAATCCCACCTGATGGTAAGCAGTGATGAAATCAGTGATGGTGAAGCGCACTAGTTTATTAAGAGCCTATTCACTCTAGGCTTGAAAACACCTAAATTATAATCGGACGGGAAGACCGCAGCCGGCAAGTTGTTCCAGTCCTTCGATGTACGCGGTATAAACGATGAAGTGGACACTCGCCGCTTTTTGCAATATTCAGAATTCGTGGTGTTGGTCATCACCAACACCACGAACCACATTCTCCGAAAAAAAAACTTAAAATGTGCCAGTATTCGTAACTAAATTTCATATAAATTCTTTTTTGTCTCTATTCTGCTTAACAGGGTTCAATTGTAACTTTGTTATAAAGTGTACATTAAAAAAACCCTTTTTTAACTTCTGTCTAATGCTATTATAAATGGAGCATAGAAGCGTAAATATAATAGGGCCCCTGACAAATTGGGTCCCCGACAAATTTTGATATGGGGCCCCTATAGAACTAACTACGCCACTGAATGTAACCTATCTTAGCAGTAAAAATACGGGTGCAGTGTGGACACGTTCAAATGCCATTGTGGTTGTGCCATATTGAATGTTGAAGGGTGGTTTGCAATGAAATACTGTTGAGGTCAAGAACAGACCCATTTTATATAAAAAAATAAATAAATGAAGAAGTAGAACTTTATGAGCAATCGGTTACAAAACTGAATAACTAAATATTACAGAATATTCTGAAATTATTTCTTCCGTTTTAGTAATAAAAAGTATAAATTTTGTGTGAACTTTAGTCACTTTTGTGTCTCTCAGCAGATTCAGAAGTCCTTGTGGTATAGCCTTAGGTGTAATGTCGATGTTATAGAATCCATAAAAACCCTGAGAACAAAATAAAAATCATACAGAAAAGAAAAATACATATATACATACAGGAAAGAATATATTGTTGTACTGAGGCCATTGCGGTGCGATCCGTAGTAGTTATCGGACGCCTGCACTGTGCGCAGAAATATGTAATTATTTTGCGCTGAGCGCGGCAAGTGCCGCTGCAACCATGCGTTCGGAAGAACTCGTGGCGAACTAGGTCCTGGCGTTCCTGCAACACCAGCTGGATGACATGGACGAGGTCAGTGTGATCCAGATCTGCAAATCCAACTTCAGTGAAGACGAGATTCGCAGCGCTAAAACACTGCTGTTTGAGTCGCTGAATATGGCTGACCGAATGCCGGCCCGCAGAAGGGATGAAAAAGGAGAGAGGAGTCTACCAGACATGATTAAAGTGTTTAAGGAGACTGACCCGGACGACGTGCCGACTTTCGTGGCAAAGGATTTGCGCAAGCTGCCTCCCGTCACATTCGACCACGTCGACGTCACCAGGCTGATGCGGGCGACAACCCTGAGGTCCAGCCTGGCCGAGATGCAGTTGAAGTTGGAAGAATCGCAATCCACCATCAGTGATCTGCGTACCGAGGTAGCAGAGTAAATCATACGAGCCAGCTATTAACGTCAACACACGTCACGGTGCGTTCAATGCATCGCGGCTGAGTTTTGAGTCAGCACAATTTGACTCGTCGCTGGCCGTCGTCACTGCAAGCGATGCACAACCGCATCCTGCCCTCCCCGCGTCCCCCACCGTTGGGGCGCCGTCGAACATTAGCTCGTTAACACCGGCACGTGCTTACTCAGCAGCTGTTATTGCTGCTCCAGCAAAACTTCAGCAGCTAACAAACAAAGCGAGAGCCCAGGGGCCCTCCGAACCAGTTCGAAGCTCCAAAAGCCAAGGACAAGCCGATGACGAAGGCTTTATTCTTGTGGAGAAGAAGAAGAAGGAGAAGGCCAAGAGTAAGCCTACTCGCCGTAATCAGTGCGGTACCGCATTGACTGGTCCGAACATGTTGCTGAGTCCTGCTATTCCTTCGACGCAGCTCTACGTATCATCTACATCACTCCACGAAGGTATAAGAGGTCGTGGAGTATATAAAGATAAAGACCAACTTTATCCTCAGAGTCGAAAGTTTGGAGTCGCGCCACAAGATTAATTTTAAGTCTTTTGTGGTGCGGGTTCCGACCCACCATCTCGAGACTTTTATGAAAGAGGCATTTAGGCCGATGGGTGTCGTATAATGTCGTTTTCGCGGAAGGCTACATGACACCATGACTCATCGCAATACGCCGCCGACCAAACGTTAACTTTAATTTGAATTTTAGCTTTATTTACTATGTATTAGTTTATTATTTTATAAGATTATAGTGTTTATTCTGTGTATATGGGCCACAGATGCCTGAAATAAAGAGTTATTATTATTATTATAGAGGCCAGCACGTCAAGCTAATCCGATGTGTCAAATTTCTATCAGTTTTTCAACTTTAAGACAAACATAAATTTGATTATTTGGGGTAGTTTGATGTGCAGTCATCTGTACAACGGAAAGGTTAGGTTATTAACTCTCAGTCGGGGGTTACAAAGTATCGTCCGTTCCCGTGACCCCCGGCGCAGTTGTGAGACGAAACAGCCGGGTGGTTTTTAGCCAGTAAGAGTCTGACAGACCCCTACGCTCTCCCTGTGGCGAAGGACATCCATGAGGATTGTACATCCGCTTCAAAAAAATAAGGTTATTAACTGTCGCGACGGTTGCGGAAGTATCGTCTGTTCCCGTGACCCCCAGCGCAAGTGTGAGACGAGACACCGAGGTGGTTTGGTTAGCTAGGAATATTAATCAACTATAAATTAGTGTTAATAAGTGCTTTTTTTTTAATTTACAGCACAGTCTAAAAACCTACAGTCGTCCGACGAAGCCGTCTAGACAGGGCAATTGTGCGGGGTGTGAGGGCTGCCGAGCTGCGAACAAAACGATGTTTGTGGTTCGGGAGGTATTATTCAGGGCGAACGCGTGTAGACGTTGTCGGCATTTTTCTAGAGTTTAAAGGCGTCGGTCCTACTGTATTAATATTTATACTGTGATTTATAGTTAATCTTAACGCATCCTAAGGATTCTTCTTCTTCCTCGGTCCCTCAATGCTGAGGATCGCGACCACAACAGCGAGCTCTCCATTCGCTGCGGTTGTTGCAGCTGTGGACTGCCGTCTGGATGTCCGGCCCCACAGTTTTCCTGATGGCATCCATCCATCTTGAGGGTGCTCTGCCCTTGGCTCGTCTTCCCTCCATCTGACCCACTATGATGTGCTTCTCCAGACTATGCTTAGAAGACCGCATGATATGTCCGAAGAAGCGAAGGGCCTTTTGGTGGCAGATTGCTGAGAGCCTCGTCGTGATGTTAAGCTCCTGCAGTATGGATTCGTTGGTTCTCATAGCTGTCCATGGAATTCTGAGCAACCTTCTCCAACACCACATTTCGAAAGCAGGATATCCTAAGGATACTCCTAGTAAGTTGATTGTGTGGGTGGGTATTATAGTTATTTTATTAGGATTATGAATTTCGTTTTGTAGTTTCTTACGAAGAGACATTTAAAGTTATCGCGACACAAAAGGAGAGAAACGTCAAATCGCACTTTTTAGATTGTCCAGAATATGGGTACTAGCCTGGATTTAAACCCACTAACTCGAGGATAAGAGACGAGACTTTAAGCACTGGACTAGGACTACATAGTAAGTATAAAATAAATGATTAAACAAAGTCTTACCGGTTTGAGAGGACACTGTTTGTATGGAACATTTGAAAATGTTTGAATTAAGTTGCTTGTCCATTCTATGTCAAATATCTGACACATTTTCAGCTTTACCACTTCAATATCAATCCCAGTGTGTAGTACGATCTTGAACTAAACACATACAATTTGATTTAAATGCGAGAAAGTAGGTACACCATCGCACATTCTAAGATTTTTTTGTTCAGGTTTTTTGTGGGTTCTATTCCCAGACAGGACAAATATTTGTGTGATGAGCACGATCATTTGTTCTGTGTCTGGGTGTAATTTGTCTACAATATGTATGTATTTAGAAATATATAAGTTGTCTAGTACCCATAACACAAGCTCTGGTTAGCTTGGGACTAGATGGCTTTGTATAAAAGTTGTGAAATATTATTATTTTTATTCTGATTAAAGGCCTATTCAAACCTGAGCGATATTCCACTGTGGGTAGAGGTACATACCGCGCGGGTTTCGCTCAGTTATTTAGTATCAATTTCGCTACCGTCTGTCGCAGACGGTAGCGAATATCGCTTAGGTCTGAACACTAATATTACCGCATACCCACTGGGTTTTCTCTGCCGCAAACGGTAGCGAATACCGCTTAGGTCTGAATAGGCCTTTACATGAGAACATTTATTGCTTGAAGCTGTTAAAATACTATTAAAAAATCGTCATTCCTTATCTAACCCTGTGAGTTTTTTTAAATGGGTTGATGGATGCATTGAACTTTAATTAATTAAACTGTTAGTTCTTTTAACTTATCAGATAGATAAGTTGTTGAAGAGTTTGTTCCGCCAATTCTTCTTCTCAGCAAAAACACTAGGCGAAAAGATTTTCGGGGCACTGTCTAATGAAATTCGAATAAATGAATTTTGATTCTGAGATACGTACCGTAACATTGTTACCCCAAGCGTGCTTAGTAGTCCCCGTAAGATTGCTCTTGTAAGGCTCGCCTCGACTCACGCGCCGTGTTTTACTATAACATTCTATCATATATTTAGCATTGCAATAGTCTACAGTTGCTCCCTCCTGCTTTACATAGACCTGAAATAAAAATCTAAACTTTTACATCGTATATTTTTTTCTTGCATTTTAAATATAAGTAAGTGCAGTCAAGATACAAATTACGTCATAAAAATAGACTAAACCTACCGAGCTCTAAGCTAAAAATGCACTCAACAAGTACTCTAGTCATGTCAATGAAAGTTTATAATAAATTGCCGGAAATAATTAAAAAGGAACAAAAATATAATTCATTCATAAATATTTTTTTAATTTTTTATTAAAAAAATGCTATTGTACCATTAATAAATAATATTTAAATGATAAATTTTAAAGTACTATTAGATTCAAATTTTGTTGCTTTTGTGTATAACAAATAATTGTACCTAAATTAAACCCCTCTTTCTCTCTCCTACTTTGCTGTGCCCTTACAGGATCCACATTTATGTACCTAGCTTTAAGCCCTTTTTAACATGTTTTATACGATATGGAATGCAAAATAAATTAGTATGAATAAATACATAGTTGGGGAGCGTTTTCCTTAGCGACGTATTTTTCGACGTCTACTACGTCGTCGATAGGTTCGCGTTTGATTACTATCTCACCTGATAGTAACGATGATGTGGTCGATAATGAAGCACGCTTGCCTAGAAGTAACTTATTCACTCTTGACTTAAATATTAAATACCCCTAGGTTGTAGCTATCAGGAAATACCATCAGGTGAGATAGTGGTCAAACGCGTGCCTATCAGTAATAAAAAAAAAAAAATTACTTACAGCAAGATTTTTAATAACTATTAGTAAAAGCAGTAATAAACAGAGTAACCTCATGTTTGCCACGACACTGAATAAATAATTTTATAACAGTCAATAATTCTGAATTCTCTATTAAATAGGCTACAAACTACATTTAACGATTTCCTGTACATAAATGCATAAATTAGTAGATCAAATCTTATTTTTGTTAAATACCACGTTTACCTCATTCATGGTACAGAGGACAGCTACACCAATTTGTCAAATTTCTCTGATAGTTTTTTGACTTTATTACAAACTAACTGTACCCTGCCACGCTTCGCCGCGGCGCATTTTGATTGAATAGTTAAAAAAAACAATCCTTGATGCGGATTATATATCATGCTAAAATTTCAGCTCGATCGGTGCAGAACTTTTTGAGTTTTTGAAGCGTACACAAACCAACATAACATTTTTATATATATAATAGACTAGCAGACGCGACGCGGTTTCACCCACGTGTTTCCCGTTTCCGTGGGAATGTGGAGATAAAAAGTAGCTTATGTTACTCAAGGTGAATGTAGCTTTCTAATGGTGAAAGAATTTATTTTTGAAATCGGCGCAGTAGTTTTTGAGTTTATTCATTACAAACATACACACACACATTTTTCCTATTTATAGTATTAGTATAGATAGAATAAATTTCATGTTCAATTAGGAAAATCTGATAGTTTGAGGTTCTGGCATCTGTACCTACAACTGCTTCGTTTTTATGCAAAATAATTAGATAAATATGCATACTTAACTGCAAATAGTCCAACCATTTGGTTTTTGTGTTTACTAAATACCTGCCTCTGTTTTTTACATACAAATAACATATATATAGAATGGTACAGTCAGCAATCCATAGGTAGGTACTTACTCTTTTAAAATAGATATAGGTACATTACTATACTGCATTATGTACAAGGTGGTATGAAATAAGCAATGCAGCTGATAATTAGAATAGTGTTTTGTCAGAAACATGGTGCTCACATATTTACAGATCTTTGAACTATAGATAATTTATTTATTTATTTATTTATTTAATACTTCAAGCACACAAATGTACATAGGCGGACTTAATGCCTTAGGCATTTTCTACCAGTCAACCTTTAGGTCATGCAGAGACAAACAGTGGTAGGTGCAATTCCGTAAGAAATTTGGAGAGAAGTAAATTTAATTTATTTATACAGGGTGTAACGGAAAGGGTATATACATACAAACAGAGTGAATAGAGTATTTAATAACGAGTCTTTTCTCAAAATTTCAGCTCCCAACTAATAACTTTGAAACTTCACGATATTATATAATATCGACAGTTTATTAAATGCAAAATCATAACAAACGTGTCACCGCACTATGAGGGTCATAATCCTGTCCGGCAAGGTTCAAGTTTATCTATCTCGGGTTCTGCGCGCCTAGTACAGACGTATCGGGCTCTGCCTAACCGCCGAAGGCGCGACGGCGCGGGCGGGCTCAACTTTACAATTATGTATGTATATGTATAAAAACGTTGCCATGTCGTTTCTTATCACCAAGAGAATCCGTGCCCTTAGGATGTATATACCCTTTCCGTTACACCCTGTATATATGTAAACAATAAATATGATAAATATCATAAAATATAATAAAATATATATAATTATACTCGGCAAGCGAGGCTTAACCTTTATTCGACCCTTGCGACTAATATTATTTAGCCACAAGCACCTCACACACCAGACCAGCAAATAATCACCTAAAATTACTAAGATCTCATATCTCAAACGTGCAATATGCACCTTAATATCTAGCTAATAATCTTAGCGGCGGTATCTCTGCGTATATTATCCGGGCATGCAGATTTATACCCGGCTTATATCCGTGCACATATTGCAGCTCCGGGCCTATTCAAACTGCTTCTAAAATACGTATCGGGGGATTCGCCAGGCTTATACCTACTTGCTGCATTTCTTGGCTAGGTGTTTTAGATTCAAGATTGGTTCCCAGCGCGAAAGTACCTACCTATAGACTTCTTATTTGAAAATGGGCGTACCTTTGATTAGGATTAATCTATAGTTATAAAAATACAAACAGCGGTGGGACAAAGTTTTGGGCTATCAAATTCAAAAATATTTTTTGAAACCTACAGGCCTAGCCATGTTACAAATTCTATTTCTATTATCGTAATCGACAATAGAAAGAAAATGGCGTATATGGAATCAGCTGTTTGTCAACTGTCAAGTGTATTTCATTTTCAACCATATTACATATTCTACTCGCTATCACTAGACAGTTAACAAACAGCTGATTCCATATACGCCATTTTCTTTCTATTGTCGTCATATCGATAACGATAAAGGAAATAAAATGGCGTATATGGAATCAGCTGTTTGTCAACTGTCAAGTGTATTTCATTTTCAACCATATTACATATTTTACTCGTTATCACTAGACAGTCGACAAACAGCTGATTCCATATACGCCATTTTCTTTCTATTGTCGCCTTATCGATTACGATAAAGGAAATAAAATGGCGTATATTGAATCAGCTGTTTGTCAACTGTCAAGTGAATCATCTGCAGCCATATTACAAATTCTACTCGTTAACACTTGGCAGTTGACAAACTGCTGATTCCATATACGCTATTTTCTTTCTATTGTCGCCGTAAATTCAGAGATCTTCAGCTTATTGTATTACTTTCTTCTTTTGATGTGGTTAAAGACGTCTCTCAGGCATGCAGGTTTCGAAACTATGTTGTACTTACTGTTTTACAAGTGCAAAGCAAGTAATAGTTATACAATTAGCACATGAATCCGCCTTAGATTCGAATTCGAGACCTATGACTTTGGAGTCCATTGCACATAATAGTAGGTTATTATTGCCACAACACCGTATAATTATGCGAGCTGAATCACATAATATTCTAGATTGTGGTATCTATAGGAGTTATAAATCGCGCGGATATTAAATCAAAGTCAAATTATTTGTTTTAAGAGAGATAACAGGTGTTCTCAATACACAAAATAATGTTGATTGTACAGTAAGGTGTAGGTATCGTTGTACCCGTCAAAATTTTCGTAATTGATCGTAGATCGTAGAAATCACGATGTCTTCTTTCACCGCTTTTGACGCAAGTGGTAAATGTGCAATGCGCACGTGAATCGGAAAAGTTTTCGGCTTTGGATTCGAAGTCGAGATCTATCACTTAGCAGTCCGCCTGTGACACCACTAGTTTACCACTGCAAGTATGGTAATAAATTGAAGTATTTGAACTAAATAAAAATGTTTATCGAAATAAAGTTATTTAGGCACTGACCAACTTAAATACATCTTGACTAGTTAATTTGTGCCTATACTATTAAATGTAATACATGTTTTTTCTTGATTATAAGGGCGCCTTCAAATTGGCCAGGTGCCGCGCGGCGGCCAGCGCGGCTGCAGCGCTGCAACGTACGACTACTGTTGTACATTTAGTTTCAACCTCATCGATAAATTGTTTAAGCTGATTTTCGTTCATGTCTGAATAAAAACACGTACGCATCATCACTAGTCGATTGATGAACCGAAGCGCGGCGGCAGTCGCGCGTTTTTTATTGATATGGGTTAACAAAGCAGCGCGGCGGCAGCGCTGCAGCCGAATTTGAAGGCGCCCTAAAACTTACCGTTAAATCCTTATTATAGCATAGTTACTTATTTGTTAATATATGGAAAATATTGTGGTTATTGCATTGATTTAGTTTAATACGTATACCCTACGGATAAGTGTTATATCTAATGTAATAACGTTTGTTTTCCCAAATAAAATAAGTATTTTTTTTTATGTTCGGGGTGGTAATTCTTCATGGTGTTCCATCTCATACCTGCGCCGGGGGTCACGGGAACAAAAGATACTTCTAAAACCCCCGACTGAAGTATGGTATACCTACATACGGTAAGCCAAAAAGCATTACTCTTTGTTTAAAATTAATATGCCAACTTTGAGACCGTCTAGCACTATCAACGCATTACTATAACAATTTATCAAGTTTACACAATTAACTTAAATTATACATTAACTTGGCAAAGATTTTCTAAATTAAATAAGCCTTTCTAAATTACTAAAGTTATTACTAAGTCTTCTTTACCTACGTTATCTCACTGTAGGCTGACTTAATTACTTATATTAGATTAACAAGCTGTACCCGCGGTTCCAACCGCATACCTACTCGTATTATTCACATACGATATCTCACAGATAGCAGATTTTTTCCGACTATTTGTCATTTTTTGTAATGAACTGTATTTGTATTAGTCACTGGGGAAGTGTCGTTTAGTATCCTCGCCAAATTCTATGATAATGATTATCGTCACAAATCAATAATAAAATAAGTAAATAAGTTTTCTTTTTCATTATTTTCTAATTTTGGAAAATGTGTTGCGAAACTCGCGAGGTATGTCGGTCCAGCGACACTACCTACAGCTTACGCAACGGATTTATTCTGTTCTCTAAGGGACGTATCTACGAAATAACGCGCTTAAATTCTAGGTATTGCATCTTATTGCGCACAAAACACGTAAAGTACCAAATTTGGTATGTCAAATATTTTGTATTCGTAAAGCGATCTTATTCAACAGGAGTTGCTGCTTGCAAGTAACACAGCGCCCATACTAATATTTTTTGTTTCAAATTTTTGTGCAATAACACGACAGTGATTAGTAAAATAGCCCTTAGCTTCAAGCCATTTCACGCAATTTAGCAAAATTTGTCGAAAAACTAAATTCGATTTGATTTTTTTTCTGGGATTAATTGGAATATTTTGGTAGTTCTTTCTGCCACCTTTTTGAGTTGATCATGTCTTCTTACATAAAATATTTTTAATTAAACACATTACTGTTATTAAATAGAAGAAAAATGTTCCTAAACCCAAAACGAAATCGACAATTTTGTGTAAAGAGGTACCGGAAATGATTTTTTACAATATTATTTACCTAGATTTTACAATAAAAAATTACGACCTTTTGAAGATGAAGGAGTAATATGTCTGTGGTAATTATTATTAAGATTCAGTTAAGTTTGGTTCTGCCGCAAAATGTACCGAAAAACTGTTCATTTTGGTCAGATTTGTAAACGCGTCCTTAAAGTGTTGTATTCTGAAATACTGTCAAACTTAAATAAATTATTTAATAAATAGGTTTAAAGATTTTTTTATTCTCGTATGAACAATTATTACAGTTCACTTAAAATGAGATACAAATTAGTTTCTTATTAGTATTACATTGTTCACATCTAGTGTATTGGTGACGTTATAGGTTACAAACATCATTTTTTTAATTTAGATTTAAACATATTAATATTCAAATAATAAAATTATCTATAAATTATTGAACAGGTGTCGTATTATTGTCTGGCCAGTTGGTCTAGCCGTCAGTGGCTCTGACTGCTATGCTGGAGGTTGTGGGCTCGATACCCACCCAAGACAAATGTTTGTGTGACGAGCACGATTTGTTCTGTGTCTGGGTGTAATTTATCTACTATAGTATGTATTAGAAATATATAAGTTTGTTTATCAGTTGCCTAGTACTCATAGCACAAGCTCTGCTTTGTTTGGGACTGGGCGGAGTTGTGTGAAATTTGTGGAACAATTTATTTATTTATGTCTTCCATAAAAGCTGTTGAACCCGGAACCCTCGGGCTTCGTGAGGGTTCTGTTGATGCTCGCTCACGTTGCGAGCTGGTAGATAGACTGCTGAAACTAGCTCAATGCGAACCCCCGGGCTTAGTGAGGGTCGCAAAGAGACTATGGTTCCCTACGGCGCTAGTTTGTGGAAAAAGGAAACATAGGGTACCAATCACCTCCAATGTTTAATCTACCATGTTGATTAGTAACATTATAGAAATGCACGAATTACAGTTTTTCAACCCAGATGTCTTATAGTATTCGCGGAGAATCTTAACACCGCGATCTAATTTTTGGTCTTAAATGAACAGCGCCATCTATCGGTCCCGAAAATAACTAAAATGACAAAGGCTGTTGGAGCGCGACATTGATTGGCCGATAGATGGTTGTACAAAAGCCTCCTGTAATTTGACGAGAATGAATAACAACACGATGCACAAAGAAATCCATACTAGGTATACTTAACAATTTTTAAGCCTCTAGTATTTCATATTCACAGGTATTCCTGACAAAAGGCGTTGTATCAAAGCACACCCACCTGAAACACTCGAGTATTGCAAACACACAAATCCTTCGAAGCTTTGGCTATTGAAATGTTTGAGCTCCTGTGTACCAACCAACTTGTTCTACTTAACGTGGAAAAGCACGACGACGTCCATGTCTTGCAGTAATGCAGTTTTACCACGCGCAGTTTTACGTTAAGATACTTATGTGCTCGAAATGTATAAAAAAACATAGATAGGATCCTATGTAGCTACGTCATTTATAAATAAATATTCCACAACTTTTTCACACAACGCCATTTAGTCCCAAGTTAAGCTTGAGAGCTTGTGTTATTGGTACTAAACAGCTGATAAACATACTTATATATTTCTAAATACATACATATTATAGATAAATTACACTCAGACACAGAATATTATTATATAAATTTTAAGCACATACGTGTATGTATCTCGCAAGTCTCCATATATGACCGAAATTTGACATATGTATGTGAAATAGTTTTCAAGTTACGAGGGGGTCAAAAGTGGCTACAAATGGTTCTTTTAACATTACACACGGCTGGCTTGCTGCTCGCACTATGACCTTCTTTGTTCACTATAACGTAAACTATTCGAGAATTTTATCCTGCCTAACCTAACCGTTGATGCTCTAAAGTGTAACCTAAGGTTTACCAAAGATAGCAGTTTACAAATTAACCGTATTCGCAATACATGAATACACCCCAAGATAGGCAACGCCGATGTTGGAAATAAATCTGCGAGGCTGAAGTGGGTATGGGCGGTTTATAAACGATGTATGAGGAGATGTATGAGGACAGACGAGCCAGGATCATCACAAATGGAGTATTTTAATGAAATTTGATTGTTTACTCCATTTATCTTCAATAGCATTACACAGAAGTTTAAAAATGTTATTTTTAATGCACTCTTTGTGACGGATAATATTATGATAGACACCGAATTTATTATAATCAATTTATACAGCAGCTGTTACACTTAGTTGTAACCATTGAAACAATTTATTTCAAAATCAATATCAAAAATCAAAATCAAAAGTCTTTATTCAAACTAGGCTGAGAATCAGCAGTAATTGAACGTCAAACAAAAATACATAAAGACAGTCGCCAAAAAACGGCCCACCCTTCGCCCTTCCTAGTGTTTTTGCTGGGAAGAAGAAGTGGCGGAACAAACTCCCCAGCAACACATCTGTCTGATTCGTTTGAAGAACTATACAAAGAATCTATACAATGAAATGCTCAATAAATAGCACTAAAGTCTAGACAAAACTGAAAAATAACAGCCTCCAGGTATAAAAGGCGTAGGTACCCGCTTGCATGTGCAATGCTGGCTTATATTCTTAAGGCTGTGACTCTAAGTTTAAAATGATAATCTAGGACCATCGAAGTAAAACCAATAAGCAGTTAAATATTATAACAACAACAAAAAACCATTGGTGAGCAAGTCGACCAGTCACCACAAGCATCACCCGTTCAAGAGCATAACGAATTTGAAGAAATGATGTGCATTTCATTTAGTTATATTATTTAATTTTAGTTGAAAATTGTAGTGACAATGATAAAAACCTTAGAGAAGCAAGGATGAGGAATACATGGACACATTATTCGTTACAATCGTATTCTTCTAAATAAAAAACAATTTGAATTTAAATTGTTCTTACTTATCTTTAAAATTAAATGTTCTGCATTTCCTCTTTTTTCTAATCCTACTAATATTATAAACGCGACAGTTTGTGAGTATGGATTGATGGATGGATGTTTGTAACTCTTTCACGTAAAAACTACAGAAAGAATTTTAATAAAATTTGGTATGGAGTTAGCTGACACCCTGGATTAACACATAAGCTACTTTTTTCCCCGTGTTCCCACGGGACCGGGACCTACGCGGATGAAACCGCGGGACGTCTGCTAGTGCTATTATAAATGGAATGTAGGTATTGTGTCTACTTTGTGGACAGTAAAAGTGTTTTATTAAGCTAAAACTAAGAAGGTAACTTAACATAAATGGCTCCTGAGCCGATACAAAGAACGCCGGAGCAGCTAGTATTTAATAAGATGAAAATGTAAACAAAAAAAGGAGACAAAACAGAATTCAATAACATATCTTTTAGTCAACAACTGGTAAATGACAGGGCGGGCAGTCCTCCGTGTGTCTAACAAAAGGTTTGGCGCATTGCGGACTCGCCACCTGTCTCCGATCGGTTCAGATCACAATGGGTACTGCGGGACCTGTACACCGCACTACCAGAACCATAGCTGGTACAGGTATCGTGTGTACTAAGAACCTCATGAGTCGGGTTGCATTTGATAGTGATATTTAAACATTAAAAGTCTGATTTTATGTTTTAATAAATAAATAGTAAAATTAATTTGTTTTACTTTTTCTTAATAACATGTAGTAACAAACATTGAAAAGAGTATGCTTAGATGGTTCGGTCATATTGAAAGGATGAATGAAAAGGGAAAGGTGTTTACAAGGTGAAAAAAAAAAAAAAAAACAAAGTGGGAACGCGGGGAGGGGACGCCCTAGAAGGACATACATAGACCTTATTGGTGAGGTCTTCAAAAAGGTCAGGTGCGTAGTGCTCGCAACCGGCGTATGTGTATGACAACATGTATGAATGTAGGTAAACGAAGCAAAAGAAGTATGTAAGAATCGTAT
The DNA here is from genome assembly GCA_921972225.1 of Euplexia lucipara. Lineage (NCBI taxonomy): Eukaryota > Metazoa > Arthropoda > Insecta > Lepidoptera > Noctuidae > Euplexia > Euplexia lucipara. The sequence goes on from OV179156.1 coordinate 20,569,135, forward strand.
CGTACCATATGGCGCTCTGTAGTTTCTGCCTACCCCCGTGGGAAAAAGGCGTGAGTTTATGTATGGATAAATGTATGTATTTCTCTTAGTTCATAATTATACTCCCACGCGGCAACATTGATTATTTTTTGCAGTGAAGCCAGTTTCTTTTGACGTCGTAACTACTATAACCACATACACGGAGGAAAGTTTAAAGCAGGGGTAAATTGGCATTTTAATTAAAAACAATTTATAAATAAAAAGAAAAAAAAATATCACTTAAGTGCTCATTATAGTGTTCAGTGTGTCGTGTGTGTACTCGTGTAGTGTGAAGTCTATGTTTTCAGTCATTCAAAGTGTGTTTTTTATATGTATATGTGGAGGTTTGTAATGCAGTAATGGATCATTGTTATTAAAAAGCTACTGAAAAATAAAAATAAAATAAAGTCGCTTGAGAGCTTTTGCATTTGATGTTAGTTAACTGCATAAAATAATCAAGCGACAACGCTCGCAATGCATTACCGTACTCAATTACAATAGATAAGTAAATTTAAACAAATATAAATATAGGATCCCTTTAAGATAAAGGAACAAACAAACACAATTAATGCTAACCCGAAGACAAGCGGAATCCTTTTACAAAGTGCCTAATAACGGCTGAACATAAGGGCAGCGAGCAGCGACACTACATTTTAGCGTTGCTATTAATATGAAAAGTTTGATCAAAAGCCAAACTTTGCCAATCGCTGTCTGCCTTTTGTTTCCCGCCTAAATTAATGGCGGGTGGAAAACAAGAGGCTCTTACAATGTCGTGCACGAAGCATTGAGAGTAGGTAATGTTTTTACATAATTTTAGTGAGACTGGAGGCGGTTATGTTAGTTTAAAATTTTAGAAGCTGGTTTATATCGGCATTTAATTATAAGTAACAAAAATACTGAGAGGAGAAACCACTAAATATGTGGTGCAACATCAACACCTTTAAAAGACAGGAATAAAAGAATATTTATTGGCCAAGGAAGACGTGCGTTTTTTTAATATGTTAAACCAGTGGTTGACTGCAATCGCACCAGCACGCGTAGCATGATCACCGAAGAAACGGTCTTTGTCGTGTCTCGGAAGAAAAGAAATTAAGTGTTCATGCTACGCAGGCAGGTTTATTGAAAGAAATATGACAGATTGAGGTTCCTGTCTATATAATCTGTCACTTTGCCGATTCGTCTGTAGACAAAGGCCGTTTCTTCGGTGTTCAATGTGTTCATGCTACGCATGCTGATGGTAAGCAAAGATGCAATCAGTGATGGTGAAGCGCACTAGTTTATTATTAAGAGCCTATTCACTCTTGCCTTGAAGGCACCTAAATTATAATCGTAAAATAAGTAAACACAAAAACTAGCTAACCGTAAGGTGCTTAGTTAAATAATTTAAGGACATGGTTAAAGTAAAAAAAGGTGGTGGTTAAAGTATGGGGAGACAGTGGTGGACCTTTAATACACTTACATTTCACCAGGGGCTCGAGTCTGCTATTGCAATCGTGTCTCAATGACCGGTCATTGATCGAATATTTGACAACTTTGACAGTTTTTGTGAAAGTTGTCAATTATGCTAATGAATTTCTAATGAATAAGGAAATGTGTCATAAGTTTGACGTTATACGTCAAAAATCGATCATTGACCGGTCATTGAGACACGATTGCAATAGCAGACTCGACCCCCTGTAATGTTTTAGCCCTGTGTAATTGGTGGGCAGGCTTTTGCCATCTACCGAGCACAGATACAGAAATTGTAGATAGGAGAGAGATAGAGAGGGGGGGGGGGGGGTTCTATTGAGATAGTTATGTATGGTGTACAATTTATGTAAATAGTACACCACAAACTGCCTCATCATCTTTTCTCCTTCCCTAGCAAGTCCACCCAAATAAGGCCGCCCATTGTAACCTATGTAGCCCTTAAAGTAATAATTTGTAAATTTTTATGGTGTACAATAAAGAGTATTCTATTCTATTCTATTCTATAGGAAAACCCAAAAATATTTACCCAACTCGGGAATCAAAGCCAAGACCTCATACTCAGCAGTTGAGTGTGACTGCACTAAAATAGAACTTACACGTTTTAACATTTAACGGGCACTTGTGTTGTTTTTCCTGTCAAGCTAATCCAATAGGAAAACTTCCACTGAATCCAAATTGATCACACTAATCAAATATAATATATAAATACTCATAATTCGATTTATATCATAGTTGGGTAGTTATCACGCATTGGTGTAATGTCTTGGAAACAATGACCGTTCTTTCATTGTTGTTACATAGCGATCTTAGGGAGCGTTTAGGTTTGGTAGAGAAAATAGACTAGTAACTGGTCAAGTGATCCTTATATGTACTGATGCCATCTTGCCTTGTTGCCCGACTCTGTCAGGGTCGGGTTCAAGTCAAACTACTTGCGAGTATTTTACATAGAGCGATAACTTGTCTGATTTTCACAGCTCATTTACTGAGTAATAGCCCCTCGGGTTATACTGGTGGTCAGACTTTTCAGCTTCTTACGTAATGACTGCGAAACATCTACAAAAGTCAGCCAGAACCAACAGCTTTCTTTCTTTCTTCTTCTTGAGAAACTAGCCGAGAGATAAATGCTCTGGACCTGGGTTATATGGAATGAAGCTGGTGTAGGTACAAGATGTCATGGTAGATTAACTAACAAGTCGTCAGATTTAGCTAACCAATATTTTCGCCATTTATAAGCATAGTTTTAATATCATCATCCGCAACGGTGGTTAGTAATCTTTCACTATTCATTACTTGTATTGGATACCATCATATTCGTGCGATATCAAAACAAAACGAACGCCATAAAGTATCGTCAATTGCACAAAGATAAGTCCAACGCAACAATTCTGTAATTCAGTCGTTAGGCAAAATTCAAGTCGATGCAGCCAACTCAGAAGCCTTAGTCAGGATTACAGTAATCCCTAAGAAGAGTGTTTTTATAGTAGATACCTACTATATACGAGAATTCAAGTAACACTTTTAGTGCTAATCTTCTGTTTACTACTTTAGGCGTTAAGTTTCCATCTACCATTTAAGGGGAGATCAGAAAGGTGTTTTTTGATGGGCTACTTAACTGTCCGACAATATTCTTGTCGAGATCTTTAATATTCAAGCGCCTGGATAATTTCTATAGGGTCATATGTCAGTTTAAGTTAGTATGTACACGTTTACGGCACGTGGACTGCAGGCCTCAAATCCGAACTCAAAGTATGCACCATTGTCTTTCGAATTCATGTACGTATTGTTGGTATAATTATCACTTGCTTCAAAAACGGTGTAAGAAAACATTGTTTAGAATCCAACAAGCCCGAAAGATATTTCTTGACGACTTGTAAAGCCAAGTCAGAGGCCCATAACGGCATAAAAGCTCTGACACTACGTTAGTCAAAAGCCACACGAAAAGAAGTTCGTTTGTGACGAGATAGATGTCGCTACTTGACTATAGGCTACTAACTCGACCAATGTGAACGCAGCGCGCGCAGCACAGCGATCTAATGAGCGATAAAACTGTGTTTATCCTTATGTTTCTGTATTTTTCTTCGCAACTTTTATAGGTCGAGATAAAAACAAGATTATAGTTGTGGACTTAATAACGGTTGTTATTTGATTTGTTGAACTTGCTGGCTCTTTGTATCAGTTAAAGCACTGCGAGGTTAAACATTTTCTATCTAGGATATTTCTATCTTTTTTCTTCATCTTCTTTGTAGCCATAATAATTTGTAAAGCTTAAGCTCCTTAAACCACCTGTCATTGTAGTTGAGTTTAGCACATTTGCCTGTATTCCTGGAAGGACAAAGCAGAGGTGTGATCAATTTAAGTCCTATGTAATCAGGTGCGTCAATTAAAGTCATCCTGTATATGTATTGATCTCAATAATAGTATTGAGATCAATACCTACATACAGGGTTATTTTTCAATGACCGGCCAAATTTTCACAGGGCACCCATGAATATGAGCAACTTTCCCTATGGGACCAACTCTGAAATCACGAAAAAAAATCTGCTGTTTCATACAAAAGTTCAATACCTACTCGACTAAAATGTATGAATCAGCTGATTTTTTTTCGTGATTTCAGTGTCAGTCCTATAGTGAAAGTTGTTCATATTTATGGGTAAAACACCCAGTGAAAATTTGGCCGGTCATTGAAAAATAACCCTGCATACAGGGTGACTTTGAATAAATGCGACAATATGAAATGGGAGCTTCAGTTACAGTAACATAGTAATTTTAAACCGTTTTTTCTACAATATGAATCGTTAGAAAAAATTACGTGATTATCGTTTTTAAATGGTCCATTGACGTTGTTATCTTCATTTATGTACGAATTATCGGTATTCCAGTAAAATAAATAATGTGCAAAATAAATAACAAAAACTAAAGTAGGTATCAAAAAATCTCGTCCGACTCATGGCAGTGCTTAATAATCGTCGTCGAGTACTGATGTTATTAAACGTTGCCGTTCATAGCGGTCATTTACCTAATTTAGCCTATTTTCTAGTGAAGTATCGCGTGACTTTAATTATGTTAACGTTTTTCGTAACACTGGTAAAAGTTCATTAATTTTACATTTGATATGTTCTATATTTTCTTGACAACACATAGTATTCTAATTCTAATATCTAATATATCTCTAATTCAATTAGGTAGCTAAGAGCTACCTAATTGAATTAGAGAGAGCTCAAAGATTGATACTAAAGGTAAGTCTATTCAAACCAAGACTATTCTCTACTGCGGAACTATATGAGCTAGCTGAGATACTAACAGTAAGGCAACTGTACATCCTGGCTGTCGTGATTAGGCAACATGGGTTTCTAAAATTTAACCCAAATAACCCAATATTAGCTCGACGTCGTAATTTTCAAAGGAGATGTTTCTTTTTCGGCCACCAGATGTACGTATGTCGAAAAAAAAGGAAAAAATACCACGAATTGGGGAAAAATAGTATCTGGTGAATTAGAGTCTGATTTGTTGTGTACAAAAAATAATAGTTTTTCAATTATTGCCATGTTTTATTCAACATGGCGTCTCGTTTGCTTGCGTACTTCATTCGTTCTGAAATCATGTCTTATCAAATCCATTAAACATAGAAAATAATTAAAAAATGTGTGTATTCTTGTACGGTTAAAAAAAAATTACTATTATTCTCTTGTACATATTTTGGGTAAATATAATTAAGTGTGATGATTTCATCGTTTCAAAAATCTTTAGTCTCCATTTTTGAACTGTGTTTCTGAACGAATTAAAAAAACAGCTTGACTTGAAACTCATTTATGTCACTTGTCAAGTTGTCAGTGACAATTTCGTTCGACTCGATTTGATTTTGGCTTTCGTGGTTTTCAGTGTTATTTTGCATTTTCTCAATTTTATACTACTACAACTTCGGTTTTGTGATATCTGCTAATTCTTGGATTGACTTTGGCTTTGTTTAGCGGTACTCGAACTCAGAAATCTGCGATTGGGATTCGTCTGCCCATTGGAAATCATCTGTTTTTACTTACATTGAAGGTAAATAATTATTGAAAAATATTTGTAAATCAGTTGGATTAAGTTGGAAACACAAGGTTTACCTCATTGTTTTTTGCAGATCCTTTGGCTTGTTGGAAAATGGCTTGTGTGAAGTGCAATAAAGGGATACTCAGTGATGAAGTCATTATATTGCAGCAGATTTAGGTCCAGAGCTTTTGTTTAATTTTTTAACAAGACATGGCTCAAGAGGTAAGAATATAATTTTTAAACAAACAGTTTCAAACATGTGTGACTCAACATGTAATAGGTATCACTGGGTTTCATGTTGGAACTTATATTAAATGTAAAAACAAATGTTAAATACAAACACATGAATGCAATAAAGAGTTTGAGTTTTATCCTTTCAACTGTCAAATGACTATAAACAGTTCTTAATATATGTTAACTAGGTATTATGAACTTGTTTTCAGAGTATATATAAGTATGTTTTCAGATTGCTCCTGATGCTGCATTATGCAAGGCATGTTGTAACTCAATTAATAATCTTCTTGAGAGTACTCATAGTAGTACTAAAGTAACGCTGGATAATGGAATAGGACCCTTCAGTGAAACATATGAATCAAATGTATGTGTCAGTGTCATAATTTATGTGGTGATATCTAATTTAATTGCCCCAAGACAGGTACCTATTATTTGCAAACAGTTCACTTTGCTTTTTTTTGGCTTTTACAACAATTTATAGTATCACTAACATCATGATAATAATTTCAGATACCAGATGGTGCCATTGTTTGCCATTGATGTGAGGTGAGTGCCTGCAGGCTGGTAGATGTATCTACCAGATCTCTTTCTCTCTCAGAGAAGATCACACAGTATTCCACATGGTCCTGAGAGAGATGAAATGACAGCCCGGATAACTCCACAACAGGTCTGTTACCTACTGTATATATGCGTTATGTATGATTTTTATATATGTTAAGATTACACTTACAATTCTCCTGCAATAGACTGATTCATGCGATAAGAAAGTAATGATTGTCAATTGTATGGGAAAAATACTTAGTAAAACTATGAAAATGTTTTATTAAGCTTGGTAAAAATCCTAACAAATGTATTCTTTTTAGATACCCTCTGGAGGCAGAGTATGTTATTCATGCTGGGTATCTGCTAGAAGAAATGTACAACGTGCAGCCAATCTTCACCTTAATAGTAGGAATGTTTGTGTTGTATGTTCATCATCAACATTGAGACGTCGCACACATTTGTTCCTGAATGCTCCAGAAAGAGATGTCATTTCTAGAAGAATATAACCTAGACAGGTGTGTAAAATAGTTAACTGTAAATCTATGTAGTATGTGGTTTTATCTTGACTTGTAAGAATCCCTTATCAATAAAATACTATGACTACTATGTATTGATCTGTGAATGTGTGAGTTTATTCTGTATTGTTTTTACAGGTCAGTTATCGTTCATTGGTGTGCAATGTTTGTTGGACTTGGGCTAGAAGTGCTGTTTGTTTAGAATATGAACCACCTATCGTTGAAGCTGACTCTAATCCAAACTAACCTCCACAGGTTTTGCCCATTACATATAATTAAACTCATACAAAACAGTTGGTATATCTAGTTCGAGTTGTTTTGTACCAGGTTGTACAAACCTAGAACGACACATAGTGCCTGTGTACTTGATGATGTATCAGTAAGAGAAGAAGAATAAAGTTTAAAATCCTGATTTGTTCTTTTATTTCTTTTTTTTGGAGAGTCCCTACACTCCTTCTGTAGTTCACCAAAGGTTTAAATTCCTCAGAAAGCATGTTAAGCCTAATGGCTTATTTTTTGATCTCCATCGTCATTTGAAGATATTTGACAGTTGTTATGGATAGATAAAAGTCAGTAGGTTAATCTGATACCAATATTTACAATTGGTAGGTACCATGTTACCCAGTTACCGCGCTCTTTATATTCTGCGGCATCCAGCTAAACTGGAAGCCGACCCAAAAAGCAATGACCCTTTCTCCAATGGTTTTGGGGTCGGCCGGTACCTTGTTCTCCAATTATGTACCTACTTACATTTTTAATTTCAATCTTACTAGTACCATACCAATCTATTCAATTATTACAGCATCATTATAGCATATTCTATATAACATTAGACAAATGAGACCGGTTAGCTGAAGGAAATGTATTGAAATAAACGCATCCAGCAGGGATTGAACACAGTAGGTTTTAACTTTTATATGATAAGCCAATACTCCCTAAAGATCTCTTGATCTTGCTTTAGTGAACCACTTTTTTCTAATATTTTTTATGAAAGATCACAGTAATTATGATCTTAGACTATTAATGATTTATTTGTTCGATGAACAAAAACTAAACAATTATTTAGGTTAAGTAAACGTCATCTCTACAACCTGTCATGGCTGTCATGGATGGCTGTCAATAACCCTTAGGACAAACGTCAAACTTTTTCAATTTTAATTTTGTACATAAAAACCATATGATATTATGTAAAAAAATTAACTTTATTCTATTCAGGGGTAAGTTTCGCAGCTTCGCTGACGACGTACATGTTATGGCCGGAGGCCCATACAAAAATGAAACATGTCCTTTGCCCCACAGAACCAGCCAGAACAGCTTTCAGCGACAAATTTTTCTTTTCACAAGGCCCATATCTATATAACCTGATCAATAAAGAACTCTCAGTTTACGCTAATACGAAACAGGATTGCAAGAGAAAGGTCATAAAATGGCTTCTGACACTTAAGTACGAGGATACAGAGAAACTTCTTCGCAGATAGAGAGACATCTAACACACACGCATACTCACACACATTTCCACGCCCTCACACACACGCACACACACACACACACACACACACACACACACACGCGCCACACATACACATACTCACACATGCAACATTTCCTATTCATAACTACACACATCTTTACTCGCCCAACAACAAACCACTCATTTAGCTTATTCCCAATCACTCAACTCTTAATTCATTAATTAGTTAGATTTTAGCACGTATTCCTGTCCGGGTTAGGAGGCCAGGAGACCCATGACACAAGTTCTTTACTTAGTATGGGCTCCTGTCTCCCTTCCATGTATTAGCATTTTACATTTTAAGAATCGAATGTATCTGGTTGGGAGAAATAAATGAATTTTATTATTATTATATTGTATACTAGCTTCTGCCCGCGACTTCGTACGCGGATCCTGTTGCTTATGCCAGCGACAACGGGGTCGTCAAAATCGAAGATCTGAAACGTCTGATGTCGAATTCTAAAAGCCCGGGGACGGAAAATCTATGGATGCGCGAGACGATTCAAGACGTTCCAGATTTTTTATTTTTGTTGGTCAACAGGAAATGCCATCAGACTTAACAACTTTTGCTAAGACGCCATTTCTATTATGTATATGTTATATTGTATCTGGACTTTGGAGTTCCCCTACAGGTGCTCCAGATCTTGAAATTTAGTCTCACAGCAGAAAACACCATTTTTATATCTCTTTTAATTTAGTTCCATTTTCCAAAATAAATTATAGCCAATATGTTGCGTGACGTTCACGATCAGCGGTCAGTCGCGCATCTCCTTCCCCCACTTATCTCTAGAGTCGATGCGTATATACGCTGAAAACTCAAGCGTCATGCTTTTTCCGTGAACGCCTCCAACTCGCGAGACAGTGCATGATGTTCACGATCAGCGGTCAGTCGTGCACATAATATTCTTCACTGGTGTCTAGCGACCTGGATGTAGATGCGTAAATACGATGAGAATGCAGGCGTGCTTGCGATCCCAAGAAGTTTCCACGGAGCGAGTTGCAGCCTCATGATCTCGAACAGCATCAAGTCTCTCCTAACGCTCTTCGGTAGATTGTTGGGATCTTATGATATTCAATTATTTAGCACCTTTGGAACATTGGGAAAGATTTGACTTCTTTCTCTAACTAACTATAACCATGCCTGTTATAGTTTTATTGTAATGATACCTGATCAATTAAAATCTAAGTGGCTGCTCCCCTGCGTTACCGGGTAGGCTACCGTGTAACAAAGATAAATGGAAAAGGAAATTAAACACTCAAATAACATAAGCCCGAATGCATATTTATACTATAAAAAAAATGGGAATTTTAGCCAGTAGAGTCTAATTTTCAACGATATACCATCATCATCGAAAATCAGTCCTGAACTGTTCCCGCCTTCACCGCGTGGAGGTACTTATGTTATTTTATAATTATGCAATGAAATTAGTGAAAGCTTTAATTTTTATATCAAATGTATCTGATTTTCGATTTTTATAAGTCAACAGGAAATGCCTATCAGACCGAACAACTTTTGCTAAGACGTCATTCCTATGTGAGTTATAGTGTAGCTGGGCTCTTGGAGTTCCACACAGGTGTTCCAGATCTTCGGTTTTTATACGTCAACAGCGAGTGCTCATAAGGCTGAACAACTCTTGCTAAGACGTCATTCCAATATATGTTATAGTGTAGCTGGGCTCTTGAAGTTCCACATCAGGTGTACCGGATCTTCAAATTTATTCTCTCAGCAGAAAATGCTCATCACGTGGAACAATTTTTGCTATGGTACCATTTTTGTATCTCCTATAGTTTAGCTGGTCTGTTGCGGTTCTGCATCAGGTGTTCCGGATCTGCTAATTCTTGGATTGACTTTGGCTTTGTTTAGCGGTACTCGAACTCAGAAATCTGCGATTGGGATTCGTCTGCCCATTGGAAATCATCTGTTTTTACTTACATTGAAGGTAAATAATTATTGAAAAATATTTGTAAATCAGTTGGATTAAGTTGGAAACACAAGGTTTACCTCATTGTTTTTTGCAGATCCTTTGGCTTGTTGGAAAATGGCTTGTGTGAAGTGCAATAAAGGGATACTCAGTGATGAAGTCATTATATTGCAGCAGATTTAGGTCCAGAGCTTTTGTTTAATTTTTTAACAAGACATGGCTCAAGAGGTAAGAATATAATTTTTAAACAAACAGTTTCAAACATGTGTGACTCAACATGTAATAGGTATCACTGGGTTTCATGTTGGAACTTATATTAAATGTAAAAACAAATGTTAAATACAAACACATGAATGCAATAAAGAGTTTGAGTTTTATCCTTTCAACTGTCAAATGACTATAAACAGTTCTTAATATATGTTAACTAGGTATTATGAACTTGTTTTCAGAGTATATATAAGTATGTTTTCAGATTGCTCCTGATGCTGCATTATGCAAGGCATGTTGTAACTCAATTAATAATCTTCTTGAGAGTACTCATAGTAGTACTAAAGTAACGCTGGATAATGGAATAGGACCCTTCAGTGAAACATATGAATCAAATGTATGTGTCAGTGTCATAATTTATGTGGTGATATCTAATTTAATTGCCCCAAGACAGGTACCTATTATTTGCAAACAGTTCACTTTGCTTTTTTTTGGCTTTTACAACAATTTATAGTATCACTAACATCATGATAATAATTTCAGATACCAGATGGTGCCATTGTTTGCCATTGATGTGAGGTGAGTGCCTGCAGGCTGGTAGATGTATCTACCAGATCTCTTTCTCTCTCAGAGAAGATCACACAGTATTCCACATGGTCCTGAGAGAGATGAAATGACAGCCCGGATAACTCCACAACAGGTCTGTTACCTACTGTATATATGCGTTATGTATGATTTTTATATATGTTAAGATTACACTTACAATTCTCCTGCAATAGACTGATTCATGCGATAAGAAAGTAATGATTGTCAATTGTATGGGAAAAATACTTAGTAAAACTATGAAAATGTTTTATTAAGCTTGGTAAAAATCCTAACAAATGTATTCTTTTTAGATACCCTCTGGAGGCAGAGTATGTTATTCATGCTGGGTATCTGCTAGAAGAAATGTACAACGTGCAGCCAATCTTCACCTTAATAGTAGGAATGTTTGTGTTGTATGTTCATCATCAACATTGAGACGTCGCACACATTTGTTCCTGAATGCTCCAGAAAGAGATGTCATTTCTAGAAGAATATAACCTAGACAGGTGTGTAAAATAGTTAACTGTAAATCTATGTAGTATGTGGTTTTATCTTGACTTGTAAGAATCCCTTATCAATAAAATACTATGACTACTATGTATTGATCTGTGAATGTGTGAGTTTATTCTGTATTGTTTTTACAGGTCAGTTATCGTTCATTGGTGTGCAATGTTTGTTGGACTTGGGCTAGAAGTGCTGTTTGTTTAGAATATGAACCACCTATCGTTGAAGCTGACTCTAATCCAAACTAACCTCCACAGGTTTTGCCCATTACATATAATTAAACTCATACAAAACAGTTGGTATATCTAGTTCGAGTTGTTTTGTACCAGGTTGTACAAACCTAGAACGACACATAGTGCCTGTGTACTTGATGATGTATCAGTAAGAGAAGAAGAATAAAGTTTAAAATCCTGATTTGTTCTTTTATTTCTTTTTTTTGGAGAGTCCCTACACTCCTTCTGTAGTTCACCAAAGGTTTAAATTCCTCAGAAAGCATGTTAAGCCTAATGGCTTATTTTTTGATCTCCATCGTCATTTGAAGATATTTGACAGTTGTTATGGATAGATAAAAGTCAGTAGGTTAATCTGATACCAATATTTACAATTGGTAGGTACCATGTTACCCAGTTACCGCGCTCTTTATATTCTGCGGCATCCAGCTAAACTGGAAGCCGACCCAAAAAGCAATGACCCTTTCTCCAATGGTTTTGGGGTCGGCCGGTACCTTGTTCTCCAATTATGTACCTACTTACATTTTTAATTTCAATCTTACTAGTACCATACCAATCTATTCAATTATTACAGCATCATTATAGCATATTCTATATAACATTAGACAAATGAGACCGGTTAGCTGAAGGAAATGTATTGAAATAAACGCATCCAGCAGGGATTGAACACAGTAGGTTTTAACTTTTATATGATAAGCCAATACTCCCTAAAGATCTCTTGATCTTGCTTTAGTGAACCACTTTTTTCTAATATTTTTTATGAAAGATCACAGTAATTATGATCTTAGACTATTAATGATTTATTTGTTCGATGAACAAAAACTAAACAATTATTTAGGTTAAGTAAACGTCATCTCTACAACCTGTCATGGCTGTCATGGATGGCTGTCAATAACCCTTAGGACAAACGTCAAACTTTTTCAATTTTAATTTTGTACATAAAAACCATATGATATTATGTAAAAAAATTAACTTTATTCTATTCAGGGGTAAGTTTCGCAGCTTCGCTGACGACGTACATGTTATGGCCGGAGGCCCATACAAAAATGAAACATGTCCTTTGCCCCACAGAACCAGCCAGAACAGCTTTCAGCGACAAATTTTTCTTTTCACAAGGCCCATATCTATATAACCTGATCAATAAAGAACTCTCAGTTTACGCTAATACGAAACAGGATTGCAAGAGAAAGGTCATAAAATGGCTTCTGACACTTAAGTACGAGGATACAGAGAAACTTCTTCGCAGATAGAGAGACATCTAACACACACGCATACTCACACACATTTCCACGCCCTCACACACACGCACACACACACACACACACACACACACACACACACGCGCCACACATACACATACTCACACATGCAACATTTCCTATTCATAACTACACACATCTTTACTCGCCCAACAACAAACCACTCATTTAGCTTATTCCCAATCACTCAACTCTTAATTCATTAATTAGTTAGATTTTAGCACGTATTCCTGTCCGGGTTAGGAGGCCAGGAGACCCATGACACAAGTTCTTTACTTAGTATGGGCTCCTGTCTCCCTTCCATGTATTAGCATTTTACATTTTAAGAATCGAATGTATCTGGTTGGGAGAAATAAATGAATTTTATTATTATTATATTGTATACTAGCTTCTGCCCGCGACTTCGTACGCGGATCCTGTTGCTTATGCCAGCGACAACGGGGTCGTCAAAATCGAAGATCTGAAACGTCTGATGTCGAATTCTAAAAGCCCGGGGACGGAAAATCTATGGATGCGCGAGACGATTCAAGACGTTCCAGATTTTTTATTTTTGTTGGTCAACAGGAAATGCCATCAGACTTAACAACTTTTGCTAAGACGCCATTTCTATTATGTATATGTTATATTGTATCTGGACTTTGGAGTTCCCCTACAGGTGCTCCAGATCTTGAAATTTAGTCTCACAGCAGAAAACACCATTTTTATATCTCTTTTAATTTAGTTCCATTTTCCAAAATAAATTATAGCCAATATGTTGCGTGACGTTCACGATCAGCGGTCAGTCGCGCATCTCCTTCCCCCACTTATCTCTAGAGTCGATGCGTATATACGCTGAAAACTCAAGCGTCATGCTTTTTCCGTGAACGCCTCCAACTCGCGAGACAGTGCATGATGTTCACGATCAGCGGTCAGTCGTGCACATAATATTCTTCACTGGTGTCTAGCGACCTGGATGTAGATGCGTAAATACGATGAGAATGCAGGCGTGCTTGCGATCCCAAGAAGTTTCCACGGAGCGAGTTGCAGCCTCATGATCTCGAACAGCATCAAGTCTCTCCTAACGCTCTTCGGTAGATTGTTGGGATCTTATGATATTCAATTATTTAGCACCTTTGGAACATTGGGAAAGATTTGACTTCTTTCTCTAACTAACTATAACCATGCCTGTTATAGTTTTATTGTAATGATACCTGATCAATTAAAATCTAAGTGGCTGCTCCCCTGCGTTACCGGGTAGGCTACCGTGTAACAAAGATAAATGGAAAAGGAAATTAAACACTCAAATAACATAAGCCCGAATGCATATTTATACTATAAAAAAAATGGGAATTTTAGCCAGTAGAGTCTAATTTTCAACGATATACCATCATCATCGAAAATCAGTCCTGAACTGTTCCCGCCTTCACCGCGTGGAGGTACTTATGTTATTTTATAATTATGCAATGAAATTAGTGAAAGCTTTAATTTTTATATCAAATGTTTCTGATTTTCGATTTTTATAAGTCAACAGGAAATGCCTATCAGACCGAACAACTTTTGCTAAGACGTCATTCCTATGTGAGTTATAGTGTAGCTGGGCTCTTGGAGTTCCACACAGGTGTTCCAGATCTTCGGTTTTTATACGTCAACAGCGAGTGCTCATAAGGCTGAACAACTCTTGCTAAGACGTCATTCCAATATATGTTATAGTGTAGCTGGGCTCTTGAAGTTCCACATCAGGTGTACCGGATCTTCAAATTTATTCTCTCAGCAGAAAATGCTCATCACGTGGAACAATTTTTGCTATGGTACCATTTTTGTATCTCCTATAGTTTAGCTGGTCTGTTGCGGTTCTGCATCAGGTGTTCCGGATCTTCAAATTTATTCTCTCAGCAGAAAATGCTCATCACGTGGAACAATTTTTGCTATGGTACCATTTTTGTATCTCCTATAGTTTAGCTGGTCTGTTGCGGTTCTGCATCAGATGTTCCGGATCTTCAAATTTTTTCTCTCAGCAGAAAATGCTCATCACGTGGAACAATTTTTGCTATGGTACCATTTTTGTATCTCCTATAGTTTAGCTGGTCTGTAGCGGTTCTGCATCAGGTGTTCCGGATCTTCAAATTTATTCTCTCAGCAGAAAATGCTCATCACGTGGAACAATTTTTGCTATGGTACCATTTTTGTATCTCCTATAGTTTAGCTGGTCTGTTGCGGTTCTGCATCAGGTGTTCAAGTTTCCAAGATAAATTATAGCCTATATGTAGCCCAGACTTGATATCTATACAACAAAAAAAAGATCATTCAAATCCGTCCAGTAGTTCCGAAGAGTAGCGTGTGCAAACAAACAGACAAACAGACAAACAGACAAACAGACAAACAGACAAACAGACAGACTTTTTTTTTTGGATTCGTGCTCTATTACTGTTTCTAATCCCCCCTCAATTATTATTTTTTAAATATATTCAATGTACAGACACAGTTTTTTTACAGTCTTATTATATGTATAGATTCAAATTTGTCGCATCTATTCAATTTCACCCTGTATACATACATAAACTCACGCCGTTTCTGCTTACCCCTATGGGAAAAAGCAGTGAAACTATGTATGTATGTATTTTACTGACCTGTTAGTTAGTGCTAGTGGTTAATAGTCCTGGCTGATTTGCTCCAGAAGGTCGTAGGTTTCCACCCAAGGTTGTGTGATGCGCCCATCTATTTTGTTCTGTGTCTGGGTTTAATTTATACTAAGTACTAATATTATAAACGCGAAACTTTGTGAAGATGGTTGAATGGATGGATGTTTGTTACTCTTTCACGTAAAAACTACTGAATGGATTATAAATGATAGCCCGCAGGTTTGCACGGTGTACTGCAGACGTAAAGGTGACGCTTTTTAGAGCTTTCTGTACTTCCTTCTACACATGCAGTCTGTGGGAAAGGTATTCGCAAGCGTCGTACGGGGCCCTTCGTGTCCAATTCAATAACGCGTTTAGGAAACTGATGGGGTTGCCCTGGCGTTGCAGTGCGTCTGGAATGTTTGCGGCGGCCCGTGTGGATTGTTTTTACACTATAATGCGCAAGCGTGCAGCTGCGATGGTGGCGCGAGTCATGGTCAGCCCCAACAGGGTTCTGAAAATGATTGCTGACAGAGTGGACTGTCCGTATGTGGTTCACTGCTGCCAGTTACATGTGTCACCGTATCGTGTTTTCTACTAACACTCAGTACCTCTACCATGAGTTTACTGTGCCAAAACTCGCTAGCGTCTGGGTAAATCATTTGTATGAAATATTGTACAGCGCCCCTAGCGGTCACAGATAGAATTAAAATTCGTACCATGAGCACTATAGATTTCGATAGGTTAAAAACCTAACGTAATCTATTCGATAGTCACTAACGTTTTACAGCTGTCACCATACAAAACGGTACCATGAGTCACTAATTTCACTGACGCTATCGAATAATACGCTTACGATAGTAGTTACGTAGCTCACTAGCATTTTAACGTGTGAAACATATGTTTACATTAAAATCATTTACGTTTTTGAGTCTAAAACAAGTAATAACAGTCAAAATAATGTCTGCAAGAGCTTATTTAGCATGGAATATGTTAGTGGCCGCTGAATTTGAAGACCAACTACGTGAACAACGTAATTACTTACGTGAATTACAAGCCAAAATGAGAATTCTTGTTGGACACCAATTAGAAAATATAAGTGAAATAAAGTTTATTAAGTTTATAGGCTCTCTAAAGAATCATTTGACTCATAAATTTTTATCCCGGTAGTAAGATCCCATGGGACAATCATCAAACTTCACTAAACGTATCAATCCATACAATACATTGAATAGAAAGTTGAAACATACATTTCCATGAACTCCACCAACAATTGAAACTGTGTGACACTGGTCCTCATTGTATTAAATAATATTTTAAACTTTTAAACAACACCGCGCAGCTCTGTGACACAAGTACACAAAACACAACGTAAACAAACGGTCGGTTTATTTGTGATATTGACTGTCGTTACATTTTTAGCATAGCGATAACAGACATTTTGAGCTTTTAAAAGCCGTTCTCTCTTCTTATTAATGGGAAAGAAAGAAACAAAACATAAGTAATGAAGCATAGACGAAAGTATTCTAAAGAGTAGAGTGAAGTTAGCTAGACGACACGATCTATCGAGCTTACCTTAGCGCCTGCGTAAGACTCCGTAAATCTCATGGTGCAAGCATTATCGTAATCTATTTGATCCACGTTAGCACGCTAGCGACTTCAACGCTAGCGAGTAATTTTTCGTTGACAACTGAGTTGAGTTGTTGTTGAGTTTTATGCTCGAAATAAAGCTGTATTATTATTATTATTTTATAAAACTTTGTACTCATCACAAGAAAGTTCCGGTTTCAAGCAACACATAAAGGACAAAGTCTACATCGACGAACCATTGCCCGAAATACTAACGTCGGAGATTGGTTTTTCTATCGAGACTCAGAAGAAGGACAAAGCACCTGGAGAAGACAAAGTAACGAATGAAATATTGAAGTCTCTTTCGGAACCTCTGCAATACCCACTGCAACAACTATTTAACAATATTTTACAAAAAAGGACAACGCCAAAACAATGGTCCGAGTCTTCAATAACCCTTCTTCATAAAAAAGGGGACAGAGGGGACCTGAGTAATTACAGACCAATTAGCCTTATGTCCAACATATATAAAATATTTTCGAAAATAATTTTAAATAGACTCACAAGAACCCTAGAGGAAAGTCAGCCGCGTGAACAGGCGGGATTTCGCAAACACTACTCGACAACCGATCACATCCAAGTGGTCACGCAAATAATAGAGAAAATCAAGGAATATAACAAGACTCTATACTTATGTTTCATTGACTATACCAAGGCATTCGATTCCCTGGAATATAGCTCAATATGGCAATCCCTAGTAGAACAAGGAGTAGACATCAAATATGTGGAGCTACTTTATAGCATTTACTCTAGAAATTCCGCAAAAATAAAATTGGAAGTGGAAGGACCAGCATTTACTATAAGAAAAGGCGTAAGGCAGGGTGACCCGCTCTCACCTAAAATATTTTCGTCGGTTCTAGAGGCCATATTTCGAAAACTAGACTGGGAAGAAAAAGGCGTAAAAATTGACGGCGAATATTTAAGTCACCTACGTTTCGCAGACGACATCGTTGTGTTCACGGAAGATCCCGAACAACTAGGGGATATGTTGCAAGAGCTTGCGAAGGAAAGCGGGAAAGCTGGTTTGACCATGAATGCTGGCAAAACCAAAATTTTAACAAACGGTTCGGAAACACAAATAATTGTGGATGGTCAAGGCATAGAATATGTTAACGAATACATATATTTAGGACAATCTATTTCATTCCTAGACCAAACCGAAAAGGAGATCAATAGGAGAATAGCGTTATCATGGAAGAAGTACTGGAGTTTTAAAGAAATAATGAAGAACACCCACATAAATATGAAGTTAAAATGCAAGTTGTATGAAATAGCGATCCTTCCATGCCTTACGTATGGATGCCAAACATGGTCACTGCGGAAATCAGAGGAGCACAAACTCGGTGTCATGCAAAGGAAAATGGAGAGAAGCATGTTGGGCATAAGATTGTCTGACAGGATAAGTAATGAAGAAATAAGGGAAAAAACTAGAATAACGGATATAGTAGAAAGAATAAGAAGTCTGAAGTGGAATTGGGCAGGACATATTTGTAGAATGGGAAATGAGAGATGGACAAAGAAAGTCGTGGAATGGGTACCTAGAGAAGGAAAAAGAAATCAAGGAAGACCGCGAAAACGCTGGGAAGATATATTTAGGGATAGATGTGGATCTGACTGGACGAGACAAGCTAGAGATAGGGAAAAATGGAGAAAACTGGGGGAGGCCTACGCCGCAGAGGCGACTTCCATAAAGGAACAAAAATAATGGAATATATAAATGTAATTTAATTAATGCTATGAAGAATGACATGATATGGAAATTTTATTTGGATAAGTATGAAATGTTATTGAATGGATTTAATCAAATTTATCTAATAATAGGAATAAAAAAATTTTTTAGAACTAATGTAGGTAATATTAATGTTAATAAAGAAACAGTACTAAGGAATGTTACGGAATTAAGGCAATATTGTTAATGCAAAGTTGAAATGTTATGTTGATAATGTATAAATGTTGATAATGTATGGTGATAATGGAATGTTGATAATGTAAATTTGCTAGTTTTATGTTAGTAACGTAATGTTTTTAAATGTTAATGTGTGTTAAAAATATAATATATATAATAAATTGTTAATTTTGACAATGTATTTGTAAAGTACCTAGTGTCGATGATTTTAAGCCAGATATGTATTGTTTTGTGAGAATGTAATGTCGATAATGTAATAATGTTAATAGTATTTGTTGCATTCACGTAGAAACAAGTCTATAATAATATGTTCTTCGAATCAAGTTTATAAAATGTTCTTTTATTTATGGTAGAAATAAAGGCTTTTTTATTTTATTTTTATTTTATTTTATTTATTATTATTATTTTAATAAAATTTGGTATGGTGATAGCTGACACTCTGGATTAACACATAGGCTACTTTTTATCCCTGTATTCCCACGGGAACGGGACTTACGCGGGTGACACCGCGGGACGTCAGCTAGCCTATAATTTGTATTTAATAAGATATTTTTAATTAAGTATGTTTATCAGTAGTCTAAGTACTCATGGCACGAGCTCTGCTTAGTTCGAGACTGTATGGCGTTCTGTGAAAGTTGTAGAATATTATTATAACTTTTACATTACGTTTGTTTCAAATTCATTATTTGTGTAAATTCTAAACACAGTACGAGTACATATCTATGCTAATTTAGTCTCACATAAATATCTAAGCGAACAATTGAGTGCAGAGAACGGTAATCCTGCTCGAAGCCGAGTATGTATACCCCAGTCAGGTAGGTTCAATTTGCACCAATATGCACCTGTAACCGCGCATAGAGTAGCCAACTGAGACAGAAACTTGTAACGTCATAATTTAAACTTATCATCATACAATGTTCTCAAGGCTTGTGGCTGAATTGTGTCCAGCCTCACGGGTCGATTAAAGAAATTTAAGACGCTGCGCAAAAGTGGACACTTTTGTGTCTTGTGTCGGATAAAAGCTACTATTGAATAAGTAAGTATGAACTCAGTCAATCCTTGCACAGACACAAACACTTAATGATCCTGACTGATGATAAATACTAATGCTAGGCATTGAAAGTTTGCTTCATTTAAGTTTTTACGTGGTGGTTTTTTACTGAATCAAACAATTGCTGTAGGCTAGTTTCTGATATTGTCAGACTCCTGACTTCCTTGCCACACGATTTTACTATATCTCACTAAGAAATTAGGTTTTTTTCTAAACATTTTTCTTTCTTTCCTTTCAATAATAATGTTCAACAAACCTGAATACAACTGCGAAACATACAAACATAAAATAAAAAGACTTTGGGAATAGCATAAGATCGTTCAATTTTGTACATGGCATACAAAACGACGTGTCGTCTTGAGGAATTCTATGAAGAAACAGAAAATATTCTAGATCCTAGAATACCGGCCCATAAATCTACGCACGTAGACTTTTCCAATCAGATTTCTGGCTTCTTTTTAGGGTCCCGTAGCTCATAAGGAAAAAAACGGTTCCCTATACGATGGATAGGGTCCGTTTGTGTGTTTAGAGATTTTCTTCTCCGGTTAGTAGTAGTGGTATCAGGCTGAAATTAATATTTTATTAAATACTCAAGTTCACTAGTGAAAAAAATTTACTACGTAGTCATCGCAATAAGAATAAGATGGCTTTGGTGGTTTTGTCCTATTCATGATGGGCCACCGACTTCCAAATTTAGAGTTATTTTACACCGTTTAGTGTAAAGTTTGTGAGTATGGATAGATGGATGGATAGATGGATGTTTGTTACTCTTTCACGTAAAAACTACTGAATGGATTTTAATAAAATTTGGTATGGAGTTAGCTCTGACACGCTGGATTAACGCAAAGGCTTTTTATCCCTGTAATCCCACGGGAACAGGAACTAAGCGGGTGAAACCGCGTGACGTCTGTGTGTATAATTAAATATTATCATCTTGTCTCAGCTGCAGCCTCTGTTTAATATAAACACGTGCCTACTCTGTGCATACGTGCTTGAGACTATCCGGAATAAGCATACGATTTTCTGCAGCACCTCTCCTAATAAAAATATGGCTGGGATTCAATCGGCTCGTGCCGTGGGCGTGGAACAAATTATAATCAGCCAAAATATTGATACGGAAGTCATTTTAAGGGTAATCTATGCTTTGTTTGTGTAATGGGATAATATTGATATTTTTGTGGTATAAATAAGATGTTGCTGGGACTGGGAAGGATAATGAAATACTGATTTGTTATGCTGTCACAAGAAAATGATGGGGTTTTTCCTTAGACAATAGAAAGAGGTTACAGTTCACTTTTTATGTTTATCTTTGTGTATGGGTTTGTGTAAGTAATGACAATGTACTTAGTAGAAGACACTGCATAAGCTTACACTACCAAGCAGTAGATTAATAATAATATTACCAGTATGTTGTACTAACCCACTGCAGAAAAAAGGTCTTATCATACTTTTGACTGTGTATTGGGCTAGTAGTTAGTGGTCCTGACTGCTACACCGGAGGTCGTAGGTTCGATTTCCACCGAAGACAACTGTTTGTGTGATGAGCACTATCATTAGTTCTGTGTCTGTGTTATTTATCTATAACTAGCAGACGTCCCGCGGTTCCACCCGTGTAGGTCCCGTTTCCGTGGTAATAGAGGGATAAAAAGCCTATGAGTTAATCCAGGGTGTCAGCTAACTCCATACCAAATTTTATTAAAATCCATTCAGTAGTTTTTACGTGAAAGAGTAACAAACATCAATCCATCTATTTATACTTACAAACTTTCGCGTTTAAAATATTAGTAGGATATACCTATGATTATGTTTATCAGCTGTCTAGTAGGTACCCATTGCACAAGCTCTCCTTAGTTTGAGATTAGATGGCGTAGTAATTTGTATGAAAGTTTTGGCATATTTATTTATTTATGTTTATACAGAGAAGGCTTGAGCATTGATCATCTCGCTTATTCTATGATTGGCGATTTCTAACTTATATCAACTAGGTATATATAAAAACATCTGTACTCCGTTCGGGAATCGAACCCGGTTATTTTGAAAAAAAAAACCTACACTATTTCTATTTAGATGTCGATTGGGTAGGTCTTAAGCAGTAAATGTTTGTATGAAACATGATGTCTAAAATGAATAAAATGTATTGTTTCCACAGACTTTAATTTATTTTAGTAGGTGTTCAAAATAACCGGGATCGATTTCCGAACGGAGTACAATTGTTTTTTAAAATGTATGAATGCAGTTTTTTCTTGTTATTAAAATCGATGACATGGTTCCTCAGAACAGATCTTCGTATGTCTTATAGTTTCAGACTTTCCCATACTGACCGATTTGAATGAGACACCCTGTATATCTTAGTCGCCAATGTGTTTATATGCGAGAAAAAACGAATTTTCCCCTTACCAAAAACCTTCATTTTCCCCTACACATACCAACTATCCTGTATTCTACGTAACACCTACACATACCTGCCTACATAGAAGCCAAGTTACCGAATCGCACCAACCCGATCCAAATAGATTGAACTGGAAAATATCCAATGCAAATATACTCTGGTGTTCTTCGTAAATGGGTATGGATGCGGTATTGCTGACGTGAATGTATGTAGCCATTTCGGGATTTGAGATATTTTATTTATTTATTTATTACTAGTAGCTAAGGTTAAGGTCGTTCCACCTTAAAATCTATTTATGTTGTGTTGTTAAACTAAGGTGTTTATAAGACTTGACAAATGTCAAATTGTCACTGGCGTTATTAATAGATAAAAGATAGCCAAATTTCGTCTCGGATTTGATCTGTCTCCATGGCAAATTTCAACAAACAAATGGACAAACAGATTTACTTTAACATTTATAATATTAACAGTACCTAATAGTGCGAGAGCCGGCTGCAGAAATACCTACCTCATAAGATACCCCAATAAGCTGTATTTAGATCGTTAACCAACACTAAAACACGTAAAAAAATCAGGTCTGCCAGAGCCAATCCTGCCGGGTCATAGAAATAATTGATATTTTTTGACGTAATTTTTTAGTAAAAATTACCTCATAAGATACCCGAATGAAAGTGCTGGCAGCAGTTAACCATTGATTAGTTATGTAAAAAAAAGTTGGTCTGCCATTGCGCAGCCTGCCGAAAGTACTTGGCAGACCTCTTTAAAATGCCCTTCTGACACACTAAACCTACCTCATCGAGTACCCGGATGGGACCAACGCTAAATAATAACCAATATGCCCCTGATAATGGATCAAAAGGTCTGCCAGGTCTAAGCTTGCCGAAACTTAGTGTTTAAAGCGTTTGAAGTTGATATGGAGCATAATTTCACCTGTAGTCAAAATAACATTATTTTGTTTCTAAATTTATACAAATTTATGAATATTAAATATTTTTTATCAAAACATTGAATAAAACAACAATTGTAGAGATAATAGATGTATATTCAAAATTTAGCACAATCACTACGAGTTCAATAACATGCTTACAATTTATATACAACTATCAAAACTTAGTTTAAGTTGGCATTACAGTTACCTGAATTCTGTATTTATATGTGGGTTTAGGGAACTAAGTAGACTTTTGAGTGTAGAACCTGTTATTGCGTAAATCATCGAAGGAACAGCTAACGCCTAACCAAACTGACCACCCCCAGGATCTCTCAAAATCCAAGTTTAAACAATAATGGTTAGGTTGACTAGCCATTTACTGTCAATACCTGAGTAGGTACGATAACTATCTTAATTCAAAAATTACAAGCCATTAAATAACTAGCTACAATGATGGTGAAATGACAGCAAGAACTATTATTAAAAATATAAAGATGCAAAAAAAATGAAAATCAGTCAGATTGAACTGTACTAATGTAAATCAGTAAAAGTTTGTACAAAAATAAAATTATAACTTAACGTAGAATCTCAAATTAATAAAAATCCCTTCATCACTTGAACTGTCATATGACTTATCAATATCGTCGTCCTCTGAATCATTAATTATAATAGACTCTACACTGAGTGGTGTTGGCTCACCTTCATACCATAGAGGTTCTAGGCGATTGTTATTCAATATATCCCACCCGTATTTTTTGGTATTTAATTTTATCCATTTATTTGAACATGCGTTTTGCCACATAGCGTTTACGAAAACCGTTCGCAATATTTTTTGTTTTATAACCTTTTTACATGGCGGCATTCTACATGAACTATAATTCCTATTTTTTTCAACAAGGGACCTTTTAATTTTTTGCTTGCGTATGTTTTATTAAAGATAACGTATCTGGCAGCATTAGTATTTGTAAAGTTTTTATTTCCATACATTTCGCAACTAAAATTATGAATCAAATCAACTACTTCTGTATCATTCTCGTATACAATATTCTCGTCTTATTTATTGAAAGCTTCCTGGTAGATGGGATTCTGTTTTAACACCTGGAAAGGTTTAGATTTACCTTTATTGTGAAAAACAGCTGAAGTATCTGTCAAAAATTAAATGAATTTCATCAGCTTCTATGGTGCAAATTTATTGTAATATCATTTCGGAAAGTTTTTTAAATGTGCTGGGAATTGAGGATGGTCTCAAAACGGTTGCGATCATGAAGAATCAGATACTCGAATACTTTTTCATGCATATAGAAAAAGACGCAACAAAAGTATCCATTTTAGCATCTGACACAGATATTTTAGTCGGTGTTTTAGCACACGCCTACCCACTGAAACCAAATATTTGGTTACTTTCGGGCGGATTATCAAGAGCCAAAGATCCAAATGCTATTAAATTGTACCCATTTATCAAAAACACTAGGTGAAACGTTGTGTCGTTCTTTACCAGCATTTCATGCATACACTGGTTGTGATTATACCGCTGTTTTTCACAATAAAGGTAAATCGAAACCTTTCCAGGTGTTAAAACAGAATCCCATCTACCAGGAAGTTTTCAATTAATAAGACGAGAATTTTGTAAACGAGAATGATACAGAAGTAGAAATGTATGGAAATAAAAACTTTACAAAAACTAACGCTGCCAGATACGTTATCTATATCTATATAATATAATAAATATAATAAGACAGTAAAAAAACTGTGTCTGTACATTGACTATATTTAAATAATAATAATTGAGGGGGGTTTAGAAACAGTAATAGAGCACGAATAAAAAAAAAAGTCTGTCTGTATGTCTGTTTGTCTGTTTGTTTGTACACGCTCATCTTCGGAACTACTGGACGGATTTAAATGCACCACAACAGACCAGGTAAACTATAGGAGATACAAAAATGGTACCATAGCAAAAATTGTTCCACGTGATGAGCATTTTCTGCTGACAGAATAAATTTGAAGATCCAGAGCACCTGTTGTGGAACTCCAAGAGCCCAGCTACACCATAACTCACATAGGAATGACGTCTTAGCAAAAGTTGTTCGGTCTGATAGGCATTTCCTGTTGACTTATAAAAATCGAAGATCAGAAACATTTGATACAGAAATTAAAGCTATCACTAATTTCATTGCATAATTATAAAATAACATAAGTACCTCCACGCGGTGAAGGCGGGAACAGTTCAGGACAGATTTCCGATGACGATCGTATATCGTTGAAAATTAGACTCTACTGGCTAAAACTCCCATTTTTTTTTAACGTATAAATATGCCTTTCGGGCTTATGTTATTTGAGTGTTTAATTTCCTTTTCCATTTATCTTCGTTACATGGTAGCCTACCTGGTAACGCAGGGGAGCAGCCACTTAGATTTTAATTGATCAGGTATCATCACAATAAAACTATAACCATGCCTAGAAAGAGGTCAAATCTTTCCCAATGTTCCAAAGGTGCTAAATGATTAAAGACCATAATATCCCAACAACCTACCGAAGAACGTTAGGAGAGACTTGATGATGTTCGAGAACATGAGGCTGCAACTCGCTCCGTGGAAACTTCTTGGGATCGCGAAGCACGCCTGCATTCTCAGCGTATTTACGCATCTAAATTCAGGTCTCTAGACACCAGTGAAGAATATGTGCGCGACTGACCGCTGATCGTGAACATCATGCAGTTTCTCGCGAGTTGGAGACGTTCACGGAAAAAGCATGACGCTTGAGTTTTCAGCGTATATACGCATTGACTCTAGAGATAAGTGGGGGAAGGAAATGCGCGACTGACCGCTGATCGTGAACGTCACGCAACACGCACAATATAGGCTATAATTTATTTTGGAAAATGGAACACCTAAACTAAAAGAGATATAAAAATGGTGCCATTGCAAAAACTATTCCACGTGAAGAGTGTTTTCTGCTGTGAGACTAAATTTGAAGATCTGGAGCACCTGTAGGGGAACTCCAAAGCCCAGAGACAATATAACATATACATAATAGAAATGGCGTCTTAGCAAAATTTGTTAAGTCTGATGGCATTTCCTGTTGACCAACAAAAATAAAAAATCTGGAACGTCTTGAATCGTCTCGCGCATCCCATTGATTTCCCGTCCCCGGGCTTTTAGAATTCGACACAAGACGTTTCAGATCTTCGATTTTGACGACCCCGTTGTTGCTGGCATAAGCAACAGGATTCGCGGACAGAAGCTAGTCTTTAATAAAACAACGCAAGCAAAAAATTAAAAGGTCCCTTGTTGAAAAAAATAGGAATTATAGTTCATGTAGAATGCCGCCATGTAAAAAGGTTATAAAACAAAAAATATTGCGAACGGTTTTCGTAAACGCTATGTGGCAAAACGCATGTTCAAATAAATGGATAAAATTAAATACCAAAAAATACGGGTGGGATTTGAATAACAATCGCCTAGAACCTCTATGGTATGAAGGTGAGCCAACACCACTCAGTGTAGAGTCTATTATAATTAATGATTCAGAGGACGACGATATTGATAAGTCATATGACAGTTCAAGTGATGAAGGGATTTTTATTAATTTGAGATTCTACGTTAAGTTATAATTTTATTTTTGTACAAACTTTTACTGATTTACATTAGTACAGTTCAATCTGACTGATTTTCATTTTTTTTGCATCTTTATATTTTTAATAATAATTCTTGCTGTATTCTGTATTTAAATGTGGGTTTAGGGAACTAAGTAGACTTTTGAGTGTAGAGCCTGTTATTGCGTAAATCATCGACGGAACAGCTAACGCCTAACCTTGAAAACTTCCTGGTAGATGGGATTCTGTTTTAACACCTGGAAAGGTTTCGATTTACCTTTATTGTGAAAAACAGCGGTGTAATCACAACCAGTGTATGCATGAAATGCTGGTAAAGAACGACACAACGTTTCACCTAGTGTTTTTGATAAATGGGTACAATTTAATAGCATTTGGATCTTTGGCTCTTGATGATCCGCCCGAAAGTAACCAAATATTTGGTTTCAGTGGGTAGGCGTGTGCTAAAACACCGACTAAAATATCTGTGTCAGATGCTAAAATGGATACTTTAGTTGCGTCTTTTTCTATATGCATGAAAAAGTATTCGAGTATCTGATTCTTCATGATCGCAACCGTTTTGAGACCATCCTCAATTCCCAGCACATTTAAAAAACTTTCCGAAATGATATTACAATAAATTTGCACCATAGAAGCTGATGAAATTCATTTAATTTTTGACAGATACTTCAGCTGTTTTTCACAATAAAGGTAAATCTAAACCTTTCCAGGTGTTAAAACAGAATCCCATCTACCAGGAAGCTTTCAATAAATAAGACGAGAATATTGTATACGAGAATGATACAGAAGTAGTTGATTTGATTCATAATTTTAGTTGCGAAATGTATGGAAATAAAAACTTTACAAATACTAATGCTGCCAGATACGTTATCTTTAATAAAACATACGCAAGCAAAAAATTAAAAGGTCCCTTGTTGAAAAAAATAGGAATTATAGTTCATGTAGAATGCCGCCATGTAAAAAGGTTATAAAACAAAAAATATTGCGAACGGTTTTCGTAAACGCTATGTGGCAAAACGCATGTTCAAATAAATGGATAAAATTAAATACCAAAAAATACGGGTGGGATATATTGAATAACAATCGCCTAGAACCTCTATGGTATGAAGGTGAGCCAACACCACTCAGTGTAGAGTCTATTATAATTAATGATTCAGAGGACGACGATATTGATAAGTCATATGACAGTTCAAGTGATGAAGGGATTTTTATTAATTTGAGATTCTACGTTAAGTTATAATTTTATTTTTGTACAAACTTTTACTGATTTACATTAGTACAGTTCAATCTGACTGATTTTCATTTTTTTGCATCTTTATATTTTTAATAATAGTTCTTGCTGTCATTTCACCATCATTGTAGCTAGTTATTTAATGGCTTGTAATTTTTGAATTAAGATAGTTATCGTACCAACTCAGGTATTGACAGTAAATGGCTAGTCATCCTAACCATTATTGTTTAAACTTGGATTTTGAGAGATCCTGGGGGTGGTCAGTTTGGTTAGGCGTTAGCTGTTCCTTCGATGATTTACGCAATAACAGGTTCTACACTCAAAAGTCTACTTAGTTCCCTAAACCCACATATAAATACAGAATTCAGGTAACTGTAATGCCAACTTAAACTAAGTTTTGATAGTTGTATATAAATTGTAAGCATGTTATTGAACTCGTAGTGATTGTGCTAAATTTTGAATATACATCTATTATCTCTACACTTGTTGTTTTATTCAATGTTTTGATAAAAAATATTTAATATTCATAAATTTGTATAAATTTAGAAACAAAATAATGTTATTTTGACTACAGGTGAAATTATGCTCCATATCAACTTCAAACGCTTTAAACACTAAGTTTCGGCAAGCTTAGACCTGGCAGACCTTTTGATCCATTATCAGGGGCATATTGGTTATTATTTAGCGTTGGTCCCATCCGGGTACTCGATGAGGTAGGTTTAGTGTGTCAGAAGGGCATTTTAAAGAGGTCTTCCAAGTACTTTCGGCAGGCTGCGCAATGGCAGACCAACTTTTTTTTACATAACTAATCAATGGTTAACTGCTGCCAGCACTTTCATTCGGGTATCTTATGAGGTAATTTTTACTAAAAAATTACGTCAAAAAATATCAATTATTTCTATGACCCGGCAGGATTGGCTCTGGCAGACCTGATTTTTTTTACGTGTTTCAGTGTCGGTTAACGATCTAAATACAGCTTATTGGGGTATCTTATGAGGTAGGTATTTCTGCAGCCGGCTCTCGCACTATAAGTAGTATGGATATAGATACATGGAATAATTACAGATAACACAAACCGAACCAACAAAAAAATACTGCCGGTCGATTTATTAAAAGACACTCTGTGAGAACCTAATTGAAGTAAACAATCAATGCCTGGCAATTGTATGGAATGCAGCTTAATTCGCATTCACTTTACCGTCGTTTTTACGGGGTGATTTTTACAAAATAACACTCCGCTGAATGTAAAACTAAAATTATAACTGTTTTATACCGGCTGTTTTTTAGTTTTTAATGACCGTGCTTATCACATTATTGGAACAGCCTAAAGGTCATAGCACACTATACCGGTACGGCACCGGACAGCTCCAAACCAGCAATTGACTTGTCATTCAATTTAGAGCCTTATATCGTGTGTAGTATAATATATATCATAATGTCAAAGCGAAAACGCCAACGGCGAGCAGTCAGCGCGCTTGCCACTACCATACAACTCGACTCGCAGCCCGCGTGCCGAGCGAGCGGACCATGTGCTTACACCGCGTCGACCGTACGCTTACAGCACGCCGACTCCGAGTCGCCAGCAAAAATTCATTGCGCCGTCGTAAACCGAGACATTATGAAAACGTGCACGTCATAGGCATGTTCAATTATAAATGCTATATAACAATTGTATTCGCGGTGACAGTTAGGTTGCACCTCGCGGCCAGCGCGCGGGCTGCGAGCTTGCACCCCGGAGGCGGCGAGCTTGCACTTCGCGGGCGGCGTGCAGACTGTAAACTGGCACCTTACCGACGATGCGTAGTTGGCGCACTGGCAGCTAGCCGTAGCCTAAATTCGAGGCGACGCCGCCGTGCGGCTGCTGTGCAGTTGCGGTGCCGTTATAATGTGCCATGACCGAATGTGTGTGATGTGCCTCTGTGAATTCTATAGACTAGCGCCCTTTAGGTTTATAAAGGAACAAGGAGGGGAAACAGCAGTCGTGGCGTCTGACTGTGCTTCGATGTCCTTACCATTCTGCATATACATGGGTAGACTGGTCTAGTGATCCTGATTGCTAAGCTGGAGGTTATGACCCAAGACAAATGTGAGTGTTGATCAAGATCTTGTTCTGTGCCTGGGCGTAATTTATCTATAATATGTATGGATTTAGAAATATATAACTAAATATGTTTATCAGTTGCCATAGCAGTAACACAAGCTCTACTGAAAGTTGTGGATTTTTTTTATAATTGTAATAAAGCGATGCCCAAGCTAGTGATCTCAAAAGTCTATTATACGAAGAACACGGTTCTTAGTAAGACTCTGTACCTACTTGAAATTATTCTCAGAGGACGAGGCACTATAACCGCTCTCCTCTGAAGACTAAAACTTAATAATTTATTATAGTACCGTCTTCCACCTTCCACGTTTCGTAGCTCCGAAGTAATTGCGAGCTAGCGCCCTGGACGTAGAGAAAGGGGTGAAATTTGAGTCACGCGCGAACTAAACGTAGGTAGTCCTCATAAATATTGTAATCAGACCAACGCAGTATACCTTTCCTACTGAATTTTATTTAAATTCATCCACTTACGTATTCTTCTGTTTTTATACAACCTATGCTAAGTATTCCTTCTTATGGATAATCGTAAATCGAGCGGTGCTCTTTTAAAAGATTTCTACTACCTATTCCATAATTCAACGTGATAAGATTTAAAGGAGTTTACTTAGAATCTAAGCATACTGTTCCTTTTTCTCTGGCCACTGATAATAATAAAAATACCCACTTTTAACTGTCCCACTGCTAGGCAAATGCCTTTTTATACGCAACAAGCTCCTCAGCAACACATCTGTCTGATATGATGAAAAAACTTGAATTCATAATATTAATAGGATTATTAATCAACATTAAAATAAATAAAAAATAAATAAAAATAAAATTCATTTAATTCAGACTATGTATGTCCATATTATGTTAGTATCTACTTACAAAACTATGTTAGTCAGAATCAAATCAAAATTAAAACAGCAATCAAAATACATAATTAAAATAATCAAAATTCAAAATTAAAATACCAGTCAAAATTCAAAATTAAATTAACAATCAACATTTAAACTCAGAAATAAAATTACAATCAAAATTAATTCCGATAAATATGCAGCTTTACAAACCTATCCCACACCTGGCTTTTAAAACCGACCCTGGGCTTTAATTAAAAATATCAATGCAATAAAAGTAAGCAACACTTTCATTGCTACATCTCGCAGTACTTCTAACATGCCGTTAGAATATTATTATCCAGGTTTAACTCGAACATACACTTACATAATGATAAACTATTTGTGTAGGTACCTACTATGAAATACTTACCTATATCTTATTTCATTAGTAACGGCGTTTGTGGTAGTTTTAATAGTTTATATCAAGTGCTAAGTAAAGGTGTGACTACATAGTAGGTACCAAAATTTTACATGTTTTTTAATTGCGAACTAAGTGTACCTACAGAAACATTTAAGATATTTTTTATTTTTATTTTTTTTAATATTATAAACCAGTGCTTGACTGCAATCTCACCTGATGGTAAGAATCAGAATCAGAAGCAGTAGCAGTGATGCAATCAGTGATGGTGAAGCGCACTAGTTTATTAAGAGCCTATTCACTCTAGCCTTGAAGACACCTAAAATATAATCGGACGGGAAGACCGCAACAGGCAAGTTGTTCCAGTCCTTCGATGTACGCGGTATAAACGACGAAGCGAAACGCTTTGTCCGAATCGTGGAAGTGCCAACGATGTAAGGATGGACACTCGCCGTACGGTTGTCCGTTGGTAGAAAGGTGATGGCGGAATCAAGTCATGTAATTCCCGTGCACACTCTCCAAAATGTATCCTATAGAAAACCGAAAGGCTAGCTATCCTACGCCTATGCTCAAGGCTTTGCAGATTGGTTTTAACCAAATCTGGGTCACCAATAAGCCTCTTCGCACGCCTCTCCACTGAGTCCAAAGCTACTAGATGACATCTGGCAGCACCAGCCCATATAAATTGACACACAAACGACTTATTCACTAAATCATTGTAATTATATTAAATTTTAATATGTTCTATTTCTACAGTTTTGTGGTGAGTTCGTCACTTATAGGTGCGCACGGCACTTTTATAATAATGAATAATAAAAATTTTAATGGAAATATATCAGCTAAATTAAAATGATAAAAATTTAAAATGTCAAGTAAGTAGATAGTTAAATTAAAATAAAATATGTTAACAATATGGGTAGGTCTTATTACCTACTTAGTTGCCGTCCAGGGCATTGCAATTTAAACATAAAAAATAAACATAACTGTTGAACAGTTTGTACATGTTTGTTTGTTTTGTTACCTAGAAAAGAAAAGAAATAATATTTATTGGTAACAGATTAAAACGCGCACAGTAAAAGTATGATAAGTAATGCATATAAAAACATCCCACCCACCACACCCAAGGTATACCTGTCCACACTTAATAAAATTATATTTAAATTTATATTATTATCATATTGATCTTTGGTGCCTCTCTTCGTTTAAATGTGGGCTATTTTCATCTTTTTCTCTGATATAAGAGTGGAATTCCCTGCCGGTGTCGGTGTTTCCTGATAGCTACAACCTAGGGGTCTTCAAGTCAAGAGTGAACAGGTTGCTTCTAGGCAAGCGTGCTTCATCGTCGACCACATCATCGCTTACCATCAGGTGAGATAGTGGTCAAACGCGTGCCTATCAGTAATAAAAAAAAAAAAAAAATATGCGAAAAGAAAAGCACGGACATTTACAAGGGCTGATAAGTCAATTTTAGCTTTCATCTGACAGGACCTTCCAGCGTTATAATTTCGTAGACCTTTTCCTTATAAAATAGAATACTTAATCTTTATTGTACAGACGCCAGCACATCCAGGTACCCAAAAGTGTGAAATTTTGCCAATTGAATATGAACCTAAATCTGTTAAAAAAGATTAAAAAAATAAAGTTAAAAAAAATCTAAGAAATTGACACATTGATGTGCTAAGCTGGCCTCAATACATAAAAACTTACAAATAACAAGTTTATGGGCTTCATAGGGTGTTACAATGGGCGGCCTTATCGCTAAAAGCGATCTCAAGACCACCTTTACATAGGTATTTACCTTGCATTTTAATATTTAAGTACATTTTTTTCTGATTATTTTTACTCCACAATAAAAGAAAAAAAAATAGGTACCTACTTTTTCTTCAGATGATTTTGGTTTTGTTACAAGTGATGATGCCTTCTGTCTACGGCCTTACTCAAGGTCTCTTGGAACAGTATCCTCAACATTGTTCGAGAGTTCCACAGACACGTTTATTGTATTTCAAACGTAGGTATTTCGCGTAGTTTTCGAGATTCTATTAAGTAGATAAATACAAGAACAAGAGCTGTGACATGGCGGTGCGACGTGTTGCTTTGTTTTATTATAAAGTATTTAATTAAACATTATCTGTGGAGTCGCTTTGCGTAGTACTGGGATTTGAAAAAGCGTGAAGGAGGTTGCATGCTAGAGAGAATTTTGTGGTATAGATACTGGCTGGAAGAATTTAGGTTTCGCCTGGATTCTAACAATCGAACAATTTTAAATATGGAACGATTAAATAATTATGACGTAGATTCAATAAAATTGTGCCGCGCAAATGTAAAGACGTTCTACTGTGTAGAAACTCTCCTGTAGCATGGGTATAACATAAATTCACATACACAGACATAAGACCAGGAACGTACCTATGTATGTATAAGCGAGACAAATATTTGTGCCTATTGATATTACATAGCTGGCACAGAACAAGATGTGAGCTTAGGTACCTATATTGGTTTTGATGGCCAGTAACTGTTCCACAAAGATTTAAATCGAACTATAGACGGGATTATCACGAATAAAATTTTCATCCGATACTGTGTCCTAATAATGGACACAAGTCGATGAATCTAGTTTAGTACGCTTCGCTGCCGCTCCAATATATTGCTATATTATGCTAGATGGCGATACTGAGACTTGGGATCACGGTGTTTTTCTAAGACATTTCTTCGCATGTCGCCTTTTAGTATCCTAAATATCTTTGCTGTACCAAAACGCTCTGTACCGCATCTATAATAATATTCCGGGGCCTATCAGAGTAATTGCAGAAATGAAAAAAAATAAAAAGAGTCTTCATGATCTGTTAGTAGACAAGTGTTACTACTCTATAAAATACTACTTATTTGACAACTCACTGCTGCAATATAGTTCTCCTCAGTCGTGATGTGTTCAGTAGCCCACTGATGTGTTCCTACCAACCTTTTTTCACTTTATTGCGATTTGTCTATATGAAATATTTATAATTTGTAAAAATAGCGTACCAAATATGTGTGTTGTGAAATATTAATACCTAATCTATAAACATAATGTATTCCTTTATGACTATTGTATGCCCCAAGGGCGGGACGTAGCTGATTAATTTAAATATTTAAGACCTGTATTTTGTACAAACCTATGATCCACAATAAAGATATGAAGTTGAAGTTGAAGTTGAAGTTGAAAACGCTAAATAATCTCTTGCCACAAAAGTCACTAACACTACCACCGTCATTATTGTAATCCTTGGCCCAAAAAATGTAGACTTGAATTTATTAGTCCTAATACTCGCTCAAAAACCGTTCAATAGAACCAAAGCCATTCATTGACCCAAAGGGACTACATGAAAGGGATTAATTCATATAATCACAAAATTAGTAGGTCACCCTCTATACAAAATGTCGGTAAAGCAGTTAGAAGTGGCTCTAGGCATTAAAACCGTCATGGCGGTTGAGGTCAAAATTTCATTTTCCCTAATGAATAATATCCTCGCAGTGCGGTCATATATCTCAGGATTCGTGAAATAATATCTACTTTGTGAACCGTTTGAACGAGCTAGTGGTTAGGCGAGTAGAGTGAAGGGTGTGGCGTGGCGAGATAAAGGAATTAGTGTAGAATTAAATTAGTTCTTGGCTGATAGATAAGTCATAAGTTTTAACCCAAATTGCTCTAACTTTGAGCGGGTTTTAGAATTCAGATGTTTGGTTACTGTTCAACCCTAGTTTCTTTAGAATGAAACCAGTTTCGCTGCACCCTCTTATACACTACGACCGGGGTTATTGAAAGGTTGTAACTTGGGACATTTTGAACTGGACTGAAAGTTATTATACCTATACAGTCAAAGGGCACTTCTTTGAGAAAAATCGCCTATTTATAACATTAATCATTGAAAAAGAAACTGTCTACCTTTATTCATTGAATTCTCAAATTAATAATATAAAGATGGAGAGTTTGTGTGTTTATTGCTGAACTCGCTAATCTCTAGAACCCAGTAAGAATAGTTTTTTTTTTGCATTTGACAGCTCATGTCGTGGTGGGAAGCAAATAAAATACACTCAAAAGGGAGTTATACCTTTACAAGTAGTTACTGTCGGATCCCTTTTAAACAATATTGGGCGCACGGACATGTCTTATTCGCTTGCTGCTAAACATCAAGCGGCTGCCTATCTGCCCTACACAAGATTGACACACACCTGTCACAAACACACACACGCTAGCTAGCTATCTTTGTCCACAAATAATATTCCATCTTTAATCTGTTTATTATATTATATTATTCTATATACTTAAATATTATATAAAGACATTTTTTTATTGAACGTAAGAATTTAACTCGACAGCTACTTAACGGGTTAATAACATTATCATACGAAATATCATAAATACATTATCAGCGCGTAACATAAGTTAGCTAAGCTATATTGAAGAAGGAATGTTAAAGTTCAAAGGGAAAAGTACAAATCCACGCGGACGTAGGCGCGGGCAAAGTGCTAGTAATTTGTTTTTATAAATGGGGACAGCATAAAGCTAATACGGTCTAGTTTTGACTACTGCCGTGGTAAAAAAACAATCGTGAAAATGTTCATTCCATCCTTATACTAGGCACTGACAGTTTAATCAAGTTTATATAATTGTTTATTAAATTAAAACTGTATGCACTTGAAGTAAAAAAACCGTACAAAGGCGAACTTAATGCCATAGGCATTCAAGTTGTCACGCAGTGACTTTTACTGAATCGACCGGCTGGCGATAGTTCCGCAACTCGCCCACTGTATTTTTTATTGGGAAAGTACTAGCATCGTGCAAACGGGTCTAAAGTGAGACTAATGTTTCGTATCTTAATAGGAATCTCGGTCTCATAATGTCCAAGTCATCAGCGTTTTCCGAAAATACCCTTCTTAAAGACTACCACCCCAGTTTTTGCTGATTGCTTCGTTTTTTTAATAACCTCACTTCGTTTCAATTTGAATTGAGACCCGTAATTGGGTGAAAACTGAGAGTGTAATGTTTGGTGGGAATTTAAGTAGGTGTTTGGGGTTCTTCACGTGCATGGGCGTAACTAATGTTAGTGAAAGACAAATTAATTTTTTATAGGTTTATTGGCTCACTTAAGGCCCGGTAATATTATCATCCAGTATTCCAACTTCATACAAACAACGAAGCGCGAGCAATTGGTACATAAGCGCCTCGATCTCGGCATACGCTCGGCATTTATTTAGACACTCGCGGCTGTGCCGCAGTGACGGACGGTGTGTTGTTCTTTTAACAATAACCGCGCGATTTTTTCACTTAAAATAAGTTCTAGTACATAATTAATATGACGAGTAGGATTATTGTGCTGTTTTTGGTAGCATGAATTCGTCAACGCATCCAGAGACAATTTTTTTTAGATTACCTTAAAACTCTGAAAGGTAAGACTATAAATTTTACTTACTAGTAGGTAGGTACTTACATACCTAATTTGTGTCAAACATAAACATGGTTTTTTAATTAAATCTACCAATCAAAACGCATAATTTTTATTGAAAACTTCTATTCAATTCACAAAGTATTTTGTTTGATATTTTAAAAAAGTACCTTCATTTACAATCACAAAACTAAATGGAAACACAAAGTAGGCAAATGTAATTAAAATGCTGGAGGCGGGCAGCTCTATCGCATGTTTACGTACCGCGCGACTGTAGGCATTTATTCTAAGATACGGCTGAGTTACAATACTGTATTAGGGAAGGTTCATATCTGACGGAACATGCGTCGCGTATTATCGGTCGCGTAACGCCAGAACAGGCAAATGTATAGAAAAACACTTGATCGTTCACACTCAACAGATGATGCGTTAGTGCGTCGAGAGGTACATTGTCGCAAACGCTCGGCGCATGTTCCGTCAGATATGAACCTTCCCTTATGCGTTTCATAAGGAACGTCAATGACCTCTATCTGTCAAATGTCGCTTGAAAAGTACGACCTGCAACGAAACCTTAATTAATCGCGTATCATTTATTTTCTATTTTTTTTTTTACTGAGTCGAAGTTATTCAAAATGAAAAAACGTCTTAAATGAATTAGTCTTGTGGAGTGCTTACGTTTTATTTATTAATTCTGTTTGTTACACGGTTGTTTGCTGTTGTTGTTGATATTTGTTTTTGTTTTCATCTCTTTGACTGCTCGAAAATGTGTGAACGAGGCGCTGTTTTGCATGGGAGGGCTCGAGAGATTTTCTCCAATGTAAACAAATACTTTAAGAGTACAATTTAGAAAATAATTCGTAAATAAATTATATTTAGAAAAAACCTTGTTTTGCTGATCTTACCCAATTTATTCGAATTGACAGCTATGACGTCACAACATGGCGGAAATTCATTCCTATTCTCATTTGAAACACATAGATATGATAATATTACCGTGGGTTAGGATTGCCAACTGTGGTCTGGAATAGACTATTGTATCAAACTCAAAGGGATTCAAGATAGTATATAGGACATCCGAAGAAATGTCATAGAAAAACTTTGTGTTTAGCTTATAGTGTTTTCATGTTTCAGACACATACTTACACTTTTACTATCAATAATTCTCATCTTTTTCACCTGTAACTTATCTACGAGACTCGCCCCTGGTCTGCTGCCCCAGGCTGGCGAGAGACTCGCCCCTGATTTGCTGCCCCTGGTCTGCTGCCCCTGGTCTGCTCGCCTGACTGCAGGATTATTTGTGTGTGTCTGTGACTTTATAGTAGAGCGTGTTAGGTCTGTGTTTAAATACCTTTTTTTTGTATTTTTTACCTTTCTTTTCCTTTTATTAAAATTATAAAATTGTATTTATTACTTACCTTTTTATAAAAATCCACTAAGGGTAAGTAATACGACAAGCTCTGGAGCCACGCCACCGTATATTTTTTTATTATGATTTAGTGACGATAAAGTTAGTGATCTTAAAATGGTTCTGTTACGAAATCCTAAAATTACAAATAATAATTCCCATTTATATTTTTCCATATGTATTTCCAGGATCTATTTATCTCGGACTTTTTAAATTTTATAATAATATAATAACATGTAGCTATACTTAAATACACTGTAAATTTGGTGGAATGTATTTTGAAGTAGATACACATTTTTCTTCGTTTGAAAGAGATTTTCTGATTATTTTTTTAAATAATTATTTTCAACACGGATTTATAATATAGGTATAACGTGTGTTTATTAAATCTGTTTTTTTAACCGACTTCCAAAAAAGGAGGAGGTTCTCAATTCGACGGTATGTTTTTTTTGTGTGTTTGTTACGCGATTACTCCGCCATTAAAGGACCGATTTTCAAAATTCTTTTTTTATTTGATAGGGTATACTACCAGGTTGGTCCCATTTGTATCAAACCTTAGATCTGATGATGGGATCCTCGGATCGGGGAATTGAGGTAACTCCTCAAATAATATTGGTACACATGTGCCAATTTTTACATTTTTGGTAACAAATCAAGCATTTTCATTAGCAAGTATAATTTGGTAAAGAAAAACTGATGAAGAAGACAGGCGACGGAACTCTTCAACGTATAACAGCAAATTACTCGCAGTTGCTACAGTCGCATGTCTGTGCATGGTTTATGTATGTCCATAACATAACATTACGCCTGTAAGGCTCCCGGCAGAGATGTACAGATTCATGTTTATAAAGAAAAAAAGAAAAAAAAAAAAAAAATGTTTAGAAAGAACTTCTTTTGCAATTGTTAACCGATTTCAATGATTCTTTCTAGTTTTGAAAGACTTTCTTTACATACGAAGAAACTAAAAATTGCAAAATAAAAAAGTTTTTATTTTGCAATTTTTAGTTTCTTCGTTCTTTTAACCGACTTCAAAAAAAGGAGGAGGTTCTTAATTCGTTGGATTTTTTTTTGGTAAAAAAGTTTTTTTGAATACATTTCAAGAGTAGAATGTAAGATACAATACTCAACAAAAATGCTTAATTACTGATTACTTTGTCGTAAAAGAAATCATAAGAAAAATAATTAAATAATACGCTTGTCGCTTACAGGTACCTACATACAGAATAGATTTTTTTGTTTCAGCACCATCTATATCATGTCGACGCCAGTTATTGAACTTAAATGACCACTCGTTGAGTAAAAGTTATCATTACTTACTTGTAGATGGCGTTCAAAGTACAACGTAAGAAAATTTTATTTTTAATTCCATAGTTTTTTTCTAAAGTAAACTTCTTTTAAAATTCTTTTGAATTTTGCAGGTCATAATACATTTTGATTTCATTTAAAATACTTATTGGTAGCCACGTTTCTATGTTTTTTTACCTGTGGCTGTCGATAAAACAGAGACTTTTTGGTATTCGTAATTGGGATAAGTGACATCTGTTGGATTTAAAACAAACCATTGCAACTACTGTCTGAAATCAGCTGCTAGAAATACCGATGTCAAATTGATGAGAAAATATACGTTATCTTAATATTGAACACTGTATTTACAAAAGTCTCACAAGGTATTAGAGAAAACCTTGATTTCCTTAAATTCTAAGAGATATATCATGTTATAATAGGTTATTCTTTAAAATTATTTGTCCGCAAGTAGCGTCATCTTTCGATTCAACTACAAAGTTTTGGCTGTCATCTATCGGAAAAGGTTGTCAACAGTGGATTTAGTTCACATTCTTTCCGAGGCGCTCACAACCCAAACAATGAATACCAACATGGTGGCAATGTGCTACACAGTTTGAAAATGCAGGTCGTGTCATGCTTTGAAAAAAATCATTTTATACTCGAATTTGGTGGAAAATGTCGGACCCTAAACGTGCTACTCTTATAACAGTGGGTGCTCCTAAAAGTGCAAAGAATAATGTGAACAAAACAGTGAGATTAACTATAAATTTGGATGAAAGCAACGAAAGTAAATATCCGGAGCTGAATTACAAGGAACTAGTCATTGCAGAAGAGGTAAGTTATAACAGAAAATCATAGCAATTTACGCAACCATACTGGTTTTCCAGCTCTTTGAAGTGCAGGGCATCTACTAAAAAAAAAATCGAAGCCTAAAGATTGACAGGGCATCGGCCACGGCCGGTTTCATGGGGTCCAGTTGAAATAGTTTTAGGATATTTTTTGCTTACGTTACACGGTTTCGTATTAGGTTTGTGACATGAATTTGCGTCCACGGGCTGCTCGAGAAGCTCAGATAGCGGTCGCCATGTTTGCAACAATCATAGAAGTTCGTTGTCGACTTAGAACATCATTTTACGAGAGCAATGTTTTGATCACTACACGTTATGATTTAAGTTGTTTTTACTCCAATATGAATAATTTTTACATTGCTAAGCCGTATAAATAACTTGTATAATGAGTGCTGACGATAATGCATTGCGTACGATATAATTAAAATACGCGAAAGTCTTGATTTCAATGACCTAGGATAACCTACCAACTGTGTACGGTATCCGGTAAAAGCAAGGTACACTTTTAGGTTACATTTTAACATATAATTAAATATATTTTAAATGAAAGTATGGACATATGTTTGCAATTTGAGTGTACATAAGCTGTATATAGATAGGTATGTTTATCATAATAGTGAGATAGAGGATGCGTGTAGGGAACAGGTATACTAGTTTGCGTATCGTTGTACTGTTCTAACGCATTATGAGGATTATTGGATGGGATTAATTTTAACCGATAGAAAGGGTTATTTATTATGTACTGAATGCGTATATAGAATGTTTGGTTATGTATTTGTTTGCAAACTTGATCTGCAATGTTGCCAAGTTGGTTTCGCTTGCAAAATGCACTCGTTGGCAGTTAGTATCTCGACCTTTGCGTCTTTGTGAGCTTTTTTTTGTTTTCTTAGGCCTCTGTTCTCGATCGATAACAGTTTCTAGAGTATATAGAGTGCATAGGTTATATACTGCGGGCGTTATATACTTTTTAGTGAGCGGGTGTGTGTGTCATGTTTTGATTTGAATGTGCTGGAGTTTTTATATATCTTTTTTATTCGTGTACAACATTTTCTTTGCATGTGGGATGGACTAGGTACACATAACATAATAGGTATATGAATGATATAGTTTCAGGTTTTTTTAATGCGCTGCGGTATTGTTATTTTTAGTTGGCGGTAAGATGTATTAGACTGAAACAGGTTTTTGATAAGAATATGGATGTAGTTTTTTTTTAAATGCCCGCGTGCAATTTGTCCCGCGCGCTTTCCGTCAATTATGGCGCGCTTATATCGTCGTTATGTCAATGCAGTAATGTCTATTATTGAGTAACTATTTATTTGACAGATGGTAGTTATTATGTTTTGTAAATAAATAATTTTACAATGTTTTTGTTTGATGTTCGGGCAATAGTAAGCATTGCTTGTATTCGTTTTGTATTAAAAGTAACTGGTTATTGTGAGTTTATTAGATAGTTTATTTACTTTCGTGTTTTTGTGATTGTTATACCTACCTTAGAATCAAATGAATGGTTGAAATATTTGAACTTTAGATACCTATGTAAGTATGTAGATACTTTTGGTACATAAGTCATTTTAATTAAGACACCTAGCTGCCTGCCTAGATTATTTACGCCTCGATGACGTCAGAGGTGATTACAATGATTCATAGGCATGCCCGTTTTTACGATATCTTTAACTCGATTATTTAGACGAATATATTAACACGTCGACTTAGTTCAAGGTTTCTATCAAATTTTAACCTTTGCTAAGTGCGTTCGGCGTGGCTCTACGGGTGTCATTGCCATGGCCATTCTTATTTTGAATTTTTGAACTGTTAATTAGAATATTCTATTACCTACCCAAAGCAAGATATTTAAATTTAAGTTCCAACGTTTTTTTAGTAGGTAGGTAGGTAGGTACTTTTTTAAAGCTAGTGTTATTATCTGTGTGGTTCCTTCCTCAAATCACTGTTTCAGACACTGGCTTTCTGACAAACGGTTCTTACATGATCTGACCAAGATAATGTCTAGAGACTTAAAAAGAGACTGACCTCTGAGTTTCTTTTGGTGTTTCTTCTCAGACTAGCCAAATAGTGTGAATTGAATAGTGAAACACCAACAAAAAATATGTGTAAAAGTGTTTGTATGAACCTATTTACAGAAATAAATATCATTGAGCATTATCATATTTAATTTATCATTTAATGTTGAAGTAAAAATAAAATTTAATTTAAATCAATAATTATTTAAGGCTTAATATTCGAAAAAGACCGTAAGTGCAGTGCTGACACTGAAAAATACCTTTGCCTTCTAAAAAAACCCTACAACACAAAAACAAAACACTATAAAGGTCCTTAGCTGACAAACAATAAAGTTGAAATTCAAATGTGAAGTTTATGCAGATAGTATAATAATAATAATTATTAGTTCATTGTCTGTGCATTGTCTTTTGTTTCAAAAGACTGTTTGAATAGTGGATTTGGATAAACATTATTTTCCTGTAGATTACACTTTCTCTTTCTTCAAGTCTTTTAGTAGGTAGTAATAATAGCCAATTATTAAATTGGTGCCAGCCAATGAGATTTAAGGTACCTATGTATAGAGTATGTTATT
Organism: Euplexia lucipara; assembly: GCA_921972225.1. Classification (NCBI taxonomy): domain Eukaryota; kingdom Metazoa; phylum Arthropoda; class Insecta; order Lepidoptera; family Noctuidae; genus Euplexia; species Euplexia lucipara. The sequence goes on from OV179156.1 coordinate 20,612,392, forward strand.
AAGTTTTTCCATCTGGAATTTCTCAGTAGTAGCCCGGAGTCTGGATTAGTGGCTGATTGATGGCAATACGCTCGCCCCCTATTACATAGGACTTAAACATACCTGGTGAAATGTGGGTGTACTACCAGGTACACCTCTGACGAACCCCTCAGGGATCACAGGCGTGATGTTATGTTATGTTTATGTAATTTATTCAGATAGAGTAGTACCCTATTGCAGAGAATATTGCTGATACCTTTCAATTGAGGTAATTAGAGACACAATAGAAAGACAATGACAAGCGGACACCGGTGTCCTTCCGGGATTTAACGAATTAAACTACCTACCTAACATCTTAGAATTATTAAAAGTGCCTACGTAGGTATATGATTATCACTCAAAGTCAAAGTCAAAGTCAAACCATTTATTTCAATTAGGCCCCTATAAGGCACTTTTGAACGTCGAACAAAAATTAACTTTAAAAAATGATTCTAGTTGCCCCTTCCAAAAAGTAGATTTGTATGGAGAAGAATGGGCAAGAAACTCCATTCTTACTCTTTTAAAATCGATTTTACAATACTTTGTATACATCAATAAGATTATATGCACCTAGAATAAAAGTACTATAGGTACCTACTAAGATAGATAAATAAGCAAAAAAAAAAAGCAATGGAGTTGATAATTACATGTGGTACAGCTAGATACATTGTACTCACATATTTACAAATGTAATAAAATTAATTAAAAAACAAATGAAAAAATAAAAAAATAATAATAGCTAAAACAATACATAGGTACATTATTATATTAGCAACCAGGTTGATTTTGTCAAGACCAGGTTGATTTTGTCACTACTTTTAGAAACTAGCAATTGTTATCTGTTTTCCAAAAATCAAGCCATGAATGACAATTATACATAGATTGTACCATGCTATGATGACATGTTTTGTCTCAAGTTTTGTCCAAAGTGTATTAATGTGAATTTTAATTACACTGGATTTTTTTATTTGATATGTGAGGTTATTCATGCAAAGCAACAAAATATTGACTGTCCCACATTACTTACTCCTTTTTTATTTATTTACTAACAGCCTTTTTCAGACATAAGCATACTATGTACATATTTTAAATATGATTTTATATTATACATATAGCTTTGTTTTTATTCTGTGTGCTCTTTGGCAAAGGCCACCTCCAACACTTTCCAATCGTATCTCTCAAGTCTAGGTTTTTCTAGCTTTATTAACCACTTCATTGTCATTCTCAGTTTTCCTCTCTTTTCCTCTCTTTGGGTAGGTACTACAAATTTATTACCTACTCTGCTAATATCTGTTCTCCTCTGATTTTGGTGTTTTCAATTTTGATTCATAGTGAGACCCAAATATTTGAGATGTAACATACCTATAAGTTTGTCTCGATACGCCAATCATTATCAGTCATATTTATAATCAATTCACTCACGCATGTCAAGATAACAATAATCTGTCTTTACTATTTAAGTAACTTTCAATACTCGTGAAAATAGACCAAGGCGAAATCTGATGCAAATTTCGACCAATCAGAGCATGCTTATACTGCCAGTAGAAACCTCATTGGCTGACAAACAGGTGACATCATTCATTACTGAAAACAAAAATAATTGATGCACCTGATTTAGCTACAGAATTAAGAATAAAATTAAGTTTTAGAGTTTAAAAATTAAGTATGGCTGTTTACTTTATTAGATAAGTGTCTTAAGGATTGTTATCAATAGGTATAATTATTGTAAGTAGGTATTTTATGCACAAAGACTCAAGTTTGAATTTATTATAATCATTTGATTGATTCTCCTTAAACAATTCTAATTACAAGTTAGAAGTATTATAGCAAAAAATGTGCCATAACTAAACTGTGTAACTTTTTTCCCTATTTAATTTGAATTATCTGAAACTGAGCCATACATTTTATCATTAACATCATGCTGGCATTTTCTGAATGCTTAGGCAGTGGTGTACCTATGTTTATTTGTTCATTTATTTAGCCCCTTAAACTGGGTGAGAGGTTGAGTCTTTATGGATGTATCATTTGGTTTGTAATATTAAATAATAATAATAATAATTTATTCAAACACAGCCTAAGGTACAATATTTTCAAAAATTAATTTACTTAAAACTACTTATAGACTAGGCAATTTTTATAAATGCAATTTACAAGGATCTTCCGACCTCCGAACTAGGAAAGTCCTGTATCTTGGAGGTCAGTTGAATTCCATTTCTAGGCACAGTCCGTGAGTTCCCTTATGTATTTTCAAAAAACAATTTGTGTTTTACAAAACTTTAAAAGTAAAAATCATTAATAGTGGTATTTAAAAGTAGGTTATATATTTGTTTAGCTATAGGATGGTTTTCAAGTTTCAACTCAGTATGCCTTTTGGCCAAGGCCTCCTCTAGTAGTTTCTGTTGCTTCCTGTCTTGAGCAACTCTCTTGCATTTGCTCTCTTGCACAGTATGTTTCAGCTCATCTTGCCAGCGCAGTAGTTGTCGTCATCTCCGTCTCTTGTCATCTTTTTAGAATCAAGGTTGGGGGGATAGGAGAAAGTTCCCACCAGCCTTTATGTATTTTTTTTAAACTAACACTGTTAACAAAGAAATAAGGTTTATAACTAAAGCTGGTTCTCAAGGCTTAAGTGTTACTTAGAACTTCTATCAACTAGATCTAGGTAATGCTTGAGTCTTGCATGACCTCTTTGAATATATAGGCCAATAAGACTAAGGAGTCTTATCGGCCCATATTTCAAAAAGTCGTTCATGCAAGACTTTTTTTTTCATGCTAAAAATATATTTTGGAGTACTCAGTTGAAGGCCTTCATTATAATAATGTCTGCCCCCTATTATATTGGGTTTAAACGTAGAGCTACGTTTAAACCCAATATAATAGGGGGCAGACCTATTGCCTTTAACCAGGACTCCAGCCTTTTTTTCAATTTCACTTTGTCTGACCCAGGAATTGTACTCAAGACCTTCTCATTAGTAGTGCTTGCAACTACTAGATCAATCAGATAAGCAATCTGACTAATATAGCAACTTAACCATTTAAATGTGCTTGTATGGGTGGACAAACTAGATAATTATGCAGGTAGTTAATTACATTATGACTATGCACGGATTTTTGCATACAAACCCATGGTTTGTACTTACTAAGTATCATAATGACACACATTATTATAATGAAGGCCTTCAACTGAGTACTCCAAAATATATTTTTAGCATGAAAAAAAAATAGTCTTGCAAGAACGACTTTTTGAAATATGGGCCGATAAGACTCCTTAGTCTGATCGGCCTATATTCAAAGGGGTCATGCAAGACTCAAGCATTACCTAGATCTAGTTGATAGAAGTTCTAAGTAGCTGTGAAATATGGGTGGTAAAATACACTTCTGCCAAACCCTTCGGGAAATACAGGCTTGAATTTAATACTTATTATATAGTTATTAACAAACTTTTTTAGTTCCAGTAGTAATTGATTCTAAACAATTATCTTGTAAGGAATGATAATATTCTGCTGAGTCTATTGTGATTCCCACGTCATATAGGTAAGGGGACAACCATTAATTACGTAAGGTGATTCTGTCTTTTTTATTCCCCCTCCCCTCTTCTTCACCTTAATCTCAATATTTAAGTTCATATGAGCTTGACTGCATTGGACAATACTTACACAAAAGCACTTGAACACATAATATTAAAAGACAGATTACTTAATGAAATATAATAAATAATATACGTAAATAAAATAATGTAATATTACCTCATGTCAATTATAATAGTACATTAAGTTTTTGTCCAATTTATGTATTATGTTGCCGTGCCCCAACCGCGTTTCATGTTGGAACTTATATTTAATGTCACAACAAATATACACATGAATGCAATAAAAATTTTGAGTTTGATTTAATTTGAAAACATAATTTGCCTAGTTATTTTTTCAATCGAGAACCTAAGGACTAAGGACTCTATTATTCTGTAGCGTTGGCATAACGCCATAAATTGAATTGAATTTAATTGAACTACTAATGATATTCAGCCATATTTTGGTGGAACACCCGTTTTACTTCATTTAACCGAGTTTTCTCAAGTGAGGTTCGGATCTACACTCTCCCTCCCTAAACACCTCACGTAGTTAACGGACGCCACCTATAGACTGCAGTAATGTGTGTATGTATGTGTGGATAGTCATCATAAATGACTGAGTTCTTGACCTACTAAGCTATACCTAACTGTATTATTAAACAAGTAGGTACTTTGTTTATGAATGATCTATGCATTGGGAAAATACTAATTTAGTGCTTACTTTGTGTAAAGCTGATTAATTATTCTGATAGTGACTGTTGATATTTTTAAATTAAATTCTGCTGTAATAGTTTACTATTAAATATAAGGATTTACAGTAATCACGTGCTTTTACTGCCAATACCTACCAGTTTTTTTTTATGGTTGACAGGAGAGGGAAATCCTCCTGAATGCCCACACTGACCCACTGGGAGCCAGTCTGGGCAGTGCCGGACTCTTACCGGCTAAAACCCACTCCTGCCTTTGCTCCTGTCTAACATGATCAGAGACCATAGTTTTCATTTGTTTTATTTATGATCATGTTTTTGTTTGGTTTTAGATATTTTGATGTATTTTTATTTTATTTATCTATTTATTAAATTTCGAAAAGATTTTAGTTTTGAATTCTACTACGGCTGGATGTATGATTCTACTTTATTTTTTAACTCGAGATTTTAATTTGATCGTTTATTAGGTATATTGTTTGTTTTAATAATGACATCTAAATATATATTTATTACTTATACATTAGAATATCAATGTTTTCTTTTGTAATACCAACCTGTTACAACCCCACTGCAGGGCAAAGGCCTCTTCTCATACAAAGAAGGCACGAGCATTTGATTGTGATCATCACGCCAGCTCAAGGCAAAATCAATCATAATCAAAAGTCAGTTATTCAAATTAGGCTGAGGATCAGTACTATATAAGAAAGTCCCAAAAAACGCCCGCCCTTTACCACTTCCTAGGGTGTCGGCTGGGAAGATATGGCGGCTGAAAAAACTTCCCAGCAACACATGTAGGTAGGTATCTGATAAGTTAAAAGAACTTGAATTTACACAATACTGGTGATTAATAAATATTTTACATAAATAAATCATTTAAATTAAACCGCGTAATAATTAATTATTTAATTGCTGTCAGCATTGACGCTCTCGGATTAATGAAAGTTTATTTATTTTTAACTCTCATCCAGTACATTGCAGTTAAAATGCACTGCGTCTGTCTAGCGCCTAAGACAAAATGCATTACCGTTTGTTTTCCCAGTTAAAATAAATACTCTTTTTATGTTTCAGAGAAAGAAAAGAGTGGAAAGAGAGAATGGCAAGACAGCAGGGCTGGACCCCTTCTCAGAGAATAATGATGACGTGTTGCGCGTCGCCAGGCAGTTTGAGCAGAAATACGTAAGTATTGTTTATTGACCCATAATTTAATTATGTTTGAAGATTTGGTCTCGTGTTAAGTTGAAATTATGTGGTAACTTTATAATTGAGGACTATTATTATGGACCTCGTATGGGTTTTACCCTAAATAAGTACTCTTGGAATTATAAATTAATCATTTGGAATGTCATAAATTTATTTGATGCAAAGAAATTCGTTTTAACAAAAATTATCCTTAACAAAATGCCTACTTAGTTTTTATCCTTATTAATGTTTGACTACATATTTACAAAATAATGATAGGTAAAGATAGGTAAGTAGGTATTGCAAAGTGAATTCGTTATTTTTTTCATGACTCGGCCAAGAAAATTATGATGTAATTTTGACTAACGTTAGCACAGTAATTTAAACCAATGATTTTATTTTTCACATAATGTTAAATTATTGGTCTATGGGACAGATAGATACAGAGAACCACTTTTTTAAGTAAAAGTGTATCCCGTGAAAAGTTCACTTTTGCGTGTAAGTTTCTAAGAAAAATCGTAGGTATTGGTACCATTTTTGACCAAATCATATTTTTTTTTTAACGATAGGCTTACGTTGGACCACTATCTCACCTAAGGGTCGAGTCTGCTATTGCAATCGTGTCTCAATGACCGGTCAATGATCGATTTTTGACCTCTAACGTCAAACTTATGACACATTTCCCATACAAAAACTGTCAAAGTTGTCAAATATTCGATCAATGACCGGTCATTGAGACACGATTGCAATAGCAGACTCGAGCCCCTGATGGTAAACTATGATGTGGTCGACGGTGAAGCACGCCTGCCTAGAAGTAACCTATTCACTCTTGACTTAAAGACCCATAGGTTTTCTATTAGGAGTTTAGGATAAAAAAAAACTGCGGCAGGAAATTCCATTTTTTTTTAAATAATACTTGCATGTAGTTAAAATTTAAAATAATGAAGTCTCTTTTGTAAAGTATTTATTTGGTCAGATTAGATAATATTATTACAAGTAGGTTTTCCTTTTTTACTTTATTTATAGTCAGTTTTAGCACAGTATAAATATTAATACAGTAGGACGACGCCTTTGATCTCTGGAAAAATGCCGACAACTTCTACACGCGTTAGACTTGAGTAATACCTCCCGCACTACGAACATCGTTTTGTTCGCAGTGCGGTAGCGGCTTTCCCGCGACTCGCCCCTCACACCCCGCACGATTGCCCTGTCTAGGCGGCTTCGTCGCACGACTGTATGTTTTTAGACTGTGGTTTTAGTTTACATTATTTTGTTATAAATCTAGATTAGAAATGAGGAATTTGTGTATTTTTAATAGGAATATATATTTAAAGTAAGGTTAATAAATTCAATAGTTTCGGAATTTACTCGTTTAATTTTTACTAATCATTATAAAATATAAGCTGATCGTGTAGGTACTTCAAGCAAAAATATAAACAGGACAAAAATAATGCCTAATTGATTTTAATGAATATGTTTACTAGTTACAAGCCAAGTCCCATGGGATTTCCCACGGAAAAAATAACGATCTTCCATACAAACTTTCAACGCTTACGTAACCCTTAAAGGCTCAAACACATAAACACGTTACGACGCGGATGACGCGGCGGCTTCGATACGACATCCAACGTGGCACGTTGCGTTGTCGTAACGTGATTTTTGACGTTGCTTAGCGTCGATTTCGTCAGTCACTGTGCCTTGACGTGGACTTGGCACGTTGCGTCGTCGTAACATGTTTATGTGTTTAAGCCCTATGGGTTTCAAAAAATATTTATTAGTGCTCAATTTCGGCTTGTAAACACGAGCAAATATTCTATTCTATTAAATCTATCAGTTAAATAATCAAATTAACAGACACGCATTTTTTTGCATTTTTAAATTGATGGAATACTACTTAGAGATTAGCGCATTAAAATTAAACAGAGGGAGCTTCTGACGTCATAATTCAGAATAAACCGTACGTTATAGTGACGTCATGCAACATTCTGACTAGGGAATGCAATCTCGTACGAGATATCCGCCTAGCGAGATCTCGCGAGACTCAAAACCCAGTCTCGCGAGATCTCGCGAGATTGGAAGAATCGCAATTAAAACATATGCAAATGCTTGTTTTAAGAACTAGTAATTGACATGATATGTAATTAAATAGAAACTGCGTTGCTTAGTTATGAAAATAATGTAAGATTTATTTTAAAAATCAACAGAGTACTTATTATTTTGTCTCTAACTCTAATAACATTTGTTTATGTCTATAATTATTATACCTACTGTAGCTAATCAGTTCAAATTCTTACAATATTGGTAACAAAACAATAATTATCTATATTTAGGCAACGGCCAGGATTCAGTTCGCGCGCAGCCGCGCTATGACCTTGTCCAGAAGGAACGAAGTAGCTGCGAAATGACACGCGATTTTAAGTTCATTGATATGGATGTTGTATACCTTACTTACTGAGGTTCGTACTAAAGAGCAATGTATTACAGAACGCGTCAGACTCGCGCGCGAATCTGGATAGGGCCTTAGAAATACACGTCGTCACGCTGTATTTGTCGATCTCGTTATCTCGCGAGATCTCGTACGAAATTTGACGAGATACAATCTCGTAAAATATGGCCGGGATCTCGCGAGATCGGGATCTCGGCGAGACGAGATTGCATTCCCTAATTCTGACTCGATATGGCGATATGTCGAGTCAGAATGTTGCATGACGTCGACGTTTTATTTCATTACGTAAAAAAAAAGAAAATGGATCTAATAATTATTTTCTAGTAATCTAGATGAAGGATTAAAAACTAAAATTTGGTCGTCTAGCCTATTGAGGCTGTGTGTTGTTTACGGGCGTCCATTGTAACACCTCCTGTAGCCTTTTAAGTTATTATTTGTTATTTTTGTATGGTGTACAATAAAGAGAGACGTATAGTTAGTACATATAATAGTTAGTGCATTTAAGGTTTTAAGTGTAGGCACAGATGCTACCTCTTCAAGCTATCAGGTAAACTCAACCTTGATTCTTTCTTCAGAAGGTTTTCCAGACTTGGCCCTGCATCGTTAGATTCGCATAATAAACTATATACAGTCTGGACTTTAAAAGAGACCATGAGTTTCTTTCGGCATTTCTTCTGGGATCAGTCATTTTGACAGTGACAGTGTCATTTTGTTTGAAAAAAAAAATGACATGTATTAAGTATCTGGGAGGTCTACTTACAGTAATAAATAACATTTAATTTCATATCCCAAACTGCCAAACTTTGATACTTTTTCAACTTTAATACAAAAGAATAAGGTTCATGTTCAATTGGGAAAAAATTGATAGATAGCTTCGGAACCAAAGACATTCAATAGTAACTATAGACGGGACATCACTATCAAAATTTTCATCCGATACTTGTGTCCGAATGGACACAAGGTCTATGAGTTTAATTTAGTACGCTCCGCTGCCGCTTCAATATTGCTATATTATTCTAGATGGCGAGACATGGATCACAGATTATCTATGTCATTTCTTCGCACCCCTATCTCATATCTCATGTTTTCTATACACCCCTATTTTTTAATAAGTACAAAAAAAAATGGGCTGTATCCGTACCTGTTACTGACCATATTTGCGTAAGTAATCAAAAGTAAAAAAACTAAGTTCAATTTTTAAGTATGCCACTATTTAGTTAAACTTAAATAACGAAAACAGCTGTTGGAGGCGGGGCATGCTTGAGAGAGATCACGCGAACGTGAGCGAGAGATGACGATTAATGAATACTACTATAATGTCATGAATAACTTTTACATTATTTCCATAAATTGGGTGACTTTTTGGGATATAAACAAACGCTAATAACTTTGCTGTTTATGAATATTATTAATTGATACGTTACTAATATAATGAGAAGACCGTCTAGAATAGGCCCTTTAGCCCCTAGTATTTGTACTAATTAAAAATTCGTGGTGTATAGTATTTTAAATCTCTTGGTTCGAAACACTTTTTTATTCTGATTCTGTGATATTTTCAGGGTGGCAAGAGCACGTACGGCCGCAAAGGCAGGTCTAAACACGATGACTTCGCTGATATTGGTGCCGGGTACGATGAGAGTGACTCCTTCATCGACAATACACATGGGGTTAGTTCTTTATATATTTAATACTTTAGGCACGCTAATGTACAGCGGCGGGCTCTGCGTGATGCAGAGTAAAGAAGTGGTAGGGGCAATAATAAAAGATGGCGAAATTAGGTATACTTTAAATAATAATAAACTTTATTGAAAAAATAAATTGGTGAAAACATACTATATAAATTATAGGCATAGTATAGGTATACCTGTATCACAGGCGACATAAGATCTTACAATTACTTAACAAATATTTAACTTAAGTTTAATAATAGTGATATGGGTAAGGTAATGCTGTAATTTTTATAAATACCTTACTTATAATTTGGCCATAAAACATCTAGATGATTTCCACACACAAATGCGTATTAGTACAAAGAGTGTAATACGTATTTGTTAATAAAAGTAGTACTTATAACAATATTAATACTTAGGTTCATAATAATAGAGACAGGGGCCATAGTCCTTGATAGTTCAAACACACGGCTTCACATCAACATTTAATTTCCAGTATCAGCTGATCCCGCATCGCATAGGATTTCCGTACAATGCGAGGTGCAGCGTAAACTGGAAATGCATAGCTTGATGTGTAGCCATGTGTAAAAAAATACTAAAATGCATTGGATACCTAGAGGTACCTACTTATTCAATTCATTTTAGCCACCCTAGCTTATAGTCCAATACTTTTCCCCTCATATCTTCTCTAATCCCCTTATATCTGTGTGGTGGTTCTTTCTTCATAAGACCATTTCAGACCCTAATCTGCATGGTTCTTACATTTTTTTTTTAAATATTATAAACTAGTGCTTGACTGTAATCCCACCTGCATGCGTAGCATGAACACATTGAACACCGAAGAAACGGCCTTTGTCTACAGACGAATCGGCAAAGTGACAGATTATATAGACAGGAACCTCAATCTGTCAAATTTCTTTCAATACACCTGCCTGCGTAGCATGAACACTTAATTTCTTTTCTTCCGAGACACGACAAAGACCGCTTCTTGCAGTGATGCAATCAGCGATGGTGAAGCGCACTAGTTTATTAAGAGCCTATTCTCTCTGGCCTTGAAGACACCTAAATTATAATCGGACGTGAAGACCGCAGCAGGCAAGTTGTTCCAGTCCTTCGATGTACGCGGTATAAACGACGAAGCGAAACGCTTTGTCCGAATCGTGGGAGTGCCAACGATGTAAGACTCGCCGACCGCCGGGTTGTCCGATGGTAGAAAGGTGATGGCGGAATCAAGTCATGTAATTTCCGTGCACACTCTCCAAAATGTATCCTATAGAAAACCGCAAGGCCTCCTACGCCTATGCTCTTACATGATTTGACTAAGATAATGTCTGGACTTTAAAAGACAATATAAATTAATTAATGTCTGGAATTTCTTTCGGTGTTTCTTCTCGGAGTAGTCAGATAGTGAAACAACGACCTCATCTACTAGATGATGTTTTAAAGGGTTTGTAAAAACCTATTGACAGAAAAAAATATCATTCTTCATTTTGTTTCTTAATCATTAGGATTGGACTTATTTTTGACAGTTTCAACGTTTAACGTTCTTAAAAATAGGTGAATTGGCCATCGCTTCATTAAAAATACTTCAATTTAAGCTGCAAACAGTCAGGACTGGAAGCCGACCCCAACATAGTTAGAAATAGGTTAGACAGATTATGAGAAACCATAAAAATATAGGGGTTATAAGTACCTACTTACTTATTTCTTCACAGTAGACTAGTTTTATTTTGTCTACTTCTATGGAAAAATCTGACTATCTGATGTATGAACGTACCTACACCAAACAAAAGATAATTTTTAGGATCGTAGCAGGTGTTCTGTAACTTCACTAACTTCTGCCTGGCCCATAGGATACATAGGCGTAAGTTTTGTATGTAAAGGTGTAAGTTTGACTTACCACATACACAACCTGTTTTTTTATATTCCATAACTCAAAGCTATGAATGAAACCATATCAAAGAATCAACTGGCATCTGAATTATTTTTCAATTATATTATTTTTACAAGGTATGTACCTACATACACATTATCTGTAAAGTAAGTTAACTCACCCAATGAATGAAGCAAAGCCTTTTGAAATGACCAGACAAAAGGTTTATTTAAAACAAAAGTGCTAAGCCAAATCTGTGTTATCTGGGTCACGCGGTATTTTAGAATAGGGACTGTCGCCGGAATACAATTCCGTGTATTCCAGAAGAATGCACGCTCTCCATTGGGTCACTTTGACACAGTTTGGAAATAAACATTTGGGATCGATACTGATTTAATTCAGATACAGATTGGGGCTTGTTGCTAAGTTATAATAGCCTTACGGGTCGATTAAAGGCTAAGCTTGCCGCTTGCCGAGGCAGGTCCGTCCATAGGTGATCTTTCGTTGTATAACGGCCGGTTCACACATGTCTCCGTTTTATCGTGTACGTTTTTTTTTTCGTCGATGGCGTATGTAGTTGTATGAGCGACTTCACACATGGCACAGTATTCTGTATACAGTAAAAAATATCGTTCCGTAAAAAAATGACATTCCGTTTTGTCATCGAATACTGGATGTCGGAACAGTAAAAATATACGGATACGTAGAATTTTAACGGATACTGTGTTCGTGGCCATAGTACCAATACAACACGACAGCGTCCATCCTTGTAGAATAGCGGCGGTATACTGCGAGTTTTCTGTTCACACATCGCATCCAGTAATGACGGATCCGTTGAACGTTATACAGGGTGCCTTTGTGTGAACAGAGCATAAATTTATGACGTATCCGTTAAAAACGTACCAGTAAAACGGACTCCCATGTTTGAACGGGTCGTAACAAGACCTGTCCGTGCCTCGAATAGCATGTTAAGCCGTTGGCACCGGCTGTCATTTGTAGATTGACTATCGTTACGGGAAGTGAAAATATTAACGATGTCTAAGATAAACTTAGAATGAACTTAGTACGTTATTAATACAAACATGAGCGGTAGGCGCCTTAGGGACTAACCACATTTATTTAGCTCTAATCAGCTTTTATCCGTAGAAAACACCAGTTTTATCTGAGATTCGTTCCGAACGGACGCATACTCTGCTGACTTAAGCTGAATAAATGTGGTTCGTCCCTAAACCTCTTGGTTAATAACCAAGTCCCAAATATCTTCAGCTACAGAGTTCATGTGAAAAAACATCTAAATAACCTAAAACTAAAATAAACACTAAGCTATGATAACATTGAGGATCTTCTTCTGGGTAATTCAGAATGATAATTAACTATTTATATTCTAACCATAAACGTATGTGTACTTGTTACTCCCCATTTTTTTCTCCCCACTTTCCCACTACACTCGCCCTACACATACACACACTCACACACACACACACACACACACACACACACACACACACACACTCGCCGACCCTAAATTAATTCATTAATTCACCTCACCACACAAAATAAACGTCTTTCAAATATGTGCCTTCTAAATAAATTACATCTTGTTTGTTTTCTCACCATTTGCTTATTGTGGAAACGTCACGATTTATTTTTTATTATTATAGAGAGGTTATATGACTTAAGTTGTAAGAGACTTAGACTAGGTACCACACATTGATACCCTGATCTCTAAAATAGGTGTCTCTGTGTCTTAGAGATCAGAGTCTCACCGCAAAAAAAATCCCAAAACCGTTTTAACATAAATAAATAAATAAATATTAAAAGCGTCCATTTTGTAGACATATTTTATAAAATCACAGTCCAATCATTTTAGACTAGACTCTTAAGACACAGGGCACCTTTATCTAGTTTAGGAGTTAAGGTTATTAAAGTAATTGCGACCTATTTATAAGCCTTGGATATTGTAATGTGATGACTTTTGATGTTAAAAAGAAGTTTATAATTCCAGTATGACGAGATGATCCCGCCAGAATGCGACACGCTGCACGGCGGCTTCTACATCAACTGCGGCTCCTTGGAGTTCAAGAGTGTGGCGGACAATCAGTCGGCGATATCTGATGCGGAGCCCGGCGGCAGTCGCAGGAACAAGGTAAGCAATCCTATGTAATCTTTTTTCAAGTGACTAACCTGGTGATAGAGCTTTTATGCCGCCCATGGGCCTCTCACATGGGTTAAATGATAAATGATACTTATTTTTGTAAATAGGTTTTCAAAATCACTTTTACACGTAATTTTTTTTGGTAAATGAGATCGGATTTTCGCTATTTGTCTGCTCTGAGAAGAAATACCGAAAGAAACTCCGAGGTTATAGTCTACTTTAAAGTCCAGACATTATCTTGGTCAAATCATGTAAGATCCATGCAGATTAGTGTCTGAGATGTTCTTTTGAGGAAAGAACCACGCAGAATGAGGGGACCAGATCAGTCAGTGCAAGCATTTAAATTGTCAGTAATCGTGAGCTCAACTCGGAACTTGGGAGCTCCACGTGCTGACGAACAATACCAAAGAAAGAACATTTGGGTTGGTCCCAAAAAATACTCAAACTGCCAGACAAAATGTAAAATAAATAAATACAAGAACTTAAAAAGATTTACAAAAGAAAATCTAAAAAAAAGAATCCACATAGTCCTTACATTCACAATAAAAAAATTAAAAACCAAATATATAAGTAATATACTTTCAAAGTAAAAATACATGTCAATATTCACATTCAATGTCCACAGTGTAAATAATAAAATAAAAACATTTGATACAAAATCTTGGTCAAATCATGTAACATTCATGCAGATTAGTGTCTGAGAAGGTCTTTTGAGGAAAGAACGACACAGAATGAGGAGACCAGATCAGTCAGTAATCGTGAGCTTCACTTACATACACACATAAACTCACGCCTTTTTCCCATGGGTGTAAGCAGAAACTACAGAGCGTCATCTGCTACGATTCTTACATACTATGCGTTTCAAATGAGAATAGGAAAGTCAATGCCTTCTATCTGTCAGATGTCACTTAAAAAGTACGGCCTGCAACAAAAACTAATACGCGTATCAATAATGTTTTTTTTTTTTGTTTTACCAAGTCGCAGTTATTCGAAATGAAAAAATGTCTGATATAAATTAGTCTTGTGGAATGCTTACGTTTTATTTATTAATTATGTTTGTTACTCTGTTGTTTGTTGTTTTTTTTTTGTCTCGCTGACTGCTCGAAAATGAGTAAACGAGGCGCTGTTTACGAAAACTAACTGCCGACAAATTGCATTGCATTTTCAGAGATGCCATGTAATAATATAATTGTGTAAAATGCAGTGATAACCTAGGCATATCTTAGGTTTCGTGTTAGAACTCAAGGCCTCTGACTCTTCGGAATCATGTGCGTTCCCGTGGGAATACAGGGATAAAAAGCCAATTTGTTAATCCAGGGTGTCAGCTAACTCCATACCAAATTTTATTAAAATCCATTAAGTAGTTTTTACGTGAAGGGGTAACAAACTTCCATACATCCATACTTACAAACTTTTGCGTTTATAATATTAGTAGGATTAGCATTTGCTTCAAAAACGGTGAAGGAAAACATCGTTAGGAAACCGGCATGCCTGAGAGATATTATTTCTTGAGGGCATGTAATGCCACGTCCATGGGTGGCATTTAAACCCTAACACCAGGTTAACGCCACTAACTGCACGACAAGAAGAAGTGTGTAACATTATAATTATATAAATACAAAAAAAAACAAATCTTCGGAATTGAAGATAATATACACGGTTAAATTTAAGTCGTTTTAATCCTCTTCAGGGGTCATTGTCCTCATCATTTTAAACAACTTTTACTATGGGATCAAACCGAAATCGCGAAAAAATAATCAGCTGTTCCCTACATTTATGTGCGCATAACTCGTTAAAACGCGTAAAAACGACTTAAGTTTAACCGAGTATAATACCACAATGTTTCTATTCCGCAAATTGATACTAAAAAAAATATTTCTATCATCTATTTATACAGAGATCCCGCATATCATCAAGCGAGAGCAGCGAAGAAGACTCTTCAGATGGTAGCTCCTCCGAGTCCAGCCAAGATGAGAAGGAGCCCAAGGCGATCGCGAACGGTGACGTCGACTTGCACAAGACTGAACACCGGAAGAAGGTAAGCAGAAATGGTATTTTTTTTCTAAAAAACGTTGCCCAATACTCGGAATGTCTCGTAGGCCATACAGCAGACAGAGATTTCGGCAGGTATTTGTTCATTGAGGGAAACGAACCTGAGCCGCGTGATACAGCAGTCAATCGCTCAACCTCTGCGCCGACCTTACCGCGAAAACCTTAAGCTTTTAAACGCCTGAGTTTACGTTAGTTACCGTGCCACCAAAGCCAGGGCTTACAAATCGTCAGAACAATTTGCATTTTTTTAAATGGTCTAATTTTAACCGACTTCAAAAAAGAGGTAGTTTTCAATTTGTCTGCTACTTAGTACTGTGTTCTCATCTGACATTATGCTGAGCTGAGACCCCTTAGGTTACAATCTTTGTCTTCTGTCTATTTTATAGTTTCAAGGTGTATTTATTTTGCTGTAAAAACAATAATATAAACGCATTTTTTTCTAACTTAAGTTCACTTCGCATGACTTTTCGCCAGTAGGTGTTCATATCATAGACCGGTTCCTGTCGAAAAGTACAAAATAATTCAAATTCAAATTCAAACATTTTATTTCGGACCACAGATCCATATTTGTCAACATCAATATGTTTAAATAATGTCAACATCAATATGTTTAATAATAATAATATAATAATTTATTTATTTCAAAAAAGGTTTGGTACTGTCTTTAGTTACAATAGATAGGTTTACACAATTAGAAGGTTATACAATTATGACTCTGGCAATTATGGTTTGTCGAGAATATGTAGATTGAGTACCTACTTATGTGATATGCGAGAAATTTTTTACTGCTAATAACACGCCTCGGCGGCAGCCGTTGACATTCCAAGTTCAAAAATCAGCGGCCACCGTCGTCAGCTCTCTTAATGTAGCAGTCAGTTGGGCTTCCGCCGAGTCGTGTCGACGGCAGCAGTTGCCTCTGCCGTTGCCAACATGCCGTATGTGTGTAAAAGCTGTTACTCAAAATAAAAACAACCAACTCCAGTATCTTATCTTAAATTCTGTGGCCCTAGTGAAAAGGGGTATAAGTCCAATTTAGTCGAAAATGAGTTAAGTGTACCAAAGTGATCAGAAAACCGACTTTTACAGTTTTTTTTGGTGTCAGTTGGACCCTTTTACACAAAGTAACTTTCTTATTTTTAGAGATAGCTTAGATCTGTCTTCACCAAGCATTTTTTTCTGATCACTTTGGTACACTTAACTCATTTTCGACAAAATTGGACTTATACCCCTTTTCACTAGGGCCACAGAATTATTTGTAATCACATGTTTTAGAAACATTGATTACGCAATATAGATAAGCATGTTGAGACTTGCCCGTAAAATGACGTTTCCATGCAGATAAGATAAACTAATTTCCTGACTAATTCCTTTCACCAGAAAAACAAAAAGATTGATAAGAAGAAAGCTAAGAAGGTCCGGCGCACTGACTCATCAGCGGCGACGTCTGGGAAACAAACTTCTGATGGTATGTGTTACAAATATAGTTTACTAACAAGCTTAGCTTTAATAATTGTAGACTGGATCTTATGCGACATTATTTTTAGTATATACAACACCATTTAGTTAAATGCTGTTATTTTGACGTTGCATACAGACATTTATATGTTACTAGCTCTTCGCCTGCGATTTCGTTCGCGTGGGTTTAGAAATTTAACATCCTCTGCACCCCTCTTGGTTTAGAAAATAAAAAAAAACCATAGCCCATGGCACTTACAAAAAATGTGTTCTCCGTCCAACCTCACCAACCTCTTTTAAATAATAGTAGTGTGGATGTTATCAGATAATAAATTAATAATTATTTAAGTGAGAATTACTTTAGAGTTATACAACTATAGATTCTATAGTATATTTAAGGTAATACTATAGAATTATAATATTACTGTAAAATATACAATAAGACCTTGTATTTGTCAACCTGCATGCGTAGCATGAACACATTGAACACCGAAGAAACGACCTTTGTCTACAGACGAATCGGCAAAGTGACAGATTATATAGACAGGAACCTCAATCTTTCAAATTTCTTTCAATAAACCTGCCTGCGTAGCATGAACACTTAATTTCTTTTCTTCCGAGACACGACAAAGACCGTTTCTTCGGTGACCATGCTACGCGTGCAGGTGCAATTAAAATGTTGAATCCTCTTACATACATTGCGAGACCGAATGTGAGTACTTAGCTTAGGAGTGTCTTATTCAGATAGATTTTTTCAAGTCCAACTACGGTTTCAAATAAAGAAATTCTAAAGCAATAATATTAGTATCTAATTAATTTGTCATTTATTTTGTTCAGATAATGCTCACGGTGACGGCGAGAGCGTAGACTCGCGCACCTCGCAGTCTGACTCTGTGACGTCGAAGCCGGCGCCCAGCTCTGAAAATAATATCACTTCTGACAGCTCCAGGTAACGTATTTCTTTCTGGACATTTAAGAGATCAAAACGACATTATTGTTCTATGAAAAAGAGTTCAAAACGGTAAACATTTACTCTAGATTTTTAACCTTTTGACCGCCTGACTTTATATCGATTGTCGTGCCCCCAGCGCCCGATTCATAAATCGTCAATACTAATTCATGTTGCTGAATTAGCCTATTTTTGGGACGAATGTAAAATAGATCAAAAAAATAAAATTAGACAATCATTTTTTTTGTCGTATACAGGGTTATTTTTCAATTACCGGCCAAATTTTCACTGGGTGTTCTACCCATGAATATGAGCAACTTTACCTATGGGATCAACTCAGAAATCACGAAAAAAAAATCAGCTGTTTCAACACCCAGTGAAAATTTGGCCGGTCATTGAAAAATAACCCTGTATACAGCGTGGTGACGACAATGCGACAATAAATGAAATCACGGACACTGCTAGTTCCTAGTAATAATTCTAAACCATCAAAAAAATCCTAACACCAAAATTAAAAAAAAAAAAAAATCAAACAAACTAAATGGTATAAAACTGAAAACAAAATAGAACGCCCTTTAGAAACATTAGTTCACTAACCTGTGGTAAAAGTGGCAACAGCGCGGTCTTGCAGCGACTTGATGTTTTGTCGCCATTATTAATGCTCAGTAAAAACAATAACACTGAATCACAGATTATTAACTGAATAATCAGGTAACTCTCACCAGGGCGTCATTTATTAACAAATTATTAATCACAATCAGGATCACTATTCAATCACATAACTCAGTAGGTAGGTACTTAGGTACCTATGTCACTAAATTTTTCGTTTTTCGATATGGCCGCCATGAATACGAATACACAAATCGCACCGTCGGAGAAGGTTATTTTTAACGTTTGCTAAGTGGTCACCATTTGCAGCCATGTCATTTAATTTATTAACAGACAATATTATCCTATCTTTTAACAAAAAACACGAAAGCACAATAAAAACTAAGCGTTTAATTTCGCACATTCACTTAACTATTTAACTAAGTACCTATTACTATTATACGTGTCATAATTATGATCTTATCACTAAAATAAAGCGTCCAATTTCTCACTTATAATCAGTCGTTCGTTACAAAAACACACGAGCGGTGGCGCGGCGGGCAGCGCGGGTAGGTACCTACTTGAAAGGCGGCGGGTAGGTACTTCAAAGGCGCCGCGAGCACCGGTGCTCCTGCCTGCGGCACTCGTGCGCTTGCACAAATCAATGACGCGTGGATCGTCACAGGATTACGGCGATACACTGACCAGTGACCGTGACCTAAATTTGTAGTTGCAAGTTTCGACAAGAAAGTGAAGTAATAAGCAAACGAAACTAGATTTATCTCTTTCGCACACACTAAATTTTCTATTGATATGAGTGCATAGCAACTTACTTCCGCGTGCGTTATTTTCTTATCGAACTCTGATGACATGACACGCTTTATGACTCTTATGACACGGGTTTAAGGCATAATTTTCACTAAATTAAATTTAAAAACTGATTTGGCGAAAGTTTTTAAGTAGGTTGCGAGTTGGCCACGTCACCACGTGTCTTTAATGTTTTGATGTTACCGATGCGGGGGTCGTTAACCTGTCAGTGCTTCCGTATTAACAGATACATCATGTAACAAATGTTAAAAAAGTAAAATCACCTCCTATGACTAAACTACTGGATATTTTCAAATGATTTTTTGTATGTAGACTGGGAACGTCCTTAAGTATACGAAGTTTCATTTATTGTCGCATTGTCATCACCACGCTGTATACGACTCAGGCGAAATGGGCCCGAAAATAGTTTTCGGATAAATCCGACTTCGACGGTTAAAGGGTTAAAAGACCTTAACTACGGTGATAATGCATGCTTAGCTCGTCATATGTCGCAACGTAGATCTACGCGAGACACAATTGTTTCTATAATTACGGCATACGAGAGGTAAGAGGTATGAGGAACAGGGTGTAAAGTTCCTCATCCACCATTGAAAAGGAAGGATCCTCTGACTAGAGGGGTTGTGTCTGGTAGGCCACTCCTGCCCGACGGTTGTTGTCGGGAACTTGTATACGTTTGCCGCGCGGAAAACTTTAACATCGCAATGTAGGACGTCGAGTCTTTAGTTCGTATAATGTGTCGATATAGATGTCTCTACACATAGTTCTTTCACAGTCTAAAAACATACAGTCGTCCGACGAGGCCGTCTAGACAGGGCAATCGTGCGGGGTGTGAGGGGCGAGACGCGGGAAAGCCGCTCCCGCAATTCAAACAAGACGATGTTCGTAGTGGACGTATATTCAAGTCAAACGCGTGTAGAAGTTGTCGGCATTTTTTCCAGATATCAAAGGCGTCGTCCTACTGTATTAATATTTATACTGTGGTTCTTTCTTCAAAATGCCTTTCCAGCCTGTCCTGCATCGTGAGATTCGCCAAATGTATTAATATCCTTATGTCTGGACTTTAAAAGAGACCATGACCCCCTGAGTTTCTTTCGGCATTTTTTCTCAGGGATCAGTCGCGGTCGCTTTGATAATGACGGCGCCATTCAGTTTAACAAATATTGACATGTTAAAGTAACTGGAAAGATCTACTTACAGAAATCAAATAATTTTATTATAAGAGCTACATGGACGCCGCTGAATGCGCTTTCTTACAAAATTATTCATACATTCATTTGCAGTTATTTTTAATAGATATTTCCTTAATTTACACACAATCCATCCATAGTTTATTTGGTTTTCTCTACTCTTCATACTTACACAAAAAATTATGTTCACGTCTTTTCTTACTTTGTCTCCACAGGGATTTCGAAACGAAGATGGAAGTGAAGCTGCCGCCGCAAGTAACACAGATCTTGGAGTCACTGGAACAGTTTGTTAGCAGGCAGCTCAAACAGAACCCCAACACGCCGCGCAAGCAACTGTTGGCGCATACTGATGACTACACTAGCAGGTAACAAGCATATTATAATACCTATTGACTATGCCCGCTATTACTTCCGCGGGGATTTTTTTACCCGCCTTTGAATTAATTTATGAGTTAACGTCCTATTCTCAGAACTAGGGCATGCAATATCGGAAGTTTCCCAATTCCGGAACTGAAATCCGATACTGGAGCGCGAATTCCGGAACTGGTTCTGGAATTAATACCTTTTTCTTTTTTCTTATTGTTTTACTGCCCTTCTCAATCCAGAAAAATAGGTGTCAAGGAACACCCGGACGGAAAGAAGTTATATAGTTAGTTATATTATTTGTTATGTACAAAAAACCTGTTTACACTTAACAAAAATAATCGTCGCCACACCACACTGTTCAATGCTAAATAGAAAGACTAAACGAAAATAACTGGCTTGCTTTCTATGAGAGAGAGAGAGCGATAGACAGAGAAACATAAATTGATGTCATAGAAGTTACAACTCCCGGTCTTGATCCTCTCTCCCTCCCTCCCTCCATCCCTCCTTAGGAATTTCGGAAATTCGGAATCGACATAAAACAAAAACATTAATAATCTAACGATTCGAAAGCACTTATTTCAAAACAACAAAATGTCCCCGATTTATCGGTAACTTAATTTATCGTAAGTGATTTATATTAAAAAAAACTCTAGTTGTGTCAATAACATGTTTAGTGTTTTTTTTTTACAAACAGAAAAACCCATTTTCGTCTATTCAACAACCACTTAAGTGACACAATGTTTTAGTTAATAACCTAAAACCGTAATTAACTTCGATATTTTGAAATAACAAAACTATGTTTACTTAATAAACAATCAAAGTCAAAGTCAAATCATTTATTTCAATTAGGCCTGAAAACAGGCACTTTTGAACGTTATACTTACAAATAAATTAAATTAATATGATTCTAGTTGCACATTCCAATAAAGGGTGAGTCCATTAGAGAAACACAAAAGTCGAACGTAAAATACACACATTTTGCATCGTACACGCGCAACTTGTACTCTCGGTACGACGGCAACGTCGCGCGTCGTGAGGGTGCGGCGCGCAGCGAGACGGTGGTGTGCGGCCCATTTGAACATCATTTTGTGGAATATTCCACAAACGTAAGCTAGCGTGCGTTCAAAAGGAAATAAATATCTAAGTACAACAAAAAAATTAAAATCCGAATTCCGAAACTCTCAATTCCGGAACTGAAAAACAGTAAAAAAAATCCGGAGTTCCATATTGAAAATAAGACACTAGTTTATGAATAATGTGACTGCTGCTTCATTGTTAAAAGAATTTTCAAAATCGGTTCAGTCTTCCCTCTACAACGTCACAAATTCATATTGTTTACCTCTATACTGGGTTTAATTTATCTCGTTCTGGTCTTCTTCAAGGGTAAATACCCTTGAAAAAGACCACTATGAACAACTTTTACTATGGGACCAAACCTCAAATCGCGAAAAAAATCAGCAGTTTCCTATTTCCTTTTGACGAACATAAATTTGGGGAACAGTTCATATTTTTATGATGAGTATAATGGCTTCTGAAGAGGTCCAGAACGAGAAATTTAACCGTGTATAATATTAGTATAAATTATTAATAGATGTAATGGCTGATTCCAATGATATTATAAGTAAAAAGGTGTAGATAGGTTATAAGCGCTCAGTAAGCGACAAGTTAAAATGTGGCTAACTAGCCACACTTAGCCCGTGCGTGCGTTAGTGGTTTTGAAGATCGAATGTTGTTTAGGTAGCTATCTACACCTTTTTACTAATAGTATCATTGTCTTATATTCAGTTGATGACTCTTATGACTATTCCCTTCACAGATTGGAGCGTGTGTTGTGGTCTCAGTCGTGTGAAGCGCGCGTGTCCCGCGCCGCCTGGTGCCGCGCCGCGCGCGCACTCGCTACGTCGCGCGCCAAGATCATGCAGCGACTCAAGACTCGCCCCGACCGACCCAACGCTACAGCTGACACACGTAAGTACTTTAATTTTGTTCATCGTCATCACATAGCTGGATAGAGTTCCACTGTTGTAAGACCTATCAAAGTGCTCCGCTAATGGGTCCTGTAGCTTCTCAATCCCGCGGATTCCCTCGACTCTCATCAATTTCATGATCCTACCAAATATTAGGGTTACCACATATAAAAAGGATTATGCAGTCGAGAGCATACACGCGGAGACAAATATTTGCTTTATGTGTCACGCATTTAGAAAATCCGTCATGACCTATATGTGCCTTTATGACCGCCCACCTTGCACAGTAAGTTTTCTAGGAATCTAGGATAGTGTATAAGCCAATGTCATTTATATACAGAGAATATTTTATTAATTACCTACGCAAAAAAATTATAACCCAAAATGTTGAAAACTCTTCACAATCGTTTGTTTAAATTATAACTTTTTATCTGCAACACCATTATAGATTTTCCACATAACCAAAAAAAATATATTTCAACAATCATTTTAATCCTTTACCTGTATTTACACACAGCTACAGACGCGCCACCCACAACCATTGCTCAACCCACAACTGCCACAGCGTCCACTGCCCCAACAACAGCCCTGACGTCATCATCAACAACAACAACAGCTTCAAGTAACAACAAACGCAAAGTTGATGATGATTTGGAAGACTTTGATCCTAATCAACTCAGTCCTGAGGAGAGAGAGGCTCTGCTTGTTGAAACTTTGCTCAGGTAACGTTTGTTAAATATTAAAAGCGAAACTACTAAACTAAATATGATAAAGAAAAAAAAGGAAGGGACATCGTCGCACGTACTGATACCATGAGTTCTGTACATCAGGGGTTCAAAAAATTAAAATTTGGTCGAATAGCCCAATGTCAGTGGATCGTGAAAAAGACGATAAAATATTATTAGCATAAGATAATGTATTACCCGGTAACCGAGTTATAGAATCAGAAAGGCCGGACGCCTGTTCCATGTAAATTTCTAGGAATTCAATCTGGACGCTGACTTCAAAATTAGTTGGAAAAACGTCCTTCTTTTAAGAACTCGGTTAAAAGGAGATTCGGCAGATGCCACTTGATTTGATGTCTAATTCTCTGTACGTTTAAAATTATGGTAAATAATGCCTAAGGCTTTAACTGCATCTTTGTACGGTTTCTTTAGTTTATTTTCAAGAGTAGATAATTTTAGTTTTTTTAATAATACTAAAAAAATACTTCCACTCTTCTAACTCACTTATTTTGCTGTGCCCGACTGGCTTCATGTGATCTAATTATAAGTTTTACTACCTATTTATACCTGCATGTGGAATGAAATAAAAGCCTTGAGGATAGAGCAAATTTTAAATAAATAATAGGTACACAAACATTGATTTTGCAGCACACCCACTATTGGGCATTTTGTAGCACTGCCCACTGGTTGTCCACATCGAAACAGTTTTAAGACACATAAATATTGGTTTCAGGTTGAAGGCACTGATAGATGAACGTAAACCTGGAATGATAGCCAACTACAATGCTGAATGCGAAAGGGTACAAGAAGAGAGGTAAGTAAAAAAATAACATTATAGCAGCTTTTTATTCTAAATAATGTTTATTTATCACCAATCTAGACACGTGGAAGCGTGTCAAGCTAAGTTTAAGCTAATAGAACTTGCGAGCAGCACCATGTTGAATTTTACACGAACCATTTGGTGCCACTTCTGAGACCCTCGTAACTCAAAAACTATTTCACATAAACATGTCAAATTTAGCCCATTTATTGAGACTTGCTAGAAATATATGTGCTCCAAATTTTATAGACACACCTCAAACGGTTATTTAGAAATTAACAATAAAAAAATGTCATGTCAAACGTCAAAACACACAAATCTAAATGGGTGACAGACAGAACTAGCCAAGTCAGAAAGTGGGCTTCAAGCGATGATATCTAAGTTGTTATATATAAAATGATATATGTTGTTTTAAAGAAATTTCAGGAATGACCCTTAAACTTAGCACCCATTTAGATCTCACTTCTTTTGTCATTGAAGTCAACAAGCAAGGCATATATCATCATCTCTTTCAGCCTGAATAAGTCAGATTGCTGTTCTAATTTTAAAATGTTTGATAGAGATAAAGCGAGGCCGAACCACAACGGGCCCAGTACATCTCCCTGAAAAATACCTCGTTGTGTTTTGATTGAGCGGGAATCCGCTGTACAGGTTGATGTATTGAATCAAAAGATAGTACACCTGCTTGTCAGAAATTTTAAGGAATGGTATTATTAAAGGAGTATTACTTCTTAAATAATATCAAAAACTTCTGAATGTAAAGTAGACATTTATTTATTTATCCAGATCTCCCTTGCAACTATCCTTACAGGTTTTCCGTATGTTAATTAAGCCTGATTGTCTCCATAGACTGTGGAGATGTGTACTGAAGTACCTATTAGACTTCAATTTCAGTTTCCAGATAACTTATTAATTTATTTGATTTTATGATTTTCGGAAAACTTACGGCTGCTTGCGGACAAAATACTTTAAGTTCATAACATGATGATGGTCAATTACAAGTTTTCACAGATAGCATGTAACCAAAATCGAAATAATTAAGCACTAGGTAGCAGACAGTGTAACATTCGCGTGCATTTCGCGTTCAGTTTGTTATTAACAGTTTAACAACATTGCATTGTGCTCACTTTTGATCCATGAACAACTGCCTCGTTGGTCCAACGAGGCGATCCTCATTTTTTTATAAATTCTCATTTTAACGTTTCTAGAAAAAAGCTGCAACTCCTGTCGGCCGCTGAGGGCGGGCCGCACGTGGAGAAACGCCTGCCCAAGCGTCGCTTCCCGTGGTGTGCACGCTCGCGAGCACTATTGGCTCGCGCGGCACGCCTCGCGGGTAGCGCGGCACCACGCGAGCTGCAGGCGCGCGTGCTGCCGCTGTTCCCGCAGGGGTTCGTGCGCATGCCCACGCTGCTGCGCCAGGCCGAGTGAGTGTGACGTGTCTATACCATTACTGTACTACGTACTGCTGGCTCGCGCGGCACGCCTCGCGGGTAGCGCGGCACCACGCGAGCTGCAGGCGCGCGTGCTGCCGCTGTTCCCGCAGGGGTTCGTGCGCATGCCCACGCTGCTGCGCCAGGCCGAGTGAGTGTGACGTGTCTATACCATTACTGTACTACGTACTGCTGGCTCGCGCGGCACGCCTCGCGGGTAGCGCGGCACCACGCGCAATGTTACCTGAAACAATAAATCTGAGTAAAATGTACGAAGACGTTACCGCTCTGTCAAAACCAACTACCTGCCGCCCGCCCCGATTGCACGCACCGCGTTCCGGCGCACGATATGACCACTTTGTTTGTTATCTAAATGAAGTTTCGGATTAACAATTCAACGCCCCTCCGTCACTTTAACCCTGTATGTATGTTTATGATTTTTTTCTTTATATAATCATATAACCTGTCTTTAATTTATTGCAGTCTCAGCAAAGAAATGAAAGTATCAGACTTGAAGCGGCCGCGGCTGGGCTCTGCGTCGCAGCCCCCCTCCCAGCGCCCCTCGCCCCCCCCGCCCGCGCCCCCCGCGCCCCCGCCGCGCGACCCCGCGCCCCCCGCGCCCTTCACGGAACCCATACAGTTCCCCAGCTCACTCACCGTCACCACCACAACCGCGAAGCAGTCACCTGATAAGACTGAAGCAAGTGAAGACCCGAAGACATCAAACTATAAGACGAATTCTGTCTTCGGCTCAATTATGAACTTCTCCCTCAGCAAAGACCTAATCGTAGATAAACCAGACAAAAAAGACAGCGAAAAGAAAGAAGAATTATACATTCCCCCGAACAATATTGGCAGCATTACTATAACACCAGTCCCTAATAACCCCCCCAAAGCAGATAAAAAACTCAATAACAACGTCCAAATTGCAATGGATAAACAATCTGGCCTCATAAGAGTTAAGTCACCGGCAGCGTTGAACGATATGGTGAAAAAAGACAAGATTAAGAAGCCAGAGAAGACTCAAAAAGAGAAGATCCGAGTAGAGTCACCGTTACACATAGACACAAGTTACCAGCCCAGTAAAAAAGACCCCAGTCCCAAGCTGAAGGAGGAAATCCCTCAGAAACAAATTGAGCACATGAGAGTTGCTGAGAACAATATCCCCAGACCTGCGTTAGTTCCTGTACATCACTCCCCAACGTTCGCGAAACCAGACAAACGGCCGCCTGAAGTCAAGAAGAAAAAGGATGTCGTCATCATCTCGGACGTTGATCCCTTAAGTGAACAAGAACCGCTCGCAGTGGACGACAGTAGCAGTGATGTGGAGTTAGTTGAGGACAATAGGACTGATAAAAGTGAACCAAAACGTGATAAAAGTGAGAGTGTGCCTTCCAAGGACCGTGTGAATCATGACGCGAACAAAAAAGTGAATAATGTCAAGTGTCGGAAGGACAAGGAAGTACGTAAGAATGACAGTGAGGAGGCTACCAATGATGATATTGATACGCTCATGAGGAATCTTAGAGAGATGGAGGTAAGATCATTGTTAATTATAACGGAGTCCTCTCCTTTGCATGTAGTTAATAATTAACATTGTGTCAGAGTTCATGAGCCTCTGACTTTTAAGTTTTTTTGAGAAATTTCTCTCTGGCATGCCAGTTTCCTCAGAATATTAAATGGAATGATTGGTGCATGGGGTTTCATTCTGCATTAACTTGTGCCCCTTTCTATAGATATAGCGTGCACGGAGAAGTGAGGGAATTGGCATACTTAGTTAAGGCTCTAGACAAACAGATTGCATTTCAACTGCACTTTGACTGCAAATTTACTGTTTAAATGCAGTTAAGTGTGTACAAATAGCAGTTGACAGTTCTATTGCAGTCATACAAACTGCAAATTTGCGGTTAAAATGCGGTCTGTCTGTTTAGAGTTTTACAGGTTTATATATCTAAAAACGACTTCGACTTCTAGGCGACCACTACTTATTAGTTCTTAACATTGTCACTAACAATAATTATGTGCTTGTTTTTGTCATAACTGATTCTGTGCTAACACTAGCATGCCATAGTCTCGGCAAAACCAAGCGATTTACGGTAATCCCTATATTGTAGGGCAGTTAGTTACCTGTATCACATTTTATGTCCAGTAATGTTTGCGAGAAAAAGTCAAAAATGTTTTGTTACAATACATTCAGGCTAACAGCATCGAGCCGCAGCGTGTCTCAAAGCAAATAAAAAAAGCCAGGCTCAGAGCGATACAATTTGAGCTAGCTTTTAGAAAACGGTACGATATTCCTGATTCCGCCATTTTGTATTAATTATATAATCATCAGTAATTTCTTAGCAAGAGATGTTGTTGTTAGTTTCATTCTTCACAGTTAATATTTTAAAGTCACATAAGTACTGTAGGAGTTTTACTTGTATTAAAATAACCTTCATGGAGACTTAAAAGTTGCACATTATGAAACAAACATTGTTCTATATTTAGAATTTGGAAAGTTGAATGAGACAGCTATTGGCTGCTTTTAGAAATAAGTAGTTTTGTGCTGTGTGAAAGGGTTACTGTATCACAACTTCATATCATTAGTTCAGAAGGTACATCATTCATGAGTGTTGAACTTTTTTGTCAGCTTTTTGTCATATTTATGTGTTTTCTAATGTTTTGTTTTTAGGTTAAGTTGAAACATATGATTTGCTCTCACCCTTTTCTCTCTAGATGGCGCTGTATTCAACATTTTTACTT
This sequence comes from Euplexia lucipara, assembly GCA_921972225.1. Classification (NCBI taxonomy): domain Eukaryota; kingdom Metazoa; phylum Arthropoda; class Insecta; order Lepidoptera; family Noctuidae; genus Euplexia; species Euplexia lucipara. The sequence continues at coordinate 20,641,117 of OV179156.1, forward strand.
TATTATGTGTGTCCATAAAAAAATCTAGTATTATATGCAGGTTGTTCACACATCTTTATTTATGAACAGTGTGGAATTGGGTGGATTTTGAAGCAATATTATGACCAAATTCAATAAAATGTTATGTCTGATAACCGCATACAACTACTCCTACAACTAACTAATGTGCCAATTACAGATAAATCAAAATACATTGTAAATTTTGAATTTAGCACTATCTAGAGGGAAAAGAGGAACAGTAGGTCGTTTGTTACACCTTAAACTGTAAAAATCGTGATTTCTCTCGAACTCAATGAAGGAATGGAACTATTTAAGTAGTTTTTAATTAAAAAGCAAACTGTATTTATTTGACACAAAGGCAGAATTAAATTAAAGACCTAATGGTAGCGCCAGATAGATCATAAAATATTAGCTGGCAGAAAATTTCAACATGCTTTGTTACCTTTTAATTTAAATAAATAAATATGGTTATTGGGCATCCAAAATCATCTATGAATTCTTGGTATCAGGTTGTGGATCAAAATCCCTTTCACCAATAAGGAATTGTAAATAAAATAGTATGTAAAACGGTTGTAAATATCACAGGCCAGTTATAGTCATCCGCCATAGAACTAATATGAGTTCCACAACATGTTTCAGCATTCCCAAGAGCCCACAAAGTTCAACAGTAATTCCTACGGAGGAGTTATAACAAACGGTAATTATTATTTTCAGATTTCACCCTTCCATATTGCTAGCTAAACATTAAACGGACAAAAGGGATATTAACGGTCCAATATTACCTAAAATAATATCCTCTATCTTTTGGGAGTTTGGTTTACTGTAACATAGTATCATATTGGTTTCTCAGTCTGGACTCTAATGTAGCTTACAGCTTATATGTGCAATAAACGTTAATTTGTGAAATTACATCGAACTCAATGCAATGGTCAATGGTTTTACAAACACGGCCGTATTCTCAAACGCAACTCAATTTGAAGTCACCGTAACCTAGATCTTACTGACTCTTTTCGCAAGCTTTTTTTAGTTTCACCTGTCCCGGTGTGTCTGTAGTCAAATCTTGCAAGTTAAATTTTGACCCGCTTCCTCTTATACATTATCAAAATTGAAATTTTACATGTTGACTCATTTACAAAGACAATATTTTTTTTGATAAGCATGACCTGATTCGGCACCCACTCGTAGCATGATCACCCTAGAAACGGGTCATTTATTCAAATTAGGCTGAGGATCAGCACTTTTTCAACGTCAAAAATTACATAAGACAGTCCCCCAAAACGCCCGCCCTTCGCCACTTCCTAGTGTTTTTGCTGGGCTGAAGAAGTGGCGGAAGAAACAGCCCAGCAACACGTCTGTCTGATATGTTAGAAGAACAGTTTAAACAGCATTGGTAATTAATAAACATAATCATTTAAATTAAATAATTCGCTACATGTTAGCTAGCACACAACGATATACAAGATAGTAGTAATAAGAATACTTAGTAGGTAGCCACGTTGAAAACTAAACTCAAGCAAAAAAAAACCATTACTAACTGAATGAATAAAAGCCTCCAAGTAAAAGGGCGTGCCCGCTTACATGTACTACAGAACTCGATTACATGAATAGGTCTATGGCAATAAATAAAAAAAAAAGGATAAAATAAATGATAAACTAGGACCATCGAAGCTAAATAGAAAAAAAAATAGCACAATTCCAAATCCAGCTTTGATTTAATCAAAGCTGGATTTGAACAGACAGTGGTCAAATTAAGGTCCGTTTGAGACTTCGGGGCTATAATACTATCGGTGACAGCTTGGTGTAAAACACTGGGTAAGCGTAACGTTGTATGTCAAATAGCAAAACACGCGAGGTCTTCCAGCCAGCCTGCGTTCCCGAGGAGCGCCGTGTTCGGAGAGGCGCGGGACAGAGATAAGCTGTAAGTGCAGCTGAGTGATCCCACAGAGTGTGTAGCGAATGGAGTGTTAGCCTTAACAAATATAACGTAGACCGAAAGTCTTTCAAAATGACTGTCAGAAGACATGTCATTAAAAAAATGTGATTCCATTATCCTAGCGAGGCTCTTACATAAAACGCATTAATTACTGACAGTCAAAATCAAGAAGTTCGACACATCCAAGATAGATATCGTATCGTTATCGTATGCTACTGATATTATAAATGGAAAAGTTGGTTAAGATATTAAGATGTTTGAATGTTTCTTACGCAATCACATGTAAACTGTTGAACAAATTTAGATGTAAATTGGCACATAGACCATTTCCTGGCACCCTCCATTAACACACACGGCAAGCAATGTGTTCTCTTAGGTAAATATTTCAACTTTAAATAAGTTTTGAACTCGCGAAAGTCGCGGTTGAGGATTGAGATTTGAGAATATTATTATTATTATTTGACCAACCAAAAACCATGTCCTGACAATTACGAATTAAATAAAACACAACAAAAAGAGGGCCAATTCCGAACATGTAATAATCTTTAATACATACGGGGTGTTATACAATTTAATACATTTGCAAGACTCTTAAATGAACACTCCATTTACTTACTACGCTGTGTCAAACATTGCTTGTACAGAATCAGCTTAAAAATTTGGTTGTAACGACATTATGTTGTCTTACATATACGGCTCCAACTTTTGCGAGTTAGGATATAATATAAATATATTAGTGCCTCGAATTAATGATAGATGATACTCATTACATTAAATTCGTTACAACCTTCACGCGTCTTCATACTGTTTCGTCTGCTTTGTTTCATATTATGCTATCATTTGTGCACCTTATAATCGCATTATTATTTGTAATATGATATACCTAACCTAAATTATTGATGTAATATGTGTGGCTTTTTAATGTACTACATGTTTATACTCAATGTATAATAGCATTAGAAAAAATAAGCTCGTAAAAGCAGGAATGCAGTACATTTTATTTTAAAGATAAGGTAAAACAATAATTATTCAAATTTAAAACAATTTGAATAAAAATTGTTTTACCTTACCTTTTAAATTTAGAAGAATGAAAGTGAAATGAAGAATGCGTCCATGTATTGTTCATCCCTGCTTCTTTGATGTTTTTATCATTGACACTACAATTTTCAACTAAAATGAAATAATATTTTTTAACTTCTGTCTATTGGTAGTGTAAATAGAGTATAGATTTAAATAATCAAAATGCTCATTCAGAAACGACTGCCTCGTGTTGTGGTGGGTGTATTAAGTAACTAGATATACTTCGCGGTTTTGCTAAATGTAATGTAATGTTCACACAAGACACTTTCACTTTGACACAACGCATTCAAACAGTGGTTACAATAAATATCGCAATTATAGACACTCGCGTTAATACGGAGACACTCGGTGTATACACTGGGTGTACAGTGTTTAGTGTCGTGGTCTAATGTTACCATATAATAAGTGTCGAAGTGCGATGTTAAAAAAATCTATAACCTTCCTCAAGAATTGGAGGCTATCAAAAATTTAGTTTTAGAGATTATCGCATTAAAAAAAACTGTCATTACTATATTAGTATTAGATTTATTACGCTAGATTCCCCTTTCGCACATATGACATTTTACCACAACGCGTTGTAATTGTGACTCCACTTGAAAATATTAACAATAACATACTTGTGTGTTACTTTAGTTATTTCCGTAAAATGTTGCTTAAATTTGTGTAATATCTCACCAAATCACTTGTAATGTTGGCTAATTAATGTTCAATGTGACGCTAAAAAATTGTAAAAAATTGTTTACAGTTTGTTGTACAGATACAGGACGGATTTTTGAGATGAGACAATAATAGCAGCCTTTTGGGCGCTTTTTCCCGTTGATTTTAGTATTATGATTGTCATCTGCCTAACCTTGTCCTAACTATGTTGGGGTTGGCTTTTAGTCTAACCGGGTCCAGGTGAACACCAGTCGTAAATAGAGCGACTACCTTTTTTTAGTATTTAACATGTGCATAAGTAATATTATTTTAAAACCTAAATTGAACTTCAAAATTATGTTGTTAAACTGTAAATGAAAACTTTACATAATTTTCTTATCAGTCAAAATTAGTAACTACAAAATATACATGGTGCAAGGTAAAAAAATCCACAACAAAAAGTTATATACGAGTTTTGTACAGAGGCCAGCACATCAAGCAACCCATGTGTCGAATTTCTTCGATAGGTTTCAACTTTATTACAAATAGGATAAGGTTCATGTTCCATCGGGAAAATTTGATTGTGATGTGGTATTTATATATATTTGTATTTGATTCTGTACTTACACCAATCTAATTAACATTGCCTAAAATTGACTTATATTTTTAGCGGAAAAAATTTGCTACTTTAGTAGTGTAAGATGTGCATGTGAAACATTGTGCTTATGGGTGCATGTAACGTCAAGTTGTGCCGTTTTGTAACATTCTGCCTACACCCGTGTAAAAAAGGGGTGCGTTTTATATGCAGTATAATAATCATAATAATTGAAACTCTGTTTTATAAAACAGGGTGGATTTCTAATCGTGGGACAAATTTTCACAGTGTTCTAATCATGAATATGAACAGCTTTCGGGACCAACTCGGAAATCACGAAAAAAATCAGCGGTTGCATACAAAAGTTTAATAATATAATAATAATACTTTTTTATTCATAATTATAAGGTATACTTAACGTTAAATAAAATTTTCCTTAAATCTATATAAAGTTCACCCGGAATTTGTGCCTGAACTAGGTGATCCTGTGTTTCAGGCGATTGTAGGTAACATTAATCTTACAAATAATCACATCATATACCTATTAAACTTACAATTTGGTATGCAAACAAGTGTATAAAATTAAGTTTGATACCTACCAACAGATTTTTTTTCAGATTTAGGACTTGGTCCATAGCGAAAGTTGTTATCACTTGTCCCACTGATTAAAAATACACCATGTATACAATAGTTGAGGTCCTTATTGCCCCATCTCAAATATGCACCTTATGTTCTAAAAGTTAAAATTCAATCCTCAATATCTCTTGCGCCCTTTCAAACGTATAAAAACGTTGCAAATGTCTATAGAACCTTGCATTTGTTTCAGTACAGAACGCACTTCTTTGAACAACATGGATGGATGTAATGCCATCTCAGGTGAGGTAACAACAATTATTGTTATTCTATGGGGAGGGGAGAAAGGGGCTCTATGCACACTCATCATCTGCCTAGCCTTTTCCCAACCGGGGTCGGCTTCCACAGGAATACCAGTGTTTTAAATGGATTGCCTGTCAGATCTCCA